>JAFBJZ010000939.1:0-1304739 GCA_016785225.1 Psettodes erumei
AAACTACTGTACAAGTCAGGAAGAGTTTGGCAAAATTCATAGTTTTTTTTATTAAGCCAGCTGCTTTTAAATGCTCTCATAATTTTATTAGTATTATGCATTTTTGAAGTAAGAATGTTTAACAGCAACACATTTATTATGCATATTTACTTGTACTACTGTCGGTATAAATCAAGAGTAGGCTGCTCGAGTGTTCCTTGTTTGGCCAGCTTGATAACTCTGCTTTACAAACGGCTCAGCAATTGTGTTCATTAAAATGTATGGACATGTACAAACATCTTGTGGATCAGATTAAGTAAGAAAAGCAAATTAACATGTTAAAAAGGTTTTTTTTTTTCTTTTACAGGTGCTAGAAAGTTTATGGTCATTGGTTAATATTATGGCAGCATATTTACATATGAAAATTCTTCACTTTGGCATGCTGTGGAGACAGGTGCTTGTGGTGCTCATGTCCCACACTCATTGCACATTGCACCACTGTCAACACACTCATACCATGATGCCGTGAATTGTATTATCGATCATTGTTTTTGGCTCATTGTTTCCTTCTGGAGATGCTTCTGTGTCATAGGTTTTACTTGTTTGCTTCATAGTAGTAGTTGTATGAGCTGTGGAGCAAATGAATCTTTTGTTTCCTGAGTTTTTCCCCAGGTGTGGTGCAGATTTAACAGGGTACTTATGCTGCCTGTGGGGAGGCACTGCCCTGCCGAGTAAAGTCAAGGAACATAAGTCTCCTGTTCACAGTAAACACCACAGATTAACAGAATATAACACTGCAACATGGTTACCTGTAGTGTAAGTATCTGCAAAGTATTTTTAGAGGTCTGAATATCATATACCTGCACTTCACCTCTAATATTACATCTTTTTCATAAAGAGACGAAATGGAGTTCACCGCCTTTATTTAAATACATTAATTATTCTTTTTTATATAAATTTTGCATGGTTAAACTACCTGTTTTATATGCATGACATGGTGAGACTATTTGACTGGGTACTTGGGTGATTTAGTATCAACTTTCATAAAGTTGGGGGCTTCTGAGAAACTAATAAAAATTAATGGTTTGAAATCAGCAGTAGCCAAGATTTCCTAAATGTATTCCCTAATACACTCTTAAATGTGTTTGAGTATTAGTTGAAGTCATGCAACACTTTTGTAATCTCATCCAGCTTTGTGCTTTTTGTGGTGGTAGTATATTTTTGTGGACTATTGCTTGCAAGTAAATGCTGCTCTTTTCATCTCACCACATCTAGCGTTTCACTCAGGTTTTGTTTTCTGATTTTGATTCTGACATCACAATCTTTTCCACTTTTTCATTTGACTTTAATGATCGTCTCAGACCGCGGTCCCCAATTCTCCGCTAGCTTTTGGAAAGCCTTTTGCACTCTCCTAGGTTCATCTGTAAGTTTATCCTCCGGTTTTCACCCCCAATCCAATGGCCAGACCGAGCGGGCTAATCAATCTCTTGAGACTGTCCTTAGGTGCATGTGTCCTTCGAGTGCTGTTTGGGGTACCAACCTCCTCTGTTCCCGAGTCAAGAGAAAGAGGTGGGGGTTCCGTCTGCTGAGGCCTTCATCCGCAGATGCAGAAGGACCTGGAGCATTACACGCTCCAGTCTGTTGAAAGCGGCTGCTCGGATGAAGGAACGGGCGGACAGGAGGCGTACTCCGGCTCCAGTTTATCTCGTGGGGCAACTGGCTGCCAAGGACATTCCACTGAAGCGGGGCATGCGTAAGTTGGCTCCTCGCTACATTGGTCCATTCACCATTGTCAAGGTTATCAGCCCCTCTGCAGTCAGACTTCGGCTTCCCGCTACTATGAGTAAGATACACCCCACATTCCATGTTTCACGTATTAAACCGGTGGTCACTCACCCCTTGTGTTCCGCCCCTGAGCCCCCTCCCGCCCCCAGCATCATCGAGAATGGAGAGACATACAAGGTCCGGAGCATCCTGGACTGTCGTCGTCGGGGCCAGGGCCTTCAGTACCTCATTGACTGGGAGGGCTACGGTCCCGAGGAGAGAAGCTGGACACCGGCCAGGTTCATTCTAGACAAGGACATGATAAGGGACTTCCACAGGACTCATCCAAGACCACCTATTAAAACGCCGAGAGGCGTTTCTTAAGGAGGGGGTACTGTTATGATCCATGTCCTTTTGGGTTTCTGCCTGGTGTTATCTGTTAGGGCTCCCCTGGTGTTCTTACCCCGCTCTTGGTTAATCACCTGACTAATTCCTCGCACCTGTGTCTCATTTGCTCATCACTCCCCAGTGTATTTAAACCCTGCTTCACACTTCCCTGGTGTCGAATCGTGACCATTTCATGCCCAAGCCGAGATCCCTGTACGCTTAGCCTGATCTGTTTTCAGAGACCCAGTTTTGCCTGACCACCGTTTATTGCTCTAGCCCCTTGGATTTGTTTGCTGTTTCTCTGGTTTTTCTGACTCGGACTGTTTGACTACGCCTCTGGTTTTGCTGCTCTGGTTTTCTGACCCTTCTTACGGACTTGAGATACGGATTTTTGGATTTATGGATTTTGGACTGTCGCTAATAAAGATCATTGTCAGCACACACTGTCTTGCGACTGGTTCCTGTACTGATCATCATGGGGGAAAAAAACGAAGTATTTTACTGGTAAAAGGCCAAAATAATGCATTTTAGTTCATATTGTGATATGCTTATGAAATGAATGAAACTGCCACAACAGATCTGTCAGTCTGGGACCTTTGGAGCCCTAGTGGATCTGGGGCCCCTGGGCAGATTTGTCTGGGGTAATCCAGATTTATGCATACTGTCCTGCAGTCATTCAGAAATCACTGTGGTTACAACCGTAATTCGGGTTTGGAGAAATGTGAGATGCGTGAAATTTGTGACTAATACTGTTTAAATCACAAGAGAAAAGAATATCTTCAACACATATATGATTTAAAGAGTTGCGAGAGAGGGCTATGCTCTAGACAATAACCAGACTTGCTGCAGCCTTTCCAAAATAATGATTCCTCGTTCCCATTTTGCAGAATTGTCAACAGGCCACAATGACAGAGCAACAAAAATTTAATATTCTGGAGATGTTTACATTGGCTGACCAACATTATAAATGCATTTCTTTTTTCTGGAAACTAAAATGCATAACACGAGGATATTAGGATTATTTTCCCTCTTAGTGCTGCTTTGTGTATTTGCTTGGCCTCACTTGATTGTATGTGTAAACAGAGACAGAAAGACCAGAGGCACATACAGTGGACTGCCCTGATGATAGTCCTGAGTAAATTCCTATCTGTAGATCCAGGAAAGCTGCTGATTTGAGGGTGACCCAAAGATTTAAACATGTACATCCAAACCATTTCCTCAGGATCTCACCTAAGATAAGCATTTATTAATTTTCAAGAAATTAGATGTTGACATTGTCATACATATTAAATACTGATTTGATAGACCAGAGTGGCAGGTAGAAAAAACAAACAAATGTCATACATAAAGCACACAACATACAGTTGTAAAACTACTGTAAACCAAATATAACCCATAAAATGAAAATGTATTTTTCCTCTCTTCCAAAAAGTCCCAGTCCCTCTACACTGTAAGTCTCAAATAAAAAAAATTTCAAATAAGAAAAATTGGGGGACACTATCTCGAGGCTCCCAATCTGGATACTCTTTTGGTTTTGGCGGAGGTCTGCACTATCAGAGTGCCTCCTGGTCCATTCATTTTTTCTGAAGTCGTAAGGACTCTGTCCTTGCTAACTCTGCTGGATCACTGCCATCTTGAGGAATATTTCCTCTAATTTTATTTTAAAGGGATGGAATTTATATGTGATGTCTTTAAACTGTGGTCATTCAGCTGTACATCCGCAGAAGTCAGTTGTTTGTTTTCTTTCTGTGTTCAACACACTGAGCCCTGCCAACAGCTTTCTATTTCAGGGGAATAGGAGGAGCATTGCCAAATTTAGCTTCTTACAATGATATTGCCATGATTTCCAACAGTCCAGAGGTCCAAAACTAACTTTGCCTTCCACCCTGCACTGTAACATTGAGCTGCTATGCCATTTCTTGGGTATAAATTGGAAAAATTGTATTGTAAGTATGATGGAAATTTTTCCAGTTTTTCTAAAACAGCAAGGGTATGACACAGTTTATATGGTTGCGGTGTTGACACAAAACTGTGAAAAAACAGACAGCAGGCCTCCCTCTCTGTCACTGTGTGACATTGCTGTCTTGTCTTTTTTTTTACCATGTGGGAGAATTTGGAACCCATTTGTGCAGGACTGACTGAGTAGATACATTTGCTGAACTTTTAGCCACAGCAATGGCATCTCTGTTGGCTGGCAAGGGAGTCAACTAAACACAGGGGCTCACATCCAATGTGTATGCATCTAAAGACATTCAGCGTGTTTCCACAATTGTTCACAATTACTGTTTCGTGTGATTTGGGGGAATTCATTGTTGCAAGACGAAGAACTTTTTGCTTTTCCCCCCTTTTTTAAGCAGTGCCTGTGCATTGTGTCCCTGTCTTCCACTTCCTGTAATGCCTCTTTCTCTTTCCAATGATAATTAAATATAGACTACAATTTACTGTTACTATCAGTGGTATTATTTAATAGGTTTGACAGTAAAATAGTAGAGACCAGGAAAAACCATGAAAGATAATAGCATAAAAAACATAATACTGTGCTTATACATGTTCATAGTCGCAAAAATCTATTGATTTTGTTTGCATGGACACAAATCCACCATTCTGTCATGACAGTCAGCACAACTTTCAAACTAAGGTATTTCACTTTATGAAATAGTTCAATGTATTAATATGTGTCCATGGAGGGGGATTTTCCTTTCATTTTCATAACAGTAAAATATGGACTTGTAGTGACTACAGTATTATTAAACTTATTTATGGTCATAGGCTCTTACAGCACTTAAGAACCTGGCCTGGTTTAATACATAAAAACTTCACAGTGATATTAGACACCAAAACCACAAAACCACCATCTTTCATTAACCTTAACCTGAGATGTTATTGTTGCCTAAACCACAGACTGTCTGGATGTGTAACCCATCCACCCTGGCCTGCCTCCTTGCAACTCTGCTTCCAAAACTGTAGCACTTCATTAAAAAAACAACAGAAAAACAGAAACATTTCTGGTTGAAAATCATTAGAATGAAAGTAGTTGACGAGCATGAAAAAAGGCACAGTTTTGCCCATGTACATGGGCTCATACATATGTTTGTGACCATGAACTGCCATGAGACTGCATTGTACTATTGTTTTACTTCCTGTTTCAACTAATGGACTGCCTACAGTAATGTTTCACAGCTAAGTAAAACGCATATGACAACCCAGAGCAGATGTAAGAACCATGTAAGAGCTACATGACCACATATGGCAACACTGTAGGCATGATTCAGCCCTTACATTCAATAATCCAGTCCAATAACGACTGATTCAGTGCTGGTTGGGGGTGGTTTTGGAGGCCTCAGGAAAGTAAACCAAAACCACCAAACCAAAATTGTTTTGTTGGCACTCACTGATACTAAAATCAAACAGCTCTTGTACTTGCAGACAGTGTTGTGAGCTGTAATTATTTGTTGTGCAAAATTTCTGTGTGGACCTGTTAAACCTTCCTTTTTTGTAGCTGCTTGCTCTTAAAAAAGGAGACCTCAGCGGGTGTTTCTTGCATAACAGCACAACAACCTATCTTTATGCATGGCCATTCATTCCACAATAATTGCCCTACAGAATGCTGGCAAGTTCAGGTTTGGAACCAAAACAATAACGGCTTCTGTCTGCTGACTGTCATAATAACAATCTTTCATCTACAATGTTATTCCAAATGTACAAAACCTTCACAATATATCAGGGAATCTCAATATCTCATGAAAACCATTAATACATATATAGTTCCAAAAATTTGAAATGTAGACACATTAAGATATTAAGATTGTCCTTGGTGATGCTTCCTGTGGTTCAGGACCCTTGCTGACATAACAACGACATATAAGTCAAAGTAATGTGCTGAAGCTGAGGCTAAAAAGGTGTTCAGTAAAGGGTAGAATGAGGTGTAGAGCTGCTTGCAATGGGTTCAACACAAGCAGTCCTATTGCACCAGTTATATCTAGTAGTGCAGTGTTAACTTATCCAATCTTAAAAACTCAGATATTGCTTGTCAAAATGATTGCAGCCAAATATAGATAGCTTGATGTCTGTCTATCTATCTATCTATCTATCTATCTATCTATCTATCTATCTGTCTATCTGTCTGTCAAACTATCTTTTGTTTTGTTTTTTCTGTATGAAGTGTCTACAGTTATCTCAGCTGTACTTTGATTATTTTATTGTATGTTGATTCAGTGTGTCTTTCAGATTTTAATGAAATCCCACATGGATTCTTGGTTTGTAAGAGGTGTTTGGTCACCATGGAATCTTCCTATTTTTATTTATTTATTTATTTTACATTTGGCATATGTACATTTCAAATACATCCTCTTGGCTCTTTTAAAAAATGCATTATTTATTTGTACTTAAAAATTTAATTTAATGAAGCTAGAAAAACAAGACAACAATAAAAAAATAAAACAACTCCCTTGCTCATAGCAATGCTAATGATGTATGCCTCTGTCAACATGTATTTATTAATATACTATAATAAATTTCATTTAAAACCATTCACAACAGCTAGGCTGCCTTTCAGTCCCAGCCTCCATTAAAACGTGTAAATCTGCAGATGTTAACATGACAGCCTTTAGATAAAGCATTCATCCCTGAGATATCATTTTGTACAGTAGTATTTGTTATCTCAAGGAAATTTTAATCAAAATCAATTATAGGTCTTTGAAGACATTTCGCCTATCATCCAAAATGCTTCATCAGTTCATGGTGGTCAGACTAGCTCATACTAGTCAGATCAGCATGACCTATAACCAAGTCCAGTTGAATTTGATTAAAATTTCTTTGAGATAACCATGACCTGGGCAAATGAGAATATTCACAGACTAGTATTTGTTGTGGCCAATCTCTTGCTCATTGTCACTGAAGCAGCACAATGCCATAACAGATTAGATTCTCTGCCTCTTTGCTTTCAGTCCTCAGAAGACATTGTTAACATTTATAAAACACCCACCACGGTGTCACATGCAGTGTTTCGGTCCACTTCACAGCTTACCAGCCACCCATCAATAGCTTTTCATTTACCCACTTCCCCTCCCTCTTCACCTGCTCCCTCTAATCACCTTCTGCCACACCTGCACTTCATTCACAAGCAAAACACTACATCCACCTCAGCCTGTTCATTCAGAAGTTTGCTAGATTGTTCTTTGCACAATGCTTTCCTGCACTTTTCCCCTGACTTATTCTTATTGCTGACCCTTCCTGCCCCTGACCTGCCTTTCTCATGTTTGCACCAGTAAACTGCTCTGTCTTCTGCCACGACCTCTCTCTCTCTGCACTGCCTGGTTCCTGTTTAACTGATCTCGAGGTTGTGGGAGGCATAGCCTCGAAGATTGTTTGCCTGATCCTGTGCATGAACTGTGCTGCCTGGTGTGTGGTTTACTGCTCATTGACCAACAGTAAAGAATGTCCATTACAAGTTTTGAAAGTTGCAATTGCAAATGCGGTAATATGAGGAATTCAAGAGATATAGTGCTATAATACAAATGGTTTGAAAAAACTGCATGATAGGCAAGTTGTTTTGTAATGAATATTTGATAGTTATTTTTTTTTTAGGAGTAAGATCCAGATTGCAGTTAAGCTAATTTACTGTGTATTGTGCTGATTACCTTCCATTTAAGTTTGCCCTTAATTTGTGTAGCATTTTCCTAAAACTCTGTTCTGTAAGTCTCGACCTCCCCAGTCAGTAGAAACTGTGCCCCAGACTGACAGAGAGAGAACTGTTTTGAAAGAACTTTACAATTAAATTTTGGGGGGGATTTATTCATATGAGAATGAATAAAAGACAGTGCCACATGGAGGCTTTTGGTCAAGGTCAGGTTTGTTCGTTGCCCCCCCACTTAATCTCATTACATATTTAAGTGTAGCCCGGTCAGATTATTGTATATATTACGTGACTGAAAAATACCAGTAAATGAAACACATTTGAACTTATGAAAAGTTTGAAGTAATAGTGCAGTGCGTCACTGAGGCGTCTGAAATATCACTATTTCAGAGCAGTGGGGGAATTTCAGGCTGAACCGTTAAACTGTCTAAAAACCATAAACAGGGCGCTACTCGAAATATGGGGCATTTTCCTGGATCACTCTCACCAGCTGAGCCTGGAAACTGTGATGTTTGTGGCTGGAAATTCAGAGGCTGCGGTGTATCACTTCCAACAGTGGGGCTGGAGGCGTGATTAGTGCCTGATTGGGACTTCTGGGCGACCCCAATCCTTAACTCCATTCCCCACCATTCAGATTGGCAGCTGGCAGACAACTAGAATTTGAATTGCTCCAACACATTTGAATCTGCACATTATATCACTTTACCTCTCCAGTGAATCCATTAAAAGGGCACTCAGCAATTTCATATGTTGCTTTGCTAAAGTTTATAGACTCACAGCAGAGGCTGGGATAACCTGATTTTTAATCTCAGGTACTGGTCAGGCTCCAAAATAATTACAGCCTTCAACTCAGTAGCATCTTTCATTAGACCCTCACATAATGCTTAATGCCTCCACTTTGAAACACAGGCTTTCCACTGAAAATTTCTTCTTTATGCCTGAGCAGAGGTGGCACTGATGTCATCACCATGACATCATCATGGTCATTATATTTGAGCTGAAGAGTTCATTCTTAACCTTGGAAACAACAGTTACTCAAGGTCCATTTAGTACCTGTTCTGGAGCTTTTTGCTGATGTCACATGACACTGTTTCACTGTTTTGTATAATTCTGCGCTTCTAAGTATATGTGGTTAAGTGGTTAAATGGTCCTTAAAGTGCTCTTGTATGTCACTTTAACCCTACAATTAAAATCTGCAATTCTGTGAACTGAGCAAATGGTATGTGCTGATGAAGATGACATGACAGGAGTGAAAGCTCCACAACAGCTACAATCCTTTTACATGCATTTGCTTGAACATTAAGCAAGACCACACCACCAGAGGTTTTGTGCTCCTACACACTGTTGCTGATAAAATCAACATGATACTTAATGAGGGGGTCACTTACACATTACTTATTCTAGTTGTCTGTTAATCACATGTTGCTATTGAATTGTTTTTGTGTGTGAGGTAATGGCCCCAAAAATAAATGTGGCAGTATAGCAACTCCAGATGTAATTTATGTGTAAAAATAAGCAAGGTTCTATTGCCATCTTCTTTAAAGGTGCCTGTGTGTGTGTGTGTGTGTGTGTGTGTGTGCGTGTGCGTGCTTTTGTGTGTGTGTGTGTGTGTGTGTGTGTGTGTGTATCCTCTTTTGAGGGTAAACTAACAAACCTCTCTTGCACATTCAGCAGATTAATACACACTCGTATCAGATGACTTTGGGCTCACCACAAAATATGTACCTTGGCTCAGAAAACTTAATTTATTGATTCAACAACTCCATTTATTACATCCTCTAAGCCCACCGGCAGACAATGACAGGAAATTACAATAAATAACCCAGGCCATTGCCTTGAAGAACTTTAAGGTTTAGTTTCATTAATTTTAATTTGTTTTTTTTCTTTTTTTGTAGTTCCATTATCCAATGATTGATATTGAAGAAATGATTAAGTGATTTATCTACATTGATGAAAGCTATGTATATATATATATATATATACACATACAGTATATGTATGCATGCAGTGTTCGAATTACTTTCACCAATGTAGATAAATCCTGTACTTTGAATAGAAATCTCAAATGTAAATATTTCTTTGACCATGTTTTGATGTTTGTTTGTTTATTAAATACAGTTCAATACAACTATCTAAGACCTACCCTACATTTAAAATGATACGCAAATGACTTGCAAAAATGTATACAAAATACACATTTGATTTCTATTGACATGGTGGGGGAAAATGCTTATTATAATATTTATTATCTGGTGGGTCACGACAATGTTGATAAAAGCATTAGTAAAATGTACAGTGGCAATGTATTGCTACTGAATATAGTTAATACAAGATACACTTTTTATGGTTCTGTTTAGACTCTCAGCACATGGCGAAGGTTAGGGAAATGAGTATAGTATAGTATATATAGTATTGCATTATTATTATTACTATATTTACAGACTATAATTACTATAATTACTACTATACATTACTATAATTACAGAAAATGCAATAATAAAACAATACTATTGTACTACTGTTATTACTACAAGTTAGTAAAGAATAATTCATATTTGCAATCATTTACAGTTTCCAGTTGAAAAATGGCAAATAAACTTTGTCCAATGTTTTTTTCACATAAAAACACAAGGTTCTCCTTTTTTACTGACAGCGATCTTTGTGAAACCACAATAATCATGTCTGCAAAAGCATGATATGTATAAGCAAGTAAAGTCTGAGAGCAAAGCTGGAATAATTTTATACCAGAACAATTTTACTGAGGTACACTTTGACTCCCATCCCCTCAGGCTATCAAGCAGCAAGCCAGAAGAAATAACAGAAGAAGCTCCCACTTTTAAATGAAAAGTGAAATGTAAAAAAAAAAAGTTTAAGCCTGTGTATCAAAAGACCAGTCTGGTCTGTTAAGTGAGTGCTGCTGGAAACATTTCCATAAATTTAGAATCATGAGTTAGTATTTTAACATGTGATCGATGAGTGAGTTCAAAGTCTTAACCACGGCACTGTTCTCAACTCACCCCCTGCTGGTTGTTCTTCAGCACCCACATAGTGTGTCTGTATGTTCACTACATGCCGCAGGGCTATAGTGTAGGTACACTACCTGTGTGCTCATGAGGCCCAGCATATTTTGTTTGCAGGTCACCACGAAGTCACATCGCTTCCACATCAACACCTGCAGATCTGTGAGGTCATAGCGCTGGGGTTGGATGTTCCTGGTCATGTGACCACCCTCCAGTCCACTTTGCTCCACCTTCCTCCTCATTGGCTTTTGAAAAGCTCTCCTCCCTCCTGCTGTTACCAGGCTGGAATTGAGCTGATGGATGTGGAGCGACAGCATGTGACACACAACTCAACTCTTTAATGTGTAGCAATTCCACAATCCCACTTATGAGGGCTTCCCATCAGCCCCCACAGCAAGAAGAAATTCCATCTGCATACACACACACACACACACACACACAGACACACACACACACACAATCCCAGCGGCCTGCTCATGTGACACGGCAAATTTGTGTTGCTGTTCTGGGAACCTTGTCAGTCTCAATATGGTTTCAAATAAATGGAACATTATGTAAAGAAACAAAGTGGGAGACTTCCATCTGTACTTCCTTTTTGTAACTTTATGTTAGAGTTCTCTAATTAACAATAACATTGTTAATCCTGCTCTTAACAGATCATTATAACAAATGCATTTGTACATTGAGCAATTCTCAATCTCAATACCATAGTGATAATTTACAGTTGTTTCAGGATGCCATTGTTTCCCTTTGGATTAACCCTTAAAAGCAAGTCTCAAGACTTTTTTAATGACATTGTGACCTTGATGACACAATAATAAAATCTGAGTCCCAGTCTTAAGGACAGTGGTAAAAAAAAAACAAAAAAAAAAACTTGTTCTGGATCTGCACCAAACTGCAGTGAGTTCTTTACTGGCCAAAGACCCATCCCTCAACCAGGTTCAGAGCAAGTCGGTTCAGAACTTTTCACATAATCCTGCTGGCAAATGAACAACTGAACAGTCAGACAGATGAAAATGTAATCTATTTTGCAAAAACAAATTAACATTATTCCTTATATTTCATGTTTTGTGTTCTGATAAATATAAAAAAAAATCTGAATGATAAATCTGTGTCACATAAGATGGACACAAATAATAAAAACATTACGCTTTAATGGTTAAATTGGAGAAATACATATTACCTTGGCATTTTATCAAAAATACAACTTCAAAAAACACAAAAACTATGCTTTCAGATAATAGCAAATCTAATGTTCAGATATGAAACAACTAATCACACACAGTTTTGTCTTTCAGTTTTGTGCTTCCACTGACTGAAGCGCATATTCTAAGCTACTAAATTTGTTTTTCCACACATAAACTGAGTGTCTGCTACAGGATGTTTGCATTTGCTTTTCTCACCCTATAATAATTATTGTTGAATGTCAAAGTTTGTAAAAAAAAAAAAAAAAAAATCTGGGTTCTAAATTTGGTATTTTACAAACATTTACTGATCAGATAGATCAATTAAACTACAAAATTATTTTGAGTTATGTAATTGTGTATATATAAAGAAATTATATTTAAAATACAAAGATTCATATACATTTACATTATACATTTAAGTGTATAATGTTATTAATGTATTTGTATTAGATCATAAATATTATAATATTGTTGTAATTTTCAATATTATAAATTACATTTATATATGTATCCTTTAATTATTATCGAATATTTATTGAACCAAGTAAGTTTCACAACTTTTTTACAAGGGCCCATTCTTCTAAAATCCTGAAGACATTTATTCATGCATTTAATTTTCAAGATAATTTGAAATTAAGTTAAGTGAAGTTTTTTTTAATTTTATGTGATCAGCACGGTTTTCATGTAAGACATATACTGACATTTATATAAGAGTTAATCAGTAATTTCAGTGATTTGGAGATGATTTTCTGTTTGAATATGTCCATTGTCTGCTGAAAAAACAAAGAGTGATGTGTTTCCTCTTCACCGCAGCATGGCAACATATCAGAGTCAGATATGTACTCAGACTGCTATGATAAATACAGAAGCAAAAAATCTACATATCATAATAAACATAATCAGCTCCACCAGAGAGAACTTATTCCTCTTATTTCATGTTTTAGCAAACTGCTCTCCGAACTCTGTGTAAACCTTTAGCCATTAGTTTGCTGCTTTGGGCAAAAATATGTGACAACTCAGGAGGGATTCCTACATTTCACACAACAAAATCCTGTCTTTCAAGAGTCTTTGAGGCTTCATGAGTAAAATGAAGATGACTTTGAAAACTTGGAGAGCTAAGATCATAAATTTATACTGAAAGCAAAACCTAAAATGTCCTTTTTGCCCGCATTTATAGATGTATAAGACTGGCTTTGGAATATACAAATACAGTCTCCTCAGCTACTATGGAACTATAAAAACAGCTTCCTACATTTCATCAGCCTGAATTTTATTAGAAAATCCATTCCCTTTGCATACCTAATTTGATAAATTACTAGCAATCCCTTTGAAAAAAGTCAAATCAATATTACATACCACCACATTTAAGAACTTTGTGAGCAGGACATCTTTTCTTTTTTTCCCACCGCTCCTGAATATATCAAAGGCATGTTTACTGCATGCAGTATAAATAAAATTCACCGAAAGTGGTTGTGCCAGGTCATGGATGCTGGCACACTCGCTTGGCTCGCGACAGCCTTAATTCCCTCTGTCAGGCAGTAATCAGGTCTGTTTCACATAACGGGCCATTAGTTTAAAGAGCAAATCTGCTGTTGGGCGCTGCTGACAATGGACAATGTGTGTATGTGTGTGTGCCGCAGGAGGGGAATGGGGTGGGGTGCGGGGTGGAGGGGTGTCTCTGTATGCCAAACCTGACCTGGCAGGGCCGGGAGAGAGGGAGGGTGAGGAGGGATGAGGATGTGGAAACAGAGAAAGAATGAGAGGAGAAGAAAGAGGGACGTGCGTTGTGAGGATGGCGCATCGTGGGCTCCACTCAAGGAAAATGAGGCTGACAGGTCAGAGTGTGCCCTGAAGATTGTTCCATTTTAGCTCCATTCAAAACTGTAATCACTGTCCTCTGTGTGAACCCAGTCCTCTTTACCGCACAGAGAAGAAAAAAAAAACTCAAAGGCACAAACCTTGAAAAAGGAAGTGGCTTTTATTTGTCTCAACCCCCAACCCGCCGTGGATTTCAAACCATCTCGTCCATGCCGAGAACTCTTCTGCCAAACTCGAGGGTTCGTTTCAAAATAAGTGCGTCCAGGGGACAAGTATTGACAAGAACATGACAAGTGCTGTCACCCACCAGCCCATCGGAGCCTGTGAGATGCCATCGAGTTGTTAGATCAGCCCTCGCAGCCACAGTCCTGCTATAGCACATAATTGGAAACACAACAGGGCAAAAGTCACAGAAAATACCTAACGCTGCAGTTTCACAGTGAAAGTTAATTCTCTCAAGTGAGAGGGGCAGGTTTGCGCAGTATTTTCCGTCCGTCCATGTCTGGCATGGGGGGGGGGCGGGTAGCACAAACACCACTCTTTACCCTAATAGCTTAAGACACAGCCAGCATTTGCTTTCATCTCTCAGGGGGAGCACTGACACAAACAATTTTTGTTCCTTTCTGCCCACCCCCCCATTTGCTGAGCCACACATTTACACACACATATATATATGTGTGTGTGTGTGTGTGTGTATGTATATAGCTCCGGAAACATGTGAGAAAAAGATTAAAGAAGCAGTGCTGTTACGTGGTCGTCTTTTATCTCAGCCTCAGTGATAAATGATGCTCAGCAGGGCGCAGTGCTTCTTAATGAGGCAGCTCATTAATGCTAAAACTATGTTGTTTAGTTTGGACACATAATTGGAAACATAATATTTGTCAAAGGGCTGATTTAGAGAGGAAAGTTGTGTGACTGAGGGTGAAATTGTTCCAAATAGGCGCTCATCATTACGCAAAAATAATGGATTTTCTGTGTGTCTGTCTTTCAAGGCTCGGTCGTCAGCAGTATATGCGCTCGATGAGGCACATTTTATCTTATGTTTCCCTCCAGAGTGGCTGGGATGTGGCCCACACCAAGGGGCAAACTGCACTTTCCGGAAGTTCTTTTTTTTTTCTTCCCTTGCCCGCACCCTCCTCCCAATCCTCCACCCCATCAGTCTCAGTCAGCGAGTCCCCCCCTCCCTCCTCCGCCTGAACCAGCGACATGGCATTTGCACTGCTGAAGAGAATGTGAGCTAATGAAAGTGTAAAGCCTGTGTTCACTAGAGTATAAAATTCACATTTGGCCAAGACCGGCTGTGCAATCTGATATTATGAGCCCCGCCGCAGAGAGAGAGAGCGAGGGCTTGAAATAGCACTCAAAAAAGCAACAGCAAGGCAAACACAGGCGAGGGGACACACAGTCCAAGTGCATTTTTGTTACATGACTTTATGTTGTCAACAGCAGGTCTACACTTTCTTTGATCATATTCACCTTTCGAGTGGAATAGACTCACAGAGAAATGTCTGCCATCCCGTAACGTTTGTGGAGTTACCGTCAAATCGAGGTGACACAGTTTTGACCCCATCAAGATGGCTCAGTCTTTGTTGAAAAGAGAAGAAGAGACGCAAGTGATGAGTGAGGCACAAGGTACCGTACGCCGCCGCCATCTTGTTTCTTGTGTACGCAGAGCAGGCACTCGCCCTTATCAAATGGAGGACCGCTGTGGACAGAAATGAGGTCAGTTGTGGCGCAAAGATGTGACGCAAACAGCCGTGAAAAAGAAGGGAGGGAAAAAAAGTATGAGCCCCTTTCGGTTTCTGCTCTAGATGGAGAGATTTCAGTGCAATAAAAAAAATTAAGAAATCTAATTAGATCTTGCTTGTATGACTTACAGCTCCTCCATCAGTAAGTAATAAATGATCATGCTTGCTGCACTCCGCAGCCCAATTTGCCTTATTGTTTTTGAAGTAGTTATTCATGAAGTCATGAAAGTGAAGTAAATCAGGGGAGTAATGCACAAGGCAAGGCTCAAATTAAATAATGGCAGGAGAAGTTATTGGCAGAGAGCGTGGCTCTTTTGTTGAAACAGTAGTTCCACTTCACCCAGGTCAAAAGTTCAGCCACATTAAGCCCGGCTGACCTATTTTCTCCACTGAAACTTAGGAATCCAGCTTCCTTCAGTTTGTCCTCTAGCCTCTGTCCACTCACATTAATCACTCATGGGTTTTTTTTAACCAGTAGAGAATTCCTCATTTTATTTCATTTATGCAAAGAGACTGACTGACTGACTGAATCATTTAGTGCACATTATTAATTCTATAATTATGACTTGTATAGAATATTAGTAATACAATATTATTAGGCCTCTATAGCTCAAGAACTTTATCATACTACCATTATTAGTAATATAAGTGATAGTACTGCTATTATTTAACCACTACTAACGACTACCTCCATGCATGTCTTTCATTTTGGCCTTGCAGTAGTTCTGCCAGTAATATGCGTTTTTTATGTATGTATTGCTTACTCTGGATTGCATATGATTTTCCACTGCATGTTCAAATTGATAACTGTTTATGTACATATTGTTTTTTGTTTGATTCCTATTAATACTAAAACATTAGGTTTTTATTTTTTGCTTTTCACATGTATTGTCTTCTTCTGTGTTGTGTGTTTTAGATTGTATCTAATAATGTAGCGTAATGATATTCATCATGTGTTTACTAAGATTCTCTTTCTTTCATTTACATAGATGTTTAATTGACCAACCAGTAGATAAAAGCTACTAATGCAGTTTGTGTTGCTTTTGCGACACCTACTACTCTGACCACTACTTGTGTTTCAAACACTGACCTTCAGTGGTGGAAAGAACTTGCACTTGTCTTGAGTATTATCATTCTGTGTTACTTAGACTCCAACTCAACTACTTTTCACAGGCAAAGTTTGCACATTGTTCTTCACCACCTTTAAATGACACCAATCATCTGCACAGCTATATTTGTTCCTACAGTTCTTACATGTAATAATATTACAATCATAATATATTAAGTATTAGTAAAGTATTGTAAAACTGCAAAAGACAATGTACACACATTATTAATACTTTTACTTTGGATTTTTTAAGTATAATTTTGCTTTAGCTCTGCACTTAAATTTAAGTGAGATGATGATGATGGTCTGAAGAAGATCTTAAGCGTCAATAATAACTTATGTGTGTGTTGTTACTTTGATTTAAGTGAAGGATGTGAGTACTTCCTCAACTGTGAGTACTACTTGCCTCCTTACAACTATTACAGTACTAACGCTTCCTCAGCTACTTTACTGCTCTTGACTATATTTGACCTCATAGTGTTGTTATTTTACTTGTTATAATGATTAGTTATTAAAATCTGTTGGTGCTCATCATATAGAAACCTTTACCAAAACCTTCATCTAGAGCACAGAATTTGACTCACAAAGATACAACCAGTCGTGGCTAATTGAATCTCGCCATTTTCTCAGGCTATCATGACGATTCATCAATATTCACCATTTTCAGCTGCAACCACAGTCCTTTGATTTAGTTGTTTGCTCAGAGGGAGAGATGATGATGATAAAAGACAGGGTCAAAAGTTGTGGAGACACAATAGTTGTTTTTCTCCAGCAGAGTGGGGTCGGTGCGTAGGGTGAGCCGGTGAAGCATCCCGAGCAGCCAAGCTGGCAATTATCATCAGGCAGGAGCAGAAATTACAGCCATACCTATATGATTGCACACTATCGCTTTTCAGTGGGGCCGGGTTCATACAGCCTGGAAAATACTGCTCGCCCTACGTCTAGAGGCTGTTTTTTTTTCATTGTACGTGTATTATATTTTACTTTGACACACTCAGCTGTGCAAATGAGACACAGAGGACTGAAGGATCCGAAAGGCAGTACTCTTTTACTAAGTTCAGTTTAGGGTATATGTAGGCCAGCATGTGCCAGAGTGCACCAGCCCCCTCAGCAATAGGCCGTACTACTATGGGCATCTCTCTCTCTCTCTCTCTCTCTCTCTCTGTCTCTCTCAACATCTTGCCATCTCCCATATTTTCTATATAAGCAGGAAAAATCATATCTCAGGTCATATTAGCATAAGGCGCACTTTATCACATGATTGAGACAAATGATATGATGTGGTGGCAAATTACAGGAAAAGTTGCTGATAAAACCACGGCATCAAAAACTATATAGTGTGACCATGCATACTAAGAATGATGGCACATCTAAAATATCCCTGAAAATAACATTTTTCATCTAAATTGTCACTAATTTAAGACACTAATTTGGACATTTTTACTGAATTAAATATTAGCTGTATTTTTTAAATCATTTTTTTAATGGATTATAATAAAATAAATGTATTTATAAGATATATATATAAGTTAACAAGCACTGTAATTAGGAACATAATTACATGTTCGAAGTGATTTTAAATGTTGCATTACTTACACAAGGATGCTATCGATTCAGTATCTCATCCCATCCATTACCCCAATGAAAGTATTGTCATTAGATTACAAAAATTTGGTGTTTTTTATTGCCCAACAAAAAAATGTTTTAAACTATTTGCATGTCAGCCAAATAGCATATAAGGGACATCTATTTGTTTCTATTTGTGCATCTATCTATTTATTAATTTCATGTTAAATACTATTCCACTATTTATGTATTTTGTCTTCCTCTTCATGAATACAAGGCCCCATCTTTATGCAATATGAATTTTTGGAATATAGGCATATTGCTTCAAGAAATTGAATGGACATGGGAATTTTTTTCTTGTGTGGATGTGTTTCGTTCATGCTTTCCACTTGAATGTCACCTTGCATTAATCATTTATTGTTGTGATGAAAGTAAAACATTTTCAAATAAAAAAAAAGACATCTTTATGCTTTCCCCCTCTGAGTGCAGATGTCAGTGTTTCTCGTCTTTTTGTGTTTGAGCGAGTGAGAGCAGCTGGTCACTGAGCGGTCACTCAGAGAGAGAGGGGAAGAACAAGACTGAGAAAGAGAAGTTATGTTCAACAGGAATACTGAGGAATGGAGGGGACATTGGAAATCTCACTCAAATGCACACAACTCAAGCTCACCTCTTGATGTATTTTTGTAACATTGCAGTGGTGGGGGCTTTGGAAAGAGTTGAAAGGGCTGTGTGGAAAAAGGTAATGCACTTTCACAGTGCCATGTGTGTATGGCATTTCAGCTGGCAATTGCCAGAGAGAGCTGCTCTGCCCTTTTCCATCACAGCTTTAAGTCCACACTTCAATCACAGGGCTGGAGCTGTATTTTCTCTGACACGGTGCCCTGCGGTGCTTTTCCATGTCCTGCTCTCTTACGAAGGAAAGTTCACACTTATACCAATGACAGCCTCAGGCTCTTAACCTTGTTCAGAGGAGGGATTCAACAGGTGAACACCTTGGACTTTAATTTGCCTTTGGTATTCATTTTTTTCCCAGTCTGGAGGGAGCTATGTTTCACAGGGCTGACCTTAAATTGTGTGTGGAAAGAAACCGAACAGCCACAGTTTTCATCCAACAATCCCCACGTGTTCAAAGTCCTCGTACCTCTACAAAGTCAGCTTCAGAAATTATAATTCCTGTACATAAAAGTAAAGTCAGTAAATTCTGTTTCACATGTGACATATTTTCAGTATATAATGAAACACAAAAAAAGTGAAATGTGAAATGCAAATAGGTTAAACAGATTTTTAACATTTGTTTGCATCACAGGGGTGCTAAAATTAATTAACAGTCCATGATTAAATGTAACTTTCATCATTTACATAAAGTTTCCTGCATCCAAAGAGTTTAAATGTTGAACGGTATAAATTTGAATGATTATATACAATACAAAACAATTTCTTTTTAAATTATGAAATCCAAAATTTTTATTTTACTATGGGAGAGATTATTAATTCAAATGTTACACATTCAATTCAAATTCTCCATATGAAGCACTGAATTGTGCATTTTTGATGTTTACATGCTTTCAAAAGTATGTTTTATTGTAAAAGAAAAAATGTGGTTCAACTTTAAGTTAGTTGTAATTAACAATATTGTTTGTACATATAAAGAGTTGAACTGTTTTCTGAATTTAATGTTAGAAGACCTTCAAATTTAAATTTCATTGTAATGAAAATAACTGACAGATATATGCATTTTTCTGAAAGCTAATTCTATTATGGTTAAAATATAAATTTATTAAATAACTTTGAGACTTTAAAAACAAATGGCTTGCACTATGAACTTAATCAGCTGTTTTGACAACAGATAACTAATAAGTTATTGAGTACAGATTTAAAGGTACATTTGTCAGTCTAAAATGCCTGGTTTATGAAAGCAAATATTTCAAATTTCTACCTTTCATGTAAACCATGCAGAACAGGCATCCCACATTATTAATGATGCCAGGGTCAATTAGTGTGAATTATAGTACGTAGCCATGCTGGAGGTCTACGCTACAGCGTGTGGGTTCAGCTAGCGGTTTTTCATCGCTGCCTGGTTTGTTCGGTAGACGGCACACTCGCTCCACATCAGATCAGCGAGAGGCCTAATGGCTGCTCGTGGATGTGACACAACAGTGGCAGTGCGTGGGCTGTGCAGACGCACTGACCGAGCACTCACCTCTCTCCACACACTTTATTTATTTATTTCCGCTCTTGGATTAAAGCGCTTTTGTGGAGCTAACCTACATAACAGCTTGGTGCTGCCGTAAACTCAGTGACCACGCTCCTTGATACGGATTTGATGAGGGTGCTTAGAAATGAAGACAATGGACCCTCAATCAGTCCCTGTGGCCCAGATCATTACTGAAATATCACACAGAACCTTGATTGAGCTGTATTGAGTTTAGCCACTGAGGCAAATTATGCTATATTGAATTCCTTGGTGGTCTAATCAAAGCTAAATTATTGTCATATCAAAAGCTGGGAATGCCAAAGACAGGAGTCCTCCTTCTGGTTTGTTTATGTAAAGCAGTCAGTCAGGTTGCAGTTTGTTGATTACACTTAACCCTTTCTCAGGCATATGTGGACATCAATAATTCATCAGATCATGATGTTTGCAGAGGTCAGCTTTATGCTCTGGACATAGCTAATTTTAAGGACTGAATATACACGTTTAGTATGTACGTGAGTTGAAGTGAAGGCATGCTCAAATTATCTGTTTAGTGGGCATTATTCACACATTTGTGTACAGTATGTAGTAAGATGCAGTGCCAGTTGTGTATGTGTGAGGGTTAATGTGATGTGCTGATTCAAATTAGTTTGACAAAGACTGATAATAAAGTAGAATTTCCCTCTAGAATTACATTTTAAAAAACAGAAGTGGAGTGTTGCTATTTAAAAAAATAACCACCCATGTTTTGATTTTTTTTATAGACACTCCTGGAACTTGTCGTTCTTTTGAGGTTTTCATAACATTAGCATAACATAGCTCTGTTTTAGGACAGAGAAGGTGGGAAAATGAAGTGTTCCTCCTGTTTTGGGTTTCTTCATATATTTTATTATTGGCATTCATTTTTTCTGTATTCTGAGTGTGTAGGCATGGATGTAAACATGGTGTAATTGATGATGATGAGTGACGTGCTATATATATATATATATATATATATATATATGTATGATTAAATCAAATTCATTCTGCAATAAACATTTTTTACAGAAAAAAAGCTGCTGGTTTTATTTTTGTGGCTGATTTGACTCGTGGCCTCTTGGCTTGATTAAATTAAAAATAAACCATTTTGCCAGAACATTACAACCACTGACCTCTTTTAATCAATTGTAAGTCTATGTGAGGCGATTGCTGGCCTATGGCAGGATTTTATTGGTTCTAAATCTGAGGTGGTTCAGCCTTTGCGGTAGAACATCCTCAACTGCTGTTCAAACAAGATTGTATTATCTTAGAAATTACTTGTTTGAACTCATTTTACAGGTTTGGCTTCATAGACTTACTTGTGTCTGGACTAGCTTTAATCACTAATGTGTGCTTTTATATCTCTAATCTTGTTTTATATAAATAGTCCCTTTGTTAGAATCAGCTTTAAAATGCTAGTGCTGTACCACTTCATTTACTTGACAGCTACATTATGAAATGGTTGCAAAAGCATATCATCAGATGATAAAATAAATCACATTGTTATAAATGAAACCACTCTCCATGATAAAGTGATGAAAATGACCTCTACCTTGGCCAACTACAACATAAAAAAGTTGCGTACAAATGAATTCATTACAATATTTATTTCATACCGTATCACATGAAGGCTCTCACTTGTAATAAGTCATAAACTTTTCCTACATATGATATTCTATGCATTTTTAAATTATGGCATTGCTACTGTTACTAAAATAAAAATATACTTCCTGCAATATTGCAATCACTGCCACCACTAAGATGTCTATTCAATGTAAGACTAACTTATCATGGAGTATTTTTTTATTAAGTTAGGTGTTTATTACTTTTACACACAGAAATGCACAAATGTGTGCAGACACACAGATACACACATAAATATATCAATGTATACATGTTGCTCATTGAACCATATATATAGCAATGTAGTAATGAAGCATAAAAGCGCTTGGGATAATCAGTTGATGGACAAATTCAGTCAGCTTTAAGTAAGAAAAGCAGCCCATAATGATATCATGACAACACATCGTGGCCTGATTTAGCTATTGCTCTGCAATCCATGCTTGACAAAATCAAGGGGTGAAGGGTTCACAGCCTGTCCCGGAGGCCTTGGAGGTATTATGCCTTTTAATGCTCTCAGGGGACATGAGGAACATGCGAGAGAAGAGCGACCGTTTTCACACGAGACAGGCGAGCACACATCCTCTGTCCTGCTGCAACTTCACATGTCCCAACATTATGACAGGAGGGGGGGATTTATTGAGGA
Source organism: Psettodes erumei (assembly GCA_016785225.1). Taxonomy (NCBI): domain Eukaryota; kingdom Metazoa; phylum Chordata; class Actinopteri; order Pleuronectiformes; family Psettodidae; genus Psettodes; species Psettodes erumei. The sequence goes on from JAFBJZ010000939.1 coordinate 22,688, forward strand.
AAGAAATGAGTCCCTCAGTGGGTAATCACTAGCATCTAATGTAGGACTGTGTGTCCTGATTGATGGGCCTGATTTGAAGTGCGGGACTCACTTGCGGCCATGCTGATGGCAGCAGTGTCCCAGTCAAACACCACACGCAAAAGCAGGGCAAACACAGATTACTCTATTGGGGATTTCAGCAACTGGGTTTGTGTTTGCGGTGGCTCATGGCATGGAAAAGTATTTAATGAGATCAGGATTGGAGGAATGTACAACACAAATGTTGCCTGAGTGCATTTGAAGAGGCGTACACACCATGGAGTAAAGGGAAATGAAAGAAATTACCGAAGCAGACAGGAACAAATTTCAAAGCCTAATGGTAACGTTTCTCTCAACAGGTACTCCATGGCTGCAGGATGAAAAACAAACTTTGGTGTGGCTGACATTGTGCTGTCACATTCGGTAGATCCTCCGCCATAGTCACCATCATGAACTCCAAATGAACTCGCCTGTATCTGTGGTAGCTTGGGCAGATCAGGCCATGCGATTGGACGAGACCAGCGCTCCATATTTGGGAGATTACTGAAGCCAGGTTTAAATTGCCATCACTGTCCCCCATGTGTGAGAATAACCTAATCGCTCTGCAGGCTTTTTAATTATCTCATATTGTGTGTTGTGTCTCCCTGCCGTGGTCTGGGAGATGAAAGGCCCAGAAATCAGGGGGCTTCCGAGTGGGCTTGGGTGTGTTGTTTAAGTTGTATTAGACAATTAAATTACATCTAAAAATTGTATATCATTGTTTGTTCTCCTGCGTCTTGAAAAAAAGAAACCCTCAAACTTAAAAAACAAGACAAATATATATGCATGATAAATAAATAAAATTATACATAAAATTAAATTTGTGCAATTAAAACGTTTAGATGTGATTAGTAATTTATATCCTGAATATTCATATCTACTCAAACTGGGTAGTATTGACTAATGATAAATAAATTTGAATTAAATTAAATTAAATTAACTTAAATTAACTTATTTTAAATGAAATTGTTAAAAATGTAACAAATTGATTATTACAAGACCAAACCACTTTTAAAATATTAAATAGAATAACGTTACATATATAAAAGAAAGGCATTTTTTGTAGCTTTCTTACTAATAATGGAAGCTTGTTATAAACCTTTTTTAAAAATAATTTCTCAGAATGTAGATAGATTTTTTTAAATTTGTTGATTTATACACAGTTTAAGTCAGTTCAAGTTGATTCAGGAAAATGTAGTATGTAATATATCATCATGGTAATAAAAATTTGTTATCAGACCATTGAAATTATTATAATTAAATTAATTTTGCATATATAGTAATGACTGTGCATGTACCCATATATATCAACACACACACACAGATATTATATTATAGTAATATAATATGGCATATGTACTGTATTTTGGTAATCAAATAGATGGTGTGGTATTATTGGAATCATAATGAACAGAGCGACCCACTGTGTACAGCGCCTCTCCAAACACACATTAAGATTATTTCAGGTCACCATGTCCCCTCATTCACCCCATTTTTTGGATTAAAACACAAACAAGTTAAACCACCTGACCTCGTGGCCAAATTAACAGACCCATCAGGGTTCATAGAGAGTTGAGCGATGCTACTGCAGATTTCCGTGATGATGCTGGCCACAGTGGTATTGGTGGTGATGATGATGATGATGATGATGATGATGTGGCGGGGGCAAAGCAGTCGGGGTGGAGGCAGCGCCCTCCTCTTGCCACACTAACCTCTGCCTGAACCTATGATGTGTCTGTCCTGTGGGCCTTTTCCTCACCCCCAAACTGTCACATGCTTTTGGATCGTTGGTCCCACCAAGTTTCCCCCCCCGCAGCCCTCCCGCCTCCCTACCACAGCGTTAACATTTGCACATGGACATTGTGATTCCTTTTACTTTTTGTCCTTTTCTCTCTTTTGTCTCCTCCACTTTTTTAAAATAAAAAAGTGAAATACTGCATACATGTCTCTAACTTTTAATTTTTTTATTATATAGTATTTTTATTCACTGCATCTGTTCCAATATAATCCTGATTATACAAAATTACATTTGTCTTGGTTCATAAATCTCAGCATTCTATTCTCTCATATTGCATTTGTGCACACTTGTGGACTATGCTCCAGTCTTGTAGATGAGGTCAGAGAACACTGAGTTGTGTGTAGACTATTCACTGCATGTCAGAGCAATTTGTTTCCCAGAATTTGATCCACACATGACCCTCTTGCCACTCACATTTGACATGAAACTTGTGTAAAGTTCAGTCAGTGTCTATGTTGAGCTGCTGCACTGTCAGCCACAGCCAGAGTCAGTGGTGGCGCAATAGCCTCACAGTGGAGTCATGCTCTTGATTGGGCCTTTTAGGTCTGTTTCTCTTAAGCAGGGTTTAGCACGAGGCAACAGCTGGCACAAGTTTATGGATGGAGGCCATTGCTGTGAAGGTTTTTTTCCCCGCCTTCTTTTTTTTCTCAGATAATCCCAACACCCTGACCCTTGAATGAAGCCTCCGGGCACAGTTTGTGGCTGACAGCAAAGACTGAGCATGAGAAGTTTCAGCAGTGTTACGGGATAAAGCTTCATAAAGCTCCCACAACTGGTCACTTGGCTACACCAATCCTCATGTTTGGTGCTGAAAGAGGTACCTTAAAAACCTCAGCCATCCTTCTACCTTCATGTTTTGCTTTTCTTTCCATGGATGTAGGAATAGAATTTCAACATTTTTACATACACTGAATGATGTAGCTGCTTGTGCTTGTGGCTCATACATTTCTTTTTTTCAATTTGTGAATCTTTGAATCCTTATCTTTGGACTCCACTCTATATGACAAAATATAAAATTAAATTCTGTTATCTATGTGCTTAACTACTTTTATCAGTATTGTTTCATAAGTAATTGTTGCAGCATTGTCTCACAGTCACGCCTTAGACATCAGAAGAAGGAAGGAACTTGTGCTTTGCAGATGATCAAATTTAACCTTTTGGCTCAAATGCCAAAGACTCAAAACTGTAATCCTCTTCCAAGAAAAAGTATGGCTCTCAAGAATAATTAATATTGGTAAGTATAAGTACACATATCTTTGGCATTTATTTGGATCACATGAATTACATGCACAAATTTATAACTGACCCGCAATTCAAATTTGAACATAATATAAGGGTGACAGTTTGATAAATTACTCCTCCTTTGTTATCTACCAGAGACAAATTTCATAGGAACGCAGCACTTTTGGGTGGGAACTGCGGTTTCTGGGCACGGCACATGAAACATGATAGACGGTAGACTGCACATGGTTAAAGCTACATAAACACTCAACAGTCAGGCATCATGTGCCTGCAGGCTTTGTGACTTATTCAGAGCTGTTCAGGATGTGTAATTAGAAGAGGTAGGAACCTCAAAGCATAAGTCAGTTAAGAAAAGCGGTGAAAAAATAAATGGAACACTGGTTGAAACACTGAACACCGTAAAACCTCTTTGAAACTTTGGTTTTTGGAAAATGTTAAGAGCTTGATATGTCCAGTAATTATTTAGAAACTGTTTTGATAATAGCTGAGAAATTTGGGAAACCTAATGTAGTTAATTAGTTAATGTTATGCCTCAAGAATATTTATTTTGAATAAAGCAGATAAGTGTTGAAGAAATGAACTTCACAAAATGACAGTAAGTCATTTTGTTGCTGTTTGAGAGCTCTTAGAAGAACTTTTTGTCCTAGCCTGCAAGAAACTCCAATATCTGTGCCAGAGTAAACACATTTTCAAGACTAAAATAATACAAGTGCCTGTGATGTGAGATTAATAGTCTAAATATGTCCCTGCTGCATCCACTACTATACTCTCTCTCTCTGTTTACAGTTGTCCATGATATTAATAATAAATTAGTGCAATCGGACAAATGGAACATTTCTTTCGGGCATTTCCACAACTGTATTTTTAGCCAGCTTTTATATCCACACATTATTTACTGCATAGGAACCAAGCAACGTTGGCAGCTATTAGAGGAACTTATATAGCACAAAATGCTTCACGACCACATCTGTATCCCTTCCATTTCTAACACACATGCTTCTCACTACAGGCAGAATGAGTTCTCCTGCCGGCTTTGTGTATTTTTTCCATCTGTTTCCATCATTTATTTCAGATCTTTGAGTCCAGCCAGTCAGAGAGCAGATGGAGGCATCACAGCAGACCCAGCGTTAATACTTATTAACATGAAACATCGCTCATGCATCCTTTTAAATGGTTCAAAAGTCTCTAAAATGGCATGTTTGCATTTTGTCAGGACCCAGTCAGGCCATGCATAGGATATTTTTGTACATGTGCAAAGAGGTGCCCTTTCCGCCCTTTACACATGCTCTGCTGAGTGACCTTCTATTTTTTTTTTATTCTGCGCTGTCTCTGCTGAGCCACATTCCTTTTTTTTCATCCAGCACATTCATTATTTATTCTGGAAACTTATGAACACAAGTCAAAGAAATTGCATTTGTACATATACTGTAGATGAAGAGAAAATCACGAGAAAAAAGCTATTCAAACAACTGTCTGTGATGGAAAATTATCAAAGAGTCTCAGTGGCCTCATGGGCCCTGCCTAGTCTGGAACTTGTCAATCAGTCTGTATATAAACACCAGGATGGTCTAACTGGGGTAACTGGGACACATCACTTCTACCCAATAGTATTTGCATCATGGGAATGACCCTGGAAACTGTATTGGAAAAAAATGTCTTTCATCAGCTGTAAGGCACAGCTCCAGGAATGACCAGTAGGAATGCTGTTGTCTGTGAAATCCAGTACACCCCCCCCCCCCCCACACACACACACACACACACAGCCTGTTTCATTTTTTTACTCTTATCCAGTCCTGTCCTATAAGGTACAGGACAGAAAAAAAAGCTCAGAGGGGGACAAACTGCACTCCCGTGGACCCTGGGCTCTGTTTAGCACTCTAAAAAAAACAAAGCTTTTTAGCCTCTCCCTCATCTGTCTACCTCCCTGCGCCTCTTCAGTCCCAGGCCCCATAATGCCACATCAATGCCACAGTAGGGAGGAGGCACCACACTAATGTAAACACGCAGGTCGACCTCATTTTGATTCCCACGGCTGACGCCAGATAAGAAAGTGTGGTACAAAGGAGGGATGAAAAAGGTGAGACATGTCATCCCGATTAGATTTAATAAAAGAGACAGAGAAAAGAACAAGAGCGGAGGAAAGTGATGGAGAGGCAGTTTAAAGAGGATTGCTGGGTGCTGTGCAGATGTCACTAAAATGGCAGCATGGGCATAAGTCAGGCATTAAGAATGGCCACCCTCTGAATGGCTCCTGTATGCCGAGTCCTGTGAGAGAGCTGAGCGGGACCAGCAGGTAGCCTGGTGTGCCTCTCAGGGCCTTAATCCGCCACAGTCTGAGTGGGAAAGGCAGGGGGAATTGAATTTTTCACAGTTGTTACTATGGTGGTGGGCACCTGCTGCTGCTGCTGCTCTTTCTGCCAGTATTCAGTAAGTATTCAGTCGACGCTCGTTCACTTTGTTTTTTCTCCCCCTTCGTACTTTTAGCCTGGACTGAAAGACTTTTTTTCTAAGAAATACAGCAAAGCCCTCCAACTGTGACATGCTATCCCTTTTTCCAATGTCCGACATCAGTGTGGCAGGCTCTCAAAATATAAGGTGCAGTTCTGTGATGCCACAAAATTCAGTACGATTCAATTAAATTTTATTTGTCTGGAGCCAAATCACAACATACATTATTTTGAGGCACTTTAAAGAGTAAGGTCAACACCATACAATATATTCTACAGAAAAGCCAAATAGTTCCCACCAGCACTCTGCCAGTCAACATTTGTGATGTCATCACAGACACCCAGCTCCTGATGCCTGTAAAATTATATATTAAAAAATTACAAGGTGAGACTAAGATGAAATTTATTTCTGAGTTTACACTAGATTGCTACAACAGCTTTATTATTATAAGAATATTAACATGTATATTTTCTTTTTAGGTTAGCATTCATAAGCTTTATAAGCATTATATAAGCTTAACATTAGCTTGCAAAGGTGAACTGAGTTACCTCCTCTCCTTTCACCCCAACCGGATGAGGCAGATGGCCCCCCACTGTACGTCACTGTACAAATATGAAGCCAAAGGAGCCTGGGTACAGGCGCTGCCATCTAGCGCAAGTAGCATTTGGAGCAAGAGTCTGTGCAGTAGTGATGAGGGAGTAGATGTGGTATTGATGTTTCATAGTCTACATCATATGTTAGCATGATGAAAAAATTACTTACATTTACAGAAACAATCTTTTGCTTTTTATCTGACTGCACTGTTTGAGGGTCCAATGCCAAATGTGTTATAGACAAATAAAAAAGCTTTATCTGAAGAGGCATGAATATTTCCATGCTCAAGGATGTCGCTATACATTTAGTGATCCATTCCACTGGGTTTTCCCTCCCAGACAGACATTAGAATATCAGATGATAATATCATTCAGTATAATTACCGGTGCAATTTAACACACTTTGGATGCCCATTTTCTGTGTGCCTTTTACTGGATGTGTTTCTTGTGCAGTGCATCCCTCAGGGGTCAACAGAACCAAGACCTAGAGAGCATAAAAAAACAAAGGGAAGGGGAGCTTCTCACCCGCTGGCCTTGGTGTCTAGACACCACATTGGGCTCTAATCAGAGAGCTCAAAAAGATTTAACAGTTTGCTAATACAGATCAAAGACTTACCAACACATATTAGGCATGGGTAGCATGGAGAAATTAATTGGGAACCCAATGTAAACAGGCACAAAAATGAGCTGATTAGAGTTTGATACATCCTTCAAAGAAATAAAAAAGTAACACGACAGGAAAACAGACATTATTTATCTTTTGCTTGGTCTATTCGGTGAAGAGCTTTGGTTTTTGAAAGGCAGCAAAACGGATTTTGAATAAGTTATCATGCTGATGTAAATGCACTGCTCATGCAAAACTGGTTGCCCCATTGGAGGTGTGCATGTGTATGTGTGTTTTTGGTTAGACCCCATGGCTTTGATATCAATCATGGTGGTGAGAGCCTGAGCCCTTCATCAACCGTTACTGCTCCTACAATCATCAGGTAAAACAGACTTGAATGTAAATAGAGCTTGAAGCAATCACACCAAGTCCAAATGATATTTCAATTCTGCTCAGTCCCTGTGTGAAGAAATATAGATTCTAATGATACCACAGCAAGTGCGTGTACCATTTTTCAAGGGGACAAAAATGTACTTCCTAGCAGCTTTTTGGCATGTCCATGAAGTCTGATTAAAACAACTTTAACAATTCTAACTATAATATTTGCATTTCCTGACGAACATGGTTTCTTGTGAATGCTCTTGTTTGAAGTTTAGCTTTTGTTGCAAAAATTTATGCTGGGATGCATCTCATAGTAGCAATGGGTAAAAATAATACAAAACCAAAAATATTACAGATATCATCATAAAAGGTAACAGCAGCTACCTTCTAAATGCTTAACTCTAACTTTTGAACCATGTTGCCAGGTGCAAACCTGTAGAAATAGTACTGTAAGGGCCATAATGTAAAAAAGCATTTGAGTTGAGTTGAGTTTGACAAATTTCATAGGTTATAATTTCTGCTCACTATATAAAACACAGGTAATATGTAAATGCTGATTACTGATGCTCTATTTGTTAGTGACGTCAGAGCTATTGAATTATGGGAGGTGTGATAGGCACAGAAGCAAATAGTTAATAGATAATAAAAGTTTCTACCGAGTGACAGTGGGGTTTATTTGTTAGTAAACCTTTAAAATGAAACTACTTCTCTTGTCTATCAGACTGAGTTACTGTGAAAAATCCAAAGGAATGCCAGTACAAGTACCAAGTCAGAAACGTATGGGAGCATAATGATAATAATAATAATAATATTAATCACTAGTGTGCCGTATGTGCAGTCACCACATACAAATTCAAAGTAGCAGAGGCTCAGACATCCTGCTCTTTAAACTCGGGTATAGGTCAAGCTCTGAAAACACTGGATCCTAAACGTCAAATGTTGCAACTTGATAAGATCTTTTAAGTAGACATTTGCCTCCTCCTATATAGTATAAATTATATATTATATATAATATCCGTATAAAAGTTATTTCAAACTGCACACCTCCAGTTTTTAATTCAGGGTTAGGGTGTTAAGCCAAGCTGAGACAATCCTATTTAATTATAGTTATTGTTTTCAAATTTTAAAAAACTGTTCTGTTCTGTTCAGAACCACAGTACACCATTCCTGTAATACAACTTCAAATTGAACACTATGGGAAAAAAGTGGTGCAGTGAAACTAGTTATAAAGTGGAAGCTCGTTATCGTTTTTGTACTTATTTCAACACCTGCTACATTATTAGGTTCGCCATCATTTTTTTTTCAAAAATGAAGCATTCTGCTCCAAACATATAATGTGAATCAAACTGTCACAGAGGACTGGAGTTGCACTTTGCATGTAATTTGTGTGAGGGTTGATGGTGCAAATAATAGGAGACAAATAAACAGAGGATGATTATGCATCCTGCTGGATACTAAGGTCACGCTTCTGTCCATTTTGGTGGGAAATTTCCCTGCCTCTGAAAAATATGTACAGACAGTTTGCAGGAGCCTCAAGTAAGGTTATTGTGGCAGACACAAATGTGCATTAAATATAGGCTTATGTACTGATCAGCTACAATATTTAGACCTATTTAATGTTTTAATGTTGCTGCTGAAAGGTGTATGTATACATTTAAACAGATCATAAGTATGAAACTTAAATGTAATATATTTACCTTTTGGCACCGTTATTTATTTCAGTAAATCATTTCTTCAGCTTATGACCTTGACAAAATACATGAGGACAAACACATGAAACCCAATAACTCTGTAATTGTATTTAAAGAGGTTTTTCTTAATAATATTACATTCATGTATTACATAGCTCCATTCATTCTCAGCAGTGTCTCTCACTTAACTCCCTGCCTGTTTGGGCTCGTGTCTGTCACCAGGCCTTTAAATGATCCAATTACTGTGAGTCTGAAACATTTCCACTCTTAAGACAAGAGTAGGTAGGTTTCTCCTCCCCCGCCCTGCCCCATCGCACCAGCAACACTACCTCCAGTGCACTCCTCCACATCTGCTGAGACAGAAAGGGGCCTGACCAGGTCTGTTGCGCCATAGAAATCCAGGCCGATACTGGAATTTCACTCAGTCAGATAAAATAAACCAGGGAAGCCTTAGATGGTGGATAAATAAGCAGCGCACTTTGGCTTGGGGGAAAAACCGGCGCTCTCCTTCTTAGTGATGTAACTGATTGTTCCTTTTCCCTGCTGATTAAAAGAAGGTTAAAATATACGGTGGTTATTAAATTCTACTGGAAAAATACCCCTAATCCCTGGAAAATAATCAGCAAAGTGATTTTGATTGGCAAAGCCCCACACAAATAGGAAGAGTCTTTGGGGCTCTGCACTTTTTGGTAAGGAAAACCACTGGCCCCCGTAGGGCTCAAATCAGAAGAAAAGACTTATTCGGTGTCTAATAATTTACTACAACGGTCCTATTCATATGGAAATAGTATTATGGAGAGGCCTTGTACTGTAATTAAAAAGCAAGTAATTGCTGGTGTCTGTGTAACTTACTCTACAAAAATTGAACTGAATGAAATCATCTATGTCTTACAGAATGCCAAATCAATATTTACCAATTCTTCACGTACAGTACTGTAAGTTTGAAGTGGAATTATGCCCCCCTGTAAAACCAAACAAAAGATACACTTAGGGAGCACCTCCTGCAGAGACAGGTGAGGAACTTCAGTTAATGTTCGCATCAAACATCAGACTGGGGTTAAAATGTGACTTTTCACACACAATAGACTGTAGCGTTTTACTCAGAGTGGAGCCAGTGACAAAAACGTCCATTGAGCAGCAATTGCGCAGATAGCTAGAATGGTTGGAGCAGACAGGGAGTCTACAGTAAGTTAGATAGTCACTCACCACCTTTGCTATTTGCCACATGAATTTGCAGCTGAAAAAAGGGGAAAAGTGATGTGATTCAATCATGTCCGTATTGAACAGAATGTCAAAATAACGCTTCCAGCATCTTGTGGAACTGAGGATGTTTAAGAGCAAAGGGGGAAGTACCCAGTATGTTCCTAATAAAGTGACCAATGAGTATATATATTTAATGTTCAAAAACTGATAAAGATGCTTTGAAAGGAAGTAATGTTTGCATAAAAAACAGCACAGACCTTCACCTAGGCTGAACATTTCCCCCAAATTAAAATCTTACCTTAAGGTTCAAGGTTCAAGGTTCTTTATTGTCATGTGCACAACAATTACAGGAGTAGTCATTGGCAATGAAATTCTTGGTTCTCAGGCTCCTTCGGCATTGCAATATAGAGAACGAAGATTAAAAGGAAAGAAAGAGTAAAAATGCAAAATAAACACAGTAGTGCAAATAAACAAATAAACATAAACATTCTCAACTGATCATTAAAACAAACATCCATATATAACATCTGTAGATGCAAAGAAGCAACATTAATATTATTTTATAAATATCAGTAGACATTGCCCCCTATTTTACTTTATTTCAAATCTTTATGCATTTATAGAAATATGACTTAAACTGGGAAATACTGCCATTCTCCCAATGGTGAAGAATCCCTCAATGGATACTGACCATAATGGTTTCTAAGTTAGACCAAGAGCAACCTCTTATCACATAATCCTGCAAAAAAACAAAAAAGCAAACATGGCAAACAGAGCAAACCACAACCATAATTTCCATGGTGGACGTAACAAGTCATAGCACTTATTCAGGTCATTTCCAGATAACCTGGAAAACCTATTGACTGAAAAATATAATGCAGGTGGCTTCATGTTTTTCCATAAAGAATTTGCTGTTTCAAACATGTATTTGCAGTACTTCTTTTTTCAGGAGACAGGGTTGTTTTGACCAACAGGGGCCAGGGAAACTTTTCCAGGGAGATGATGATTTGAATAAGCTGGCAACAGACCTTGGTATGTTTTGCTGATGTTCAGTAACCATTCTCAGATAAGGAATAATTTAAAACATGATGGCAACTGCGTGTCCTTGTGAGTCACTGATAGTGAACACTGCACAAGTGGCAACAATTGTTCAAATCAAACAATATTTTGAGCAGTATTGGGAAAAAAATCAGTAGAGAGGCACATATACTGCACACACAAAAGAAATACTATCCTTGTGTCGAGTGAGGTTCACAGCCAGTGCCAGTTTCTCCTTTCATCTTCCCCACAGTGAGATGAAGAGAGGGAGAGATGAGAAAGAGTGAGAGATGAAAAGAGCTGCAAAGCTGGACTGAAAAGGCACTTAGAGGTCTTCCTCCGCATAGTTGGTCTGTTTGGGAGGGAAATAAAAAAGTTGCTTGCACAAGCACAAGGATGCGTGCACATCACACTTCCTGCTCCAGCCTTGTATCGAGATGGAGTCTCTAATTTTGCATTTCTTTTGGCTTTTCTGACAAAATGGAGCATCCCTTACAGCAGCTATTATTTCAAATAATATTTTCAAATTATTATAGATTTATGAAATATAAGAATTAATTCATATTAGTTAATGTTACAACCCATTGGGTAAATATATATATATATATATATATATATATATATATATATATATATATATATATATATATATACAGGGTAGGACTTTGTAAGGGGCCATTTAGACGTAATATTGTTTTCGTGCACAAATTCATTATTTTGAATGAAGATGTGATTGAATTCCATAAGAGACAAATACTTAAAAGAAAGGAAATGAAAGCAGACAAGGAAAGGTGGTCAACAGAAATGGATATTCTGGATTGCTGTTGGTTTTCTGCAGGGGCCAACTTTATCAAACATGCCCTAAAATCAGTCTGACTCTAAGCTTAGTGAGTTAAAGTCAAATTATCCAAGGATCTAATTTCAGTCAATCCCCCACATTTTTGTTGTTGAGAATGGTCAGTGGAATTACACATATTCTGATTTTAATTCAGAGACCCTAGATTAGTTTTACAGTTAAGGCAAATAAAAAGAAAACTGCATTACAGTCATAGAACTTAACACTTAACACACACCTAACACTTTGCCTTAGTTTGACAGAAAACTGGTGTACCTATTTATCTGGTAAGTGGAAACTTGTTGGTAGAATGTATTTTCTGGGCAGTTGTACAGTGATGAACCAATTTGCACAACTGAAATATGTTAACTTGTGTAAAATCTATTTACCTAATACACAAGTACTTACAAGCTAACCCTCATCTCAATATCTATTTTCTGCAAAAACAAAACTTATCCTCAAGGGGAAACCAGGGTGAGAGTTTCATAAAATCTCTCCCTGGCTGGGATGCCTCTCTTCAAAGCGGTAATTATTAATTACTGTAGTCCTTGCTTGGTTTAATGTCACATTTCAGTATGTATTATTAAGTTTTGTATTATACATACATGCCTCTGCCCCCTGAACAACCCCCCCCCCCCCAGAATACCCCCCTCACCACTTGCACTACTTTGCACTGTCAGACACTTCTCACCCTGCGCTTCCCCACACATTTTCTTATTTCTTATTCTTACTCATAATATAATTTATTATACTATTATTATAGTATATTATATTACATTCCTTTTCACCCACATGTATATAATCCCTACATACTTTTAAATTGTGTTTTAACTTATTTGTTTTTATTCTATTTTTATTCTATTCTACTCTATTATTATTGTTGTTGTTGTTGTTGTTATTTTTACGTTGCTTTTTTGCTTATTTTGCACCTGTCACCAAAGCAAATTCCTAGTCTTGTAACCTGACCCTTACTGTACCCTGTACTGTGGCAATAAAACCTTCTGATTCTGATTCTGAAAAAAAGTCCTTCTGATTCTGATTTAAATATTGTTACTTCATTTTTAATCATGTGGGTTTTCAAGAAAGTGATAAATAACTAATCTTGTCAAAAGAGGCAATGAGGCACGTTTTGTTTAAATAGAAATGGTTTATTGCATTAGAATTTATGGGCATCATGACTGTTCCTGATTGGCTTTTTTCAGATAGTAAATAATGTTTTTGTGCCATGAGTCTGCACCTACCTTTTAAACTTCTCTCTGATAAGGATAGCTCTTGAGGAGCGTTATTACTGCTCATTTAGCTGAGATGCCCCTGGCTCTGCACTCAGGCCGTCAAATGGTAGCTTTTAGTGTTTGCTCTGCCATTTCTAGGGTCACAACTGTGTTCATGGTATACTGAATTCATTCCACCATTAATTTGGAAAGAATGTGGTCACATCACATGTTGTTGGGGGGGATGCTTCATCAGCAAGAAACACAGGTGGCATATGTCCCAGATGTCAAGCACCATGGAGAGGTGTGGTATATCAAGGCCTCTTCCAAATGCCAAAACAGCTGTGGTACTATTGCTGCTTCAGCCAGAAGCTCCAACTTCCACCACCCAGAAAGTATTCTGAGTATGTACAACAGCATGAATCACGATTGAGAGAGATCCTGAATAATGATAATCATTAATTTCCTTCGGGATCAATAAAGTATCTATTGATCTGGGGGCTGCCCTAACACAGCCAGGGAAATTTCACATCTGTTGGAAATCAGTTGCAGTTCCTCTCCAGAATTCCATGATAGGTAGAGGCATGTAACCTCATCCTAGGAGGGTGACCCACTCAGTAACTGGTCACCACACAATGCATAGACACAGGAGCAGTTTGGTTTTAAGCTCGTGGTGTGACCATTTATCAGACTCAAAAGCATTCAAAGTTATGGATATTTATTAAATAAAATAAAAGAGGATTAGATTGTTGTAGAGAATGTTGATAAGTAGTGGGATGATATATGGAAAGGGTTGAAGGCATTCTTGGATATGAACTACTTGAGGTATTACATCTTGGATACATTTCCCAGATGACCTCAAGTAGTACAGGATCAGATTCAAGGTAAAGCAAAGGTATCTAATTAAAATACTTCTAGCTGTGTCAAAAAAAGCTAACTGGTGTATGATATCAAGCTTCGTATTTTGTGTTAAGTTCATGAAAATAAAACAAGTTAAAAAGATAATGAGATCTGTGATAAAAAAAAAAATAATAATAATAATAGTCTGTGCAACATTGTGGCATAGGTAATCACTGGCACAGATAATCACTGGCCTTCCTTCAGAGGCAAGAGAAGACTGAAAGGAAGTGAAGGCAGGACTCAAACATGTCCAAAACCCATATCAGATATAAGTGTAACATATTACACAGACAATGCTGTCACACATTGAGCATTGTCAGAGGTCTATGTCAAATTTGTACTGCAGTCTACATTTACTGATCATAAAGATCATGGGACAGCAGAATATAAAATGCATTTCACTCTCAACCTCATCCAAGTCACACAGCAGACACTTTCTATCCTCATCTGGGACTGGTTCTCAGTCATCCAGGTCATGGTAATTCTCCAAAGAAGTAGTAAATAAAGCAACTGGACTAACCTCGTGTGAGTCGAAGATGTTTCACCTCTCATCCAAGAGGCTTCTTCAGTTCTGAAAGTCTGGTGGGGAGTAACTGATATTTATCTACCAGGAGGAAGGTGGTGGAAACGATGGTCATAAGACCCGAAACCAAACGACATGTTAGATGTAAACAGAGTCGTTAGTTTTGATGGGCGGTCGTTAACCCTCCCCGCCCTCTCGGGGGGTTTTGGTTTCACCTGTCTGCAGGTGAGAACGGCGGCTGCACCTCCTTGGGAGGGAGCTGAGAACAGCATTGTATGTGGGTGATAGGTGGTGTCTGAGGCCCCCTCCTCTGTTCAAAGACGGTCGTTCTAGCTTGACATGAATGGCTTCTTTGACCCCTCTCTCAAACCATCTGTCCTCCCTAGCTAGAACGCGCACCTTGTGGTTTTCAAAGGAGTGCCCCTTCTCCTTGAGGTGAATGTGGACTGCTGAGTCCTGGCCTGTGGTGGTGGCCCTCCTGTGCTGTGCCATGCGTTTGTGTAGTGGCTGCTTAGTCTCTCCAATATACAGGTCAGAGCATTCCTCATTGCACTGCACTGCGTACACAACATTGCTTTGTTTTTCCCTTGGAATTTTATCCTTGGGATGGACAAGCTTCTGCCTCAGTGTGTTGCTGGGCTTAAAGTGTACTGGGATCTGGTGGGTGTTAAAGATCCTCCGGAGTTTCTCCGCAACCCCTGTCACATATGGGATGACAATATTATTTCTAAATAGTAGTAAATATATAATAATAGTTTATACTTGATGAACTGATTTTAGACAGTGAAGGTAGACAGTGTTTTAGGTTGTTAAAATGTGTTTTTTTTGGTTAATAATATTATATAAATAATTAATAAATTAATAATATATATTAATAAACAGTGTGTGATGCACACTGTGCATCATACAGCCCCACTTCAAATGACCTGAAGTATCCCTTTTAATTGCACAGAATGACCCACAACACAACAGTGGAGTGTGTGTGTGTGTGTGTGTGTGTGTGGGAGGGGGCATTCATCAGTTTGCTTTTTTTTTTTTTTACCTGAAGTGCCACTGTGTTTTTGTCCCCATGCCATGATATTAGGCAATGTCACTTTCTATATTTGGCTGCCTCCACTGTCAGCAGGCTATGAAATGCTAATAATTACTTTGTAATGCTAAAATGAATTAAGCAAGGCTATTAGCATCCCCAACAAATTGGACATCACATGCCAGTGCTGCCTGTGCCTTTCTGCAGTCTGCCACCTACTGACTCATTCTGCTTTTAGCTGTGACTGACACTGACAGAGTTTTTATTTGGACAGAATACAGATTGTCCATCTGTGGCGTCTCTAATAAACCCTTTTGGTGGCCAGGAGTAGCCCCATGATACATTGTGTGTGTGTGTAACTGTGTGTTGGGAGGTACTGTACATGTAGGTATTTAATGTGTGTGTTCCAAGCTGTACATATTTTTCTGCACATATGACCTATTTCCCATGCCATTTATGTACTTTTTCTAGTTTCATCTTATTTTTAAATGCATACACACTACATGTTGCTGAATATCGAGTCTGGGGACAGAGCGGCACGTCTGGCAAACGAGTTCTGTCCTCAGCCGGAGATTCAGTGGTGAGCTGTGGTCACAGGCCTTCCAGATGGACCTTGGTGTTGAATGAATTACGCATCAGAGCTGGCCTAGGTCAGGCCAGGGCTCTTAGCCCACTTATATCACAGTACAGGACCAGGTCCAGGACAAGATGGAGCTATATTATTCCACTTGCCTTCAAAATATGCATGTTATCGCCTTCCCTCGTGAGCTATTTGTCTCTCAAATTCTGCAGTAATCCTGACATATCCTCACAATCATCATCCCATTCATAAATGCATCATCCATTGCCACCTGTCCATGTACTGTTGTCTGAATCTTCTGGTGCCCTCGGGTCCTCTTAGCACAATATATATATATATATATATATACAATGCTCAAAAAAATAAAGGGAACACTTAAACAACACAATGTAACTCCAAGTCAATCACTGAATCACACTGAATTCTGTGAAATCAAACTGTCCACTTAGGAAGCAACACTGATTGACAATCAATTTCACATGCTGTTGTGCAAATGGAATAGACAACAGGTGGAAATTATAGGCAATTAGCAAGACACCCCCGATAAAGGAGTGATTCTGCAGGTGGTGACCACAGACCACTTCTCTGTTCCTATGCTTTCTTGCTGATGTTTTGGTCGCTTTTGAAAGCTGGCAGCACTTTCACTCTAGTGGTAGCATGAGATGGAGTCTACAACCTACACAAGTGGTTCAGGTAGTGCAGCTCATCCAGGATGGCACATCAATGCGAGCCGTGGCAAGAAGGTTTGCTGTGTCTGTCAGCGTAGTGTCCAGAGCATGGAGGTGCTACCAGGAGAAAGGCCAGTACATCAGGAGACGTGGAGGAGGCCGTAGGAGGGCAAGAACCCAACAGCAGAACCGCTACCTCCGCCTTTGTGCAAGGAGGAACAGGAGGAGCACTGCCAGAGCCCTGCAAAATGACCTCCAGCAGGCCACAAATGTGCATGTGTCTGCCGTTCACAGGTGGGGGTTGTGCTTACAGCCCAACATCATGCAGGATGTTTGGCATTTGCCAGAGAACACCAAGAATGGCAAATTCGCCGCTGGTGCCCTGTGCTCGTCACAGATGAAAGCAGGTTCACACTGAGTACATGTGACAGACGTGACAGAGTCTGGAGACGCCATGGAGAACATTCTGCTGCCTGCAACATCCTCCAGCATGACCAGTTTGTCAGTGAGTCAGTAATGGTGTGGGGTGGCATTTCTTTGGGGGGGCCGCACAGCCCTCCATGTGCTCACTCAGAGGTAGCCTGACTGCCATTAGGTACTGAGATGAGATGAGAACCCCTTGTGAGACCATATGCTGGTGCGGTTGGCCCTGGGTTCCTCCTAATGCAAGACAATGCTAGACCTCATGTGGCTGGAGTGTGTCAGCAGTTCCTGCAAGATGAAGGCATTGATGCTACGGACTGGCCCGCCCGTTCCCCAGACCTGAATCCAATTGAGCACATCTGCGACGTCATGTCTCGCTCCATCCACCAATGCCACGTTGCACCACAGACTGTCCAGGAGTTGGTGTTTGCTTTAGTCCAGGTCTGGGAGGAGATCCCTCAGGAGACCATCCGCTACCTGATCAGGAGCATGCCCCGGCGTTGTAGGGAGGTCATACAGGCATGTGGAGGCCCTCATTTTGACTTGACATTACTTCAAAGTTAGATAAGCCTGTAGTGTGTTTTTCCACTTTAATTTTGAATGTGACTCCAAATCCAGACCTCCATGGGTTAATGAAAATGTATTTCCATTGATAATTTTTGTGTGATTTTGTTGTCAGCACATTCAACTATGTAAAGAACAAAGTATTTAATAAGAATATTTCATTCATTCAGATCTAAGATGTGTTATTTTAGTGTTCCCTTTATTTTTTGAGCAGGCATATATATATTTATATGCCCCGTGTGCTTTACAAAACAGAATAACAGAATAAAGACCGGTTCGTCTGTGTGCTTATCACTTATGCTGCACCCTGTGGGTTGACCCAGGTAATATTTTTATGTGTTCTTCGGAGATGCAGACACATGGCCTGAAATACAACAGGGAAAAATGGGAAGAAGGAAACTGAAGGAATGAGAGTAGAGGGGATCATGGTATGTGTTTGTGTGTACATCCAGTGTATATATGTGTGTTTCTGTTTAATGGCAAAGTTTATAAACATGATGGAAATAAGGGCTCACCCCTGGACCTCCTGCACAGAATGACAGGAGTCCATTGTTTGCTTGCAGATGACAGATGTCCCCTGCTCGATAGCATGGCGTGACACTCGTGCTCCAGGATGGATGCAGGACAAAAATATCTTTACAGTACATGTTATAGTATATCATATATGGTACTTTATTTTATTACCATGTAACATTTACTTGCTTTTTGGTTGGCCGTCTGGACTCCGTCATGTTTGGGAGCCTTGACTGCTGAGTTCAGATCCCTGTTCAGATCCCTGTTCTATCCAAAGTCCTCAAATCATCAGTGTTTGTGTTGTGTCCCTGCTTGACACGTCATTTCCATGTGCTGTACATCAGTCCAGATGTGACAGTGTTCTTCTCCTGCCTGTCTTTTGTAAAACAGGATTTAGTTGTGTTTTGTTTTTATTTTTTTTTCTCATCTGATCAAATACAGAGGCACTGTTTGTTTCAGTGACCCTCTTCATCATTGTGGTGGTCATTCAAGTCCAGCTGCCCCACATCTTGATCCACCTCATCACTGATGAAGCATTGTTACATTGGTTCAGTAGATATTATGAATGATCTGAATTCCAATGGATACCATACACTGAATGGTTCAGTGATTCAGAGTGCGGATAAGCTTTCATGTGAAGTTCATTACTGCTGATGATTTGTTGGCACTAATTGAGAGGACGATCACATTCACATTGTGCTTTTGATATCTAATAAGCTGAAAAGGATGTCCCCCGAAAGAGTTAATGGGGTTGAATGAAGTGATATGACTTCGTCGGTGACATTTAAATTTGTTTATGTAAAAAAAATAAATAAATAAAATTTAAAAAAATATGTTATCCTTAAAACCTCATCTATTAAAGTATGCTTGTACCCTTGAATGGCCAAATTTAAAGTCCAAAGATATGAATTCATTGAAGAAAATTGCTGCGCCTTCTGATTCTCATTCATGCATGAATCAAACTCATATCACCCTAAACCACCAAAGCAGGAGCAGACGTATGAATGAATAATAAAAAAAAAATCATTAAACCATTTTGTACCTGTTTGGCAAACTTTGGCACTAACACAACAACTGTTTACTACCTGAACCATTTCCCCATTCGCCAGCTTTCTGTCAAGTTTCATTTTCTGTTACTTTAACTTTTTGTTAACTTTTTTGAGTTATTAGTGATACTGTGCATGCATAATTAACAAAGACATACCTCATTAAGTATAAGAAATGTGTTTAAAATCTCATATGACCTAATCATACTCATCTTTTTAGAAGCTGAACAATGTTTCTAGCTATCACTGATTGGGTGCATTGGTAATTTGTATTGTATTGTAGCTACACTTGAGCCGAATATGATTGCAATTGGATGAAGCATTTCAGAGTTATAGCAGGTTCAATGTGTGAAGGAATTTCTTCCTCAGACCTATTTCCTATAGTTAGGCAGTACTGTATTGTTCAGTAAGAATGTAAACAAGGTCACACATATTCACTACTGAAGAACATTATTTACTTACTTCTTTAATAGTAGTAATAGTGTAGCAGGACGCTGTCTACTCGCCACTAGGTCCTGCTAATTACCTGGCTGCCGGCGGCCAATCCCGTTCGGTGGTCCGCCATAAAGGCAGCGGCAGGGTATGGTACGGCCTCTTCCTGAGGACCGAGATCCACCCACTTCCGGGTTTGCTCCATTTCCGGTGCAGCGTCTCCGCTGGTGTCAGGGTTGTTGCCCGGGAGCTGAGGGCACTGTGGGGCTCCGAGGGTTGCCGCTGCCCTAGCTGCACTGGCTGGCGCGTACCGTCTCCGCTGTTGGGTTTCCTCGTTTCCCGCACGGCTTGTACGATCCGGAGTCCGCGTCATAGTGGTGGAGCCAGCCAATGAAAGCCTGTCCCAAAACGCTGCTGCTTTGCCCCCGGTTATTTTGCCGACATTTTAAATTTGTGTGCCCGCTGCCGCTCACCGACCCGACCTCACCGCCGCACGCCGTCTTCTGTCATGGCCCTGTCGGGCGCTGCGGGTCGGAAGCGATTGGACCGGCTGCAGGGACAGCGGTTTTAAACTAGATTCCTTGCCGGGTGGATTATTCCATCCATATCCCCTTTCTGGTTCCTAATTTTGTGTATATATGTGTGTTTTGTTCTGCGATTTACCCTGGGTTAGTTTAGTGGTTATTTTGATTCACTATTTCGCTGTTTTGGTATTTTCTTGGTTTCCTTTGCATTTAGTTATCATTCCTCTTCTTTTTTTTTGGTTCATTTAGGCCTGATTTTATAAATCTGTGTTTTCCCCCATACCCTAATTCTTTTTCTTCTGTCCCAGCAGCTGAGGAGCGACAGTGGAGTTGGTGGCATTGGTGGCGGGACCCCCTCTTCCTGTTTGCTGTGCCGTGTTCCGTGTTCTCCGTGGTCACGCACCCCAGGGTGTGTGTGTGTGTGTGTGTGCATGCGTTTGGGTGTATGGTGTGTGTGCCACTGATCTCATTGGTGTGTGAGGTGTGATTTCTGCAATTTGGTCTCCAGTCACTCCCCACGATCCACTCTCCAATAGCCGGTGCCTCAGCTCTGGGTCTGTAGGTTCTCTTTCCTACCATTTTATACTTCTTAGAAGTGTGTTTTTTATTAATCTTATGGTTGTTAAATAAAATGATTGTACACTTGGAACCCGTACTGTTCATCATCTCTGATCTCATTGGTTATCTCCTGAGAACTCCAACTTGGCTCTAGCAGGAGTGCCGTGTGAGGGGGTGGGTTGTTGTAGGGGGGTGTCTTGAGAAAATACAGAACCTGTTATAATGGACAAGCACTTGGCACCTTTTTCCCCAGAGAGGCTACAATGGCCAAAGCCCAATCACTGTGTGCTGGGGCACCGGAGCCTGTTTGGCTCATTCAACGAAATCCACAAACTCCCCCTTCCTGCCTGCCTGCCTGCCTCTCCCACCCTGGTCAGCCCACAGAAAGCTACTGCCAAGCCAAATACTCGCTGATTAAAAATAAATACAATGCTGTCAGCCTCACTACCTCACAGGCTGCAAATGACTCAGGGAACTCTAAGGCATGTACCTCCCAAGCCCCATCTCAAACAATTGTAGGTGTCAATGTCGTGGGTTAACTATGTCATGAATATATAAATAATGTGTATAATATAAACATCCCCCAGGAAGGCTCCTGTTTAACTGCTCAACAAATGTCACTGTCTGTTTGGGTTACAATTAGCATTACATTAGCATGCCAACCAAATACCTATTAGGTATTGAGGGGGCCTTTCCAGCCATCAATAAAACACAGCCCATTTCTTTTTGAGTTGGTTTTCCACTTGTGCACCGTTGTCTTTTATAATGGCCCACGCTGAGCCAGCGAGCAGCCTTCATGGCAGCTTCACAGAGAAAGGGGATCAATACGAGAGCCACTGGAAGTTGCATTAGAGGATCCACACCAACTGGGTCCCACTCTGTTCATACTGTATCAAAAGCATCTAATTAGCTTTATGGGCAGGGAAAGAACAATGGTGCATAGGCTGAGGAAGTCGCTTCTGGAGGAGCACTTGAGAGAGGAGGCGTGCATTGCTGCTTCTCAGTGGGAGGCAAGAGAGGGGAGGGGTAGTGTGTCTTCCAGCTCATGTGCTTTATATTCCAATAGTGATATAATTTCATCCAAGGTTGATGCACAGGAAATGAGGGCCTGGAAATTGAAAATAGATTTTTTTTTACAGTTGATGTACTGTAAAAGTACTTTCTGAATATTTCTTTTGTTTTGGTGTTTTAAATAACCTTTATTTTATCGAGGAGGCTGCATAAAAGAGAGGTTTGGTTTCCAGGAAAATGCTTGGCAAAAAGAAGTTAACTTTCAGACTAGAACGGTTTGTGACTGGGTTACAAAGAAGAGAACAGTCAGACAAAGAAGCTTAAGATCACTATCCCATGGCCTTCAACAAATGGGATGAGCTCAGCTGTCAAGGCAGGTCTCTGATGCTTAAGACAATCCTTTTTATATCCTTTCGTTTTTATGATCTGTCAATATACAATTGTGTAACAGCCTTTTATCTTGTGATCAAATTTCCATTCACTAAAGAAAGTGGTGCAAAAACTAGATGTGAACCCTGAGTTGAGAATATCTAATCACACATGTGATCAAAAATCTGTGCATAAGGCTTGTGAAACATCAGCATTTCCTCATGGCACACTGTACAATTACCCATGGGCTTAAATGAGAGAGAGCAGCATGTCATACACTAATTCATAATGGTCCCCATGTGTATAAGGCAGTTAACTTCAGACAAGCAATAACAATCTTATCCATAAGTCGCCAATTCATCTTTGTATGGGAGAACACAATGTATAAAGAACCCTCCAGGAAAAAAAAAAACTAAATCAAAAAGGGAAAATACAAATAAATTGATTATCAAAATAACATTTATTGAATGAAAAGCTACATTTTTTATTGTTTATTGCAATAAGACTATTACATAACTGGTCTTTAGGCATGCATGCATTACAATTTCATATGAAGGGAGAAGAAAACCCAGATGTACAATAAGGTTCTGCAAATGTATTTTTACTTTGATGTTTCCTGATTTCAACGATAGACACAACCAATTTTGGTGAGAAGCAATGAATGTAAACCCAACATTGTTTCAAACAACTCCGCAGGCTTTAAGGACGGGCTGAGGGTTCCACAAGATTTCTTTACTTACTTTTCTTAGCACATATTTACTTATGTGTCACATAAACAACAAGTCAGTTGTTGCTTAACTTACATTTTTATATTACATTTTCATTTCCGACATAAAATAGAAAAACATCAAATTAATGCAATAAACATCAATCACTGTTAAAACCCTTTTGAATATGCAGTTATGCCACAGCTAAGATTAGTGCCATCACAGCTCATGGTTGCCATAGTAATGCAACATGGTTCCCTTCAAAATTTTAGAACCACAGCTCACAGCACAGGGAAAGCTAAGGGATTTTGGCCAACAGGAAAGTTAGCTGACAGTTGATTGCTACTGCTGGGAAAAGCTGTTCAATGCCACGATGGTATAAAGCCTAAGTCTGTCTTAGTCCAATATGCGTTATATTAACGCCCCCAACCCTTCACTGGACACTTTATCTATCACACCCCTACCTACACTACTTGTTTAAATATATATGTATACAGCTTTTTCTTTTTATGCTTAGGTGTATGTTTATTTGCACATTTCACATGTTTATGCACATTCTATGTTTATGTTTGTCTCTCCTTTTTATATGTAAGCACCATCAAATCAGAAAAATTCCTTGTAATGCAAATTACTTGGCAATAAAAGTGATTCTGATTCTGATTCTGATAAGCTTATTTACTTATTTGTTACTTTTGATACCATTATTAGAGAGCTGACAGCAGATTTGCATCCAGACTTAAATGCATGACATCAAGTGTACATCTTTTTTGTCCTTAAAAATCACAAAATGTGAACTAATTTTACCTTTAAGCAAAACAAAATAAATATAATGTTTTAAAAGTTGCCATGCAAGAGTGCAGTGTTTCATAATAGTGGGCTGACCACCCACCTGCCCTTCCCTCCAAGCTCCCTGACTGTTGCTCCACATTCTCTCATTGCTCTGGCAGTAACACAAAAAGTCTTGACTGTGTCCTGTGATTTACACCCTGACACAAGACATACATTACCAATGCAGAAGGCAAACAGCATCCTGTCGAAAAAAATATAAAGTCTCCCAACTCCCATCTCCTCTTTGGGAGGGGTCTGATTTAATGGGGAAAATTGATGATCCAAAGTCACACCAATTCATGCAATGAAAACACAGCCTGTGTTTGAGTAAGAAGGCCTGTGTCAGCACAGCCCCTAAAGCAACAGTTGGCTAAATAAGCCTTGTCAGGTCTCACTATCAAAGTCGGGTTCTATGTGGGGAGATTTACACCCCTACTATTGTTGATGTTTGAATGGCCCCAAGACAGCCCCCCGGAGACGTATATGCAGTCTTAAGATGCTGCTGTAGAGATCCATGTGGATACTGAACAAACGCAGGTGACATCAGGCCCGTCAGTGCTGTGTTTGAGGAGGGCCTGAAACAGGCTCGTCTGTCACCACAGAGCAAATGTTTTAATCTGAGAGAAAACAACACCTCTGAGATCCATCCACTGCTCTATTGACTCCATGTAGACTCAACAGTAAGTGCTCATCAAGTGCTGTTTGAGTCTGTCACTTAAGATGGATAGCGGTGAGAAAATGTGCTAACCCGGTACGACCTCCCTCTCCATGCCTGGTTAACTCGGGCAACATGGTGTCAATAACGGCATCAGTCAATACCCAGCCTCACTGAATACTGACGGATGGATGCAAAACCAAATAAGCTAATGCTTCGAAAACATATTCATCATAACAACACGTCATCTATCTCTGTCTCTTTTATTCACACATGGGTAAACTTGCATGTTTCACAGTTTTTTCGACAGCAATGAATTATTCTTCTCTGAATCGCAGAGCAGCATTTTTTGCTAAGTCATTGCTGCCAAGTTCACCAGAATGATGGAAATAATTAATTGTTACCATGGAAACTACACCATGAGTTATGATGCCTGCAAACAATTGCAAATGGCATGAGCAGTGAAAACAGTCTTTTGGTGCTGAGTTTGGAGAAAATGGCTGGAAGACAATCACAGCTGATTATTACAATCCAAGGACAAAACTATAGAAAATAATTAAAATTGGGAAAAATATGTGAATGAATTATAGTTTCTTTTAGTAGCAATGGAGTGTAAGTAATTGAAATTCCTGTGGAGCCATTCACAGATTTGGGGGACAAAGGTAAAATGTTCTTCCACAAAGCGGTTTAGATTCATAGCAGGGTCTCGCTGTTACCGCAGGAAGAGTTGGAGTCGTAACACACTTTATAGAGTTAAAAGCCTCCCTCTGAAACCCAAAGAGTGTGAAGAAAGCTATCAAGAAAAGGAGTCCCATCATATGGTTCTGTGGTTAACTACTAATCACATCCACCTGGGCATCCACCTACTCCTTCTGACTGAAGATGATACAGTCTTAAACAATCAGATGACTTGTTCCTTTTTTCTGTCTTTCTTAAACAAGCTCAAGGTATTTGTGGGAGCTTGAAGATGTTTTTTGGGGGAAGATTGGCACATTGTTGGTAGCCAGCCTGGGTGGATAGCTAATGCTTCCATAACTAGAAAGCACTCCCAGAGCACAGGCCTTAAGGAGCTCTTCCTTTACCCGTGCCCCACCAAGTTCCAAGAATATTGGTTAAGTAGTTTTTGCATATTCCTGTTAACAGACAGAAAGACAGATAGACAGCCATGAAAACTTAACCTCCTTGGTCAAGGTAATAAGTAAATTAACAATTTTTAATATAGAGTTTTGCATAGCCCACCAAAAAACTAATTTTGAGGTAAACTTGTGGAAATAGCAAAGCAAACTAAAACACAACACTGACCGGTATCACATTGTGATGGTGAAAGTGTGAAATTTACACATCAAGCAGACACATTTCAGGCAACTATGACACTGTTTTCTCTTTTCACTCCTTTTAGATCTGTTTTGGTCTCAACCCACACATGAGACCCACACTGTGTAGAAACTGGCCACTGTTGCTAGAAATGAGGCTGATAAAAGTGCTGAGACTTAACTAAAACAATTAAACTATGCTCAGTAAAAACAAAATAATGGGCTAAAGATGCTATACAGCTCGACTAGTGGTAACTGGATTCATTAGATAAATCAGGGGTATAACACATTTTGTACCCGTATGTATTTATAGCAACCAAATGTGATTCCAAATGTATTCTTCAATTATGACTTTTTCTTTTAATGATGTCACACCAAAACTGCCCCTTATCCATAATCATATTTGCAGTTTGTAGGCTATGCAGCAGCTCTGTTACAGAATCTGAAGCTTGAGCTCAGTAATTTAGGGATGAGTGATGCTCACAGATACACAAGTTCTACAACTTGAGTTAATGAAACAAAAATGTGTGGCTTCATGAGCATTTCATATTTTAAATTAAATAATACAGTTCATCTTAATGGGGACTTCATAAATGAGTCAGACTGTTATTATTTTCATAATATTCATTTGTGATGATGATCCATAACTCTTTGAATAGTAAGAATGTATTATTATTCATTACTTATTATGGATGCTGATAACTGTCAAAGCTATGTGATCCCTGAATAAATCATTCCTAAGAAATGTTATTAGATGAACAACACAAACTGTAATTCATTGTTAATGAAGGTGGTTGATCAGTAACCCATTTCTACGCTTGATAATTAGCAAATATATCTACATATTGATCTTCATATATAAAGATCTTTATACACACACATACATAGACTTGTATATAGTATTTTACCTGTATATGTACAATATAAAAGCAAAGATAGTTACAGTATAACCATGAATACAAGGGATAAGATGGGTTTGGAGCAGACTTTGCTATGCAACAACTGATTGTAGCTGTGTTATAGAGGTGAAAGATAATGACAACAAACAACTGTTTACATGATTTCCTAAGCATAAAATTGGAGAATCTGTTTGCACTGAGGAGCCTCAGCACCCACACCTCAGCAGTGCTAGGAGCAGAGAGGCGCTGGTGAAATTTGTATTCCTCAATTTAAACTGCATTGCTGTAAAATGAGCAAATTGTATGTAGTGTTAATGAGCAAGGTGTTGCTGAGCTCTGTGCGTGTGCATATTTGTATGTGTTAACAAGCTGCTGCATTCACTCCACTGCCTTTGTTGCTGATTACCACTTCTGTTCTCCAATCTAATCTGATTAAAATTCCGTTTTCTATCCTCTCTCTCTCTTCCCTTTGTCTTTCTGTGCTTTTTCATCCCTTCATGAGGAGCCAGTCAGAAGGCACGGGTGCTGAGCTGATTTTATTTCAAGCCGTGCTGGTTTATCAGAATGCAAGTTGACAAGGCTGACATCTGCACAGTTCATCGTGGATTCATATCACATACAGCTGGCCATGCATGCAAAAATATGACTCTGCTGTGTGTTGTGCTGTGTAAATGTCACACTTTCTTATTATCAGCAACTTCTGTGGTTTCTTTTGTTTACTTTTAACATTTTGCACATTTTCCTGTTGGGTAACTATACACAACAGTAGACCAACAGGGTTTTTTTTCTTTTCATTTCTTAATAATCCATCCAACCACTACAGCTTATATTTGGTTGATTGATTTGATTGTCTCTCATCTTCATTCAGTTGAGAGACTTGTAAACAAATGAGTCATCAAGCCATACATGGAGACTGTACCTGTCACATACAAACATACACACCACCCAACACATTCTTCAATAAAAATGACCTCAATGTACACAGTTTAGAATACCAACCACCAACAGCTACTTAATAAAGGGAAAACACAAGAAACACAAAAATATTGTGCCATATGACTGTTTGTGTCCCATAGTGGACAATGTGCCATTAAGTGTAACAGAGGAACACCAAGTGCCTGACATGGAGAAGCAGTGAGTGGTTGCAGCTCATGATCTGATCATATTCAAAGGAAAGATTTGGTGCAGTCACATTGTGTGTTAACATACATGCATAACTGATCAGCCAATTGTTTAAAAGAAAATATATATTTATCTATTGATCTATTTTGATAGCTTGGGCTATGAAAGCCATCATGTATAACTGATGAGCAAAAAAAGATAAAACATCAGCCAGATAAAAAAGAAAACAAACAACTTAATTTGGACATTACACTAAAGTAAGTGCATCTTCATTGTTGGTAATTAAACCTTAATCCATGGGGAAACTGTGATGGATAATAATCTATACAAAGATGGCAACAGGACATGACATATCATGACATCTGTTCTAAAACTGTACATTGTCATATCTGTTACACTGCATTTATTTCTATTTTCATTCAATAATGTGCAGGTATTTTCTGATGCCATACCAAATGATAAAGAAAATCTTTTATTTCCAGGTAACCAGAAAATATACAGTGGTTGAAAAAAGTTTTTGGACACACCATGCATTTGTGAAATATTTCATTTAGAGTCACTCTTAGGTCTTCAAGTGCAATTTCTTTTAGTAGTCACATCCAAAATACTGAACAAATCATAAAAGCAATTAAAAACTTAAAATTGATGGTTCCATAAAAATACATGAGAAATTTTGAGTATTGGATTATTTTGGTACCAGTGATCCACTAATGGAGGTCATGCTTTTCATTAAAAGACACAATTTTTGTTGCTATGCTTCGTGTCTATATAAAGCAAGCACATTTGAAAGTTCTTCTGAGACAAAAATAGGTAAAACAAGGAACGTAACGCGGGAAACATGCCTGAAGATACAGATTCTCAGCCAGGATGGGTACAGCTGCTGCCAGATAGCCAGGAAGTGCATATGCAGTCCTTGAGCAGTTGGAATACACTCTGCAGAAATACAAACAAACCAACAGCTTGGAAGACAAACCAAGATCTGGGCATCCAAGGGTTTCATCAGCAAGAAAGGACCACTTCCTGATCTGCATGTGCAGGGAAAACTGATGAATGACATCACAGGAGCTTCAGCAGCAGTTATCATACCAAAATGGTGTCCAGTGTTCCACCCACAATGTTCATGGCCAATTTTTAGATCATGGCTTAAGGTCCTACAAGGCTGTCAAGAAGCCCCTGATCAATGAGACAGTTAGCCCAGCGTCGTTGGGACCACGCACACAAGAACTGGACAGCCAGGAATTTGGAAGAAGATTCTGTGGTCTAGTACTACTAGACTACCAGACGAAGCATTATCTCCAGCATGTACACTGTCACTCCTACTGTCAAGCATGGCGGAGGTAGTATCATGTCTTGGGGATGCATGAGTGCTGCTGGTGTTGGCATCTCACTGTCTGTGATGGCACATTGAACTCTACCAAGTATTGTACCATCCTTGAAACCCACATGCTCCCTTCTGCACATGCACTGTTCCGTCGAGGTCAAAATTGGACAAGATAATGCCCCTTGCCACACATCCAAGGCCAGTAGAACTTGGCTGCAGGAGCACAATATCCTGGTCTTAGAGTGGCCAGCTTAATCCCCGGACATGAGCCTCACTGAAAATCCTTGGATTATCAAAAGGTCTGTTTTAAAACGTAAACCAAAGAATTTAGAAAAATTAAAAGCAGTAATTCAAGAGGATGGGACAAGTATACCCCTCAGCAGTGTGAAAGGCTTGTGAAGAACATGCGAGCCAGGATTAGAGCTCTACTGCATGCTAATGGCAGGACTACTAAATATTAATTTGATGATGTGATGGTTTATTTATTTTTTGTTCAGTTTTCATATTCTCTGTTACTTTGATACTGACAATGTTGAGAACTGACATATTGAAACTGTCAGGAATTTAGTTTTGTTACTTTTTCTTGTAATCAATAAACAAAAAAATATAATGAATCTGTCTAATGCAGCCTTTTTCCACCACTATACTTGCAACTTAAGAAACAAGTTTTTTTACATTTTGCACAAAGGATAGAATTTTTTTGGTTTATTTTTTAGGTAGAAGAATTTAGGTGAGGGACTCCTGCGCAATGGTAACACCTTAAAGGCACAAACTGGAGGGAGGGTAACCCAGTAGTGTTTGTATGCACAAAGCTCTGCAATTACCTGTTGCTGTAACCTGGAAGAGAAGGGCAAAACAACAATAAGAACTATTAATTTGTGGCTGAACTCTGAGATTGAATAATCTCAACTGAAAGGCCACATACTCCCTTTGCTGAACTTTGAGATGTATGTTGAAGTCTTTCTCAGGCTGTTTAGGGATGTGGGGGGTCGGGATTGTAACAACTGTCTTGGGTCTAGATGGTCTTAGGTGTCAAATGTAAACAACACTCTCCACTGAGGTCACATGAAAACACCATAGTCGGTTTCACAAGCAACTAAAAGCTATTGAGTGGACTTTTGGTTGAAACTGTTTTATCACAAAGTAGGCCAGGTCAAGAACAAACCTCTGTACTCATGCTGGAAGTTGTCCTTTTAAAGTTATTTCAGCTTCTCTGCTTCTTTGTCTACATTAGCATAAGAAGTAGCAGCAGGATGCTGATGGTATTTTTATCACTGCTTGTGGATAGAGAGACTGTGCACTGTCACAACACAAATATACTCTGCTGTCTTGAGATTATGAGCATGATTTATATGTATGGGAAAAAAAGAGGTGTGGACCATTATAAACTATTTTAGTTGACTGGCTATAGATTTTTAAGTATTAAAAGTACAAAAAAGGAAGTGGCAAAAGAATATAAAAGCCAAAAGTGAGGAGATTGAAGCACTGACTACTGATATCTGGTCAAATGCAAAATTATGTAAATGTAGTTACACAAGGTATAAATGTTTTCAGAGAGGCAGATTCAGAGTTTGACACGGGACCTTTAAAAAATGGGATCTGTCAAAACATCTCTTGACTTTTGTGTGCCAGACCTCTGCTACACATGGCTGGAGGTTACACTCTCAACTTTGAATACCATGTTCTAACTATTTATTTTATATAATTTTTTGTTTTGCCTGCTAAAGAATAAAGCTTAAGACAACATGCCAGAGAAAATCTTACCTGTTTCCTGCAGAGATCTAATCAAGAGGCAGCAGCAGTGTTGCTCTACCTCTACTCATGTGCAGGAAGCTACACAAGAGTAATTATGCCTTCTTTGTGTGGATTCATCAAGTCCGTATGCTGCTGGTGTAGATACACGTGTCAGCTCAGCTTCGACCCTCGGCACTTTCCAGTTGAGCTCCTGCCAAAAGTGAAGAAGAGTTGTGATGAAGACTTGCAAGAATACATGAGCAGTCACAGTTCTTGTATGGAGGTGCTAATTAAACAAAGACAATATGGACAGAGGTCACACCTGCACAGTAAGTCTGTCATGTATACTTTATCATTGCTGATGCAGTGATAATTGGAAATGCGACTTGTACTTCAACACAACTAATTGAGTTTTTTTTTCGCATTTGGGAGGCGGTTTTAATTTTACTAAAGCAATCCTGTCTGGAATGTCTGGAAATTGCTTTCATATACTACCAAATGGTTTTACATCATAGACTTTGGAGGAAACATTATTGCTGTGTGTATTATAGCATGTTCACTGCTTGGGATGAGCAGCACTACATGTAGCAATGATACCCTTTTAACTACATTCCCAATAGCTTGTAGAGTGAGTTCATATTTTCAAGCATTGCTGTAGTTTAACTTCTCAAATGAAGAAGAAACTACAATTGAAAGTAGCTTGGCAAACACCATCTTGTTCACAGGTAACATATATTAAATGAAATACAACAGACAACAATACAACAGTACAACTTTCCCCTTGGTCAGAGTACAATACAAACCCTGTTCTCACCAAAACCAAAATGTCTACATCCCATTCTTAAGTAATCCTGGTCCAATGTCCTTGGTTCTCATGCCCGTCTCCCTCGAGCTGAGGACATATTCTTTACATTGTTCCAGGAGAGCTTGTACTTGAGACAGTGTGAACACCCTGGAAAATAAGCTGTAATTATGAACTGTTTTTATATGTTGCTAGCACATGTAATAGATACTGATATTCAAACTCAACATCATGGGATTAATAGACTATCCAAACATCATACATTAATGTTTAACTTCCACACTCTGTAGTATTGTAAGGTGTTGTCCATGCTCTGTAAGGTGGCTTGAGATTAATTTATGTTGTTAATTGGTGCGATACAAATAAAAGTGAACTGAATATTTTATTTTATTTTATTTCATTTTTCTTTTGGTAAAAAAATTAGTGTGGCAGGACCATTCACTTGAAACTTATTTGTTGTTGCAAATTAGCAGTATTTCAGTATAAATTTTAGGAGATGGGATGGAATAAAGAGAAAAGGAAATCACGCAAAAAGAACTCCCAAACATTCAGCTTCACGTTTTAATGAGCAAGAAAGTTGTGTGACAGAATATTAATAAGGTGGACTTAAAAAGTGCAAAAAAGGAGGAAAACGTCTTAAACATTGACAGAATAGAAGAAAATTCTGGTATTCAACTTATCATAAAGCATTGTTTACTCCCTTTACATCTGGTTGTGTCTCGTCTCCCTAGTGTATCTAGATGGAAAGTTTTGTAGGAACCGCTGAAATTACATTGTTTTGACAATGCATTTTTCCAGGTGACATCTCCTCCAAACCCCAGAGGCGAGAGATTTATGCCTACAGTGACTGTGGAGAGGACAATGATGGCTTCCACAGAGCTGTTTTATGACTGCGAGGGCCTGGATATCCCATACCTCTTTATGTTCAATATGTCACTCCTACGATACTGACAACAACTCCATTCCTCAGAGTCTCACTGCACTCATTATCACTTCCTGAGACCAAGATGGTGTGACATGAGGGGATGTGAGGGCATGTCAGCATGTGGAGACAAGGGCATGTGCCATACGTATGTGGAGAAGGCACAAAAAGCACACAAGATGCATTTGCTAGCCGACGCACACACATTTAGTAGACAAGGGAGGATTTGACAAAAGTGACTAAAGACTCAGTGGCTACACCTTCATGTGCTCTTGTGGTGAAAATTCTTTTGAGTCAATTTGTACGCGCAGATGTAGTTTCCTCATTAGTCTTGATTTTGTCACTTCAAACGCAGGAAGATGAATCATTTCCAACTGCTGTGTGGAGAAGTGGAATTTATTTCACATCTCACCACGCTTTCATTTCCAAACAACACAAATTCGCCTCAATCTGTAAATTGGCAATCATCAATGGGCTCAGCCCCTCATTCCCATATGATGCTTGGTGATCTTTACAGAAACAAAAGGTAAGAAAGTAGAATGATGAACCCTCTGAGGGACTGCAGAAGAGTCAGCAGACAAGATGAGCAAGAGTGACGCTCCCTCAAGTCGTCTCCCATTCATCAGGGGCTTGGTGATCCTTGCACCCTGCTCCCTCTTGATGTTTTCCCTGCAGCTGATGAGCAGCGACAGCAGCGAGCATGAAATGCACTCGACTTCTTGTTGGCGGACGGCAATCTGTCTCGGCACAGATGTAGCAGTTAATTCTTGGATGACACGAGGAGATAGGGAAGATTGGGATGGGAGAGAAGAGCGTGAGCAGAGGTGAGAAGTGATATCACCCTCTCAGAGTTTTACAGATGACACACTATACCACTTCACTTGATAATGCACGGGCTCCTGTTAAATGCCTTCCCTTCCTGAACCCTTTTTCCCCCTTTCATTTAGCCTCCATCTTGTGATTTTCAAGCAGCTTTCTCTGCCTCCCTTCTCCCCTTCCATTCCATGGGTGACAATGCATCCTCCATTAAGTCTTTATAGCTTGATGGAAATGTCATAAGGGCATTGAGATGGCCATACATCACCCTATTCAGTCCCTCCTTCTGCTGAGCTTTCATTTTCCATTTTCCCACTCTGTCACAATGCAGAGCGAGACCACTGTCTGCTCAGAATCACCACTATCCGGGCGCGCACACAACACACTGTCCCCATTAATTCCTACATCTTCAGATATGAAACTGCCATAATCTATACTCATGACAAAGAGCAGCCCTGTGGGTCTGCATGTAAGTAAAGGATTTCCACTCTGAAGTTACTGCGCCTTCTCCTCAGATACTGCATGCCTTGAGGGATATCCAGACTGCCGCAGGTGTATCAGTCCCAAATGCAGCGCGGGCACAAATCAGCTACAGGGATTTACAAGGTGATCTGCTTATTTTGGAGCGATTTTGATAAGCGGGTAGAATAAGCTATTTTCCCCATTTCCTGTAACTGCAGTGTAGTCACCTTGGAGGCTTTTGAGGTGCGAGAGTAATGGGAAAAGGGAACAGTGTCAGGTTATGAAATGAGTGTGTGTTAGCCATGCTGAGCACCTGCTGGTTCCCTGTTCTCCACCCTGTCCCCTTATCACATTACAGCTCAGATAGATGGTACCCCAACCTCAGAGGTAAGGGATTAATTTTTTTAAAGCTCTGCAGACTGCTTGACTGACCTTGGTTGGACTGAGAAAAAAAGAAAGAATGATTTTTCTCCCTTCTTCCTGTACTGCCCATTTGCCTGGAGGGAGAGGAAAAAGATGAAGAGAAAGAGGGAGGCTGTATTTCTCCTTTCAGAAACTATCACACAGTAATGCAAACACTGGGCTGTTTCTTCTTTACATAACTAACATGCTAACATTGTGATATCACCACCCAAAAAACCCTGCCAGCATCTTTGTATAGCACTGTTTAAACACCTTCCAAAAGATTACACATACATTTTTGAGCTTTATCCATTTCCACCAGCATTAGGATGTGTACGCACCCACAGGTTAGTGTGTGTATGGTAATGTGAGAATGTATGCCTTCTTCCCCAATTATGGGGAATGTGCAGCAATGTTCAGGTGGGAAACAGAAAAAAAAACATCACAAAGCAACACCCAGCTAGATGAACAGCACTTGATCTTTTCCAACTGCACAAATGATAACACTGGCATAGCTCTCTCAACAAAGCCAATACAGTTGTACGATTACAGGGATGGTCATGTCAGGACTTCATTCAGATACACTGTAGATGACCCAAAGATCAAGAGTTTCATTGTCACAATTATAACTTGGACATTGACATTTGTCCCTTCAAGTACACAGACAGAGCTTACAGGGGCTTAAGTTTTAAATGGATAGATATACCATTTTGCCCATCAGTCTGCCCTTGATCCCACAATCACAAAGTGAAAAACTATTTTTTGAAACCTTTGCAAATTTATTAATAATGAGAAACCAATAGACAAAAACTAAGAAACTCTGCCAGTTTCTTATGTCACTATTCACTATTGTAGTGAATTCTAGTCACTATTCTATTTATTGAATAGAGGTAATATTGCATTCTTAAATTATGGTGTAATAATAATTTTAGGAGTAATTATTGGAAATATCTAAGTACATCAACACTCATACCACTGAACACACACACACACATAAAATTCATATCGCTCTTCCATTTATTAGTCACATTACAGGCCCATGAGATGAGCATGCTATCCAGAAGGTGTGGCTGTCAACATCAATAAGGGCCTTCCAGTGTGAGGGGCCATTAATACCAAAGTAGCCACTCCGCATCTTGTCAGATATGAATAATGGTTTGCATAACAAATAATTTTGCTGTCTGACAGATATTCCAGTATCTACATGGGCGGAGGCTCCAGTGGCAGCACTTTGCTCCCATCAGCAACCCCGCAGCTTGATCAAAGCTGAAGTTGAGGAACGGAGGACAGTGAGTGGGCAAAACAGATTTTTCCACACGGATGACACCTTATTCTGCAGCTACAGAGAAGATAATACAGGAAAAGGTTACGCACTGTGGAGATGGAATGAATCACCAGCAGTCATAAATAGTTAGTGTCCCACAGCTGGGATATAATGATGTTTTCTAATCATCCCCAGAGGTCGCTGCACCTCATCTCTCACTGATGACACCTTTGTGGCAAATGCAATTTGACCAGAAAACAACCTGTATCTGCTGTCAGCAAGTAACTTTCCACATCAATCTTGCTACAACATGGGTGGTTTGTCTGGAATTCAGGACAACATGTGGACGATTTCTAACCACAGTGGTCTCTCTGAAGGAATTGATGTAAAGCTGCTGCTGCCAGAACACTAATAAATGGAAATCAAATATATTAATGTACAGGATTCACTATACAGCTCTCTGTCTTTAAATGCACTCACATCCTCTCTCATGTTTCTGTCAGTGTGGTAGGTAGCACAATAACCTAAGCATGCAGCGAACAGCTTTAGGACACAGCAGTGTGCCGTACAAGGACAGGACAGCTGAAACCTGCCGAATGGAGGGAACTGGCAGAGACGAGCGGTCAGAGAAACCAGGTTATACGCTGCATTGCGTGGCCTGTACTGTAACACACCAGGATGCCTGTGAAATGGGTCACTGGTGGTTTGAGCGGTGAAAGAATTTCAAATCTATTTGAAGTTTTGGTGCAGAGAGAAAATGTACAGGTGAACTTGAGTCACACATGTAGATTTTGCAACTCAATCCTGTTTCAATTTCATGCGTTATGGAATTTGCATGGATTCATCGTGCCGAGTGGGCGGTCATGTTGTCAGCAACCACTAAATATGCATCTTTAATGGAATGGAATAATGGTTGATGCATCATTTTGGGGTACTAAAGCTTCATAGAAGAGATAAGTTTCCAGCATCTGTTGGAAGCTCCAGCTAGCACTGCATTTCATTAGAGATCCCTCCACTGGACTGGTTTAACGCTTATTATATACATTTTGATTCACCTTTAATTAGACGGCAAAAACAGCTAAGGAGGGGAGGAGGTGAGGTCTGGCAAAGAGCAGGCAAAGGTTGATGGAAATGGACTGGTGGGAGGTTATACAGGGTGCAAGCTGCCACAGTTTGCATAATTTGCCACATCGCAGATTTCAAAACCCACATGGCTACAAGAGCGGTTCAGTTCAAACTTGTGGAGTACGCTAAGTAGTTGGGTGGGATTTAGGTTGTATCACGTTATACAAATAAAGTGGAATTACAAATTGTGGTACTCTTTCTTTGTTACTATTCAGCGCGAATCAGTGCTGAGATTTGGGGAAAAACTTCAGGAACATTGTTTTATGTAACAGAATAAACATAGAGTCATGAGTCATAGTTAAATTGACCTTCAGTTAAAGAGATGCTGTCCTCACTCCACCATGACCAGATCTTCAGGTTATCAATGCAACGGCAGAGGGTTAAGAAAGGCTCTGTTGCAGTGGGTTTCCAGATGTTTCACTTGGTGCTGGTGTGTCAGCAAATGTCACAGTCACATTCTTCCTGCACCTTCTCTGCCTTCAGCCATCCTCCAGTTGCTGCTGCATACGTCTGTCCTGACATTTCCAAAATTGGCTTCTGCAAGGTTAAGCTCCTGTAACAAAAGTTTCCAAAGTGGAATGCACTCTGGCACTTTACACTCATGTACCTGGATATGAGAAGAGATCAAAGCTTCCCCAGAATGGCTCTGACACTGTGTATCAATCAAATGCAGCTTTTCGTTCTCAGCCTCCTGCTGCCGGGCTGAGACGATTGAATGGGAATATTTTGTTTCGGTGCGGTTGCATCACTTTGACTTTAATGAGGCACAGAGAGGAATGCATGTGCAGGAAAGACCAGTGAACTGATACTGAAGTCCTCCTCAGACCTGGGAGTAAAGAACTGCTGACTTAGAGGATTTTTCGGTGGTCTATACTGCTGAAGCACCATTATTGCAGTTCCCTCTGTAAGCCATATGGATACACCCCCACATACACACACTCCCAGAAAGTCAGTGGAGCTTTCTCCCACTTCTTCATCAGGTTGATGAGATCGCAGGAAGCTGGAGCTGAGGTGGCAACATGCACTGAGGAGTGAACACATCATTATGAAGGGCAGGTAGAGATGTCCTCCCAGTGCAATTGCGTTTGCTAATTTTTGCACTTTTGGCATTTATACAATGAGGCAATAGACAGGACAGGTAGGACAACTGACAACAACAATAACAATTTTGTACATTCAAAACTGGTGCACATGGAATGCTGCTTACTGAGTACAAAAAAAATAAATAAAAGCTCTAAAATCCTTATACTTAGCTGCAAATTGTTTCCTAACAGTCAGCGGACACATTTATGTGATTTAGGCTTGTGGAAATTTAATTGTATTGTTCAACAAGATGTATAATTTTTTTCATTACAATGCATAAACCTCAAAAGACACACCACCATAATCAACTTGTCAGGCAGTGGTGATGGAGTGCCAATAATAGCCTTATTAAATGAAACGGGATACTAGCTCCATGTCACAGAAACCCACGTTTTTCCACACAAAACGTTTAGGTATAGGTAAGTAAGGTATTAGCTTATCACAGATGTACCAGTATCTGCCTTATTATTGTATAAGTATCTATGTTGTATAACATGAATTGATGTGAAAACCATTCTTACGGATCATAATGCAGAAACAATGCCTGGAGTATTTTATCATGATGCAAATGCATAAATGCATCCATCTCAAACAAAGGCAAAAGATGCTATGCACCAAATATACTTAAAGCATAATATCCATCCATAACATTTTATTAAACTATTTATGTGCAGTAATATTGGCCAATATGAATATCATAACGTGCATCCTAATCTTTTACTCCCTAAAATTGGAATTGGCATCAGTTGGATACATTTCCTTCCAGAAAAGTGTTTGCAAGACTGATTTATTTAAAAACTTTGAAACTTTTTGAAACATTTATATGCACATCCATTAAGTCGTCCTCTTCACTGCTTCACTGCCTTGGTGCATGAGTGTGTTTTTTGACATGTCACCACTCACTACTCATAAACTGGTGGAAAGGTATCCTACCATTGGCAGGAATGTGTATCATATCACTAGCATGCATAAAGTATTTACTGTTCAAATACAAGTGTGCCATAGCATGAGAACAAACAGATATGATCCACTCATAAAGATATTGCCCCATGAAGAACTGACAGTAACAGTTCCAATAACTTTCCCGATGAATTTGTCCATCACTTGATTGAACATTTTCTGTTTTTTATTTTATTACTGTACGTGTTTAACAAAACTTGATTAAGCAGGAAGGCATCTGATTTTACATCTAATGCTTAAGACAAACTTTTAGCTGGAGTCAGTTTTGTTTCATGAGGGAAAAAAACACAGTCACGGATGGGTAGTTCTGTGGCAAGTGGTTTGGGAAAGAGCCATGGGCACATGTAATGACATTTCCTGAAGCCTTTTCCTTTAGTAGCAGCATGGTAAGAGTGCAGCACTGGCTCTTGTCATGGCAGCTCAGCCTGTTTGTAAGGTCTCTTTCTGCACACAGTTTGAGATGCTCCCTATTTGCAAGTTAAATGAACTGTGGCAAGAAGGTGAAAAAAGCAGCAAAGGCCTTCTTTCTGATTGTCACAAGCTCTTACTTCCCAAGTGTGTGTGTAATCTGAAGTCAAACCCTTGATTTTTTTGGTTTTAGTGGAGGATTGGTGCAGGAGTGAAGTGAGAAGAGCTTCTTCAGTTGTTAACATTGTTCTATTAAGAATTGATTCCAAATCCTTAAAAACACAACAGGGTTGAAGCACTAAAATGGACCACCCATGTCAGATAAAGTTGTAATACTAGGTATGCTGTGCACAAACTGCAGTATGTTTAATCTTTCATGAACAATTTCTCAGTGTAATCTGCGTAAAGGCAAAGAAAAATGAATTTGAAAATTGGAAAAGATTAAATTCTGCGAAACTAAAAGGAAAAAAGATGGATGACCGTAAATGGGAATTAACCTGGCCAGTGAAATAAATAGGAGAGGGAGTGTCATGGCTGGTGTCAGGAAATAGTCAGAAGGAGAAAGGAGTAATCTCAATGCAATAGGACATTACTCTCCAACCATATCCTGGAGGAAGAGCAGAGCGCTGCTGTGTCCTCTCTTAAGTCCTCTTCCCATTAGGCCCTGCATCGTTTGGGAGATTAATAGATGCTCACGCATGAACACTGCCACATTTGTCAGCTGCCTCATCTGATATGGGGCTGCAGGCATGTCGTCTTCTACTTCCACTTTAAAAAGACCTTAAAAAGGTCACAGGGGGAGATGCTGGGAAGTGGGGAAGTGGGAAAAAATACAAAGCAATGTATTCTGACAGTTCAGTACAGATGGAAGAGCTTCTGTTTACTTTGCAAGAAAGATGATTAAGAAAATGCAGTCAAAGTGATTATTATTAGTGCAGTGTATTGTATTGTATCATGATTGTATCGCGATTGTGCTTCGGCACATGCTGCATTGCCACATTCCTTGGAGTAATATAGAGAGAAAGAGACACCAAACAGATGTCAAAAGAAAAAAGACAGGGAGCACATAAGAGTCTGAAAAACCTCTCTGGGACTGCCTCGCTGATAACTCATGCCAGTATTTATTTCCCTATGTGCTGTTGATTTTGGGTATTGCTTTGGACATGGTGTTGGCTTTGCTTCAGGAGAAGGAGGGCCATGTTTGTCCACTCACATGTACAAATGGACCTACTGGCCGTAAGCCCCGGCCTTTTAGCTCATCGTCTCAAAAAGTGTCCACGACAGCTTCACTGCTTCCTTTGTGGATGCTGCAATTCTGGATGACAACACATTTGCAGAGATCGTTAGGGACACCAGTTAGGTGGCACGGAGTGTGGATGGGGTTACTGCTTTCCTCCTGTGCCATCCGAGACGATGTCCTGGGAGACACAAAAAAGGCAGAAAGACAAAAATTCCCAATAACTTAGGAGACCAGTACAAACTGTGCTGCCTCACAGTCCAATCACCTTTCTTGTTTTAATGACCGCCCAGCCTGACACATGCTCACAAAAAAGGGGTCTGTTGTTTTAAATTGCACCATTAGCCATCCATGGAACAGGTTTCAGCCATTTCCTTCCACTTCCTTCAGGTTTGACTAAAAGACACTGCTATGTGTTACAAGCATGAAGATTTTCATGAACATACCTTTTTTTAAACATTAAAGGGATGGAACAGGTAAATATATTTGGATTGTCTGAGCACATGTTAGGTATTCATGTCATTCACTGTTAAGTTCTGAGGTTCTATTGGAACTTTCTGGGATCTATGCCATTTTTATGATATAGAATATTGGGAGAAAAAGCTTTCTCTTATCAATCAATCAATATCCATACCAATACCACTGAAGTTTGTACAAACTACTTGAAGAGAAAAAAACCCAATTTGGCCTCTGATGCCAAACCTGACACTGTGACAATAAGAATGAACAAAGCTGCAAACTGTCAAGTCCAAGAAAGCAACTCTTTCCGACCACAATGTGTTATCTTTGCATTCCTGTTCATGTAAGCAAACTCAATATAACAATTTAATTTGGGAACTTCAGAGGCATTAGTAGGGGTAGTTTTGAACTTTACCATAATATCTGTTTCCTCTTGCTTCCAGTCTTCCTACTAAATAATGAATTAAGACATGTAGTTTAAACAATACAAAAACTGTGAGTCTGTGTGAAAGACTGTGCGGATTCTGTTTTTTGTTGTTGTGTTTGTTATCTTCCTCCCCGTCCCCTCTCTATTCAGCTCAGCTCGTGTGAGGCAGGGGTGTGGCTGTCTTTCTCCTGAAACACCTGGATTCACACATCTCACCAATCTGTCTATAAACACCTGCTCTTCACTCCAGCACGCTGCCACATCATTCTGTCTCGTGTCTTCTCAGTGTTTCTTCTTTGTGAGTCTCTGAGACTTTTTCCAGTGTTTTCAGCTGCTGGTTTTCTTGCAGATTTATCTTTGTGCCTGGTAATTTAGCATTTACCTGTGTTTTTCCAGTGTGCTCAGGTTATTCCCTCATGAGCCTCGCTGCCTTTCTCTTCCTCTGTGGTTGAGTTTTCCATGTGCTCAACTTACCGGTGACCATTCTGCAAGACATCAAGCTCCCTGCCTTCACTGCCTGCTCCTTGTAAAATAAACAATTTTGATTTCTTACCAAATTGCACCCCACTCTGTTTTGGGATTCAAACTGAACCACAACTTAACAGGGTTGTTGCACCATGGTGTGTTTGGTACCATATGATGGAGGCAAAGGTTTGTCCTAGTGCACCAAAAAATCTATAGCACAGATGCTCAGTGCATAAGTTATCTTGGCCAATTGTCCCATAGTGACACATAATCCTAATAACACTTAAAAAAATTAATAAAGCTTCTCAAATGAGACCTGCTTCATACCATTTAAAGCAAACACAATGAAACCTCTGCCAAGCTGTGCCAATAAAACCTCTAATCCGAATCACTGGAGGACAATGGCCTCAGAAATGGAGACACCAGTCTCTCGCTGTGGTTGTCTCTCTCTTTCTGTGTGTGGCTCGACATGTTAAGCCAGGCTTTAGAAATCACAAAGATGTCTATCTGCTAGAACTGCCCTGAAATTTAATGAAATGAGATCAAATGTCTCTCCCTGGCCTTCCCGCTTGTTTCTGACTGTTTGCAGGAGGCTGCCTGTTTAATCTGGGCCTGGGCACAGCAGAGGAGGATCATCCATCTGGCAGGCATTCATCAGGTTAGAAGACCCAGTGCAGCTGCCAGAATTTCCATCTATTTCTCAATTAGCAATCACAATATTATGTTTTTATTGTCACATAAGTAATAGCTGCTACTTGTTGCAACTTTCGTTTCGTTTACAGATGCCTCTGCAAAGACACAATGTAAAGAGCAATAGCTCTTTAACATGACTGGCATTGTGATAGCTGGTAAGTGGGCTATGTATAGAATCTACAAATAAGAGTATAACACTGTGAGGTAGAGGAAAGAAACACAATATGCTGTAGGTAATGCAGGTGACAACATGGCTGTATCACTGTTCTGGTGCATCTAAAGTTCTGACGGCCCATGGGAAGAAGCTGTTTTTTAGTCTGTTAGTCTTGCACCTGATGGATCGAAACCTTCTCCCAGAGGGCAGCATGTTGAACAGGTGGTGATTAGGATGAAGCTGGTCTTTTATGATCGCCCTGGCTCTGGTGAGGATCCTAGAGTTAGCGATGGCATCCATGGAGGGGAGTGGAAGACCGATCACCTTCTCTGCAGTTGGTGGCCCTGTGTAGTCTCTTCCTATCGGCCACTGTACAGGCAGTGTACCACACAGGGATAGTGTGTTGTGTTGTGTTGTGTTAGCCGCCCAAGAGAGCTCCTCAGAGATGTGGGTCTCAAGGAACTTGAAAGTGGACACCCTCTCCACATAGTCAACTTTTATGCGGGGGGTGTGTGTAGGGGGGGCGGCTTTGCACCTCCAGAAGTCCATGACCACTTCCTTGGTTTTCCTGGTGTTGAGGGATAGGTTGTTTTTGTCACACCATTCTGTCAGCCACTGGACCTCATTTCTGTAGGCTGTCGTCATCCTTTGTGAGAAGCCCCACCAGTGTGGTGTCATAAGCAAATTTTATGATGGCGTTGCAGGGAATGCAGTGAAGGGTATACATGGTGTACAAGAGAGGGCTCAGCACACAGTCCTGTGGAGAACCATTGTTGAGTGTCAAGGTGGATGATCTCTTACCAGTCTTGATAGACCAGTCTTGGGTGGTCAGTGAGGAAGGTTTTGTTGTGCATCACAAGGCGGGTCAAAACCTATTTCTAGGATCTCCAAGTCTGCATTATAATCCAGCATGGTACTACTGCCTGGCAGCGCTTGGAGACTGGTGCAATGGTGGGCTGTACCATCTCCCCAATGGCCTTTACCATGGCAATGGAGTTAACTATTCCAACTTCTCGGAGGGTGGTTGGAGGGGAACACCTGAAGAGCAGGCTGAGCATTTGTGGATGATATGACGACTATAATATTGACTAAGTCATGCACAAAATGCCTGCTGGACAA
Organism: Psettodes erumei; assembly: GCA_016785225.1. Classification (NCBI taxonomy): domain Eukaryota; kingdom Metazoa; phylum Chordata; class Actinopteri; order Pleuronectiformes; family Psettodidae; genus Psettodes; species Psettodes erumei. The sequence goes on from JAFBJZ010000939.1 coordinate 66,307, forward strand.
ACTCCAGGGTAACATCAGATGGGCACGATTGGAGATTAAACCAAACAAATCCCGCAGTATCTCCATCATCAAAAGCCAGATTGCCAACAAGAGGTTCCATATTAGCAATGAGCCGATACCAATGATCCTGGAGAAGCCTGTTCAAAAGCCTTGATCGTTGGTACAATGCAGAGCTCAAAGAAAACGTGGAACAACTCAGGTGAGATACCATCAGTGGCCTCAAACAAATAAACAACACCACTCTCCCAGGGAAGTTGATGCTCTGTTGCTTTCAGTTTGGACTACTGCCCTGCCTCATGTGGCTAATTTCCATCTATGAGGTCACCCTATCCAATGCAAATCAGTTGGAAAGGTTTGTGAATGTGCAGGTGAGGAAGTGGCTTGGACTACCCAGATGCCCCAGCAGCATAGGCCTGTACGGCAATGGAGCCCTCTCTCTCTCTTTCTCAAGCCTGGTGGAGGAGTACAAATGCTCCAAAGCAAGGCTACAAATGACCCTCACAGAATCCCATGATCCTTTGATCAGAGGTGCTGCTCCCACGTTAGCAACAGGGAGGAGGTGGAGGCCAGGTGCAGCAGTGGCACAGGCAAAGACCACCCTGAGACATTGGGATATAGTGGGCCAAGTCCAAATTGGCAGAGGGGGCCTAGGTGTGGGAGGGACAACACCAACTTAGCAGAAGGCTACTCCAGTAAAACGCCGGCGCCTGGAGGGGGTGTGCCACCAAGAGGAAGTGTACAGGTGTGCTATGGCCATGTCCCAAGCCAAGCAAGGCCGCTAGATGAAGTGGGATGGCATGGAGAAGAGGAAAATCACCTGGAGCGAGCTGTGGAATATGGAGTCCAATATGCTGAGCTTTTCCATCAGTTCCACATACAATGTCCTGTCCTCTCCAAACAACTTACATCTCTGGTTTGGAGAGGATGCGGCCTGTCTCCAGTGCGGTGCCCCGGCAACTCTCAAACACATTGTGGTGGGTTGCAAGACCAGTCTTACCCAAGGAAGATACACCTGGTGCCACAATCAAGTACTGAGGTGCTTGGTGACTGCACTGGATGTTAATAGGTTAACCACCAATGCCACGCCCTTAGAAGCAAATACAGCCTTTTGGCAACCAACATCCTTCATCCAGGAGGGGTAGAAGCAGCCGGCCAAGCAAGTGCCTCAAGACTCATGCCCGCTCAATGCAGCCCTGGACTGGTAAATGCAGGTGGACTTAAGTCAGAGGCTCACCTTCCAACCTGAAATCGTAACGTGTCTTCATCGTGGAGTTGACAATCCCATGGGAGGAAGCAGTCGAAGATGCATTCAAAAGGAAAAGGCTTGCGATCTGCAAACCTGCTAGCCGACAGTCATGGACGAGTGGGTGTCCGGCGAGTAGCACTTCCAATTCGTCAATTTTGTTGGCAACTGATTGTGTGCTGGTCAGGAAGATGCTGGGGAGCGGAGGTTTAAATGGCCTCCTCCTTAGCCTGGCTAGCAGGTTTGACCGGCAGCCCCACTTTTGCTTGCATTCTTTCTGCCATCTATAACACTTTACTGCAGCCACATAGACAGCCAGGCCACTCAAAACAGGCTGTTGTTTCTAATTTCTGTTATTTCGATTCAAGATTTTTTTATTGCCGTATACGTTGTAAGAATATGGCAATTCAGACAATGCAATAAAATTTTACTTTTTTTACACTCCCTTCACAGCAGACAAATAGAAATAGAAAATCTGACTATGGTGACACGAGAGGTGAATGATACAGGATTATTGATATATTCATTAACCATCACCAGGAAAAGTCACACAACACAACCCAAAGAAATACTTATGACAGCACCCAGTTAAAGCATGAAGTTTCGCTCTACAGGGAGGCAAGAGACATGGTAGAAAAAAACAAAATGCTTTACTTTATTATGACAACATGTCTGGTAAAATACAATAAGCAAAACACACACACACACACACACACACACACACACACACACACAGGGAGATAGGGGGAGGGGTGCACAAAGACTGCTGAGGTTTTTCGGTAGGGAGATGGTCACACAGGGTGTGAGGTATCCCAATAAAACAAAAGTCACCCCAGTTACATGTGACAACCACACAAACATTCACACTTGGTGAGGGAACACAGGACCAGGGGATACACAGCACACAAAAAAAGAAGGAGGAAGCCACCACCCAGGACACCGGGACCACCACCGTCAGTTCTCAGCAACTGAGGAGGGAGGAGGGGATAAAATGAATGGGGGTCACCCTCAACCAAACAATAACTATAACCAAACCAATCAAACCAAGAAACAAAGAAAATAAACCAAACTTAGGGTGGCAGCAGAAAACAAAATTCATCAAACAGTTTATGAATAAACCAAAAAAACCAATAAACAAAAAATATGCCAGAGATTTAATGGTAATTAACACAAACAAAGGCAATGTTACAACTGATAATATATAAAAAAGATTTACAAATCACTTAACGAATGAGGTACAAACAAAAGGAATTAACAGTGGCAGGAGCTAGCGCCACGGCTCAAACAAAAATACACAGTTCTCAAATTAAATTGACTAAACAAAGCAAAATCATGAATTCAACAAAATGAAACGAGGGGGTGAATCCCACAATACCCACACATACCTTAAATATGTTATTTAAAAAATGGTGCCTGCTGTGCCCGGCAGGAAATGGTGACCATGCCACTTCCCTGGAGCGAATACCAAAAGCTACACTGAGCAAGCAGAAACAAAGCAGCCCAGGCAGAGGCAATACAACAAAAAAACAAACCCAGGGCCCTGGCAAAACACCGGCAAAACTCTGGCAAAGCACCAGCAAAGCCCCAGCAACGCAGCAGTGGTTCCTCTGTGCTGCAGCTACTCTTCAGTTTCAGTTTTTTACATGACAATAACACTAGACAAGACGACAACACACAACAGTATGGGAGACAGCTTACAAAGACGTACTAAAAAAACAGTACAAGCAGTAAGTACATTAAATGAAAAAGAATAAAGAAAAAGAATGACTAATTTTGTCCATTAAGGAAGGGGAGTAAAGTGGCTCTTGTGCAGTGTTAGCAGTCAGTGGTGGTTTGTAGTGTGGGGGGAGTTCAGGAGACTGACCGGCCTGGGGAAAGAAGCCGTTCTTTCTGTAGCATCTGCCTGGGAAGGCTGCTCCAGAGATTTTCTGGGCTGTTTTGATCACCCCCTAGAGAGCCTTCCCATCTTCAGCCGAGCAGGTTCCATGCCACACAGTGATGGAACTGTTAATGACACTCTCCACTGTGCTTCTGTAGAAGTTGCTGAGGATTTTGGTTGACATACCAAATTTCTTCTGCCTCATTAAGAAGAAAAGCCTCTGCTGTGACTTCTTTAGAAGCTGCCAAGTGTTGTGAGATCCTTGTTGATTTGTGTCCCGAGGAACTTGAAGGTTTTCACCCTCTCCACCTGTGTATCTCCAATGTAAATCGTGATGCACTGCTCCTTCCTCCTCCGACGATCAATAATCATCTCCTTGGTCTTCTCTGTGTTTAAGGAGAGATTATTGTCCTTACACCAGGCCACCATTCCTGCCACCTCTGTCCTGTACAATGTCTCCTCTCCACAGGTGACTGTGGTGTCATCCACAAAAGTGTCGGTTGTAGGTGTCTTTGCCCTCTAAGTGTATGAGGGCTGTGTGGATGGCTATGTTGACAGCATCCTCAGTGGACAGGTTCCTCTTATACGCATACTGTAGAAGGTCCAGGGTGTCTGGGATGGTCCTTTTTAATGTGGGTCATGACTATCCTTTCGAAGCACTTCATTACTGTTGAGGTGAGTGTAACAGGGTGGGAATCAATATGGTAGGTCACTGTGGTTTTCTTGGGGAGGGGCACAATCCTGGTGGAATTGAAGCAGGTGGAAACAGAGACCTGGGACCTGAAAACATCTGTCAGCTTCAATGAGCACCCGACCAGGGATGTTGTATGGGCCAGTTGCCTTCTGGGGGTGTGTCCTCCTCAGTGCCAAGCTCACCTCCGCCAATGACACACAGGACTCTCCTGAGTCCCAGTGGATGAGTTGAAGGCCTCAAAGCAAGCATAGAGCTTGTTCAGCTCATCTGGGAGTGAGCTAGAGCTGTTTGTGGCCCCCAGGCTCTTCTGTCTGTACTCTGTGATGTGCTGCAGACCACATGTGCCAGGAATCTGCAGCAGCAAAATGTCCCTCCAACTTCAGCCTGCACTGACTTTTGGCCCATGAGATGGACCTGCACAGGTTGTCTCTGGCCTTTTTGTATTCCTCCATCACCTGAGGAAAATACAGTAGAGCAAGCATGCAGCATGGACTTCACCTCCGAGTTGACCCAGGGTGTATCATTGGGGTATGTCCTGCAGTACTTTGTTGGAATGATGCTCTCTGTGCATGGGCTGATATAGCCAGTTTCAGGTGCAGCATATTCTTCAAAGTTCACAGTGAAGTCCTCTCTCACCGCAGCAGCTTTGAACGTATCCCAGTTTGTGTTTTCAAAGCAGTCCGGAAGAACCAGCTCTTATTCCTTAGTCTTCCTCTACCCAGCCCAACTCCTGAAGCGAGCCCTCCCGGTGAATAAAACTGTTGGTTTATTGGTGTTGACTGAGAGGTGGTCAAGAGTGTTGTTTTCTTTTGTTGAGAAGCGTGCATGCTGGTGGTACATGGGAAGGACGTTCCTCAGGGTGCAGTGGTTAAAATCCCCAGTGACAATGAATGCAGCATTAGGATGGGCTATCTTCTGCGTGCTTATGGTGTTATGCAGATGCCCAAGCGCTGTCACATGATCCGCCTGTGGCAGAATGTAAGCATAAAGTATGTCATATTTTGGAGAGAAGCCCCACGGTTTTCTGGTCTGCTGTTGATCTGTTTAATGCAACCCCTTTATTTAGCAAATTTGAGTTGGCACAGATTGTACAAAGGCTATTTCTTTTTCAGTTTCTCCCACACACCCTTCTTACACACCCTGTCCACCCCATAGCCTTAACATACCTGCTTAGCTTGCACCTGTGTAATCTCTGTCCAGATTTATGCTCTTGCTATTAACTAACCAACTGCACTCTCACATAGTGGGAGGAGGTGACTGAGACAAGAATGGGGTCACAGGCCAGTGTTGTCACAACACAAAGGGGCACTCTATTTGTATTTTCCCTTAAAATTACACTCTCTCAATTAAATCCCATTCTTCTTGCCCTTGTGTAGTGCCACAGGGTGTGTGAGTCTGTGTGCAAGTTTGCATTCATGTGTATGTGCTTATGTCCATGTATCTGTCTGGGTGCTTTAATTAAAAACCCATGAGAGCAAAGCCATAGCCATTAATCAGGGGTTTGGTCCATGTGCTGCAGAGGTGAGGGGAGTGATGCTTGGCTCCCTCACAGCAGCAGCAGCAGCACAGGGTTCTCTCTGCACAACGGACAGCCTGATGAGGGATAGGCTAAAGAAATGGCAGTGGAGATTAAAGAGGACATAAAGGTTGTGATGTGCAATATCCATTTCACTTGTACAACTGTTCATTGAGGTTTCAGGGCATGGAATTCACATTACTCAACAGAGATGTGCTGTTGCCTGATGCGGCTGGCAGGAAATGTATTTGAGTTTACACGATTTTGTATATATGCTTTAATCATATAAACCAGGGGCTTTAGTGTTCAACCAAAAGGGCAATTCCACAGTGATTCCTCCTATATCAAATCAATTTATCTTTCCTTCGTGAGGAAGTTGATGGACAAACAATTAAAAACAATAAATTAAAAGTTGAACACTTGAACACAATAAAGAAGGTAGCATAATCAAAATTGGGTGCTCCATTACTCCATGGATGCTGTGGTTCTTGTGGTCGTAGATAATTTCTACTATTTTTGAAGATTTGAAATGTCCAAACATTATATGTCCATACCAATACATACCATACATATGTCTTTGGAGTTTTAAGTGGTTGTATACCTGTGTTTTTCTTTTCAATTAGAACTCCTAGTCAGGTGCAGGTTGGGCGTAGCTATCCTGAAGAAGTAATATCACAAAACATTATGTACAAATAATGAAAACATTACAACCCACCTACCCTAATGGTTGTAAAATGAGTAATAAGAAACTGAGGGGAAGATGTACGGACATGTTAGCATTTTATGCACCTCTTCTAAGCATAGTTTTGTCAAATGAGCATCTTAAACATGGCATGGTATGTACTAACAGACAGCACATGTGGCACAAGGGGAAATGCAAGGGAAAAGTGGGAGTTTGTTGCTGTATGTGTGAAAGTGGACCTCTGTTTTCTTTCTCCAAGTCAAGTCAAGTGGATTTGATTGTCATTTCAGCCATATACAAGTACACAGTGAGACGAAATTATGTTTTCCCAGGAACAGTTTGGTGATACATCTAACACTTTAGACATACAGTGAGACAGAGCAAGACAGAATCTATACACAAATCTATAATGTAAATATACACATTCAGGATATTTATAGGATACGAAAACAGGATATGACTCTGTTGCATATTATATACAGTATGCAGATTATATATAAATAGCAGCAGAGAGAAAGTACAAATGTGCATTTTAATGTGCAGGGTTTGACTTATTCAGGCGTTATTTAGCAGTCTGATTGCCTGGGGGAAGAACCTTTTCCCCATTCCCCATGTGAGGGCAGTGATGCTACTATACCTTCTGCCTGATGGCAGTAAAGAGAAGAGTGCATGGGAGCAATGTGTCGTGTCATTGATGATGCTTGTGACTTTGCGCAGGACCTTTTCAACACCTGGTATGGGTGCTGAAAAGGTCTGTGAGGAAGGGAAGAGAGGCCCCAATGATTTTTTTTCAGCTATCCTTACGATTTGCAGGGCCTTATGATCTACAGCATGTGGTTACCAAACCACACTGTGATGGCGCTGCAGAGGATGCTCTCAATAGTCTCCCTGTAGAATGTCAGGATAGGGGTTGGGAGAATGTTTTTTCTCAGCTTCCACAGAAAGTACAGATACTGCTGGGCTTTCTTAGTGATGTGTGTGGTGTTCAAGGTCTATGTTAGATTGTCCGTGATGTGTATGCCCAGAAACTGTGTACTCTGCACAATCTATGGGAAGGTTGTTGATGCACAGTGGAGTGTGTGCATGTGGAGACCATCTGAAGTCATTGACCAGTTCTTTTGTTTTGTCCACATTGAGGGACAGGTTGTTGTTGCTGCACCAGTCCCTGAGCTGTACCACCTCCTCTCTGTACAAGGCCTCATTTTCACCCCTGAGCAAATCCACCACGGTCGTATCATCCGCAAACTTGATGATGTGGTTTGAGCTGTGTGTTGCCACAGTCATGGGTGAGAAGTGTGAACAGCAGGGGACTGAGCACTCAGCCTTGAGGGGCTCCAGTGTTCAGCACAGTTGTGTTGGAGGTCCTGTCCCCTATCCTGACTGCCTGGGGTCTTCCTACCAGTAAGTCTAGGATCCAGTTGGAGAGGGTGGTGTTAGGCCGAGCTTGGCCAGTTTCTTTACCAGCTGGGGATGATGGTGTTGAATGCTGAACTGAAGTCGATGAACAGCATTCTGACGTAGGTGTCCTTTATGTCCAAGTGTGTGAGAGCCAGATGAATGGCAGTGGCGAGGGCATCGTCTGTGGAGTGGTTGGGACAATATACAAAATGCAACAGGTCCGGTGTGGAGGGTAACTGTGCCTTGATGTGTTTCATGTCTAGCCTGATGCCGGATGATGGTGGTGGTCTTTAAACAGGAATGGACGATGGTGGTGCTTAGAGAGATGTTGAAAACATCGGTCAGGACATCTGCCAGTTGGCTTGCACATACTCTCAGCACATGGCCTGGTATTCGGTCTGGTCCAGCAGCTTTCTGTGGGTAGACTCTGAGCAGAGCCTTCCTCACTTCATAGTTAGACAGGCAGAGCACCAGGTCATTGGGAGGAGGGTTGACTTTCCTCGCCACTGTGTCATTCTGCTCCTCAAACCTCAAAACTGTGTAAAACTGGTTCAGTACCTCAGGAAGGGAGCCATCTCTATCACAATAGAGAGGAGCAGGCCTGAAGTTGGTGATAGTTGTATGCAGTGCCATAGGCGAAGTGTGTCGTTGGTGTCTCTGAAGTGGTTGTGGATTTTCTGGGCATGAGTGCAGTTTGCTGTTTTTATGGCCCGGGCCAGCTCGACTCTTGTTTTTCTCAGAGATGCCTCGTTCCCTGACTTATAAGCAGCGTCCCTGGCTTTCAGCAGCATCCTCACCTCTGCAGTCATCCATGGTTTCTGTTTTGGACGTGTAGTGATGATCTTAGAGGTGGTGACATTCTCTATGCATTTGCTGATGTAGCTTGTCATAGTTGGTGTGTACTCCTCTGGGTCAGTTAAACCTTCGTAGGTCGCTTCTTTCTTGAATACATCCCAATCTGTGCATTCATAGCAGTCGTGGAGAACTGACATGACTCCCTCAGGCCGGTCCTTGTCTCCGCTTCTTAAAAGCAGGTGTAATCCAATTAGCATGTTAAGTTTCACAGGGAAAAGAATTGGATCGGGTCTCTGTGGAAGACTCTTCAGGTCATGAGATATTTTAGTTAGATAATTAGCTTCCATATCTACTGTTGTTGTATCTCAGCATGAGCGAATGTTACATTTATTGTAAACTTTAGTGGCACACGTATGAAATAAAAACAACAGATGATCAGAAAAATAATTGAAAAATTAAAGTCTTTATTTTTCCACGTCTTGTCAGCCTTGGTTTGGTCATAATTAACTTTTCTTATTTTTAGGATACCTGTTGGCGCAGATGGTGAGGTTTCAAGGTTTTACATTTTTATAAACCATGTGCTGCAGACTTAGAGGGCAAAGACATGCACTGATTTCAAAATCATCCACACTTCTGGTACATCCAACAAGAAAATAAAAAGGCTCAATGAGCACTTTTTTTCTCTTTGGCCAGTTGCTTTTACATCATGCTCTCATACATCATACATATGTCTGCCCCAGAGGCAGCTGTTAAGCAAACACAGTCTGTACGTGCCCATGAAATTTCACACCACCAGCAATTTATCTAAAGAAAACAATGCCTGACATCTGCAACAGTAAAGAAGGGAAAACAGAACAACAGTGGCCCAAAACATACAGGCAAATAGTGCTGGAGTAGCACTGGGACAAGACTCAGGAGCTGAAGACACTGTAGCAGATGCTTCTCATCCAGTCTGATGGAACTTGAGAGGATCTGCTGGGAACAAACTGCCCAAATCTCTAAAGGTTACCAAGGAATTTAGTGCATGAGAGATGTATATTTCTTATTAATGAATTTGCAAAAATGTACAAAAACATATTTCAGAAATGTAATTAATGAATTCTAAATCACAATAAAGCATGCAGAACATGAAAGGATCTGCATACTTTCTAAAGCAGTTGTCATTGGGAGACCTTCGATCGTGCCCTCATGATTGTCAGTATCAAGCTTGTGCGTGACACAGGTTGGCCCTTTATGTGTCGGGCTGGCATTCCATTGATTTGCCAAGGCAACAGTAATTACCACTAATCCCAGTCAGAAGACATGGCAATTTGTGTCATGTCCCTCCCAGGCCCCCATAGGTCATTATCTGCCGGTTCATTAAAGAGGAAGACAGTCCTAGCCTGACTCTGTGGCTTGCTGAGAACCGCGTGAATTGACACAACTCAGGGAGCTGAGCTAAGCATGAAACGTCCACTGAGCCAAAGCAGCTGTGACATGTGGTGCAAATGTAGCCACTGTGGAAGTCCCAATCTGCATTTTTTTTCCATTGCCTGAAAGAAACCATGAGGACAAATTCAGCCAATTCAAGCAAAAGAATAAGTTTGGTGACTGCAGCTAGTTCCTTTACAATTTGTGAACGTGATCCCATGATATAACATGTAATTATGGACTTTATGTAGTATTAAGTTAGTAGTCTGCAGCAGAGATCCAGGGTAAATGCATGTAAGGGGATTTCCACAACAGCTAAAACTGTACAGTCAGGCTGGATGATCTGGCTGTAGCAATTTGAAATGACTGCCAACTTGCACCTGGCTGTAAAGCTTAGACAGCAGATTTGAAGCAAGCAGAGCTTCGGCTACAGCTAAAGTGTGTCCAGCAAGATAACACCAAATTCAAGAAGTTAACTGCATCGGCTACCTTCGGCATGCAGAGACAAACATTTGATAGCTGTGCTCTGTGGTCACTTCCTGGAACTCCATCCCCAAGTGACAGATCACTGTCCTGGACTATGCAGCCTTATAGCAGCTGAGGGATGTCTGATATAAACATTCATTTTCCTGAGCCAGGGAAGGAAGCATCCCTTGTGTGTTTTGACAAGACTACTCCCAAAATATTTCCAAGTGAAAAAAAAAGTTAAAAAGTAAAAAAAAAAGTCAATAAAAATTCTTCATCTTTTGTAAAATATCATGAATTTAAAATAAAAAACAATGATGATTTAACAGTAAAAGTCAGTTGTAACATTACTCTGCTCTGCTCCGTCAAAGTGCCCTTTATTATGTCACATCTTCGATGCTGCTTTTGTTTTCCTTGGCCACTTTGGGGTAGTTGAAACAAGCTTGGCATTTCATCACCTTCTGAGTAAATGTGCTGAACTTGCTTGCTTATAGCTGCCTATTTACACATCCACACTGCTCAGATGCTGGGCAGGGGGTTGCCAGCCCCCAACAGCAGCAGAGCCAGGAGCACCCAGGACCAGCAGGGTGCCCAGGATAGGGGGGCCCAGACCCACCCATTAACTGGCTTAAAGTTACCACCCTGGAGGATGCCCCCCCCAAAAAAAACAAAAAAAAACCCAAAAAACTCTAACCCCATTACTATTCCATGATGAAAAGTGTAAGAATTTTTGATTCAGTAGGATGTCAGGATTTTTCCAAATCGGTGTGAGTTTTCCAATACAGTTGTGGTATGAAAGGTAGATTAGAGATTTGTATCTCTTTACAGTATGTTATTTATTGCATATTCTTCTGTGGACGCAAGCTAGGTAGACTAATCTTCCCACACCTCTAACTGAATATACTGTACATTTTCAGCACCTTTAAGTCAAAAGGATATATAAAGATAAATTGGGGCTGGAACTAACAGTTGTTTTCATTGCTGACTGCCAATTCTTTTCTTAAATATTTTTATGTTAACATAATATCTTGAAATCCTGTAAAATGGGCATTGGCATCCTGTATGCCCCTGTGATTTTCTACAGCCCAAGTTGATGTTTGTCTGCTGTTTGATGCTTGTCTTATGTGATCAGTTGTCTAAAACCCACACATAATCAGTTTGCTATTGTAGACAGAAAATCACTAAATCATTAAAGTTAAGAAATTTAAACAGGAGAATGTTATGCTTTGTCTTTAGCCAAAAATTTGTAAAATGTTTATTCCATTTTTAATTGTCATTACAGCTTTAAACTAACACGATGCATGTCAAAATTGATATACAGACAGGGGAAATCATAGACAATTATCTCAATCCAAATATTAACACTATATCCAAACGATATTGTGTTAACTCCTATAAATAAGCCAAAATGAATATGTCATACCTCAAATAATTATTCCACACAACAAATTTTTCAGTCTTTACAGTTATATGAATTATTAATGTATCCTTTATGACTGAATCATTACATCAAATTGAGAATTCTTGTGCATGAATTTATACACCTTTCCTTGTAGTTCAGTATAATCACGGTCCCTGAGAAATGGCATTTCATATAAATTACATTACAAATTAATGATGATAACAATAATTATCATCCTAACATCTTGACTCGGATATGGCATAATTAAATCACTATTTACATCAGTCATACTTTAAGTGCTTGCAGAGGAAATAGAGGGTTTTATATATATATATAATCTAAAACATTGTCCAATTTTTAAAACAGAACTTGATAATTTGAAGACATGAATTTTTTATACACAATGTTTTGGTGCAGTGTGGTCCAGTGAATAACAAGCCAAAGATTCCACCACTCTCTCATATTTTATTATCAGCTACTTGTTATTGCCAAATTTTAGTTTTAGATGTTTGTTTGTACAGCATTCAGCCCTTCCTTCTGACTCATGTTTCTTCACTGTCATTATGGAGCAGCCTTCCTGTACAGCTCTGTGGTGGGGCTGTGTTGCTGTATGGATGTATGTGTGTGTATGTGTGCTGCTCTGGCCTGCCTGTCTTCTTAGGTAGGCAGGATTTACTTGAAAGTGATTAGCAGAGATTCATCTGGATCAAGTTTTCAACTGAATGAATAATTTTATATTATTATTTTTTGCTTTAAGTGTTTTGAAAACTCAATTATGCTTGACAGCACTGTTTGTTGATGGATTTGAGACATGCAAGAGCCTCACTGGAATAGTAATTTCTGTGAAACATGAGTTCAATTAATAAAATAATCATAAGACATGTCCAAAATATGATCAAACCAGCAGATGACTGTAATCAATACCTAAATTTTAGCAAGACCAGAGGGTTTTAATAGTTTACTCCAAATCAAGAGTTAAACTTTTGAATGTTTTAACTCAGTTTGGTAACCTCACCATATTTCAACCACTGGGATATTCAAACTTTTCTTTTACCTTTGTATATTTATGGTGTGCAGTCATTTTTGTGTGAGTTTTATGTGTTGTGCAACTTTCACCCCACCAATGTACAGGGCACACAAGTTAAAGTGAAACAACATGCTTCATTATCCTCCCAAAATATTCAACTCTAAGCTACATAAGGCTGATAAATTATGAAATCCATAAAAAGGTCTACTTAAGTTTCTGTGATAACATTATATTTTGTTGCCTGTGTGCTTTTACAGCCAATAAACAAAAGTTATACAGTATGTATGTTGTATGATTATAATATCAGAATTTTTTAAATAAATAAACTGGAAACAATAAAACCATAACATGCAAAGCAACTACTAACATGACCTGGCACTTAAAGTGATGTGACTTAACCATACTGCAGCAACAAGTATCCACAACAAGAGTCTACTGTTTGAGTGATGTACAGCAGCTCATGTGGTCCCACTTCATGTCTTCGGAATTATTTGGCATATGAACAAGTCAGCGTGTACAGGAAGTGCAGAGGGCAGCATGGATGTACAAGAGCTGCCATCAGCAGCAGACGGGTCGACTTGAGTCAAGTTTTGTCGCACTGATGGGTCTCAGCAGTGAGCGAATACAGCCACTGTAAGTCCCAAGGTGAAAACATGTATGACTTAGTCACATCTACAATGCCTATATCCAGTCAATTTGTCACACAGTACTCAAGTGACTCTGTAACACCAATTTATGTTGTAATGCTTTCATTTATATGGCTGGCAGTTACTTTGGAAACATATTTGAAAAGGCGGGAGAAGTTGCAAGATTTTGTGGGATTCAGAATGCCAGCTCGCATTTATCTGGAGGCAGCTCATACCCATAAAAACAATCCAATTTGTGTAATACAAATATACCAGTAAAAAACTTTTAAAAAATAAATCTTTTTCCATTTTAATTTCCATTTTCACAGATGGCAATAGCATTTTATTTGCATGCCTGATGTATGTCTACATAAATGAATATATGGATCATAAAACATAATGTAAACAGCAAGTCACAGACATTATCATTGACAGGATTAACAGTAAAGTGTTGTTTTTTGATATAATTTTTGTTACAGCTTGTTAAAGATGTCTTGTCCATATGATGGATTACTTTTGATTGGACAGCCAACAGATGTTTCCCAGCAATTAGCATTGACTTTCCTTAAGTATGGTATGTTACTAACTTAGTGAATCAATACATAAACATTACAACAAACCAGGAAGGCTTTTACTTTCAGTTTTCAATTAGAAGGCACAACAGAGTCCTAATGATTTACATGCTTTTAAATGAAAACACACGCTTTAATTTGTTTTCATGCTTCAGTCCGAGCCACTAACCCTTTAACCATTAGAGCTGCTTTATTCCCATTGCAATGAAGCCTCCAAATGAGCACTTAGGTTGGATTGTTGGGAGGAAAATTGACAATTTTGGATGTCTGCTTCAAGCCCTACTGTAAATTATATGGCTGGGATATAAGCAGAGGAGTGGAAGGAGTGTGAATATCTACGCTGGGGCCAGCATCCCAGAAATGATGCCATTCGTCAGCCGAACCTCTGCATTTTTGTCTCGAAAATAGCCAGTTTCAGATATCCCCGAAAAACCATGATCCAAATATGTTCTGCCTGCCACAAAGTAATTCCTGTCCGTGGCCAGTGCACTATGCTGTAGGGAAAAGTGATGATGATTTATTTGTAGTCTCATTAAGGGATGCCATGTTTGTACATTTAAGTTTTAGATAAAGTCTAAACAGAACATATAAGGAGGTGGAAATGATTAAAAGAGGCAAGGATGTCAAGCCTCCACTAATCCAATCATAAAGGTCCAGTTTAAACATTTGTTCTTACCACATTAACAAGCTATGACCTTGGGAATACTGCAGTACAACCTAGCATATCCAGGCAGTATTAGCTGTTGGTCGTCTCCTTGGCCATTTCCTGTCCTGCCCCTGACAGAGCCCCTGCCCCTGTCCTGCCACAGAGGAGAAAATAGATCCCAGTTTTGAGTGGGTTCTGGCCAAAACCACCATGCCACTCAAAGCCAGGGCCGCTTGTGTCATTTTTCCACTGGGTTTCCGTGGTATATTTTGACAGGCCATTCCAGCTAAGCTTTGATAAATAAAGGGGGGGGGTCTTTTTTCCCTCTTCCTTTCTTTCGTTTCCATTTAGAATCTGTAACATTAAAGAGGAATCCATGCTGATTTATGTGGCTGGTTAAAGCATTGTATATCAGATTTGGCCAGGCCATGAAAATCAAAATGGCTTTAATTATTTCTCCCTTCTGACTGATTGTGTTCAGTCCTGTTGTGGCTGCAATTTACCTCTCACTAGTTTAGTAATTGATGGTCAGTGTTTGGCTTAGGCTGTCTTTTTATTACTGCTGGCTAGGGAACGATGAGCAAATAAGTAGGGATCGAGATGGATGTCCATGGTTCTTCCTTCTGGAAGTGGAAGACATTTTTAAAAAGTGGTGACTGGCTGGAGAACTTGTAAAACTAACTACCATTATGTTTCAAGGGTAAACAATCCTTCCCTTAGGCACTGTGTCACATACTAAACACTTTAGCACATTTTCTGCTTAATAAAACCTTGTTCAATTTCCTGTGCTTTGTACCACTTAGATGGGCCTGACATGCCAGCTTTTTTTCTAATATTCTCTTGGATGTGAATTACAAAGAGGAGCAGCACAAACCAGCCAGATCAGGCATCCACTCTCCCCCCTGAATGAATTTACTTCAATTAGAGGCTGCAGTCAAGCACAAGAGGACAAAGCGTGTCGTCTTTTATGAACATTTATTGTTACACAGTGTAATGACCATGCATGCTGTGACCCGGGCTAATGACACTGTAGATTAACTCCAGTGGGTAGCCTGTGGGAAAGTCCAAAACTATTCCAAAGGTATTGATTTCGAGGCTCGCTGCGAAATTGAACTGTCAGGTGTTCCACTGGGCCCTGATATGATATTGATCCCTGCTGCTTAGCGACCAACAAAGTGTCTGGTTACCTGGAGCAGCCTGGTCTGGAGTGACGACGGGGGACCCCTGCCCTCCGCTGGAACTCCTTATTGGAATTTTAAATAGAAATGTGATAAACTCCGACTCTCTGGGGAACACGAGCGTTGTGGCTCTGTCTAAGGGCAGTTTACTTCTGCTTCCTCTCGGAACATTAGCTGTGCTTTGTGACGTGAATCCACTTCTCCATTAACCTAATGCCAAGATGTACAGCGCTGCCATTGACATTGTGCTCATGGCTTTGCCAGTGAGCACAGGTTAAAGAGAACATTTGCAGTTTTAGCCATCCATCCTCCTTGAACAGCAGGGGTGTGACACTCAGTGCAAGGTCACTCTGAGAGGGAGAAAAAAAAGAGGGAACAAAGACTGGCGTCTGGCAAGGAAATAACAGGGAGCAGCTTTATTTCTCTCCATTTTAATTAGGGTGTCTTCAGCCAAGCCCAGTGGTGTCAGTGAGTGCATGGAAGCAATCAGTGCCCCATGTGGCAAGAGTCAAATGACTTTGATCAGCTCATGGAGACTGATCCGCAGGGACTGCGAGAGGTATGGGCGATCCCCACTTTACATCTGCATGCCAGCCAGGATGGCCGCCGCCACGGTGGCAACCCTGCACCCCTACTCAAGATGCTCACACTGGGAAAACTTTAATGGCAGAAGACTGTCCTAATGTGCTGCTGATGCTTCACCGTTTAATCCGTCTCTGGGTGTTATTTGAGGTGCTACAGTTCATTTGACTCCATGTGGAGCGCTAATCAGTCACACTGAGAATGTTGTGATCAATGTTAGTGCAAGCCTCGCCTGCATGGGGCTGAGGCAAGAAGAAAGGAAACAACAGCGAAGGGAAAAATGACTACCACATGCAGTACATCTTTCGAGGCTCTTGGCCGAGCCACTGTTCATGTAAAGACCTCCTGTGTACTGTGTACAGTCCTGAGTGCTGAATTACTGAAAAATTACTGTACATATATGAAAGTCTTCCAATGTGTGTCCTCATTTCAACAATTTTCTGCTTTTGTGATATGACCAAGAAATATTTATTTTCCACTGCCATTCCTCGAAAATGCAACTAACCCCAATATATTCAAATGGACAAATTTTCACAAGCAAACTGCTGAGTTCTGTCCTGTTTCCCCTTTTTCACCTTACAAAATGATATGCAAAGCCTCCTCTGGTATTTATATCTGTTTGACATCACCTCAGGCTACACACACCTTAATCCTTAATGGAATACTGTCCAGAGAATGCTGTATGTGTATATGTGTGTGTGTGTGTGTGTGTGTGTGCATTGTTGCAAACTGTGTCTGTGTCTGTGTCTCACCAACAAGGCTGCAAATGGACCAGAATGCATTAGATCCAGGACTGAATTTTGGGACTGAGTGGCCTTCCTTAGTTCTTTTTTTTTTCTTTTAAATTTCCTTAATTTTATTAGAGAAAAATGCCTATAGAGCACTTTCACTGTGTGTGCATGTGTGTGTAATTTCTTGTGCTGAATGTGCCCCAGGTGTTGCCAGCACACAGAGCCAATGGAAAGCCATGTTAACTGTTATTACAGCTCCCTTAACATTTGGACAGAGGCCTTTATTCAATATACTTTGGTGTGAAATGCACCAGCAATTCAGCTGTCGAAAGTTTTCTTAATGAATAAATAATAGGGAGTTGCAAAAGTTCCAAAATTACAAATTCTTACCAATACCAGAAGGTTTCCACACAAACTTTATAATCATAGAATTCCACCTGCATGTAATAAGATACCATTATCAAAGTCTCACGTGTTCCTGTGTGCTCCCATTGAACCATCTCTCTGTTTTCTCCACCCAAGTAAAGCAAACAGAATCGCCAGGGTTTCTATTCCCTATCACACTGCATTAGCATAATGATATTTTCTTTGTCTTCCACCTTCATGTTTTCTCATATTCTCCATATTCATCTTGTCTGCTCTGCCCTTCCTCTTGTGACTCTGTGGCATGCTGTGTGTGGAGAAAGGCAGTGTTTGGTGGGCTGCCTCCCCTCCCACCCAATGTTCACCTCAATATGAACTCATGTCAACAATGATTACATTACATGTGGGAGATGTGAGGCATTCACTTTAAATACAATTCAATGGATATGGAGGTATTTTGTATTATGAATTATGTCTGTACTTTTGCATTTGATAAAAATAGTATATGTCACATTCCACACCAGCTGCTGTTTTGAATGGTAGTCTGTTAGCATGCTACCCTAATTTGTTAAACATCAAACATACACACAATTCATTTTGAGAAAAGTGCCTCCCCCCCATTTAAGCAGCATCCAGCATCATGCATGAAATTACCATAAAAGACTTTCATTTGAACCTGCACTAAATATCATTCGAAAAAAAGCTCAACTGAAACAAAACTGGATGCTTTATTTGGGACAGTTGAGGTCACACTCATAATTGCACAGGGTGACACACATATCCCACCAATTTCAGAGAAGGAAGCACATTGCATGCAGTCATAAATCAATGCCTGGACCACAGGCAGGTGAATGGGAAGAAAGTACAACTGACAAGGGTAAAGGAGAGAGGGAGAGAGATGTTGTGAAGAGGGATACAGAGCCAGAGCGAGAGAGGGATACAATGAGAATGCATAAGGTCTCGCTCTCCAAGCTGCAATCATCTCCTGCCAAACCCCTTTCTTCCCCTCCCTCTGCTCTCTTGTTAAAACATATTTATTTGAGGGCTATTTCTCCTTTGTGAACTCTTCACTTGTAACATGATGGATGAATAAGAGATTACAAAGAGGCAGCACTGGGCACTGAAATAATTTTTAATATACCACTTATACAACTCAAATGATACCTCATGTAAGTGAGCTGTCTTTCCCTGCTTCATGTTTTGTAAAATCTTGTCAAGGAATGAAAATTGTCATTTAGAGCTGCAAATTCTATTAGTAAGTTGCTGTGCATGGTGCCATCAGAAAACAGAGGGCCATCTTATTTCTAAATCTTATCTTGTCCGACATGTTCTCCTTTTTAAAAACAAAACCAATCATGGCTATCTTTTATCAAATCCATGCAGGCCAGGCCATTTGAGTCAAAGTGAACAAACAGCTGCTGCGCTCTCCTCTGCAGTCCCTTCAAGTAACAACAATGAAAAGGACAGAGAGATGGTGGCTGTGAGAGAAGAGAAGGCTGTTGTTGCTACACTGCCTTGACTGACTTTTTTTCAACCACAGCGGTGTGGAGTGCAAATTGTGCGTGGACTGAGCTGGAGAAACCACAAAACAAGCACTCTTGTGTGAAAGATGAATCAGGCCTGGGAGCCGGTGAGTTTATTTGTGTTGCTGAACTATAACAGGGGGACACACTTTGCATCAGTTACAAAAATGAAGGCGAGAGAGAGAGAGAGAGAAAGAAAGAGTGAGAGAGAAGCTGAGTGAATTCACTCCAGTATCACAGCTCCTCCTTTGGTGATTTCACAGAGGTGACACTGCTCAGTGCAACAGAAGAGAGGTTCACACTGCGGCTGACCTACTGAGGTTAGAGTATAACTACGCCATAGATTTGTTCAGTGTTTTCTGTTTCTGTAGCTGTGAGACCTTTTTATATCCTTTTTATACAGTATGTGCAAGCAATCCCGATTTTCCCAGAGTTATACTACAGCTGAGATTCTGAGATTTTATGATGAGAGAAACTGAGATTTTAAATGTAACATAGATATACCAGTGAGAACAGCAGTGTTTTCACACCTAACCTGTTGTTTTTTTGGGAGGGGGGGGAGCTCTGGTGCATTTGCTTAGTTAATACGGTTCATTTGGGCTGCATAGAAAGCTGTCAATTGGACCGAGACCATTTGAACCAGAAAGCACTGTGAGAGCGCAGACCTCCACCGTGGCTGAACACAGCATCTGCTCCTGGAATGTGGTAAATATTACTTCTTCTGTGTAATCCTGCTAACAGTCAGACTGACAGGCAGACAGAGAGACAGACAATGAAAACATAACCTCTTTGTTGGAAGTAAAGAGGATTTTGGGCCATTCCCACTCTGATGCAGTTTATTTGTGTTCTGAGGGCAAACACACAAACCACAGTCCTTTGTGCCAATTATATGTGATTCTAGTAAGAACTCAAAATCTAAACTAAACTGAATCATGCTGCCATCTGTTAATGGTTCAGGAAGCACTTGTATAATCCATGTATATATTTATGTAAATCATGCAGTCACTGTGCTAACAGATTAGTGAGGGATTTTTACCCTGGTCAATCAGATAATCAGAAGCTATTGAAAATACAGTCTGATGGGCAGACATCCTCCATGTTCTCCAATAAAAAGTGATGATTTTCTTGTTGTTTAAAAAGCCTTGAAAAACTATGAATTTGTATTAAATGACTTAACCATCCACATAGAATAAAAATAGCTTTGGTGGCACACTTGCTGCTGACTGGTTGGAGCTAAACTAAAAAAAGTAACCCTTCACAACAAGAAATCAGCTAACTTTAGCACAATGACTGAACTAAAGGAACACATTTTGTTTTAGCTCGCACGTGGTATGTGTTGTACAAGCGAGATAATATTCTGCAAGACATATGTATATGGCTAAGAGTACATCCAAACATTCTGCCCATTTGTGCCAGTTGTACATGTTATTCAAAAACTGTGGGTCTTTGCCTCCTTGTTTAACAGCTTCCACCCCTCTGGGAAGGTTTTCCACTGCATGTTTGAATCCTGGCAGCAGGGATTTGATCCCATTCAGGGGGCAAAAAGGCCTAGGTCCCAGTCTGCGTTTCAGTTATCCCAAAGGTGTTGGATGAGGTTAAGGTCAGGGCTGTGCACAGGCCAGTCAAGTTCTTTCACACCAGACTGGGAAAATCATTTCTTTATGGAACTGGCTCTGTGCCCCAGGGGGCATAATGATTTTGAAACAGGAAAGTGTCTTCCCTTACTGTAACTGTCCATGAAAAACTGAGCACACATGTATGTGGATAGGGGACATGACTTTGGTGATTTGGTGTTTTGTTTCATTACACTCTTGATATCCAACAAGCTCAGTAACTTGGCGGGTATCCTTGCATGTATCATAGTTTTTTTGGTCCACACATGGCTGATGTGGGACTTGAACTCATGACCTCCCAGTAACGCAATAGTTTCTCCAGCCAAAAAAATACAGCATTGCTCACATAAACCAAAACACTGCTGGACAAATTTTTTAAAAATCCTTGATTTATTGCCTGATACTTCTGATCCTCCAGGCCATATCCCTGCTAATGGCTAGCAGACACTTTACAGACATTGTAGCTGGGTCTGAGGTGAGTGCTCAAGGTCAGGGGCCAGCCAATAAACCAGCACTGTGTATTTGTGTCAGTGTGTGTGTGTGTGTGTGTGTGTGTGTGTGTGTGTGTGTGTATGTGCATGTGTGTGTGTGTGTGTGTGTGTGTGTGTGTGTGTGTGTGTGTGTGTGTGTGTGTGTGTGTGTGTGTGTGTGTGTGTGTGTGTGTGTGTGTGTGTGTGTGCGTGTGTGTGTGTGTGTGTAGGACAGACATCAAAGAAAATGAAAGACTGGTGGTCTACCTCAGCATGGACCATTCCCCTCTGATGTCTTGTCTTGTCTCAATGCCAGTCTGTGATTTTACCAGAAACTTATCTCTCACCAACAGACCGTCCAACCTGCTGCTTGCTCCTAGAAAACATGAATGATACCCACGTTTAGGCCCGTGGTAAAAGAATTCAACAAACTTGGGGAAGTGCATGCTGACTACGCATGTAGTTACTCCAGAGAACATACGCACACAGATGTCTACATCAAAGACACACAGACAAATTGTACACACACGCACCTGCAGGTATATGCACACGTCCTTTTTTCTTCTTCATAACCTAGGGCGTTCTCTGTCTCTTTCACCCTTATTCCTCTCTACACTCCCACTTCACACTCACACATCTGCAGCACTAAAGGTTGGTTTCCTTGGAGACTGTTCATCAGATATTGTGGGGAGAAAAGATTCTTCGGTCTGTTAGACTCCGTGCAAGTCATTTTGTGTCCTGACCTGCAGCCAGAACAGTACCCGAGCCATGAACATTCAGGCCTGATCATGTCCAAAAGCCCTTCGCTTTGCCTTAAACCAAAATTTATGAATGAGGCACTTATAGACTGTTATTTGTATCCTCCAGAGCCTGGGTGATTTATGACCATGAAAATTAAACTCTCTCTCATAGTTTCTTCTTACTAGTCATAGAAAACATTTTTTCACATGCTTTGTGCATGATGGAATTAAAGTAACTTGAAATTTCCAGTTCCCCTGTCTTTAACCTCTCAATCAATAGCAATTAGCACAATTTACTTTTTCTGCAACAGTAGTGTTGGAACATGTGGTTTCTAACTCTAGGCATGTGTTGAAGGGGAGCTTGTGTTTGCGAATTTCCCTCGACTTCCAGATGAGGTGTATATCAAAGGAAGTCATGTAGAACCAAGAAAATAAGGAGGGAAAAATGCATTCCTGGTCTGCAATGAAGTGAACTGTGCCAGAGCAATGGCTTGAAAGCCTCCATCTGATTTTTCAAGCATTGTGTTTTGATTAAAACATTGTTTGCTAAAAGAAAGGCCATATTCAGTGGCTCAGAGATGCCAACTGCCAGCATACAATAGCACTCTGTTTATCAATTGTGTTAAAGTGTAAAGATGCAATTTGCAAGTCTTTTGGTGGGTCTTTACAATTTAGGGGGATTTCTCAGTTCCAGTTTGGTTCTTTTTTTCAGTGCTTTCCACTGGGAAGTCACAGATCTCTATCACTTTACTTTCCCTTGTTATTCAGCTTGAGGGGACGCTGAAGGGAAACACAGACAGCACACTGATCGACAGCTGCTGCTGCGCCAAGATTCATGCACTTACACTAGACTAATGCATGCACACACAAACGTATACTTTGCTAGTCACAGCCTCGTGTCAATTTCTCTTTCTTCTCACAAAGATTAATGGTCAGTCTTGTGTTTTGCCTTTGTTTGAAAGTTGACAGTGTAGTGAGGGAGAGACAGGAAACAGGGGCAGCCAGGTCCCCTGACTGGGAATTCTGTGTGTGTGTGTGTGTGTGTGTGTATGTGTTGGGGGGGTGTGTGTCAATAGGTGTCGTGCATTTAAAGCCATGGTTCTAAATGAAATAATGCAATCATTTTGAGTTATTTATTGAGTGAAATTGGATTTGCTTTTCTTTAGCTCACCTTGCAGTTTTAGTTAAAATGATGCCAGAGCACTGACACGGAATGTGATACATTTTTTGATTATTGAAATAAGACTTAATAGTATTTATAAAGTAAATGTTAATTACACTCATACTAACATCCCAATTTTTGTGCAGGTATATTTGAATCTATTATATATTGGATGAAAAATGATAAACGAAAGAAGTAAAACATGCATGATAGTTAATTGTGTTGTCTACTATGGGAGGTGTATGTGCTATAAGCTAAAGTTAGCTCTTATTTTCTTGTTTTCCCCAAGGGTGAAAACAATACTGTATCCCCTGTTCCATCCCTGTGCCCATGCCACCCCTGACCATCCTGCAAGTCAAATAACAGTTAGAAATGTAAAAATATGGCATAGAATATGTGTATAGATAAACTGCAACAAAGCTCAGTGGATATAGTCTTAATGAATAAATCATGAAGCACGTGACTAAAACCTCGACACCAGCTTTTCCATTAAAGAGACGAAAAATGGTTTTCGGATGAAAACATGGCACCTGCATTAAAGCAACGAAGAATCTTTAAACTTTCTCACATTAATACATGAAGCAAACAGAACTGTACTGGCTGGAGCTCATTTAATTAAATCATCTCATCCTGTCTTCATCTTCTGCTGTGTTTTAATGAAACCTGACTGGGGAATTATTGTCAACTGTTTTTCTTCATGTGCTGAACTATTGATGTTCCCACAACGGCATTGCAAGGAACCGCACATTAATTACATACATAACATTAATTTTATTTGATCTATTCTCAGTAAATTTGTATAAAATTTGTGCTTCATTTAGATGGAAACTAGACTATTCTTTGTCATGTTCTGTCTCCCTGCCTCATCGTGTGTGTCTCCAGCAGGGGAAATTAAATATGATCACTGCCATTAATAGCCCATTCAGACTCTGGGCCCCATATTTTGTCAGTGATTCCCTCCTCGTGGCGACAGCCACATTCATTACTGCTGGCATTCTCCCATGTTTAGCATCTAAGAGTTTAAAGAAGTTACAGCGGCAGCCTTTGGAATGATGGAGCGTAACAGTGCTCTTTGCTGTGGCTTTGGGACCGCATGGCAGTGGGTGCTTGCTTAGCGGGGCAGCGGTGGAAAAGAAGAGGGGAGGGGAGGTCGATGGCGTAGGTGGTGGCGATAATGCAGAACGGATGCCCTTTTTTGCCATGGGACTGTTTTCGCTCTCCGGGGCAAATGATGAGCCCCAGATGGATGACCAGCTGCTTTACGTTTCTGAGCCCAGAGGGGTTGGGCGTCACAGAGGGGGATGTATGTTTTAAGAAGTTGGTATGCTGGTCAAGGATGCAACGTTGCATGAAGGTGTGGACTCAGGCTGCATTTTCACGTTCACGCTCCCTTTAGTCCCGTAGCCCCACTCACCATCCAGTCTTTCTATTGTTATGCAGGAGGGCTCTCAAGGTGCTCTGGATCACTCGACCTCGATAAGCACAGTCATAGGATCCATCTGTCATTTTCTTCCGCTGCCTACGTTCCCTACCAGAGGAGTAATTAAAAGGCCACCTGATATCCTGTCGGGGCCTGGCTTTCAACCTAATTATACCCCCCACACACACGCAAACACACCAGACAGTGGCTGCTGCTGATAGCCAAACTGCATGATGAGCCACCCATGCAAGTAAACATCTCATAAAGTAGTATATGGAAGCAGAAACTTTGGCGATCCTGCTGCCAAACCACTGCTGCATTAATAGAAAATATCAGTACCCTCCTGCTCCTCTCTGAAGGTGAGCTCTTTTTATTCCAGGCCACTGATTTCAATGACATTACAGCGTCCAGACAGAGCTGCCTGTCAATCCACCGCTCATCAGTTTGGCTTACCCCCATCTGGCTTGTGAGTTTCACTTATTAGACATCCTGTGTGTTCTTTTTTTCCCCTCTCATCATTTCCATCAAGATGATCGCTCTGCAAAACCTCTGTGTACAGTTTGGTGGATCATTATTTGTCATCCACGTAACCGCAGTCCACAGCTGCACACATTGCGGATTTTCTGTCCCACCAAGAGAGACAACAAAAACAAACTGTGCTAAGAGGAAGCAAATGTGACTGTCAAAGCATGACATGGGACATGGTGGACATGCATCATGGACGACCCCAAACACACACTTATTTAGTTTATTCTACACAATCAAATCAAACTTTCTAACCCGGTCTCCTCCCATCTGGTGTTAGTTAGGATTTTCTTTTTAATTCTTTGGAACACTGAGATGCAGATTCTAGTGATTTTTGAATCTCAACAACATCTGGGGGGCTTCTAGTGCAGAGAGGCTGGCATGTCTTGAGGCCATGCCAATCACAGCTGAGCCCCGATGAATAAAGAAATATCACACTGAGGAGCTTCCGTTCCTCCTGCTAATTAAGATGGAGCACAGCCCTCATGGCTGCTCCCTGAAAACAATGTGGATTCTCCGTCACTGGCGGTTATGGTGATGGAGGTCGACTGGTTCAGGTCTTGAAAGAAAAGTCATTATTCAGTGATCTGTTGCCATAAAGAAAATAGACGACGGATTTGATCCTGCTAAATGTCACTAAGCACACGTTTCTTGGTGGAATTAACCTTTAGTTAGTCTATAATACAATGCACACAAAAGAATGTTTAATTGATGGTTTGAAGTATAACTTCAAATGACTGCTGAGATGTAGACGTGGGATTTATTAATCCTGTGTTTATACAGATAAATTCCTTATGTGTTTGATTGTTTTTGACGTACAAACCTCACACATCAAAAGCTTCAGCGAGCCATACAACACTGCAGTTTGTAGCCCATGAATGAAGAGCACATTACCCTGAACCCAACACATCTGGACGCATCTGTCTCAACTTAGATCTCAAGTCAAGTGGAGCAGCTTGTTAACTTTCTCCAGATATTGCCCCTGACTCCACTATCAAAAGCAAAAGCAAATTCACTGACAATAGAAAATGATAAAAGCAAACGTCTCTCATCTGGAAACCATCCCTGGTGCTCCAAGGCCCCCGCCCTGCTCACATACATGCGTTGTTTGCCAAGCATCAATTACACATACTC
The DNA here is from genome assembly GCA_016785225.1 of Psettodes erumei. Taxonomy (NCBI): domain Eukaryota; kingdom Metazoa; phylum Chordata; class Actinopteri; order Pleuronectiformes; family Psettodidae; genus Psettodes; species Psettodes erumei. The sequence goes on from JAFBJZ010000939.1 coordinate 92,103, forward strand.
GCCCTGCTCTGTTTGAAGAGAGCAAATGCCAAGATCCAATGATAACACTGGAGGAGGTTCTATGTGTGTGTTCTGTCTGGTTTTTGCATGCATTATCTGTCTGATTCTGAGGATGGTAGATATTCTATCTTGGACTTGGATTACCTCCTTGCCCTCGCCTCAAACTTTTTCAGTCTTCCAAATGATGATCTCCAAGCAGATTACATAAACATTTTTAATGATGGCTCTGTAAAAATTCCACAAGCCCAGTACCTTAGTGCCAGTGGCATAATAACTTCTGTGATTTGTGGGAGTGGAGAAGCTGACTGCATGCCATCACCTCGCCAATAATGTTCTTAGTGTATGGGATATTTTACTGGTTTACTGGAAGTGGAGACATTGACTCCTCAACTATATTCCATCACAAACTGATCACACAAAAACATCACACAATCAACTAGGAAAATGTAGCATAAACTAAATGTACGGTGCATGAGATATGTTTCTACTTTTCCTTTCAAGATGTTGCATGTCAATGGAAACAATAAGATTATATCTATTCTAAACAAAGTTTTTTAAATGTAACTTGCCTAAAGTTACTTTTTGTAGGATCTTGCACTCACAGTCATTGCAATGACATCAGTCCTTTGTTTTTGTTTCTTTGTGTTTATGTTTTTTCTCCTTTTTTTCTATGTGTGTCTGTGCTGTGGGTGTGGTGCCTGATTGCCTGAACTCCTGCCATCCATCAGCTCATCAGCCCAGTAGTACCTTAATCCCAGTTCTTCTTCCACTCTTAGGTAGATTGTTGCTTCAGCAAGTTTGGAATCCAGTGCTCCTGGCCACTAAGTGTATCACCTCATTTTTTTTCCTGTGCTTCACAATAACCATCAGCCCACTTGACTCTCCACCAGCCCCCGGTGCCCCTCAAGCCTCTGCCTCATCTGCCAGCTCCTCAGCTGGCATTCCCCACTCTGCTCAGTGCTGCCATCCACCATTTCCCCCTTTGCCCTCCACCTTTGGCAGTTGTCACCTTCATTCCCCTCTTATCATCTGTTCCAAACCAATTTTCAAGTAATTCTCATCTTTGGTCATCTAAGCTCCTGAGTTTGTGTTCTGCATTTCAGTTCACTCGTTAAACTGAACAGCCTGAGAAAAAGTCTCAACTTGTGTGTATTCATTCTTTATTGTATAATAACAGCAATAACACAATCCTGAAAATGATCAGACAACTGCGTCAGCATGTCATTTTAAACCTTCAAAGGCACAGAACATGCAAACTGCATAAAGACATGCCCCAGCAGAACCTGGGTTTGAACAAAGGATTTCTTGCCTGTCTGTAAAGTAAAGTAACAAGCATGTTGCTCATCTCTCATTTGTACTGTTTATTGCTACATATCCACTGATAAGTTACTTTCCCCCAAAAAATCTAGCTAGCTAATAATGAGTCTATAAATCACAGGAGGGTAATGCCCATGGAGTTGCACTGGCCCATACTGCAAAACCGTCATGCAACAAATGATAAATTAAGGTAAAGGAACTGTGGGGAAGCCCTTGAGCATTATTAATGATGTTTCCAATCTGGTGATGACAAGGCTACCAACACAACAAACACCTGTGAAATGGTGAAATCTTATATTCCTGTAGTTTTAAATGAACCACCGACTCATTTGCTCACCACAAGATTTAAATAAAAATGCTCCATCATTTAACTGCATTTTGCATTTAAACTGCATCAGTGTCTGTGCCACAAAGTCCCAAAGTATTGTTGCAGGTGTTTCTGTACGTGTAGCATATACTTGTTCTGCATGTTCTCAAATTGTGTAAATAAATGAATGACATTTTACAAGCAACATATCAGCCCAACACTTGGTGCAAGACAAGAGCGTTATTAAAACCAGCGATATGGATTCAGCCCCATCAGATGGAACACGTTGTTTAGAACACCTCCTCCTGCATTTCACCTGACATTTAGTGGGGAATTAACTCAACATATTACAGTACAGCTCATAGAATGAATTTGCTTTCAATCAAGTGCTCCAATGCCCATATTTCAGATTGCTGAGATAAGGTCAACTGTCGTGCAGGGATGTTTGCCGAATAGAAATGGATACATAACAAGGTGGAAAGCAGGTTGAAGGTGGTCTTTTTCCTGCTTGGATGCTGCAGACCCTGACCTTTACTTTACTCAATTTAATATGGTTCACCATATATGTGTGTTGCTTCCAAAATAACAGAGGCCTCTGCGAGTCTTTCATTTGTGTCCTTCTCATACTATATTTGTTATTTTGCTGCAGTGTGAATGTACAATGAACAGATTTGGGTTTTTTTTAAACACATCTTGTTTTCATTTCTGACAGCTTTTATTTTTCTTCCAAGGCTTGATCTTACTTGTGCTTGCTTCATTTTGCCATTCTCAGCTCTGTTCCTTGGATTAGAGCAGGCAGAGGGAGATAAATCAGTGGGGACGGGCAAGTCTCAGTGCGCTAGATGTACATCTGAACTCTTGAGCTCTTCTGCCAATTAGCAGGATGCCGTGATCCCAGCTGTGTGTGTGTGTGTGTGTGTGTGTGTGTGTGTGTATAAGACTCCATTCAAGAGGGTGTGAATGTGCAATTGTGTCCTACTACCAGCACTGTGAGTTACACAATGAAAACATTAGTGTGTGTGTTGCATCCGCTGTTTTGTACTGCGCTCAGCACCTTCATATCATACTACCGAGGTCAAAAGGAGTGAAAGTGATATATTTGTCAGAGCAGATTAGTGCTGTTGACATCCAGCGGAGCAGACATGGGTTGACACTGGATCTTGGAGGATGATGACTTGAAAGAGAGACAGGCTTTACCTGAGTGGTTGGTGATGCTGCATATTATTTTCTTTGCTTGTTTGCAGTCCTTTTGGACCCATTCCTATAAGTTACTCAACTTTAATGGGGTGATTTAAGAGATGATCGTTATATGTCACAGGGTAGGTCGTTGAAGAACGCGCGACCTAATCAACAGCTAGTCAAGGAATAATGTTAATTTAAAAGCCTCTGCTGAGCTGTGTCCACAGCCATGCTTGCATCTCTGTGAGGTTTAGAAAAAATAGTGGTACAAACAGCCACATGCTAACATGCTTACATCAATATTGATAAGATGCACTTAAGGGATAATACCTGACAAGTTGTACGTTCCATGAATGCAATAGATGTTACGAGCCATGGAGCAGAAGGTGGCTTGCTTCCACAAAATCCATTACAATAATGGAATGTACAAACATTTTCAACTTTTACATTTACAACATTATCAAAGTTATACCATGGCCAAAATCTGATATGTAATCAAACTAAAAATACTGGTTATTAATTTTCATATAAAACCAGTTGGAGTGTCATTTTTCTATTTTAGAAACAGTACACAAAACAAAATGTAGTTCCTGAGCCACAGATTTTCCATTTTTGCATTTGTAGGCAACATAGGGGGGTTCAAAAGGACTGATCAGGGGGTTTATAATTTATAATCTCAAGAACAGAGAGTAGGAATGCATTCTGCTACACATTCCTCGAGCATTCTTTCATATGCATCACCAAAGTCATCACAATTTAAATATTAAAAAAGAAGAAAACAGACATGAAAGTGACAATTTTTATGTTTATGACTCCAACGAAGCCTATCAACAATACGTTTCTCATTTCACACAGTGGGGCACAGACATCTAAATGCAACTGAACGTGGACAGCACAAAGGAATCAGTCACTGACCTACAGACCTCACCCCTCACTGGACTGAACCTCATCTCCATTCATGGCAGGGCAGCACAACAGGTCAACCATTTCAAATGTCTTGTACTCCCTTTTGATAATAAACTCATCTTTGATCAATAAATCCTAAATTATGGCAGCAAAGAGGAGAAGTGTGTCCCTTCTGCAGTAGCATTACAAAATGAATGCCCTTGATGACCTTGTATAGAGTGTTGTGGATGTACTGTATATGTGCTATGTGTATATATGTCTATATGGTAGACTGACATTGAATGAACATCATGTGCTTATGTACAGTATTTGCATGAAGTAGGGTTCTAAAGATTAAACTATTACACTAAAGAAATAAAGCAAACACTGTGTAACAGAACATGGTAAAACCATGAACCACAATGACATAACCGGCACATGGCAGATGTAATCCAAGGATTTAATACGGTAATATTAAGGATAAAGGATTATCCCTCTCATCATTGGATGGGGACCTTGTTACAACCATTAAAGAATTACACAGCAAATGTGGATTGTTTCACCCAGATAGTTTCACCGTTCACCCTGCTGACTACAGGGTATAAAAAATATGAAAATTGGTAGTTCAACAGAAGATTAGCCAGGGCAAATACTGTACAAGAACACAGGGAATGGCAGCTGAAGGAGGCTGTGCTGTGATGGCATCATGTGAAGTCCCACTTTTACGTAAACGAAATGTGCTAAACTGATTGAAAATGCCTTCTGGGACAATATAAAGCATGCATTTCAGAGTCATCTCAATGCCATAATATATTTTCAAAGAGTGAAAGTGTATAACAGTGTGATGTTGTAAATGTGCACAGTGATGATTTTTGACAGTAACTATTTCTTAACATTATTAGTGTTATCAAAATAAACATACACAAATAGAACAGATATGTATATTACTGAATTTAACCCTCCTGTTACCTTCAAATTTACTAACATCTTTTATCCTTTGGGTCCCAGCAATTTAAACCTCCAGAAAATTATTACAATTAAAATTGTTACCCATGTTTATGTGTCAGGTACTTTGTTTGTTTGTTGACTAACTAAATTCCCTTTTAGATACTCCCCACCACCACCACCACCACCACAATCAATCCCCCCCTTACATACATCCAGAATATCTGTTACACGACTATAGGGAAATATGCAAATCCCCATAAAATCACTCACTGATTGATCTAAAATTGAAAGAGATATCTTTCTCAAGTATATCCTTTTCGATTGATAGTGTTATGAAAAGCTCAGATGCTGATTTTATGTCTTGGACATGGCTGACAGCGTATCTTGTGAACCATTTTGATGACATTAGCAGCACTAAGTCCACCCTGTTGTACTAGTGGGGAGATGGACCATAATAACCTTCCATTTTTGGAAGGTAGTGTGTTTGCAGGGGGGTAAGAGAGGGTCAATGCTGAGGGTGTTATGGCCCAGGATGGGCGTGGCTTTCTGGTTGCCTCTCCCTCTCTTTTCCCTTACTCCCAGGTGGTGGCAGGAGGCGTGGCCGGCCATAATTAGCAGATGAGACACACCTGACTCTCATCTGCTAATCAGCACACCTGGAGCTCATCTGGCAATCACTCCAACTCCCTACATAAGCCCAGCTTTTCAGTCACTCAGTTGCCAGATGATTGCTTTGCGACATCCAGCGTTCTTTGACCTCGACCACGTCCCTGACCACGTCCCTGACCACGTCCCTGACCACGTCCCTGACCACGTCCCTGACCACGTCCCTGACCACGTCCCTGACCACGATCCCGACCACCGCTACGTCCCTGACCACGGCTAAGTTCCTGACCACGATCCCGACCACTGCTACGTCACGGACCACGACTACGTCTACGCCAACCTCCCGAAGGAGTCGGCACAAGTTACACCACGTGTGCGACTCTTCAGGGAGTTTTTCCTCGTGCTGTTTCCCTGCTGGAAACTAATAAAAACTCAAACTGTGTGCCTCTGGTCTCCTGCACTTTCTGGTCCGAAACCCCACCGTGTCAGAATCATCTGGCCAAAAATGGACCAGGCGGAGACCGAGCGCTTTAAGCATGCCTTGGCCGCACAAGGCGCGCTCCTCGGCCAGCAGGGATCAGCCCTGTCAAAAGCTCTGGAAGCTATAGAGCAACTGGCCTCCAGCGTGACCCAGCTCGACGGGCAACTGGGTCGAGTCACGTCACGACTTACCAGCCTCTCGACCTCCGGCGTCCCGTCTGCTCCGCCAGCCGCCACCATGCCAGCTCCCTCGCTCCCGGCCGATCCTCCAGGACTAATTACTTCCTCACCCCGAGAGCCGTACATCCCGATCCCAGCCAGGTACACAGGGGACCTAGGTACATGTGCAGAGTTCCTGCACCAGTGTGCCCTGGTTTTTAGCCAACAGCCGGCCACCTATGCTACCGATCAGTCTAAGATAGCGTTTGTCATGAGTCTTTGTGCTGGCAAAGCCGCTTCATGGACTTTGGCCCTCACGCTACGCGAACCCTCTCGGTGTCGGGACTACGGAGAGTTCGCAGCAGAGATGCAGAGGGTTTTTGATCAGCCGGTCCGGGGGAAGGAAGCAGCGAGCCGGCTCTTGTCGCTCTGCCAGGGCTCGGACTCTGTTTCCCAGTACGCACTAGACTTCCGTATCCTAGCTACAGAGTGCGGCTGGGATCAGTTAGCCCTACAAGGGATCTTCCTGAGAGGGTTGTCGGATGAGCTCCGGGACGAACTAGCAGCTCGAGATGAAACGGGCTCGCTAGAGGAGCTCATCCAGTTAGCTACCCGATTGGACAACAGAGGGAAAAGGCGGAGGAACAGAAGCCACGGCGGTTCGTTTCCACTGCCAGCCTTTTCCAGCACCCCGCCAGAGCAACGGAGTACATCGGTGCTCACCCAGCGGAGACTACACGTCTACGACCCAGTGCGGAAGAGCCCATGCAGCTGGGTTGGACCCGACTGTCGTCCGCGGAGCGACAACGCCGCAACCGCCTGGGGCTATGTTTTTACTGCGGCCAGGGGGAACACTTCGGGGCCGGGTGTCCGGACTTACCCCAGCGGCGGCGCTCTCCTACCGGCGAAGCTCCTGCTCCTACCAGCGAAGCCTCACCAGAGAGCCAGCCTGCCAAGTCCTCGTCCTCCCTGGAAGGTAAGAGATTCCAGGTGGAAGGCAGGTTGCGCTGGCAAGATGCGGACCTGTCCATCCAGGTACTGGTAGATTCGGGCCGATGACAATTTTATTGATGAGGAAGTGGTCCACCAAGCGAACATTCCCACGCTAACCCTCGCGAGCCCAAAAGAGGTGTTGGTGTTAGACGGCCGGCATTTAGCCAGGGTAACCCACTGCACCAAAGTCATTTCCCTCACGATCTCCGGTAACCATCATGAGCACATAGATCTGTATGTAATTCCCTCGCCCTCTTCCCGCGTTGTGGTAGGGTAACCCTGGTTGAAGAAACATAATCCACACATTGATTGGTCCGCTGGCTCCATAACTAGCTGGAGCTTTTTCTGCCATGCTAATTGCCTCCGTTCTGCAATCCCTCCTAGCCCTCCGTTTCCCCTGAGCTCTCCAGAGGAGACTGATTTATCAGGCGTTCCCAGTGACTACCATGACCTAAAGTGGGTTTTTAGCAAGGACCAGGCCCTGTCCCTACCACCCCATAGACCTTATGATTGCGCAATTGACCTTCTCCCAGGCTCCTCTCTCCCTTCCAGGAGACTTTATAAACTCTCCAAGCCAGAGAGGGAAGCCATGGAGACGTACCTCCGAGACTCCCTGGCCGCAGGCCCTCATTCGGCCCTCATCGTCACCCCCTGGGGGCAGAGCTTTCTTTGTGGAAAAGAAGGATGGCTCTCTGCGCCCCTGCATAGATTACACTGGTCTGAATGAGATAACAGTCAAGAACAAATACCCGCTACCTTTACTGGACTCTGCTTTTTGCCCCATTGCATGAAGCTGCCATTTTCACAAAACTAGATCTGCGCAATGCATACCACTTGGTAAGAATCAGGGAGGGGATGAATGGAAGACGGCATTCAATACTCACCTGGGACACTTTGAATACCAGGTGATGCCTTTTTGGCCTGACTAACGCCCCAGCAGTGTTTCAGGCTCTAGTGAATGACGTGCTCGGGACATGCTGAACCGATTTGTTTTTGTGTATTTGGACGACATCTTGATCTTCTCCCAGAATCACGAGGCTCATGTGACACACGTTAGGGCTGTCTTGCAGAGATTGCTGGAAAACAAGTTGTTCGTAAAGGCCGAGAAGTGTGAGTTCAGCGTCCCATCTGTTTCGTTCCTGGGGTTCGTCATCAAGCGGGGCCAACTAGAGCCTGACCTGTCCAAAATCCAAGCAGTCCTGGAATGGCCGGTCCCCTCCACACGCAAACACCTTCAACGGTTCCTGGGGTTTGCCAATTTCTACAGACGTTTTATTAAAAACTATAGCAGGTTGGCAGCCCCGCTCACCCAACTCACATCCACCAAGACAGTTTTCAAATGGTCCCCAGCAGCACAGGAAGCGTTCGAGACCCTCAAAGAGCGTTTCTCGTGCGCCCCTGTGCTGGTACACCCAGATCCACACTTACAGTTCATCGTGGAGGTCGACGCCTCGGACTCCGGAGTGGGGGCAGTCTTGTCCCAACGGTCCACAGAGACGACCAGAAACTCCACCCCTGTGCGTTCTTCTCTCGGCGCCTTTCCCCAGCCGAGCAGAACTATGACGTGGGAAACAGGGAGCTGCTGGCCGTGGTATTGGCGCTGCAGGAGTGGAGGCACTGGTTGGAGGGTGCAGAACTCCCGTTCATCGTTTGGACAGATCACAAGAATCTGTCCTATCTCTGCGTTCCGCCTGGAGGCTGAACCCACGCCAGGCACGGTGGGCCCTATTCCTGGGTAGGTTCAATTATACCATTACCTACCGTCCGGGCTCCCGTAATACCAAGCCTGATGCACTTTCCCGCCAGTTTTCACCCACAGGGGAGGAGGCCCCTGCGGAGACCATTGTCCCACCGTCTTGTGTGGTTGGAGCGGCCAGGTGGGAGATTGAGCAGACGGTCCAGGAGGCCCTCCAGGGGCAGGCAGTTCCCACAGACTGCCCAGAGGGTCGGCTCTTCGTCCCTGCCCCGGTGAGGTCGTCAGTACTACAGTGGGCCCACGATTCTAAGCTGGCTTGCCACCCCGGCCACCATAGGACTTTAGCTATGCTTCGTCAGAAGTTTTGGTGGCCGTCCATGTCTGCCGACACCCGTGAGTATGTTCTGGCCTGCTCCGTCTGCGCCCGCAGCAAGCCTTCTCACCAGGCCCCGGCTGGTTTTCTCCGTCCACTACCGATACCTCACCGTCCCTGGTCCCATGTTGCTGTAGACTTTGTTACTGGCTTACCGCCATCAAATGGGAACACGGTTATTTTAACCATAATCGACCGATTCTCAAAATCTGTTCATTTTGTTCCCCTGTCAAAACTCCCTTCCGCTCTGGAAACAGCGGATCTACTCATCCACCATCTGTTTCGCCTGCACGGCATTCCCCAGGACATTGTATCAGACCGGGGCCCCCAGTTCACTTCTCAGGTGTGGAAGGCTTTCTGTCAAACCTTGGGGGCATCGACCAGTCTCTCCTCCGGGTACCACCCCCAGACCAACGGCCAGACGGAGCAGGCAAATCAGGACTTGGGGTCGGCTCTACGCTGTGTGGCTTTCCGGCTTCCAACCTCTTGGTCCACACACCTATCCTGGGTCGAGTACGCCCATAACTCCCTGGTCAGCTCCGCCACAGGTATGTCTCCCTTCATGGTCTCCCAGGGTTTTCAGCCTCCCCTGTTCCCAAGCCAGGAGTGCGAGGTTGCGGTGCCCTCCGTACAAGACCACCTACGTCGTGCCCACCGAATCTGGCGGGAAGCCCGGGCAGCCTTGACACAAACGGCGGAACGCAACCGACGCTTGGCGGACCGTCACCGAACTCCGGCTCCGGAGTACAAGGTCGGGCAAGAAGTTTGGCTCTCGTCACGTGACCTCCCACTTCAAACTGAGTTTGCAAACTGACCCCCAGGTATATCGGCCCCTACACCATTGAGCGCATCATAAATCCCGCAGTGGTAAAATTAAAACTTCCCCCAGCCCTGAAAATCCACCCCACCTTCCATGTGTCCCTGCTTAAACCTGTTACAAAAAGCCCCCTGAGCCCCCCCCCAGCTCATCGACGGTCACCCGGCATTTACCGTCCGTCAGCTGCTGGACGTATGTAAGCGCGGCCGAGGTTTCCAGTACCTCGTGGACTGGGAGGGGTATGGTCCAGAGGAGAGGTCTTGGGTCAGCAAGAGCCTCATCCTGGACCCGGAGCTGCTCACGGACTTCTACCGGGAGTTCCCGGACAAGCCCGGTAGGCTGCCAGGGGGCGTCCGTTGAGGGGGGGGTACTGTTATGGCCCAGGATGGGCGTGGCTTTCTGGTTGCCTCTCCCTCTCTTTTCCCTTACTCCCAGGTGGTGGCAGGAGGCGTGGCCGGCCATAATTAGCAGATGAGACACACCTGACTCTCATCTGCTAATCAGCACACCTGGAGCTCATCTGGCAATCACTCCAACTCCCTACATAAGCCCAGCTTTTCAGTCACTCAGTTGCCAGATGATTGCTTTGCGACATCCAGCGTTCTTTGACCTCGACAACGATCCTGACCACCGCTACGTCCCTGACCACGGCTACGTTCCTGACCACGATCCCGACCACCGCTACGTCCCTGACCACGGCTACGTTCCTGACCACGATCCCGACCACTGCTACGTCACGGACCACGACTACATCTACGCCAACCTCCCGAAGGAGTCGGCACAAGCTACACCACGTGTGCGACTCTTCAGGGAGTTTTTCCTCGTGCTGTTTCCCTGCTGGAAACTAATAAAAACTCAAACTGTGTGCCTCTGGTCTCCTGCACTTTCTGGTCCGAAACCCCACCGTGTCAGAGGGCCCCATTCTCATCAAAGGAGGATGCGTCTTAATCAGGGTCCTCCTCAACGTCATCCTCTGTCTCAGTCACATTCTCCTCTGTCACTTTCATGGTGAAAGAGATATGACTCTGACAGAAAAGCTTTCCTTAGAAGTCTCTTTCAGTTGAGAGAGAGCAGAACGAGAGCATGATGTTGTCCCCTCCCCCATGTCGTATGAACAATCAGTGGTTCTTGCCCTACTACAGTTATGGTTAAGTTAGATTAGGGCCCTAAAGATTTTTTAACATTGTATAATTGCATGTTATTGTGATCTCAATATCATCCAAAACAAGTGTGTGTGAAATGTTGATATTTGATGTTTTATACAGCTACAAAAGGAACACTGATGCGTACAACATGTGTTCATGTTAATTTTATGTTAACCCAGTTGTCCCCATTAAATTAGGAAAAGTCATGAAATATGAAGCAAAAAAATGATGTTAATCATTTATTTAGAGACATTAAACAATGAATGGGGTCAAATTGACCCCAAAGATAATAGAAAGGTTAAGTCAGACAACTCACATCAAAGGGATCATTGTGTGTATGTAGAATATCCACAGTGTTAAAATGGTATCTTAGCATAGCGAAGAGCAATGGTGTCAGCAAAGCTTTGGGAGGAGCAGTGTGAAGGCATCATGGAATGGCCAAAGTACACTGCATTCAAGAAAAGGGTGTGTTTGTGTATGTGCTTCAGAAAAATAGATTGTATGTGAGTTTAGCAGCAGACTCATATTGACAATGTAAACTAACAAGCAAACTTGATTTTACGTAACAAATTAGTGATTTTAGATCAAATTCAAGAAATAGTAGTCGTAAAAGTATGGGAAATACCCTATTTCTTTTCACAAGAGATGACCATATTGGACCACATGGATATTGATCTCCTGTGTGTAAGGTGCAGAGCTACATGGTTAGCTCAGCAGAAAAAGTGGAGTTGGAAAATGAAAAAAATCCAACAACACAAATAAAGATGATGTGTTCAAAATATGCAATTTGCAATTGTTACGAGAGTTACATGTTGATCCATTTCTCAATGAATAACAGTTACTCCAGCACTGAGCAGCATCCTTGTAGTTACAATGGCACAAAACCTGGCAACCTCAGTGTGGTGACAAGACAATGAGATCCTGCATACAGACACTGCACAATGTGTTGTTTTCATCTTTCTTTTAATTTGATTTTAGGAGATACATTGTACAAGTTTTTCATCATTTTAAACATTATGCAAGATAAATATTTGCATTATGGGCAGAGCCAACACTTGTTGTTTCCCACTGTTTATAGTCTTTAGGCTAAACCAGGCTCACCACTCTTTACTCAAACCTCAAATCATAAAAAAATATATACATGTATAAAGACAGAGTGCTTCATTTAACATTTTGTACTATTTAAACTATTTTCAAACAAATGTGTACCGATTTTGGAGAGACACTTAGATTTAGTGTAGGATTAGAAGCAGAATCACAGCAGAACACAAAAGAAAACCCAAACCCCCAAATGCTTGCAATGTAGTCATTTTGTGGCACTCGAATTATCCAATATCTCAGAACACTTGCATTCCCTGTGAATATTTCTTAGGCATGGTAAAATAAAGCAATCCTCAGGAGGTGAGTAAAGCTTGACATGGTGTGATTGCCAAATGACAAACTTTTGATGGCTCAGAAAAAAATGAAATTGCCTCAATGACATCTTGAAAGATTACACCTTCACCTCTTACACATACACACACACACATCCTAACCCTCATTCCTCATTCACCCTCTGTATCTGCCCTGGCACACATGGATGCTGGGAAGAGACAGCAAGATATAAACATATAAATATTGAAATAAAATCAGAATAATATACACAGAAGCATTCTGATTCCACCCAGCCTGTGCAAAAAAATGGATTTCATGACACTGATTTCAAAGATGCCAGGTACCTGGGGGAAAGAGTGGAGGGGGTCATCAGTAGTGGCTGATTGCCGCTGTTAGCGCATCTGTGTGTTTCCACCTCATTTTTACCATCTGGCAAATGTATCATTGTTTCAGATTGCCTGAAAGGTTGTTTAAACTTCACTCTGTAACCCAAAGCAGTGCAGGTGATCGGCATACTTGAATGAAAGCAAAGAAGTTAAAAACTTAAACTGAGGGAAATAAATGTCATAATGCTCATAACATCTGTAGGGTTTTACAGAGACCTGAAAACACTACACATAAATGTAGCATTGAAAATGTTTTTAACAGTATAAATTGTAATTCAAGTGACAATAATTTATTAGTTGTATTATTTGATTCATTGTACAATTTAGGATGAAACTGTGTGTGATTGCATATGGGATGATCTGTGCAGATGCATTGTATGTTTTATTATAGTATTGTGCTGACTCCTGCCTGTCAAGCCCCTCAAGACATTAAAATTTACTCTTACTTTACTATGATCTGTACATTATTTGCATTTTTATGACATACAGTGAATTTTATTATATGTTTATGAACACTATTCTTTGAAAAAATGTAAAAAAAAAAATATTTGGTTAAAATGCAAAAATACATTTAAAAAAAGACAGCTTCTATAACTGTTTCTCTTTTTGTGAGGGCAAATTACATTACATTACATACTATTGAAACTTGGCCATTTCAGCAGCATTCTGTAATTTTTTGGCCCTTACAAAAAGAGAAATAGTAACCCAGCCGTTTCCATATACTATGGCGTTTTTTCATGTTTTTATGTTATACTATGAGTTGAAAAATTAATGTGGTGCTAGACCCTGGTAGAGTCTCCCAAGGAAAACTGGTTCCAGGAGAGGGAGCAAGTCAATAAGAACTCATTAAATTGCTGGAGGGCAGACATTGCATAAGGTATAAGGTAGAATGGGGCCCACTCCTGGAGCCAGGCCTAGGAGGGGTGTTGGATGTGAGCGTCTGGTGGCCAGGATCTTGCAGGGCCTCCTGGAACTCTCCTTTTCAGGAATGGTCCAAGATGAGAGGCCCCATCAGGTCAAGCAATGATTATCAGGAAAGCTCCTGACATTTGTCTGTCCTTATGCGCCGACCAGCAGCCAAGAGTATCTAGCCATCTTGGAGTCTCTGGGTGGTGCTCTGGAAAGAGCTCTCCTTGGGGATTCCAAAGTTCTACTGGGGGGCTGCAATGCCACATGAGCAGTGACAATGAAAAGACAAAATAGAACAAAATTATAGAATACAGGTGTGTACAGATGTAGTGCAAAATTGTATTATATAAATAGAATATATTGTACAAATAGAATATTGTGATTACATGAGATTTCCCAAAAGGGATTTTTGTAAACAGTATGGTATTTAAAAGTGTATTAGCAGCATATTTTGTGTGTGTGAGAGAGTGTTGGGTAGGGGATGAGGGAGGCTACAGCTCTGAGAAAGAAGCTGTTTCTTAGTCTGTTTGTGTTTGCTTTGATTGTCCTGTATCTCCTGCCTGATGCTGCAGCTGGTGGACCACACTGTGACACAGTGGCAGAGGATGCTCTCTATTGTGCCCCAGTAAAAGTTCACTTGGAGCTTAGTGGGGAGTTTGGCTCTCTTGAGTTTCCTAAGAAAGAAGAGCTGTTGCTTGGCTTTCTTCACCAGGTGGGAGGTCCACGACAGATCCTCTGTGAGGTGGAGGCCCAGGAACTTGATGTTGTGGACCCTCTCGACCTTCTGTTTATATGGAGTGGAGGGGGTGTTATTTTCCTGGTTCGATCAAATGGTGGGGGTTGCCGCTGGACTGACCTGGTAATCTCAAGCAATCACTGAAATGGTGAACTGGGAATATTAGGTGGAGGGTCCCTTCCATGAGCTGCTCACCTCCCACATGTGAAAAAAGTTCTTACATTCCATGCCCCCAGTCTGTGGGTGACTGGGGACATGGAATGGATGATTAGTGGGGTTCCAGGGGCCCAAGGGTTCCAGAAACAGAGGGCAGGTATTGGCTGACCAGAGGGACTGTGGCATTGGTGGTAGCTGAAGCAAAAACCTAGGTGTGAGAGGAATTTGGAGAAGCTATGGTTTGCCTCAAGGAAGTTCTGGCAAACCCTCCAGCAACTCAGGACGGGGAAAGCAGTTTCTATCTCACCTCAAGCACAGCAAAGAAGGATAGCTACTAACCCAAACCGTAGATATCATTAGACGGTAGGAAGAACATCCTCTTTGGAGGATGCAGAGCTTGATGACTTGGGGGAGTCTTTGCCATATCCTTGTTGGAGGTCTCTGAGGTAGTCAGAAAGCTCTTCAGTGGCAAGGCAGTAGGTGTGGATAAGATTTGCCCAGAGATGATCAAGGTTCTGGACATTGTTGGGCTGTCTTGGTTGACACACCTTTTCAATGTTCAGTGGAGGTCAGGGACAGTGACTATGGAGTGGCAGACTAGGGTGGTGGTTCTCATTTTTTTAAAAGGGGAACTGGAAGGTGCTCTTATTATTGGGGTATTACACTACTCAGCCTGTGGTTTATGGCAGGGTGCTGGAAAGGAAGCTCCGACCAGTTGTCGAAACCTCAGATTCAGAGGGAGAAATGTGTGTTATATCCTGGCTGTCACACAGTGATGTATAAAGTGAATTGGCACTATGCAAATAAAACTGGAAATGGGAATTGAAGAGCTGTGTGTCTAGTGTGGAGAACTTAGAATTTCATCTCTGCTTTTTGTAGATGATGTTGGTTTGCTCAGACTGTGACCTCCAACACGCACTGGAGCAGATTGCAGCTGAGTGTGAAATTATGGGGATGAGAGGCAGCACCTGCAAGTCCGAGGCCATGATTCTCACATGGACTGAGGTGGATTGCTCTCTCTGTGTTGGTAGTGAGTTGCTGCCTCAAGCGAAACAGTTCAAGTATCTTGCTGTCTTGTTCACGAATGAGGGTAAAATAGACTGTGAGGTGGACATAAAAAGCAGAGCAGCAGCCACAGTAATGCAGAAGTTGCAGTTAAGAAGGCAATGCCTCAGGGTCCCCCAGAAAGACTTGGAAAAAATTGCTGAGGAAGATGTCTGGAAGTCTCTGCTCGGCCTGCTGCCCCTGCGACCTGGTTGTGGAAAAGCTGAAGAAAATGAATGGATGGATAGATGGTGATCAAGGTGTATACACTAAAGGGGTTTAACAAATAAACACAAAATTTTCAGTTTCCAGTTTTAATGCTATGTTTGATCATGTATATGTAGCTGTAGATTTGTAAACAGGTATATTGTCAGATGCTGCACTGCGCATTCCAGTGTAGGATAGGTTTGAAACAATCAGACAACAAGCACTCTGTTTCAAACATCTCGAGGTCCTTGTGTAGTTTATCTGTTTTCATTTGACCATAATATTGCTGTGATGATCAGTACAGGAACCAGTCGCAAGACAGTGTGTGCTGACAATGATCTTTATTAGCGACAATCCAAAATCCGCAAATCCAATAATCCGTATCACAAGTCCGTAAACAGGGTCAGAACCAGAGCAGCAAAACCAGAGGCGTAGTCAAAACAGTCCGAGTCAGAAAAACCAGGGAAACAGCAAACAAATCCAAGGGGCTAGAGCAAGAGACGGTGGTCAGGCAAAACTGGGTCTACGAAAAACAGATCAGGCGAAGCGTACAGGGATCTCGGCTTGGGCATGAAATGGTCACGATTCGACAACAGGGAAGTGTGAAGCAGGGTTTAAATACACCGGGGAGTGATGAGCAAACGAGACACAGGTGCGAGGAATTAATCAGGTGATTACCCAAAAGCGGGGGAAGAACACCAGGGGGAGCCCTAACAGATAACACCAGGAGAAGACAGACAGAAACCCGAAAGGACATGGATCATAACAATTGCTTGATGAGTGAGTGATATGAGGTCAAGATCCCAAATCACTGGCTCCTTAGTTTCCCATAACGCAACTTGCTTTCATTTCTCATTAGACCTTACCTACCTGGTAAACACCCATGTTTTCCTATAACATAAGCTGGCCTTTATATATTGATTATTAATGATTAATTATTTAATATTTTTAATTTAATAATAATAATAATAATTATTATTATTATAAATTTAAGTCTCCCTCCAGAGCCACAGAAGACATTATATCGAGGAGGACTTGCATGGACACTGACTGTTTTTGACCACTGACTGACACATACTCTTGAATCTAGCTGGACCATCAACATGTTTCTGCAGTTGTCGCTTAGAATATGTTTCATGAAGTAAAATCAAATGGTTATGAAATAATGTGATCAAAAGGTAATGCGTTGCAGATTCATCTTTATAATTTATCTCCACAGACCATGCATTGGCAATGATACCAGGGTTAATTAGGTGAGTCAGTAAAAAAGTGACAAAGTTTGACAGAGTGAATATCCACTTGACTAACTCTGGAACAGGTATTGTGGATCTGTGCTGTGCTCCTTCTTATAGCTCCAGGCAGGTACCAGTGTGCTGGTTAAAAAAAAAAGGAAAATAAATTCTCTTCTGGGTTCAGCAGGTACTGAAATGATTTGATTTCAGGGGCATGAAATATTTGCATTTCAACCATGCCTGAACACAGACCTCGACTTAATGTATTCAAGACTCCACTGATCTGGGAAAGCAGCTGCTCCAAGCCCAGAATATTGAACAGTTTCACACCAAAGAGTAGTCAAATAGGAAGAGTGCATGGAAGCATAAGAGTGATTTCCTTCACCTCCCTCTCTCTCTTTCAAGCCTGTTGAATGACATTGTGACAGTGCAGCCCTGTGTGTTTGTCTGAGAGGAGACTTGGAGCCAAGGCCATGACAAGTGTCAGCTCAGTGGAGAAAAGATGACAAAAGCAATGACTGTAACTCTGGTGGACTGTGAGAGGGAATGTAATGTGCAAAACTGAACCATTATTGTCCCCACTTCAATACAGGTTTTCAGGTTTTTCAGTTCATCTACAGCTGTAAGCCAGGTAAGAGGAGCTCCAGTTTTACAATCTGGACAGCTGTTAATATTAAGGTCTGTGGCTCAAAATCAGTTTTTGATTAGTGGGGATTCAAATCTTGGTTAGGCCAGAGAAATGAATGGATGAGCCATTTCCCCCTTGCTCTACTGATTAAAAAGCTTTTTAACAAGACCATCTGCGGTAGCATTAACTGTCATTGACAAGACATTATAGCCACAGTGAAGTGCCTCTAGGCCAGCTTTAATAAATGTTAGCTTGTCATGGTCACCAAGAGTGATAAAGATTATAAATTTCCCTTCTTCATTATTGCTTATACCTCAATTTCTGCCCTGACAGTGCCACACTGGGAACTGCCAGACAGTGTGCAGCTACACATCTTCAATACATATCCTCTATGCTAGTGAATACCCATCAGGGTTTCCCAGGGTTTTAGATATCCAACGGCTTCAGACACCTTCACTTTTTGGACAATTTACTGTGTTACAGATTTTTTGAAATGGAATATGTTTGGGACCACAAACACTCTTCCTAAAGTTGGCCATGAGACAGACCTCAGACAGGGAGGTGACCAAGAGTCCCATGGACCCTGGAACAGATCTTCAGAAGTCCTGGAAAAACTTGCTGGAAGGATGACCATCTCTGCACTTCTCCATCAATCAGGCCCTTCTGGTAGAGGGACTAAATGGGCGACTTTTGAGTTTTGAGTAATTTTCTGGAGGTTCATCACTATGAGAAACCCCTTTTTCATTGTCATTTGATTAAATAACATTTGATATATAATAGCTGCTTTGACAACAGTGACTATAGAAAGAATTATTAGCAAACAAATTCCAAAGCCAAATGTGATGGCAAAAAACCCTAACCCAGATCAAGACTAAACAGAATCACCCCACTGATAATTGATGTCTCAATTTCATCTCAAAAATCAAATGAATGAACCTGGATTTTTCTTTGGAGAACACAACTAGAAACACAAAAAGAAGAAAATGTCTACATAAGCAAAATCATGATGACGATGAGTTATACTGTATATGCAGACATGTTTAAAGGCAAAGCTCTGACTTTAATTGAACAGTCTATTTTGAAGGTTTAGATGAAATCTGCAACATAGTCCAAAAGCTAAAACATAGCTGCATGTTTTGAGAAATGACTTGTACTAGGTCACACAGGAGCACATTGAACAGAGGTCGTGGGTGGTAGTTCCTTGGCTTAAACGTGCAAAATTACTGGTATGCTCCTTCATTTATAATCACACATGCAGGTGTTCTTCCTTCTGTCATACCTCCCCACCCCCACTCATTCAGCATGAAAAGACATTTGGCAGAGGTAAATTCAGCAGGGAACAGCTCTATTTTGTAGCCATGGCCATGCCCCCATTTTTTATTCCCTCCTGAGTGTTTTTCCTTTTACATTCGGGCAAAGAGCATCTCAATATTTCAACTGTAAATAAAGAGCAAGAACAGGACCCAACAGAGATGAGGCCTGGCCTTTATTCATGCACAGGTCGGAATTGTCTGAGAAAGTCGGCGCCCATATTCCTCACCTGCAGCAGAAAGCAGCAGCAACTCTCAGAACAAAAGCCAACCCCCCTGGCCCTCTCAGAATCATGGCAGTGAAAATGATACAGTGGCAATAAAATCACCAGGGGACCAGAGATTTTTTTTTTCTCTATAACCACAAAAGAGAGAGTGTTGTTCGATGCTTTCAGGTTTAATGTTACTGTCTCTGGGCCCAGAGTGAAGAGAGCCTTTATGTTTTGTTTTGGGGGGTTTTGTTTTGGTTTTTGTTGTATTTTTCAGCATGCTGAAGTCTTACAGTTGAATACAGTTGAAAACTGATTTCAGCCTAGTTTCCAAGAAGAACACAGATACCTGGTGTGTGCTGTTGCCATGACATTTATAGTGCTACAGAAATTTGCCTCACTTTTTATTTGCTGTCATAATTATGCTGCTATAGGTTCATTCTTCTTGAAGGCTATTTGAGGTCTTATTTAAAAGACATAAAAAGTAACAAAAAAGATGGAGACATTGGACATTTGAATAAAATGTCAGTATATACTTAGTCTAATCTTTTCCCTTTCTTACATAGCAAATTATTATGCAAGCATGTTTCTCTGTTCTTTTGTTGTTTTGTTTGTTTTTTGGTAAATTCATATTGGAGTTGGGTTCCCTTTTTGGAATATCACAGCTGAGGCCTTGTGGACAGCTTAGCCTTCTAATGTAGGTTTTCAACTGGATTTCACTGTCACTGTGTCCAATTTCAAAGGCCCATCACATTTTGTGCAGCTTGTCTGTTTTTGTTTGTTTGTTGTTAAGGCTCCTGTACTGATTATAATTTTTTTTTAAAAACTCTCAAGCAGTTAATTAACTATGTGTCCTGTGTGCACTTGCACTGCTTAGTTTCAGTTGTGTTGGTGAAATGCTACAGTAACAGTTATTAGCTCTGTCATTTTTAATATGGGATTTCCCATTGTACTTATGTGTTTACTGGTTGAAATATAACTTGATAGGCATCATGCCTAGTGCTCCCTACTATATCAAATCCCAAAATACAGAACATACTTGGGTTTTAATTGGCAACAATTAAATCATCTCCTCTGCCAAGCCATTCAAAGCCTCATAAAACAAGAACAAGCAAATGAGAAATAATTCATCTTTATTTGCTCCAGACAACCTCTTCACTTTGCTGAGTCAAACAAGGAGGTTTGGTCCATAGTTTAACTCGTCAGTCTGCTACATAGAGATCGAGTGGTGTAGCAAACTACTCTGTCCTGCTTCCGTGGAAAATGATGCAGGACATAACTCACTCTGATGGTGTCCTGCCTCTGTGGGATTGACTAATGGCTTTTTCCTTGAATGCTGAATCAAAGGAAACAAACTGGGGGAGCAAGTGAACTAAAGACGGCCTTTCGCCAGTCACACCGGAGCCAATTTTTTTTCTTCTCATCCTGTGTAGACTCCAACTCCACTCTAATGTTAATTTGTTATGATTGAGGTTGTCGATTTTGTCAGTGCAGAGACACACACAGGAAAACATACAAAGGTCTTTATATCATGAAATCAGAGGACGAGAAGTCAGTTTCTCTTTAACTGATAAACGCTTGTCTTCATGTCACAGATCTGCTGCACCTTTCATCGTCTTCTTCATCAAACTTTGTTCCCTTGGGCTAAAGACATCCATACTGGCATTGAGTGATGAGCAGCAGATGTGAACTGGGACTACATACCTGATGTCAATTCATGTTCATCCAAAAAGTATGCAATTATCCTCTCCTTGATCTGTGCCCCATTACCATAATTGTATCTGTGGCTCTTCCCACTGTAATAACTTGGCACAGGTGCAGACATGATTAACATGATACAGATTTAGACTAAGATGATGCAGAGGATGGGGTTACACTAACAGTATTTGGTCCTGCTGTGTTTGCTGGAAGTTGCAATTGCTTTATAACAAATTTAAATATATGGTTACAAAGTGTTTATAATTGTAATGTAATTAAAACCACAATAATCTGGCGAAAGCATGTTAAAGAACAGACCTTAATGATGAGAACTTTACTTTCATAACAGGAGATTGAAGAGTGATAAAAAGATGAAAGTAAAGATAACCTTATTTCTTTGGAGCCTGATCCTACTTTCAAAACGAAGTGGAAGAAGTGGCAAAGAACCCTTTTATTGACAATATGCACACGTTGGACATTTGGATAACATATTTTGAAAAACACTGGAACAGCTTCTGAAAATGTTGTCATTGTCTTATCTCGAATGATTTAACTATGCACCTTGGTGGCAGTAACTGGCAAAGAAACTATATACAATTATTTGCCACCAACTAGGTTCTCACAAGGATAGAAATGTGTAAATGCATTCAGCACATTTGTTAGCACTCAACAACATACAGTTTGTTTTTGGTCACAAAAACTGAATGCAAACATATATAACTTCATAGAGCAATTTTAAAACAACCTGCAATGACTGATTTTTTCTTTTGTTTTGGCCACTTTGGGGCAGTGGAAACAAGATGTGAACACAACATTAACCTTTATAGTTCATATAAAGAACCAATTCAACAGCTGCTTACTTACACATCAGTTATGGAGCAACATTATAATTAATTTTGAGTCACATTTACAGCCACCTGGTGAGTGTAAATCCAGTCTTCACTCACCAGCTCCTGACTATGTTCAGCATCTCCTTGCTAGCGCTGCTGTGAAAGATGCTGTCAAGGAGTCTTGCCCTGAAAATAGGTCTGTTGCCAAATTAAAATGGTGAGATTTTAAAGTTTAGAAATATTTCACTTGCAAAATGCTCTAACTTGCCAAGTGACTGGAACCAGTGTATTCTATGAGGAAGGTGAACTGTTAAACCATTCTTAAATCACACCACATCAGCAGTCATAACCTGTTGTGGTACCGTCTGGATTTCTCTCCTCGTAACTGTGTGCACATCCACATTTTTTGTGGGTTATAATTGCAGACTTTTGCAGTCTTGGGAAATCTCTCCAGTTATATTTATGTTCATGTTTCTCACCGCTCTGTGGGAGCCTTAATCCCAGCTCAGCATGGGATTGACTCCTCCCCTCACTAATACTGACACAAACAGGGTATTCTAATCCACAGCTTTAATGACTGACTACAGGTGGCAAGATATGTTCCCTGCTGCCTGCACCTCTTAGATGGCAATATATTTGATAGGATTCAGTAACTGATACTAACTGAACTAATAGTCATGGACAGTGGATGCGAGGTCAGGAAGAGATTACAATCGGTGGCCTGTCCCCTTTTCCAACAGGCTGACCAACCAGGGAGGAACACGCTGAGATGCTTCTGTAACAGGCCTAGTTCATTACATGGATTTATGGGTTGGCAGTCACACTGAACGTTTGTCTATCCCCTTCTGCCTCATGGGAATGTGCATGTTTTCATGCCATTGTACTTGTGTGTGTGAATGTTGGCTGAGTGATGGTAAATCATCATGAACTGGACATATGGCTGATATGACAAAAAAAAGAAAGCATGTACCAGAGCAGATGATAACATAGATGTCTCTTCTCGTGTGTTAGTCTCATCCTCTTGAAATCACCATGGAGATTTAAGATTGACCACATGCCAGCCATGGTTACCTTAAGTTTTGAAGGCCTTTGGATTCTCATCTGCTGTCCTTAATCATCTCTTGTAGGTCTTAAGATCTCTCTGTGTGAAACTTTGGTAATATACTGAGCTTTTTAAAAGTTCCTCACAGCACTGCTGAGAGTGTTGACCTTGAGTTGATGTATAAGAGAAATTTGCTCATTACAGCAGAATCCTTTCTTATTAAAGATTGCCATGTCTCATTGTGCTTTAGTTTGTGCTTACTGTCCATCACATTATAACCTCTTTTATTCCCCATTGTCTTTTGTGTGTGCCTCTTTCAATTCTCCCCTGCTAATAAAGAAGACAGGAGCTGGACAGGTACAGATAAGTCCTCTTAACAGTTTGAAACAAGTGATTATTCCTGCCAAAGCAGGATTACTCTCATAAGGGCAAAGAAGCAAGTGAAGAGGCCAAACACTGTTCTCTGTACACACAGAGCTTTGCAAGGGAGAAGCCGCCACTGTGAGGCTCTGGTGTGTCCTGCCAGCTTGAGTGGCACTACTACTCCACAGGAAAGAGGCCACAGCAGCGTATTCACAGGGAAGAGCCAGTGGAGCAGGAGGTGGCCAAAGCATCTACTTAAGGTTATGTTGAGGTCATCTCAAGGGAAACGTTTCAGCCCACTGGGCCTAATATAGGTACCTCACTATTTCACTGTCAATACATAAAACAATAAAAAACATAAACATAAATATAATAATAATAATAATAATAATAATAATAATAAAAAGTATTTTACTGAGCTTGCTGCTGTTAAAATGAACTTTAAAAAATGTCAAACTGCCAATGTAAAATGTAATTGTAAATGTAAATCTATTTTTTTTTAAACTGTAAAAAAAAAAAAAGTCATTAGCCATAAAGTCAAGTAACTAAGAGAAGGCTACTGTTACGTATATAAAAAAGAAATTTCGGATTGTGTTTACTGTTACTGACTAAAGGAGAGAAATAAACTGCTCTAGCAGCAGTAAACAGGGCATGTTTGCCTCCCATGAAAGGAAGAAGACTTCTTTTTGGATTTTGATCTTTTGCACTTCAATATCCTTCCTTCCATCTGGTCCTTGTGCAACCAATGTGAGAGCTATGTCCATATTCCGCTGCACAAAATCAAAGAAGTTCTCCATGTGTGACTGCACCAATGCTGTCCCTTGTTACATTTCTGCTTTTGATATATGCATGGACAAGATATCAAGATATAGCCAAGGAAAGGAGTCTCTCTGGTTAGAGGACCCCACAAATGCATCTCTGCTCTTTGCAGATGATTCTATTTATATTGGATTCATCAGACCATGACCTCCATCATGCACTGGGGCAATTTGCAGCCAAGTGTGAAGCTGTTGGAATGAGAGTCAGCACCTCCAATTCTGATCCTATGGTTCTCTGTTGAAAAACAGTGGACTTCTCCTTCTGGGTTGGGAGTGAGCTGCTGCCTCAAACATAGCAGTTCAGGTATCTTGGTGTCTCAAGTAAGGGTAAAATGGAGAGTGAGATGGGCAGGTGAATCAGAGAGGTGCTCACAGTAATGCAGGAGTTGGACCAGACAATCCTGGTGAAGAAGGAGCTGAGCCACAAAGCAAAGCCATGGGAGCAGCTGGAAAACACTGGGGACATCAGTGGGACATCAGGAATACCCTTCTAAGCCTGCTACCTACATGACCCAGCCCCTGATAAAAATGGATGGATGGTAGTAAAATAAATTATGTGAGTGCTATATCCCAAACATGAAGTTGATCTGTATGTAAATGTTAATAACATCATGTCATGTTTGTTTTTTTATGTGAATTACATTCACACACACACATTGACTAGTGCAGGTTGGTTGTCATGTGATCATCCTGAGAGAATCATTTTCGACATGTAGACATTCCTTTGAGTGCCTGGAAATATAAATAAAAATGCCTGGTGAAGCTTTAGAATGTTGGTATTTATAACATATGTGCTCTTTTGGGGTATATCTTCCTCAGCACTTTATCTTTTATTAAGATATCACAGTATGAAGAAATACCTAAGAAGAAGTCTGCAAAAGGTCAAGTGCCTGGGAGGGACAGTGAAAAAAAGACAATTTTTCATCCATGATTGATGATGATCTGCCTGCAGAGCGCCATGGCTCACTGTGTGGAACAGACACAGAGAGGTCACACACATGAGGATGAGTGGGAATAACTCTCCTTCACTCTTGTGGACAATCACAAAGTCATATACATACACACACACTTTTTTTACACCTATCTATGCAGAGATCCATCAATGATATAATGAATTCTGTATCCCCTTATGCTAACCTTAACCACTACAGTTTAATGCCTAACCTTTACCCAATCCTAGACCCAACCTAACCATTTCAAGTTGTGATATCAAGCTTTTTGCCCAGTCCAAAAAGCTGGATATCACAAGTCTGCTGGAAGGGCTGGAATGTTAAGCTATAACATAATGGGCTCTCAGGTTTTGTACCCCACAAATATAATAAATCACTGTCCCAAAACACACACATACATACACAGTACATTCCACAAGAACAGGCAAAGGGCAAACTCTTAGAGGATACAACCATGAAGTACACAGGGTGTGTTAGAAGGTCAAGGATGACAAAAGCTTTAAGACTTACTCTGTGTTCTGAAAGTATTCAGAACCCTCCACTTCTTTTATATTTTATAGTGCAGCCTCATGGGATAATCATTTTGATTATTTTTTTCCCTCATCAATCTAAACCTAATACTCTATAATGATAAATGAAATACAGGTAATGTATTGTACAATGTATTTCAAAGAAAAACTGAAATATCACATCTTCCCTTTCTCTTGATCATCTTTGAGATGTTTCTTGACTGGAGTTGACTTGTTTGTTGATTGAACATGTTTTGTCAAGTTTGCTGAAGTGTGGAACAAAAACCTTTTCCTCAAGCTGCCCAGTGAACCCAGTGAGTGGCATTGGTAAGAGACATGACCAAGAACCTGATGGTCACTCTTGCTCAGATCCAGAGATCCTGTGTGATGGGATGACATATGGGAAAAGCCTTCTGCTTGACCCATATCCGCTGGCTGCTCCTTTCGGCCGCTTCAGAGATTGATGTAATTGTTTGTCACAGAGCCTGTCCATGGATACCAAGGTTATTCAGCAACAGCCTGATGGTGGAAGAAGCCACAAAATTGCTTCCCACTTCAACCAGATAGACTTTCACCTTCCATCCTTATTGTTGCGTGTCTGCTGCCAGTTCTGTGTTGCTTAGTTTCTTGTGCTCATAGGCCTCTTTGGTTGAATTCTCTTCTGGTTCGGTAGGGGGTTGGTCTGGCTTGCTCTGTCCCTCTTGGGATGAATGTTGGTGCTGTGATAAAACTGGTTGATGTCAAGGGCAAGGAGTTGGTGGTATTCTTCTTGCTCTGAAGAGCTGCTGCCAGACTCTTGAAGACTGGGTTAAGATGTGTATTAGAGTTGCTGGAGTTGGGCAGAGGGCACAGGTTGGGTCTTCACCATACCACTGGTGGAGGTTTTTTGGAGATTGGAGCACATCATAGGTAGCTCTGATGATGAAGCTAATGTTGCTTGCCTCCATTTCCCAGAGTTGCTTCCCACTGAGCCTTCCCCTCTCCAGGCCTTCCCACCTCATCCATTTTCACTGCTTGGCAAGATAGACAGCTTTTGCGCTTCTTTCTGCCTACTCCTGATGGCACACCTCCTCTACCACCATTTTCCACCTCTCTTAAGTTGAGGCCTTACGCTAAGTTGGTTTACTTGCCACAAGTCCAAAGCCTCCTCTTCCCAGCTGGATGTGTCCCACAATGTCGTTGTGCTTTAGGCCTGATACAGCATGCTGCATCGCATGGTGATGGATCGATGGTGTCCATTTCTGTCCAGTCATCAGGAGTCTCACTTTAGAGAACTTGTACTCTTCGGTGAGGCTCGTGATAGGCAAGGGGTTCAAGGTTCAAGGCAAGGAAGTTGAAGGACTCCAAGAGGAGGTTGATCCAAAGGTATTGACCAGGTCCAGGAAGGTGACATGGAGGTCTCTTTTGTCCTTCTTCATCACTTGGATGTGGTATCAGATCATACCGGTATGCTGCAAGCAACCAGAGAACCTAAGAATGTCGGCCTTCTGTACGGATGTATCAATGTACTTAATCTTTTCCAGATAGTAGGACAGCCTCTGTGCCATCCTGCTAAAAAAGATTTTCCCCTCAATGTTGAGAAGGCAGATTGGCCAGAATTGACTGATGTCTGCTGCATTCTTCTCCTTGGGAATTAGCACACCTCCAGCCCTTCGCCATGCTGTAGGTATTATTCCCTTCTGCCACACTATCCTCATGAGCCTCCAATGATAGCGTAGAACATCTGGTGCATTCTTGTAAAGTTCATATGGCACTTCCTTCGGCCCAGGACTGTGCACTGTTCTCTCTACTTCCTTCCATTTTGAAATGGCCAGTCTCCAGGTGGAATTCAGGAGATTGAATAGGTGGGATGTCATATGGGATAACTAGCTGTTTGTGCCTTTTCGTATCGTGGTGGACCTTTTTCAGATTACCTCCAGTTCCTGCTTTGGAGTTTTCATGGTTCTACTTTTTTCCTTAGCGAAGAGGTCTTTGATGAACTTGAAGAGATTTTTACAGAACCATGTTCCTCCCTCATGCAAAGTTTCCTCAAGTTCTCTGCTCTTCGTAAGGTTGCCAACCGGCATTTGATGTCCTCCTGCAGTAGCATGAGACCATCTCTAACTGCATAAGAGGCCTTCTTCCACTGCTTTCTCAGCTGCCTTCTCTCTGACCAGTCTTTCGATCTCTTGCTGCCTCCTGGATTTGGCAGTTGCTGGTTTTGCTTTGTCACTTATCTACTTAGGTTCACTCCAAAGCACTCTTCTCCATAGTGGTAGATGATGTCGCCCATCCTATCCGGATTTTTCTCTGCTGAACCCAGCTGTTGTTCCAGGATTTTTGTCAGGTCGTGGTTGACGGTTCCCACTCTCTCTTTTCAACAGCTTTGGGCCACTTCACACTCAGTCTGTGCTCTTTGATTTTTTTCTCCTTGAGAGACAAGGAACTTTGTTTTTCTTCCCGTCGCTTTGCTTCAATCAACTTATTTGACTGGTTGCTTTGTAAGAAGTACTGGTCAATGCAAGGCCGTAGTCCAGGGGTGGGCAAACTTTTTGACTCGTGGGCCACAATGGGTTCTAAAATTTGACAGAGGGGCCGTGCCAGGAGCAGATAGATGTAGTGTTTCGGTGAAGTATATAAATGACATGTAAAGGCCATTGCATAAAAGGTTTTGGCCTTTAATAGGTAGTAAAGCATGGATATGCAAGGCTTTTTGTACAAATTATTTTCAAAATGCATTTTTCACATCACAGTAGAGAAACTAATGTTCAGTTTCAGTGGGAACAGTGTTGTTGGTCTCCCTTTTTTACCAGTGCATCAAAGTCTGGAGTAAGTTTTGTTGTAGCAATTCATGATAGGGATCTCAGGCTAGAGCTGAGGTGTTGGTCCGTTAACTTCGATCTTTGATGGGCTTTGTTGATGTTCATGATGCTGAACGTCTGTTCACACACATAGTTTGAGCCAAACAACACCAGCATCTTCTGTGCCATCCTCCGCAGGTTTCGTGAACGTGGCTTCAAGCATAAAATTCATTGAGTTTAAGAGAGTTTAACTTCTCCTTTAAGATGGAGTCAGATTGAAGATCTGAGGTGCTGTTTAAGGATCTTGTGACAAGGGACAGTACACCATTTGAAGTGACTTAAATTTTTTCAAAATCAGAGAACTGACGGCAGAATTCTCTGTGTAGGTCATCCAGTGATTTGCTGTATTTCTTCACGTTTCGGGGGGCCTCTTTCTGCATGGCTAATGTGGGGAAATGAGCAAAAGATTTGTTTGAAATTTGTCTGGAGCATAAGATCAGCTTGGATTTGAAGGCTCTCACATTTGTGTACATGTTGTGCACAAACTGATCTTTCCCCTGTAGCTTCACAATCAGTTAATTCGTGTGAAAATATGTCCACAGCATACGCAAAGTCACAAAGCCAGTTCTTGTCCCTCAGCTCAGGAAATTCATCAGATTTTGTCATTGACTCCAAAAACGTGCTAATCTCCTCTTTGAGCACCCACACATGTTGGAACACTTTGACCAAACTTAACCAGCGGACATGAAAGTGGTAAAGCAAGTCCTGGTGATCTGCATCAGTTTCCTCCAGTTTTACAACTGGATTAACAAAATGATTAAGATGCAATACAGATTTACACAGAGACTCCTGATGAATGATGCAGTGAAGGAAAATAACATCATCACTTGTTCAGGGTTTTTCTCTCTCACTTTATCCTGGATTCTTTTCAGCAGCTCGACGTTTTTTCCCGTTGAATTTGCCGATCCATCCGTGGTGACATTGGCAAGTTTACTCCAAGGTAGCCTCATTCTTTTGATGACAGCAGACAACCAGTCATGCAAGACCTCTCCCCAGGTTTGTCCTTTCAGGGACTCCATGGCCAAAATCGCCTCCGTTATCTCAAAACTGTTGTTAATCCCTTGCATAAAAATAAGGAGCTGAGCAGTGTCTTTTATATTGTTACTCTCATCCAGTGCCAATGAATATAAATTAAAAGGACTCTGCCTTTTTATTTAACTCACTGGCTATGGCCACACGGTGAGTCACTGTCCTGCGCGATAAACTGATTTTTTCAAACTTGGCTTTGCTCTCCGGACCTGCTGAGACCTGCAGTCTCTATCATGCATTCTTTCAAAAACTCACCTTCTGAGAAAGGCTCGCTAGCCTTTGCTAATTTGAATGCTAGCAAAAAATTGCATTGGTACTTGACTCTTGAATCTCAGTTTGTCGATGAAAAAAATGTTGCTGAATCTGTAAATTTGCCGCCAACCTCTGAGCAGTAGCTGCCCGTTCCTGTGTTGACTGCTTGCTAGCGTAGTTAGCATGCTTCATAGCAAAGTGACAGCTGATATTGTATTCTCTGAAAACCACAACCATCTCTTGGCATATCAGACATACAGCCATTGATTGGACTTCAGTGAAAAAATATTTTGTTGTCCACTCCTTATTAAACATTTGGCACGCACTATCCACTTTTCTTTTCTTTGGTCTGCTCATTTTTATAAAGGGAAGGAAAAGCATGTGACCAAGAGAGTAAATATTCCCAACAAAAGCCAATGTGCGTGGAGTGTTCCATCTATTGGGGAAACAAAGATATTGCAGGGAAAATGCCAAATGAATGAGATTTAATAATATTATTTAATTTAATAATATAATTTAGACAAGTTCGGTGGGCCGAATTAAAAAGCCTGTAGGCTGTATATGGCCCAAGGGCCATAGTTTGCCCATGCCTGCCCAAGTCTCTGCTTTTTCAAGCACCCTCTCTTTCCTTGGAGGGTCCTCAATCCCCTGAATGATGTTATTTTCCCCCAGCCACAGGTGCATACCTGAAGTGAGTGTCCTGCTGCTGCTGTGGTTGTTACATTAAGGTTGAGTGAAAACTGAGAAGAGAAAAGTGAGAGACATCCCAAATGAAATACTGGGTGCTCAGGACCTCTGACTGGGCCAAAGGTTTACCTTCCAACCCACAAAGTTTCTAAGCTCACAGCCAAGAAGTGGCTTAGGAACAACTCTGTTAATGTCCTTGAGTTGTCAATCAAGCCTCTCTGTAAAGACCTGAAAATCATTGTCCTGTGATGATCCCCATCCAACCTGATGTAGAAAAATCCCCAAATCCAGATGTGTAAAGCCTTTTGCACCATATCCAAGAAGACTCAGGGCCCTCGGATTTCCTGGTCTTTAGACAGTATGTAGCCTTGTCAAACTGGAAGCACCCAGCTGGCCTCATGTCATTTTAGCACTGTCAAGTACTGTAGGCCCTGCTTTACATGACTGAAGCAGAGAAGTGACCCTGTGATTGTGGTTCATCATGGTTTATGCTTTAACATCACCTGTGTTTAAAAAAAAAAAAAAATTCTACGGCTTCCAACCCTCAGAGTTTGATAGCTGCTATAAAACAACACTGTCACTTGTAAATTATATTTATATAGTGCTAAATTGTTACACCAATTACACAAAAGTAACAAAAGTAATGAATGGCTGAATTATGTCCAGAGACAATGCAATTTTTGAATGAATAATGCAGAATAGCAGCAGATTCAACAGAGGGCAGGTGTATTGACTGCAGCACTGTGGCACGAAAGGACATGGTTAACATCCCTAGTCCTCTCTGTAGCTGGACTTAAACAAAAAAGGGTGGAGAAAAATCATGAAATGCATTATGATCTTGATGTGTGTCAAGTCACTGTGGTCCAAATCTTTGATTTAACTTAATTATTTCCTGCAAAAAATAAGGAAAATCAAGCACCTAGTACCCTTTTCTTTTCACTAAATTTGTGTTAGTTAAGTTCCACTCTACTTTCCTGTTTGTAATAGATACTGTATGAGCCTCACTCTTTCTCACAAGTCATCATTGATAATGTCCAACAACTGTATCAATAGCTATGTTTACATACTGTTGATGCAAACTATACCCTGCTACTGCATTACATTTAAAGCTTTCCACAGACAAATCACTGAGGGTTTCTTATTGTAAAGCAGCAAAAGAAAGGCCATGTATTTGTCACTGGATGAGCTGTGGTTTTCTTTTTTTGTTTCAGTGCTATTGCTCAGTAGAAAAAATGAGGCAAAACAAAGGGCAAGAAAATATGGACATTTCTGGTTCTGTTTCATCAGGTGATCAGTTCAAAACACTTCAGTAAGGGGGACAACAACGTTGTTTTACGGACAATTTCCATTACTTTGATGCTCATTTGAATCACCTCGACAGAGCACGTGTGGCGAGTTTTGAGGGTGTGTGTGATAGGCTTAGCAACTCAAAAACAGGTCGGACTCAAGGTGGCAGACAAAACATACACTGTCAGTCCACAGTGTGAATGACCACAATAAAATATTTCAAAACACAGTCCAACAAAAAGTCCCACAGATGAGGTTGCAGTCCATAACAATCAAAAATCCCTCAGAGAGGTGGACAAACAAACTTCGAAGTTCAAAAACAGTCTATAGTCTTGAGATGAAAATCAGAAACACTGTATGCAAGGTGAACAAGGGGGGGGCTGAGTGAACTTGGCAATGGTACATAGTGCTGGAGAAGAGAAGATGGGGCTGGAGCAGGGAGAGGAGATCCATGGAGGCAATGACAAGCAGGTGAGTCAGACTGTAGGATTTGACAGGAGGGTCAATGACCAAGCATGGCAGAGGTAGGTGTTCTGATGAACAACAGTCAGGAGGTGAAACCCACTCAACAGGTTTATTTTTCACAAATCATTATCGTCACGTTTGCTCTTACTTGATTTTTGGTAGTTCATGAGGTGTGTGTTGCTGTGATTGATAAACTCTTTGACCTTATTATATGATGAAGTGGCAGTCTTGACAGCATATTCTGTCAAGCCTGTAGATTCATATTTATATTAATGTGCTCTCTGTTGACACATCTTGGCATGGTTATCCCAGGTGAATAAAAAATGCCTCAACATGGATGTTTACCATTTTGTGGGTTTACTGTTTACTAAAATATTCAAGAGTGATTATTTATCACTCTTCTGATAATATTCCACATTTAGCACAACTTAATTCATAGTTCCAAGCAATGAAGACAAGCTCTGTTCAAACTGGATCTGTCACACAGCTTGATAATCCTTACATGCAAAAAAAATTCAATTGTTTTCAAATTGCATGGAACATTTGCATCTACCAGCTGAGACATGCAACATTGTATGGATCTGAAGGCAAACATCAAGATGAAAAATCATGTTGATGGATATAAATTTAACTCTGCCTCATATGGGATTCACAATTATGCCTTTCACACACTAATAAGACTGTTTAACTATTGGCATCATAACAAGCCTCCAATTTCAAGATGCCCATGACAGATGCTGTGATAAACGTTTCGGGATAAATTGATTCAGAATAAATCTCTTGGCAAACCAGACTCGTAAATAGCTTGTTGCCTGCTGAGTGCTTATTTGCATCGAGTAGACAGGGAATTATTAAATACACCCTTCAGGAACTGTAGACTCCTCATCAGAACAACTAAGGAAGAGAAAACAATGGCAGCCACGTGCATCAGTCCCCCATCTGCAGGCCTCGAGTGACCCTTTCTTCAGCCCTGTTTGATTATTCCTTGGGATAGCTTGTATGGTTATAGAAAGCTTCACATGTCCACTTCACCTGTCTGGTCAGGATTTGATGGGAATGTTAAAAGCTTTGCTGAGTATACATATTCATAAGATGCTATGTGTAGGATGAATGATGTGCCTGTCACTGGTCCTGAAGCACTTGTTCATCGATAAACTCTGAAGCATGGAAATAAAGCTGCTCCCTCTAGTCATTGCAGGAAGCTATAAATGGGTGTGCTGAAGATTACACAATATGTCAATCTCCATTTCCATGAAAGTATTTTAGGGATTAGTGTACTACATAAAGTACTTTGCATCACAGCCCCAACTGAAATGTTTCTTCTATCTACCATTGCATATGCATTTTCTGTCTCTCTCTTTGTGTCTGAAAGCTCAGCATGTGGGTAAATGTATAAATGAACTGGATCAAATTGACCAGATATGTTGCAAGTATAACTTCAAAGAGCATTTGTGCTTTAATTGAGTCATTATATCATGCTGTCAGTTTTTCTGCACGAAGAGCATGCAGAGCCGAAAAGGAAAGAGAATCTTGTGAGGGAAAGTAAGAAAATGATTGCTGTGGAGGGGGGATAAATGTTTTATTTTATTAAACATAAAAATGCAGGGCTATCCTCCTTTCCTTTTTATCCTCCTCTTGACTTTAGAAATAGTTCAAAAACTCCAATACCCTGCCCTTAGTTTCTCATTATACGACAACATGGTGAGTATTCCAGTGACTCTTTCGGAGTAAAATGCTGTCAAATAAACTGCCACCTTTTTGTACCAACCCTGAATTCCCTAAAATAACTTACCTTAAAATAGTTAAAAGTAAAAATGTTCACATTACATTGTAGCATAAAACTACATATATGACTGATATATACAAACCAACCATTTAAATGGCCAGGCATTTGGAGCCAATTTCTCTGGATAGCTTTTCAAAAGAACATAATGTTATATGACAAAACATGAGTTTAGTGCCTGCTTGGAAAGTGTCCAGTTGAATCTCTGTGCTGTAGGCTGTCTCAGCTTATGTTACCGGTAATCTCTTTTAAGAACAGTTAGCACTGCAGCTGAGTGATATAAGCACAGGCACTAGCTCTGAGGCTACTAAGGAGTAGGACTAAGCCCCACAATTAGGAGTTTAGGCCCCACAATTTTTGTTTCCCTGCATTTCATGTAAGACTCTTTAGCCATGCAAGTGGCTCTGTGAGGTTGTGCTAAGGCACAGCAGTGCTTTGAGCTGAATGCTAAATGCTCAAAAACACAAATGTCAAAGTATATATATATAATATATATGTTTGACTCTAGACCATCAGTAGAGCCATGCTCAAAGTAAAGATAAATTATAATGTAAATGGTGGTGTTGTTGCCATTACATTTAACCATGAACTGCTTTAGTAAGATGCAGAATATGATAAAGATAAGAAACTCCTGCATTCTCCTGAGATAATGTCCACTCACAATTGCAAAGATTGGAAAAAAACATCTCACATGGGAAGGAAAATGTTAATTGGCATGAGTTAAGACCCACCCCAAAAACTCCCCTACCCCAATAAGTCATACACTGTCCCATGAAAAAATAAAGCTGTTGCTTGTCCTGGCGTTAGTTATGTGTAGACAGCATAACAAGTGAGAAACTTAGGTCTAAAAGCATTCCAGTCTGTCACCACAGCACCAAATGATTTACACAAAGCAATTACACTTCCTTCATCTATATACTGAATAACCCATCAGCACCGATGAACAATTACACACAAACACAGGTGGCAAAGGAACAAAAAAGGCACTGATGACTTTTCCAGTGTACCAGGCATCAGCAGGTACTGCTGGCTGCAGTGGGAAAAATGCCAGTGAATGAGCCAAAAATGATCTGTGACTGGGAAATGTAATGGGTGCTTATTTTGGACCGTTTGTGGCCTCATCCAATGTGAAAGCTAATGGGTTTGCCCATTGTGCCACTTCCTGCTAAGAGAAACTCCCGTGGGGCTTAAAGTGGGTGCTCTTATCGAGATGGGCTGGATGCAGAAGCAGGAAGTGACCTCACCCCCAGAAAGCAAACTCTGATAACATACTTCCACTCACTCACAGTACATGCCAGTTTGCTCAGTTGTAATACATCAGCCCTGGATAATCACTGCTCGTGCACTAAGAATAGAACATGTTGTCATTTCTGTTTTGGGCGTCCAAGGAGAGCCGTTTTGATCAGATACTTCTGAGGTCATTTAAAGCACGGATAAAGGGGGAATTTGATGAAACAATGTTACAAAAAAGTGATGACAATTTGAATAGCACTATTTGCCTGCCAGATGACTCATTCAAATCCTTAACCACAGTTGCATCTGATAAAGGATTATATCTGTGTTTTTCCAGCTGATTATAATAAATCTGATAGTACAGACCTGCTAATTAACACCTGCTAAAGAATGTCATATTTCACTCAAAACTCAGCTTTGAAGAGTTGATCAAGAGACTCATCCAAGCCTGTTTTCAGCAGCACAGAACTAAAAATATTTTTTTCCCTGTCCCTCAGTGATATGGAGAAGGTCAAACATGCTTTTATCTTCCCCCAGCTGCAATTCTCTGTGTTCCCGCCTCAGGCAGATACAACTTTCATGTGACCCACTGATTTAGAATTTGGCCTGATTGTGGTCTTACTTAATCTAAACAGTTGCTTCTTGCTGTTCCCAGGTCTGTATTATATTATGTCTGTATTATATGTGTATGTACGTATATGGTATATACCTACAAATTTTTTAACTTCCTTGTGATATATACATATATATCTATAAAGCTCAGACTGTTCTATAACAACTATTATATGGATTCCCATTAAACAATAAATTCTGTTGGTTCCTGCACCATCATGAGGTTAATATTTTAATACTTTAAATCTGGTACACATCCATGAGGCAGAGAGAATATTCATTTTAGTCATAACTCTGGAGACTCCCTTGACTTTTATCATAGGACTATCATCAGGCCAAAATATGAGTTATCCAATTCATGTATAAATCCCTGTAAAAGCTATATATATGTGTGTGTGTGTGTGTGTGTGTGTGTGTGTGTGTGTGTGCGCGACCATATAAGCAAAAAATCTCAGACGAAATTTTGATAGCTAGATTTGAGTTTGTCTTTCGACATAATTGTTCTCAACCTCAAATAAACAGTATGAAAAAAATAGTATATACATATAAGAATATCCCTTTCCTCTGTTCCTGGAAGTATGAATCTCTCTCTTAGTCTTTTTACAAACATGCCTGCTCTGAGGGATAACAGTGTTTGGATCAACTCAATGAGGCTCTCCACTGAATCATTATATGACCTCTGATACAATGGTGTCACAGTTAACTGTAAGGAGATGGTTTGGCCATGACTCATGAGAGTTTTCATTTAAAACCAATCCTCTTGTGATTCACCTGAAATGAGCTCTCTTGCAAACTCTCCATTGATAGACCATGGGTTATTACATGACTGCCTCAATGACAGCTGGTGTCAGTCTGTCAATGAAATAGAATTGAGTGAAACAACTTGACACAAAATCATTTTCAGAAAATTTATTTGGAGATGCTTCAATTTTTCAGCCGTGATTTTGTGTGATAAATGTACACATTACACAAGCCTCTGCTGCAACACATTACACATCTGTGGTTGTACATATGAGCCATAAATCTTGCCCTTTCTATACACTTTAAATGATAATGGCATCACAAGAACAGGTTGTCCGACAGTTTCTTTTCCATATGAAGTGTGTTTTCACAACTAAATAAAAAAATACAGTATATAATGACAAAAAACAGTCACAATGAACAACTTTAACCTTTCAAGATAATAAATGCATGTGATGTTTACATTCTTTTAAGTGTGGGTGGATTTTCCTCAGAGGTGTTGTCGAATAGGTTCCAGAGGAGTGACAGATATAGAAAACAAACAAAATCTTTTTTTGCCCTACAGTAAAAAGCACTTTGATTGAGGAGCAGAAATGCAGATAGGGTCTGTAAGTGCACGGTGGGATTCTGGCACCGGCACTCTAACCTTTGCATCCATCTCAGGAGTGACTGAGATCTCCATGACAACCAAAACCTGAACAATGAGCACTTTATTGGAAGTGACATATTAATAAAGAAAGCCTCAAGAGAGACTGATTATCACCCGTCATTTTCCTTTTTTGTGGTGCTATCTTCCATTCCCCCACATCTCAATTGATATGTTAGTATAGTGTGTGGAAAGCTGCTCTATAGGTCACTGTTGATGAACTGTCATTCCGGTAGCAGCATTACTTAATGACAGATGTTTACTCATTAATTACAGGTTTAAATTTTTTCTACTTTAAGACCAGAAAAACTTCTGAAAACATGATATCTGAGTGAATGATAATGTAACATGTTGGAGAATTTTTATGATAGTTGGCATATTTAAAAGCATGCATCTGCAGTAGTCATTAGAGAAGTAAGAAGATATTCAAAAATCTGCAATATAGCATGCATGGTATGGTCTTTACCATTTGAAGTAAGAAGAAATGTCAGCCCCTTTTAATCATACTCTTCATACTGTGATACTTTCATTATTAGGTTTGCTTCAAGATTTTTTTCCAGTCACCATTATTGTGTGGACTAAACTATGACTCATTATACACTGTGGCATATTACTAGGCTAATGTGCAGTTATACAATATAAACTTTATGGATAATGGGACGTGTGCAGGCTAGTGGGGGATCAGGTGACTGGCTCAGACTAGAACAGCTGTGACAATGAGGGAATACCTGTAGGCAGGACAAGGATAGAAGGATCTAAAATGATAGTGGATGTCAGAGAAGTATCAACAGACAGGTTTCCATGGCTTTCAGAAAGTTCTTACAGATGTCCTTTAAAGACAAACCTCAAACTGTATTTGACTTTACACTTTGGAGAGTTTATGCATAAAAATATGTACTAAGGCTAACATTGTTTGACAACGATCTAACACTGAAGTGTTCTGTTAATGTCATAAAATCTCTAAAGCACTTTACAGATTTTCACCACCGTGCTTGCTCCTGTAGATGTATTGGTGTCAAACCAGCTGAAGAAATATTCTCACTGACTCACTGACATCTTGCTTAGTGCTGTTGTGACCCGGTCTGAATAGTTTATGAGCAATGGGTGCACTCTTGACTGTTACCATTTAGAGAGAGAGACATTAAATCCAGATTTATTTTGGAAATCTTGTACCCAGAACAAGGCGTGCCAGTGTTGTGGTGAAGTATGAAAGAAATTTGTCATGCAGTTGTTTGCAATTCAAGAGTTATTGTTGAAACGTGCAGCGAGATGGATAATGTTGCTGTACAGCATTGTTGAATTTACCATAGTTTATGTATACTTGGTCTTTGGTTTTGATATGCTATTGTAGACATATGTGTGCACACAAAGTATCGGCATGTCTTGTTTGTATTTCTTTCATCCTAAGTGTCCCAGTCTCAGAGAGCTGACAGAAACTTCAGACCTCACTGTGGTCCGAGGTTTGAGGGGATGATGAATAGCAACATTGTGTCAGAACAATACTTGACAAACATGGCCGTGGCATAAAAGCAGGAAGCTGGCATGGCAGGCTAAGGTAAACATCAGTGATGTTTCCCCTCTTCTGTGCTCCTGATACGGTTGCATTGTTTTCTCCATGTGAGCCGCAGCTCTGAGAAAAAGGACTTCTGTGCTACACTCACTTTTCCTGAATTGTATTGAGCAGAATGGCAATAACAACAGCCACTTCCACATAATAGGGCCTGCTATATAGAGACTGGTTTTCCAGAGAATGGAGAATTGTATCCTTTCTCATCTTGCACCGGCAGGAGCTATGCATTCTCCAAAGGAAGTAACAGTATTGTTGATGTTAATTATAATATAAAGATCAGTGAATCAAAACATTACAAAGGGACTCACAGTGTCACAACCACACACAGGTGCATCATTACTATTCAGAATTGTTTTCTAATTAAAAGAATTATTCATCTTCTCATTTTCTTTCTATACGATAAGTAGTAATGTGCAAGGCTTTTGCATACTGTATATTTGGCACATCCTGCCCCAGACATATGCAACATGTGTAGACATAGAGATTAAAATACAATAAGGTCACACCCCAAAAACTCTTGAAGTGTCACTCCTGAATATTAATACTAAGATTTTAACACATATATACACACGATAAACATGTCTAAAAAATAATATTAAAGTGATCAAGTGCAACACACAGATAAGAGTAATAGTATAATAACTATTGCTGTAAGACTTCTGAGATGTTCCATGTTGAGCTCCTCATCTATATACTACATGGACACATTGAGATATTTCATCATAAAAAAATCCATCCTTTTCCTCTCCCCACTGCTTAATTAATTTGAGTAAAATGGTGCTTTCATGGTTATTTTTGATCAATTTTACAACATGTTCTTCTAAATGATTGTAATTTCCAAGCCTGCTTTTCAAGCCTTTTCAAACTGTCAAGCCTTTCTCTGCAAACATTTATCCTGTGTGGCATTTCAGTGCACTTTTGTCACGTTAAATTACACAGTCCAGCGATGGCAGAGTTAGAAGACTGACAGTGTCATAAATACAGTGGCTGTGATTAACTCACTGAGTTGCAGAGAACAGAAAACAGTGGCAAGATGACAAAAAAGAAGGGAGACAGCTGGCATGACAGATCTTGAACTGTTTATGATTACAGTGAGTGTTAGGGTAAGACTTGGGTTAGATAAGGCAACTTATACCAATTTGAGATGATAAATCACTGTATAATTTGCTTGTTGCTACTGCTCCTTCTTCACACTTGGGAATAAGTGTTGAAATAAGAACAGTTTATGCACAAATAAGCACTTGTACCATGTAAAATAAAGTGTGTAATATTATAATTGATCTTCAGAATGATGGGTGGTGAGTCAAGGGCAGTCTGACACACACGTTCATCTGTAGGTAGCTATACCCAGTCACATCAAGAGGGCAGTCAGTTACAAGATGAATGTAAACAGACCATATCAGGTCCTTTGTGGGAGAAAACATAGCTCTGAGCTGTAAAGAGAGATTTAATTTCCACTTCATTGTAATTGATCTCTATTTTTAGCTTTAATGGCTCAGATGCTGCTTGAAATTACCAGTTTACCATTCGGTTAGCTCCCACACACTCCTGTCTATTATCCTAGTCCAGAGACACACTGTGCCATTGTAAATATAGCATTACATATCTAAAAGCCACAGAGCAACGTGAACATCCATCTGGAGTTGTTTCTGGTTCATTGATTGATGACTCATCAGTCTCGACAACTTAATAAGTCAGCTGTGTATCAGGGTTGTGTTTCTGTGAGCTTGTGTTGGACATGTTCTGTCCTCTAAGGGTCACACACATTACTTATTGCAGACCAAACATAATGAGGTTTTTCCTGCCTCAAAAAAGAAGAGAAGTCTTCTTTGTTTTCAGCACCTGGGCAAGAGATCAATTAATGATTGGTATTGATCTAAAACCCAAGTAAACTCCCAGTATACCTGTTTTGTGCTTTGGCACAAAAACATTCTTCCTATTAATAATGTTAAATATAAACTCTCTCCCCCATTCTTTTTGAATGATAGCTATCTTCTAAGAGGAATGAGTGCATCATTTTGTACTGTGTGGATCGACAATATTCTGTGTGTAACTCCCCGGCCTGCACTTTGCACTTTGTGCTCACTTTGCACCATTTTGTCCTGGCATTGGTAAAACTATGTTGGCATCAAAGATCAAAAGGAACACAGCGTTTGTGGCCTGAAGGTGGCGGAATGTGTGTGTGTGTGTGTGTCCCTCCTGGGGCCATCTAGAGACTCCACACTCTCACAGATGTTTTAAATCCTCTGCCTACAAAGGTATGCAACAACCACAACAGAGAGAGTCACAAACATAAAGCAAACACTTTGATCGAGGGAGAAATTCAATACAAACAGACATCCCCTTTCAGAGATACAACATAACTTCTATGTCATTTTTATAACCAGTATGTCATCATGAAACATAACATTTAACATTAAACATTTGTGTTAGCTGGTTAATACAAGACGCCTAGTAATGCCAGAGGCCAATGGCTTAAATACAATCCCTATACTTTGCTACTTTAGACTGATCCTTTCCAAGTGGTGGCTCCAGTAAAACAACATTTGCATTCCTGTATATTACCAAGAAGTTCAAATCTCACGTTGTCTCAGTATACACCATGTCTGGACCTCTGCATACATTAATTATTCAAGTTTTCAGTCTTGTCAAGTCTGATGTGTTGTGTCTGGCTTTTGTTGAGTGGATGTAAAAAAAAATGCTTAATTTTTTTCTTAATTATCCGAAATGCTAAGCAACATATAGCTGGTATATTCCAACTTTTGGAATCATGGGTTTAAATTTTCTGTTTTGTTTTTGTTTTTCCACTTCCAATCAGTACACAAAAATAATAATGTGTAATGCAAACAAACTGCAGGTGTTGGTAGTGGGTACAAGCCAACAAACAAACTGGACAAAAACCACAAAAACCCACTAACATCTGGTTTTGGTCTTCAGTGGGAAAGGGTACAATCAGCATTCATTCCTGGGTCAAATGACTCTGTAGTGGTCATGGGTACTTATCGGCAGTAATTGTAACAAGACACCTGCGTGGACATGTACACTTTCGCCCCTTCTGTGGCATGTCATGGAGGCCAGGAAGGTTTGGCCCCTCGGTCAGTTACAGATCCATTAAGGAAAACAAAAGGGGGAAAAAGGCAAAAGTAATGGCAAAGGATTCAATTGCCTTTTTCAGGATGGGTTTACCTGCATTTAAAAACACCTGCATATACGTGCCAATTTTGGTTTACAAAGTCTACAATGTGACACTGGTACATAAACGAATCTGGTAAGACCATCAACATTTTAAATTTCCAATGTATGTCACTTTCATGTGACAGGGAGTGTATTATGTCACATGTGCTGTAAAACATCCCTAAACCCCAACAGAGGAATAGTTGCTTGAGAATATTTATTTGCATGAATAGAGTTATTCAATCAGACAAGCCATTGACCTTTGAGGAGGAAACCTAAAAAAAACCCCTCATGAAAATGAGGTTCCCTTGGCAACCAACAAAACACAAAGCGTCCCTGCACTCTTTGTGATTAGTAATTGAACAGAATGCATTTTGTGTGTGGTGGTGGTGGTGGTGGTGGTGGTGGTGGAGGGTGGGGGGTTAAACTGAATTAGATTGGAAAAAACTGGACTGGAACTTCTTTCTGCACAGACAATTCTCCTGATTGGTCTACTACACACTGCATTTAGAAATATCAACAGAATATCATCAGAGGGCCAGTCTATTTGTCTCCTTGATGAGCTTGAATGCTCAAAAATTCCTTATTGTTTAGATGTACTTCAGTTCACCACTTATCCTCCTAACAATTGCCACTAGACTAGCTACTCAGGTATCATCCTTTGAGCACCAGGGTGTCTGGATGTGGCCATCTCCTGTATTTACTTTGGGCTTGGTAATCAAGCATGGCAACACATCACAGCCACCATGGAAATAAGTTTTTTTTGTTTGTTTTTATTGCAACCATCAGAGAGATCTCACGGACTGTAAGGTTGACAACACCCAAGTGCAACACTTCTGTCATGTCTTCATTTTATTTTTCTTTAATCCTCACCTTGCAATAGCATTTGGCTCTTCCCGACACTTCCCTTGCAGCTTCTGCTCACATTACAGCCTTGGGATTAGCAGAGGTGCTAGACAGTGAGCCAAAAACAAACCCTCTCCCACACCTCGCTGTATTTTTTTCTCCTGTCATTATCAAACACATCCAGAGTGCTGTCCTGGCCCTCACAATGTTCTGCTATTATACAGTAGCATTTATCTTAGCACTGCAGACAGATGAGAGCTACTTATTCCCAGTATGATGTTTGTTTAAACGTGCTGCATCAGCCATATAAGATCAAATGAGAAGCTGCTTTATTATAGTATATTAAATTGTGGTGATCTCACCATGGAGTCATTTCAGTTGATTTGGATCTTAATCTCTTCCTAAAATTCCATCAGGGCAGTACAGCAGAAAGGATGAATTTATAGAGCTGGTAAAGGAAACAGGCTCAAATCATATATATATATATATCCCATTTCAATTTCTCCCTCATACTCGGGTTTGTATGTTTCACATACCTACCTACTTTTATTCTACTGTGTGTCTTTGTGTCTTGCCACTTAGATTCACTGCAGGCTTTTCACCTGACCTTTGAGTGTGACTGTCCTGAACAAGTATGAAAACCTTTACCTACAGATGTGGTTGGACAATGTCAAAATTTTGCTGTTCTGACTCATGAGTGCTCAGTAATGACTAGATTGTTCTCATGTGTACTCGTCCTAAAACAAAAACATATTTTCTTACTTTTATCAACAAGTTTAAAAGTTGTACTGCCAAAACAGTATAATAATGGTAAACACAATTTTGTTTTTGCATCATTTAAAATTTCATTTATAAAGCCGTGCAGCAGTTTAACTTTCTACATCCAAGACAAAAAGTCAGTTTAAGATTCACACTCAAAACAGGAAGTTTTAAGAATTTCAGTTTTTTGTTTGTGTTTTCTTTTAGCGTTTTTAGAGTTCTTAAAGTTCTTTAGCCCAATTAATTTACTACCAGTGTATTGTAAAAATGACAGAACTGTAGATAATTACTTAATATTATTATGAATGTATTATGTATCATTGTTATAATTATCATCATCAGTTATAAATAAAGCACATAATGTTCAGGCAATGTCTCCCCTTCATTATTATTCAATGTTAAAATCTGTACTGACATTTTAAACATTTTTAACGACACACTGACAAATTATTATATTTTGTAACAGTTGTTATTCTGTTGTTCTCTTTTACGTTTTGATGCTGCTGACCCCAGACTCTAACAGATACTAAATCAGAGAAACAGATGAGGGAAGATGGCTCATTTAGCAGCTACAGCACAGACAGGAGGACAGACCCTAGTCCAGGAAGCTGAACAGCGAGGCCTGGCCTCTAACCACCCACTCTCCACATGAGAGCTGCTGGCTGTGACAAAGTCAATCTGTTCACCTCAGGTCACAGAAATGAAAGCTCCACTGAGCTAATTGAGACCACATACATTTTCTTCCTGGGTGCTCAAATGCAACGGTTGTGTCTCAACACCAGTCTAAATGAACTCTTCAACACTGGATGTGTTCCACCACTTTGGAAACATGCCCTTTCATGAACCCACTGGTGCTATTTACATTTTGTCAGCAAAAAGTAATCATAACAATCATAGAAAAACAAGCAAAAACATATAGACAAAACATTTAAAATAAAGAATGAAATTTGTAATTGCTACACTGTAGCATTTTTTATTCATTATTTTGGTATTAGGGCTCACAACTTTACTGTTATGGTTCAGTGTCACGGCTCTCATCCGCCTATTCTAAAGCTGCAGCGGGCAGCTGTTTTTAGTAACAGCCTACTGTACCCTAGCACAATACAGCAGATGGACAAAGTTAGCAACTAGCTGGTGAACATATTTCACGTTTCCCTCAGGTGTCGGTGGAGAACACAGCAGAGGTAAAAGGCTATTAAATATTGGCGGCCGTACACACATCTCCAGATGAGTGCTGATGTTGCTCTGTATCTGCTGTCTGCAGGATCACATGATATATACCATGTATAAATTCTGGCTTCCGCCCAGTGGACTGCCTGAAAAGCAACAAGGTTTTTATTGTGTTACACAGAGTCTGACCACATTCCAAACAGCACTAACCCTAACTCACTCAGGACAAAATGATGTTGGAGTTGGATTTATATAGAATAATTAACCCTCATTTCACCAGAAGGATATTACAGTACATTCAGGTTAGAGCCGTCGAGGGTTTTTCAAGTTTTGACGTTTTAAAAGTGAGTAATCATTGCTATCATAAATGCACCACAGTCTGCTGTTATTTACGTTCTCCTGAGTGGGCCTTAATGGAACTGGCAAAGTCTGCTGCTGTTATGCCTCATGATTTACTGAAGTA
Organism: Psettodes erumei; assembly: GCA_016785225.1. Lineage (NCBI taxonomy): Eukaryota > Metazoa > Chordata > Actinopteri > Pleuronectiformes > Psettodidae > Psettodes > Psettodes erumei. The sequence goes on from JAFBJZ010000939.1 coordinate 136,966, forward strand.
TTGTGTATGAGTTTTTATGGCCTTAATTCAGACTCCGTACACCTACCTCTACTCGTGTAATTACTACAACTATGACTGTAACTACTTGTTAGTCTTCAAGTTTATGTTTTGGGGTTTTTTTCCTCCTGGACTTTTTCCCAAGTGTATTGTTTTGTGAAAAAAAAATTAGGTCATCTCAGTTTTCATGGTCTTTGTCCATATTTTTGAATAACAATATAAACAGTGGTATATTATTTTTTTTCTCGTGGGTTTCCTAAAGTCAAGCATTTTGCAAATGTGCAAATGTCCAGTACAGATGAGATTTACAAGAGCCCGACATATCTGCATTAAATAAGGGCTTGTATATAATTAAAAATAAAAAGATAAAAATTTGTATTAGGGTCTACATATATAAAGATATTATCAGATGAAGTCAAAAATGGATAGGTGAGTTTTAGTATGAATTCAAAATTAATCAGAGAGGTGTGAAATCACCAGACGTTGCAACTAAACTTTTTTGGGGTTAGATAGATAGATAGATATTTAAGTGTGGGGCTGCATTTACCATCCATATCAACACCTTCCCCTGCTCCACATGTGTGCACCCCCTTCACCAATGCCATTGCATTGTGCCTAGTTCATGTGTCATGATAACACTTCATCTCATTTGGTTTCACATGAACATAATTATTTTCTCCTCATGTACTAATCATTAGGTAAAGAGTAGCCAGTGCTTCTCTGTTAGAACTGGATGCAATTTGTATTTTTTTTTGTAATGAAGCTCCCAATATTTTTCTTTTCTCAGCTTAGTTATTGCATAGAAATCCCACTGCGACTCACTGTATGTGTGCAGAGAGGAGAGAAAAACATAGCTTCCGACAAATTTGGATCTTTGGATAATTTTTTCACCCGCCCCATAAAAAAATTTAATACAAGGTTTATAAGACTACTATAAAATGGTTGGAAGTGTTCAGTCATGTATTTGTCAGAAACCAGAATTCCTTCTGTGGACACACAGAAGTGGAGGCTGAGTTATAAACCTATTAATGACACTATAGTAAATAGTAAAAAGTTGTAATAATATAAACTATTTTTATAATAGAAGTTGTAATTGCTGACCATAAGCAAGTTAATGTGCAGTGTCTAAGTCCTCATATGTGCACACCATTAAATTGTAGTGTTTTTATAAACTGCTGAGTAAAGGTTTATGTACTGCTCATTATTCTAAGCAGGTCCTACTTCTTAAACTGTTACTTTTGTCAGAACGTCATGTTTCACAGTTGCAGCTTGCGATGATTGCATCAGATGAGTTTAAACCGGTTCATTTGCATGAGCTGGTGATCACAGGCACACGCTACTGTTGTGAAACACTTGGCACCAAATCATCCCTGCTGTGTAAAAGCAAGAGTTCAGAATGAGATGTTAAACATGAGGTTGACTTTCCTCTCCCTGTATGCGATCAGACCTGGGATCAGTTATTTGATTAAGCTCATGCACACTTGCTCATGCTTACACACAAGTCATCACACTTGTTCGGATAGCTAAAGAAGTTAGCAGGAGACATTCAGTGACATGTCAGTGAAGCAAAAAAGAGGAACCCTTTAATGATTTCTGTTTCTTGCTCTCTATCAACACCGACATAACTGTGATGCATATTTCATTTTGTTTCTTTGGATGAGAGAATCTCAGCCCACCTGATAAATAAGTTTCCATAACAACCTTATATCCACTTTTCCTGAATGAAAATAGTATCGAACAACTTACTATATTTGGAAATCCTGCAGAGAATATCAGGGCAGAAGCTTGCAGGTTATGGACACATCAGCCACAGCATTTCTAAAGAGCACACATAGAGTTTGGGCTGTCATGTGCTCTGCTGTGTAAATGCAGAGCCACACCACATTGCTTGTTTTAGTCAGAGATCCGAATATGCTGTGACAAGCAGCACAACACAGGCATTTTCTGCTTCCAGTCTGTGGTGAAGCAGCAGACACACGTCTGCCAGAGGTTGCTGTGACCTCATCATGGACACATTATGAAGATCAAGTGTCGATGCAGAGTAAATGCCACGGTGTGGCAGGGGAGTTTATAAAGATCAGCCTTTTCCATCAGACGCCGCAGAAATCTATCTCCCAGACTGGGGGTCAAAAGGTACATGCACGCAATTCTTTACTTTCTAAAATCTTTAGAGTGACGAATGGGAGCACTGTGCAAATATCAGGACATTTAAAGAGCAAAAGTATTTAAAAGTTGGGTTTTTTTAAACTGAGATCTCAATTGCACAGACTGTATAAAATCAGTTTTATAGATGTGGTAAATCCCACACATCTGCTGCTGCAATCTCTCTCTGCTCATCATATCATCTGCGCAGTTTCCCATAAGGCATCTTGCTTTCTAACTTGACATCCCATGGCATGATGACCTTCCTATTTCATCAGCTTATAGAAGCAGCCAGAGAGCTGCTGTTAAGGTACACTGAACGCTGACTGATTGCTTCACTCCAGAGCCTGGTAATCGAACTGACCTGCCCTTTAAATTTCACGGCATTATTCTGATATCATGAAACCTTGTGAGATCCACACCAATATTAACTACGGTAAAACAAAGCCATTCACACCTCTTCCTAACCAGAAATCATGTAGCATCAGATGTGGACCCAAGCTAAAGGCTCCAAACACAAAATCAACATGAACAAATAAAGTCACGCACACACTCATTCACACAGGCAAACAAAAAGAAAAGAATGGATGCACTGGTTTAAATCATGTTGCAGGGAGCAGAGGTGGATGTCATGCTGAAAAAATGACTAAAGAATGCACATATGTATCCTAACCTCATGAGTATGAGCAGTGCTCTTGCTGAAGCATGCGGGAGAAGGAGGAATTAGAAATGTGCCGGGGAGGCGGCAGGCAGATCAGGCCAGGCTGAGAATGGACTTTCCGCATGTGAACTGAGCCTCCCTCCTCCTCAACACAGGAGCTGTAACTTACAGATCGTCTGCTGAAAAGAACATAAAATATCTCTCTGCACTTTAGTGCCTCTGGGTGAAAACCCTACGAGTGTGGAGAACAACAGCAATATACATTATGGCTTTTGTCAAATCGTAAAAAAACATGTTTCTTGATGCTGTAGCTGTGATTATTAGATGAGCCAGAAAGTGGTGAGATCTGTGGTTTTTTGCTCTTCAAAAAAAAAACAAAAAAAAAAAACCCTCCTACGTCTCCATAGAGATGTGATAATGGTACACATCACTCGAGGTTAGCAGCAGATGAAGACTCCAGAGTGTGCTCACTGTTAATGAACATGTAATTAAATGAGACCAAGTTTTGGCAGTAGAATAGTTTATGGCTGCTCAGAGGTTTGTGGAAACACCATTATTTAAAATATTGCTTATGGCATACAGGCATAAGGAAAAAGTGGTTTCCTTCTATTTTAAACTCAGTGGTGAGAGTGCTCTGGACAGAACAGTGAGGCTCAGACAGCCTCAATTATGTTGCTTTGTGGTAACAACAATGTGTTGGATGCAGAGGTGTCTCGATTGCTCTTGTACAGGATGTTAACAGCTTGACGATAATGTGAAGTTTCTTCGGGAGAAACAATAAAAAGGTCATCTACTAATCAGAAAGCTGCTGGCTCAGAGGAGAGGAGCAGCTCTGCTGACAGATGAAACAAGGTGGAGGCGTGTGTGAATGTCCTGCATTATGTATGTGTGCTCTGTGCACGCACGTGTTTGCAAATGCAAAAGCCACACGAAAACCATTGAGGAGCTGAGCTCTTTTCCAATGAGTGTACTTGAACTATGTATACTCCTTCTACTTTGGTCTGCACATTCAGTGACTGGAAGGTATAATAATTAATTCACTAATTTAGGATAATGTGCTTAATTTTGATAAATTAAGTGCAATATCTTTTTATTTTTCCAACTACCACACAAATTGACAAATTCCTTCTCATTAGGTTTTCATTGAACAGGTTTCAGTTGCATTTTAAATTTGTGGCTGAAACTGAATGAAATGCCAGTGATGAAAAGCTATATAAACATTTTTTGTTATGAATGCATTGTAATGTCTGCTTCATTTACTCTTCTATGCCATCAGATTATGCCACATTATCCAGACGTTTTAATTTTTTCAGCATCAACATCAGTCCAGTGAGACTGTGTGGCTGTGTAGGTCAGTTGTCCCAACTCTATGATATGACCCATAGCAGCAGTTGCTGAAATAAGCTCCCTACAGTGATAGGTGCCCCTGGACTATTGTCATCATATTACTTGAATTGTCAAGGTTAAGATTAAAATAATTATGGTCAAGATTGGCCAGTTTATGGTAAAAAAAAATAGGTTATATGTTCCCTCATCCCTTCAAAGTAGCTGATAAAAACACAGTAATTCACATTTTATTTTGCTGAAACTTGATTTAGGAGCATGTCAGCAAGCAGCAAGGTTTGCACACAAATTCCCATAAGCAATGCTCAAAAGAATTTAGAGGGCTATACCTCAGCGTGCAGGTCAGACAGCACACTTGTGGGTCAAACATACATTTCCAATTTGTTCTATAGAGTCGGTTTATCCCTCATGAGACCCCGCATGAGGTCAGAGCAGGAGGGGAGTATGAGGAACATCTTTTCTCCAAATGCACAATTATCAAGTGTTTAAGGTGTCAGCAAGGACATCACAACTTCAGACAGGTGGTGGTGACAAATTGCTCACACAATAACCCCTCCTCCCCTTCTTCCACTGGCCCAAATGAGGGAGCCATTAGGAGGAGGAATAACGTGTTTAACCTCGAGGAAAACACACAAATAGACCCGGGCCTATGTTATCAGGCCAAAACTGCACAAATAGGTGGTGTGGTGCAAGTCTGGCTTCACATATAAAAACCTCTGTGCATGAATGCACACACACACACACACACACACACACACACACACAGCCAAAGATGATCCATTTTACCAGGTCATGTATTACTGCAGTGCATCTTAAAAGGTGAAATGTTGTTTAAACTACAGTATAGAGGAGGTTTATGTGTTACCTTATCCACTGAGACTGCCACAAAGAATTGCTTATGTGTGTGATTAAGGTGTCATTAGATAGATACACACAATGTTTAGGAAGTTATAGAGTTCTCTGTTGCATGCCATGTTAGTCCTTTTCTTACAACACCGCAGACAATATTTAAATTCTATAAATTAGCAAGTGGTTCACACAAATCCAATAATGTCACCTGTGCACTTCTATGCACAAGTTGATGCTACAATGAAATGAAGCAGCCCTTCCCTGCAGCAGGATAAAGTCACATAAATACAGACATGGATTAGGTCACTCAGGTCTCCACTGGTTTTCTGACAAGTTACAGTTTTTTTCACATGACACCGCCCCTTTGATGTCGAGTCTGTCTCCTAAAAGTTCTGTCCTTAAAAACAGTTTCTTCTTTATCTCAACTTTGAAGCCATCTTATCCCAGAGCAGTTGAGACAACACAGCCTCAGAGAACGGGAAACTTGACAATTCTGTGAACTGAGCAAACTCCATCTACCGACGTAGATCATTTATCATGCAAAAAAATGTGATACAATAAAGATGAATTAATATTAATTAAATTAAGTAATTAATGAAGACTATGTTAAGAACCCCTTTAGGCTAGAAAATAAAGAACAGTGTGTTTCTCAGCATGTACACATGCGGGATACATTTGTGCATACCACTGTACAACAACATTCATTGAGACCTGGGAAGTTCTTGCTTAATTAGCCCGAGGTTTAACTTCTTAGTGCAGAACCTGTCCACTCAGCCTATCTGCACCTGAAGCATTCTAAAAAAAAAATCTGAGCTCCTTACAGTCATAGCTGTGAGAAAAATGTACAGTGAGACAGCAGAAAGGCCTCACACACCTTAATGAAAACAGACGTTCCCCTGTAAAATGGAATCACTGCTGGAGAATCAACCATGACGATTTGGCACATAACTTCCTGGGTGTGTTTGATTTGGGTGACTTTGCCTGCTAGCCAGGTGGCACAGTAAATGAGACAATGCAGCCTTTTTTTTTGTTCAATTACAGCAAGACAGTATTGTCAGCCCTAACCCTCACAGGCAATCCATCCTTAATTTTACTGTTTTTTTGTGACCTTTTTGTACGATTCACAAACTTCTTTACTCAGCACAATTACTACCGCACCCCTGACAATCACCCAGATAACATTTACCTTTATAACATGTTTTGGAGTATAAAGAGTATATAGATACGGTCCTGAGACATCCTGATGTCCTGTCCATAGTATGGGTTGAGGGCCAAGAACCCTTACTCCTGCATTTCCCTTAATGCAGCTCAGTGGTGTTTTTGTCAGATCCTCTCTGTCTAGTAAAACCCTATGTTGTTCAAATTGTAATGGAGGTTTTATTTGTAAATGTGTAAATTCCAAGGGCATGTCCACATTATTGGCATTTCCAGATAGTGTATACAGGATATGGCTGAGTCTGTCACAGCTGCAGGAGACAATCTGCTGTCATTCTTGCACACTCATCTTTTTTACCACTCTGCTCTTTATATGCTGGGTCTGTTTTTGCCAGAGAAGGTCATGTGTCTAAAACTTGAATTCACTTTTGAATGTCTCTGGTGTAAATGCCTGTATATATTGGTAACTGACCTAAAATTCTTTGAGAATGATGATTTTTTTTCCCCCTTATTTTTTCTTCACTTAAACGTCCCTAAACTTTTTTTTTTTTTTTGGGGGGGTTGGTTGTAGCAGAGTGAGAAAGAGAAACCTCATTTGATTCTCCTCCTGCTAACTGCAATACTTCTGTCATTGTAGCTAAATTCAAAATATAGGTAAATTTACATTTTTTTCTTTTTTCACTATCCTGTTGTCAGACAACTAAACAAGATGACATCCGATCACAGCTCATGAATGTTGACCAGCAGCAGTCATCATGAAGGGAGCAGAGCTTCAGATAAAATCCTGATTTTGAACTAAAAAAAAATCCAGGTTAATGACAGCAGCTGTGCTTTCAGATCAGCACATTGACATTTCAAATGATTGATGACAGGGAAAGCCTAGAAACAGCAAAGACACTCTGTTACCATGTAAAAATTAGCCACAGATGTATATTTATGCTTGAAAAACATAACACATTGCGAAAGAGATCCTTTCCATCTTTGTGTCTTTTGTTATATACTTGTGACACTATACAACTTCAAACTCCTTCAAGCTCCTTCAACCAAGTGTGATAGTAACAACACATGGGATGCAGTGCTTCAGCAGTCTTGTACTTTGTATCTGAAACATGTGACACTTCTGCAGTGTAAGGAGGTCTTGAAAAAAACATTACCAGCAAGCATCAATTAGGCCGCAATTAGGTTTCTTTCTCAATACATCTGGCTCAGCCAATTACCTGTTTGTTTACATTTAGTATGGCAGACTACTACTATCACTCATATTTGTACACAACAACATCATAACTGATTTTAAATCAAATGAGTTGTTGAGACAGACCTGGGCTTGCCATGCTCAGACACACATGCATCGATTTTGCCCCGTTACACCACACACAGGCTGGCCTGCAGGGATCCCACCTTCCTTCCCCCCAATCCAGCCAGAGCCCACCCGGTGCCTGACTCCGGACAAGACACACCTGCTTCCACTCAGCCACGGCCCCTTTGAAGTGAACATGTGGAGGTCTCTTTCTGCTGTGCCTAGGGCTCCTCTGCCCTAATTTCCCACTGTATACACAGATTATCTGTGCCTGGGTAATGCAAACAGAGGGATCATCTAAATGTATGTGAACGCCCCTAATGGCCCCAGCCAATTGGTCCTGGAACAGGGCTGTTGGATCTGGGACGGCTGCAGTTAAGATTTGCACTGTAGCTATTCGTCAAAGGGATTATACAGGTCTGCAGGGCTTTTTTCCACAATTCAGGAGTTATTGGTATGGGAGTTGTACATACTTATGATGTATATATATTATCCCTTTCTGCTGCATTTGGAATGAGTTGCCTTATTCATAAACTAAACACAAAGCTGTTCCAACCCCTTGAAAGCTTTGTGTGCATGTGTGTGTGTGTGTGTGTGTGTGTGTGTGTGTGTATACATATATATATATATATATATATAGTGCAATGAGTGAAGATTTTCTTGGATGAATATTTGAGTTGGAGTTCTTTTCTGCTTGGCTACATTAATTTCAGGCAGCAGTAGAATGACAAACATTGGCCATGTAAACTATTCAAATTGAAGTTTAATTCATTCATATTTCAAATAGTATATTAGTTGGAAGTCAAAATGGATGCCATGATTCAGAGGTCATGATATTCCCATGGCACAGATTCCTGCCTGTTCTGAACTCGCACACTTGGATCCTATTCATCCACATTTAACCAAGAACCCCTTAAATGGTACTCTAAATGAATTACAGTGACAACACAATGTGGGATGCAGTTTAATGAATTTCAAAGTACAGCAGCATCTGTTATGGGCCTCGATGAGTCAGACTGACAGGTACATCCAGAAAATCCAGTAGTTGAAAACGAGCTGCTTCCCACAGATGTTGTTGACAGACGACAGTTGCTGGGCATCGTCAAACCCATCAAGAAGAAAGAGGAGCTCTCACTTTGCACTAGACAGAGCTCACAGACTTTCAGGCAGCAGGCCCAGGAATTCAGCTCAAGCCCTAGAAAGCCAGAGAAATCCACCTGGGGGGATGGCATAGCCAAAAAAAACCCTCAGTACAATAACTTCACCATGAAATCAGCCCACTCTCATCCACCACTTTGTTAATGAGGAATCAGCTCATGCTTTGGTTGCTTGTGAATGGCAGTGACAGCAGATACCTGCCTGCTTCAACAACTAACCCACTGTTGGGATCAGCTGTGCAGCAACCACTGCTCTCTCTAACCACCTGCAGAACGACTGATGTTTATCGAGAACTCGTCTGCTGCCACCGAGGAAATCAGTGCGAGGGAGGGCAGCGCTGCAGCTACGGGTTCATACTCACTCTGGGAGCTGCTAAAAGTAAGAGGTCTGGTCATTGCCCATTTGACCTGGCTGCTATCTTTCCCTAATATCCCTAATTCCCTAATGCTCATTCAATCACCTGTGCAGGTCAATGTAGGCTACACACACACTTTGCACGTCTGCTGTGTTGCTTTTGATTGCAGATTGTCATTCTCTTTTTCTCTCTTTTTTTAATTGTTATTTACTGTATATTGCTGTTGCCAAAACATTTTATTGTACCTTAACGGTTGCTATTTCTGATAATTTGTGTAAATTTATTTTCATTGCAGCTGAAATGTGACAGTTGGTGCTAGGATTTAACACTGTTCAGCAATAAGGTGAGTAATAAGTAAATAAAATAATATAATAAGTAAGTAAGTAAACACTTATTTGAGACTGCATTTACTGTTTGGTTATTGGTCCTGTGTCGCGTAAATATTAGTTCATTTTAATAATGTTTATCTTTAATAAATATTACAAATATGCTGATAGTAAAACCTGTTCCTTCCCATGCAAAACACTGTAAAGAAAAATGATAATTTCCCCCCTGGCAAATGAAATGTTCCCATGTTAGCATTCGTCATCCATTCACATTCTGCAAGATGACAGATTGGGAATCACCCGTGTGTGCGGCTCAAGCTAGATCAGAAGCCACTCTATGATGGGAAAATATATGATTTCCATCTGGAATGATGAAAATGACAGCATCCCCTGGCATTCCTGGGTTCTGTGCAGACGCTCGTGTCTTGGACAGACTGCAGATGATGTCAGGGCTTGTGCACGGAGTCACTGCAGATTCTTGACAAATTGCTGTCCTTGATTTTATTGGTGATTGACCTTGAAAGTGATATGGAATCTCTTTGTGTTATGAGAGGGCATAGATTATGAGCCAATGTGTTTTCAATAGAGGCCAGATCCATCCGTGCTAGCTATTTTACAAGCGTTTTGAAGTGGTTATTTAGGGAGTACCATAAGTGAGGGGGTACAGGGATCGCCTTTCCAAAAGCTTTCTCTGGGGCAGACAGGGCATCCCTAAAATCATTTACAATATATCCCATGCTGCACTGTAATAGAATCTAAGACAGACTGGCAGCCATGGCTTAAAGCTTTCATACTGTGTAATTGTCTCCAAGTGGAAACATCTTGCTTTCCATCGTAATATGTGAAAGAATGCTATGACTAACTGCAAACCAGGATTGTGTTGTCTCCACTGACAAAGGTTACCAAAATAGACATAGAACACAGACACACAGAAAATATCCAGCTTCAGTTTTTGAGTTTTGTTTTAATGACTGATGTAGGCATCATTTAAAGGCTGTGAAGATGTAGTGGGCTGTCATTTTTATTGTAATTTTTTAAAATTTGTATTGTCATTTATATTGGAAGATATACATTAGATAAACTGTCAAACTTTCATGCATACTGCATTCTAAACCTCTCTAAATAACAATCCAAAGTTGTGGGAGTCTAAAGAGATACTAACTCGGTCATTCTCGCTAACTCAGCATTATTACACCTACCTATCCTCTTCACTGCACATTATTGTGATCATTCAGATGCTATTTTCACTCACTTGTGCATCATAAAATTATTGCAGTTCGCTTTAGCCAAGTAGTTATATCATCAGATGACATCCATGCAATAAAATGCAGATACGACCAACCAACTGAAAGAAATGTTGACAAGTAATATTCGCACGTACTGTGTTTTGTGATATTAATGTAGTGTTTATGCTAATACAGCGAAAGCTACTTTAACATACAGTACATTACAGTTAATGAAAGTTCACTTTAGCTCACGTTCAGCAGCTTTTAAAGGATAATGTTAGGTAGTGTTCACTTACCTTTCCATGAGCATACCGTATGTTTTTATGGCTTTAGCTTTTTGCGGCTGTTTCTTTTTATAAATTGTATATTAAATATCCATTGATCTTTTACACCTCTAAAATTCTAGACACTGATTACTAATGCAACAAGTCAAGCAGAGCGATGTAACGTTTTCTAAACTGCTGGCACTGTGGCCTCATGTGGCATAGTGTAAATGCTAAAATGAATTGAAACTGTTATTTCTAATGTTAGACATTAAGACGGAAATGCATGCTCCACTGTTTTTAAAAGAGAAATCCTACAATAACCCAAACAAGTGTGCAACAGAATTCTTTTTGCACTAATCCCATGCAAAACAATGACGTCCTCTGGGGACTGTGTGCATTAATTCCAACAAGAAAGATTATAGATGATTGTAGTCCAAGTCACAAAAATTAATCAGATTATAATGTTGTAAACAATTTCAGGGGAATATGTAGTAAACTGCAGTAACAGTACTGTGTAATGTTGTTTTTAGCACCAACCTTTCATGCCTTTATGATGGATTGCAGACTTGCACACAACTCAAGCCCCATCTGCATACACATGGGTATGCCATTTCCCTAATCCAATTTATATAAAAAGGCACAATTTATTACCCCACCCCAAGCTGGCCCCCACCTTTTCTTTCTTCCAGGCTATAATGAGGTATGGAGAAACAGAGAGGATTAGGTTACAAGGAAATTGAAAAGGTGAGACAGCAGCCAGAGATGGGAGATTACTCTGGTTTATAATACACAGCCTGATGAGGATAACACGTGTGTGTGTGTTTAACACAGTACGTGAGAGGGTGCAGCCTGTGGGTCATAGTTGCACACAAGGTGGTGATAGATGGAGTGATACCTGCGGATAAATGAGAATGCAGAGAGGGTGTGTGTAAGAGTCGGCAAGGAGAGACGAGTGTAAATGTGCTCGCTCATGCATGTTTCATCTTGATCCTAATGGAAGGCACAGGAAGAAAGTGTCTGTTGGGAGCTTTGTATGTCAAAAAAAGAAAGAAGTTTCATTGTTCATTAAGAGTATGCACAAGTTTAAAACTTACACTTAGGGTGGTGTTCGAGGAAATTATTTTAACCTTGTGTACCTATTCATTAGCCTCAGCCACCACCACCATTGCACGATGGTTTGTTTCTTCAGGGAAATTTAGAGCAGGGATAGCAGAGTGGAAAACAAATTAATGCAGACCCCAGAGAGGATGTGTGAATGCAGATGATATGTTTGTGTTTGTGATTATGTTTGTAATAGGTGCACATTTGTATGAATAAATCAGTAATGATGTCCATTGCTTGTTTCCATTTCTTTTGCAAGTGTTTGTGTGCATGAGAAAATTACAGCAGATCTCTTAAGGAACGCATGTATTTTGTGTGCGTGTGTGTGTGTGTTGTGACACTAAGTAAAACATAATGTTTGCTTAAACATAGCCATTAACTCATTGTCATTTTCCCTGACATAATGCCATCAGTGTGCAATGTTGATGGAGACCTCTGGCCAGCATGTGACAATAATAGGTAAGTAGTCGGTACATGTCATGGCTTACTCCACTGAACCAGAAAATCAAAGGTGAGCAGAGAAAGTAGTTAATTTCTGCTGGGGTCATTACACTTTCTGGTCTTGGTAGTTCATTCTATATAGCTGTATCTATGGAGTCAAGCATATACATTTGTTCATAACCCTATATCAAACCAGTACGTTGTGTTCCAATAAATATCAACTGGGAAACTGTAGAAGCAGAAGGTATTATTCAGTACCGAAAAAGAATGCCAGGGATGCCTCATTAGGGACAATGGATGACAATTTAAAGATGACCCACCAAAAAGACAAAGCCGCCACACAACAATTTTGATTTGCTATTATAGCTGTGGATCTTGGCTGAATGTCTGTCACCATGTTCACAAATCATGCCTGAGAGTGAGATGAACATGCTACTCCTATCGATCAAGCTGGAGACAGCATATCTGGGTAGAATGAAACCTACTGTTTTGTGTGATGTCAAATATAGCTGGTGGTCATTTGACTGTGTAACTATCAGAAAATCCTGTTGAATGCTGTCACAGTGTTTAAGGTTCATTTCTCATGAAGACTTAAATGCTAAAAATTGTCACACGGATGTTGCTGTTACGTGTGTAACACATGAGCAGACAGGTTTTAGACAAGCCTAGCCAGATTATCTGAAGCACTTTCTCTGGGGGTCCAACTGACAGTTAGGTCATGACAAAGTTGTTTACATTGTGGATGTTTACCATGAACAATTTAGGTAAGAACTGAAGATATTGTTATTTCAAGTTTTCATTTGATTAGCTCTGACTGATCAGGGTCAGAATCAAAATTTGTTAATGTATAGTTTATGGGATATTTTTATGTGTATTTCCTGTGTGTGACAGCTACTCTATAATGTGCAGTTTGCAGAAGGGGAGCTGTTTTATCATTCTCACTCATTTTTGAAACTGATTATGTCTCAGTTCAGAGACCCACGCACATAATCACAGAGCAGAGGCAGTCTATAGGCAAGCAGGTGAGTTTTCTTGAAGCACTGGTCTGAATCCACAACAGACACCAGACACAAACTACAATCAGACACATGACAGTGGCAAAGTGACTCATATATATGTAAGAAAATGATCAAATGAGCAAATGGTATGTGATAAAATGGGCAGGCTGACAAACCATACTGACCAATGACAGGCTGACAAACCACACAGAGGGTGTGTGCAGGTTAGGTAGCAGAGGGCTGGGGGTGAAGAAGAGCAGGAAGCTCCAGCAGAGTCAGACAGATTATCAAGATGCACTTTCATGATAAAGTAATGTTGCCTTAATAAAATCTGAGTTATTTCCTTTTCTCTCTGACAGGCAGAGATCCCAATCAGAGGTATAATTGCTGCTCTGAAAGCCACTTGATTGCATGTTCTTCCTTTTTTGCTGCACACATGATTAAACTATGCACGTCAGTGCATGCCCTCGACTCAATATTCAGTTAGCTCAGATTAGTAAAATTGCACAGATTTTCCACATCAATATTGTTTTTTTCCTACCATATTACCCCAAAGAGTGCAGTTTGTTTTAGCTATGTGACTTGAAATCTCTATTATATATCAAAGACAACTTTATTTATATAGTACCAAATTCTAACAGAAGTTATCTCAGTTTTTCTTTAAGGCTTTTAGGTTTATACAATTCTGCATAGGCTAAATAATGAAAGTAGAAAAAGAAGAACTTGTGATAAACAGTGTCATCTTTTTGACTCTCAGGTTAAAACAGAAGTTAACATTACTCTTCATGAACTAATAAGCATAAAATAAAAGCTGGAAAAAATTGGAGGTCCCCTGGGAGTGTAGCTCTCCAACCTCCAGTCAGCATGCAAAATTTAATTAGCGTGATGCGTCCCTAAAGTATCATTACAGTATGTCCATCTCCCTCTGCTGTGCACTTAATGCAATATCAGGGCTTTATTTTGGCACCGGGACTACTGTTAACCTCGGCTGTGCTTTCAATGTCAGGCTGATGCATCAGCAGTGATTCATGGTGTTATTAAACAATAATAAAATCAGAGAAAACTATCTATGGTGCGCCGCTTGCGAACACATGCTGCACGATTATTTACAATAAAGCCTCTTTCTAGTGCTCTCCAGGTGAAAGCAAGCCACCTCAGGGTTACATTTGGCAGGGAGGAGAAGGATGTATAAATAAGCTGTATGTATATCCTGAGGTGAGAGGGGAGACATCATTTGTGAATGAGTGAGCAGGCAGTACTACTTTCCCCTAACACATGCGTTAGGGGAAAGTATAATGACCCCTGTGATGCCAATTTAGTGCCCACCATCACCATGGTATCCTGATACAGGATGATGTGGCAGTCAGCTCCCATTTATCTGAACATCCCAGTTTATTTTTAATCAGAGACATAAAGGCCGAGCCAGCTTGATGCAACCGAGGCCCCAGTGGTGCCTCTCAAGTTCACATATTGTCATAATCTGTTTTATATGTTTCACTCTTATTTTTTCATGTTTTTTCATATTGTTTGGCCATGACTTCCTCTTGGCTTAAAGCCAAGACCTCCCCTTTTTAGTTTTTTCACTGGTGACTCTGACTTGCTTGCAATGCTGTGCTCAGGCAGTGTTGCTGGGTGGGTTGGTTTTGTTTGCACTCTGTAGACCCTCTAAGGTGCTGGGGCAACACACAATGGTGAAAATAACTAAATAATTATGTGAAGTTTACTGCCTTTCACTTTCCATGTACATTTTGCTACAGTTGCAATAATTGTATTGATGAAATGGCAATACATTTAAATGAGAGGGTCAAGGATTGATCAGCTGATTCTCTTTTTCCTTCATCCAGAACTCTGCCCTGTCGACCAGCTGACCGTTTGTACCTGACCTAACCAGCTAATTTCACTAGGAGCTGATCAGCTCCACTCATCAGCTTGACTTTATCGCCTCATCTTCCAGTGTCTTCTCTTTTCTTCTTGTCTAAATACCCCTGGGAAGAACTGTTTTACATTTCTGTCAGCAGGAAGAACTGAAGCACCTACAAAAAACCTAGATCATACAACTACTGCATACACTCACACAGCCACACACACACACACACACACACACACACACGCTTTATTTTTAATAGTGTTTTAAAATGTGACTTTTTCTCTGGTTCATTATAAAACACTGAACAACATTTCACATGGAGCTAAATAACCAGATTTCTTTTTACAGAAAGTGCTCTCATTCAACCTTAAACTGAATGTCAGGTTTCATTACCTGCACTCAACTCATAGGATGCAGGGCACAGAAGCTGAGTGAGGAGACACATTCAAAACACTATGCATTATTCAGCCTCCACCTTGTGCTACTGTAGTCCTCAAATAACATCAAGGATACAAACTGGCACAGATCACAGTATGAGGCCTCCTGCTTTGTCTGTGGTCTGACTGTAAGGGGGTGTGATTATCTCAAACACATCTGACCAGATCAGGTCTCAAGACGAGCTCACCGAGTTTGGTAAACACATTTACAAACATAAACCCACAACACAGGGATTAAAGTTAAAAAAGAAAAAGAAAATTGAAATAAATATCTTCAGACAGAAGGGGGTATGGGGTTGGGGGTGAACATTCCATTGGCCCACCAATGCCCGTTATGCCCAGAGCTGGTCCTGACCTGCCTTGGGCCCTAAGCAAAATTCTGTATAAAACAAAATACTATTTATACTGTGGTTTGGCTGAATACTACTTTTTACTTAGAGATGTGTATCCATATTGCCTGTTATAGTCAACAGTAAATACCAAGCTTTCTATCTTTCTTTAGTCCAGAGTTATAACTAAACATTAAAACTAGAAAATTATTATCTTGTTTTAAAATAATGTGCACCATCACACCCATATATTTTCTGGAGGGGGGCCCATAAGGGTTGAAGCTGGAAAGAGTTCTGTTTGGCCATTTCACACAGCCCCTCCCCTCACTTGTTTCTCCCCGCCGACAAGCACAGATTTCATACAGGTCCTTACTTGAATTCAACTGACAAAAGATCCTTAGCAATGGAAATCTTTAATGCGTGCACAACAGAATATGGTTTCAACACGCATAAGTTATATCTCACTGAATTAATATAGGCTTAAAAGGTCTAATAACTTTTGGAACTTTCAGTCACATCTAATCATTTCATTGAGGACTGGACAATGAAGATAATCAAACTGATTGAAATGTCTGAACCCGAGTGACCAGACCACAGATTATTTTTGATAAAATATACAGATTCCAAAGGTTAGGAGTGAACTTTAATGCTGAAAGACTTGACTCAAATTTTTATTCTTGGAGCGACTCGCTGTGAATCAGACCATTGTGCCACAGTATAAAAAATGATCCTAGAATGGAGAACGATTTCCTGTTGGATTAAAATTAAAGAGTAAAAGCACTCAAGGATATTAGATAGTGCTGCTGCAGATGGATATCTCTCTGCCAACAGGACCCAAGGCAGCCGCCCTGCTACAATTAAAATGTACAAGCAGGGTTTTAAATAAAAGTGCTGTAAGTGACATGTGCTGGCTCAACATGAAGACATGATGTTAATTGACTGATAAGGCTAACACTTTCCCTAATCACAACTCCCAGTCTGAACTAAAGCCTGAAAGAAATGTGGAGCAGCAACAATGTCCTCATTTAAATGTGACATTTGGTCCTACAGCACAAAGACCATTAACTACATCTACTTCAGAACACTCAAAACCCGTTACTTGTTACTCAAAACAAGAAATAAAGAGCTGCCACACTCTTTAAGCTCTTCATCTTCATTCCCCTTGTTACTCTGAAAAGCCCTGCAAAGACAAAGTATTAAGAGCTCAGTCTCTCCCACGTTGGTCATAAGGAAACAGAGACAATCTAGCTCAGTTGGCACTGTGGGGAAGTCTCTGTCGCTTATTGTGACGTAATTATATTATATACAGTATATCATCATGCTATCCTTAAAGCTGCACTAATCAAAATTTGTACAGTATATTAATATAATAATCTTATTATATTAATTATTTGTATTTTATCAACTTTTTTGACAATGAAAGACCAAGTGAAAGCATATATTTATAGTATCAACCCAGAGGACCTGATAAATAATGTTTCTAATTAAGAGCCATCTTTTTTTCTGTGTCTGTGCTGCTGCTGTAGTTGCAATAATTCCCACTTTTCCTCATAAGACCTGAAGTTAATACCCTGCACTTTGCTAGAGAGGTGGTGCTAGGGATTTTTAACTGGGATGGCCTAGTTGTGGCAATGGGATATTGAGAGGCGGATTGGGTTTGGATTGAACAATGGTCATGTTGATATCCCCAGAACCTGTAATAATCATAATCCTGAGTACAGTGTCTGCCAGCATGGGGATGTGGACTGTGAAGGCAACAGAAATCTAACTAATAGACAGAGAGAGACAGAGAGCCTGTACAGCTCTGGGTCTCTCATATAAAATGTGCGCACAAAAGCCAAAAATAGCATCTGCAAAAAAGAATTAGATTCATAGATCCTGCAGAAAGTGTTGCCTTTCTAAATCACTGTCCACCTGGAAATGTGCATATATGGATCAGCTTCATATCCCACATGCAACCATAAATGGTCAATGTAAAGCAGCATGAATGTTGATAAATAGAAATGAACCTACTGATCCACAGTTTGTGGTGAATCATGGCAACAACTGAGAAGAAGATTAAGAAAATGTTTTTTTTCTGACACAGAAATCAAGGCTTGTGATTGTGTGAGAGCTGCCACTGGCTTTATTTCTACACTTTGCTTAACAGTCTACATGCACAGGTGGTGAAGACGTGTCAGGTGAGGTGGAGAAGGCAGAGTGTGAGTGTCAGCCACTCTGGTGTCTCCGGCGCTGTTCTGTGAACCTGCGGCAATTTTGCACAAACAGTACTCGAACTTGAAAACAATTAGGCGATGCATCATGTGGCTATATCAATACAGAATTAATGGAGTGTAGAAAAGGAATAGTTGCTATTAACCTAGCTGTCTCATCAATCTCATGACTCCAGGGGAGGGAGAGGGAGTAACCTGATCTGATACAAAACTAAGTAATTATTTCCCCTCCGGTTACTTAAATTTACAGGAACCCAAAATTGGTTGTCCTAAAATTCCATGTCACACTTGATCTTGCTTCATGGCACTTAACATTGTTGGTCTTGGTAATAATAAGAAAATATATAGCAGCATTCTTCAGGTTCATTCTTGAAACATATTTAACAAAATGCACATTCCCCCACTTAACATTAACAAAAAAAAGTTATAGCACCTGACTCATAACCACTGAGGGAACAAGTATAAAGGTCTCTGTAGATGGTGGCTCATTTAATATTGGATCACAGTTTTTCAGTAATGTCATCAATTATAGAATGGCATTAGTTCTGCAGGTATGCTCCTCTGGACAACATAATTGCAAAGTGAGGTTGCTGAATTTATCCATAAACCCACTGGCCATAAGCATACCACCGTCTGTCCATCACTTTGTAGTATGTTATTTTTAATGGGATCATGTGTTACTTAATACTCCACTCAAAGAATCTTCATTAAGTGTTAATCTTAACATATGAGTCAAGCAGTTGAGATCCACTGAAGCAAATTTTGTGTCTTTGTGCGTGTGTCTGTGTTGCTGGCACAGTTTAATGTCATAATTCCCCTCTTCCTAATAAGACCGGAAGGTGATGTCGCGGACTCGTGTTATTGGTGCATAGGGGGTGGGGGGTGGGGTGGGGTGGGGGGTGTCTTTGGTCAAGACTGTTGTCTTGCTGGATGCAAACAGCAGGGTGTCTGATGGGAGATATTAATGCCTTCAAGTAATGAGGCTAGGTTTAGTGTTAGTTAAAAACAGCAAGGGAAAAAAGTGAGAGGGGTATGTTGAGAAATAAAAAGAGAAAGAGACACAAGGACTGTGCAAATTTCCCTCCCACATGTGCAAAAACACCATTTAAGGCTTTCTTGTTTTTACAGCCTATTTTTTCACCAGTGTAATTCCTTTATCATGACGTGACTTCCTATTTTCCTTTGGCAGTGCACATTCCTAGTTAACATGTCACTTTCCCCACTACATCACACACAGGGGCAGGGATCTGGGTAATGTTGTGGGGGTTACCTTATCAGGTTTGCAAGTAGTTTAGTCAGATATCCAAAGCCATACACACCAGTGTGTTCATTCATCATTGAGATCTGTAGCAAATTAATCTTTTTTTTATTTATTTATTGCTAAGTGACTCAATGTCAGTTTGTAGATGTGTGCTCTGTTTGTGGTTGATGAGTCTGCTGTTGATCAGACAGACAGAGAAGACACAAATAAATAGAAAGGGCATGTTTTTGCATACTGATGTGGCCGAGCACAAGTAAACTACTGAGCATCCTCTTACCTCAAGTATTTGTATGAGGTTCCTCTATGCAAGCACACTCAGAGGTGGCGCGGGAAGAAGAAGGAGATACTTCTGCAGACTCAGTGCACTTTGCAGCTGTAGCTGTCAGGTCTCAAGTGATGCACTGTCAGAAAGCATGGGGATTAAGCAATTTATTTTTCTTTGCAGTCCCTGGACAGTTTGTTATTGTTTATTATTCTGTCTCTAACACTCCCTATAATCCCCATTATCTACAGATTACCTCATTTGAAAAGAACTCACTGGGTATTCCCCTCCTTCTTTACCTTGGTCAGAGAAGCTATTAGCCCAAACACAATCACACTAACACACACCGTTCTTTATATAGACAGCATGTGTCTAGTTAATAAGATATGGATGGGGGAGCAGGCAGGGTATTGTTCCACATGATGTTTGAATAGAAAATTATGGCACTGAGTGAAGAGCACATTGAATCCATTAGTTGAAACAATTGATGATTCAAGCGCTGTCCCAAAGCACATGTCCTGGCATCACACAGTACTATGATAAAATCAATCCTCCACAATCCCCAGTTAATCTGCTGTAAGAATGGCACAATCATCAGCATAATGCCATATCTGCTCTTTATATCAACTATATTTCTGATTTCAATGCAAGATTAAGAAAGGAAGAGGAAGAGCAGTACTGCAGAATAACAACGTTATGCATTGTTCAACATAATTTACATTTTTGTTGAGTTAATAAGTATTTAAAAGGATGATTATTAGAGAAGGTAACAGTTTAGCGTTGAAGCTACACTAATGTAACTCCAAGCTCGCCCGAGAAGAAGGATGTGATATCATCTTTAAACTGCCCACCACGACTGCTGGTTTGGTTCAAGCTCATTGCTCTCATTGTCCATCAAGTTCTCAGCTGCAATTAGCAGCTTTAACATGGTTTTAAGCCGATAAAACAGGCAAAAACAGAATCTGGTTAAACACAGTTAATAGTCAGATAATTAAAAAAAACACGTTTTAAGGTGGATCTACGAAACATCTACAGACTCAGTGGCAGAAGGCTTCCAGCAGGCTGTTCTAGAGCTGAGAAATTTCAACAGAAAAAGCCCTGTCTCTGGCCCTTTTTCCCCCAGGATCTCAGGGGTCTGGTGGTGCTGGAACTGTAAAAGTTTTGGGCAGCACAGATTACCTGTAAATGCTAGAAGGAGAGTAAATTTTATGGATATGAACCAAACCAAGTTGAAGTGATGCAAGTACCTATGCTGCTAAGCTTGTAGTTTTTTCATGACAGCTGTAGTTTTGTTAGTTCCACAAAGCAAACACTGTTTAAAGGGATAGTTTGGGTTACTTGAAGGGCGGTTCTATGGGTTACTGATGTACAACCAGTGTATTAGATGCAATAGAGTTGTGTCAATGTGTGCTCCCTCCCTCCCCAGCAGAGAGGAGCAGCGACACTGAGCCATGACCTGCTATGCACAGGGTCAGTGAAAAAAAACCAATATCAGTTTCAATGTATGCTATATGAAGCATATTATCATAGCTTTAACTTACCTTCGAACAGCCCTTTCCTTCAGCACCACATTTTTGTATTACTCCGCAGATCAGTTGTTACCCAGACAGCTGATCAAGTAAAAATACTACCCAGCAGGACCACCTGTAGTTACTAAGTATTAAAGTCTTTAGCACGGTGTTGCTATCTAATAATGAAAAAAAGACCAAAGTAAAATCAGGTGGGATAAACAGGCTCTCTACTCAATGATTAATCGAACAATAGCTGGCTGTTAGGATACAACAGATGTCCAAAATCTGTTCATTGGCAAGTCAGAAATGAGTTTTTAGCAAATGCAGCAGAAACATAAATTAATAAAGTCTTTTTATTTAGTTAAATTTTGCTCAAAAATCAAAAAGAAGTTTATTTTATTTTACCATTTAATGGGAAAGACATATAGAACTCAAGTCTGTCTTTTTGGCACCAAAGCAGTGCTTGGACATGAAAAACAGGCCAGGTTCATGAGAAGGTTGCCCTCTCGTAAATCTGTCATCGCCGCTGCACACAGTAGAGCCCGGCCCAGCCTCAGCAGATTTACACCCTGCGGGGAATGATAGGCAGGCAGCGGGCTAACAACCCCTGCTCCATGTCCCGTGTCTGGACAACGTTGCAGAGCTGAGCGGACAGGATCAGGCTGGACACGGACAAGAAGAGGCAGAGGTGGAGGTGGAGAGCTGCCTGTTCCTCTTGAGATTGTCCAGGGAGAGTGAAACACAAGCTAACAAAGCCCCCTTTACAGTACACAATGATGGAAAGCTGTGGGAGGAAAAGACGCAGCCTTCCTGCTGAGTAAGGCTGGAGAGAGGGTGCACATGTGCATGTCGGCAGTGTGACTGTGGGGACCATAACGGTGTGCGAGTGTGCGAAGCGTGAGATTCTCTTTGGGTAGGTGTGTGTGCGTGTATGTGTTAATGTTCATGTATATGGGAGCGCATCTATCAGTGGTATGGAATGTGGGTGTGTGAGCATGTGTGCGGTGTGAGGATAAGCATGTGCCATACGTGTGTTAATAGTGTGTATTGACTGCCAACCTTATATGTGTATGTTTTTTTGTCTACATGTGTAAGTGGGAGCATATATGTGCATTTGCAAAGCTGTGTGAAGCAAGTTCTGCTTTACTGCAGAAGCACATTGAGCTCATATCTTGTATGTGTGTGTGTGTGTGTGTGTGTGTGTGTGATTGTGTGTATGGGGGGAGGGGTTGCACATGGATCCATGTATTCTTAGGAGGACGAGTGTTACTATTTAATAAGTGCGGGGTGGGCAGTCCAGCAGCTGGAGCATTACCTCACTATTCCCACAGCAAATTATATTTACTTGTGATCTCAATAAATTAGAGGGCAGGAAATAATTATGTTGTGTGAATATAAAATATCAAACTCATTTTGCTAAACAACCACTGCATCTGATTTGTGCTGTACAAAATCAGCATATTGTGATATGTATTATAGGCGGCTTCAGACTAGGTTTAAAGAAATCAGTTTCTAATATCACAAATTAATAATTACCTGCCATTTCGCATTGCACACAAGAAGGTCATGTCTACATGTTTGAGTGTTCATATCATGCCGGTTTGTGCTGCTCTTTGCTGTGTTTGCGTTGAGCAGGCAGCCAAGACCCTCTGGGGCCCTGAATGCCCCGACTTCACTGTTTGAACATTCACCACTATATTACAATGTCAACTGGAACTGAAATGACAAGATGCTATCCTTTGTTCCAACATAATTTTTTCTGCTACCTCATTAAATACTCTAATTAAAAGAAAACTAATGGTTTTTCATTTGGGTCTTATGTTGTAACATAATAAAACACTCGCACACACAGGTTAGTCACATTTATTTGGCAGAAAAAACCCAACCTGTGGGTTTTAAACATTCTTTACCGTACACAGAGCAACCTCCTGCTTCTGCTTGGACCATAGTTGCAGTAGTCGTTTGCATTTTTCTCTGTATCGATGGATTATCAGTAACACTGCTGCTGGTGTTTATTAACAGAGTTTTCATAATCAATAGAAATGATGGCCAAGCTACAAAACTGGTTGTGATGAACCGTAGTTTCTCATTAATAAACTTAGTATGAGTTTATGATTTTCTCACATCATGCATATTCCCTTATCAATCAGTTTGACTTGTCTATTTCATGTTTAGTATTGGTGTCAGGGTTAGAGTCAGGGTCAGCTCATTTTTGCTCAGGAACCATGAGTGGTAATACACCTGTGCTCATCTGTCTCATTCATGCTCTGTTTCACTGGCACATTACATCATCATTGACATTTTTCATTTGGCCATGATGACTAGAAAAATCCAATCACATTCATGCATAAGTGCATAAGACGACCATCATAAACTGTCAGTTCTTGTTGATTCCTTTGCAGTGACAAATTTAAAATGTGATTGTTGTTTTCCATGTAAAGTAGACAGATGAACCTTTTAAAAAATAGATAACATCACCACAAATTGTTTGTAGTTAATATATCAAACGGCATTATCATTCATCATGAACATCAACAAGTAATACTGTGGCTTTTAATATTTTTTTGATGTGTGAACATTATTAATGAACTATTAATGAGAACATCATGTTGAGATCAAAATCAGGGTTTATGTGGTGAATCCAGCTCTGTGACGGATCTGAAATGTTCATGTTCCTCCCATGGGGGCGCTCTTGAGTCACAATCAGAGAAAAAGGAGGACGGAATTTTATGCTTTTACAAAGAGAGAAGTGACAAATGTACTCACACACACTCACACACAAAGAGAGAGAGAAAGAGCGAGAGAGAGAGAGCATGACAGTGAACAGAACCAGTGCTGTGTAGCCCGTCTCCTCTCCTGCTCTCTCCATTCGCGCAGACAGTGTGTACCTTGCTGGGCTTAGCGTCTCTGGGAGGGGCGCCGTCATTGTGCGGCGCCCGGCTGCATTGTTTTCACGTGTGACGGTGCTGGGTGTAGGGAGCTGTTCCCAGGGTCTGTCCTGCCCGCGTATCGAGCCACGCATTACGGTCCCGGTGCAGAGCGACTTCCTGTCATTCACAGCTGGTTCCTTCCTCTCTCCAAACAACCCGTCTCTTTCCCCAACGCCCCCCCCCCTCCCCAACCGCCGCCACCACCATGAGAGCGATCCATATATGAAATCAGCCCCCTACAATGAGCAGTTATTATAGCAAGAGTTGTGGGTGCTGAGATGTTTCCCTCATATACAGAGATGGAAGAAAAGCTGCTGACCATTTTATTTTGCTCTGGCTGAAAAACAGTTGATGGACATTTCAGGTGAAAAACAGAAACGTATGCATTGATATTTTTTGTTGTTTAAAAAAATCATAAGGGTCCTGCACCAGTTCCCATTGTTTGTATCTTCTCTTCCACTATTTAAACTGACCTGTTTCACCAGCTCCTGGCCAGATTGTCAAGTTCTTCATGTTTCCTGTGACTTGTGTCTTTCATCCTGCATTCACCTTTTTCTTGTTTTGTTTTTTGTTGGATTCTGTTCCTCTCCTGTGCTTGTTTCCCACCCCGGTCTAGTCATCTGCAACTTTTGATTATTTATGGTTAAAGCCATGTCACTGCATCTGACTGCAGACACACAGCATCTGGGTCCTTCCCCCTGTTGCCTTGTTCTACTCCCCCACACCCCAAGATGGAAAAAGGAGAGGAAAAAACAACAAAAGAAGGAAAAGGGAGAAGGAGAGAAGTGAAAGGAAGAAAAGAAGATATTGCTGTTTCAATCCCTTGCTCCTGCAAACTCAGCTCCATAAGTGGGCATTACCCCACTGATTTATTTCCATCCATCCACTGAATAGTCACTTTAAGATTTTGTTTTGATCATGAAATGTGTGCAAAGTACATAGTACAACCAGCAAAAAGACTTTACAGTCCCACGTGGATTTTATCATGAATTAATGTTCGTGACTTGGAGCTAAAAAAAATCCTCCTAGATGTTAAAGAGCGTCTTTAGTTATTTTTGGATGCACTGTAGATATTTCCCAGGCACACATTTTAAGGATTTAAAACATTCTCAGATAAGTAGACAGATATATAGATTTGGACAAATCCCTGAAATAAAATGAAAACTAAATGAAAACCAAATGTGCAAATGACCTCTAAATTGGTCACACATGACATCTAACCAAAGATTTATTTAACAAAATAGAAAATGGCAAAAGTGTGACATTCTGTCGGTGAGTAACAATAATGTTGTGTGTATGGACGAGAGGGTATTGAGCAACAGCATCAGATGATGACTGACTCCATCACCTTTTCCATATCTGAGGCCAGTGCATGTAATTCAAAAGGATGGAAATCTAATATGTAATTGAAATACAGAAAACTCAAGTATTGAGTTAAATATTTTTCTGAGTGTAAAGAGATTATGCATTTGAACAAAATATATGAAAACACACATACTGTAAACACAATATAATGACAGACAAAAACATATGTGCACAACAACACAACATTTTAATTTGCTCCACAGGGTGGAGGAGGTTAATTAGAAGAAACATTTGCTGATGAAACAAAATGTCCACACTTCACTGGGGTAAAAGTTGAAGATGTTAGGCTGCAGGCAAGAACCTTTTCTGCATTAGAGGCAGTGATAGAGCAGCTGAGAAAACAGCCTGAGATTATATGCAGATTTTATTGTAGCCAAACTGTGACACCACATAACTCACCATTAAAATAAAGTGAATGTTTTTGCTCAAGACAGCCTTAGTAGGCATATACATTACTAGTGCAACCAGTGGTGTCTGCTGTGGTATAAAAATGGACAATGACATACATAGATACTCTATGTCTGGAGAAACAGTCCTTCTCTTGATACCAGGATACAGAGCCTCAGGTCAGAATTGCATTACAATGGTCACCAACAGATGGTTCTATGAAAACTTCCCCTGCAGATCCTAAAAGCAATACCAAAGAAAAGCCACAATGCATCTTTTTCCAATGAGTAAGTGAGGAGATTGATTTGATGTAATGCAGTTTGAGCAGCGGGTCAAACTCTTGTCCCATTTATTAAAAAAATAAATGAAACAAAGATATGAATAATCCTACAATTATAATAAGTAACCCCACTATTAATTATTATTATCAATACCCAAATAACTGAAGTGGCATTACTCAGCAAAATGGAGACAGAGGGATGACAGCAAAGAGAACATTAATGTACGTAAAACAGAGGAAGCACCAGCAGTAATACATTTTTTAAGTGCTTTGAATAGCATTGGTGAAACTTCATAATATGTGTTGTCAGATTAAAACTGTTCTTGTTAAGTATTTGGATTTCAAAGGTCATGTTGAAATCAAAACATGTATTTTCATGATGTGCCATGACACTGAGATGTGTCCCAAAAAATGCCATGTACAAATTTATATAACAGTTTCCTAAATCAATTTTCATGACAATAAACATGAATGAGCATGATTACTAAATTGTTCGGTCGGTAGGTTCATCCTAAAGCAAGATAATGACTCAAAATATTAGAAGAGCAGAAGTGCATGGTGGCTTGAAATGATGGAAGACCATGGAGCAGGTTCAGGTAACATATTCTTGTGAAGTCTGACAGCTCTTAAAACAAGCTTCTGACCTCAGCCCATTGTTACCTGCCACATTTTTAAAAAACAAATGTTAATGAAAAGCACATAAATCACCCCCAAAACTGCCTCCAAATAATATCCTGTACTTATATCCAGCTGTGTATGGTAACATCCCTTGGTGGTGTCTGGATAGTTGTTATCATTCACCCACGGGTGTGTGATGGGGACTGGGTCGCAGAGGAGGATGTGTAACTCATTTCCAGATAATCGCAGGGTTCTGTCTCTCCCTCGCTGCTGTAGCGGGCCTCATTCGCCAACTCATCAATCCACTTGCAGACACACCACGCCCCCGTAGCCCTCACTTATCACCCCAAAACTACCACGGTGCACTCTAAATAACCGCTTCCCCTGCACTAATCTGTTCCAATCCCCCACGATGCCTTTCATCCTCCGCATCGAGTCCTTTTCCATCTTTTTTTCCTTCTTTCCACATATTGTAACAGAAGCCTCCCATGATAACGGCCTTGTGACAAAGGACCGAATGTTTCACTCCCCCGTTTCATCTCCCAGACATGGCAGTGTAGTTATTTTGAGGTGTGTGGCAAATGTCTGGTGATGAATATAGATATCAGTGTGTGGAGGAGGGACAGATAGAAGAAGGTGGAGGCAACATGATCTCTGTGGGTGGTCCACACTGTTTAAACTGACCTCAAGCTTAATGAGGAAAATGAACAACACTCGTGGATTACAGGAGGAGTAAAAACTGAAGGGGAATATGCAGATACTTTAAGACAACACCCCTACTGGGCCTGGTAGATCTCGGGGAAAAAGCGGTGTGACGGCGACATTACGAGCTAATGTTACAGCAGGGCTATAGTTACTTTTAGGCCATGCCAGGCTGCCACTTTGGGTTTATGAGAAGGGTTGAGCAGACACCCTACTTTGATTAAAAGGTGTTTATACTGGACATCTGATCCGGTGTGACAATAGGCCTTGGTCCGACTCTAACGTGAAGCCAAACACGCACTAATGAGGACCAGGCCAGGCCAAGCTCCCTCTCCTCTTAAAATGTGACATTGTGAATCAGGCTCACAAAACCAGCCTGTTCTGGCTGGTCACTCTTTTCCTTTGTTTTTCCTCATCCTTTTCCCCAAATGGTCAACAGGAGAATAATTTGTGCTGGGGCACTGCAAGGGGGCGACTGGATCATTCAGTGCCACGTGTTTGTGGCGACCCTATTATTTGTGCAATAAAGCTTTGAGGAGTGGTGATGCAATCAGGAAGTGATGTTGAGAATTAGCAGCATCTAGTGTTACAGTGCCATTGGTGGTATGGTGATCCGTAGTAATTTGTTATGTGTTATACAATCTCAACCAAAGCCGATATTTGACATCTGCTTCTTCTCAGCGATTTTTCCCCTCCACTTTTTCACTGGAGGGGTGGGGGGGGTGGGGGGTACACACAAGGAATGTTTCCACAACCAATGATATTTGAGCTCAGGCCTTGCTAGTATTACTATCACACATGTCCATATGAATTAAGAGCCAGAGAGGTTGTAATAGAATAATCAAGTAAAAAAATCAAGCATGGAGTTCTTTTACTATCTCGTTGTCCGGCTTCTATCACACTCATGCCATTCAACCACAGAAACCTGAATATGGTGTTTGGATGAATAAATTTGATGAGGAGGCTAAAAGAGGTCACAAATGGGTCAGGCATGTGTATTTAGAGCTCTGTGCAAACTCAGTGTACCTGAACCTTGTTTGGTTTCTCCACCACAGTGATAGATCTAACAGTTGTAACCCTATCTCTCATGCAGAGCTTGCTGCGGCACAAATTACATCACAGTGATGTCTCATGCGTTTTTAATAATATATTTGCCTCATCAGCACCTCACCTCTCAGGGTGAGTCTGTGTACTCTAATGGGCAAAAGAAAGGGTGGTGAGGGCGCAGACAAATAGCTTTTGGTCTTAGTGAGGAATGACGGCGGGAGAGACTTATGGCTCAGCAAAATTCAATCAATCCTGGAAAAGAAAAGCAAAACTTAGATGAAAAGTGCGGAAGTTGCATTAGCTCAGAAGTAATGTAAAGAAAGAACCTGCCTCATGAATCACCAGTGGTCACTTCCTTTTATTCGAACATGGATCAAAAACATCAAGGATAGAACCCCTCTTTGACAGAAAGCTTTCAAGGCCCTACCAAAGGAAAGGCCACTATATTGCCTGCAAAATTAAACATGTTATTTATAAAGAAAAGAAAGTAATTGAAATGTACGTGTAGCAGCATAAAAGTGGGAGCTTTCTATGCGTTGCACGTAATGCACCTTGAATGCACCATGATGACCTGATAGCCTATCAGTGAGCAGGGTCCAGTATTAAAGATGGCCCTCTCCCTTACTTTTTCCGCTTTCCGCCTCACTTCCGGATCAGAAGTTGGCTGCCTCTGGCTGTGTGTGCGCTCCTGTGTGTGGCTGTGGTGAGCGTCCTCTCTCTGCGTTGTGGTGTATGCATTCATGTGGCTAATGCTAGCGTGGTCATAGGAAATGCTGATGTCCGGATCTGTCGCTTCCATCCTCCCTCTCTCGCAACTGCATCATTCTCAGTTTACTTGAACAGTGCTAACGCTCTGTTTTGATTAGGTGGAACCACAGATCGAGCTACTGTTGCTTTGTTTCCAGTTTTCTCCGGCTTTGCCTGCTTGGCTGCTGCTTTGCCTGATTTCAGTGGCCCTTTTGACTGCTTGTATTTCTTAACGCACAATTAAAAGCCGCTGGCTTTTCAAAATAAGACTGTTGCCGCGGTCCACCTGATGCAATCTGGTTTCTACAGCGTTTCTGCACAGCATTGCTACGCATGATTGGACTGGGCATGATTTCCCTTCTTTTAATGGCTTAATTGTGTGGGTTGTACAAATTAATTTTGGGTAATCTGCATAGGTTTATTAATATTTTTGGTTTATTTGATTTCTTTTGTTTTTGTGCTAGTTATATTTGAGTCTGAGTTATGTAATCTTTTGAATTAGGTATATTGCCTTAACATTAAGTTTAGTGGGCAGTTCTCATTTGTTTAGGTCTTTAACCATTAGTTTTGGACATTTTTGTTTCTGTTTCTCAGTTTAACTTGCTCATTGTTTCTTCTTGTTGTAACCCTAATTCTTTTCATCCCTGTTTCAGTTGTCAGAGGTCATGACACTGCCGACACAAACCAAACAACAACAACCCCACCCTCCTGTTATGTTCATTTGTCAGGAACAGCAATGATGTTCCTGGGTCAATTTGTTTAATTATCCAAAATGTGTGTGAGTGAGTGAGAGAGAGAGAGAGAGAGAGATATGGGGTGAAACATTTCTCCGATATCCGTTACTGTGGTTATCTACCATACCCTTGTCACATATGTATGTTATTCATTCTTTGTTGTATTTTCCATTACACTGTAAATGTGTGCTCATTAACTGGTGATACTGACATGTTTTGTATAAAAGTTCTTTCTATTTTTATATATACACCCACACACTGTGTGGGTGGGTTTGATTTTGTATTTAATGTATATAAGCAATAATATGTAAACAAAATTTTGTTATTTATACAACACAGTGCCATATGGTTGAGGATGCATATAGTAGGTGAGACATCCCACTTCCATAAAGAGTGCACCACAAACCATAGGCACTTAATGAAGAGGTATTATGTAACAGGGGATACATCACATGGCATGGGTCTTTCAGCAGAAATGTTTTTTTAATATCTTAATTCAGTAGCGGTAGAAAGGTGATCTGCAGATGTTTGACCAATGTCATTTCAGATATGATGTGATATGTATGTGACAGAGAAACATGAGTGATACCTTGACTGTAAGTAGTTAACTGCCATGGCAGTTAGCAAGATCGGCATCAGCAGGGCAGAATTAACTCAAACAGCAGTAACATACCATTAGCCAGTTCACTTATTCATGAAGACAGCCTAACATTTACCACTGCAGGTTTCATGCTCCCACAGAACTTCTTAATGTCAATTCTCTCTGTTTCAGGGATGTACAGTCAGACTTCTCCATCCCTGCCTATGCTCATTATTTATTCCCTTCTCACTATGTTTCCCATACATTGATTTATTTGTGGTATCCACATTGACAACAACATATTAATTTTCTATTTTATTTACTATTTCAAATGGTCTCGCTCTTTCTATCTCACACACACACACAATAATGGACCACTCTGTCACAATGGACTTGTCATCAGGAGCACCATGGGAACATCTGTTGCATTATTCGGCCAGTGGCCCATCTTTAAAAAAAAAAAAAAAAAAATCCATGAAATTTTTACTGTCCAATTTAAGTAAGGAAAGTACTTTACGAGCACTGTAAAGTCATAACATAGTTCTGTGGTGAACAGTACATACCCTGGTCTGATTTTTTTTTTTTATTAGCTGAATAGCTGCAGTACCTACTAATGACATCAGGCCTTGTGTCAATGGTCAACATGGAGAAAGGAAGGCTGGCCTCTGTTCATGCTGTGAATATGACCGAATATAGTTGTTTTTTTTAAGATTTGGAAATGCACAACTCTACAAATGAGCAAGTGTTAGTGAGCATCACTTCAGTCAACAAGGAAACTCAACACCATAGCTGCTCTGGCTACTACTGATAAGCCAAAAAGCAAGGGTTTTAGTGCCATACTTATAGTATGGTAACAGTAGGGATTCTGAAATGACACACTGACCCAATAAAGTTAGAATAGAAGTGCCCACCCTTCAAGAGGAGAATAGCTGACAATACAGGCCAGCCAGCTGGATGATGGCAGTTGCTGAACCCGGTCGCCTTATACAAAGTACAGACAAAAATGCAAGGGTTGTTCTATTGTGAGAGGTCCATAAAATGAGCTATAAAGGATTTCCTCTGGTGTCTAATGTTGCCTTCCCTTCAACACAGGAACACAGAAATACTGTCTTTCCAACACAGTGGTTGCTGGTGTGTCTGAAGCTGGAGGGTGCTTAACCTGGAGCTGAACCTGGAGCTGAGGTCTGAAGTCAAGGTTCAGTTACGTACATCCACAACTTTCATATGTTTAGAGTTTATCTTAAGTTTAATTTTTTTATTTTAAATTGAAAGAAATTCACAAAAAGCTGAATATATTGAATATTTTTCCCACATCTTCCGTGTTTCCTCTCAGCCACTGTTATGTGCAAATTGTGCATGTGCACTTAAAAATAGGTGAATTGAAACCCACCAAGTGTTTGCGGTTAGTTGCAAATCCAGTAGGTTTTTTTTTCCCTCGGAAAATTGGTGGAATGCAAACCCAGGCTAAAAGGAGATTAAATGAGTATTCCAGTAGTCATCTCAAACACCACGCGATGGATTGGAATTGGAATGTTACTCTGCCGTGTATGTGTATGTCTTTTTTCTATACCTTCCAATTGAATTCAAATTTATGTTTAGAGGATGACAAATCAAGACAATTATATTTATGCTAAGTCATAGCAGAAGTTATCTCAGGGCAATATTCATATGAAGCACATTAAGACCATACTCTTTCTAACATTAGTTATAGAGATCCAACATGGCTTCATTAACAAACCCTTGGTGACGGTGGAAAAACTAACAGTTGAGAAACACTTTGAGCACCTTGACCAGTTAGGTTGAGAAGGAAAGAGACAGGGAAATAATAAAAAAAAAAATACAAGAACTTCACACTTTCCACATGATTTTATAATTACATTTCCTACAAAATGGATAAATGAAAGCCTTTGGCAAATTATAAATACAGTTTTAAGATGATGGGGTCATCAAAGATCAAAGAGGGTTGATTTTTTTTTTTTTTTTTTTTTTTTTGATCAAATGTACCCAGTCATACCAAGCACTTGAGAAGAGCCAGACTGGGTTGAAGCGGTAAATTTAAAAGGTAATATGTTCAGTCCTCCTCATCCATCATTGTGAATTTGACACTAAGATGGCTGCTTGAGGCAACCTATTGACCCTAAGTGACCTCAACCAAGCCAATCACAACCTTAGACACAAAACAAAGGGGAGCTAAGTGCCAAACGTTTGGGAACCAATAGGGGCAAATTGGCATTAGCCGTACACACAGGGTCAGCAC
Organism: Psettodes erumei; assembly: GCA_016785225.1. Lineage (NCBI taxonomy): Eukaryota > Metazoa > Chordata > Actinopteri > Pleuronectiformes > Psettodidae > Psettodes > Psettodes erumei. Next base: position 169,809 of record JAFBJZ010000939.1, read on the forward strand.
AGCCATTAGGCTGAATCCCAAATATCCCCCATCGCTCTTCCAATTAAGCCATTAAAATGGGGCAGATGGTTGTGACACTATCAGGGGTGCCGCACAGCCCTCGTGCCTGCATCTCATACCCTGTCAGAGCCCTCCATCACTGGAGGAGCTCTAATTAGCTTGTTATTCCACCACGCAAGCTATTCCAAGCATGTGAAAAGGCCTCCTCATGTTTTGAATGACAGGGAAAGCACTGAGAGAGGGCAAATGGGAGGAGGGCAGGAAAGCCAATCACAATGTGTGGAATGGCATTTGAATAGCCTTTTCATCCCACTACAGCAGCAATTATATTCCTCCTGTAGACTTCCTGCCAAGCTATTTTCTGTGTTGTTTCTTCATCAAATTGGTACCATCAATTGACAAGTTAAGCTTGACAGAATAAAAGCTTGTGTGAAAGAGGACAAGAGTCATGCCTTCCTGGCTGACTGTCATTATTGTTGACATGAAGTAACATTTAGTTCAGACAAAGGTTAGACAATATTCATGTTGCATTGTCGACCAGCTGACCAATGTCTTTCTTATAAATAACATATCTATACTCAACCTTCCCTACTGAAGCAGAAATCAGTAGCTACTGAAAAACAGAAGTGGATAAAGGAGAGCACCGTTTTGACCTCTACCATTTTTGCTTGGGTTTCACTTACTTGATGCAGACTGATGGATGTTCTATCTTGTCCTGCAATTTTGTCCTCAGGTGCACATTCTCAGATTTCTCAGTTTTTTTTCCTGTTGGAGTGTTTTGGCCATTTGATTTAAGGGTAAAAGGACAGAGGGTGTTTGATTGTTTACAGATCATGAAGCCACTTAAGGAAAATTGGGAAAATTGAGATTTGTGAAGTTGCCAAATTCAAACATGACTTCTAAGTATAAAAGTTTACATGAGCCCCCATTTTGTCATAAACCAGCTCCAAATCATGACAAAAGATAGGAGGGACAAACATTGTCAATCAAGAGTGGACTATTTATTAAAAAAGGATAAAACATCATGACCAAAACTACACAAAGTGTAAGTGTAAACTACGCACAAATGCCCTAAATCAGTGGAGAAAAGAAATTCCTGAACCAACAAAGGCAGATTAATACTGTAACAAAAGAGCAAACCAAAAAGCCAGGAGCACATTGTGGGACCTGAGAGAGTCAAACAGAGGCAGCCTGCTCAGTAAAGTGTGCAGAGCAGCAGGTGAAGCAGGTGAACAACATTCCACTGAAGATCTCCACTCTGCTGCCACTTCCTGGAAGAGGAGAGGGCATCACTGTTGACTTGACGTCAGTAAAGAACTTCAAATGTTATGAGAGGGTGTTTGTTTTTACATTTAATGGTTCTCTTTCTTTGACCAATCACCAGGGAATGATGCTGTCAAACTCAGTTGAGCATATTCATTTAAAAAAAACAGACACATTTTGATTGATCATTTTTGATGATGACTAACTGTATTTTTATTTGGTGTCTGCATGTCCATCTTCAGCGAAAAATACTGTGAATGAAGGTGAGTCCAGTTTAATTCAGTTGGTGCTGCTCCACCTTCTGCAACAACTCAAGTGGTGTACATAGGTCAGAAAGTATAGAGACATAGATTGAGGCATTGTTGGCTTTGATTTGTTTGCTGCATTTGTTGTAGGAACACAGATTTCATGGAACTGAGCTGCGTAATGCAAAGTAATGTCAGTAATGTAATAGGTTCAAATCACAATGCCCTATAACTAGAAAGTAATGATTAATTTATTACAAGTAACTTTCCTAACATTGCGTTCCAGCCACCTGTAATCAAGACTAATGAGGGGCTCCCCAGATGTCGGGCTGTATTGAAACATGGTTTGGTCGTGTGCAAGTGAAATGTATGGGTTCATATTGTAATTAGCCTTTGCAGGTCCTACAACAGGCATTTAATTGAGTGACATTAGAAACACTTCAGTTCATGTGCCCTGTGTGTGTGAGGATAATGTAAATGGGACTCTGCAGTGGCGAGGCAGGTGGTGCTGACGTCACGTCTACTTGAGCGGTGTCACCCTGAATTTCCCGTCTCTCCAATCGAAGGTTGACTGCTTTTTTTAATTGTCTCAATAGCTGTGTTATTTCCCTATAAAAAGGGCAACTGGAAGACAGAGTGATTTGTGAGACAGGTGACCAGCGACCTCATGGTTTTGACTCTGCGCACCAATTTCCGCCGAGAACTTCCTTCACACATGAGTGAAAATTCGGTCACCAAGTGTTTATAGTAAAGGAATTTGAAGAGTGCTCAGCTGCGTTTTTTTCCCCCTCCTGAGCCATCTATGAAAATTCTCCACAACAGCTCAGGGCAAGGTTGGACATTACAAGGTCCTTTGGATAGTGGTAGCTATTAAATGGAGATGCAATAACTTCATGCTTCCATGATGGAACTCATTTCCATGTCCCAGATCAAAGCTGTTTTTGAACAGTGGAGTGCTGCTGATAAATGCTCTACTGACACTGAAATTCCTGTCCTGCCCTGCTTTTATTATTAACCTTACCTATGCATGTATCAATGAGCATTTCCTTACAGTCCCATCTTTAATTCACCAATATATTAGAGATGAAAGAGGTGGTAATGAAACGGTTTTATTTTAAACTTAAATGTGGGAGTGTAGATGACTCTCTGATGTTGCTAAATGTCAAGACACTCAACAAAAGTTGTTCAAGGTAGTAAAAAAAATATATACTTAATAACCTGAACTTGGTTTAGTCCTGATTAATGAGATACATATACAGACACAATCAATTAAATCCAACCATAATCAATCAGCTACATCTGATTCCTAATCGAACAGATATATCTGATCTTCATCAATCACAAACATCTGAATGATAATGGAAAGATACAATTTAAGAAGAATGAAAAATAGTGTAAATAAATTGGTCAAATTAAAAATGGCTTTCATTTTGTTTTTACTGAACTTCCATACAACATTCCCACTTGGTATACATACATGTGATCCATATGTGGGTAAATAGATCAATGGCCTTTGCATTTACATGTGGTATTGATAAGAAATCTTGTATCTTGATTCTGCCTGCACTGTGATTGGATTTTTAATATCTAACCATGGTGCACTCTCAGGTCAATAAAGTAATGCAGAACTCTTTCCAAGCAAAGGTTACATAAAAGATGGACAGATCCAAAAGACATTCAGGTGGAGAGGGACAGTTTCTGCTATCACTTACATTCATTCAGTCATGGTAGATTTGGTTTGAAATACTACAATAACTTTTTTTCCTCATATTACATTACATAACATGCATGTGAATATCATGCATTCTACATAGTGTGGTATAGATATAGATATATATAGATATTGAATTTGTGAAAGCTTTTTGTTTATCCACCCTGAACAGCCAATGTACCAAATATATAGAGGCCAGTTGTGCGCTGGCTTGTAGTCAGCGCATATGAATTTGTGTCCCCTCACCACCACTTGTGTATTACTTTTGCAAATTAAGAATAATTTTGTTTTCACTAACTTAGAATGGGCCCTTTACATCTAGATTGGTAGTGGGTCTTTTTCAATGCAGTCTGCTATGTTATTTTTTACAGTGGCCCAGCATGGATAAACCAAACACTGGCTCAAAAGAGGACCCTTCACATTTTTACGCAACATGAAGGCCACCATAGTTCTCCCTACACATATGGAAAGAGAGTGGTGTTCAGTTAGTTGCAGGCTGCACCCTCACCACAAGGTAGCACTGACTAGTTTATAGTAACAATAGGCAGACTAAGATAACCTTCCAACTTGTTGTGCAGCTATTTTTATCGCTTTAGATTGCATTCACGCTGGATGAAAACCAAAGCTTTTCTGTTGTGTTGTTGTGTGTTGCAAAGCTTATGTTTTTGTATATTGAGTCAAGAGAGGCCTACAAGCCCTAAGATATGACTTATGACGTATGTGTCAAAAGAGAGTAGTCCCTTGAAAATGACCCACACCTTAATGTCTCTGAAGATATGCTTTCACAGTTTGTTGGTACAGCACAAAGGAAAACACAGATTTTTTTTTTACACCTTCCCTTTTTCTAGTCATCAATCCAGTGATGATGACTGCAAGACAAAACTGGAGAAGGTACAGATCTGCTTCCCATGTTGTCCTGCCAAGACTGTCCCTCTGTCTGTTCATGTGGAGTCCATATTGGAGCCAGGCCTCTTGTTGCTGGGCATGTCTATTAATATACAAGCCAAACATTCTGCTCACAGTTATCAGGACTGAGACGGGGCTCTATTGATTGGTCTGACACTAGTTTCTCATTTGCTCCATCTCGACTGTGAGCTGAATTACAGAGATTCATATGAAAATCGATGTTCTATCTGGTCAAATCGGTGCACAATTCAAATGTTAAGACAGTAACACCTGTAAAATCATGTCTGCTGTCTCCCTTTTGGAGATGTATAACTGTTAGTAGTTGATATTACTTCTTTGAGTGCTGTTAGATGCATTTGAACTAATCCTGAGTTTTGGACACACAAGACAGATTAGATAATTTTTCATGGTTAATATATATTTAGAATTCTGAAGCTTGGCTTTAGCATAAACATGCAAGGATGCAATAATAAACATGCAATCGTATTTCTGTGGCAATGATAATGAAACTGATCAACAGATAAAAGACAATGGTTAAATCTGCACTAAATCTCAAGCATAATGGCAATTCTACATGGAGAGCATTTTAGCTTTTGCAGTCATATGGCTTGCAGACCGAACAGACACACTTATTTTAATCAGTCCAGCAGTCTACACAGGCTGCGTATCGGCTTACATTTTATCTGCCCATAAACAAGACCTTAAATGCTGTTCTACGCTCCAAATCTATTTTTCTACTTCTTATGCACATAACTGAAATGATTGTTTACTTGGCTCTGAGCACTTCCAAATATTGAGCGTATATTGTGTGTGTGTGTATATATATATGTATACATATATCTGAAAACGTCCTATTTAGATGCTGCTATTTAGTTTTTTAACTGGAATTTGCTTCATAATATATCCTTAAAAACTATTTGAGTTTTCTATGGAACTATGCAGCTGATCATTACTTAAGAAGGTATGCATTTTAATTGTACAAAATAAAAAGGTCTGTGTGCAAAAATCCCACCTGAGAGAAAAAAAGAAATATCTGAACTTTATTCCCAAGAAACAATATACAAAGATGTTAACCCAGGAAGACAGGACCATATGTCTTCACAAACAACCAATAATAATGATGATGAATGGATATGCTTAAATGCCAGTTGTCTTCTTCCTACATGCCTGCATATCAATATGAGACACATCATCAAATCACTCGATCACTATTTTCTCAGGGCCTTAGTCAATACTCTCTCCAATTAACATCCAATTACCCTGACCAGTATTAATCACCTGGGACCAAGGGCAGTGAAGTTTGTAAAAGGTCACATATGTACAATGAAGATTAACAGTGACATGGCATCGATTGGCTGGCAGCAAGGTTAATGTAGTGGGTGCGTTGTAAGCTGTTGTGGCTGCCAGATGCAAAGCAGGGAGAGCTGGGGATGTTAAATATAGCAATGTTGACAATGACTGGGGAGTACAGTTAAAGGATAAGGCTTACAATAGTTCTGCATTTTTTTATATGGTCATCAAATCCCGTACAAATAGCAAAGCCAATTTGTGCTTTTCTGTGAAATTGTTTTAAAAAAAATTGCTGAATTGTACAGTGCCTGAATAGGCAGGAGCTGAACTGCAGTCTGATGACTGACTTGGAGCCAAGCTGCAGTGCAAGTGAAGTACATGCTGAAAACGTGAGTTCAGAAGCAGCTGAAAGAGGATGATTGAATTAAAAAAAGGATATATGATGAAGTGCTGTGTCAGAGTCAGAAACTCAGTTAAATTGAAACACAAGCTAGCATTCACATCCCCACTACAGTGAATTGAGTCTCTAATGTCAATCAAGGATATATGTCCATACATTTAGAAATTATATAAAAAGGGCAGTCCCTAAACTTGCATGTGTATATAGATAATGTAGGAAGACGCCTCTCCTGTACAGTATGTGCAAGTTAAAGCACAGCAAGCTAGAGCAGGTCTTAAAGAAAAGTATGATACATGTGACTGAATACATAAAACTGGTTGATTGTTTAAAGTCACTGAATTGACAAAAGAATTTGCAGTGCTCGTGCTCATGGCAGTGAAGGAGCATGGTAACTACCTCAACAGTGTGGCTCACTGATATGTTGTAGATAGTAGTAGACCACAATGGAGCTCTATGGCACAAATGAATAACACATACCAGACTTTGGGTACAGATGCAGCACATCAGTGACACCATTAAGTGACTCATTGTCTTTTGATTAATATTTGTTGTTGAGTAAAATGCAGAATTTCATCAGCCTCATCCTTTAAACAACAATCTTTTTCCCAAAATGGAAAGGCTGAATCTGTGTTTCTCCTCTTTTTTTTGGGTTGTGTTTCTTGTTTGTGTTCGTCCATGTTTTCACCTTCTACATGATTTGTAGACCATACTGTAAGTTTATGTTCTATTTAGATTATTGATTGCAGATGATGTGTGTGCCTTGTGGACAGCACTTGCAATGTCGGTCATTTTGAGATCAATTGCAGTCTGAGGTTCCACAAGGAGTTACAGTTGCTTCCTACTGGACAGTTAGAGAACGATAAGCTTAAAAGATAACTCTGAAAAAGATATTTTTAGTCCCATGGCAAAAAAGCTGAAGCTAATCCCATAATGTTTGTCTGTCTATCCACCATTCAGCTGTAACTGCACAATAAAATTCTATTCTGTCTTGTGATTTTTTTGGTAAACTTAATGTGCAAAGCCCACCCTCATAACAAAAATATAAATAAATAAGACAATTGTAAAGATGTACGAATATTAAGTGTAAAAATATTGGTTGTGTCATTTCTTAGGGATAAACAAAGATGTGTTACCAAGGTGTTTGTACAACAGTCACAACAGACCACTACAGACCATAAACAGAATGCAGGAATTACTATAATCAGTGAATATGTAAATAAACCTCAGGCTGACAGTGTTCCTGCCAGGTGACAAAGTTTAGATGGCATGCAGAGAAATGTAATTCCCTTCACCCCCATGTATGTACAGTACATACAGCTCTCACACACAAGCACACACACACTTTTAAGACAAGGGCAGATTCTGGACTTGACCTGTCTCCTTCCTTATCCTGAAAGCAATGTTTCACTATAGGCTGGCAGCAATAGCAATAGCACATCAATAGCACATTCATGTGTAGAATAGTTTCCATCACAAATCAATAATGTTTGAAAATCATATGCAATGCTGACAAAATGCATGTCATGCATTTCGGACACCCAAAGCTGACATGAAAATTTCTTTGTCCTTGAAATAATTGATTTTTCCTGGTTCAGCAAAAGAATAACGTTCTGATGAAAGCATGCTATATATCACAACCCTGGGGCTGTGATGAATTTTGCAACATTTGTACACTCACAAAAAAACATACACATGAACACAGGCCCAATATCTCCACAGAAACACAGACAGCAAATGCTCTCATCTAATCAAAACCATTCCTCGACAAACAGAGGCACGTTAACAAAAACAAACACGCATGCACATGCATACACAACTTCCTCTCTTATCTCCCACAGCAGCCTCTCTGCAAGGGGAGTCAAGATTTAAGCCTTGATCTTTGCGGTCCCTGGAGATGTTGTGCTTGATTACTGTGGCCTGCCTGCTTGATTGATGCGTCATCAATAAAAGTAATAATGTCGAACATGTTGCGGCTAACCTTTATTGTTGCCTCCATGATGGCTCCTGGGCAGAACGAGAATCAAGTCAATACATGGCGAGACGTGGGGATCTGTAAATAAATAAATCAGTCATAACTCAGCGTGGGAATGCTTTGCTGATGAAAGCAGCCTAATTAAGCAGAGTTATGCTGAGCCTAGTGGTAATATTCAGAGAGAATTGAATATACCTTCACTAAAGGAATTATACCAACAGCAATATCAACTGCCATGTCCTCAATGCCCTGGCAAAAATATCATTACTATTGAATATTTCTTGATGCACTCTGTTATGGTCTTTAAATATTGTAACAAGTTCAACATTATGTTCTAGTGTACATGAAGTAGGTAGGCTGTAGTGGTGTGCGATACTGCATATTTTGGTATCGATCCGATACCAACTAAATACGAGCCAGTATGGCCAATACCGATACCGATATCGATACTTATCAATAAGTAAGGTGGATGCATTATTGAATTGCTAAATCTCAATTAATTTTCATGATCTTAAGTGTTTTTGTGATGTTTCCTTTTTTATTATTAAATAGTTAAAACTCAAGACAGAACTAGGACAAAGTTTATAATTAAATAGAAAATGCTTTATTATCAAATGATTTTGCACATCTAAGTCACGTCACGTGACTCATGTGACGGCGCAACATCTAAACATGAGAGGGGGGGGCAAAGTGTGCCTGCTCTGCACTGACACAGGAGCGGCGAGTCCAGCGACCTGGCTGTTTCCTCTTTGCCAAAACCGCAGCATTGCAAACAAGAATGGAACTTAAAGTAAAGAATCGATCTCACCAGGCTAGTATTGATCCGATACCGATACCCACTTTTTATCGATACTATCGATATTTGGATTGATCTGCCCACCACTAGTAGGCTGGATTGTAACTGCTAGTCTGTTTGTATTAATTTGCTCTTAATAATATGTAAATTGTTTGCTGGAATGTCTCTAGTGCTCTTAAACAAATCAACAAGGGACCATAACAACAATGTAAACAGGGAGTCACTGTAGTATCACTATTCCTTTCCTGACCTGGACTTAATTGTTTTTCATCAATACAAACATTTTTTAAATGGCTTTAAGTTTTCATGAAAACTTGCAAGATCCAACTCCAATCAAGGGCACATTCTAAGCTCCTGCTCTTTGTCTTTTCAATATTTAATTGAAGACATATATTTACTATTCCGTGTGACAAAAGGACTTCATGTGAGACCATAGAGCTCGACCTGACAAATTAAGCTATGATGACTTAATGATACATTTATGCAGTACACCTGAGAGGCAGAGAGTTGAGAAACTGGCTACAACAGACAAAATGATGAAAGTCTTTGAAGCTACAAAGGCAGCAGCCTCCGTAATAACAAAGGGAATGATATTCATGAAAGAGTCAAGGGGGAGAGAGAGGGAGGCCCAAGTTCCAGGCCTTAAGGTACCTCCTCAGTAATTACCAGAAGACAGGCATTAAACATAAATGCATCATTATGTTAACAATTAATACAATTATGTCAGCCCTCCTGGCAAGCATGTTCTGCTGTGGCTATGATGTGTGTGGTGGGGGACAGGATGGCACCGCCTCTGCGAACGTGCTCTTTTAATACACATTCATATGCATACATATGTGTCTCAGGGAACGTAGAGTGACACCACCAGATTTAAATGTCATTTTCAGTCAACAAAACCTGGAGAAAGGGATTAAACCAGTACAGCAGGAGAATATCATTAACCCCCTTTCTTTGCATCCTGCTCTTTTCCATCCATCCCTTTTATCCCCACTGAATCCCTCTGCGTCCATATCCACCCACTTGTTTGTTTGACGTAAAAAGAAACAATAGAATGAGGCTTTTTAATGAAAAGCATGTGCATTAAGATATGAAGAACAAGCGCTACCGCATTGCACTTTTATGCCTGCGCCAACCAGTTAAGTTCCAGTTTACATGAGTCTGGACAGACAGCCATGTCTGTCCAGACTCACACTAACACACTAACACACTAACACAGTGTAAATAGTGAAAGACTTTGAATGAACTTAATAAAAGATATTAAGTGTATTTTGTCATCATTAGCATATAATGTCTGTAGTTATGGGTGAAAATATGTTTTGCAAGGTCACAGTGACCTTGACCTTTGACAGGCAAATTCTAATCAGTTCACCTTGAGCCCAAGTGGATGTTTGTTCCAGATGTAATGAAATTCCATCCAGACGTTCCTGAGATATTCGGTTCACCTGAATGGGATGGCTGTATGGACAACATAATGCCTCCAGCTATGGCAGTCGCTGGTGCGGAGGCGGAACAACAAAAACTCATCTCTTAAATTGATGTTCGTTTTTCTTCTTTGTTCTTTTGTAGGAGAGAGCACATATCAAGGTTTCTTTAACGGCTGTGGCCTGTGGTTAGGTCAGGAATACACTTTTGAACTGCACATGTCATCAAGGAAAGTCAACTGTGATCATTCCCATGGAGACAGAAGCAGTCTGATTTTCATTCATCTGTTACCACTGCCTGTCACAGTCAATGTAATTGTCTGCGCTGCCGCATTTGGCCGTGTGCCTTTATCCATATCCAGCATCTCGGCTCCGCTCTCTTCAAGCAACAAGTTTACATTTGCTGCCTCAGAAACCCAGCCAGAGCAGTTCCCACATTGTTAAAGATTGATTATATGGATTCTTTTGTCCCTATAAACAATTCAGTGATGCCCTCCAAAAAAGTGAATTTAAAATTACAGAAGAGAGACGGGGTGAAAAGCTCCAGAGAGATACAAAAGTAGAAGATCTGCACGGGGATGTGAGCTCAACAAACATTTTGTGAGACTGTGGTGTGCTTTTTTATATTAACTGTGGAACAGATTAAACTCACAAAAATTATTCTTTGTAGTATATTTCCCATACTGCATACTGGTGCACATGATATAAAAGAACACATGATTCATCAGTCAAGGACACCTTCTTCCATTGCTCCATGGTCCAACACACATGTCCATTGTAGGTACTTTCAGAGTTGGATTGGAGTCATCATAGACACTGACCGGTCTTCATGAACTGTAGATTCTGAAAGATTTCTATCATAGCAAGCATTAAGGTTTGTGTTTACAGCAGCTTTTTTGTTGGACTGGACCAAACATGTCAGTCTTCTCTCTCTTCTGCATCTTGATCGACTCGAGTCGTCTGGTGTTCGAGTGATTAAATCTCGGCTAAATCTATCCTGGTCTCCCACGTTTTTAAAAAATTGGTTACAATGAAGATATATCTTTCTTACTGACACCAAACCCAGTGACAAGAACTGTAGACATGTTCCTTGACTGCCATGAACACACAATGTAGTTTATTTAACTCAGCCCTACAGACACTATCCTGATGCTGTAAATACACACTGAGCACCAAATGTGTATTGATCCTCCACTGAAAATAGCCGTCAGCAAATGCACTGTTTTCCTCCTGTTAAATGCTACAGTGACCAGCTGTTTCAAGCTGTTTTTCAGAGCCACCTTTATAAATGAAACTTCATGTGTACGCCACGGGATTACAGATTTTGATTAGATTTCTTGTAGATAGATTTTGTCTTCTGTATGTATGAATTTTCTTGGGTAGGGAAGTCAGGAAATATTGAGAGACAGACTGACATGTTGTTTTTAGTCATACTGCAAACACAGAGTACAGAATAACAGCAGCTTTGTTATTTAAACATACAATGGAACATGCACAAATGTTGTCTCCTTAATGTAATCTGTGGTTTTGAAGAATTGTCCTTTTGTCTTTGCTGTATGGCATTTCTGGGCTGGTGTTTAGTTATAAGAATGAACTTATTGTACAGTGCATCAATATCAAAAATGATTTAGATTAATCAACATACAAGTTCCTACAAATGTTTAATTCATAAGGAAGTATATGTTTGTTAGTAAAATCATATTACAAGCATAATGATACAATTATTTCATCACTGTCATTAAAACTTCATTGCATTATAAAAAGTATTCCAACCAGCTCCAGAACCGCTAGCACTACCTTATCTGCTGCTTAAAGTGCTCAGTGTACAGTAAGCTGCCAAGCACATGAAATATAATCACTGAATAATTCAATGTACTGATGTGGTCATTAAGTCAGATATATGATTCAGCATTGAACATATTAGGGGTCTGGCATTGCAGGAGGGTCTGTTGGTCTTTAACCCAAACAGTTTAGATTTTACTCTACAAATTAACTGCAAAAAACTGAAGCTCAATTAAAGTGGATCTCATAATGTGCATTTCTTTCTCTTTATTTCTTACACAAGCCTGTCCTTGCACCTAGGGTGGCACTGTAGTTCCAATTCAGATTTCTCCTCTAAGTAGCTATTTAAGCAACTCCCATGAAATCCAAGTCTGTCAGACACAAAGGGAATGAATCAAAGGCATTACACAAAAATGGCTACAAAGGATTGTAAAGGAAAAAAGGGGGAGAATCCATTTGCAATATCGTGTAGAGTCAAAGCTATAAACAAAAACCTGTAATGAGATATGTGCTTTGAGCTTTTCACTGTTTCATCTGGAGGTTTGTTTTTGTTGGAATCATATAAGTACAGGAAGCATTGATTGCTCTGAGACAAAAACAAATACATGCTCTTATAGCTTGGACATTAATTTGAATCTGTACTTTCCCTCTGCAGTGCTCTGGGGGTTGAAGGCAGGATATGTATTCTCTAAATTTGTGTGGTGATATGTTGTATCCATTTACTGGGGGCCACTGAAAGCAATTTGTCCATGTGTTAGAGGTAGCAGAGGGGCATGAAGAGCTTTTATTCAACACACATTTCACTTTAACAACCGGATATCAAGTCTACACTATGTGGATTCCTTCACACACCTACAAATTGAAACATCCCACATGGCAAAGGGAGTGTTAAATGCATGCACTTACACACACAAGTGCACGGAAGTGTAAACGAATATATAACCTTGTACTTGTTACTGTGTATTTATTAACATGCTTATAAACTCCATAAAAATATTGTCCAAGGATGATTCAGTAGCCTATGTGGTTACAGGCTATTTCAAGGCTGTTGTTCAAGTGGCCTGTGTGCATAACAAAGCAACCTTTGGTAGATTGAAATTATGGGTTCAGAACAACCTCATAACCAACTAGAGAGCACTCCAAGAGCGCAGACCTCCACCAAGGATGAACATTTTGCCTAAATTATTTTAAAAAATGTCTCCTATGTCCATTTCTCAACTGTCATTTGTAGCATGCGCTCCTGGCAGGTAGGTAATATGACTTTTAATCATATTATTTTATTAATATTATTTCCTTGATGGCACTGACATACTCTCAGTGGTGAAGAATCCTTCAAAAAATTTCTGGATACTGATCCATTTCACTCCCAGAATTTCCTGGTCTCTACCTTTAACTGAGAGCTACCTCTGCTAAAGAGTTTTTGAAAATAAACAATTGAAAATACAAGCACTCTGGTGTCAGAATGCAAACTTCAGCCAAGGCTGAACATTTACCCAAAATTACAATGGAATTTCATAGATTATGGCATTAGATCCTTTGATAGGCTCTGGATCTAAATCCTGATGCAGATGGACTTTTAAAGGGGTCCTCCTGGGACCAGGACACTAACCACTGACAAATACATGACAATCCAATCATTAAATTTTCAGCAATGCTGCTAAAGTAGGATGAAAACAGATGAAAAAGGCAAGACCCCTACAATGAGTACCATCTTCACCTGCATTTATCTCCATAACTGTTTGAGATAACTAAAATATGGTAACTGTTTGAGCAATATGATTAGTCAGGTTTTAGTATGAAACCTTCACTCCTGTTGGCCTTTTCTTCAGAAACATTACACATTTTACATTGGTACAGAGTACATTTGGCTAAGAGATCACACATTCTTTTTCTTTCTTCCAAGCCACCACAGAAGATATACTCCTTTACGCCGAACTAAGAATAAAGGATCTAATTTTCTGTCTCACCAGTCTAGGCTGGTATTTACCATTTGTTGCTTGGGTTTGTTCAAATACTGATGTGTGGTTGATGCCTTTAATGTGTCATAAGGCCTGTTATATCTAAATAAAAAAATGTATTGGTATTCTGGCAATAATATTATCGCAAAAGATCCTCTGCGAATTAAGTAATACAGTTACCTTCGACAGATTGTTATTTCAGTGTAGTTCAATTTTGGTTTTATTAATCTGGTTGTAATATAATTACAAATAAATTGAAACTCAACATTTTACAAAAAAAAATTCCTTTATTTTTTTCCATTAATAATTTTTAACTGGAATTACGAAAGATGTGGTCAATGATTAATGAGATGGATGCTATCAGAGTGATTATACGTGCGACCAGTGTTACTTCTATCTATTTCAGTCACAGGTCTTTGGTCAAATGGAAATGTACATTATGTTTTGATTCACAGGACACAATTTTGTCTTTGTGACATTTATAAGTAACACAAAGAATAGATGCAGAAAACTGGCTGAGACAAACACCACTATCATTCTACTACATTTCTTTATCTTTGAAACAATTACAGACTCAAAGGGAAAAAAATAAAATGCATATTAAAACATAATCCTCATTCTAAATGCCCAAATGATCTCTGTGGACATTTCCTGAGAATCAATGTGTGATCCCTAGTTAGCCCCTGAGACAGACGAGTGGTACGGCAGACTGCAACTCCATCATGAGGCATCTGCACAGTAATCCAATCACCATCACGTGATAAAGATGAGCCATTTTATAGCACATTATGCCAAATGAGCCTTCTCCGTCATATCTATCCCAGAGCAAAACTGAGTTGCTGTTGCATTTGAAATAAGATGTATAATAGCGCAAACGGGATGGAGTAAATGGACAGTATGTATCTATAAAGAAAAAAATGTGCTCACCTAAAGGATTTATTAGAGTCTAGATTATCATACCTAGAACAGCACTATTAACTCTTCATACTGGGTACTTTTTTGGTTATTGCCTCTTTTGTTACTTGCCCTTTTCACTGGTGATAAATTCCTATGGTAGTGTGATTAAAGTTTGCTTTACACATGCTGTATATCTTTCTTTAACTCTGTGTGTGTCTGCATCATGGCATAGGACTAAAATTGTGCAACAGGTGTGTGGCAGAATGAGCAGGTTTACAAACCATACAGAGGGAGTGTCAGTGGGTGGGGACTGTACTGGTGGGAGGAGCTTTCTGGTGCTGACTGGATGTGTGCAGGTTGGATAGCAGAGGGGTGGGGGTGAAGAAGAGCAGAAGGCTCCAACAGAGTCCATGACAAAATACAATGCTATTTTTGTACATTGCTATACTATGATGTTTTTCCTGACATTTTTATGCATTATTATGATCTTTTTCATGACGGCTTTATGCATTACTATACTATGATGTTGATGGTGATATGATCATGATGCTACCTGCTTCTAGCTCAGTTTGCTTTTCTATGTTGCTATTTTTTGATTCATTGTTTTTTCATTTCATTGGTCCATATGGTCCCATTATGTTAATATCATATTGTAAACCGGTATAACAGAGTTTTATGGAGAAACATGGTTTCTACCGTAAGGCCTACGAGACTGTTTACACAACATGCATGGACCTTGAAGGAAGCCAAAAGCATTTTGTGTTTTGTTGTTTGAAATGAACCCATACAAACACCCATACCTGTCTGATTTACCTGAGGTGTCCTGAGCCAGAGTCGATACAGTGATGACATCAGAGTCAATGACACAGTTGTCAGCCTTAGGTAGGTTATTTGATATATCTTCACAGTGGACAAATGAAGGGGTGCCAGCAATAGCTTTCTCACATCCATACAAATCAGTAGTCAGTTCCAATATGTTATATTTTATGTAAAATTTTGCAATTATCATGCGTGATCATAAAACACTCAAGTACACATACACACACACAAATATATATCTATATACATTTAAGCTTTTTTAAACAGCTTTAAAAAGAGTCACTATTATATAGTTTAATGCTGTCACATAATGGTCATAAATATCTGAACAGGAAAGTGTTCTACTGCATATGTAAGATTCAGATTATTAGATGTAGAGTTGTTGAGCTTTTAGACTTCTGCAGATTGCTGCATTGTTACTGACTGATGCTAATACTATTCCAACTGTATTTTACCAGGCTTAGAGCCACTGTGAGAGAGCATTGGACCAAATCACTGCATTTTAGCTCTGAGAAGAAAAGGAATCCTTGTCTGCACCTGTGCGCGTGTTCTCCTGTCATTTTAGCTGGCTTGCGTGCACAGACTGAGCATCATACATCACATCCAGCTCAGATACTCCTCTGGATTTGGAGTACTTTAACACAACCTCCACTGCTCTTTGTCTCTGTGTGCTGCTGCTTTGTCAGACCTCTGCTTTATACATGCATCAAGGGTTTCCATATAGTCCCACCAAAAACAGCAAACTCACAATCCCTGTTGGTGCATAATGTGTCACTCTCTGTACACTCATACTTGCATCGCATCACCACTGAAAGTACCACACAACAATAACATCCACACAAAGGCATAAAAAAGTTCTTATTATAGCCACAAATGTACTCATTCTGCCACAGGATGAGGACTGATTTGATGGATAGTTTATTCGGTAGCAAAGCATTATATATTGTGGCTGTGAGATAGTAAGTCACATTAGGGTCTGTTACAGGGAATCTTTTTCATTGATCCCCAGCTGAGTTAACAAAGCATTGCAGTTTCCATAGGCCTTTTCCTCTGGGGCTGTACAGGCAATATGGAAGAAGCCTGTAGAAGTCCAGATGTGACAACTATATTTCTGACTACCTGAAAGGAAAATCCCACCCATACTGTCTGTACACTAAGCGATAAATCTTCATCCTGTGGCATTCGGTGAAGAAGTCCACAGATTAATTTTTAGTTTTTTGTTTCTTTTTTAATAAGTGTAGTAAATGACTTGTATTTTCTTTCAGGTCGGGTAGTGTTTTCTTAGGCAAGATGCTATACTTGCACCGGCAGTGAGCAGTAGAATATAGCTGGAGTACATGACAGTGATAAATTGTTGGACAAAGATGCTTTTACCATTTGACAAGTAGAGGAAGTGTCTTGTCTTCCTAAAAAGGCAAATCAAGAATTTTACATAATTTAAGAAATGTAAGCATTAAAGGCACACTCAATTTTACACGCAAAGGTCACATTATTAGTTCAAGGTGAGTTTTCCCTTGCCATCTGACTTTGTTGCTTTAAAATAAAACAGCTGGGGTTCACCTCACTGCTTCCCCACATTTCTGATCAGACTTTTGAAAGGTAAATGGAGTCACGAAGCCAGACTTGTCTCCACTTCCCAGAATAGAATAGAGGCTTGCAGCGATCAGGTGGCATCTGCAAAATTTGTCAGTAAATTTGATCTCCTACAAGTGTGTTGGCAAATTCCCCTATCTGAAAGGCACCCATGAGTTACAGTATCTTCTTGTTTTAAACAAAGAGGGCTTTACTGTGACACTGTGACACCATTATAACAGGAGTTTTTGCAGAAGCTTCTGAAATGTTGTCGCACTGTTCACTGATTTGCTCAGGGACAAGAGGCAATTTCATTGGTTCCTGTTCTGTAAAAAGCTTTTGACTGCCTTTTAGTTTGGCTGCACCATACTCATTTAAACTTAAGATGGATGGCAGCCAGGTAGGTGTGGGGGCTGTCCTCCAAAAAATACCAAAACGTGAATACCAAAGCATTTGTAATTGCAACAATATTCTGTGAGACGTACTGCATTATCTGACAACAGTGCAGGGATGCCAATATTTTTGGCCATGACTGTATTGTATGTTGTACTTCTGTGATGCAGTAGGTGGATGAAGGCACGGTAAGTAAGCAAGGTAAGTTATGGTCGGTAACACCTAACACCACACTCCATACTCACCCCATACCATGCAGACACACATACTATTACATACTGAATGCCACACCTAATGTGTTGCTTTCTGTTAAAAGAAATAGGTTTTTCTTACTCACCATCAACCTGCATCTGTCTCTCTTTTGTCATGGCAACAGAGCCAGGTGGCATGAGAATTATGCATGTTAGAAATCATACATACTGTACTGGTATATACAGTCCAGGCTGTAAGTATTTGAGCAGTTACACATTCCGTGGTGATCCAGGTCTTCACTGCCTGGGAAAATAAAAAACATCTGCTTGATGTCGATGGAAAATTTTGGGCAGTTACTACGTGCACATCATTTTCCACAAAATGTTAAATATGTTGATTTTGTTTGAAACCATGTGTATCTGTCCAACTACTTCTGAATCCCTAAATTACTATGTGTCGAGAAAGCTAAATCTCACACACGGTTCTTTCAATGCTGATGTAAATTTACTAAAATTAAAGCTGAGATTTGGCATATTAATGTCACGTCCAATATTTATTTAAAATTGAATGTGTTAAAGCTCAGAGCCTGAAAAGCAAAAAAATGTGTAACTTTCCAGATAATTATGGTCTGCATTCTTAATGCAATAGAATAAGTTCAAGTGAAAAAGAATAATTACTGATAAAAGCAGATAATTAATAATCACAGTGCAACCTCTGCATGCAGAATATCTGGACGTGTCCTTGTCTACTGACAGTAGTTCCATTATTTTTAGACTCTGACACCAGAACTGGGTAGGGTTTTAGACAGGTTGAAGTGTTTTTCACTTAAAAAATCACAAAAAAGGACAGAACCAAAAACACTAATGGATATACTTTGAATAGGATTTTCCTGTATGGTAATACCTTCCATTACAGCCTAATTTATACTAATAGAGGTACATGGCCATGTTGATCACCAGTTAGATTAAATAGTTGGGTCTTGACAGTTATTATGACCTTCTCCTGAGGAAAAAAGATAATCAGGTCTGCGCTGATAGATTTTGCTCCTGTTGAGTGTGCATATGGTGAATTCATGCTGCAGCACATCATGACATTTGGTCAAAGTCATATATATTAAGCAACTCAGAGAAACAATCAGATGCAATTATGATTATTGCTCCACTGACTGTGAATTCATAAGCACTTGAGCATGGACTGTAAAAAATGTCATCTACCTGAATATTAATGACATCTATTAAGACTGAAAGTATATTTCTGGATTCCTGTTAACTATGATCATGATCTTACATAATAAGAGGAATGGAGATTAGTGTGACCCACTCACTGGGAAAACAAGACCTTAAATAAATCCTTATGTGTCTGTAAGAAAGACTGGAAACAGTGACCAATAACTTTGCTGATGTTACATCCCACTGCCCAGTGGTTTCCAAGAGTGGTGGCTCATATCAATGTTCATTTATTGGATACAGCAACATTTACATCATTTTTTGTGACATTTTCAGACATCAAAATTGAAGACAAAGGAAATAAAATCTGTTTTAATCTGCAGTTATGCTACAACTAATTACACAACAATTCAAGTTTGTCAGTCGCCAAAACACATGCTCTAGCTTGGCAGGAGCTCACCAGTGGGTTTAATGACACTGTCAGAGAAGCAATGCAAAGATTAGAGTTGGTAAAAAGAGCTCAAGAAAACACCACTATAAAGAGCTTGAGATAACTGAATCTGAGCCAAACTGGACTCAGACTGAACACTCCACTCATGGCCACACATCTCATACCAGGCAGGCTTTGGCTCTTTGTAAGAGACATATTTGAACACTAACCTGAACCTTGCATGTTCCCTGCTTCATATATGTGGCTCTGTCATCACTAGAATACATTAAAACATCACACAGCCTTGTCCTTATAAGCCTTAAAGTTACAATCCTCTTTTAGTCCTGGTTGATTTGAACACCTACAGTTACTAGTGGAGAAAAAAGAGTCGCACACTTCTTGAAGCAGCAAAACAAACTCTTGTTGTTTTAGTAGCAGTAGTAGTGCTTTTGTTGTTGTTGTTTTAGCAGTAATTGGCCTTTTTCCATCATTGGGTGAGCAACCTGGTTTATGCTGTGCAGTGCAGAAAGGAACTGGTTACCTGGCTGAGAAGTTGGAGGTGTGCTCTTCATCTACCAGCTCACTGTGGCTGTCCCTGACTCTTTCATTCAATATTCAATATTTCAAACTAATCTGCTGTCACAAAATACCAAGAATGACCACTGTCGAGTCTTGTAGATGTGGCCACTGCATTATAAAAGTCAATTTATGTTTCAGCAGTTAAATGCTTTCATTGTCAAATTGCTGCAGTAGGATATGTTCTGTTTGCTTTGGCAGAAGCTTAATACAGGTTTTTTGCTTCAACACAGACACCCAGTTCATAATACTACATATAAAGAAACACTGCAAAACTCTCATCAGTGGGCAATTGGCTCAGTCTCCTTATTCAGTAATAGATAGTAACAGCCATTTATTTAAATGAAAATCTTCAAGCTTGCCACTTTGAATGATTCATACTGTCACCTGTCAAAATAAAAGCAGAGATGCCCCCTTGAATGAATCATGAATGAATCGATTCCATGCATCATGAATTATTGCTTTCCTGTTTAATAAAGGTCCTCAATCCATGCATCCTTGGTGAGAGGAGATAGAAGAAAAGAAAAGTGGAGACACAGGCAAGTGCCATGTTAGCCAAATGGAAAGCTCATACCGTTTTAGACGCCACTGTATGAGATGTTCTCAGTAACTGAGTTTTGCTACCATTAACTGAAGTTCCTGACCTGCATCTGTGGGACTACATATTGTTCTGCTGCAACATGATTGGCTGTTTGGATAATTGCATGAATAAGCTGGAGCACAAGCAGCCCTAATGAAGTGCACACTGTCTGTATTTATGCATATGTAAGTGTGTATGAACCTACACCTCACCCAAACCTTCACTCTTTATCTGTCTCTCCGCCTCCACCGTCTGCCCACCAGCTGCCCCCAGAGCTCTCTCAGAGTTCTAATGTTTATCATGTAAAATGTGCTGCAGCTTGAGCACCAACAGAATCAAGAGAAGGGTGGGAGATTTTATCCAAATGACCATCAGAGTGAATAAAGTGTACAACCCCGCCCCACTCTGTTGGGAGGAGATGTAGATGTAGAACATACATGTTTGATGAGAATATTGTCCAAGCAACATGTTGGATTACCTGTATGCACTTCCCAATTATTATTATTACATCAGAGAATTTCACTATAGACTATTTTTATAGACATCATCATCTGCATTTGCGATGCATTTGCTATAATGTTGACTATAATGGACATTAGCATTGCATAATGTATAATGAGCCAGTCAATGATCTATATACATAGTTCACCCTTAAGCTATACAAGGCCTCTCATTTACTTTACCACCGTAATAACGAATGTTTTATTGAATTTTTGCTTGATGATAATTCTCTAATGTAATGTGTGTGAAGCCAAAGCATCTTATTGCTCTGAGCCCTAAAGCCACAACCTCGTCATCTAAACTGTTTCCAGCAACATACTGTAGTTTGCTTTCACTCAATCCCATGTACTGTGCACTAAATTCTAATGAGAACACCAAATATTTTAGCTGCAGCTGACAACAGTCCCTCATGAATGTTGTACTGTGTTTCTTCCTTTTGAGCAATATTTACTGAAAACAAGTTGGAAAATTCTTACCTGCCCAGGGAGGATTTGGAGGGAGTTAAGGGCCTTGTTCAGGGATGGTGGTAAGGGTGGGGACAGATGATGGGCATTTTACCTTCCAACCCCAGTAAGGGGGATTTGAACCTTGATCTCCTGATTGAAAGCTCACCTCCTTAACCTCACGGCTGCCCCCAGTAGTGGAAGTTACTGGGCCAGCAATAATAAAACTGCAGATGCATGACTTTGTTAAACTATTTGTATCTCTCAATTGAGAGATGTTATTTACACTTACACTTCATGTTATTTTTCACTTTAATGCACCAGCGAGATTTAATGTTAAAGTTGCCAAGGTGCCAGTAAAGTTGCTAGGGAACCTTATTATTAATAATAGCTGCTATACTGCACACACACAAACACCACCCCCACTTGAACAAGTTCTGCCAGCTCTTTCACGTGGCTCATCTGACCTTACACAAACTGGGCTTGTGTTCTCATTAGTTGCAGTTATGACCCAAAAAGCAAATAACCAGAGAATATGAGATGACAGTTAAACATATATCCCACTTTCCCTCGGGCCGTGAGGAGCCAAAGTGGTTCTCATGATATTCAATGATTCACAACACAAGCACAACAAATGCTAGCTATGCTACACAATGCCACAAACCACAGCCACAGACAGATTGTTCTGTACCCCTGCTGTGATTGTGACTTCTGGTTTCATCATGTTCTTGTTGAAGCCCTCATGACATAGGAGTCATGAGCTCCTAACACTAGATACTAAACCTCTGTGCATGGCTGTTAGGCAATCCTGTTAAAAAAAAAAAAAGAACCCTTGCTGAAGAAGCTGCTGGTGACACTTTGTTCTGGTTTGCTCTATTCACAGGCCAGCAGTGCTGGTATCAGTAAATGGTAAATGGTCTTGCATTTATATAGTGCTTCTCTCGTCTCATCGACCACTCTAAGCTCTTCTACACTACAAGCCACATTCACCCATTCATACACACAGAGCTTCTACATTTTTCATCATTTTTTCCTATCATACACCATTCACACATTAAAGATCCATAGGGGGCAATTTAGTATTCAGTGTTGACACATCGACTGGAGCCAGGAATCGAATCACCGACCTTCCGATTAGTGGACAATTCGCTGTACCCTACAGCATACACAACTCACATGAACTGTATTTCAGGAAAAAATATGCTTTTTTAAAATAACTTATTTCACTCAAAGTGAAACACTCAACAACAAGGTATTCAACAAGGTGGAGCCTGGACTAACACCTCATTAGCAACCATAACACAGAGCTTTCCTCCATGAGTCTCTGTAACACTGCCAAACTAAAGGTGTGCTGAAAATTGACTGCTAGTGACATGACTGGAAGTCTGTGTATGTTGAAAACTTCAGCTCATACTTCCTGGATTTAAGCTGCTCATTATCTGGGGCTCTGCCATGTCTCTGTTAACTATGAGGAAACTTTGGAGGAATTACATAGTGCAGAATGTTGTGCATGTGCCAGAATGTTTTGCTGAAATCTGTTCAACAGATAAGACAGTTTTAAATGCACGTTCCTATGGAACAAAAAAAACCTTGATAGAAAACCCACTTGACTGGACAGTATTGATGGACATTTCAAACATGAGGTAAAGCACAGTCTTGCGCTAAGTGCAATGTGTCTACCCTGGCATACAGTCCAAAATATCTGTGCTATATGTGACTGAATCAGCCCCTCACTTTGTAATTCCTGCATAATCTTTTTATTTCTGTTTCTGGTCTTTTTTTTTATTTCAAAATTGTTGTAATCTTAATTTTTGCTTCAAATGTAGTTTTGACCATTTCAGTATGAGACTAATTCATTTAAAACTGCTCTGATCATTTGCATTTCATTTAAAAATAATGGAAATTGCTTGACTACAGTCTAAACCCTGTCACTTCTGACTGTCTCATTACGCAACAAAAAACCCTTCTTTGGCCTTCATCCAGTAATGACACAAATTTATTACAGCCCCAAGTGTGATTCAAAAGCAAAATGACCCCTCAAATGCTTGTATCACAGCAGCATTGTGTGTATGGTTAAATGATCCAGCTCAGACTTTCTAAAAAAAGTGGCCTCTCTTGGCTTTGTAGATTGAAATGGGTGGGGGTGGGTGGGTTCTTGAATATAAGTGTTCAAGACCGTTCGTTTGAACCATAAGGACTTTGGATCCACATTGAACAAGGTATAACGATCCATTAATTTGTAATCAAGGGTAATGTGTAAGAGTTGGAGCAGAAGTGAGGCTAATGCAGCTAAACCTATTTATTTATTAAAATTCCTACTAGCAAAATATCATACCACTATTATCATATTTTGCTCTGAGCTGGAACAAGAATACGTCATTTTGCATTGTCTTCCAAAACGAAACAAGAGCCTTTTCTGATAGGATGCCCTATTGGCAGGACAGATTGTGGCTATCTGTTGGCAGCACCTGGAGGTTGCTCGATGTCTTCCTAGATCTATTATTCATGAATGTTTCCAATCTATAATGTCGTCATCCTTACTGTCCATACCGGAAATCTATGATGTTGTACTATTCAGTATGTGTGGTATCTACTGCATGCCTTTCCATCCTGGATGAAAAATCCTGTTCCTCCTGAGTTTTCTTCCATTTTTATCCTTCAAAAAGTTTATTTTGTGGAGTATTCCCAAAAGAACAACAGGTGTTGTACAATGTACAGATTGTTAAGCCCTTTTGGGATATATAAACATAATTTGATTGGACAACATCCTTTGCCTGTACTTTCCAGAACTGTAACACCTGTCCTCTGGACTATGTCCACAAATATGCCAATATGGACGCTGCTATTGCTAATGTTTGTGTTAAGCCTAGCTGCTTTTTGAGAATAGAAACAGATTCAAATATGGCAGAAAAAAAGCATGAGGAAGCATTTCAGGTTTTCTCAGAATTTGTTCTGACAACAAAACCCTTAAAAAAAACAAAAGGGTATCATAGCACAAAATCAGTCACCATAAGGCCAAAATCAGGTAAAGAAAAAAAATTATATGAATCAATTAAAATTTCTAAATCTACAAAAAATTGTTTTCATGAAGAGGAATAGGATCTCATCTGCAGCAAGCAAACATCTCTCTCAGACTCTCTAAGTGAGGCAAAAGAAGTACTCAAACCAAACTCCATAGATTTAAAAAAGGACCTTTCAACAAAGGGTGGAGGATACTCAGAGTTCCAATTGTATGTTGTCTGAAGGGTCGATGTATTTAGGTAAAAGGGGGGCCGTGTAGAGGGAACCCGGTGTAAGAGGTTCAGTAATCCAGTTCTGTGAGTGAGTCTGAAGGTGAAGGGAAAGTTCCAGTGGCATGTAGCAGAGGCAAAGGGCATAGTGGAGAACCAGGCTGGGTGTGAGGGATCAGAGCGGGCAACATGGTGTTCCAAGCAGGCAGGCAGGCAGGACAGTGCAGGACCGGGAGTGGCAAGGTGCAATGATCATGATAGACGCTGAACAGACAATGTCAGGACTGGCCTTTTCTACTGCAGGTGAGTGGAAATTAGAAGCAGGTGATTACTGGAGTTGGTGGGAGAGTAAATAAGTACCACATCCAGGAACTGAGGTAGAGCAGACCCAGATCCTGACAATTTGACTGTAGGTCCAGACAAAAACACACTTGGTAAAGCCTCCTTTTATCATAGGTTTCTTACTCAGGGTCAGAACAAGTCACAATTCATGCATGAGTTGACATATTTTAACCATGTAAAGTGGATATGGCTAAAGTGTGAAATATAGCAATATTTTCCTTTTCATACATCTAGCACACACAGTTAACTTTCATTGGGAGTTGTAATAAACATTTTCAACAGTTTTGCAGATTGTCGACAGCTCATCCCATAATTACTCTCCTATTAGGTGTGATGATTCTTTGCGCATTTGTGACACATTGTGTGTTTCATTACACATAGTCATAGCCTTGTTCATATAAGGAAATGTTTTGTGCAGCTGCGTGGCCTGCACCAGGATTGAAAATGTTCCCATCTTATAAGAGATTAGGGGAAAACACAGTGTGTTTTTTTTGGAAAAGAAAAAAAAATTAAACTGATGTGCTAACCTTTGGTCTGCTCTTTCATACTACATCTAGGTTTACCACTGAACCCACCTTTTCAGCCAACCACTGTTAGAAAAGGACACACTCGTTCTATAAGTTACATTTTTTCACTAACTTCTAAGAATTGAACCTCCTGAAATTCAGCATGACAGGCTATCCTTTTTACTGGTTCATTTGTCAACACATCAGAACACCTTTGAGATATTTGTATTAAAATAAGTCATGCCAGGGAGATTTTTTTTTTATTTCCTTTGTTCCAAACAAAGGACTGATTGCATTAGAAGTGCTTGAGGGGAATCGGGGCCTTCTAGGTCAGAGCACTTTGTGATGGGAAGTGTAAATACAGAGGGCCAAATCAAGTTAGGATGCACTCAGTGCTCATTTGCTGACAGCGTGAAATGAAAGCAAGATGCAATAAGATCTGTGCGAGGATTTTGCTGAAGGTGAGCTGTGGGAGAACCATAATAAGCGAAAGATCCACATGTGATAGACTAAGAGGCTGCTAAATTGATTTGAGTCCTCCCTGATGAGTAAGTCAGTACACAGATGTGGGCAGGAGAGAAAAACAAAAAAGGAAAAAAAGAAAAAGAAAAAAGAAAGTGGTAGCAAAACCTGAGGTCACTCACTTTCAAATCAGCTGCCACTTCAAAGGAAAGACAGACTGATGACTGAGCAAGCAACAAAAAGTTTATTTCTTGGGGTTCTTTTCTCTGACATTTTTCTTCGCATAGCATAATTAATTAAAGCACATCAAGCATGTGCCGAGATGACAGGCAGTCTATCACGTCCTGTTTTCATTCGCAGTCCCTCGCAATGGCGACGAAAGGCAGATGAAAGGTGGGACCACGCTGAGCAGGTTGCAGAAACAGGAGCCAGGTTTAATTTTTCACTCTCACCGCAAGAGACAAAGAACAAACAAACCTAACCACATGGACTGTAAAAGTGTTATTTCACTTCTGCTGAGAGGAACTTGTGATTTATTAGAATCTGTCACAACCCACATTTCAGTCTACAAAGAACGGAAACATTTGTTACTCATATTCTACTTCTCTCTAATATCAAATCCAAAATAACTTGTACATATTCAACCTGCTTATTTAATGTCAGTCATTAAAAAAGGTATACACATAATTACTGAGCTATATTTTTTGCAGCTTTGAACACTGCAGTTTTTCAAATAAAGTCCATCTCTTCTAAATATCTGCTGCACCCCAGGAGCAACTGAGGGCAGTCGTAAAACTAAACAAGGAACAAATGCCATGCTGGGCATAAATATTCACATATACATTTCATCAGATATACAATAAAACACTTCTAAACCTAAAACATGACTGTATTCATGGGTACAAAAGTAGGAGCTCTGGTCTGAATGAAAACCCCAGGATTTGAGAACTGAAGGAAGGTCATCTCTATTGTGGATCCATGCCTTGAATATACTAATGGAGGTAAAGTAAATCCACTTTTCATTCTTGTGATAACATAATGTGTTAAAACATGGAGAAAAAAAACCCTTCATTGCAGATTAACAGCATGGAGTTTCTGGAAGGTGCTGTAATGCCAGCTCCAGAATGATGGACATTCAGCCCCCATATTTGACAACATCAACAAAGGTGTTAAGCTGTAACTGGTACTACTGCAAAGGTTGTATAAAGGTTTTGTTGTGCCCCCTGAGGGAGCTGTGTAAAATTGATAAATTGACATAGCTCAAGTCAGTGTCAGTTCGTACTGAAGACTAAGAGTCTGAAAATGAAGCAACCTGGGGTTGTGTAGTCAAAAGAAGAAGTAAGCTTACCTGACCTCTCTGCTGGAGGCTATGCTAGCTGCCACCAACATAACACCCCTGAATCTCCGACTGAATTGCATCATGGGGAATGTGGGTGCCAGCCTTTGATAGCAGAGGACAGTGTGTGGGGTAAGACATACAATATCTCTGGTCCTGCTGCATCAGTTTTCAAACTCTGGAGCGCAATGATTGATAGATACTTTATTAATCCCAAAAGGAAACCTGGGAAAGGTACACTATCATGAACAGGACTTGATACCCCATTGGATTACATGTCTAATGCCTTAACCTCTCGGCCACCATGATAATATGTTGAGACTACAGTGGCACATGGTAAAATCCAAATATGAAGAGATATCTGATATAAGTCTAGCTCACTTCCATATAGAGCTTTGTAATAAATATATCTGTTAATTATACACAATGAAAACAATATTTATTTCTGTGGTGTCTATACATTTTCCCACCACAGTAATGTACAGATAAGATCCCTGCACAACCCCAATAACCACAATCATGTGAGCAACCGCAGCGCTGCAAACCAGATTCAAAAGAGTGCGCAAGCACTGTGGCTCTTTTTGTGATGGTGATACATTACATTACAGAACATCTACATAACTGGCACCAATGTTTGAGAGGCCAGCAAGAAAGGGTCTTTGAGTCCTCCTTGTGCATTTGGACTGCTGCACATGTGCTTTTTCTGCATTCCCCATTGTGCGGAAGCTTTTCACTGAACATTGCGGTGCAACACACATGAAAGCTGATAAGTGAAAGCCAATGAAGCACAGCAATACCGTCTAAGCAAGCATCAATAATGTATACAGTAGTTGCACTATCTCCTGGGTAAGCACTGCAGGAGGTACGTAGTCTAGTGAAACCAGCCATCTGTGGCCCAAACAAAAACCTTCTGAAGCTCTGATCTCTGCTCCACTCTCCCTCCCCACCAACATCTCTCATCTCTCCACCCTCCCTCCCAAGATCCCAATACTTTGGGGACTTTCCAGCTATTTAATGTTTAATGTCCTCTAAAGCCAAAAGAATGCTAATTTCTGTGGCCTGCTACCAATTTTCCTCCTTTCACTCTCACCCTGAAATTACAAATCTGTTGTCCTCACTGCCCTGTTTATCCCCTGTGTTACAGCTGGGGACAATTATGCACAGGAAACTCACAGGGGGATGTATTTTGGGAGCAGTCAGGAAGTGAGTGGTGGATCCATCCTTCAAGGCAGGCAAGGAACTGTAGACTGGGGTGGGGGGTGGGGGGTAAACTCTCGCCACAGAGACCTTTCTGGGAGCCCTGCACCGCCAGTTCCCCGCCACCTCCATGGCCTGTGAAGATTAGCCAAAACAAGGCGTAGAGGCGGGGTGAGGGGATTTCGAGAAAGAGGGATTAAAGAAAGAAAGAAAAGGGGAAGCAACTCTGTTTACCCTCTGTCCTCCCCTCCTACTGTGCACAGCACTCAAGTCTTTCTGCAACTTGAGCCATCATATTTCCAGACAGAAGAAAATGTCTTTGTTTCTCAAGCTCTCATGTGTGAAACTTTTGTTGGCTTGTGAGAGTGAGTAATATCTGAAAAGACCCCTAAAACCTGCATCATAATTTATTTAGTCTACAATTTAGGAACAGGGCAATGAATTAGCATTATTTAATACATAATTAAAAGAAAGACAATGGGCCTAATTTGAAGACATTTTATTTCTCTGTAATATTTGCTTGTTAAAGTGAAAGACAAGATAAAGTTTTGACATTGATTCACAAAATGTGGAGAGGTTTGTGTTTTACTGTGAAGGCCTAAAAAAGCAACTAATGTTAGAGGAAATGCATTGAAAATTGATTTTTACCTATCTGCATGTTATCATTTTTCAATGGAGAAATGCCTACAAAGCTTCTTGAGCCAGCACACAAGCTTTACAGCATTATAGGAAATGAGTCATGGATCTGTTTGTTGCATGAATAAACTTAATTATCAATCCTTTGCCCTGAACAACAAGAGGAGTCAAGACAGAATGCAGCACCACCACCATTCATTAATGAAATAGTTTTCATCTAAGGCAAGCAGTGGGTACGAATATTCCTGTATTCAGTAATAAAAGTGTATCTTTGTGTTTGGGTGCATTGAGGTACATTGTGGTAAGGCTGACTGACAAAGATCCTCTCAAGGGATGGAGGTTGAGGTGACATTTATCTAAGGGGACTCTTTTGTTCTTGAAATGTCCCCCATGCTTTCAATAATTCAGCAGGCAGCCTGGTCGTCTCTTTACTTCCGCTTGACATGATGCCAACATTTACCACCTCAGGGTTAACTATCTGCTTGCCTTCATAACCCTAGAAGACGATGAATGAGATGCTACACATCAATGGGATGTTATTTACAAGGCTGCTTATTAAACGTCGGCACAAAAGTGCTACTTCTGTGTAGGTACTGTACTTGTCTGGAGTGCGTCCTTGTGAATCATTTCCCTTCTGTGTGTGAGTGGTATTACACATGAGCTTTCACAGGACATGTGTCATTGCTGTTATTTATCCATTGTGTGCCCTCGAACACCTGCAAATTGCATTTGATTATGGCGCTAACGGAAAAAAAGAGAAAAAAGGACATTCATTTTTATCGCATAAAAAGAGACTTTCTGTAGAGGAAAAACAACAGTATGTTGTTTGATTGGATGTTTTTTTTAAACAAAACAAAACATTTTCCGGACCCTGGGCTCTACTGCTTTAACCATGACCAGTACAGTTTCCTAACCATATCCAAGTAGTTGTTTTGCTTAAACCCAATGCTAAATTAAATTGAGTCCTTGCTTCTCTCCACAAGGAAGCAGCGCACTAAGCACAACAGGGAGTGTGGAGCATTGATAATGAATCCCCTACATTGTGAAGGCTTTGCTTTGGTGGCTTTTGTGCCTAAACCATACCTTAACACAGGGAGTGGAAGTGTGGCACTCTGTGGGTCCTCCATTAGACCAAATTGAAGTAGCTGAAAAAATGTATGAATAATATGAATTATAATCAAGTAGTAGTCCAATTATACTGCTGTAAACTCATTTCGACATAAAGGCAAAAGTATTCTTTACTAAAATTGAAATTACAAGTGCCCTCAGTTGCTCCTGGGGTGCAGCAAATGTTTAGAAGAGATGCACTTTATTTGAAGTGAAATTGGCTTGAAAGAGTAGAACACTTTAACATCTTCTTTAGAGAAAAGGGCTGATGATGCCAGATCTGAATCCAGAACAACACCTTGGGATGTTGTAGAACTGGTGATTGATTGAATGTGCAGCTCATAAAATCTGCAGAAATACTGTTACAATCATGTCAGCTTGGAGCAGAATCCCATAGGAAAGTTTACAACATCATGCCACAAAACCCTGATGATTTTTGAGAGAAAGGGGAGAAACTACTTCACTAATAGTAAGATAAAGTGCTCAGTGTACAATCCACCATCCACTTCCCTGGAGATAAGAGAACATTGTTTCAGATTTTTTTGGGGGATGTCACATTGAGTTTCAGTCCTTTGGCCCCTGACCAGCCACAGTGAATGACCCAGGTGGGATTTGGGAAAAGAGTCCACCTGTCCCAGACCAGAGGACAAGACATAGCGATCTGCCTCTCACTCTCATATCCCCCAAGGCCACAATGTTTGTGTATGGGTTTGCATTCTCGAGGGTAATCAGGCTCTGTGTTCAAACGAATATGGGCTCTCAGAGGGTCAGAGGGGCCTACCTAACGATGGCATTTATCATCAGCCCAGAAGTGGAAAGGAAAGGTTGGATGTAACCACCTCAGAGGTTGTTCAAAATCAATCACGGAGTCGGCTGCACCCACAGACCAAAATAGAGACTGATTGTTTGGATTTGTTGTGCAGCTGTGTGTCATTGCTTGTGTGGCTGTTGATTTGCTTCGCCATGAGACTGATATCTGAGAGCACTTCTGTATATGTGGGTCAGAGTTTTAAATTCCTGGTTCAAAGCTCCATCTAGTTAATTGGCCCCATGGTATGTATTAAAAATAGTTAGATTCCTGGTTGTAAAAAAAAAAAAAAAAAAGAAATACTGAGAAAAAACATTCAGAGCCATACAGTCCAGGTCATCCCTGAACAGAAACCATCAGAAGAAATCATTGGTCTGTGTGGAAAGTCCAAACAGCCCTGTTCTTCAAATGTGATTTAACTAAACTTAGCTAACATGCTGATATGAAAGTGAAACCATGGCAAAATCTTGCAAAAAGCAGCTTTACTAAGAAATAATTTCTTCATAAATGATGATTCAAATGATGAGCGAAATTAAACATAAATCTGACTCCAGTGGTCTTTTAACATTCAGAAACTTTAGTTGGGTTCATGTCTTTTTGTTCACAGTATGTCAAAATATTCCCAGGTTTCTTTATCAGTGCGAAACCTTCATGTTTTATTATGTGTAAGTGAGCTGTAGCTAATAAAATTGTGGTGATTGCATCAGCAGTTCATAATTTCTCATTAACCTACATATTTTGCTCTAAAATTATCACGCTTTCATTTCAAACCTGCAACAAATGAAATCATTATAATGGAGCCATTTCTGCAAATGATTTAAATTACTCAAAAACTCTTTGGTCACGAGCCAACTAACTGTCACTAAGTCTGCACTGCTGCGTATTTGTATTAAGGGATCAGCAGCTACAGTTGAATGAAAAACAACTTCTGAAAAAGTAAATAAATAGAAAAATCCAGCATCATGTGAGATTATCATTTTAATATGGATAACTCCATTAACCACATGTGAAAAACAGAGTCTTGGTGCCTTTTTGCACAGATGCTACAGAATCCCATCGTTGCAATCGGAAGACAAAAAAAGGAGTATAAGAAATGAAAATAAATTAATTAATTAATAAAAACAATCCATTTATGGTAACTCAGATTATGGGCAGTCAAAATTCTGACTTCAGTCAAAATATGCAGATTTGAAATGATATGTAGATCTATGAAATACAGTAAATCAGGATTATCAGACTTAAGGTGAAATGTTTTTTTACTATCCCATGATTGAGGCTTGGTAAACTTAAACTTGAACTTGTAATTATGAATCACTATGTCCAAATTCTGACCCAATAAATTGAATAAATCTCACTTGCTAATTTATTAGTTCAGTTTTTTAGTGTTGAGTAAATATCAAATAAACATTTCAGTATTTTTTTCTTTTCCTATCAGAAATCAGGCAGAAGACTCTTTCCTTCCTTTCTGCCTGTTTTATGGTGATGGTGAACAAAGAAATCATGGTACAGCTTGAGCAAGAAAAACTACAAGCAAGCAGAAACTACATAATGATTTAAGTGGAGCTGTGAATCCTCAAATGAGAGCAAGGAATTGCCATGAAAAACTTCAGCAAAATCAGAAGTATGATTTTTTTTTTCCCATCAGTGCCAATGTGTTTTCTAAGGGGTGCAATGTCTTTGATGACGGAGACCCCCTTAAGGAGTCCAATCAGTCAATTAGCGTTCCTCTGATGTGGCCTGCTTCACAGGCTGAGCCTCTTCACAGAGACCTCTGAAATAACCAGCTGTGTAATCTCATTTAGCAGCACCTGGGCCACAGCAGGACCGAAATTAAGTCATTATAGGTGCCTGGTCACAGTCGTGAACATATGTAAATTGAGATAAATCAACCCACACCAAAAACAGTGTTAATTCAAGTATTTTCAGGTAGAGCTGCATAATTACTCCATGTAACTACAGTTTGTACATGTTTATACAATTAATGTCAACATTACATTAAACAACAGTGAATTGTACATTACATTCTGAATTCCAAAAAAGATGTTTACCAATAATGTAATATGTTTTATCTTTACAGATTCAGCAAGAGACACATGCAAGGAAATATTTATTGAATTTTTATTCATTTTATCTTGAATTTAACAGTTTACTTATTTGCTCAGCCCTAACCCAAACAACTTATTTTTCTTAGGGAACAATATCCCAATATTGATGCTTTTTTTGGATTTGAATTTCTGATATCACTGAGCCACTTTTCATTTTATTAATTCAGCCTGTTATGTGTTTGACTGAACTGGTTTACATAGAAGAATTGTTTGTATGCCCAGTTTTATTTTCAAAAATCAGAAAATGCTGATTAAAGAGTGGTTATTTATAAAAATCAAGAAAATCTTTGTTTGCTTTAGTTACCACAAAGTTGTTGTGCCACATCAGTTTTAAAAGCCCACCACACATTTCCTAACAAACTACTGAACACTGAGTCCCACTGCTCTTACCTGTTGCTTAAACTTATGAGCATTTCACCACTCGCACCACCACAGGGGAATCCAAGCAAAACAGGTAGCAATAGCTGCACTTCCTCCACCTCCTGCACAGCTCATATCCCCAATAAGAAATGACTAATGATTGTTAATGCTATGTGAGCTTGTTGAAAAAGGGAATTTAACTGTGGTATCAATCTTTGCATGCAACATTTGCGATTAGCAGTAATTCACAGAAGTTTATCAGATCTTCCCATAAGGTAACACAGGAGCTTGGGGCTTAGATGCAGTCTCCAACAATATCCAAATATAACCCAGAAAAAGAGAAACTAATAGCAACTGTACAATGACAGAATTTCTATATGCATCAGTGGAAAACAAGTCCAAGGTAGGGAAGTAAAAATACAAAAGTGAAATAAAAAGTTCAATGCATTAAAATGATTTGTCTGTGTCAGTACAGAATTTACCCAAACTGGACATATTCTCACAAATGCTACAAAACATTCCCAGTCCCTGCAACTGGGAGGTAATCAACAGAGCACTTATTCCCTATTGAATTTTTCGTGTGCCATAGAGATTGAGCACATAGTCTGTTTTTTTCCCAAAAAGTCATAAAAGTCCTGCAGATTGACTGTCCACACTGCACTGTTGTCTGCTGGGGCAAAATTAGCGCTTAGGCTCCTGTCGGCGCTATTCATCCCAATGGCACATCTGTCACTGGAAGCTAACACTAACAGCAGGCAGGTCACAGTGCCCATCGTCCTCTAAAGAACAGAGATGGTTGCAACCGGTCATTAAAGTGATAGATTTGCTCTCTCCACCTCTCTCTGCTTTATTTCTCTTTTTTTTATGCCCTCATCTGTCAATCTGTTGCGCTCAGCAGAGACTGACAGATTGCCTCTCCTTCTCTGTTCCTCTTTCTTCACTGTCTTCCGCAGCCAGCCAGTCCTTTGCTCTTCCTTCTTGTCATTCTTCCTTTCACTACATCTTTGTCGGCCTCTTGTTTATGAGCTGGCGTAGCAGACAGCCAATGGCATTCCATTCTAATTATCTATCAGCTGGATGAAGGCATTTATCATATGTATAATTAAAACAAACAGAGGAATGGGGCTTGTCTGTAACCCCCTGGGAGCCAAAGGTGACATCATTAGCCCATGTTCAGAGACCTGAGCCTGGGCAAGGAGGAGGAGGAAGGTGGAGCGGAGTCATGAGGGGTGTCTCTGGGTGGACAGAGTCATTAAACTGGGCCTTCATTCATTATGAATGAGCTGTAGTGCCGTCTGTTCCAGCCTGTAATTCTAGCCTCTCTTTGAAGTGGAAGAAAGGAGATAGAGTGAAATTAAAGACAGAGAGCCTGAGAGACAACTGAGAGAAAAGAAAGGGAAAGGGAGAGAAGGAGATGAGAGGAAGAACAACGCATGTGCCATGCCCTCACTTTTTGTGCCAGATTTCCTTTTCTTTCTTAGTCAAGGAGTAAGAGTTGTCGGATTTTCAGAATTTGTGGTCCCTTTCCATCTTCCTCTTTTTCCCCTCTTCTTTTGTTAGCCATACCAGCAGCATTGCTCTCGGGATGGCTCTTTTGGTCGGTAAGTTGGAAGGTCCATCACTTTGGTCGAAATGGAGAACCATGACAAGTGTTGGATGGATTGTCAAAATTGCTGCACAGGAACTAAATTTATACTCTTGTTCCTCTGTTTGAAACTCAGGATTAGGGGTTAGTTCCTGAGCTATCCTGAATAGGTCCTTTGTGCCCAGGTACTGTTTTTTC
Organism: Psettodes erumei; assembly: GCA_016785225.1. Classification (NCBI taxonomy): domain Eukaryota; kingdom Metazoa; phylum Chordata; class Actinopteri; order Pleuronectiformes; family Psettodidae; genus Psettodes; species Psettodes erumei. Next base: position 204,994 of record JAFBJZ010000939.1, read on the forward strand.
TGATGGTGGAAGCATCCTAATAGATGCCTGCAAGTCTGTGAAGATACAGAAGTACAGCTGGTACACACATAGCTGATCAAAGGAAGTGGTTTAGTGTTTACACGATTATGCTTGACCAACTGTTAGTTTGCCACAGCCTTGCTCTGTGTGGATTCTCTGACTGTAGATACATCTAAAGAGACCAAGGTTAAATGGCCTTTATAAATTGGGCCTGGATTAGTCTCACCCCTTTTCACTGACTTATCTTTGCCATGATGTTATTAGCAGGTATTTGACATAATGGATATGGTGGATATCAAAGTGCTTCATCTCAAATGGGGGGATTACATCTCCAAGATGCATTCAAAGTTGCTTACTATCATCTAGCCTTTTTTTTTGCAAAGCACTCAATGTTCCTTTTCATATTCCTGTCGTCTCCGACTCGCCTTTTCCTCTCTTCATCTTCCATGTCTTTCTTCTTATTCGTTTTTCTTCAACTGTCATTATGTAAGAGCAAGATAGGCCACTGAGAAAATTTTGCAGGTCTTTGAAAGCAGTACTAGCTGTCGATTATGAGCATATTTACTTACTTTAGGGACTGTTTAGTGAGCAGAGTGAATAGGGCTGATCCATATGAAACACATACACACACAATAAAGCAGATTGCACATTTGTCGTTTTAATGAGCAACCAAAATGGTTGAAGTCATAAAAGACAAGAATGACATTACCATTCATGTGCTTAACTCACACAGTCACACAGACCTCCCCAAAATATAAAGCAACAGACTACCTCATTAGGGAAATACCTTTTGACCTACTGTGGATTTCAGCCCTTCCGTATTAATGATTGTGTTGCCAGGAAACAGTAAAAATTAGATTCACTGTATGAAATATATGAAATTAAAAAAAAAATGTTTTTGCTTATTCTCTTTTGAAAAATAAATAAATAAAAAATAACTTCATATTTGCAGAAGGTGTTAAAATTTTTTGGATGCAATTATCCTGTTAATGTGAAGTCATAATCTGAGGATGATAATAATTTATGTACCAGGGCTCCTCTCAGTTCTGTCTTTTTTTACCCCCTTTCTGGTTTTGTTTGTGCTGAAGCAAGCATAAAGAAGCCACAGCTCACATGCGTGATGACACTAACACAGAGGAAAAGAGGTAATCCGCATTAGCAGATGACAGCATTTAGAGTCAAACTCAAACAGGAGCACCCAAATCTATCTGCTCTAATGAACCAATGTAGCACTTTTCGGCCTGAGCCTGCAATTATTCTCACTTTCCTCCTCTCATTAATGCTTTCGGTGTGTTTGCCTTTATTTGCGTCAAGTGCAGCCATTTTCTCCCCATCTGCCTATTAGCTAGTGTCACCCCTGACCTCTTCTCTCAGCATTGTGTTCACAAAAAATGATTTATGTGATGCAGCATGCAATTCAGAATAGCAGTGCATTTGGCTACGCATTTCATGAGTGTGAGCTGTGCGGAGGCCAATTATTGCAAACATGCTACTTGCTGTTATGGGCGATGCTGGCATGTGTTCATATCTGACTTTCTGAGTCAACATTTACCGAGCCTTGATTATAAGAGTGCAGCCTCTGTATCATAAATATAAACATAAAGTGAGAGGTTATCATAACTTCCTTCAACTTTTGGCAAGCCGTCAGGCCACAGTGGGTTGTGAGTAGGCTGTCTCACCTTTACTTCTTTGATACAAAGTCTGTTTTTACATACAATGTGCTGAAAACGCACACACAAGTGCACATGCTGACCTATGAATGATTCATTATGCACATACACCAAATGCAGGGTAGAGGGCTTTCTCAAATTTTAAATTGCCCCTTACGCTCCCAGTTTCAGTCTACTGCTGCACATTTGGGATTAGCCTTCATTCTCACTCAATTAACATACATTACCGCACATTCCTACACATGTTGTTCATTTCCTGTGTTTTTGTATTTGAAGGCTGCTGAGAACTAGCTTTTAAATGCTAATATGGAGGCTTCCTTCCTTGCTTCTTCCTTCTAATCTTCCTCGGTGGATTAGGGGGTGTAATGGTTATGGTAAATTTTTAGTTTGAATGATTAACTACAAAGTGTATGAGCTTTCTTTTATGAATATCCTAAATAATAAAAAGATGATTTGTGTTAAATGCAGTCACACCCAGGGACAGTTTTACAGCAGTTGCATGTCAATGATCTTGATATTTAAGATTTGATTTTACAAATCTTTTACAAATCCAAAGTCGTGTATGTATACACAAAGCCTGATTTGGGGTTAATTCCATGTACACAACTGTGCTGCCCAAACTACTCACAAAAGCACCAAATGACGATTAATCTGAGGCTGACAATAGTTTCCAACAAATGTATATTTCATCATGATTAAGTAGCATTTAGTAAGAACTACAGTACCCAGTTATTAGAGGATATTACATAAAGTAAACCCAATGCCTTCATTTGGAATAAAGTGGGGGCCTGGTGCTGAGTGGCCAAGACAAGATAGAGAAGTCACAAAGTATTAAGAGACAGATTAATGCATTGTTGGTTTTGGGGTTCATTTTTAAAAGAAAAACAAAAGTACCCATCTTTCAAAAGTGCATTCAGGATGAAAGTGGAGAAAATGCCCACTCGCTGTCCATGTTTATTTGCCCTTGATGGTACTGACTTTACAGGTGTTGTTATGTGTCTATAGCAGCAGTGAAATGGACTGACAGATGTATTGATTAAGACAGAAGCATATCTCTTTTTTGTGAGAAACACAGGACCAAAACACAGTTACTGTATAGTCAACACACTGGACCAACTCAGCTCAGAACTGACCAATCACTGTCATTTCTCTTCACTGTCACTCATCTGCATTTTCACATTGACTTTATAATGTATCTGTACCTTTACTGCTTGATACTGTTTGTTCTTGTAACACCTTTATAAAGAAAATCCTCATTGACAAGAAAGAAAAACCTAAGAAAACCTAGGCATCCATAATTTTAATCACATATAAAACAGTATGTCTACACTACAGATGCTAACTGTCTGTCTTGGTTATGTATGTATCTGTGTGTGTTTTATGTTTGTTGTTGACTGTACTATACAATTTGTGTGTATGTCTATAGGAGACAGAGCCAACGCTTCCTTCCTTGTCAGACCGCTTTACTCTTGTGCTCCATTCTGATGTGGTAAATCAATTCCACACACAACATCCGACAAGTGATTCAAACTGTTCCCGAGGTATGAGACAGATAGTGTTTTCTGTGATCATGGTCCAAGATCTACAAACCCGCCTTTGAAAGGTTTTTCTCTGACAGATTTCTTTCCATCAGATTTACAGATTACCCATATCCTGGTTCAGCCTCCACTTTGCACCATCACCAAGTGCTGCTAAGGAACATTTGTGGGTAACTGGATCAGTGACATCTGCCATTTCATCGCGACAGTGTGGCTTTCATTTACAGCATGCTTTACCCTGTTGCTCTCTTGAGTATTGTTTGTCACGCATCCCTACCAGCATTGCATTGCAAACTCTTGGTATGAGCCCTGAATGCCTCTCCTTGTAAAAATTGTAATACATTTGTTTTCAATTTGTGTGTGTGTGTGTGTGTGTGTGTGTGTGTGTGTGTGTGTATAAGATAAGGTAAGATAAGATAAGATAAGATAAGATAATACTTTATTAGTCACACGAGTGGGAAATCGCACCATCAGCACTAGCTGACGAGTATGTGCTGACACACAAGGTGGACTGTGAGTCCAGAGTTCTGGATAGGGTGAACACATAAGGCAACTCTATTAGATGGGAGGAGACTTCTTAGACTAATTTTGGTAAGGTTGAACATGCTACACAGGGTCAGGTGCAGGTTGTTCCTTCAAAAATGTGTAATTATTGCAAGTTTAGAGGGCACTGGAATGCTGACTGTCCTAAAGCTAAGGCTAAGAAGGTGTACAGTGGAGGCCAGAGGAACTCTGCTGATGTGCTGTGTCTGTGGAACCTGTCCTGGCCGATTCTTTTAAGCAAGCAGAGCCGAGGAGGCCAAGTGAGTTGGAAAATCCAGATTTTCTGCCTTCATGTCTCATGGTTACGTGTCACTTGGAGGAGGTAACGTGAGCATGCCGGTGAAAAAACTGAGACACCGCAGCCTTTGATTCATACATTTTGAGTTCTGTATTGCCCATCTCTGCTCACTGTGAACACTGGGGATGTAGTCCTAATGTGGGGTATGGGATTGAATGTGGACCTATTCCTTTGCAATCTGTCATCATTAACTGTGGTTTGGTGCAGGGTACAATTGCCCTTCACTGCTGATCAAAGGTGTGGACATTATACTTGGAAATGGTCTGTGTGGCAGCCGTGTATGGGCTGACTGTCCACCGCGTCTGATAGTATCATCCACAAACATTGTGACTGGTGGTCCAGATGACAACACTCAGTGTTTCCCAGAGGTGTTAATGCCTGTAGTTTGACATGGACCAGGATTATGTGGCGAGTGAGGTGGATCCTGTTGCTATTCCCTGACTCTCTGTTGTCCGTATCTCGCAGTGTCCCTGCGGCAGAGCAGAGAACTGACCCTTCACTGAGTGAACTGTTTTTATTCTTTTCTCTCCACTAAGGATGGAAACAGTGCTGTTAGTGGCTACCTGCTGCAGGGGGGCCTTCTGCTGAGAAAGTGGCTGTCGCTTGGGGAAGCTGTGGTTAGAAAGCCAGCATTGCAGATTACTGTTCCAATGAAGTTTCGTGACAAGGTTCTTAGGACCTCCCACAATCAGTCTCTCAGAAATCTGGGCATTCGTAAACCTTCAACTGTATTGCTGCACTGTTATTTCTTTTGGTCACAACTAAAGAAAGATGTCTGGTTATTTTAATTCATGTCACACATTTCAGATGACAGGCAACCCCAATCACAGCATTAAACCGAGTCCACTGTGTCCTGTCCCAGTCATTGCACAGCTATTTGAACATCTCATTATTGATTGTGTAGGTCCTTTGCCACGTTCAAAAGCCGGAAGTAATTATTTTGTCACTGTGATGTGTCAAAGCGCGCAACATCCAGCACCATATCCATTGCATTCTGTCACAACCAAGTCTGTAGTCAAAGCACTGAGACAGTTTATTTCCATTTTTGGAATCCCAAAAATATCCAGAGTGACGAAGGCTCAAATTTCTGATCAAAACTTTCTGCACAAGTCTTACAGCAATTGAATGTCCAACACAGTCTGTCTGAAAATCATGTGCAAAGCTAGGGAGCTCTGAAGAGTTTCCACCCAGGTTTTAATATCCCTGTTGGGTAGCTATTGTGTTGAGCTCAATCAAGACTGGAAGGAGACTGGGAGGCTGCTGTGGCTCCTGTTGATTTTAGCCCCAATGACTTGGTTTTTGGATATACATTGGTGAACCACTCGTGTTACTGTATGACACTGTTACACCCTCGAAACCCCCAAGAACCTGATTCAATATGTAAATGGTTTTCAGCATCGCTTATATTTGGTTGGGGAGATGGCTAAGGAAAACTTGGTGCCTGCCTAGGAAAGATGAATTGATTGCATGACCAAGTTCATGATGCAGTTACCAAACCTGATGCTCATCCGCTGCTGCAAATTGAGGATTGTGTTGATCAGGTTAGTTCAACACATTTTAAAGTAAATTTTACTTACTTAAGAGGTACTGGCAGATTCCATTGTCTTTAAGGGCAAAAAAAATCTCCTCCTTTATCATACCATCTGGTTTGTTCTCCTACATGGTCGTGAGTTTTGGTTTGCAGAATGCATCCACAAAATTTTAGCGCCTGATGAACAGGGTGTGTCTTCCAGGGTTGAAAGGATGTGGGGTGTATTTGCATTGCGTGGTAATCTGTTGTGATACATGGGAATAACACCTGTCCCAAATTCAAAATTTGTTTGACCGCCTTAGTGATGCACGCTTAACAGTGCACCTGGCAAAGTGCGAGTTTGCCAAGGCCACCGTTGTCTACCTGGCAAAAGTTGTAGGACAGGGAAAGATGTGTGTATCTGAAGCTGAAGTAAATGCCATTGCCAAATATCTGGGTCCCACCACGAAAAAAGAGCTCTAGCATTTCCTCGCTACTATCGCAGTTTTTGTAAAAACTTTTTGACCGTGGTAGCCCATCTAACAGATTCGCTGAAGGGCAATGTTCAGTTTGTTTGGTCAACCTCCTTGCAGGTGCAGGTGGATGCAAGTGATGTCAGTGCCGGATTGCTGCAGGCACAGACTGATAGCAGTGGAGTGGATCATCCCGTGAGTTTTTATTCCAGGAAGTTTGACTCATTCCAGTTAAACTATTCCTTGATCAAGAAGGAGACCCTCGCCCTTATCTGGGCATTACAGCATTTTGAAGTTTACGTAGGATCCAGTGTCCCCTTGGACTTGTACACTTACCACAATCCTGTCACCTTCTTGAACTTGGGCACATCGCAGTGGATGTTGTACCTTCAGGGTGATTGTTTGGACATCCACCACATCAAAGCATTTCGTTGCTCTGTACTTGTGACATGCAATGACAAAAAGTTGAATCTAATCTAATCTAATCAAAGGCTCAGAAAATGAAAAATCCAGTGGCCAGAGCTGTGAAGTTTTGTCTGACTGAATTACTCTCACTAGTCTGCCTGACCTGTCCTTCTTAAATTGCTTCTCCAGGTGCCGGGCGAGGCGTAGTGCTTGGCTACCGCGGTCATGCCCACCCACTCCTACAAGTTCTGTGGAGTTGTGCGCACGTTAGTTAGCAGATAAAAACTCACTTTTTAGAGCTGGCTGTCACAGTGTGTATGTATGTATATGTGTGTGTGTGTGTGTGTGTGTGTATGTATGCATGTATGTTTGTATTTAGTGTTCTCTTTTACAACTGTTTCACAAAAATTATGTAGAAACAAAAATGTCTATATATGGGTCTCAAAGGGTTAATTCATTCATTTTTGTTCATTTGACTAATACATGTGGCCTGAACATTCTGGAATCAGCCTGTAAAACAACCACTATTTCTATGTTTTTTTTTATTGCCTCTATAGCTCCACTTACATTGGTAAAATCCACAAATATGCACAAAATTCCCCAGTTTAAGAGCCATGGCAACATCTGCAAGGGCCCAGTTCAACATATACCTCTCTCTCTCTTTCTCTTGCTCCGTCTGTCACTCTCTTTCTGTCTCCCGCTCACACACACAACAAATTTATTTGTTCTGTCTCTGAAGCGAATGTGTAATTCGAAGGGCAAAGGGTGGTGATGCTCAATTAGCTTGGTTCATGTGTGTGTCAGGACGAATTGAGTGACGAGCCACGGTGACCAGATCTCATCAGCTGAGAGATAAGTCATCCAGCATCAGTTGCAGTGAGGCCCAGCCCCAGCGCCCTCCACCTCCCACCTGTCTCCCATCACATTACTGAGCTCTAATCAGACAGGCATTCCCGTGGGCTTCAGTTTGCTGGGGGCTACACACTAAGAGAGTAGATCATAAGTTGCAAAATACATCTCTGCTACATATAATTAACCAATTCCGGAGAATATGTTATACATTAACAATCTGTGTTCATGTAAGTAAAACTATCTATTTATCAATATGTACTATGTTCTGCAGTCTGTTCCAGAAAGCAGGTTAAGTGAAAACTCTTAAGTTTATTCACCCTGACATGAGGGAAATTATAGATTTTCAATTCCAGAAACTGAAATGACTTTAACTCTGAGTTGGTTACCACAGAAACTTACTCTGTGAAGCTAACCAGCTCACTATGGATTTTTTTTTCAATAAACATCCCTTGGTCTCATCCTGCCGAGCCCAAAGAAGTTGTCTGAATGTTGCTTCATTTCCTCAGTCACACAGTCAATATTGTTTTAATTGGCTTTGTTTTAAGACATCATGAATCCTTATTCTGTACTTTTCATTGTAGGGCCTGGAACTACAAGATAACATGACTGGTGAGAAATGTTTTGCATACCAGGAGGCAGATGAAACTTCTCTGTTCTATCAATAAAGTCGCAAGGTTGCATTATCTACATGCCAAAACAACACTCACACATGATGCTCAACAGATTCAGAGAACAAGACAATGACAGTGGTTGTCCTCCCCATGTCCCTGGGAACTGGGATTCTTGGGTAAGACTTGGACTTCCAACAAAAGAACCGGGCTACCTACCAGCCAACATTAGGCTGTGCAAAAGAGGGGGGATTTCCAGGTTATCAGCAAATGACCTGTACTAGTACTCAATGCCTCCATAAAGTCTTAGACCACAGATTTATAGAATAAATACAAGGAAAGTAAAATTACTTCTAATTCATAGCTCATAGTGAAATACATTTAAGAAAATTAAATGTAAAATTTGAAACAGACCCCTGTTGTGTGGCCAGATGCAAATATAGTTTAGTTATGTAGGGCTATTTCAAGATTGGATCAGAGGTCTTCATAAGCACATAAAAGGTGGTTAGGACAATGAGTCCTAAAAGTTAGTACAAAATTATTTAAATTTGCTATTGTAAATTTGGCACTCCACAACTCTTCTGGGAAATTCTGAAGCTACAGAATCTGTACTGGGCCAGCCAAAAAAACAAATTCAATAATCTTTTATTTTACAGAACTCATTTCAAATGCTTGATTCTAAATCCAACTGCAAATAAACATGGAATGAAGCCCACTGCATTACATACTATAGCTAACTTTGTAGGAATTTACTCCTCGCCCCCAGGAGGAGTGTTGAGCTGGGAAATGGCTTTTGCATACTGGTCACACAATGTATTGCACTTTCTGATAACATCACTCTTTGGCCATGAAAGTTTTTTTGGTTTTTTTTCAGTCAACACTATTTGGATAGTATCAGATAATGATGTATAGTGGTTGTCAACCTTTAGTAAAGTAAAGATCATTTTTATTGAGATGTAAGAAATAATGTTTCATTATGTTCATTCATGATATTTAGTTAATGTTTATGTAGTATTAACTGTAACCTAAAGAACTGTTTTTACACTTTTGCAGAAAATCTTTAATAAATGTCTTTATTAAATCAACATAAAGCAGACAACAGCGAGAAGTTTCATTTGAACTTTTAAGACATCAATGTTGGATGTTTTCTACAGAGTAAAGAGGAGGAGCACTAAAAGGTCCAGGTCAGTCATTAGTTTCAGAGGTCAACAGATTCTGCCTGCATCCAGTGTGTGATTGGTACCTTCTTCACTTACAGACCAAGAGCGCCTGAGCAGGACAGCAGGCAGAATCATAAGATGGTAATTCTCTGTTTCAAATTGAACTGATTGAAGTTGAGATGAGGATGTGGCTACTCAAATTGAAGAGTGAGATGGAGATAGGCTCATATCTCGCTCATTAACATTCATTTCTCTCTCTTCTGCAGTGCCTATTGCTTTTGCCCACAATGACACACACACACACACACAAGCAGGATTTAAAGAAAGAGCAGTAAACACACTTGTATATTTGCAGGTGCCGTTTGGTATCATCATGATTTAGCATCTCACAGCATTACATATGTATGAGAACAGGGTTTTCCAATCACTTTTGTGCATCTTTAAAATTACTTCTCTGTTATCATTGCGGATTACAAGCCCACTCATCTCACTACAGTGTGGAATGAATTCAGTTCTCCCATGCTCAAGATATTACCTGCCTATTGTAAGCGGATGTCAGTGTGCCTGGAGTTTTCTCTGATTTACTGTATGTGTCTGATGCCTTTCAAGCGCCACTCCTTGGTTTGCTGCTGAATGAGATGGAAGCCAGTTTTTGTGAGATAAAGCACGTCTACATCTGCAGAGTGCTTCCATGCAAAGACGAAATAGTGACGCTCCCACACACATACAGTGAAAGAACATGAACTGCATTTATCTTAATATAATGACATATGCAATATACTCTGCAAGTGTTGCTTCTGCCACTTTAGCGGCTAAGTTACAACAATATCAATATAACTGGATGGATTAAGCCAAGTACAAGAGTGGCATGTTACAAATGGTACAGGAGCATCCGTAGCCAATTTTCCCCAGTCGATTTTCTGTGCGACAGGAAGAGCAACTGCTGTTTCAGTGTAATTTCAAGTGCTGTTATGACAGGGAACAGAACATGTTAGTGGTGATTTCCACTCACTGATGTGGTTACACTTGAGAAGAGTAAAGATTATGTATGCATTTTAGAGAGAGGGGTACGTTTACAACTTTTCAGCATCTAGCTAGAATGCCTTCAATCTGTCTCCATTGCTTCTGGGTTGCATTTACACTTGGGCCTTTGAGATACTGAAACAGCTATTTTATTCCTGCCTCGGTGGCTGTAGCAGCACTGGCAGGGAGGACCTGAATGCAGACTCCAAAGCAGGCAGCTTCAGTGAAGATACTTCAACAGTGGAAAAAAAAGGCAGGCTTACAAGCGGACAAGATGAACGAGCTGGCAGTCCAGAACACAGGTAGGCAGAGGCACTGGAAAATACACACTGGTAACAAGAACATAAAGCTTTGTTTATGGACAGCTTGTAAAATGACTCTGTAACCCTCTCCAGCTTTATGCAAATATACAATCATTGATCCTAAATCTTCTCAGATTTTTTTCCCCAAAGCATAGTTCACATCAGCAGATGCTTTCTGTGAAAAAAAAAAAAATTCTTTTGGGGTTTTTATGTTTAAGTAGCTCTAACCCACACCTCCAGTCATCTTTCCTTGACTGGACTCCAGGTTTGCTAATTCTTGTCTCCAGTTAGTTTTTTGTCGGTGTCCTCAACTGAAAGGTTCACATATTTTCCAACCTACACTGTGAATGTTTGAATGATGTTTTCAATATCCGGAAGAATACAGTAAAAATGAATATATATACAAATGCAAGTGGTTCCAAAGGGTTCTCTTTTTTTGTGACTGATTATTTGGACATGGTCATCTGTACCTATTTGTGAGCTTGTGTGTGTGCAGATCTTTCCTCCCTCCTCGTGTTTAATCAGCCATTTAATCAAACTGCAAGGTCAAACATTAGAACCAGCCGGAGAGAGCTGATGTTTAAGAGTCACTTTAATGGGTCTGTCACACATCACTGGCATGTGGATTGCAATGAGGGTTTTTACTCTGTTTACAGTGACATTTGCATTGATTTCCTTCTCATAAGCTGGACCACTGCTCTCTATACACTTTAAGTAATTAACGGACACATTTTAAAGGCATCCATTCATGCATGATACAAAGTGCAATCAACAATGAAATATGGTCCAGATCACAGGATCACAAAATTTGTGAAGGGAGTGAAATGAGAATTACTTTGCACGGTCATCTGTAGAGTTAACATGTTCAATACTATTCATCTCCTATACATGACAGATTTGAATAGCAATTGTTGGGTAAAGTTAATACTCAGTACTTATTAACATGAATAATGGAATTAAAATGGTTATGGTCATGAAAAACAAGCTTTCACTGAAATAAAATGCTTGAATCACATCTATCCATCCAAACAGTTTCTGTCCTCAGTCCACACGGGCTCACAGTGCTTCTCCTTAGCTACCTCTTCCAGCTCCCTCTGGGGTATCCCAAGGCATGCCCATGCCAAATGGTATATATAATCCCCCTTTGAATTTTGACTGTCATTGAGTCTCATTTTATCTGGATTTGCCTGGAATAACTGGACACAGAGGCATCTTTAATCCAATACCAGAGCTGCCTCATGGGGTGGGTGACACCCTGTGAGTCGTTCTCTGCATGACTTGATATTCTGTTTGCTCCAATACCAATTTATACCAGGGCACAAATGACACATATTAATCCCAATATATGTTTTATTATTACAATCAAGGCCATGTCACGTAACTTATGAGTTTAATGCATCTGTTGTAGAAGAATTATCTATAAAGCACAGACAATATTTGAATGAGCACACAAAAGGAATATATATTGCACAACATAGGTGCAGATGGTAACAGCAAGATGGTTCAAAGTGTCTTAAAATTATGTTGTAACAAAGGTTTTTAAAGGGTTTGAATGCATTCCTTTTTCCTGATACATTTAGATGTTTGTCCCTACATGGTACAGTCTTCACTGATGCTCACAGGTCATGTCAGGGTCAAGTTCAGTTGACTAGGAAGATAACTATTTCTGAACAGAAGCTTTACACGACAGAGTGTTGAAAGACACAGTCAACCCAATTATGGAAAAGTGTACTTGTTTCTTTCATGATGACTCTAATACTTTTCCTCATCATATCATAGGCTACTTCTGAAAATATTTTCATCACCACCAAATGATTTGCTGAAAAAACTCCCTTGTATTACAACAAAATGTAAAAGGCAGCATTGATCAGGACATGTTACTTCGGGTACCAGTAAGACAGTCAAATTCAATCCAGGAAGTGCAAGAGTCCAGGCGTTTCTTGGCTTGTCAGATCCACATTGGTGCACAGTGGTTTATAATATGGAGAAGTTATCAAGTTGGCACTTAATCTATCTTTTGTCCTGACAATAGTGTAGCAAACAGGTAAGAACTAGACCAGGGGTGACAGGGCCTTTCTCAGTTGCTGCCACCACCCTGCAGAACTCTCTCCCATAACACATTTGTGACTGTGCCAAACTGACAAAAAACATATTCAAGAAATTACTCAAAAACTGCTTTCAGCACCTGATTAGCATTTTTCTTCTGTGTAAAGCAGTTGAGCCAAGTTCTACATTTTTGGCAGAAACCGCATTGGCACCCACGCTGATTCACCTAAATACTCTCATTTTAAGGAATAAGGGGGGTCTTTTTTCATGTTGTTTTAAAGTTGGTCTAAACATGGCCTTAGGCCTTAGGCATCAGTCCTTAAACAATTCTCGCCACTCTACAGCAATCATGGCATGGCTAATTCACATTATGAATAAAGTAACAAAATGAGAGATTAAAGAAGCTTTTATTGTCACTATACACAAGAGATTGCAGGTGCCCACATATACATCATATATTCATCATCCATTCACATATGACATGAAAAAAGGCAGGTTGAATATGGGTATAATATCTTTAATTAATATATTTATTAAGAATTCCTCTCAGGTAACAGGAAGTATTGCATTGTTTTGGCAGTATAGATGTATTGCACATGTAGAGAACATCTATGATGACAGGCATGACAGGTAGTCACGTAAGAGGTTCATCAAAGTCACTTGGGGTGTAGGAGAGGTTGTCCGAGTTGTGGATCCCCAGAAATTTAAATCTGTGGACGATTTCCACACGGTCTCCGAGGAAGATGGGCAGATTGTCAGCTCTGCACTTCCTGAAGTCCAAAATCAGTTCTTTTGTTCCTAATATTTGCACAATATCTTCTACCACGTTTATTTGAGGTCCATCTGCCCCTGCTCCCTTCTGCTACCACATTAGTTGAAAGCATGTGAACCTCAACTGTGTGCTGCCATCACTGTAACAACACAATGGTCCTAATCTGTACTGAGCTGTAACAAAAGGAGACAACTGGGATTTTGGGTGAAGGATGGGATATGTTCCATTGTATTACTGCTATCTTTAATGTCACAGACTTTCCTATTCAGGATTCTCAAAGTGGTTTGACTCTGTCTCTGATGTTTGTGTTCATTACTTAATAACAATAATTAATAAAATCACTTAAATGCAAATTTCATTACTGTGCACATGTAAAAAAACATCACAAAATTCACAGACAAACAATAGGGTTCTTTGATGTGCTGTGATCTAAATGAGAAGAGAATGTGTATTTATGTTAATCCACAGATCAGTTCTTTGTTTACGGTGGTATCTCTACTGTAAAAATTCCAGCCACTCCTACAACTTCAGCTTCAGTGCAAAGGGGCAATAGTTAAAACTGAGCTCCTCAGCACTTCCTACTACTGCTTAAAGTGAGTCCAGAAATTGGTGGGACACTTAATTTGGTTGCTTGCGTCCTTATTCTTTCAGTCACTGCATCATGTTTGTAACCATAGGTCACATCATTGGTCCTTTGTTACCACAACATTCCAGTACAACTGGAGCATCACAGTACCCATCCTCCTGTTGATGTTGGGGCACAAAGGGAACAGTGAAAAACTTCAAGTTCTGTTTTCAGCAAATATGAGCCAAGTGCACTTTGGCACATGACCATTGTATTTCTACAGTTTACCATGTGATCGATGCATCAAAAGATAAAATAATTCATGTCATGCTTAGCTCCTAGAGTTGTAAAATCCTTTCTCAGAATTTTATAGTGTGTTATGACTTGGCATCTTCTTCATTTATTCAAACTGTGTTTCATGTCTTATATGTCATGTATCACCATTATCTGTTGTAAAAATCTTAAAAATAGCCAACCTGGTTTCAGTCTTTAAACGACAAAGCTGAAAATAATTTGATTGTCATGATCATGAGCTGTCATTTCAAACACCAAGAAGGAGAGACCTTTCAATTGCCATAGCTGATGACATTATGTAATGTGACTCACACCCATTCCCAGGCGTGATAATCTCATTGGTGACAGTCTCCCAGGAAACCACCCAGGAAACACGTCCAATGTATGCGTGTCTGCAGCATGTATTCAGCCATATCAAAGTAGATACAATGAGTTTATATTGTGGGCTGTAGAAAGATGCATGGAGGACATGGTATTTGTGCAGTGTAGCCAGCCAGCTATTTCATGGTCCATGCATGAACATGCAGATTTGTCAGCTGCATTTATGCTGCCAATCTCCTGATGTACCACATCCCAATGGTGTTGTACTGGATGCACATCTGGTGTCTGGGGAGGCCACTGTACATCATCATACTGGAAGTAGCTGTTTGTAGATGGGTAAGGTGTCACCATACATTGATACACATGGCATTAAAATGATTGATTTTTGGTGTTTAAAAATGAAGGGGCCCAATGTGTGCCAAGAAAACATTCCACTGCTCCAGTGCAATTTTTAGATTGCACCATTAAAACTACCCTACTGTCTCATGGCTGAATGTCACAGCAAATAAAGACCTTCATTTTTTGTATATATGTGTATACACATGAGCTAGGACTGATCTGTAGCCTAACCTCTGCATAAGCAATCAACAGACTTTAAGTTGTAGTATTTCTGATTTAGTCAACACTCTGCAGAGAAGAATGCAAATGTACTCGGTATGTACAGGAGGATGTTGTGGATGATGTTAGGTCAAGAGCCTTGCCGATGCACGCACCTCCCAAAACAAAGTATCATGCAGATGGGAGCACAAAGAACAAAATTCCTCTTCCAAATTTAGTGGTTTCTTTACACTGTCAGAGGGGTGAAGCTTATCTTAGCTTCAATTTCTTTCCTTTTCTATACATTTTCTTTACAGTATGGTTTGTTAAAAGTAGGCATGTAATGTACCCTCATTCCATACATGTACAGTAGAAAATGCTGGAGTAACAATCATACATACACTATGTTTACTTACCAGCAGCCCAGAGGTGGATAATTTCAACTTTACCTTTGAAGGAGGCGAAGTCTGAACTTGTCAATATTAGTGCAATAGACTCCAGGTTTAAATCGTGATCATGTCTATTCTAAAAGAGATGTGTCAATCTACAGTATATGAGACTTGATCTAAATTAATAAAGGTTGGATAAAAGATATAAATCTACTAAATATTTATGTTTGTAGGGTACCTGCCATGACACTCATGCTGGGCCTGTGCTCGACAGTTTCAGTGGGAACCATTTAGTTGATTGAAGTGAGTCATGACGACACTTGGCTGTTACCTTGTGTAAACACATCTGTCTCCTGCAAACCAGGGAGTGTAGGACAACATGTTAACGCAACCTGACAGCCATGGATCAAAGCCTGTATTGCCTTTGATTGCATTTGTGCCTGAACCACAATGTGGTACATTACTGGTCAGCTGTTTCAGACTGCATGAATTAAAAACAGAAGAAGCAAAACAAGGAAGGCTCCAATATCATGGTCACATTTAACATTACAAGGAACCAGCCAGGGTGAATGAATTGCTTAAATGAATCTGTGTAATGTGCTGCCAGGAAAAATTGGTGATGTAACAGATGTAAATACTTCCTGCTGACTTCAAAAAGCATCAAAGATCCATGACATATTAGAAATATACACTGCCAACGGAGCACCAGAGAGAGACATAGGGAGAGACAAGAAGATGTATTTTAAGAGGACATTTAACAGAAAGCAAAGTCAACAAACTGTCCTACACAGAATAATGAAGATAACTAGTGCTGACAGTAGTTTGGAGGACAGAGGTGCTGGTATTACACATGCATGCACTAATAAAAAAAATGCAAACGTGCACCATCATACGCATTAGATCTGCAATTCACTCAACCGTCTTGCAGTCCTTTCTGTTCTTGAGTTGCAAGGCTGTGGAGAAGGGAAGTCACACAAACAACCCACAAAAATATTAATTAATGTCATATAAAATACAGTGCACAAAAACAAAAACAAAAGTTCTCCTTGGACGGTTGTTCCAAGCATCTTGGAGAACCTGCCACAGCTCCACTGTGGATCTGGTCTGTCTCAATGTCCTCTGTGTATGTATGTGTGTGTACATATTTAAGTATGTATGAATGGATGTTCACCAAAACATAAAAAACAAGTATCTGCTTTAAATGATGTGTGATTGGTGTATACTGTATGTATAACATAATCAAATGTGACCCAAGTATTCCACCTCACCTAGTTACAAATAATACGCAACAATGCATCTGTAATTACAAAATTACAAACATACTATTCTGCTTTAAAGTACTTTTAATTTCACAGTTTACCTAAAACATAATTTTTAACCCTAATTTTTTTACCTTTTATTTAGTAGATTTGTAATATACGAAATGCAGTGACCCCCAGTTGAAATCATAATAAAACTATGGGTATGTCCAGCCATGAATTGCCAATCCAGTCATCAATCATTAAAACCATCATCACCACCTAAGAACTGTTATATGTCAAACTCACCTCAGTGGACTCAGCTTGAGGAAAAACAAATAACATATTTTTAAAACAGCAGTTACAAAATGCACAACACTACACATTGTAAAGATATAATATCAAAGATGAAGTCAAAAGAGGTGGAAATTAGTTCTTTAATATCTTTCCTGTTTTGGCTTCTTTGACACTTTGCAGCAGATTGTGCCAAAGAACAGGAACAGCCAAACTGATATCAATTAAGAAAATACTGTATCCTCCAAGATAAGGCGATATTGTACAGACCCATCACATAATATTGGCACTAACTGAGTCAAAAGAAAATAATATTTTCAAGGACAAGATGGAAGTGGAACCAATTTGAATAATAAATCACAGTCACAATGTCAACTTTATTCTTCCGGATTAATATCCTAATAAGCCCATTTTTGTTCGCAGTACACTACCTGGCAGCATTTTCAGTCAAGTCAGTCTTGGCCAGCATTATTGAACAGGCTGTCTCATAGTATAGTGCTGAGCTTTCGGATATTAAAACCACATAATGCAGGACTGCTTCAGGAATGTAACCAGGCAGATACCCTTGTCTGGTTGTGTTTATGTCTGTTTGCTTTAGTGCTGTACATGTTCCCTGGTGTGTCTTTACCTCGCCAACCTGCTCCCCATTAAAAAATTCATTTAGGTAATGTAGAACAGCTTTAATAGATTAAATGAATTTAATAATCGTCATGGCCTGCCAAAATCCAAGCACAACAGGTTCATCTTTCAAAGCAGAAGCCTTTGAAACCTGAGGAAAAAAGTTGGCCATTTTTCTTTGTATATTAATTTCATTGAAGTTTGGAGCCACTCCTTCCCAAACTTATCAATTAAACAATAGCTTATATATAAGCTTTATCTACAAAAGAAATTTTTAATAAACATAAAATGCTGTGTTACTTCCATTGATATGCCAGCTATTATGTATGCTATTAAATATAATTTCTTTATGCAAATACAGGTGCTGTATGCAACCCTAACTACAAGAGATTACATTAATATACTGCTATCAGTATTATTGTCAATGCATCAGACCTGATAAGCTGTAAAATCAGGAAATTCTAACTGTAACTAAATGATTAAAACATTTTATTTAAATCCCATTTCAATAAATAATAGAGTGCCTATCTGCTGTGACTCTTAAAGTCTCAGATCCTCTTTTATGCAATTGCCAAAAGCTCTCTTGGATGAAGTCACAGGTCTAGACACAAAGCCTTTAAATCACAGTTGGTCACAGACTGTAAAAAACCTCCATTAATGTTCCCTACCGGAGCATGTGCCCAAGTAAGCCTGTGCAGGATGTGCATTAGCATGGAGCCCGAAGTGAGAAAACGCCACCTGCTGAGAAATGCTACATCTCATCAATGCTGTATGGAAAAGCAATACTTTTTTCTTACTTAAACCAAGCTGACATGAAGCTGAGGTGGCAATGGGTAGGTCCATTTGTTGTCAAAAGGCTTGAAGTTTCAAAATCATCATCTTTAGTAAATCTGAGCACAGGCGCATCAGAGCTAACAATAGCTAGCATACAAAGTGCTGCAGCGAGGAATATGGACATCTTGACACCCCTGACATTGTGAAATCTGGGAAGATATACATCTTCCACTTGGAGCTACACTGGTAGTACTGTACATCTTTCACATAAATTCTTTCTTTTGAGATGTGTGCAAAAACTTCATCATACTACTCCTAAACCATCCATACAGTATCCAGAATTCATGTAAAAAATTGCTTTTAAATCTATTTTAAATATAATACAAGTTTTCACAAATAAAGAAAATGGGTTCACACAATTTGTTTGACCTTTTAAAGTATGAAATAATGCAATTTAATTATTTGGATTTTGGTGTGGTTTTTTCACAGAAGATGCTCAACAACCAGCATAAAGTAAAGTAAAATAAGTTGTTTCTGGGCTTTGAACAAAGAAACAGCCTATCAGAGATTTGAAGGCACAGTTCAGAATTGGGACATTACCTTCCTGTGGTAGAGCCACAAAAGTGGCCACAAAAATGCCAGCAGGTTACTCTTAGTCAATTTCAGAAATAGCAACCCATAAAGCTTTGTCATTGAGTGGAGTGATCACTTACATAATTTATTTATATTTTAAGCATGAGTCCCTCATTTTTGCACATTGCTGCACAAGACACGTGGGTCTTTGCACCGCCAAAGTCTAAGACACACAAAGGCACCCTGTTGTTGGTATGTTCCACCAAATCTAACAACTCGCACTGTCCTGCCTTGTTTGACTGAACCTCCCACCTGTTTGCACCTCTCCTCCTTCCTGCGCACCATGTGCTCTACAAGAAGCACCAAATCACAAGGAAATTTCATGGTTAGGACATGGTCAAACTGCTGGAGCACTATTTGTGCTTGTCTTGCCAGTACCATGACAACAGGGCCCTCAGTCCTATCTGTTGGACAAACAACTCAGCGTTTTTAGGTTCATAGACCTCCACATTGTCAGATAATAATATGAATGTTATTTCCAGCAACAACATGAGAGGAGAGAAAATCTGCAAAGGGGTTCATTCATTTATTTGTATTTTCACTATTCTTTATCCATCCAGGGTCAAAATCCTTGTGCTTATTCAGAGGTTGAGTAAACACTTCAAACAGGTACATTATCTGTCATCCCTCAGCAGCCATGAAAACAGCAGATGAGCAAGCAAGGTCTTTTGTACGTGTGTGTTAAAGGCACACCTCATGTTGTGTGGACCTAAATCTGTTTACACAGTAACATTATGGACACTCATTTCCCTTATCCCCTTATTCCCCAGCATATCCCTTTGGGATAAAAAGTAAGTCTTTATAATAAAAATCATTAAATATTATGGTTAGAAAATGTTTTAAGGTCAGTGTCAGGTCAGGTTTATGCTAGTAGTTATGCATTGGGTTACTCTCTAGAACATCAAGGTCCTCTTGGTTATGGAAACCAGACTGTTCTTGTTTGTGTGTGTGTCACCAGTGTGTTGGTGTACAGTGTGTACAGTGACTCAAGGGGAAGTTATCATGACGCTTATTATGGAGCGACTAAATTTGGTCATGTGCAGTTTTGCGGTGCAGGTCTGGGGGGGGTTCAGAGTCATATACACAGGTTCTAACAGAGTAGAAAAACTGTGCTTTGACTTATAGCCCTTTCTTAAACACTATATACTTTCATACTCTGATGATTACTCATTGATCAACATTTGTTTTGATTAGACTGAATAATGCTCACGTGATGATTGTTTGTGATCTCCTAATGGGCATATTTATTTTTGATTCCTTTAAGGTGGATGTTTGATTGCTGTTTGCCTGACTAGGCTTGTTTGTAACAACTTGATTCTGGTGATAGACAACTAGACTGGTATTTTCCTATTTTCCTAATACAGCACTGGGACAATGTTCCAAACTGAAAAAAAGCAACGAGAGACTGTGCTTATGTGTTTGATTACATGTGTAGCTGATCAGAATGTGTTATTTTTGTGTTAGGTTGCTTATAATTGGATGCCTAGACATGCTGTACTTATTTTGCTCATGATTTATTGCAAATTAACTTTTTTTGTGTTTGCTCACCTTTTGTGTTTGCTGTCCCTGTATGTCAGCTTCATTATCTGCTTCCCTCAGTGGAGAAGCTCAGTTTTTCCTCATGATCTAACATGTGATGGATATCATACAGCTTTGCATAGCTTTACAGTTACTCCACAACATACAGGAGACCTCCTGGACTGGTAGAATGTACAGTATGTCTTTGTGGCCATGGGTATATAGAAAAGGCAATTTATTGTGTGGCTATATGTATACGTACATCATTTCTTGTCCACTGACACTTTCTCTATAACAGTGAAGGGCTGGAATCAATTACTAACTAGAAAGGACTCTGTGAGCACAGACCTCCGCCAAGGCTGCACATTTCCCTGAGCATTGAGCCTGTGTCCCCCTTATTTTCTTAGGTCAAATCTTTATGCATTTAGGGAGCTATCACTCAAAATAAAATGTGACGTTTTCAAGCGAGACCGAGAGCCACTTGAAGTAAAAAAAGTAATATTTCCTACATGCCAAGGGCAAATGCTTCCCCAAATATATGTGACATATAGATATACTTGATATACATGATATTTTCAGTAAAAATAATATTTTGGGTAAATGTTCAGCGTTGCAATTGAAAAGGCCTCTGATATCTTTTTTTATTTATTTTTTTTCTATTTTTTGGCCTTTTGTTTTATTATTTACTATTTCTAATTAGTAACTTGTGTCAGTGTGTCTACAAGTTAAAATGAAAAACTTAAAAAAAAAAAAAAATCTTCCTCTCGCCCACCTGGGCGGTGTCTCCTTCAGACTCAGGTCCTCTACCAGAGGCCTGGGAGTCTGAGGGTTCTGCGCAGGATCTTAGCTTTTCCTAGCATTGCGCTCTTTTGGACAGAGGTCTCCGATGTTGTTCCTGGTATCTGTTGGAGCCATCCTTCCAGCTTGGGGGTCACTGCCCCTAGTGCCCCGATCACTATTGGTACCACTGTTGCCTTCACACCCCACATTTTCTCTATCTCCTCTTTCAGCGCTTGGTATTTCTCGAGCTTCTCATGTTCTTTCTTTCTGATGTTGCTATCGCTGGGGATTGCTACATCTATCACTACCACTGTCTTCCGATGTTTATCCACCACCACTATGTCAGGCTGATTGGCCATCACCATCTTGTCAGTCTGGATCTGGAAGTCCCACAGGATCTTGGCCTGTTTGTTCTCTGTCAACTTTGGGGGTGTCTCCCATCTGGACCCTGGGACCTCCAGTCCATACTCTGTACAGATGTTCCTGTATACTATGCCCGCTACCTGGTTATTCGGCTCCATGTATGCCTTGCCTGCCAGCATCTTACACCCTGCTGTGATGTGTTGGACTGTCTCAGGGCCTTCTCTGCACAGCCTGCACCTGGGATCTTGTCTGGTGTGGTAGATCTATTGCTCTGGTGTTTAGGGCCTGTTCCTGTGCTGCCATGATTAGTGCCTCTGTGCTGTCTTTCAGTCCAGCCTTTTCCAACCACTGGTATGTTTTGTCCATATCAGCCACTTCTTCAATTTGTCGGTGGTACATGCCATGCAAGGGCTTGTCCTTGCATGATGCGCCCGGTGGTTCCTCATCCCTTCTGGGCTTTTGTTGCCCGAGGCATTCACTTAGGAGTTGGTCCTTGGGGGCCATTTTCTCGATGTATTCCTGGAGGTTCGCCGTTTCCTCCTGGACAGTAGTCCTGACACTTACTAGTCCTCGGCCCCCCTCCTTTCGCTTTGTGTACAGCCTCAGGACGCTGGACTTAGGGTGAAACCCACCATGCATGGTAAGGAGCTTCCTTGTCTTGATATCAGTGGCTTGTATCTCTTCCAGTGGCCAGGATATTATCCCAGCCGGGTATCTGATCACTGGCATGGCATAGGTGTTAATGGCTTGGATCTTATTTTGGCATTCAGCTGACTTTTCAGGACCTGCCTTACCCTCTGGAGATATTTGGCTGTGGCTGATCTTCGAGCTGCCTCCTCATGATTACCATTTGCCTGTGGGATCCCCAGGTATTTGTAGCTGTCCTGCACATCTGCAATGTTCCCTTCAGGTAGGTCAACCCCCTCGGTTGTGATCACCTTTCCTCTTCTAGATATCATCCGCCCACATTTATCTAGTCCGAATGACATCCCGATGTCTTTGCTGTAGATCCGAGTGAGGTGAATCAGGGAATCAATGTCACGCTCATTCTTTGCATACAGCTTGATGTCATCCATGTAGAGGAGGTGGCTGATGGTTGTTCCACTTCGGAACTGGTATCCATAGCCACTCTTTGAGATGATCTGGCTGAGGGGGTTTAGGCCTATGCAGAAAAGTAGGGGGGACAGAGCATCTCCTTGGTATATGCTGCATCTGATGCTCACCTGTGCAATTGGTTTTGAGTTGGCCTCCAGAGTCGTGTTTCCACAGCCTCATCGAGTTCTGGATGAACTCTCTTAGGGTCCTATTGATGTTGTACAGCTTTAGGCACTCCAGTATCCATGTGTTTGGCATCGAATCATAGGCCTTCTTGTAGTCAATCCAGGCAGTGCACAGGTTGGTGTTCCTCGTCTTGCAATCTCGGGCAATCGCCCTGTCCAGCAGCAGCTGGTGTTTGGCTCCTCTGATGTTATTGCCTACACCTTTCTGTGCTCTGCTCATGTATTGCTCCATGTGCCTACTCATCTTAGCCACTATGATGCCTGATAGGAGCTTCCATGTGGTGCTGATGCAGGTTATAGGCCGGTAATTGGATGGTATTGTTCCCTTCTGGGGGTCCTTCATTATGAGGACTGTCCGGCCTTGGGTTAGCCACTCTGGGTGGTTTCCCGATATTAGCAGATGGTTCATCTGTGCTGCTAGGCGTTCATGGAGTGCAGTCAGCTTCTTGAGCCAGTAGGTGTGTATCATGTCAGGCCCTGGGGCTGTCCAGCTCTTCATTTTGGACACTCTGGTTTGGATGTCTGCTAGCGTGATGGCTACTGGGTCTTGTTCTGGGAGTTGGCTGTGCTCTGCTTGTAAGTCTTTCAGCCATTGGGCATTGGTGTTATGGGTTGCCTCTTTCTCCCAGATACTCTTCCAGTATTGCTCAGTCTCAGCCCTGGGTGGCTCCGTTGCCATCCTGTTACCCTGCCATTGAGAGTAGACCTAAGCTGGGTTGGTGGAGAACACCCTGTTTATTCTCCTGGCCTCTACCTCTCTTGTGTACCTCTTTAGGCGGGTAGCTGGGGCTGTGAGCCTTTGCTTAGCAGTCTCCAGTGCCTCAGCTGTGGGCAGCTTGTTGTATTTCCTGGGCAGCTCTTTTTATATATAAGGGCCTAGGTGAGTAACACTTTTGTAATATTTTCTGTTGATTTTAATCATATTATTGGCACGTGATGGAGTTTGTCCTTTGGGTTAAGTGTTAAACATGCATATTTACACCAACCAAGAAATAGTCCAGCACATTTTGTCTTGTTGTTTTTTTTTAACACAAACAAATGAGAAATAACATGTTAATTATTATAAAAGATGAGCTTTGGATGTGCTGTTGACTTTACTACCTTCAAATTGAGCTAGATTAGCTATATACTCCTGTGAAACCTCCCTACTATCAAGTATGGATGGGATGGTTTAACACTGATATCATTATATGAATGAGTTTGCATATTAATAATGCAAATAATCACATGATCTTAAATAACTCATAAGCATCCTTTGCATGTGTTAATAGACCAAAAAGTGATTTCTCTACACAGCAGATAAGGAGTCTGTGCTCTGAGAGGCAGCTCTGTTTATTCATTGTGATGTGCACATGACTGACTTGCAGCGCATGCATGCCTGTGTCATGTTCATGTCCTTTAAGCTGTCTAAGTCTCTGTGAATTTGCATCCTTGAAGGGGTGGAGAAACACTATGGCTCCCTGCTGTGTGGCTGTCACCTAACCCTTGGGGTGACACAGACATAAATAAGTGATGGGGATATTTTTACCCCCCGAAATCAGAGATAAATAGATTTTATTTCTGCAAGGCCCGTCAGCCATGCATACCCTCCTTTGATTCGGACTGGCAGCCGGCGAAGGTGCAATAAATTTTCATTGTTTCAAAAATGAAGCACCACCCTGCACCACCCCTCCTGGTTTGTTCCCAATCTCCTTCATCTCTTCTCAAATGCTTCAGGTCTGTCGCCTTGCCTCTATTGCACACTTTGTGCTTCTCATAGCTTTGTTTCCTCCTACCTGTTTCTCTCATTTATCCTAACACTGTTACTGCTTCACAGCTAGATTCTTCAGCATAATGACATCTCAGTCACTTTGCCTTCCCTGAGTAGCTCAATGTTAATGCTGATATGTGTGAATGCCCCTCAAGTGCTTGTTTCCATACCATTGCAAACTCTTTGTCACCATGTGTAAATAAGACTGATAGTTTTGGGGATATGGGGCATCTACTCAGTATGACAGTCCTGTAACACAAATGTGTGTCACAAAAGTGAGTCTTTGTTTATTTGTTTGTTTTCTGAAAGTTCTTATGTTTTCATTATTGGAGCAGTCTAAAAAAAGGAATGGTTTTAAGATAATCTCTCTCTTTTGGACACATGCATGGACACTGTAGTCAGGCTTCAACCTGGAAATTAATTATTTTAAAAACTGTATTCAGTGTTTTTGGACAGACAATTTATGATTTCTCAGAAACCACCTACACATAAAATAGCCAACATTATGCAAACTGTTGTCAGTATCTCACTTGTCATAACATAGGATAGCGGCATTGATGTTTCTGCACTCTGGTCATACTGGGAATGATACTGCATAATCTTTCTTAGTCTCAAGAGCCTTGTGGATTCTTGGCCTTTTCTTAGCCTTCGGAGAAACCCCTGGCTCTGATTTGTCAAAACAGATTAAATCCTTTATTCACTGTCCTCTGTCCTTTTCCTTGTCTCTGCTGTTCTCCACTTAACAAGGTGGCATTCCCTAAACAGTATAAATCTGATTTGCGGGGAGACTATTTGTAGTTAATGTTCGTAAAATCCACCTGGCCCAATAATCTGCTCCACCCTGCATCACTACAAAAAAATAACACCTCTCATTAGTATCATAATAGGTAGGTTTAACAGACAGGGACTACTGCCATGATGCTTCATTATGTTCTCCCCATTACCTTTTATTATATCTGTGGTTCCTTCAAATGCTGCCATCTCACTTGACACAGTCAGTGGCAAGTGGGATGTGTGGAGAAGCAATAAGGGTGGTTTTCACCAAGGCCTGTGTTTGCTAGCATTGTCAGAGACCAGTCAGGTGCAAAGAGAGTATTCAGATAAGATATTAATAAATTTACCCATCCTTGTTTCTGTTTACTTATTGTCACATTGGTATCATTCTAACTGGAATTGCTGTTTACAGAGAGAGGGAAGGGAGGAGAAGGAGAAAGGGGGGCAAATTGATGAAGTCACGCAAGCAGATAGGAGAGCAGAGGGGCGAGCAATAGGGTACGCGAGCAGATGATTTGATGAGAGGTGACACAAGGAGAGAGAAGGGGAAAGAAAAAGAGAAGAGAGTTTAGAGGGGCATGTGCCAAGGGAACCAATGCACACGGAGGGCAAGGTGAGCATATCCCTGATGGTTCAAAGGGAGCATCCATGAGTCTGGCCTAGCGAGCTCTCGTGAGAGGAGCTGACTGATGGACAGTTGGGTCGATCTTTGTGACTTCCAGGAAGAGGAGCGAGCTAATGGGAAAGGAGAGACCAAAGGACAGGGAGGGATAAATACAAAAACAATAAATAGAGAGACTAAAGGGTGATTACCAAATCCCATCATCCTTGTATACAACTTCATTCTTGTTTTCTGACAAATTCTTCTTTTCCAGGAAGGATCTAGAGAGGCTAACATGGGCGTTTAGCTTGAGGTATATCAAACTCAGTGGCACATTTCTTTATGTATTAACCAATAGCAGAAAAATTAATGACAAAACACAAACATTAATTTATTATTAATTATACACCTATGCGGCATTATTTATTTTTTAACATTTGAATAGGCTTTATTCTTTATAAAAGCTTTATAAAAGCTTTATTCTTTCTACTTATTGTTTAGGAATTCCATGAACAGACCAAAAAAATAATAAGAATAAAGGAACAAACAAATCTGTAGCACAATGTCCACTTACAGGAAACTTTCCAGGCGTCAAAACTTTCAACAATGGATGAAACAGTTAAATCAAAATTTCATATCTGCCATTGCTAAATCCATCTGCTTACAAAGGCCACAAGATGTAGCTGAGAGCTCTGGAGGATGTCAAGGCTTGTGATATGAGTTTTATTCCTGTTTCCAAGTGAAAAAAAGAGTCTTCATGGTCAAATGTGCCCTGATCCCACGAACAAGTACTCTGTGTGCAGTTCAGGCCTGGAACTCATAAAGCTCCATGGTTGTCCACGTAAATATATTATCACATCAGCAAGCAACACTTCCTTGATTCAATGAACATACATGCACTCACTGCTGTTTTTTTGTGCCTAACTCCCAAGATCATCATTTTCCTAGCATAAACGTTTACGAGAGCAGAAAATGTGTATTAATTTGCAGCTGGGAAGGGTCACCAACAACTTCACTCTTTCCTCCTGTCTGAGTCAGGTTTGCAAAAAGGTACAGAAATCACTAGGCCTTAAAGAGAAAAAAATAACAACTAATCAAACAATACAAATCTGAAGAGTTTTTAAACCTATGTGTCTTCAGCACAAACCAGTGGGCTGAGAGACAGGCAACAGAGAGAGACTCAGACAATAACACAGTGAGACCCAGGCCAGAGAGGGCCTGGTTTGTGGTATAGCATTTCCTTTGTTTAAAATACGACTGCGTTCCACAGAGCAGTTGGGGAGATATTGCTTTACATTAGGGGATGACATTGGATCCAGCATAATCAGCTTTTAAGAGAATTGACAAAACCTTAACATCTTTAGCTTAAGCGGATGAGATCGATGAGAGCTGCCCTGCCAATTTATTCACAGTGAGAGGGAATTTCTGACATTTCCATGGGGGCCACTTAAAAACCTGAGGTACTGCCTTATTTTTTCACTTTACTTTGAGCTCAGCGCCTGCTGCGAATTAAAGTTGTGTCGACAAGTCTCCCCAGACTAGCAAAGTGGAAGAAAAGGGAGCGATGGGAATTCTAGGTGAAGAAGGAACAGAGGTGATGTTAACCTGTCCAATTCCCCTGGTCCCATCCCACTTCCCTGTTTTGCCCCTCTATAAATAAACCAACCCTTTGCTCAGCAAGGAGAGGATATATGCTCCGTTCCAGACCTCCCCCTTTTTCCTCCACCCACCCCTTCCTGTCTCCATCCACCCAGGAGAACATGAGCTGGTGATGTCAGCATTGGCTGGGCGGTGATTAATCTAATCAGGTAATTATGCGCTTGCTTGGGTCAACACAACATTGGGGTAAGCTGTTTTGCAGGGAAGAAACAGGCTAGGTCACAGTGGAAGATTTAAAAGAGAGACTTATCGTGAAACATGAAGATCAGTATGAGAGAAGAGATATAAGAACTGTAGTTGACTGCTTGTTTAAACCACAATTAGCTAATTAGCTATAACCATAAAAGGTATGACATGTGGGGTTTTGACTATGGCAGTAGAAATGCACCTTCAACAGTGGTTATAATATACATACATTCAATTCTGCAGCTAGTATTCATATTTGGTTGTGTACTGACAACAGTGTTATGATCTGAACCTGGAATGGGCACACAAAAACAGAGTTAGCACTGTGAAGATAAAAGCAACTGAGCAGAATTTAGTCACTGTTACTTAGTCCAGAATGCCAACTTCAACCACAACCTTCATGTCTATTCTTAGAAAATGCACCTCAGGCCCCCTACTTTGTGAAATTGCAGCTGTCTTGGAGATGTGAGGGAGAAACACAGTCATTTTGTTTAAAACTGATGAGGTAAAATTCAGTTGAAGTGTACTTTTTATTTAGTTTGCTCCTTCTAAGAGATCTTAGCTCTTCTTGAAGTGACTTAGATCCTTATCTGAATGCCACCTATGATATCAAAGGAAGATCCCTGATTGGCCTTGAAATCCCTCAGTTTGGTCGTAATTAATTTCCAAACAGACTGAGTAATTGAAGGAGGAGGATTGTTAAGCCACAGCAAATTCCTCCTCTTATTGTTGGATTGATGTATAGTTGGTAATTTGAGGAGAAACTAAATAAACACTCTTTACACATTTTATTAGGTCAGTAAATGTTGCCGGGTTAGATTTACACTCAACATTTCACGAAAAGTTAGAGGCAGTGAAAGAGAGATACCAAGGACTTTTTATGTTAGCTGCCAGCATACACAAAGTTTATTTGAAGATATAAAGTTGAACAATAAAAAGTGGGGAAACAACTAAGAAAACAGTGGCGCATTCCCTCCTGTGTGTACTGAAAAGCAGCTCTGAGGCTAAGCTATTTGATTTTCCCTGCCTCCCAGGGCCTCTCCGTCCACAGAGCACCTCCCTCTTTCCTAGCCAGCAGTGCTCAGCAGATGTTTCGCAGAGAGGTAATAGTCAAGGCTCCGGCTGTTGCTATGAGACTGGTAATAACTGCTTAACAGCACAGCATGCTGGAGCGAGAATTGAAATGTGTTTGTGTCCAGTCTTGCTGAGCTCAATAACATTCACACTGGTGTATGTTGCCGTTAAAAGAATGGGTCAGGTGACTGGTCAGTGGATTGATTGCCCCGACTTCATCAACGTCGAAATGAAACAGTGACGCATTGCATACCAAGGTGGGAAATTGGGCTTGAAATTCATGGTCAGTGTGATTCATGTTTTGTAAACATCCAACAGAAATAGGTACAAGAATTTGTGAAACGATATGATGAACATACAAATGCAAATAACAGCAATAAACTGTATTTTTCTTTGTGCTAGCACTAATTCCAAATTCACACCAGATATTACTGAAACGTTTCTTCATTGGCTGCTCCAAAAACAGCCAGAAAAAAAAAAGATATCTTTGCGTCAGAAGTTTACACAACATAAGAAACAAAAATAATTTTCAAGTAGGTTCCATGGGGATTAGACAGGAATAAAAACACAGTGATTTTACTTCCTATCCCACAGTGAAACTGAAAAGCTCTTGTTTTGAAATCATTGTGGATAGTTACTCTTGTTCATCTGTATTCTTTTGCACAAGATGGGCAACTGACAGCCATAAAAAACGCTCCCTTTAAAATGAAAAAAGAAAGGCTTTTCAGAAAAAAATAGAAATGTTATGTCCAACAGGTGTCTCTAGTGTGTACACTTGCTAGTTAAGAACACCACACACAGACACACACACACACACACACACACACACCTGAACCTATACGTGAGCCCCTCCCACCACTTCATCTCCTCCAGTTCTCCTCTTTCACAAGGAAAGCTTTCCTATGACATGAGTCATGCTTGCCTGAGTCCCTCAGCACCCCCTTACGCCACCCCACGCCACCCCCCTCCCGGCCTGTGTTATTGGTCTGCAATGGAGCATGGCGGCAGATGAGGTCCTTTGACACAGACAGAAACACAAGAGGATCAGGCACAAATACAAAACAGAGCACATTCCTCACACTGGGCCCCTTTAGCGGCTCTATCTTGCGGGGCAGTGCACTCAAAGTTGAGCATCTGCACACAACCGTACAGGTTTTTCTGTCTGTCTATCTGGTGTCTGACCTGATTGTTTTTCTTTATTATTATTATTTCCAGGCTGCAGACTATAGCGTCTGTGCTCTGGGTAATGTGATCCAAGCTCTTCTCTTTGTGGTGCTAATGTATTTGTAGTCCCCCACCCTTGGGGCAGCAATTATTTTTTATCAGCCTGTGAATGTTAGTTAAGTGCTGCAGAGTGAGGGTGAACAGGGGAGCACAGGAGGGGGTAGTGGTTGACTTGA
Organism: Psettodes erumei; assembly: GCA_016785225.1. Classification (NCBI taxonomy): domain Eukaryota; kingdom Metazoa; phylum Chordata; class Actinopteri; order Pleuronectiformes; family Psettodidae; genus Psettodes; species Psettodes erumei. The sequence continues at coordinate 235,242 of JAFBJZ010000939.1, forward strand.
CTAAATCATGCCCTCAATGTCTGTCTGTGCATGAGCCAAAAAGCCACCCCCACTCCCTTACCCCCATGTATGCTGAAGCTACACACCAAACATCAAGGAAGGAAGCGACTGCTATTATCGTTGCTGATGTTTTCCCAGAGTTAGAGAGTGACTGAGGGGGAGAACTGGAAACGGATTGAGTCATGAGGGAAAAAGGGACAGCTGGGAAGGAAGGACAGCGAAGAGAAGAGGGGTAATTTGGGGAGACACAGTGATAAGATAACAGACATGCAAGCTTCTTTATTTAATTAGCTCTCCTCTGAACCGGCACACCTAGCCACCCCCCTGCTGTTTGTGTCGTCTGTTGGGGTTGCTGCGAGCACATATGGCTGCGTGTCAGCAAACGCTTGATCAGTCATCCCCATTCACATATTTTAATAGGCTAATTGGCCTAATGTATGCAGTTGTAAGCACATTAAGGTAATTAATGTACGTTGGATGGTTGATCTGTCATAATATTATGACCTTTGCTTCTTCTCTTCTGTATTCTTTTTTTTGAAGCAGATAATGGTTTCAGCCAAGAAAATAGTCAGGTCAGACATATTAAAACTGTAACCTGTGACATTTTCTTGTAAATAAATGTCATGCAGCACAAGGTGTGTCTTGGCAGTTTATGTATGTTGTGTACATGTTTGAAACTCAGGTTTGCAGTCAAAAATGTGACAATATAAAGTAGAAAAATGTTTTTTTTAGTTTCCATTTACATTTAGTAGATGGCATTTGAAGTGGTTTATCAAAGATAGGAGGATGGATTCAGGACACCAATAATAAAATGAAAAGTTCTTCTTTTAGATATTGAGTAGCTGCTTTGTGAGGGAGATGCAATGATAAAAAAAAAAAAAAATCCATAGTAGTTCTTTTAAATTAACTCTCCTCTGAACTTTCCATGTGCAAGACATGGCATGTCTGGTCAAGTGTCAGTTTGCCCATTTACACAATAGTGTTGAGGCTGATGGGAATGTTGTTACTTTGGGACTATGTTCACATATGCATACTGTATATATAAACAGTATATGCAAGACAGTCCACCCCCCACTGGAGGGGTATCTTTATGTATACAGTGTTTTCAGAATGTTAGGCAGCTACTTAGAGGCACTTATGGCTGCTGATTGCTGACACATTTTGAAGAGTCAGAATATTCATAAAGCTTTCAAATGTGCATCACCTGACCTTTCCTCATGATGACTTTGACATGCTGATTAAGGCCTGAGCAGTTGGTAAAAAGTGCCAAACTTTCATGGTGCCCAAACATTTGCTTGGTACTCCTTCTCTGCCTTTCATTCTAAAGTTATTAAAAACCTAATTAGTATGCAAGCCTTGCTTAAAATTTTAAAAAAGGTGTTTCATACTTATTTCATACCTTTTGAAGATAATTTCATTGTCCTTTCACTTCGCGGTTAACAATAACAGAAATTGTGGCTGGGCTGCATCTTTTGTCAGAGAAAGGACCAGAGAAAAGGCCTGATTATGAAAAGGGCAAATGTGTTGAAAAAAACCCCAGCATAAATAAGATGTTTTCTGAGTTGCAGTACAAGACAAACAAATGTGTAGTAAAATGTCATGTTTTTTATTTCATTTTTTATTTGGTTAAGAAGAGCATTGTTGTGTTGAATCAAATCATGCTGAATTTCACTGCATCATAGTTGCGGTTTATCATATCATCCGGTTTCTTCATATGAATCTTCAATGAACTGGATTGTTGGCAATGCCTCATAATGTGTATCACATTGGCCTCTGTGATGGAGCTACACAGCCCAAGTCCATTGTGTATGACACTGGACTAAATTTACAGACATTCTGTACAGTAGTTGTGGACATTAACTAGTGTTGTTCATGAAAAGTCAGATGATCACCAAAGTTATGAGAATCATTCTTTGGGGACCATGTTTAAAATGTCACGGTAACTGTAGTCATCTGGGAAGTGTTGGTTCCAATGGTTCAACACTGCCATTCAGGAAAAATGTGAAATAGTTTTCCAGATTGTGTTCCCACTTGTTATATTATTTGGAGAGGACCTATGTTGGTAAGTGGTGTAAAGGCTATAACAGTTATTGGATTTGTGACTGTCCTTGTGTGGTTTTCCAGTATAATGCTTAAAATTGTTCGTTTGTTACTTTCTGACAGGCTTTTCAAATATGTAAGTCAGTATTATCATCACTGAAAGTGTCTTACAGTCAACACTTGAAATGTGACCCACACCCAAAAGCACAGCTGTCGAGTGAAGGCCTACTACATTTGTGTATTTGTGTCAGAGAGAGAGGAAAAGAAAGAGACTAAGCCAAAGGGCGGGTGATAAGAACGCTACTGGAGATGGTGAGAGGGTTGTAACCGAGAGGCACTAAAAGCTCTGAGTCCTTTGTGTGTGTGTGTGTGTGTGTGAGAGAGAGAGAGAGAGAGAGAGGGAGAGAGAGAAAGATAGGTGTGTGTATGTGTGTGTGTCCATTATCGCACTGTCAGAGTGCACAGGCCTGGCGTCACGGGTATAGAGGATCACACAAAGACACTACTGTGCAGACAGGTGAACCAAACACAAACAGTTATCTTTGTGATTCTGCTTGTGAAGACATACTGTTCAGTCACTCTGCACTGGTACTGTGAATGGAAAAGATCGGGAAACACATAAAGTTGTCATTGTGTCGTCGCTCTGTTATGCACATGAAACATCTTTCACTCACTAACAGGGATTTTTTGCTGCAGTGAATTCACAGATAAAAACATGGAGGTTTACTTTAACTGAAATGAAATCACTCGCTCATCGTCAGTAACTTTTCTTCTGTTTTCACCACATTAGTTGTGCATTGTGGAATAAAACTTGACAATGTTTCTCAGGTGTTCTGCTACTGCACTACTTGAACCTGTGGAACTAAAGTGAGAGACAATCCCGCAGTATCAGTAGGTTCATATTCATGTCTTAGATTTCATCTGTGTTCCTTATGTAAGTTCCCACAAAGAACAGACTTATTTAACCCCGGGTGCAGTTAGTTGGTTGCTCCACAGAAACTACCTTTCCAATTGCTTTTATGTTAATTTCAAAAGTCTTGGTGACATAAATAAATGAATTTGTTACTTTCACCTTTATGTGTGGGAATTTGCTTGCTGCCTCCCTCTTAAGATGGCTTTTGTTTTGCGTGTGAATTTTAATTGAATTTTAATTGAATTACTTTAGATAATGTGTCTCTTTGATTCACATGTACAATGCTGCTATGATACAACCGAAGAGTCTGCTTGGATTTAAACCAAAGATTTTGCAGACCACAAAAAATAAGTTTCCTGCAGCCTCCCTTATATATATATATATATATATATATATATATGGAAGCACATTTTTGTTGCCGGTTGTGTTTGTTTTTCTGAATCTATGCATTGTTTGCTTCCTGTCTCCTTCCTTCTACTTTTCACTTTTCCATCCTTCATCCTTTCCATTTACATATATACAGTATATATCCCTTTCATCTCTCTCTCTTATGTTCTTTGTCCCTTTTAATCTCTCTTCCTTTGTGCCACCACCTTCTCTTCTTCTTCCTGCAACAGCTGAATCCTACTTTATCCCCCTCCGGTCTCTCTGCCAAGTCTGTCTGTCTATCTTTCTTTGTCTCACTGGTGTTTCTCTGTGTTTCAATCTCATTCACTCTGTCCATTTGTCAATTTCTCCTTTTTTTCCCCATAAATCCTTCTTGTTCCTGTCTCTACTGTACCTCACATGCCTCCCTCTCCCCATTCTTTGTGTACCTGACGCTGAGCCTGCTGAAACCCAGGGCCATGGTGGCTTAACTTTAATTGATGCATCGGATGGAGGAGAGGAAGAGGAGAGGAGAGAGGGATGGCTCTGGGCTGACAAGGTTAATTCTGTTTTTCTTAGCTCCTCGTCACCTGGCGGCAATTAAACTCATGACATCACTCCCTCGGGAAAAAGACACCGATGGGAAGTGAGGGAGAGTGAAAAAAGTGAGGGAAAGCGAGATTGATTCCGTGAAACATGTTCAAAGGCAATCACAGACCAAAGTGTGCCAGGAAAAAGGGAGAGAAGGCTGTATGAGGCAAATTAGATAAATCAGTGTGGTGTGGATGCTTTGCAATGAGGATATATTGAAATTCAAGGGCATTATGTTTGTACTGATAATGATAGTTTTTCAAGGCATGCCTCCATCAAAAGCTCTCCCAGCATATTGTAACTGGGGTTGAAGCTTGGCGATGAAGATATATGAGCAGTTCTACATTGAATTAATAAATTTGACATTACATTTTACTAAGACCCACAGCTGTACCATTGATGGAAGAATACAAAAAAACAAATAATAAAACTAACATCAATTCATGTACCTTTTATGTGCACTCTTGTGTTCCTTTTGAATGAGCTTTACTAAAGGGAAAGTGTTAATGCCTCAGTCTTTAAGCAAGGAAATAGGGAGTGAGAAGAGAAGATTGATATGAGTCTTTGTGTTAAATGGGGAGATGAAGTCAGGTTGGTGTTCGCCTGTAGCACATACATGAGAAGCAAGCCTGTCAACACCTCTAAAGCCTGATAGAGGCCCAACATAGTAACACAGGTGGCTACTGGATAATGTAACAATATTATAGATTTATGTTAGCCCAATAAATAAATCATGTTTGTTTTGCTGTTGGCTTAGCACTGCAGATGGCTTTAGATACAGTAAAACAGGAGCCTTTGCTGCAAAGCCAAAGTCAGTTGGAGCCACAGAGCAGAGCCGAGTTACAACCAAAATACCAGTGTTGATAGATTTAGCCAAAATTGATCAAGTAAGTGAATTTGTGTAAGCTGCTAAATGTTCTAAATTGAAGAGAAGCAGAATTGAACATCACTTGTTCCATTTTGAAACTCTAATATATAACACAACTAAGATATGGTTTATTTACCCTCGACAAAAGAGAAATGTAAAAGTAACATATTTGTGGATTGTGTTCCGAGTTAAGTAGTGGAATAATGCATTGGCAAGCAGCTTGGCTCAGTGACTGTGCGCAGCATCTGGAAGTCAAAGTGAGGATGCCAGGTTTGGTATCATTGTGCGTGTGCAGAGACCAAAACCAAAATCGTTGCTCACTGAAAATTAAAGTGGATAAACTCAAATCAAAAATTATTTTCAATTTTGAGCTCCAACATTCTGAGTACCTCACACTGATCAAGCCAATCAGGAGCCAGCTCCTATACTTACCCAGCATTCATCACTGCTTTGTGTTCTGTTTATCCTCTGTTTCCAGACTCAACTGGACACAAAGGGCACCGTGTTGATCTGTGCCCTGGAACAAAACAAAGCGCCACCCATGAACAGAGTTCAGCTGGAGGGAAGAGGGGTGTGTGGGTCAGGATGGAAGTGAGAGAGCGAGCAAGGATTACAGAGGGAGGGAGAGAGAGAGGCTGAGATGTTGTATTGTCGGAGGAGATAAGGAATGATTAAAGAGCTAGCAGGAGAATCAGACATGCAGAGTTGATCCAGCTAACCATTCACTCATCAGTCTCCTAATGGTCTGGAGGGGGGGTCGGTGGGGTGAGCATTGTTTCCACATGGTTTCCCAGATGTTACAATATGGCCTGACTCCTGCTCTGCTTCTGGCACTCCTTCCTCCTCCCTTTCCATTATTGTCTGCTCATTTTCACATTTTAATGTTTTGTTTTCATTTCTTTAAAGAGAAAACAAACCAAACAATGATGTACCATTAAACATCTGCACTTAAAAAGGTCTTTCTTTTCAAATTCTGATAAACAATAAGCCATTAACATTAGACAAATCCTAACATCTTCAGTGGAGCTCATAAGCAATGTTTTTAGCCCCGCTGTCAGATAGTAAGCTAGAGCTGTTAGAATCAAGTTCAAATCACTCAAACTATCCTGTAACGTATTTGGAATACTTTAAAACCAGGGAGATGCTCTTGAATTAAGTTGTGACTTGCAATTTGAGTTAGGAGCGTGGCAGTGCATGTTTGCTAAAATGCTCATTTTAACTGGTGTTAAGGTGCTCAGCCAAAAAAAGATGCTCAGCCACCTTTTGTTCTGGTCCCACCTATTTGCAGCAGTAGATACATCATGGAATTTTAAAACTTTACCATTCCTTTGTGCTGTCTGCTGCCTCATTTGAATTAGGTTAATGCAAGGCAGTTGAATTTCAAATCAAAAAGCAGATGGACAATGCCTGACGCTGAAAAGCAAATCAAAAAATGACGACTGCATAACTACTGCCATTCTGCACTAATGTTCCATAAATCTAGTTTGCAGTGTAGCCTCAATCAACCACAAATCAGTGCAACCACTAAATCATGTGGCAATGAAAAGAAATGATAACAAAAACGATTGAGATTTATATTATTATTATTATTGATATACTCTATTAGAAATGTGTCAAATTTTCAATGGTAACAAATTGGAAGACCATCGGAGATTGGAGAAGAGAAGGAAGAAAACCAAATGGTGTTTTTCATTTAGTAGAGGGCAGAGAAAGGGAGAACATGAAAGAAAGAAACAAATCCCCTTCAAACACAGCTGCAGTCCCAGCAAAACCTTTAACTGTTGTTCCTCCTTGCCAGAACTCAATTACCATATGCGGCGAATTGCTGATGACTGAATAGGTGGAGCTTACAAACAAGCCAGCTGTTGCTGAGGGACTTCCAATCAGTCTTGTCTCCTCAGGTTTGAACCTGGACCTCATTCCCAGCCGCCACTCTGATATTTACATTTGAGAACTTTGCAGCGATTTAAAAAGAGCACAGGTGAGACGGTCAGTTTCTGAAGGCCAAAACACACATTGTGATTGTTTTACTAATTATAGTTCTGTTGTGGGCATGGTGCCTGATGAATCACAGCTATATTTGTCAGGATTTATTACTTTTAAAGCATTTGTCAGTAACTATTGAGGTATTTCAAGTGAAATATTAAAAATAAAAATTTTTTTTTCACTTGAAATAATATTTTATCTAGGAACTATTAAGAAAATACCTGTCACGACTCATTAAAACTGATTCCCTCCCACCATTGAGTGAGAAAAATACAAAAAGGAAAAAAAGAATGACAATGTAATAATGCAGTATGCTATGTTGTGAGTCAAAATTAACCTTTTTGAATTTCATACAGGATTCATTGCTGAATCCCAATTTACTTTAGATGAAATTGTGAATGTTAGCTGGTGAACCTTAGCGTGAATTTAAAGTTAGCTCTTCCTCAGAGTTTTTCTTTTTTCTTTTCTTGTTTTTTGTTGGGAAAGAAAACTTGATGGTTTCATCATTTCTTATATTGAAAATTCTTTAGATTTTTACATTTTTGGTTTCCCTGTACTGTCATTCTTATGATCTTCTGAGGAACCTTGAAGTTACATTTAGTATGGTCCTGAAGTTCTATATCTCTCGGAAAGACTGGACATATATTTGTGTTTTGATGACTTTAAAAAAGGCATTGCACAATGTAATAATTTATGATTTCACCCTCAATCAAAGATATCTTTACACTGGGGAACACAGCTAAACACTCCCAAAAAAGTCCAGAACACAGATGATTAATTTTGATGAAGTTTACTTGTAAAACTTGTAAAACTGTAAAACTTGTAATATTGTAAAACACAATACCACAAAATGTCAGTATTATTAAACAAACTGAATATCTCAGCAGTCTCAGGATTCACATTAAATCGTAATTGTTTCATAACTTTATGTTACTGGATGAATAATACTCACAGATGTTGTCTGAGCAAAAGAGGGAGGAAGAATAGCCTACTAACTGAAGAGCTGATGACTGTGCTCACACAACTCGCATGGTGAATTTACTTCCTGTCTGTCTCCCAGACAGTTACAAAAATAAACAAATCACACACAAATGTGTTTTCCAGAAACAAACTCATTTTCTATATTATTATATATATTGTTACTACCAAACCAAAATAAGCAAAATGCTTTACAAGAATATTAATGTTATTGCTGACAGTTATCAATATCCATGCACCTTTCTAGTCACCTAAATGGTCAGTGTTTACTTTGTATCTTCAATGTATTGGAGAAACTTTGTGAACAAAAAGGTTTACAGTTTCCTGAATTTGCACTTCTTTTTCAGAGTGAGGCCGACGTCCTGCATCATCAGGAGCACACAATGTGGTCTTGGATCCTGTTCCTCTATATTAGGTCCATACACTAAGATGTCATATGTTGGACACAGCATGCCCTCAGAACATCCTCCTTTCAAACATCAATGGCAAATAGGAGGCAGTTGAAAAGGTATCTCCTGAAAGGAGTGATGAATGCAGCGAGGGGTTGTGATTCTGCTGTTATCAGGATTTTCTAAAATCCAGATCAAGCATCCAGTTCTGCATCTGACATCATAGCAAGTGTTTATTCAGCAGCTGATAGAATGTGGCACCCTCTCTTCATGGCTGCATTCAGTGGTGTGAGATCCACACGGATGAACAAACTCTCAAAATATCATCTGTTGCATATCCCATTGTGAATGTGAATTCACCTGATAGTTTAGGTTTTTCCATTAATCCTGATGCCACATGAAATTTCAATTCATCGGCTCTATCTTGGCCTTTCTGTCAGATCTGAGAACTCAAATGATTGTGGTGCTTGTACAGCTGCCACTGCTTTTGTTTCCTCCCCCTCTCTGTTTTACGTTCAGGAAAACATTAATGCAAAATAACTCCCATTCTCTCCCTCCTGTGTGTATCTGGCGAGGCCCCACCTAACCCCTAACACACTGACAGGCTTTCTCTGCCTTCGAGAGCATGCATCATTTGTCATTGTTTTCCACACTTATTTTTTGCTACTGCTCTGCTCTCCAGGTGTTTATTCACTGAGAAAAAACAACAAAAAAAACCATCCACAGCTTATATCAGAGGAAAATGTGGAGATGTTGTTGCTTTTTCACTGACCAAGTGAAACCAAGTCTAATGAGGGAGATGGGATGCTATGGAGTAAGGTACTTCATTATGGGGACTGCAGTCTCTTCACCTATCAAGAAGCCGTAAACTGCTGATGAATGTATTACCCCATAAGAAAGCTATGATCGACATTTTATAAAATTGTATCCACAACCCTATTAAAGCAGTATAAGTGTTTTCATTTATTGTATACAGATGAGATGGAAGGAGAGGGGAAGGTCCAGAGGAATGTGTCATCTGAGATAATTGACTCTGGGACTTCAAAAGGTGTTGCGCACCAACTTTCAAATGTTGAATAATGAAGAAATCAATCTTTGTCAAGGCCAAAGGTGGGAAAGGGTGCTCTATCCAAGCATTTTTCTAGGTTCCCTCCGTAAACAAAGTGTTCCTGTTTCCACTTTCTCCTCATACATGAACAAGATGTTTTACATTAAAGCTGTTAGTGAAATAATGGAATTTTATGTGTGTGTGTGTGTGTGTGTGTAGCCTGTGGCTGAGGTGTGTCTTTTCCAGGAAAATGTCAAGCTGTACAGTAAGGTGGAATAAGAAGTGTGTGGTTTAAATCCTGGTGCAGCTTGGTTTCTAAATCCCATCTGAATGTAACTGTGTATCTGAACATATAAATGTCCTGGATGATTGTTTGTAGTGGTTGTCATCAGTAATGTCTTAATTTACCAGGTTGTACTTTATCTCCAACTCCAACTTTACATTTTATATACTGTAGGTTAGGGATAGTGTTGAGGCTTCACTCATTCTGTCAAGACTTTCTTCATACAGAAGTGGACATTAATTTGAACTAGGTTGGAAAAATGATTGACGTGGTCCCATCCACCCACACCCCAAGTGTGTTAGTGTATGTGTTTTTCTGAGCGTGACTACAAGGAAATGTCCAGGTGAATTTTTTTTCTCCTCACATGTTTCTGATATAGAGTCACATAATAGCTTGTCTTGCATCTTGCTTGTTTCCTGAAAAAAACAATGACTTTGATGTGACTGCGATGAGCTTTGCCAGCTGGGTTGCTGGTTATGTTCTACAATGTGATGTCTCCACAGTCAGATAACCTTTTTCATTTTGTTTTTATGGAGATTTGTCTTCCTGTCCTATTTCAGTATTTGACCTGAATGCTTCTTCGAAGCAGATGCTGACAACAACTTAGCTTCACAAGCTCATTTTGTGGTTTACAAATTACTAGTTATATTTCTGTTAAACTGTGGCTGCAAATTTTGGAAACTGACATGAAATAAAATGCAATTTTATTATGCCAGATGACAGTTGTAATGTTGTATGAATAGTGTAAGACACTTTTACAGGAATTCTGTCATCACATCGATAAGACATCTGGAATCATTATATTGCAAAACTGGCAATAAATCATAAGAATAAAATCCTGCAAGAGGCAAGGAGACACAAACATACATCCTGCTTGTCCCCTGACAATCACCTCAGTCATGCACACACACACACACACACACACACACACACACACACTGCATGTTAAAATATATCAGTAACAATTATTAGTTTAGCTGAATCAAACTGCTTATCTGCCTTAGCTGATTGCTTGAAGTGCTCTGCAAATTTGACTTACATTGGCTGTGACACATACAAGGCAGTTAGAGAATACCAAATGAACACAACTGCAGAAAAATAATGAGAGAAGGCAACAGACTGCTGAACACCAAACATGAATTCCAAGGCAAAAGAGATGATTTAGTTTCGCATTTCCTTAAAGTTGGATGCATTGTGACTGGAAAAAAAGAACAGTAATAATAGTGATTATAGTATGGTTCAAAACAAAACAGCAGAGATGGACCCTTGGTCCAAAGTATGGGTCAGGCCCAGAAGATTTTAACCTACATTTCCCATAATGCAACACAACTTTCCAAGACTGGTAAATGCATATATCTCTCTCAACTCAACTCCCTAAACAGCACCGCCATCTTAATGTAGTTACAAGTACATATCATAGTCTGTAATCCTAGCGCATACATTCATCACTCTGTGAAACACACCTTCCAATCTCATTCATTCTAATGAGAGTCCACCTCGAGACACAGACTAATTAGAGAATTATGAAAGGCCGAGGTGACAGTGACCTCATTACAGTGAGGAAGATCAAACTAATGACCCGTGACTGATGAAGGCCTTCATGTCTGCCTTCCAAGCAATTCAGGGCTGCCTTGGAGAAGGAAAAAGATGGCCACAGCCAGGCGCCTACAGATGACATTATCCATGCTTTATAAATAAACACTGCCCATTAAAGGTTTAGCATGGTATACACCTGTCAGATCCTGCAAGTGGCACATCAGCCAGCTTAGATGCATGTTTGCAGTTCATTCTTCAAACACATTAAAAAAGTAGGAAATTAAGCACTTAGCCTGAAAATACACAACTAGAAGCTGTAATTCACCTCTGGTATGGTGAGGTGTTTTCAAAATGTTTCATATATGAAGATTAGATTGAGAGAAACCACTATTTCAGGAAATGATTTGTGAGTCGAAAGCTGTGATCTTGATCTGTGCTAAATCAGATGTGAAAATGTCTGAAGGTGTAAGGAGATTTGTGAACATGGACAGGAATCAGCAAATGTGTGTTCAGAAAACCTGTGTGTAGTCACAAATGTGTAAAAAAAACAAGATAAACAGAGGAGGATAAAAGAGAGCTTGCAGAGGAAAGTAGCATATGATTACAAAGAAAGGGAAAATGAAAGAGTGAGCAGAAGAAGAAGTAAAAGTAAGGGGTCTTTTCCAAGTCTGCAAAACACACATCAAGGCACAAAACAAGCAGCAACAGCATACCTCATCCTATTCAAAGACAGAGAATAAAGTGGGGATGGCAATAGAAAAGACTCCAGGTGGGAAATAATCCACAAAACAGAAGTCTGGAGCTCAAAGACTCACTCATGCTGAAAACAGGGATGGAGAACAGGTGATCTGTCAAAATGCAAGCAGTGGACTTACAATCTGAACAAGAGAAGTGAAACTATAGAAACCTCCAGTCTGAGTGATTTCTGGGACTCCACAGATGATGCTTATATGAAACACATACACACAGAGTTTGCATGCCAGAAACAGCAGACTGGATATGGAAAGTATTGAGAGAAGAATGCTGCTGCACTTAAGGAAACACCCACTTCCAGAAAGTATGGCTGCGAGATGAAGAGAAGAAATATACTGTAAGCATGGACATCTGTGATTTTCTCATGTGCGTGCAGACTTTTTTGTCTTATGGTAGTTATGTATTTCCTTTCTGATGGCTGTGGAATTTTAGCCATGTATTCCTTACAAATATGATACCGTTGATTCCCTAATTCATCTGTCCAGTGGGAAATTGGCCTGCTGGGTGTAGGATACAGAGGCTTAGTGCCCAAAAATGCCCAAAAATGACATCATCAAGCATACAAGTGGTCAAACATAAGATAAATAAAGTTATAGGTTGTCTAATGTTGCATATGTAGACTTGGTGTATGTGAGTACAAGAGATGGCTACCCTATGATAATAATACTATTAATAATAATAATAATCATCATCATATCAAGAACAAGACACGTTTAAGTAATTCTGATCTTATTTTCCACAGGTTTGCATGATTTCTATTAGTTATGAAAACATATCCTATATTACTGAGTTTAGAAAAGTATCAGTCAGACACAAGCAGTAGTAAACATTAGCCTACATTTAAGATAATCCTTTTATAGTTTAATTGTTCCATTACATTTCATTTAGTCATTCACACATATTCATGCACACACTCACTCACTCACACACAGATGGCGCAGCCATTAAGGGCAAACTGGAGTTCAGTGCCTTGCTCAAGGTAATTTCAAGATGTGGACTGGAGGAGCCTGGGATGAACTGATGAACCTCTATATCCTTAGCCACAGGATATAGATATATTAAACCAGATAACAAGCTCTCATTATATGACAATGTGTGAGCACTGCTACAACTAGGTTGAAGCTGAACTCGTCTCTACACCCCATGTTTCATACAATTTATGCCATTTTTGCCATTAAATGTACGTAAAATGTATTACTGTAATCCAGCATCACATTATTTTGTAATTTTGTCTGATATAAGCTTTCAGGATGTATCAAGTTCTCTAATTAACCAGTAACCAGTGGTGTTCTAGATGATCCAGCGCTGAAATCTGAAGGATTACTACTTTAATGGATGTTAATAACAGACAGTTTCTGTCATAAATTTTCAATTTGTCTATTTGTCTCTGGTGGTTTAATTCAAACAGAACTCTAACCAACACAAACCAAACCACGAACCAGAAATGTCCTTTAGTTTCTTTGAATCCTGAAAACGTGTACAGGGTAACTCAGCAAGAGGAATGGATCCATTCTCCATTCTCCATCCTCCCATAAACACACACACACACAGTCCGGTGAAACCACAGTCCAAAGTATAAACCACTGAGCTGTAACTTTTCAAGTGACAGCGATGGCCATAATCCATCGTTCCATAGCAAAGGAACTGCGTGTGGCGGACCAAAGTATGATGATGGATGTCTGGCCCACAACAATGGAACAGACCAGTGGGTTGATTTTTTAGGTGTTTAATTTGGTGGCTGCATTGTTTTCCAGAGTGACAAAATCCTCAAGGGCTTGATGACACCACTGATGACACCAAACTCCAACATCACATTTTCAGCCTCATTTCATATTTTCTCCCATTTTTTCCCTTATTTCTTTTCTTGGTATTTACCTTTGTCTCCTTCCACAGCAGAAGCAAAACTTCTCTCTCACTAGTCTTCCTTCTGATGAGGTTTAAGGGAGTAGACCAAATTATTTCATTCCTGTTTTCCCTATTTTGTTTTTACTACCTATCTTCCTTTCTCACTGGAATAAATGTTAATCACAGAAAAGAAGAGAAATGTCCTGTGCACTCAGGATGTAATGAGAAAACTGAAAATAAAAAAAGAACCTCATCAAAAATAAATGGCAAATATATCCAGGATTTCTGCTCTAACTGTAAACAGAACTGTACCATCACAATAATACATTAATCTGTATCTTTGTTGGAATGAAAAAGGACTCAAGGAAGAAGCAATTAGTTAATAAAACAAGTTTGTTTAATATACATGGGTTGTAATTAAACAGCAAATGAAGAATATAAAAAAATCTGTTAATCAAATGAAATTGGTAATATAATGGAGTTTAATCAGTAGCTAAATAATATGAAGGGATACAATTCTATTTTTGGGGCTGTCACTTTTGTAAAACCAAGAGGTGACAACTATGGCTGAAAAAGTAAATTGGATTAGTATCACATTATAATATGGAAAGTTAATTCCTATTCTCTAGGTATGTGTACACTTAAAGGGAAGAATGAGCCCTGCTCTCTGGAGGCAGCATCATTTCTTATCAATACTCACACCAATTCTCAAGCCTGCCAATCAAACATGCCACTGCTTAAGTCACTGAGATCCGATTTTGTCCCCGTTCTGATGTTTGATGTGAACATGAACTGAAGTTCCTGACCTGTGTCAGGATTTTATGCAGTGCTGCTGCATGCTTTGATGACTGTGTGAGTAGGCAGTTGTTCCTAATAATTTGAGTGTATGATGAAGGGAGCAGGAAGAAATTATGGAATGGCACCAGCATGATGCATGAGGGAATGATGGGAGCCCTGGCTGTGGCTGGGATCTGGGTGTGCTCCACTTGCATATGTATCCCTACATTGTGTTAATTTGCATGCTCTGTCTTAATATGAATTATTTCTGCGAAGTGGGAAGAGAGGAATGTGACTGTCATGATGGAGATGGTTACAGATGCTGAAATGAGAACAGCTGGACAGGCATTCTGTGCCACACACACAGAGTCTGGTATTTATTCCACAGGGTTAATCAAGTGATCAAGTTTAAACAACTCAGAACATCTGAGTGCTATTTGTGGAGCTTGATGTTCTACGAGTAAATATTAATGTTGTGTTCATGGGATGTGCTTGCTATGTTGTTACTTCTGAGGGGAAATGAAACACAAGACTGGGTTTTGTGTTCTATTGTTTCAGGTCAAATAAATGTATGACCATAAGATGTATAAAAGTTATAACACCCAGTGATTTTAATAGTAGTATTTCAAAATAATTACACACTTGGTGATATTCTAATCAAGATAAACTTAATGAGCATAATCAGAGCTGGTGGTTAAGTGGAAGTAGAGAGGTTAGTGAGAAAACCATTGTAGATTATTCTGCTTTAACTCATCTGTAGACCTGTGCGTTGTGAGCTTATTTTGTAGATATGGACTTACAAGAGCTTAGTTTGAGTGGAGCGCTGGCAGTCTTCTCATCCAAACAACAGACTGTATGAAACACACATGCTGTTAACATGCAAACCAAGCTTGCTGTATCGATGGAAGCCTAACCCTAACCTTAACTGTGCTGCCATTCACTGCTGTTCATATAGCATTTCAAAAGTGCCATGTCCTTTGGGTCACGACCCACTTCTTCCTGTGCTGATGTTGGTGGTGTCTCTCAGGAAGAAGTCCCACTCCACTCTTTTTCAACGATGAACAGCCCCCACCTTGTTTTACTAGGTTGTCCGTAATTCAGTTGATGACTGTAATAAATTGAGATCTGTGGAACTATAACTTTACAGAAGAGTCTTACCAGCAAGTAAAAAATTGGTAATCCAACCAGACAAGCTAAATTTTGCTTATGTAATTAAATCATCGATAGTTTAATTGTTGTTGTTTTTTTATATAAAACAATGTCTAGAAGCCTTGGGATTTAAAAATATGCATTACATATTCTGGATCAGAAAGAAAGTGGATTTCCTAAAATATGCCCAAATTTCCATTTGCTTTTGGTCAAAACTGAACATTTCTGCTTATAATTTGAAGAGTCCTCTCAAGAAAAATGGTTTTATAAGAAGGGTTTGGTTAACATGTGGAATAAGTTCAAGCGTGGACTTAAAATGTGTCGGATTGGCTATGCGCCTTGTCATCTTTTTTTTTAGGTCATGTCTGGAGTAACAGATGCAGTAGTTATATGTGTAACATATAAAACATAAACAATAAGTAATAGGAAAACAAACACAACTAATACAATACAATACAATACATATAAATGCATACGTGCAATTCAATTAATACAACTCAGGTTGTAAAACAAATGTAACTTTACTTCGGAGACAGGCTGTCCAACCACCCATATGACTTCGCAAATGGTAAATCACAATTCACTATAGCTTTCAAAGACAGTGTGATTACAGGATGTGACTCAGTAGCCATAAAAGAACTTGGAATAGAACAATACAGCAATTCACCAAACCAAGTGTAATAAAATAAGGAAATGTAAATATATAAAACCACAGATATTGTATCCTTTTGGCTTGCACCATCATTATTTTACATTGCATCTCTGAGGGCGTGGGGTGAGGGAGGCCTCCATGATCCAAGGGATAAGAGGCTGTGATCGCCACTCAATCCCAGGTAGATAATGATGTGTCGTGGGGGTCTATGAAAAGAATCCAACAGTTCAACAGAAAGCCTGGAGGTGAATTTTAAGCTACTGGTCAGGGTGAAGGTCATTACAGTTGGCTGGTTTACTAGCCTAGACAGAGAGTGGTTGGCTGGTGTGGACAAATGATGTTTTAAGAAAGAGAAATTGTAATGCCAAGGGGATGGATGTGTCTTCCCATTATAATGTATTTTGTGAGCGTCAGGAGGATTTAAGAAAGAGGACCCAATGCAGACAGGAGACAGGCAGGGAGGAGAAATGAGGAGCTCATTTACGAAAGACTACCAAGATAAAAGAGGAAACACTGAAGGCCTAGGAAAGTCCATAAAAAATGAAAGTACAATGAAGTCTCTCAGAGGTCAGACCATGACAGTGAGTCTGTGTGAGTGGTTAGTATGGCTGGTGTTTGGTCCCACGGGTTACTGCAACTTTTCCAGTTGTGTTGCAAAATAGAAGTAGAAGTACAGTGTTTTCTCTTATTCTGTTTCTTTTCGAGATACATGAGTGTCTGAGATAATATAACAATCTCATAGGTGTATGTCATGACCTCCAGTTTCCATTATGTCAACTTTCTGAGAAATCTTTTCTGTTTTTAACATGTTGACATGGTTTAGACGGGTATACTACTTTATACGGAATACTACAATACCCATGAGTTTCTGGTGCTGCTGTTATGTAAAAGAAGCCAGTACTGAGCCACACATTGGTGCTGTCTAGTGTGCAATACTGCATATTTTGGCATCGATCCGATACCAAGTAAATACGGACCAGTATCGCCAATATCGGTATTGGCCAATACTTATCAATAAATAAGGTGGATGCATCATTGAATTGCCAAATCTCAATTAATTTTCATGACCTTAAGTATTTTTTATGATGTTTCCTTTTTTATTATTAAATAGTTAAAACCCAGGACAGAATTAGGACAAAGTTTATAATTAAATAGAAAATGCTTTATTATCAAATGTTTTAAGAAAAATCTTTTTGCTTTGCACGTCTAAGTCACGTCACTTGACTTATGTGACAGCGCAACATCTGAACACGAGAGGGGGGAGGGGGAGAAAAGTGTGCCTGCTCTGCACTGACACAGGAGCGGTGAGTCTGGCGACCTGGTTTTTTCCTCTTTGCCAAAGCCGCAGCATTGCAAACAAGAGCGGAACTTAAAGTAAAGAATCAATCTCACCAGGCTAGTATCGATCCGATACCGATACCAACACCGACTTGGTATTACTATCGATATTTGGATCGATCCGCCCACCACTAGTGCTGTCAACTACAACCTGTGACACTGTCTATGGGCATTTAATTGCCTAACTGGGAGCAACTCTATTACAATGTAATGAGAGTCACCTGAATAAGTACAAAATGTATTTTATTTTTATTTTTACCCTATGACCAGACAAAATTAACTATTTCTAGTGGATGATTTTGCAAAACCCTCTTATTATGTTAAATGTCTGTGTGTTTTTAAAATCATAACATTTGACATTATCCATGCATGGAAACTACAATATGATTAAGGCTAAGGAGAGACAGTTACACCAGACAGGAATTGACAACTAAAACTTTATTCTACCACTTCTCTCCTTTGCCACTAAACGTGGTTTCTTGCTGGGAGCAGGTGGTGATGATAATGGTCGTGTAGCAAGAGCTTAAGCCGTTGTTGTATACTTTTCCATTCACTCACCTATCACCTCTTAAGGTATAATGGGGTGTTCTGAGACTGAAATAACTGGTTAACTCACTAAATTAAGTGGATATCTGTGCAACACAATACATAGATGTCTTGGACATAATGTCAAAACTCTTATGTCTTCACAGTATTTTAATTGGGCAACTGATTCACCTTTGAAGAGATTGCAGTCAGTATCAATTAAAGCATTAATTACAGGCCAGTGACATTGGTTATACAGTCTCCTCAATCAAAGCCTCATGTCCTGCACATCACACCAACTACCTCAACCTCGACACCCTTATTGTACAGTTGGCTACACATTTACCTTTAAGTAAGATAACAGTGCCAATCGCTATTATGGTGAGCTCTACCCCTTGACCCTGCTGATTCAACCAGTGACATAGCTGATTCACTCATTTTTGTTTAAACATTACATTTTGGAAGTTTCGCCATAAATGTATCAAACACCTCTCAAAAAAGAAAGAAAAAACTGCTGTTTAATTAAACTACATACTGGGACCTCCATCTATTTATTACTTGTAATATAGAAGAAGGGTGCATATAATTTACAACCTCAAAAAAAATGAAATGAAGTGTTAATTTACTCTTTGAAGACATTGGCAGATGCAGAAGGAATGTCTTTGCATTCCGGCTGCTGCCTGTTAGGCATGTCCCCATAGTCATCATTTCTCCCACCCATCTTCACTTGAAGCTGAGTGCTGACTCAGTGGGTCGAAAAGCATCGATCATGTGAAAGTCAATGAGATGTATCTGGGTTTAAGATGGTTCCGTAATAGTGTTCCTGGCAGAGCACGAGGGCACTGTGTACATCTGTATTTAGGCTGGCACTTCATTAGCAAACCCCAACAGAATCCTTCAAATGAAGTTTATAGAGAGGACGTCTGATGGATTAATGCATTGTTAATCTCTTTAAAAGACACCAACCAGCACTTATCCATTATTCCAATGCAATATGTATCAGTGTACATCACTACTTTAACATTTCAACATCTCAACATGGCCAGCAACACTCCACTCCATTAACCCTTCCAGTGTGATCCCTGCAGGCTCAGTTATTTTTTTTCTGGGACACTGTTTGATGCATAACTTGCCGGGAGGCTTTTGTTTTTCATTGTGTTGGAAACAGTGCCAGAAAAGTCCCACAATAACTGAATAAGTAAGATCGCAAGGACTGGTGTTTGTTCTATATGTTCTATATAAGAAAAAAACTTACTGCCTGAACTTTGCAGCTTTCAAGCTTAAAACTCATATCAGAACAAATGTGATGGCTGAAATTAGAATACATATTGTTTCTAATCAATAATTCCATTTATGCATATCCTGAATGACCAGGCTCAGCTGGTCCCTTTTACCAAAATGGAAATCTGGCCTTGTTTGAACTTTTGCACACCCATATAGGAGAGTGGCTAAGACTGAGGTCCCATTACATTGTTACATTCTCATTGTATGTTGTAACATTCCATAGTTTACATCGGGGTCGGCAAATGTGGCCCAGAATCCACTCTGTCAGGCAACCCCAACCCCCTAAAAAAAACACAAAAAACTACAAAAAATCAAATACATACAAAAAACCCTTATTACAGCTATTTTTTTGTGATAAAAAAGTAACATAAAATAGTAGACTAATTAATATTCTGCCCTAGTCAGGATTGGTAGGTTCTTGCTAATTTGGCAGCTAGCTAACAGAGCTCTTCAATAAACACCCAGGGGTCAGCAGGCAACTTTCAGAATGTTTACTGCTGAATCACTGTGAAACTACAATACAAAAATAAAAAATAAAATGTTACATGTTGTTTTTCATAAACAATTACCATAAACAACTAAATATACATAAACAAGTTAAAGTTTTCATTAACTGACAACAACGAATAATCAGCGATTAGCTTAATGCTAATGTTACATTGAAAAAGCCATTGAGACATATACTTTCGAGGTTTCAGCTGAGAAAAAATGAAATTAGTAAAAAACGACAACAGTTTCACTCAATTCATAACATTCTGAGCAAGTTCTGAGATCACAATAGAAAGACTGGCCAAGATAAGTTTAACAGAAAGATGATCTGCACCTCATTTGGGTTAATGTACAAAGATGTACATTAGGCCTGCTTCACTGAAAGCTGGCTGGCTCATCACTGCAGAAAGCAGGAATTTGGTTAGTGAAAATAGATGGCCACCATTATAGGTGCTGGTTTTGAGTTATTATCAGCTGAATCTCCTGCACAGCCATGTAAGAACACCCACATTTTCCATGAGAAATACTGTACTGGTTGTCTGATTCTAATTAATGTAATCTTCTCAGAACTCTACAGATTCTCCTGTTACTGAAAGCTCCAGCTTTAGCAAGACTCTCAAATTTGGTAGCATAAGTATCAGATCATTGTGTACTCAAACTTTACTGATAAATAAATTGCTTCTTCAGCATCATGTAAAAATGGCTAAAACCAAACACTGAAGCCTCCCCACCTGAGTAATATGTTTATTACTGCATATCTCTTGGATTATTCTAAACAGTCTAAGCTGGTGGTGGCTGTGAAACCGACCTGCCAGTTTTGGGAGCTGCAATGCAGAAAAATTTAATTAATCACTTACAACTGGCACCATCCCCACTAGCTATAAAACTGCTGGGGTTAAACGTTTATTATATAGAAACCACACCATGATCCAGAGTCTCTTAATAATTATCTGTTTCTCTCTAACCTTCTATTCTTTTCAACTTCCAGCCCATATATCTAACCGCAATTTTTTTAGGCTCCTTTTCTACCTGCCTTCAGGGCCTAAAGCTCCACTGAAACTGCACTTCCTAAAGTGGTATAGTTCCTTCAGAAAGTATTCAGACCCCTTCAATTTTTTCACGTTTTATTAGTTAGTTGTAGGCTATATGCCTTAAGTAAAAACAAATGTCCTTTCCCCTAAGCTAACTATAATCAACACATCATTATGACAAAATGTTTGACTTTTTCAAGATTATTAACATTTACAATTTGCATATTTGAATTTATGGTTATTGTATTTTACTAATACCATATTTTTTTTACCATATTTTATATATTTTATGAAAACTGTTCAGGTCAAAGGTAAAATTATTAGTTATGTATCCTTCCATAAGCAGCATGCATGAATTAAAGGACAAAATAAGTTTAACAGAGTTTCAGGGTGACACCCCAACATATTACTAAATTCCATATGGATTTCCATGAAAAACTACCATTACCTGGAAAAATAAATTATTGCAGTAAAATACAGCATTCAGGCAAACTCTTTAGGAAAAAGCACAGGCATTATGTTTGTGTATGATCAGGTGCTGGACACCGTATTGCATTCTCTTCATTTTTTTAGAAGAGGGGTAATCCCAGAGGAAACAGATGCAAATTCCTAATAATATGTAAATAATAATAATAATAATGATAATACCTGCATTATATTCCAAAATGAATCAATTATTCGAAAATAAAGATGTTATGTATCTTGGGATGCACACTGATTTTAGATGAAATAGTTCTGGCCTTGGGCCTCAGTGCAAACTAATGTAAACTAACACCTTGCCAGCTCTCATCTCAGTGTCTTGTCCTCTGACCTCGGACTGTTACAGTAATGATAAAATATTTCTGAATATCCATTGGTACCTCCATAGACTTCCACAAAGGACTTCCTGTGCCAATCAACATGTAGTATATCTATATGTGTGTGTGTGTGTGTGTGTGTGTGTGAAAAGGGGGATTACATACCACAGAGTAAGAATACATGCGTGTATGTGAAAGGACAAATGAATAAATGAATGTATGAATGTATGTTTGTGAAAGGACTATGTATGCATGTGAGCAGTCAAGAATGAATTATGGTCTGGCCCCTCATACCATGTCAACATGTGCGAATCTATTCATAAATGTTTCTTCTACATCAACTGTCCACCCTCATGTTCGTGAAATTCTCATTTGGCTCCCAGACTACAACAACAGCCCGAGTCAGGCTTTGGTTTCCCCAGCGGACTCATTTGCTTTACTCTTGTTTGAGTGGGCTTCAAATGAGAAAGTGCCCTTCCACAGCTTCCACCAGTATCTGGCCACAAAGGTGACAAGGTTTGCCTTCTTTGCTCTGGTGTGCATGCTCATGGTCTGTCAGCAGTTCCTGGTCTCTGTTTAGAGTGGGAAATTATCTGAGGTGCCTTTTGGCAAACACCTCTGGCGCTTTAGCTCCACTGCTCTGTCTGTATGCAAGTAATTGCGTGCGTGCATGTGTGTGTGTATACATGCTAGCGTGCAAGAAAGTTTGGGGATTGGATTTGGGGTGGGTTTCTGTCTCCATTAAGAGACTGGCTGATTTAGACATTTGCTTGATATTTTCAGAGAGAGGACCAGAACAAAGGCACCTCCATTCATATGTTCATCACACAAAGGTACACAAATAGACAAACACACACACACACACACACACACACACACACACAAGCAAAGCCCTCTGTATTCACTATTCCCTATGTGTGGCAACAGACGAGACACTTGACCTTTTTCAAGAGACCCCAAAGGCTCCATCCATGCTGATGTTCCCCATTGTGCTTGGCTACGTGTGTATCACTGTGTCACTGGAAGTGTGTTCACATGCCAAATGCCCCCATGCAAGACTATAGGAATATGAGGTGAAAGACATAAAAGAAAAAAAAACGTCCCCTGTTCACCCTTACCTGGCCTCATCATTTAATAAAACTGGAAGGGATAAATGTCTTATTTATATATGGCCCTGGCACAATATTGCTATCCTAGCTGTTATTATCAGTTAAAAGATCAAGCCCATCACTGGAAACTGCTTTGTTTTTAACATTCAGCGTCTGTAGCCTTCAAGTAAACTCTTCTCAACAGCTCCTTGTTCTATTTCTATAAGACATCTGCATTCACAGGGTAAGCAAAACACTGAATTGAACCATGTGAGGAAAGTGGCAGCCCATCTTCTTAACCACCAGACCCCTGAAAGCTTTCACGCTTACACAAAGGGGGGGACTATAATTGCCAGAGCTGGGCTGAACCATGCAATTAGCTTCAAATGACAAGACGGTCGGCAAGCTGAAATTAGCCAGTTTCCAGAGTGTCTGCTATAGAGAGAGAATGTGGCGTTTCTTCCACTCTTTCACAGTTGAGCAAGAAAAGAGGCTAAAAGAGACAGGGAAAAGGAAAGAAGAGGCCCCCGCTTAAGCGCTTAACATAAAGTGTAATTAAAAAAGGCTGGCATAGCCAGCAGAATAATGACAGTGGAAGAGAATATGAAGAAGATGAAACAAACAATGGAGTGCATGTCAAAAAAAAGTACACTACAGTATGTTTTCCCCCATCATTTTTGAGTTGCGGGTGATTTTGATTTAGAAATTTTTCAATTCTTCTCTGTTTTGTTTTTTTAAGCACAGGACTCGTTCTTTAATTTCTTAAATACATCTTATTAAACAATCTTTTAATCTTATTTGATCATATACCTACCATAGTTTCTTATTGTTGTTCAAATAATATTACTTAGAATGAAATTGTATGAAAATAATTGTTCAGCGTGGTATTGATGGGGATTTAATTCATGATCTTTTGGCCCACAGCTGCTAATGTACACTAATTCAGGCACAAAGACCAGCTGCCCATTTATTGCTTGATTTCTTTCAACCAACTGTCAACCTGCACTTCAGCTGGCCTGCAATTAAAATTAAATGTGCAGTTCAGCTGCTCCCACACTCCAGTGCCAGTAACCTCCTATTTCAAACTGAAAGTACAGAAAAATACCCTTTTGCTGTCCAAAAGGCAGGAAGAGAAAGAGAACACAATGTTTATGACTCAGAAAGTCAAATATCAAAGGCTTGAGCTGTCACTTATGGATGTTAGGGTAGTTCTTTTCATTTCACCTGAGTGAAATAATCTGACTATAAGTCTACAGCATCCAGAGATGTCCTGCCTGCAACAAGTTTTGGAGCTATAACTGAATACCATTAAATGTTAGACTGATTTTATGAGTAATAAATAATCTAGCTAAGTAGAATGACGTGAAGCAATATTGGTTTATGAACAAGGAAGTTTGTGCTCTGAAGGATTTCATTAACCTCTGCTGAGGAAAAGAAGGTTCACTAAAAACATCCACTCTGAGACATTTTGGTCAGGCAGAGGCTCTGCCTGCAACAAAATAACCAAAATAGCTCTAAGTAAGGCTGTGAAAATGTAGCCAGAATAGCTTTCATTTCCACCAAGCATTGTGAACACAGGACAGAAGCTTATATGCTGGCTTTCTAATGTTTCTTTGCATCAAATGTAAAGAAACTGAATGATGCATGAAAGGATATTTTAGTTAGCTAGGTTGAAATATTTTTTATCCAGTGTGCCACTCAAAGGCTACCGGCAGTTGCCTGTGGCCACTGGGAGACCATTCCATTTGTTTTTATTGGCTCTCTTGCATGATACACCATTTACTGATGATTGGATCTTGAAGCACCTAAAAATGATGTACATGAAGTTGAACTGGAGTATGAAAACTATTCTGTTTCATCACTTGGGAAAAAAATGTGATGGAGCTGGTGCCGGTGTGCTTTAGCAGTACCAAACTATGACAGTCAAGCACTGACTCAAGACACTGCATTGGGTTCTGGAGTTGAGCTGGATCTGCTGCAATAATCACCACCTGGACTTCCTTCAAGGTGGGTTCTCTAGTGTTTAACTGCACTATGGGACATTCATATGTGAGTATTAACAAAGGCAGAGGTTTGGGTTTTGGTCTCTGATAGAGACAAGTTGTCAGACAGTCTCTTTTCGCATTCACAGATGTGAAGGCACACATAAGTAATCAGTAATACTGTAGCTTCATCCTGCAAAAGTTTCCCTTGTTCAATATGTATTCGCTAATATCTTTCTTTAAACCTTACTTGCCAGAGTAAATATGATTATCATGTAAGAGGAAAGAGGGTGAGAAGAATTAATTCACTATACACATCTGTGCTGTTAATAGTATTGTATTGTTAATGGTCCAAAATAATTTGAACATGCACATTTTCACAATGCAAATTTATCAAACATTAGTGTTTTCTTGCACATAAACATACAGCTACATTTGAGCAAAAGGTCCTTAAAGTAATTACATCCAGATCTATTCTACCTCAGGCATGCTCATGAAGGCGTAACCTACTCATTTTGAAATAATATGCTTTCCTCCTCCATTTTACTTTACTTCTAATTTCTCACATCTTACAATCTGCTGTGCAGAGGTGTCTGGAAAATGTACAATTGCCTGTCCAGGGTCTGCTATGGCCTTGAGATCTCTTATTAGAGCCAGGCTGGAAAGGCTCGGCTCACTAAAATAAGCCCAGTGAGATGGTCATTACATGGCTCCTCTCTGCAGCCATTATTGCATTAGCTAAACTGACCATTAAATGAGCAAGCAGCTCTCCCCATCTGGACACAGACTTCCAAGGAGCTGACACTAAGCAAGAATTATGATTCCCTCAGTGCATTTTCTTCTGCTGCTGTGTTATTTCTCTAACATTCAGCTCAGCTGCTGAAAAAAAACGTTGTATGATTTAACTGACGTTAAGCCAAAAATGTGTGAAAAGAACTTGTGTTTTTCTGCTTCACCAGTGAAGACGTAACCATGACCATGAACATTTTGCCTGAATAAAATACAACTTGAAGAAAATAAAGCAAATATGCCCCTTTTGCTTTGGCAATGAACATTTGCATCTTTTCCAATCTGAATGGCAGATGAATGATTCAGTTATTCCATGATTATGAGTTTGTGTCTTTCTCAGTGGGAGCTCATTAAGTTCTTATGTTCTTCTGTTATTGACTAGAATATTCACCATGTTGGGCTGGTCTGAATGATTCTGAATCAATGATGATAAGCAAGCCAGTATTACAGAA
The DNA here is from genome assembly GCA_016785225.1 of Psettodes erumei. Classification (NCBI taxonomy): domain Eukaryota; kingdom Metazoa; phylum Chordata; class Actinopteri; order Pleuronectiformes; family Psettodidae; genus Psettodes; species Psettodes erumei. Next base: position 261,191 of record JAFBJZ010000939.1, read on the forward strand.
GGACCTTAGGTCCAACTTTTGAATGCAGTGTTGTGTTAAATTTGGACCCAAAAGCACAACTCAGATGGTAACAGTTTTATTGAGAGAATGATGATGTGAGGTTTTGGGGAGCTGAGCCAGCATGAACAGCAGAGTCTGGCAGGCACAGGGAGAAGAACCATTGGCTGGACAGCAGACTGGTGAGGCAGGGCAGACAGGGACTGAGCTCAGCACAGGATGATTAACCACAGTGGCAAACTGAATGAACTGGCAAAGAGCATGGAGCTGGGGAATGTATGCTGCAGGAAGCTTGATGAGTGGATTGGTAACAGGTGCTCTGGTGAACCAGCAGCAGGAGGGAAATGACCAGACAAACACACATACGGAGAGAGAGAGACAAACAGGGGACACACAAATAATGAGGGAGAGGCACAGCTGGTATGATTTCATGTAGTCTTCATAGAGGAGATTAGCATCATCATGAATACAGCAGTCCAGTGACAGGAGGGAGTGGATTGGCTTTAACACAGAGATAATGCACAGTGGGTTAGATCTTGAAGTTTTGACGTCAGTGTTTTAATGCATAATGGGTGACGGTGAGACAAAGAGAAATGGGAGGGGAGTTTACTGTGACCAGGGCACAGGGAGTAGAGAGACACAAAGAGACAACCAATAAAGGCCAAGAGTTTTGTTGAAGTTATCCGGCTGTTACAGCTGGTCCACCTGCCGAAACCTATTTTTAGAATCTGCCAGAACTGATGGTGATTTTACACTGATAATTAGTGTCCCATTAGATATGAGCAATTATCCATGGCCCCCACCCTCCCCACCCACACCCATTCCCTATCTCAAATGATGAAGATAAGGGTGTTAATGAGTGGCTACCATTGCAGCAATTCACCACAGATTTATAGCTGTCATCATACCTTCTGGATGTCCAGGGATGGGACAAATGGGAATCAGTTAGGTGTGTATATCAGTGTGCCATGTGAGTTCAGTCCTACGTTTGCCTACTTATCTCAACCCGGAGGGACGAAGACTGAACTGGTTGAATCCATAACTGGTGCCTCACAGCAGGGGATGAGACTGAGGTAATCCTGACTGTCAGTCCATACTCCATACTGGGAAGAACTCACTTCTTGAGCCTCCCCCTCTGAGGCCTGTGTGCCTACTTTTCACTGCAAACCTCAGCAACAGAAAAAAAGAAAGAAATTTGCACTCAGCTGTCAGACAAAATTTCAAAAAAAATATTTCCGCATATTTAAGTTCAGACAGAAGCAAATGCAGTTTTATTATTTAAGGGTTGTTTAAACATATTTCTGACTACATTAGTTAATGCCAGCCTCACCAAACACAGTTCTAACATCAGACAAAAAATTGCTATGGTCTTCCATTAAATTTGGCCCAATTAGCTGTGGTGCCCAGAGGATGACTTTAGCGATATCCTTATCTTTCAAGAAGCCATCATAAGGTCAATTTTTGTAAATTAGCCAGTATTAGTATGCCAACATTCAAAACTAAAATGGTGATCATGGTAGACATTACACCCGCTAAACATCAGCATGTTTAGCACTGACTCTTAGTACTGTATTGCTAATCTTTTAGCATGTCAAGGGTACAAAATCAAATCAAAAAGCTAAAATCCAAGTAAAATACAGACTATGAGCGATAGATTCTAAACTCATCAAATTCATGACTTGACGTCAAGTAATGTGACTCATGCTACAAACTGCCACATGGTGTCTCTAAAAAAGTAGCATTTTTCATACCAGCATAAATGTGTTTCATGTATCTGCCAAACTAAGGCACTTCCCACTATAAAGTGCATGAGATGACATTAAACAATAAATCTGAAAGCCAGAGCATTATCTCTTTTTAACACAATCCAGCAGGAGGGATGGCCAACTTTATGTGATTACCAGATCAATGGTATATACTCTATGCACCATTTCACAGGGGAAATGCATAACAGACCTTCAGAAGTTTGCTAAAGACCCATACTATATGCCTGTTTGGAAGCACCTGGGCCAAAACATGATTAACACAGCTGTTTTCATACCAGCTGCATTGATCGGATGGAATCTAATGGAATAACATGGTTTTGCAGGAACAAAGCCAGCTTATTGCTGAACACTGAGGTTTTTTGACTTCACTGTCAGTGGTTGTAAACAGTAGTGATACATTTACCCATGGTGAAGCTTCTCACAGCAGTGAAAATCGATTGGTTTACAGTGACACAAATCACCATGTAATGCTACCTGAGAGCATTACAGTCTGACACTTATTTTATAATGTATTTTATGTTAATTTTAAATGGGCCCAGAAAAGTTAGTAGGTCATTAGGAGGTGTCACATGTATTTAGGTGGTGTCAGGTGTTGCCACTAAATTTGTCATTATGAAGACGTAAAGACACGTCCAGAACAATTTAATCGTCTGAGCAGCACATTTCAGCTCGTGGCCTTCATCAGGAACACCACAAAATAATTGCATAGGATATTTAAATAAAATGCATAGGTTTGATTCAAATAATATCTAAATAAAAACATTTTAAAAATATAAAAGATAACCACAAATATTTGTGCACATACAATGGGCTCCATCATACACCTGTTGTAAAGCAGCAGCAAGTGTTGCATGTATCTTTGCTTGTTTGATACTGATAGAGTTGTCATCTTCCCGTCCAGTCCAGTTCAAGCATATTGATCTTAATAGGTGTGGCCAGATACATTGTTGACACATTGCTATTTTGAGGCAGCAATTCCAAACTCTTTTTTCACACACCCACCCTACAATACCTCAGATAACCACTCTACAATTGTGGTGAGCGAAAAGCATCTCAGAATGAAAGACACATCCAAACTTGAGATGAATAAAGTAAGGCTCCCCTCCTGTCAGCCAAGACCTGCAGTAGAAACAGGTTCAACAAAGCTCAACAGTTGAAGACTGGAAAAATGAAGCCTGTTGTGGTGAATCTAGATTTCTGCTGAAGCTTCAGATGGGCGGGTCAGAATGTGATGTCACCAGCATTAATCCATGGACCTAACCTGCCTTGTCAACAATCCTAGCTGGTGGTGGTAGGGTAATGGTGTGGGGAAAGTTTTCCTGGCACACTTTTGGCTCCTTAGTACCAATCAATCATTATTTGATTTGACACAGCCTATTTGCTGCCGTCCATGTCATGACTTCATGGCATGACATTTTACTAGCTTCTAAAGGCTATTTCATGTGCGATAATGCTGGATGTGGTAGAACAGGACCTTGACAGCATGAGTGTGCAAATCTGCAGAAATGATGGAATACAATCATGTCATCATGCAGCAGAATCTCAAAAGAATCCATGTTGAATTCATGCCACAAAGAACTGAGGCTGTTTTGAAAGGGGGGCCCTCCCCCATGTTAATGTATTCCTAATGCACAGTTCAGTGAGTGTATATCCAACTCATCTCAGACTTGGGTACCACTGTATTTTATTTCCATGTTTTTGTTGCATTTCATGACTACCTTAATAAGAGCCAGTTGCTCTGTATATATTATAAGTGTTGCCTGCACCGTGGAAGAAGGTGAAGTTCAGCTAGAATTCCCTACTCCACCTGCATACAAATTTGAGTTAGTGTTCTTTTAGTGTCACTTTTTAGCACAGCCAATAGGAAGTCCACAAGCTTTATTTGCCCATGAGCATGACTGTGGCCACTATAAAAATGTTTCCACTGCCTGTCTTTGCACCCATCTGTCTCACTGACCAAGACACAATCAGTCTACAATCAGTGGCAGCACATCTCTGGCAGGCCAACACTCAGCCTGGTCATCATCCAACTGTATGTAGGACATATTGATTTGGCCTCTTTGCCAGTACAACCATGGCCACATCCCCTACCACACCAGCCAACTGTTTTCTCTGCTAAACAGATGAGACCAATTCACTGATAGTTGAAGTTTCTCTGTAACATCTGTCCATACACAGGGTCACTCCAAAAGAGGTCCTGAGAGTTATGCAACAGGGTCAAAGTCTGTTATCTGTGAGACTTTCTCTTTGTTGATGACCTTGCTGGTTGGATATTTAACTATAACACACAGGCATATTGTAAATTGACAGGATAAAGAAAACAGCTTTGTAATTGCGTTTACATTTCAAGGTTTATGCGCAAGGTATGTATAAAGATTTGAACTCTGACCTTCAAGTAATAACATTAATTCTTGCCCTTGGAAACAGCAGTTAACCAGACATTTTCAAGTCAAGGCCCAGTTTTTTGTGTTGGGGCTTTTGACCACAAGGTCAAAATGGGCCTCATGAACAAACCACTCACATGAACAGATTTTTTTTCTCGAGTGGCATAGACAAATTCATGTCATACACTAAACAGTACAACAAAAAATAAAACCAAAGCAAACCCTAAACCCTTTAAATATAGTATAAGTATTCATAAAATAATCATGGCTTTAAAATTTACTGAAAAGTCGTCACCTTGTGCAGCAATAAACAGCTCCCATCACTCCTAGTCATTCCGCTCTGCACCCTGCACTATACCTCCTTCACTGTTTCAAAATGCCCACCCTTCAGCTTGAATTTCAGTTTGGAGAAGTTGCAGGGGATCCAAATCCTTTGAGGAGAGCGTGTGGGGAGCAGCCACAGGTGTGGCTGAAAAACACATGCATATATCTTCAATGCACTCTGATTGGGCTTAATGTCATGACGGAGCGCCTGGTTGCCATCGTGCCTCAGTTCCATAGACGCCTCAGAACAGTGCAGTAGAACTTGTTGACAGTCTGGCACTGGGGGAAGAAATCACCCTGCACAACCCCATGAATGTCAAAGAAAACCGTGCTCCTGTCCAGAAACACCTTCTTCTGTGGCCTTTCCCACTGCACAGACTGCTGTCTGTCATCATTTCACCATCTGATCTGATGTCTTACTTTGTCTCATCGGACCACACAGCTGTTATATTAAGTCATAAAGATAAACAGCTACTGTCTGTCAGCCAAATAGCACTTTTATACCTGTAGCCACACTTTACTCTTTACTCCTTTCTTACCTTCTGATCTGCAGTGAGAGCAGGACAGGTCTCACCACCGCTGTACTGTGAATAGAGAGGATCCAGCCCTCTCAAGGTTTCCTGCTGTGTATGGGTAGTTTGCATGGTGTCATTTGTGACCACAGAGAAGCCTGTGACTTATGTAAAAGATATATTTAATGACACAAACTTTCTATACCTTAGAAAAATAAAGCCTTTATAGAGAGCTCAACCCAAACACAATGCATTATGCAAAGTATGTTTGACACCCAGTCTCCCTCTGACCCAAAAGCTCTCTCTTTTTTTCTCTCTGTCTGTCTGACGCGTGTTTTGATTACAGGAGTGGGATCATGTGTGCAGGTGTTGAGCTGCAAGCTGCAAATCATCTCTGATCACCTCTACCTTAAATACCAGGCTTCACCTCCACGATGCCGCCAGATTGTCAAGTGCCTGTGTTCCAAACTGAATTGGAGATGTGCTGCAACAACAGAAGCTTCAACATACTTAAAATATTAATATTATTTCAGTGTAACAGTCTCTGAACACAAATGACATAGAAAATACATAAATGATGAATGAATGAATTTGGTCAAAGCAGGAATTCATAAATCAGAGCTTGCAAACTACAACAATGTATATACACACACGCATATACATTGTTGTAGTTCACTTCTGGGGCATTACATAGATATCCATTAATTTCCTGGAGACTTACCCTAACCCTCAATAACCTGTAATTGCCCAACCTTAACCACTGACCCTAAAATCAACATATTCCCAATTGGGGATATGGCTTTTGTCCCCAATTGGAAAAGCCATTCTCAGATTAACTGCCCTTTAGTCTGAAATTTGTCCTCAAAGAAAGCCTATGAAAGACACACACACACTCATAAGTTCACTCCTCTGATTACTGATGTACACAACCAACAACACAAAAGCACAGGTGGCCCACCCCAGGCTCTATTTTCTTTCTCCTCCTACTCAACCAGAGAGCAAAAAGAGGAGAAAGGCAGAAAAGCAAGGATGAATGTGCTAACATGTGAAAACATAATGGAAGTCAGCCTGAAGGTAAAGACAGGGGATTACAAAGTGAATCCAGGCTCAGCAACCAGCTGGAACACTTTATTTTGCAAACACACACTTGATATGGTACCATATTGTGGTTTATGTTCCTATCCTGGAAAAGCTCAGAGCAACGTGGGAAATGTGGCGAATAAGTTGTGTTAACTCATACTGAGTTTAGACATGCTGCAGGACAGGAAAATGAGAAGATAAGAGATAACTATTGTGAAGTAGAAAACAGGATTTTACAATGGACAATGAACTTATTATTATTACATATTATTTTACACTAAGGCTATACAGTATGTACTTAGTTTTTCAAATGATGGTAATAGAGATGACAATTCAGAGAGCGCCCTATTGAAAAGGAAATACATGTGTACTGCTTAATTTATACAATTTGAAAAATTCCAATTGCAAAAAAAATTCAACAGCAGTGTTTTCAGAACCAGTGTTCTTTTGCAAAGTTAAAGTACCAAGCCAGCTGCTCTAAGACAGGAGCCAGAGGGTGTGTCCCCACCTCCTTATGACCTGGGTGCTTTCCCTTACTGGTGTGACTGTCTCTTCCCTGTCGGTTGATGTGTAGGGTTGTGGGTGCACCTGTGTGTGGGCTGTTTGCATTCTTAAAATAAATGTCATTTAGTTAAAGTAAAGGTAATTTCATTCATGTCAACTATGTTGAGATGAAGACAAAAAAAAAAGAAAGAGATAACTCCAAACCTTGGCAAAAAAAACCAAACCATCTGTATGAGCAGCAACCATTGGTGGTGCATTTGAAAATATACTAGTAATGCAAGGTTTATGTCTGCTATTGATGTTTATCAAAACAACACACCAAAGAAGCTATATGCTAAGTGTAATCAGTGGGCATGCTCAAAACATTCGTAAAAGGTCAGTGTGGCAGATATGGATTCCAATATGAAACACTGTAAAGTCATATTTCATTGGACATGAGTTTGCTGAATGTAGCTGGGGAAGCTGTCTTAGTCAGCATTTCAAGCTGTGACAAAAGATTGGGCCAAAGTTCACTCCAGCATCTTCTCAGCCTGCTGCCTCTTTTATTATCAACTGATCACTATTCAGTGTTACAGCTGCCTTGCTTCATGCCTACACAACACTCAAGTTAGCTCCCCCCACCCTTGCCACTGCAGCCAAATGGAATGCAGCCAGTATAATGCACTGTGACATTGATTATCCAATGAGAGGCATGGGAATCTATGATGTAATTAACTGCCAGCATCCCTTATCATCATGAAGTACTGAAACAAATGAGGATATGTACTATATCTACAGAAATACAAAAGACAAGGAAATCCATGGGAAATACAGAACATTTTGTTTGATTTCTAATTATAACTGCTCTGATTTAGAGTGTATACATTTTGGCAAAATATACAGGGCATGCTGTATACAGGGTATGCAAATATGGTAGTTCCTTCACCTCTCATGCCAGCTCATTTGTGATTACATCACAGATTAAACTTTAAGAGGAGACACATTGTTTCCTTTGCTGTGTGTGAATCCTGACCCCTGGTAGCTGACATCTTTCACAACAACAGCAACAATGCATTAGTCAGTCTCTTCAGTCTCTTTGTCTCCCAGTCTGAGCCACCCCCTCCTTCCTCCGTCTCCTCTGGAGGGCCATGATATCCATTTCTAAGCAGGAAGCAGACATGCTGTGAGCATATGCTTTTATGTATGCTGGGATGTGCATGTGTTTGTGTGTGTGAAGGCGTACGTGCGGAATATCAGATGCATCACTGCTAGAATTCTGCCTGCATCTGCAAGTTGCTGTGTCGTCTCGGAGATATTCAGTTTATTGATCGGAAAATTGACCATGAGTGAGTGCATTTAGCCTTCCAGGAAAAAACCTGGAGGGCTGAGTGAAAGAGTAAAAATCACAGTTCCCTCCATGGTTTATTTATCCCTTTCTTGCCTCTGGGATATACTGTGATACATTGCCAGAAGCCTCTCCACACAATGGACTGCGCAGACAAATACGGGATGAGCCATGGGTATGCATGCATGACCAGAAATTTACAGCGATGCATAAACCCGATGACAAAGGTCAGGGTGAAGCAGAGAATCATATGCACACACTTTCCCTTTCATATCAGCAAATCAGTGTGATTTGCACAATGACTGAGTGCTCCTGAACATTGATTGTTGTATTGCCACAGACTGCGGTTCTGTTTGTCATTTGAAAACCACTGACAACCACTTGATCCCCAGTATTGATGCATAAGCCATTTATAAATGCCACTTGATAAAGCCACAATTTTCTTTCTTAATCAAACCACCAACTGCAACCTCAAGACCTGTTTCAATGAGCAACAAGGTGAAATTCGAAAGGGGGGGAGGTGGTAAAATCACAGAGTTAAATCTGTATCTCAAAAGGTGCGCGTTGCTTATTTTTACGTTAATCCAGTTCGTATACAACATGATGATGTCAGCGAGAGAGACAGGCTGGGGGAAAGAAAAGACAGAGAAAAAATGAACCAAAAACAAAAGGGATGATAGATGAGGTGTGCAGGCAGACTAATTTGTGACCGGCTGTTCACGCCTCTCGGCTGAAGATGCACATCACGGTGCGAGCGCCGGCTCTGATCGCGCTGATGTTATCGAAGCGACGTGGCCACCTGGCCTTCTGCTCCACCTGCCCTCCCAGCCTCACTGCAGGGTGCACAGGTGGGGAGGAGACCACTCACCATCCTGTTCATGCTTTGTAACATGGAGCATTATCATGGTGGAAGTTTTTATGAAGGGTGCAAACTGTGATTGACTGGTATTAAAATTCACAAATTTTTGCAAAAACTTGCACCACCCTGCTGGTTCAGGAAACCTTTAAATCTGTTCAAATCTGAAATTATATTTTGTGATCCATTAGGAGGATCAGTTTTCATCAGGAACCAAACAGGCTTGGGCCAGAGAATCTGGACGGTATTAAAACTAATGCATTGCCAGTACATTACTGCTGAGGTTACTGTTGTATTGCGGAAACGGGTTGTTTAAACTGTATAAGCTACCCTGCCTAAAGGAGTTTCAGGTAAGTAATACTCTTCTTCTAGGCAACTAAAAAGTAGCTATATGTTTATATCAAGGGAATTTAAGTAAATGCAAAACCTTGCTGATGCACTGGTTCATTGGATTGTATGGAAGTTCATTCTTTTTTTGTAACACCAAGGATTCCAATAGTCATCATGTATAGTAAGACTGAGAGTCTGGGGAGGGAAGGAGAAAATGATTAATTATCTGTATAACACCATGACTGATAAAATGTACAGTAAGTGCCTGTCGGGCAGGTGAAGAAATTGCTTTCTCTATCCTCTCCAAAAATCCGAAAGATAAAAGCTTTGGATGGATTCCAAATACACAATATTTTAAAAGAAAATTACAGTTTATTTGGCTAATCTGTTGTTCTGTTGATATAAGAACATTTATATTTGCTGGTTTCTTGCTCACAAAATGAGGAACAGAGTTTTTGGGAGCACAGACCTGAAAGCAGACAGAGTAAATGTCTTTTACATGTAATGATGAAAAAAAGTGTTTATTTTTATGCCTTAAGTGTGCAATGTACTGTAGTCTGCATTAAAGAAAGTTTATAGTTAAACTATTTTACCTGGAAAAATAAATGAATTTAAATACATGGTTCTGTACACATACAAACGTATGCAGTGATTTGCTTGCTTGTGTTTGTGCTTGTGACTTGCTTGTGTTTTATGGGATACTTGGATACATGTGTTTACTCTTTAATTGGGGGGGTTCATGTACTCATAAAACAGATACATGCAGCCACTAAAAGCAAGAAATCAGGGCAAACCTTCAAGGTTCATGATCCAGTATATCACTGGCATAAAGACGGCAGCAAGACAAATGCACACCCATTCATCTTCTTCACACTGAAATATTGGTGGATTAGTGGTTGGAACGAGTTTGATAAAATATACATCAGGCTTGCTGGCAAAGCTTCAAACAGGGCACACTCTCTGTCTGCAGGACAGAAATGAAAGTCAGCTCTTTTAAAAAAAATTTATTTGCTGACCCTTCCTCTATATACCATCACCCTGTATCCGCACCGCCTCACACCTCCACTGGGCTACCTGTGTCATGTGTCACGCAAGCCAGACCTTTCATACGCTCATATAATTTTAACAAGCCTCACACACACAGGTGGTGTGTGGAGAAGAGACAGTGTAGATATTCCTTGCTCCCCCTCTGATGAGTACAGCCACAGTAAAACGGCAGGACATCTTGGTTAATGCCCCAGGGTCAAACACAGACCTAATACTGACAATGATACATGACAAGTCCACACTGCCAGAGCAACTACAGGTTCACACAATTACAGCCAGGTTTTATCAGGACTTTTATTTATCTCGACTGAAATCAGAGAAGCAGACCATTATTTGAGGCAGGCTGTTTCTGTGCTTGTGATAGTATATCAGCATGAGGCCTCCATGTTTTCCAGCTTGCCATTGCTGTAGTAAATGATTTTTAACACACTTTTCAAACTGTGCAGCTTTAACAGCGTATAAAACTTCAACAGATGAAAAATTAAGTGAACATCAACATTTGACATGTATTAAGAGACTATGGAGACAAGTATTGATTAATAATTCATGGGTTTTAGTAAACTTTGTATAACAGCTGCTGTAACAGCTTGAGTTTTGATGAAAGCATGGTAAAGTAAAATTATTATTTATATAGTGTGTGAATATATGTTCAGGTTAAATATTTAAGGACACATGAGAAACAACTCACACCTAGATTACAACAAATGGTTTTATATATGGATATACGAAACATTTTAACACCATTTTGTTTATGTAAACCATAGGGAATGTAGTTTTGGCTAAGCAGTGCAATACATTTTGTGGTATTTAATTTCAAAAAGTATTCGTTAAAACCGAGAAATATGTATAATAAAACTACCCTATTTCTTTTAAGTAATCTCAACCCCCTCCCTCCACATACCAAATCAAATGTTGAAAAATACAATATTAGACACCATGTGACTGCTATAAGAGTAACTTTCCCGGTCAAAGGAATAACAACCCACAGCAGAAGAGCCCAGCTGGCATTCAGAACAAAACTCTAAAGTATTAATTCAGACACACATACACACACTCACACACACATACAATTTTCCTTTGATGCTTCTGATTTGTATTAATTGAAACTAAAAGTAATTAAAACTGAACTGGTTTGTGCTTTCTTCTACTTGCATCTCAATCACTTAACCTTAAAGATCTGCAGCCTACCTTGCAAATAGTAATTAAAATTATTGTCCCCCTCTCTCCCAGGTTCTTGTCCTTGAGCTAAGGCTGGTTAGCTTAGTAGCTTCACATTTAGCTGAAAGATACAATGTTAGAATGGTATTGATGTTCTCATCACACTCTGGACAAGACAGGGAATAAGTCTATTTCCCAAAACCTCAGGAGCACGACCTGAAAAATGTGCAGCAGTGAAGACAGGCATGAATCCTTGTAGTGGGAGGAAAACCTAAAGACAAATCAGAATTGCTACTTTACAAAGACAAGCCAGAAAGTGTAATCCAAATATTTGCCTGTTTAGATTTAGTTTAGATTAATTTGTATTTGTTGTTTTTAATATTCAGCTCTAACATTGGATTTTGTCCTTGTACTTTTAGCCCTGCATGGCCCAGTGGACACACCCATGCATGCTTGCACACAGACACACACACACACACACACACCACTGAGTTGTCTGCTTCTTGTTGTTATAGTTTTTGCTCACTGCCCAAGCTTTTTGGCCAATGCCGATGCGCCTTGATGCCATTAGTGTTGATTTCATGTGACAGCGATGAAACCGGATAATGAAAATCAATAAGGCAAGCTTCTCTAAGCCTGCAATTGTCAAGTTTTGTAAAACCTTCTCTTGGCAGAGGCAGGCTATTCTCAGCTGCACATACAAAACGTGCATGTAGGGACGTGGATGTGCCACAAAAATACCCTCACATGCTTGTTTGCTCACTGCATGTACATGCTGCTGCACAAGCACTATCACTGGGAACTGGATTACCCATGCAACATTTAAATAAACTACTACTGGAGAGCTGTGATTTTAGAAGTCAGCCATTTAGTCTGTGAAAAGGTTGAATATTTTTGTATTCTGTTTATTTGCTTTTTTGTTCAATTAAATTTGTGTTATTTTCAGGCCAGACCACTAATCAAATGTAATTTCAGTGCATTTCATTACACCACATTTTCACCATCTACCCCCATCCCTGAGGCTTTTTGTTCCACTCTATATTCAACTCTTTTTGTGTTACATTTGCAGACACAGATCGATTCTCTCTCTCCTCTCTCTCTCTCTCTCTCTCTTTCTGACCCATCAGTGCACCACGTTAGACAAATTGTATTTATCTGCTTCACATTGCTTCAAATGGAGAGAGCAGAGGAAAATGAGAAAACTAGAAAACAAGATCCAGGAAGATGTTAGGAAACTGGAACAGCGACGAGCCTCCCTGCCACTCCATCACACCACTGAAGAGTGTTGATTGTTTGGGGACTGGAGAAAGGATGGAGGCTCCTGAACACAACATGCCTTGATTCAGTGGCTGGATAATCTCCCTCACACAAACAAAGAACAAATTAACAGACTTTCTCGCAAAGATTGTAAATGCTGCTTTTGATCATGAAATCACACTTGACCTTCTTTCTTCTCTCTTCCTCTGAACCTTGAGTCGAATGTTCTGGCTTTGAGGGATGGAGTAATAAATCCCAGGTGTTATTTCTTTTTTCCTCCTATCTGTAGCTCTCCCCACATCTTTCTTTCTTGCTCAAAGACAAAAATTTGGCAGATGCTGCAGCTCTTAGGAACAGGACAAGAAGAGGAGTGATGTTTGTTCATCCTCAACCAGAGAGAAAATGTGTGTGTGTGTGTGTGTGTGTGTGTGTGTGTGTGTGATCACAGGGAGGGAGCACTGATCGGCTGTATTTTCAGCAGAGGGCCTTGCGTCCTTGGAGGCCCCCACTGACTCATGAATATCTGGGCCCGGCAGCTGACAGTGATTGGCTATTGTGGCGAAGCAAGTGGCCTTGTCTGTGCTCATTGCCAGCCCGTCCAACAACATACAACAGTAGCCTCCCATCCCACCTCTGACAGCAGACAAGATGGTTTTCAAACCACATGGAACAAATAGCAGCGTGGCCGTAATTGTGTGCAGCAGGTTTGTATTAGTTTAATTGAGGGCGATAGTGCGATCATCAGTTCTGTCCTTGGAAAAAGGAAATCCGTTTTCCAAAGGTTCAAATAACAATAGTTGAGAGAGACATGAGATTTTTGTTAATACATGCAGAGGGATATTTTGGCAAACATGAGAAATATGTAACACATACTCTATTGCATTACATTGGGTTAGAATTTATGGCTCGTTGTGGGTGTGGAAAATTCTGGCCTGGACAAAATTACTGCTACGGGAAAAGTACTTCTTGTGGTCATACAGTTAGATTCAGTGGAAATGGTGCTGGTCTTTGAAGGACCCCTGAATCAATACATTTAGACGCAATTAACAGGGTTAGAGTTGGCCTTCTCCAGTGAGGTGATTCGTTAAGTTGTAAAGCAGGAAGCTGGTTTTCCAACTCATGGCAGTTCATGTTCATAGTCACAAAATTAGTCTGCTGCCTTCATGAACATGGGTACAAATTGGCCAATTTTTTGGTGAGAGTCAGCATGACTATCAAGCTATTTTTAATCAAAATTATTTTCAGGGAAGTGCTGCATTTATCTAAAGAAGGCATACAAAGGAGGATGGTGGGCATATAAACTGACTGACTGTTGACTTTGACACCAGAGACTGGGGTTCACACTTAGGCAACAAAAACACAGTGATTAGGGTTAGTGAAAGATGATGGTTTTGGTTAAATGTAAATGAACATATTGTGTCTAAATGCCACTGAACTTTTTTCTGTATTATTATTACCAGACAATAATATCTCCCTAACCTTTAAGTTGTAGTTCAGGTTATTTGAGGTGCAGTTCTATAACAAACTATTGTATAGTCAGTTTAGAAGCTGGAGTTTGACCACTGAACTCCCAGACAGAGAGCAGCGTAATGACTCAGATGCTGAGCTATGAACAGGATCAGCACAAACCTAAAACATCCAATATCACTTTAAATGTATGTATAATTAAGAATAGTTTCACTCCTCTATCTTACAGTCAGACAGACCTTTCCTTCAACACGAGACTTTCTCAACTGCTGAATGACTGTAGTCCTATGCATAAGCCAACCTACACTGCACACTGTCAGCTCTTTGACTGAAAGACTGTGGACAGGGACGATAACAGTAGAGTACAGTAGAGTATGGCTGCATCTTTGTATTTGAAACAGCTCCATGAAAAGTCCAAACTGAAACAGAACGTAACACAATAACTTTTGAAAGTCTTAATAAGTTAAACCAATGAATAGTTAACTATTTGTTAAATTTGGGTTCATTGGCTTGGGTTCTCTGAGTAACCTTCTTACTTAAGTGCAATGCTCAACATTTTTGACTTCCTTAAACTGACTGTGATGACCAGCCCTGGGCACCTTTCTTTATATTGTAGATGTACATCCTTAAAAACAGGAAACAAATGTGGTTTCTTTTTTTTGAAACGGTTCCATAATGTCCCAAAAACAGCACTGTAGCTTTTAACAAACATTACTCAGTAACAAGGAAATAGTGTATTTGTTCAGAGATTATTTCAAGCCATTACTGCATTTGGTGGGGTCGTGAGCATTGATAAGAGGTTTCAGTGATTGTGTGGCATTTGTTGACAATATGTTAAGATAACAGATCAAAAAGAAGGTATAGAACAGGTAATACTGATTAATTCACTGATTTATTACAGCACTTTGACATTTTTAAAAATCTGACAAAATCATCAGGTGAGCACAATAAGTAGGCATGATTGTTATACACAGTTAAAATGATTACATGTTTAATGGATTGACTAGAGTCCTCCTAAAACCAAAGATGTATTTGTTGCTCAAATGCAACCTACTGTAATCTTAGTCATCATGTTACCACTCAACCACATGAAAATGAATAACAGATTTGAGTGCCCCTATCAGTAGTGTATCTGTATTGACTTCAGATTGAACATGCTGAGGACAAGCAGAGAGAGCCAAATGAGACGTTAGACCTTCTTCCACATACAAACGATTTCTCTGTAACCTCAGCCCTGCTTTAAATTTGATTCTTCAATAAATCAATACCAACTTACAAGTCAGATCTGGTGAATCAAAATGAAAATGCATAAGACTGTCTTCCTACAGCCTGGCTCACTGATAGATGAGTTGCAGTAAGAATGTTGTGTCAGTTTTGGTTGCTGGTGTTTGTGTAGCCTGTGTAGCTTCTTTGTCTCTACTCTGCTATTTTTCTTAGTTCCTGTGGCTAATTACCCTATTTACTCTTAAACTTACTCCGGTTCTGCTTAAGCACTCAGAGCTCTCCCTATTTTAGTTTAGCCTTTACTGATGTCATCTCCCCCTCCGTTTCTCCTGCTTGGTTTGTTTATGTTTTCCTCTGCCTCCTTTAGTGATAATGGTATATGAAATAAATGTATCTTATTTGCCACTCTGCACCATGGAAACTCCATTATAAGCTGCCAGTGTTGTAGTAGTTGCAGGCCAAATGAGTGTAGCTTCCTCCTATAAACTGAAGCCAGGTTGGCTGGGTGACTGTGTGAAGAAAGCATAATCCTAAACAGAAGCCCACAGTTCACCAACCACCTGTTAAACCCACCTGTTTTCTAACAGGTTCTCCTTGCACTAATCTGACCAGTGATGACATGTGTAGCAGTATGTCATCATTCAATCGCTGGCTGTCAAGGTTTTGTCCAGAAAACAATGTGGGCTTCATAGATAATTGCCGGACAGCATCAACTCCACTTTGGATGGAGCAGCTCTCTTCGGGAAATTCTAGATCTAGAAATTTATTAGACACCCAAACCCCTGACAATCCAGGATTGAAACCCAGTCTTACACACTTCTCTGCATTTCCATTAGAGCAGCCACCCATCCAAAATTCTATAGAAACTGTGTAAATTAATTCAATCCAAAGAAAAGAGAAGAGGAGTTCTTCATAAAAATCTTACATAAGGCTGCTCTCATCTGAATCCCTTGTTGTTAATGATTTTATAACAGATCATCCTGTTGATTTGTTCTGTATTACTGGAACCTGGTTGCATCATTTAGTCTTTCTCTTTCAACCCAAAAGATTGAGGCAGATGGCCACTCACTCTAAGTCTGGCTCTGTTTGAGGTATCTTCCTGTTTTTTTTCCTCTCCACTGTCGCCAAGTGCTTGCTCATTGTGGGAACTGTTGAGTTTCTCTCTATGATAAAGTGCTGACCTTCACTGTAAAGTGCCTTCGGATAATGTGTGTTTTGAACTGGTGCTGTACATATTAAATTGGATTGGACTTGTTAAGGATTAGAAACAAAGCTGTAATGGGACCAAAATGACCTCATGCACTAATGGGATTTGAACAACTTTCCACCTTCAAATTAGCTGTCATTCACAGCAAAGATGATAGCTAAGATATTTCTCTCTTCTTTCCCTAAACTTTCTTGTTTTTTTAGCAATTGACCTTGCAATGACTGGCAGCATCAGGCATGGTCTCCTCTCGCATGCTAAAAAATATTAGTCATGTAAATTCATCTTGCTGAAAGCATTTTGACTACTATGTGTATAAAAGTCAAAGGTGTATATTCTGCGTGCCAAGCTCATTAGCCATGGCTGCAGAGTCTGTCACTGTAAAACTTTAGGTGGGGTTACTTAAAAGCTCCAATGTATAAAGACATTACTTTCCCTTGTCAAATGGCAAATAAAGCCCAGTTAATCTCAGTAAAGCCTGTACTGGCCAAAGAAAAATGTGTCAATGAATCTATGACAAATGACCTACATGTTTCTAAGAAATTAAATTTTGGGCCACAGATGCTCTACTTTTTAAAAACTGAACTGTGTACAGCTTTACACTCTCCAAACATCATCTTTAAGAGATCTGACATTATTTGTCTCTCTCAATTCTACATCCGATTTCTGAAGCTCTGCAAGACACTGACATGTCCAGCACAGACACTACTTTCTCTCCCTGCTTAGAATATGTACTGCACTGTACATATTTCTATGATGCTGATATGAGCTCATTTTAGAATTCCAAATACTGAAACATCTTTCCATGAACATTTGGATGCCAGCCCACATCAAGATTATTTACTTTGGTCTAGACTGAAATATCTTGCCAGCTATCTGATGAAATTCCATACAAACATTCATGGGCCCATGAGGATTTATCCTATTGACTTGCTGATCCTCTGACTTTTCCTCTGGCGCCACCATGATTTGGCATGTGTGGTGAAGAAATGCAGTAAATATCTCAGCAATCATTTGATGGATTGCCTTGATATTTACAATACTTATTCAAGGTCCCTTGAGGATACGGTACACTCTAATGATTTTGGTGACACTTTGACTCTTCTTCTAATGCCACATAGGGTAGATTTGTTTGTTCTTTACTTAAATATCTCAACAACTATATGATGAACTGCTTTCAATTTTGAAACAAAGACTGATTGTCATCAGGGGATCAATTGTAACAAATACTGTGAACAAGGTAAGCATTATATCGGGTAAACATCAACATATTGTATCACTGTGTCATGTTCAGCCTTAGAGAACATGGCTGTAGATTTGTAACTATGTCTCTATCTAATAGTTTTAAAAATAACTAAGAGTCACATGACATATTTTTAAGTAATATAACATATTATAACTCAGAAGAAGAAGACTGCAGAAGAAAGTCAATGCTCTCTTCCAAACCAATGTTGCATCTGAATATATCCATATCAAATTAACCTTATTGATTGCTCCTTTATGTTCATGCAATTGTACAATACAATACTTTCAGGAACTATTCTGCAATGCCAGGAGCTAAGCCTCCCATTATGACGACTGGCTGGTCAGGATGCTTTTTAAAATTCTAGCAAAAAGGTAACATGGATGTCACCTGAGAGATTGAAAATTTGACTTTGTTTCTGTTTATTATCGAAGGCTATCTATCATATGTCGCCACAGAAAAATGCAGTGGGTGGAGTGATTCTATGCTGAGGTCTGTGCTAATGCTCCTTGCTGCAGGTTATGTGGTCAACACATCTTCAAATGTTTTAAACTCTCAAGATGAGGGCATGAAATCTCAGAGGAAGTCTTAGCTGCATATTTTTTCAGTAAATTTTTTGTTCTGAATAAGGTGTGCATTCATCACTGACTCACAGCTGCTGAAAATATATTGTGCCCTGAATCTGTGTCATGTAATTTTTTTTTCGGCTTACCTGTCATTAGCACAATTTGCCTCAATTGTGCAGACATAAGTCAGTCAAAATAACAAAAGGCATCATACACACAAAGCTACGATGAGGAAAACTCTTTTTCCAGCAACAACTCAGATGTCCTCTGAGGATAAACAACCAGAAATTCCATAAGAAATCAGAGAACACAAGAAAGATTAATGAAAAAGTAAACACTGCGCTGCATACCCGTCATTCTCAAGCACTCCTGCTTTCTGTGCTAAGCAACTCAGTAACTTTAAATATGACCACCAGTTTTCAACAGATTTGTGGTGGAGTGCAGAAAATAAAACTTGACCTCATGATCTGCTATTGAAGTCTTGCACTGCAACTCAGCAGTAGAGGGAAACAAACAAGAAAGCTTTGTCTTTGTCTAACCTCAATTTGCTGAAGTCACAGTAAAAGAGTAGTCTGAGTCTGTATCTTCCCTAATGTGATGCAGTGTATTTCAGTGTAAAAAACAAATCAATTCAAAACAATATTTGGGGTTTGTATTAAGAGGGATTGAAATTTTTGACGTGTGTGTGTTTAACATGTTTTGTGCAGTACATAGCAATGGATTACTATCTCAGCAATGAATGCCTTCTTTTTTTATTTTCATTTCAGCAATACATGCAAATAAAAAACTACCTTGTGCCTTTTGCTGCTTTGTATACTGTATCTCTGCTGCCTGTTGGCAAGCACTCAGCTATCACCAGCCTGCACTGATCTAAATATAAAATCTGACAACTTTTCTTTCTCTGCAGCAATAATGCTGTGATTTCATCGAGCTCCATGGTAATGCATCTGTTGTCAACTCTTGAGCAAATAAATGCCTTTTGAAGCAACATCATCACAACAAACCTGTGCTTCAAATTGGACTTCAAATAACACAGAGAATTAAGTCCTGAGGGAAAACGTGTTTGTTTAGAAATGGGTAAAAAGTCATGACAAGATGATGTACTTAAATTCTTGGGTTTAAATCTTGGAATTTAAATTATGCACGTATCCTGATTATTTTCTTCTTCACCATTCCAAAAGAAAAATAAAAGATCCACTGATGTTACAGAAAAGTATATTGAGCAGGGAAGGCAGCAATGGCTGTACTCAGAGAAGAATTTGAATGGACACAACATTATTTGAAGATAGTAGACACTCTTTATCTCCCACTGTCATCAGTTCTCCATCTTCTTTACCTTTCATTTGCATCTTGTTTAAGAGATATTGTCCTGCAAATCCTATTTCATCTTTAATTCCTCTTTACTGTGCTGTCCCATTTTGGGACTTAATCTGATAGATCTTTTGCTCCAGTGGTCCTTTACTGAATGACTGATCAAGGTAATATAGCCAGACTTGCTGCTGATGTGCAGTAGAAGTATGACTGACAGTGGACAGTGACATAATATGACACATGAAGGAATGGCAGAAAAGATGTAATTTTGCAACAGCTTTGAAAATAGTAATTTAAGTTGTGTTTCTATTGCTCTGGAATTTCTACTAATTATACTTTCAGTTCCATGCTTGCAATTTCTTGATACTGTCCACACTGATGAGAGCATTGTCTTCAATTTCAGAGTGTCTCAGGGTCATAGATTTTTCACATTTCAGGTTAAGAGGACAAAGTTAAGTTACTCTGAGTCAAAAAAAGTAGTTATCATACTAGACAGAAAAGAGTCACTTTCAACATATTGTACATATTTCAAAGGTAAATTATTTTTTGATACTTTATAACTTTACATTTTGCCCAAGTTGTGACAGTCCTTTATATCATTAATAGCATTGGGCATATTGAGTTAATTTAATAACTCAAAACATTGCACATTGTCGGAACACTTAGTAGGAATAAGAAACAAAGGCTGAATTATTATATATTATAGGTCAGTTCCCATTGATTTTACAAGCAAGTAAAAGAGTTGCAACAGGGTTTCAGTATCGTGAGCTTGGCAGCAATGGTATATGTTTGCAGTGCTAAACCTGCAACCTGTAACATAACCACAGAGAAAGGCAGAGAAACACACATGAACACTGCCAGCATCCACAAGCCCTCTGCAGACCCACAGTCAACATTAACAGTCTGACTTCACCCTGCTTTGCTCCTTTTCAACAATGCATTTAAACACTAAACTCACCTAAGGCTTGATAGATGCAATATATTTGTCAGTAAAAATGTCATTATTTAAACTTCTCTCGGGTGAAGACAAACAAACAAGACAAATACGTTGTAAATAGCGAGGACTGTGGTTCTTTTGGGGGAATCCAGCAAATGTGTTGCATAGGGAGAACATGGCCACTGTGCAAGACTCTCCAATGAGGAAGTCCCTAGTCTCTTTAGTGTCACTGCATGACTGTCTCTGTCTCGCCTCACTCACAGTTTTGCTAGGTCTCTCCTGCTTTCTCTTTAGTGGCCCCACTTATGCTTTATGATAGTCTCTCCTGGGCCCTCTCAGTTGACCCCCTCTCCCCGGCCTGTCTCTCTCCTTCATTCTCTTTCACAGTCTGTATATCTCTGTCTCCTTAGAGGACCACTTTTACCCCACTTACTTTTTATTACACTCTCTCAAACTTCCCCAAAATCTTTCAATTGTTCTCTCTGTCTTTTCTTTTTTTCTCTTTGATCATTCTGTCTGCCCTCAACATGTCCTTTGGTTGCATTTATTTGTCCTTTGATGCCCAGATATCCTCATTCTGCACTCAGCTGAGCTCCCCCAACCCACCACCCCAATAACAGCATTTCCCTACACAGGCATACCTTGCCAAAAGTGCTATTACAGGAAATAATGCTGGCTGTTTTAATGGTTAGGGCCTCTAACTTGTAGGCCACTAGTAAAATACAAAGGATAGGGACAAGTATGTGAAAAACATAGATATGAAAAAATGTTGATACCATCAGGCTTTTATCAATCTTAACATTCAGACCCTATGATGCAGAAGCATAAAAAAGTCTGTAACATTAATCTTAAATGTCCAAGCTGTTGCCACAGTCCCGCTACATTAGGTCATGTTTTGGACAACCGAAAATAAAGAATTCTTTCAAAAATAATGTCATGACTACTTTTCACCAATTAACTTCATATTAAGCATGATAAACAAGAAAAACAAGAAAAAAAGCTAAATAAAATCAATATTTGGTGTTATTACGTTTGCCTTGAAAACAGCATCAGTTCTCTTCAGTTAACTCGAGCACAGTTTTTCAAGGTACTTGGCGGGTGCATCATTCTAAGCATCTTGAAAAACTTGACGTCTCCTGTCACTTCCTTTAAATCTCAGACTGACTCTGTGGAGACCAAACCTTCTTTTGTAGCACTCCTATTCTTCAGGTGGTTGATGATAGCTCAAAAACTATGCCTGCGTATTTGGGGTTGTTGTGTCATGCTGCAGAATGATGCCTGCCTTGTGGTATTACATAATTGGATAACAATTAAATTCCTAAAACTCCTTGGTACATTATATGTACTGTAGATAGTGGGGTGAGAAGTTGTATTATACAATAATTAATGTTTATAAATTCACACAGAGTAAGCTCATTGTGTTAGTTGTAGGCTAATTAACCCAGTGTTAACCATCCTGAAAGGAACAGAGCTAAACTTCATGAGTTGCATTTACAATAGTCAACAATTGCAACAAAATGTAACGAGAGAAAATCAACAGTAATGTTACAAACAAAACAGAAGTCAGGTGCATACATCCACTTCTGAGATGGTGACTATTTTTAAGACACAACAGATGTAAACCAAGAAAACTGATGTGTATGAAGAAGCATACATTTTTGTGAAAAACATTTTTACTTGTCAACATCAGGAAGTGGGAAACTGCCCTCAAGGTCAATGTCAAAAGGTAATTTGCTCACCATCATTAATGTTTGTCAGTGATATGCTGATCCAGCTTTTTTTGGTAACACCTCAACTATAAATATCTCAAAATGTAAGCTGTTGCAAATTAAGCTAACTATTTGCTGGACTTATCATGTGGCTAATTTGAAAAACAAGTTGACTAAAATGACATTTAACTACTGATAATTAACGAACATGTTTGTCACCATGACTGCTATTCCCCTGTACATCCTTTAATTTGACCACATGTGCACCTGCTCTCCCAGTCATGTGCAGTGAGATGACACAGCTAAAACAAAACCAGTCATGGTGGACAACCATGGAGAAAACATGGTGAAGATATGACTTATATGCTTCAGGTGACAGACATATTCATCAAGCCTGTTTCCATTGTACTTTGTCACCAGTCTTTCCACCCCAAGGATAAAATATGCACACCTTTGAGGTGTTGTATTCCACTGCACAGACAGAAGTAGATAACAGAGACAACAGTTTGAAACTAAATCCAATCCTACGGACTTTCCCCCCTCTGCACACCTCGATGATTGCTGTGTTAAGAGAGAAATGTGTGGGGGATGGGTCTCAGATTTGTTAGACAATTCAACAATCCCTTTGCATACTGACCCCTACAGGCAACAGACTGATTTACTTATATTAGTACCAGGCACTGTAAGGGCACTGAGTCTGACACTTACTAACTAATGACATCCCATCTTCATTTTGAGTTTAGTGCTGGTTACATTTCAGCATGTGTCAGAGCCTTGAAGCATAACAAAGCAATGGCTGTTAATCCATCACCACTCTCCTCCACAGATCCCACATCCTGCAGTGTTCAACCTACTGCCTGTCAAAACTCTGCCTGATAAATGACTATGCCCATGCACGCTCACAAACAAAGTGAGGAAGGATGGGCAGAAGGAGAGAGAAAGAGGACAAGAGGAGAACCGTGGACAGAAGCCTCTTTTTTGACAGTTTGAACAATGGCCTGGAGGGCTCACTGGAAAAACAGTAAAATGTCCCCATTTAGCTTTTCATTTTCACACTGCATGTCTGTAGCTCTGACCCCTCAGCAAACAAAGTTGGAGACCTCTGGTTTGCTTCCAAGACCAAAAGCTGTCAAATCACAGCTCAGAATTCGACAATAGGCCACAGCTTCCTTGCAAAAAGGAAAGGAATCCAACACTTAAGCTTCTGTGGTGCTGCACACTTTCTATGCCCGCCTGACCACTGATCCCAGTTCACAGGGAAGTGGGGATATATTTTTCTATTGTTTAGCCGATCTCCGGCCTTAAATGCAGCCTGTCACACAGGGAGCAGCTGCTGGTGAAAACCTATGCCAAACCTCTGTTTAAATGTATATAATTTCCTCTGCCTTTTTTCCTGCAGCTCACCTCCTCCCCCTATTTAAAGCTGAACATTAGTAAAACAGCTCTTGATTGTGCACTCTGTGTTTTGGGGTTGACAAATTGATGATAGTTGATTTGCACCAAGAGGCAATAGAGGGCGAGACAAACAAAGCGATAAAAGGAAGAATTTTATGAGAGGAGAAGCAGACTGCAGTGGACAAGGTCATAACTCATTGGTTATTCCTCTGAGAAAGCCAGAGGCAAACATTGCAACAATAGGCGTGTGGTTGTGGTGATTCAGATCTGACCAGTGAACCCATCCCAAGGGACAAAGGAGACATAAAAAAGAAAAACTTTTGTAACCTCTGTCTCTGAGCCTGCACTTATATGTGTGCGTTTACTTTGCTGTCTGTACCACAGCACAAAAACACACAATCACATTTCTATCAAGTTATTGGAGTCAGAGGGGACCTGACGGCGAATGCTCCTTTGCCCTGTGAGTAACTGGAAGTGAGGATGATTAAATTATCTTCAGGCAGAAAGAAACACACTGGAACGTGTATCTTCGGAGGCCGAGGGGCCTGAGACACTGGAAACATGAACTCCATTCTCCTGCTGGATTGATCTCAGGTTGCTCTGTAATTGCATCGGGAAAGTGGGACATTCCCTGATACCATAGGTGACATCAGGGAATAAGGAAAGTTGTGGTATGTACTCACAACGCACAGGCTCAGTTTAGTGTAAGGCTAAAAGCATTGATTTTTGGGCAGACAACCTTTGATCCGTTATTTTGTAATAGTACATTTTTATCCTATGACATTTATGCCTCTGTGGGCTCTCACAACTTTATTTCTTTGTGTGTTTGAGCCAGACCCATCTGAAGGGTCTTATAGACCTAATAGTTCCTTTCAAAGGGGTCATCCAATGGGGCAATTAACAATACTTTGAAAATTGAACGTGTACACCCAGTTCAGTCAGAGACACAGAGAGAGAGTTGGCCATTTATAATAATTGGCTAAATATTTGGTTCAACAGTCCTGCACACAACTCCACCCAGGACTTCGCCCATATTCTGCATTCTTTTCCCCATTTTCTGTCCTTTGTGGTGTAGATTGCTCTGCATATAAACAGTAGGCATTGTATGTTGAACTGCACCCAGTCCTTCTTGAAGAGGTGGGCTTGGGCCCAGTTCAGTTGGAAAACAGTGCCAGATAGTGTGATCACTAACATTGCCTGAGCACAGAACTTACAAAAAAAATGACCCAGAAAAGGCCACAAAATAAGTACATGAATCACTGTCCGGGGATGTGACTTAGGCATGCTCAGGCCCACTGCATTTATTGCATGTAGAGTGTTTTTGTACAGCATGTAAGATACACAAACTGGGGTCATTGGGGTCAACTGGAAGATCACTGTTAGATTAGAGTCAGGGCTTAGGTTGAGACTAAATTTATTGGATGGGAAATGTAGTCATAGGAGGGTCCCAATAATGATACAGCACTAGGATGTGTGTGTGTAAGTGTGTGTAGTGTGTAGGTCAGTGAGACAGAAGCAGTGGGGCTCTCTGCATGCCTGACCTTTTCTCAGCCTCCTGCAGGCATGTGACACTGGGCTGACACTGACCCCATACAGACCAGACGCTGCTTCCCTCACCCACCCAAACAGAGCATATTTACCTAGCCTTTAATACTCCCCATGCCATGTCTCAAAAAAGAAGTAAAAAATGTGGGACATCATTCTCAACTGGATGACCTTGAGATGAAATTAATTATTTGGGATTTGTTGGCACCAAGTACATCTACAGCTCATACTGCTGACATAGGCCTCAAACGTCATCAAGGGACCCGACTGACTCCACTAATCATCTCTTTAATCTTCTTCAAGCAGTAGATGCAGGGACATAGTGTATTTATTTTCACATCCAGATTCATGAGCAGCTTTACCATATTTATCATCACTGATCATTCATTGATCCAGCGCATGAATTCATTGGCATTCCATTATACGGTCATTTAAGTTTTACTATTGTTGTTTTTAAATGTTTTATCACACAAATCAGAGAGCATTTACAATTTTAAGACAGCTTTGAGCCCGCGTTGATGAGTCATTCCACTGCTTAGAAAAAAATGTAAATATGAACGATATAAATATATGACATGTGCTTATAATAGATGGGATAAAAACTTGTAAGATGACAGACTATTGGTGACCACAGTGGCACATTTAGCAGCTAAAGAGCCTGATTTTGTCTCAGGAGTTAGTAGGGACCAAAAAACAGATACACAGTTTTTTTGATTGACACAGTTGACAAAAGGGGCTGTAAGTCCAGTAATGTCCCCACTTAAAGGCCAAAAAAATCTAAATCTGTGGCCAATTAAATAAAAATTTGAAGTTAAATGCAGCTATCATTATATATACAACTGTAAGCAATAACTACCCGTGGTCACGTATGAAAATAATTTTCATTGTCAGCTGACTGGATGATTGCCATCAGGAACAAAGTAGAAGTGGGAAGTATTTGCAAGAAAAACAACAATGTTTTTATGCTTCTTCTGATATGATATGAATGCAGCACATGGGTTTAGTGAGGAGAAAGACAAAGTGAAGGGGAGGAATGAGTCATGCCTATCATACTGTAAAACCTGCACCATAATTTTTCAGCCCTCATTTTACTGCCCCTCACGCTACCCTGTAAGAGCTTGGCACAGACACATGGCATTAGCATATCAAGCTGTAACTCCCTATGCTCCACTTACAACATTGTGGGGAACACTCACATGTGCTCATACACATGTGGCTGCATTTCCACAGGGAAGAAAATACTACATTTAGGTCATTTTTTGGTTGGGTGGGCACAGTCAAGCTGTGGGTGCAATTGTAAGAAATGAGTGTGTTAGGAAACACCACTGGTGGGTGACGGAGCTTTAATGTTGATCATATAAAATCAAATCAGCAGACCTAATTCCAATAACCCTAGCAGTCCTAATGGATTAGAGTGATAGCTCACTATTAACTGCAGCCCAGGCTTTTTTATAGCCCCCCCTAAAATACACCACCATTTTTTCCCCAAAGATGTCCAAGGTTATTCAACTTTTAAGAATAACAGGGAGGGAAGACATTGCACCTAAGACTATAACTGAAGGAAGAGTAACTTTGTTTTCATATCATTGTAATATAATTTGTCTTCATATCACACTTTGGCTGTAATGCTGTCAATGCTGAAATAGCGTTTTGGAGAGTGACATTTTTCATCCTGAGAATTTGAACATACATGGTATGTCAATTGGATGAGGATTTCTTTAAATCCAGATCAAAGGAAAAGCTGCTTTTCCCTCGTAAAAAAAAGTGCCCAGAAAAACCCCACTCTTTTGCCAATGGAGATTTTAAGGAGTACAAGACTTGAAGCATGGATAACTCTGCTGAAGAGATAAGCTGAGAGGGTCTCCATTTGCCTTCAGGGGCATCTACAACTTTAGCACTCCTACCTCTGCCTGTGTGTTCAGACACCTGCTACGAGTGAGTGATATTTTGCCTGCGGCACCTGCTACATGTCGCTGCACTATCTTTGTGGTCCAGGCTCTTTTGGGGTTTCAATCTTGTAGCTAATGCAGCTTTTAACTGGACTCTGTCATCCTTAGCTCATAATGTGATCATCAAGTTTTTCATCACTCTGGGCAGCTTGTAAATGTATTTCTCACTCAAAATATAGTGTATCAGTCCTCTGCTATGTAATTCAATTTTTCATAAAGTTCCTCGGAATATGGTTAATTGATGGCTGTGAATATTCTCATTTGCCCAGGTCATGGGTATCTCAAGGAAATTTTAATCGAAATCAACTGGACTTGGTTATAGGTCTTTGAAGATGTTTTGCCTCTCATCCAAAGGCTTCATCAGTTCATGCTGGTCTGATGAGGGTGAGCTTGTCTGACCCTGATGAAGCATTTTGGATGAAAGGCAAAACATCTTCAAAGACCTATAACCAAGTTCAGTTGATTTTGATTAAAATTTCCTTGAGATATTGTTAATTGATGTTACAAGTATAACATAAAAAAACAACAATATGTTTAGAATATTTGCAGACAGAGTTCTTAAAGCTAGACTTCACCAACTTTACACATCATGGCCTGCTTACTAGTAGAGTACGGCTCCTCCTTGAAGGCAACTGGATCATATGTAATGTAGCCCCTGATGAAATAAACAGTAACATTATGTTATCATGGGGTTGTCAGGTTTATTGCACATCAGACGTGTACACAACAAGGTAATGACAGGGAGTCCCTGTTTACAAACTGAATGCACAGTTTAATATTTTTCAGGAAGGGACATAAAAATACTTAAAAGCCTTTAGATAGATAGATAGATAGATAGATAGATAGATAGAGGTTCAGCATTGTAATTTTCAAAGCTCCAAATCCACCCTCCGCTTAACCCTGCAACTGCACCTGAACTTTTGCAGCTGTTTTACTTTTGATCCCTTTAGTGCTGTAATCCACTTCAGCAAACAACCTTTCACTTCTCCCATACTGCCGGATGTTATGCTTTGATGGGTTGATAAAGGCTGTAAATTGGAAACTAAGCCAAAAAGTCTTTATTTTTTCCTCTATATTCTATTTGCTCTCCTTCTCTTTCAACATCTCTTTTGTGTCTCCCTCTGGACTCTCCACAGGGCAGGGAGGTGTCTCTCCTTTACTCCTGTTTTAAGATGAAGAAACATTTCTCTTTGCCATAGGAAGTCATATTTTCTCATCATATAGATCTGTATATTAAGCTCTTCCTTTTGAAAAGGTACATCCACATAACACACAGATATTTATTTTCATTTTTTCATCTTTTTTATTCTATCATATATTTTTAAGCGTCTAAGTTAAAAAATAAAAAGTATTATATTGGCTTAGTTTAGTCAAATTGTTGCCAAGAGCACTGCATGCTTTTATTGTATGTATGTAAAACTTAAAAAAAAAAATGAGCACATAATTATCTCTGATGTCTATTGGAAAACATCTTTGTACCTGCAAATCAGAAATCCAGTGATAGTTATCTATACATCCATGGGTACACTGCAAAAAAGACCTGGCTAACAACCTGGCTAACCTGCAAACAAATACAGGCTAATAATCAGTTAATAATAAAGTAACAGTTGAGTTGTAGCCCATAGCTAACTGTCTTAAAAGTAACTTTGTTACATACAATGTATTGTATTGTATGTAATGCACTGTAACATGCACTGTTTCTCTCTATTGTTGTAAGTTTCTAAACTTCAACCCCTGTGATAGATGATTTGTGGTCAAAAAGTATATTGCATGTAGTATGTCTGAAACACAAAAACACAATATCCATTGTCAATATCCATCAAATGCTAGATCCTGACAAGTGACCTTTGTACCAATGAAGACTGTTGTCTTTAGAACCAAAAGTGGAAGTATGGTGACATTTTTGTTGTGTCACAAAACATCTTGGAAAACAGGTCATGGTGGTGGTTCCAATTGATGGAGGGTACCACAGATCCCTTCCCGCCTTCTACAGACAGTTTTGGATTCTTTTGAACTGTAACTTATTATGATAACTTCCACTTTATCCAAGTTTTTGTTAAGAGTAAGGAATAATCATGGTCATGGTAAAAAAAAAAAAAAAAAAAAAAAACAACCCAAAAAACAACCCCCAAAAAAAAAAAAACTGTTACTACCTTTTACTTTACAAATTTTAGCTAAATCTCATATGTAATGGTGGTGGATTAGAATTAGGAATTTGAAATACATTTACATTACAATATAACTTACATTATACTTATACTTCCAATTACTTAATTGCCCTTTGGCTTCAAAGGAGGAGAAATACACCATCCAGTAACTCAAAAGTTGTGTCCTCTTAGCCACAGGTACCGCCCAGCTAGTGGTAAGCCTCCATTCATTTTTTATTGCACAGTTGGAGGTTGTATAGGGCTTCACACTGAGGTCTGGACTTCTTGAGTACTACCTGCAGTCCCTGGGATTAAGCTGGTTGTTGATGGTCACTAAATACTTTAAATCTGCAGGCTGGTTGCTATTACACATATATGAAGGTGTCCAAAACAAACAAAATAAAGCTCCACAGAATCAGTGATTTGTTCTGACAAGGGCCTCTTGTGGGTGTGTGGATAATGATGTTGGTCATAACTAACGCAAAAGAAGAACTACCATTCTCAGTAGCTGTAACATGTGGAAATATCTCACAGAACAGGCTTATAGCAGCCTATAGCTGCCTGTAAATAGTAGCTATTAGTCTTGTGTCTCACATCAGTGACTGTGTTTACATGCTCAGTTTAGTCGAGCTATGGTTGTAGCTCAGCTATGCAGTTCAACTGGACTACTGTCCTTGTCCCAGTATACATGCACCTAATAAATCAATTTTTGACAATAGTATTATAGACATTTTTTACACCACAGACCAAACAATCAACAAATTAGCTAGCAGCAAACTGGTAGCATTTCAAACCATGAAAACATGGAGGACTTCACAGCCCTGTGCATTTTGTACCTTCTGTATACAGTGTTATCTAAAGACAGACAGAACTGCTGCTACTGCTGTTAGCCCTTTGTTACTGGCTTCTTCTGTTAGGAAGAATTTTGTTCAACTTCCAGGACGAGGACTGAGTCTGATTCTAAACCACCTTATCTGGGAGTGTTAGTCCGACCATGAGAAATTTGATTTTATCTGGACTAAGGTGTTGCGTGCATTTTAAAAACGCTATTGTCAATAGTCAGACTATAATACGATTAATAAATAAATTAATAAATAAGGTTTCAGGAGTCATGCTCCTTTTGCAAAGTTGATTTCCTCAAGCAATAATGGATAGAGTTACATTTTTTCCCAATCAATAGCTCACAATTTTAAGACAAATCGAACAAGTCAGCAATGAGGAATTTATCTGCCCTGCTCTCCTCGCTGCCAAATTTCTCTTTCACCTCACTCTGTTGGTCTTTCCTCTTATTTTGCTTGTGGAGACATTTTTATGTGTGCAAACACACACAACTACACAGTCACAGCAGACACATACAGAAGAACACTCTCATTGGCTCTGTCTCGCCTCATGAAGTAGTTAGTGAGGTGTCCCATGTGGTGGATACATGGGTCATTACCCATCCGCTGGATCACCCTAAATCGCTGGACACGTTCTTCTGCCGACATGATTGTTTTAATGTACGCCAATAATATACAGGCTGCAGTACAGAATCACATACTGTGGATGGATACATGTATTTTTCTTTGGTGAAAAGGAGAAGTCTGCTTGTTTCTTTCTGCCTCCTTTTGTTTTCACTCGTCTGCGAGTGTTTGTGTTTTGCTGCATCTCTCGGGAGTCACCCAGACTACATCTCCAACTCAGCAGCATCACATGAGTGGGCGTTGATGTTTATTGATCCACAGATGTAATAGTACATGTTAGCATAAGAATTATGTGTTTTACTCTAAAAACATGTTTAGTCTCATGAAGCATTGTCTATACTCTCTGGTTGGCGTGTGCATGTGTTGGTACGTGTTAGCACTATGATTTACATTTTAAGGGGGCCCTATTATGCTCATTTCCAGCTCTGTTATTTTTATTCTGGGACTCCACGAGAGACGCTTTGCTTGATTTACAGTTCAAGAAAGTTCTTATTTATCTCAAACTGCCTGTTATGCAGCTACACAGTTGAGGCCTCTGACTGAAACAAGCAATATTAACTCAGGTCTTCTTAAAAGTCGAAAGGCGCAACCACTGCTTGTCATCCAAAGCCTCAAAATAATATTGTACTTTTCCATTCACGTGAGTAGGATCCTCAGTCACTGACATTTGATGAAGTAATGGAGACAGCTGCATTTCCACAGTATTCCATTATATGTTGAACCCATATGAGAGAGATATTTGGCTTTTATTTTACAAAATAATGCAGGTAGTGGCTACAGATGTCTGCTGTACCATCTGTAGTTTACAGAACTGGTGTGTATAACAAGTTTATAGCAGGTTTATAACATATGTCTGTTACAATGTCTTGAAACAGAAATGCTTAAAACAGCCACTAATGGAAACAACTAAAATCAATTTAACCCACTGGTGACCTGGTGTGCCTAACTAAAGATTAAAGCAAGTGCCAGGATTAAAGCAATAACCTGTATTTTATACTAAATGCAATTACAAAGTTTGACTTAAGTCTTGTTGTATTATATATTTTTTACTGTAAATAAATTCCATGACAGTTCCCAAACCAATAATGAATTGTGTGCATCGTAAACCCAACATACAGTATCTTATTCCTCTGTGCCACAGTACAGAGCTCCATTGTTGTCCAAAAACGATGAAAAACACATCCCTGAGCCACACTGTTGCACTGGGTGACTTCATTACCCCAAACACACCCAATGTAGTTTATTTTGACTCAGTCCCACATGCACCATACTGCCTGAGCACCAAATGTGGATTACTGTGCAGCTGAAAGCAGTCTCCAACAAGCTGACTATTTTCCCCTGTTTGTGTAAACTACAAAAAACTATACCGCCCAGCTTTTTTAGGCAACCAATGAACCCAAGACAGAGTGATACTAAGTCTTTGAAAGACTGAGGTTTTCAGTAGGAACCAATGGGCGATAGAAATGAGATCATGTATACATGATCACTATAGTGAAATGTAATCATATGCTGCTGGTTTTGATCTTAAGAAGTAAGAAAAAGAATATCACCAGCCTCATCACTCTAAATGGCTAATGAATGACATTAGACATAATAAAAAATACCTGTCAATCAATAGAATTCTTAAATTTGACAGATTTTGTTTTCCAGGGTGCATTGCTGTTTCATGCAATCAACATACAACAGATGTTGAACACTCAGTCATACTCTCAGTCTCTTATTCACATTCAAAGTACCACACAAGACTGCATGCACATGCACACAAACACACACACACACACACACACAAACACACACACAGATGCAAGCACAGTCAAGGCTGTGACTTTAATTATCACTTTGTCTAAGCCTAAATGAGGGTGCAAGGGTGAGCTCATCTCCACATGGACTGTGTATGTGTATGTGGGTGTGTGTGTGTGTGTGTGTGTGTGTGTGTGTGTGTGTGAAAGAGAGAGAGAAAAAGATGGGGAAAAACATTGCTCATTAAATTATTTCAGCATTCTGATTGTCTTATGTATGACAGCATTGCTGCAGTTTGACCATGCCGCCACCATTAGGCTCCTCACCCAATACTTCTGACCCCAGCACCATTATGAATCCTGCTTTTCTCTAAACTAACTGTTACCCCAACAAAACCCTCAGTTCTCTCAGCACAAAATTATGGCTGCTCAGTCAAATACAGACTTGTATATGAAAGAGGAGGTTATAGTGCAGGTTTGTAGCATTTCCCATCCAAATAAGGGAGAGAAACTACGACAAATGATTGCAGTGCGGGGCACAGTCGATCTGTCATATGCCCTAAAGTGACATTTCAGCACCCTGTGATGTATGATTTGATTACTATCACACATCTATGGCATTTCGCTAAGCTGAAAATCAATGGGGCTCAATGGAGAGGTTGTATCTGACATAAATCACCCTGCATCTCTTATCTCCCCCTTTATGTGGCAATAGATATAAAGAGAGGGAAAGATGGTACTGATACAGGATATAAAAGAGAGAAGAATAAAAAAGGGGATATGAGGGGATGTGATAAGGAAAACATGCAGCAAGCAAAGCTGTAAAACTGAGACAGAAGGGAAAAATTAGATGGCAAAAGATAAGCATGTGCAAGGGAAAATGTAAGTTACTAGGAAGAGAAGAGGAGATTAGAATAAAATGATGAAATATCGACAAAGATGAGGAGGATCAAGAGATATTTTGGCAAGAAATTTACAGATCAGTCACAGATGTGTTGGCACATCCTGCCTGCTGTTTCCTTGGAGGGTGAAAGGACATGTTGAATCTCCTTGCTGGTTTTTGGAGTCAAGCATACATGTATGTACACACAGACAGATAAAAAGACAGAGGCAAGCAGCAGGATTCAACATTAGGAGATGCTGTACAGTTTTATTCTTCCGGTTTAGTAACGTGTCAATCCTGGAATAACTCCACATTCCATTGACCTGAGCCAACCTGAGGCCTCATCAGCCAGAATAAGTGAAAAAACCTGAGGATGGCACTGCAACCTTTTACATCTTCTCATTAGCTGTCATAAGTGGTGGTCACACCATAAAGTGATGTTTGCTGGTCCAAAGGGGCTGGAAGTTTGGAACAGTGACTACTCATAGTCGTTGACAACTGTAGCTAGTTAAGCCCATATTTCAGCCGTGATTCTCTCTCCTGTACTATCCCAGGGCATTTCATCCAAGTTAGCACAGCATTCTGCTCAATATTAAGGTCTTACAGAAGTTATCTTGCTAACAACCAGTTGAAAGACTCGTCAAACCACATTTGAACTCCACACAGAACATTCATTTTGCCTCCTCAATCCAAGATTCTGACTGTGTTTCCACTGAACTGAATTGATTTTACTCAGTTTTGTGTTGATTTCACAAAACTTAATTTTGTTTTTGTATTAATTAGTTATTTGATGCCATGAAAACAGATGTCATGATTCACAGCTGACACCTGGCACCTTTAATGATGATGTGTTAACCACAGGTTGACACACCAAACAGACCTACGATTGAGTTAGCTTGGTCTTAAACATTGTGGGAAAATGTGAAATATGATATAGACTGTCATATTCTTGGGTTCAGGCATTATGTAGTATGAGTATGTGTAAATGTTTCCTGTCAACTTACCTTTAAAAGAATTCCAAAAAAGTCTGATCAGATCAGTTAATGTAGCATATTTATGAATAAAAGAATAGTTTAGATCCTACAGTGCCTATCACATGCAGCAGGTTTTTCCACAGGTATTATTTTTCTGCTCTTACTCATGACATTTGTCTGCTTATGTACGACTAATCTACAGCAAAGATGTCATGCAGTCACAGCTCTCAAGAAAACTTTTCAGTTAGTTTTTTTAAACTGCAGTGACAACAAGGAAACTTGTGAATCATTCAGCCACTTTTAAAGTTCCTTGTGCTTTGAAATTTGAGTGATTCATTTCCAGAAGAACATGATAGTTTGCTTTACTTTGGGTCCCCCACTGACTACTCAGTTCTCTCTCTCTCTCTGAAACACACAGGCATACACACACAGCAGGCCTCATGTGCATGTGAACACAAACATCATGTGTAACTTGTACAGCTGTGATATATCCTGTGTTAGCTGCTGACGATGAGTACCCCCAACACTAGACATCGCCATGTACACACAAACATGAAACACTGTCAACAGCAAGTTTTGTAATGAATATACACAATGCAAAATATATATATAATATTCCCAAGCACAGCTGAAAATGCATTCACGTCTCTTTCTGTGGTTCGAGCAGACAGAGACTCTGCAGGCTCTGACTTGAATATGAAGGTCAGTAGAAATCAGTAATAACAATAATGATAATAACTTCATTTATTTAGTAGGACAAAATATTGACAGGTCAAGTGTATCAGCAGTCTATCCAGTGACATGGAGCAAGGAGATGAAAAGCCACTTTTCATATTTTAAATGTGAGTGGGCTGAAGTGTTTTTCATCAGTATGTCTTTTCCAGGAGTGATTTAATCAGTGAAATGATCATAATTCATGCAAACCTTGCTAGAATTGGTGTGGAGAGATGCATATCAAAAAATGAATATGCCAATGACTTAGCGACACATAAAAAAACAGCTTAAAATGATGAAAACTGCAAGCAATATACTGTATGAGGAGAGGAGACCAGAGTAGAGACCAGGGTGAAGCCTATATTCTGGCAAGCATGATCTTTGCTGGTTTGCTTCTGTTCACAAAACATATTCTGTGGCTGACTTGAATCTCAAGTCTCTTTGTGCTTGGGTCAAGCCAAGGGACATTTTCCTGCATGAGCCAATAAGCATTATGAAAATAGTGTAATGCATTGGATCGAAATGAGAACAATGAAAATAAATTTTGGTTGAACAGGCTTTGGAGCTCTGACAATCAAAGTTTGGGAAGGGAAATCAAGATTCAAGATTTTTATTGGTTACATACACAATCATGCAGTGTACAATGTGCAGTAAAATTTGTTTTGTACCTGCTGAGTATACATTTTTTTTAATTTTAAATAAATAGTACAAACAGAAAAAGAAAAATAGAACAGCAGAAAACCAGAAAACCTGTGCCTTGTTGGTCTGTGATTTTAATGTTCAAGGTTGAGCAGGCAGATGGCCTGTGGAAAGAAGCTCTTATTCATCCTCTCTGTCCTGGATCTCATGCAGCGAAGATGCTGGCCTGATGGCAGAGG
Organism: Psettodes erumei; assembly: GCA_016785225.1. Classification (NCBI taxonomy): domain Eukaryota; kingdom Metazoa; phylum Chordata; class Actinopteri; order Pleuronectiformes; family Psettodidae; genus Psettodes; species Psettodes erumei. The sequence goes on from JAFBJZ010000939.1 coordinate 297,078, forward strand.
AGAGAAGAGATAGTGACTGGGGTCGCTGGGCTGCTTGAGGATCTTCAGAGCCCTAGTCCTACAACCTTTTGTGTAGATGTCCTGCAGGTTTGGGAGGGTGGTTCTGATGGTGCGCTCTGCTGAACAGACCACCCTTTTAAGGGCCAAGAAGTCCTGCTTTGTGCAGCTCCCCATCCATGTTGTGATGCTCCCACACAAAATGCTCTCGATAGTGCAGGTGTAAAAAAGTTCCTGAGCACCTTGAGGGGGAGCCTGAAGTCCCTCAGTTGTCTGAGGAAGAACAGACGCTTTCTGGCCTTCTTTGCTGTTGTATTGATGTGTTAGGTCCAGCACAGGTCCTGTGAGATAGTCACCCTGAGGTATTTGAAGGGGTCCACTCTTTCCACCTCAGAACCACTGATGAGGAGTGGGAAGGGGTCTCTCTGCTGCTTCCTGCTGAAGTCCACTATCAGCTCCTTTGTTTTGCTGATGTTTAACAGGAGATGGTTCTCCCTGCACCAGTCCTCCAGGTGGGAGACCTCATTCCTGTAGGCTGTCTTGTTGTTGTAGGAAATCAGACCCACAACAGCCGTGTCATCAGCAAACTTGATGATAATAGTGGAGTCCAAAGTGTCTTCGCAGCAAATCACACCGAAAGCCTGAGAAAGAGATGGTTCAGTAAAGAGCTGCAGAGGCAAACACAAGAGGGTCTATCCGAGAAAGTGCTGAAACATGTCATGAAGGTCAAACTCTGTACATGAACCTCATGCACAATGATAGCAAGGGTTAGGGTTTGTTAATGGATGTTGATTACCAAAGGGTCTTGAATGATGAAAGTAAACACATAGTAACTCATCCCGATAATGTCAGGGACCATAACTAATATCAGATCATGGTCATAGTTCAGGATGGATTATGATGGCATAGAAGAAGCTGCAGTTTTATACTTATGTAGTATATATACTGTACATATAAACTGTGTTGTATTAACAATCACCTTTTACTCTTTTAAACCTGGTTTACTGAATATGATAGGGTTTGTATTTTTTCTCAAAAGATAAATTAAAAAATTCTAATATGTAGAATTTTCTTAGGTCAAATGCAAATGAGTCCAAATACAAAAGGAAGACAGGGAGATTTGAATGAATCTGACATTTAATGTTTGCATTCTCTGGAAATTAATGCAGTGAAAGCAGATATATTTGGGTTAATCAGGGTGTACTCCCACACAAACAGATGAAGGTAGTAGTGGTAACCACTTAATCTCCAAGCATGTCATTGCCCTTTTGTCTGACCACCACAATATGGAAATGAAAGTGGTGCACTGAGCAGCTAACTAAACCAGAAAGAAATTATTCATAATTTTACTGATTAAATAATTTAATAAGGCAGGTAGACTCATTTTAAAAATGCGCAAAGACTATTTCATTGGACAGTTTTACAGATTATGTGGCTGACTTCCTCCTTCCTCCAACTTCCTCCTCTTCTGTTGTGGGCCTCACAGGTTGAAAGTCAGTTCCCTTTTTATGGATAGAGACACCACATACCCCAGAAGGTGAGAAGACTTCATCCTGGACTATTACAGCAACTTCAGGTTGAGGGCCTCTTCTGGCCAAATGACATCAGGCTGGCATCAACTCCAACTGGGGATTATCATAGACTGTAGCATCTCTGTCACCCTATTCACACTGGCTATGAACATGTTCGTAAGGTCACCAGAACCAAAGTGTTGGGGCCAAGTCAGGAGTAGGACAACCACCCATCAGAGACTTCATGGATGATCTGATGGTGACAACATCATCAGTGCCAGGAGCCTGATGGATCCCCCAGCAGCTGAAGTCATGTCATGAACCTGCATGAGCTTCAAACCTGCAAAGTCCCGGGTCTTGGCTCTGAGGAGAGGGAAAGTCACTGACATGTTCAGCTTCAGGTTTGAGAGGTCCAGATCCCATCCATTACGGAAAAAGCCAGTGAAGAGCCTTAGGAAGACCTTCACCTGCAGTCTGAGGGACACTGACTCTATCAAGTCCACCAGTGCTGATTTGGAAGGCTGGTTAAGGACTTTCGACATGTCAGGACTCCCTGGACTATTCAAGGCCTGGATATGCCAGGCTGAAGGCTTGGAGTGCAAGGTGAGCAGCTGTCTGGGCAGAATTAGGCTGTACGGAAACAGGAACAAGCTCTGACTCCCATTCAGATCAGTCAGAGTGGAGTTAATCATGGCATGGGCTCTCAAGAACATCTGAAGTACATTTAATCAAAAGATTCGAGAGTGGCTGGCACTGGAATCACTGTAGGAACAGGGAGGAAGTGGAGGGTGGCAGATGAGGTCCAACAGGACAGAAGTTCAGCTAAAGCACAAAGCTCTCCTTGGGAGTGTGGATAGGGCAAGGCTGGACTCGGTAGCTCAACATCTACCTGATAAAACACTGCAAATGGGAAGGAGAGGTGGAAGCTTGTGCAGGAGGAGGTTCGAGCTTCTGTTGAAGATGAGTGGGCCAGCAGAATATTGGCCATGCGCCAACAGGGAGCTTGGATGAGGTGGGAGCAGACAATGAAGCGGTACATCACTTGGCAGGACATCCAGAGGTGGAACCCCCAGAGGCTTGAGCTCTTAATTCAAGGGGTTTAACCTTCACACCCACATGCCCCTTCTGGTTCCAGAAAGGCACCCTGGAACTCATGCTGAACAGCTGAGGCACTTAGTGAGGGGCGCTACAGGTGACCACCTGACCACATCCATAAATTCATTGCTGAAGCTATCAGTAAGGGGATCAGCGAAAGTAGACACATCCACACCACAGCAGAGGCCATCACATTTGTCAGGTAGGGAGAACAGCCACCAAAGAGATCCAAGACCAGCTCAGCTGGATTTGCTGCCCCAGCCAGAGACTGGGTGATGACAGCTGATGTGGAGAGGCAGCTGAAAATACCAACACACATTAAACAGTCTTCACTGAACTCTTCCAACTGTATCTAATTGTACCCAGGGAAAAAAGATGAAGGAAACTCAAGAGAGGAAGAGAGCTAAATATGAGGAGCTGGTGGAGGACTGCTGCAGAATTGGATGGAGGACCATTTGTATGACAGTGGAAGTGGGCTGTCTGGGTTTCGGAGGTTATTCTCTCAGCAAGGCCTTTGGAGTCTTTGGCATCAGAGGGCAAAGCAGGAGGAAAGCCATCAGCAACAACATGGAGGCTGCCAAGAAAGCATCAAGATGGCTCTGGTTGAAGAGGAGTGACCAGTGGGGTCAACAGATTGGCACTTGAACACAGGCCGGGACTTGATCAACCCCAGTAGGGTTGCCCGGATCAGGTTGTCTGTTCCAAAACACCCAAATGATGCCAGGAAACAACACTGATGATGTGTTCAAGGAAGTGTCCCCCAATTTTTCTTATACCATATCTTCATCCATTTCCTGGATCCAGATACTGACCAGGATTATTCCCAAAATTTAATGATTTCTAATGAAGAACAACTTTCAGTATACATTTTGTGCAAATTTCTGCTGAAAAAATGTTGAAAAACAAACTAACAAACAGAAAAAACAGAATATCTGCTCAAAATTGGCTGTAGGCTTTCAGGAAAAGTAATGAATCAATGCACATTTGGGTTGTTTTTTAACAGGGGATATGTGTTGGTAACTACATTTTAGGAAACAGGAGTTGTGTTGTGTTCCTGTTGTTTCTAGATAGTTCACTACATGCTCTCATGAGGTAATTTAATATACAAACCTTTAATGTTTCTTTGTATCAGACATTTTCAACTTCACACGTTACCACAAGTTCACCTAAATAGGAAATAAACTTTTTTTAAATCAGTTGCATAAAAAGACACTGTGATGTAGGGGAATTACAATTATGATTTTACATTTGAATTGCAAAAAATAAAAAAATATATATTATTACAACCTTACTGCTGTCCAGCATCCTGCTCCAGTCTTGTGAAGGTGGTTTGGGTTAATCAGCTTGTTCTTCCTTACTTTGAGTGTCAGCTCAAGAACTGATGTCATTTTTACCACGGCCACAGCGGGGTGTGCAGATGCTCAAGGGGCCTCTGGGCAAGGGGTGTGACAAATACAAAAACAAAAACAAAAACCCCTTTTCAAGTCCCGTGGGTAGTGATAGAAAGCCTAAAATGTAAAATGAAGTCATCTGCAGTAGGTTTAAAACATGCATTTGTTGTCTTGTTCCCATTCCTATAGCCACTATCTTGCTTTGTGTCTGTACAGCAGGTTTTCTTCCCCCTGTGACTCTGTCCAGGTCTTGTTTTGTTCTCCTGGTTACAGTCCTCTGCACATTTGGTCAGCTCTCTGACTGTTTCCTTCTTCTTATGCATGTGCCCGACACCTATTAATTAGGGCGGGGAAGAAAGGAAGGCACCCTTCAAGAATCTTTAGCAATTACAGTGATATAAATGAGCACAGTTCACCCTTTACCCTGTGAAATGTAGCACAGCTCACTAACTAGGTACTGGAATCTCAGTGTCTCAAACTTCCACAAAATGTAGATTCATATAAACAGGTCTATGCAGACCTCTTTCTTTCATTTCATTACTAGAAATGTCTCACTTGTCATCCATCCCCCTAATCAGGAAGGATTATGATTATTATCATTATTAGTATGATTAATGAGAATGATGTGGATAAGAGGAGAATCCTTTTACATAATACTGGATATGTACCTCTGACAGATGACACAGATGCACTGGAAACAGTAGTAGTGTTATTTATTTATCGACTTGTTTATGCTTTCCTTGATGATTGGATAAGTGGCTAAGTGAGTCTTTTATAATGGCCTTTATATAACGGAATAAGCCAGATGTACAAGCCATTACTGCACACCATAATCAGATACAGGATTAGGTTCTCCTGCTGCACACAGATGTGTATCAGCGAAACCCGATAGCTATGCAGTGCCCCCTGGTATTTATCTGCTCTGCATTTACTCTGGGTCTCTCAATGCTTCTATATGATGAAGCTTGGAGTCTAAGCAGCAGTACACAGCCAGTTTGATATGAAGTTTCTATATGACAGACTGCAATTCCGAGGAAAGTTCAGTGACCTGTCCAGGATGTGTCCAGCTTCTCACCCATTGCACGCTGGGAAACTCCAGCCCTCCACAACCTTATACAGGGAAATTAGTTTAGAGAAATTATGCATGTATAGCTGGATATTTTCTTACTTCTTAATCTTTAAATGATACACTCACTGAGACATGAAAATTTGTGTTCTTCTGCCGTTTGCCCTTCTGCTACTGCTTCTACTGCTTTTCATCATTTTCCATGATTGTGGCACTTTACTCATTCTTAGGCTTTGCTTTCCACTTTAACATGACCATACATGATTTATACTGAATGCTCCTGGTACAGACGTAACAGGCAATGCTGGTACAGATACAGTAGGCTTGTGAATACATCACAGCACAAGTCCCAGGGACAACATTCACATTCACAGTTTGTGCTTCTCTAACAGCCCATGTCACTCCACTTCATATGAATACAGGGCACATTCTACTCAAAGTACTATGAGTTTCTGTGCTGTTTTCTAACACCATGTGCAGTGTTTTGTGTTTTCACTAGTTTAACATGTTGTTATATTGACTTTATTATACTTCTCTAAACCTCACTATGCAGCAATATCAAGTCATATTTATTTTTTTCTTTAAAGGGTTGAAAGTTTACCAGGGCTTTCAACAATAATCTGTTGCTAACTCTCTACTGACTCTTTATAAGTATATTATACTTTATACACATTATTGTCAAAAATGTATTTATTTATTTAATTTTTTTGTAGGTGCTTTGTGGAAAATGCTAACATCAACATGCTACCATGCTCACAATGACAATGATAAACATAACAACATAACATTAGGAAAATATTCACAACTTGGATTTAGCATATGAGCACTTTATAGTTAGTAGTACACAGTATAAATAATAAAGTATAGGTTTGGATGAAGGGGCTGTTAATGCTTTGGCCTAAACCAGAGTATTGGACAAATATAAAGTTTAACCTGATAATGGTGAATCACCAACTGTTTTCACAGTTCACCCTGAGAGGAGTATGAATGCCTGGAACAAATTCATGGCCATGAATCCAACAGTTGTCAAGACATTTCACTCAGAACTCCCTCAGAATATATATACTGTATATATCAACCGAATGGAACAAATAAGTTTGGGGCTGCAAACCAGACACGGTAATGTAGAAGTCAAAAGGTAGTGAGAGACAGACTAAAGCACTGTTGCTGTTTTCACTGGATTTCTTTCCAATTACTTATAGTGATGGGTGACCTTGCAAACATATCATTTTACAAAAGTCAAAATCAAGTGTTGTTTCTCCATATTAATATTACTCAGCTAAACTCAATTCAACACACCATGTCTAATGCCACGACAACTCAACCAGACTATGTTTGATGACATTATTGGTGGCTAATTATCAAAGCTATACAACTGCATGCCTTACATGTTTTTTTTTCCCCTGGGTCTTTATGCTGCAGAAAGCGTATCATTATAAAAACACACTCAAGGTTGTTGGCATGGTTACGCATTCATCATCTGCCCTCCCAAGGCCTAGGGATCAGGCCTCTCTCTGATGAATCACACTGCTCTCCTTCCAACCTTCTGATCCCTGGAGGTCAACACCCCTGTCACCTCATTCCCATGCCTCCCTCCCTTTCCCGTTCTTCCCCATACTTACTGTCCCCAACTCCCACTTCTCCTCTCCCTCTAATCTACCCCTTTTCACTTGTTTTACCCCCTCCTGCCCCATGCTTCCCTCCTCCTCCTCTCCCCAGGGTTTGGCAGGGCTGGCATCCACCCAGACTCCCTCCATTTCCTCCACATCTGATATAATCAGGGCAGAAAAGAGCTGAGAACATTCTTTTCCCATGATTCTTAAGTGGCACCATAGGCACTCTGGGCAGGCTGGCTGGCTGGTTGGCCAACTGACTGGTTGGGTGACTGGGTGACTGGCTGGCCCTGTAAAAAGAGAGCTGAAGTGCATAACTAACTGGATTAGCCAGTGGCTTCCCCTCTGTACTTGCACCAAAAATCTTGCCTGTGATAACAACACGGGGGAATTATAAAATCTTATATCTATGAAATCGTAACAGAAATGTGCTAGGTAAAGGTAAAGGTAAAACATCTCCATTCTGTGGTTGTAGGTTGCATTCTCCATAAAAAAAAAAACCCATTGATGCCGGCTTTTAATCTGTGTTTTGTTTTAGGTACACAACACAACAAAAGTTGACATTTACTTGTAAAGAACATGTTTATCATGGTAGTCTTCAGTTTCCAATGATTTGAACTGTTTTCTATGACGCAATGATTGGAACAGATTTTTTTTCACAAGAAAAACAATCATGCATTTTTGTTCTTTTATGAATTTATTGTCAGTCTTATGGACATGTGACAAAATCTGATGGGTCAAATAATATACATTCATCAATACTAATATTCTGTTGCATGTCCCTTGGCCATTTTCACCTAATTCAGGTGATTTTCAGTTGCCATCCACAAGGGAAGCTTTAGGCTGATGTTTTTGACCACTCCTCTTGACAGAGGTTGTGTAGTTCAATCCCAGCTATTTGGTTTGGGATAACAGGAGTCAAATGGACTGGATTTGGGTAGGAAGAAGGTTGGGATGGGGTTCTTCTCTGTGCTGTGATTGGTTTCTTCTGTGGAGTGATGAAGTCAGGGTCAACAGATCAAGTACACTGTGCACTTGCACTGCATTTTACATCACCAATACAACAGAAAATATAAAAGCCTTCCTGATTTGCACAGGAGTAAATCATTACATCCATATTTGAACATGCTCTTCCAAAACCATGGACACTAATTTGCTGCTACAACAGACTCCTCTCTTCAGCAGGGGTTTTCCACCAAATTGTACAACCAGCCCTCAAGAATTTGCTTCCATTTGACCTTGTTGATGTTCTTATTGAGCATTAGTGAGGTTGGCTATAACACCTGGCTCACAGTTGATGTTCCAAAGGTGTAGATGTTGAAGTCGCTGCACACAAACACACTATTGTCTGAAATGTCATCATCTTAGCATTAAGCTATCTCTGAAAGCAAGCAAACATAGAGCCCTGACCCAAACCAGAAAAAAATGCAAGAGAGCAAAATATTACTGCATTAGTATGGCACTGTTTCTTTCATTTTGTATTTTATATTTAAAAATGTGCTCACCAAACCTCTCTTTTGATGTCTTTTAGATTTAAGAACTGCTCTGTACTCTGTTGTGCACATCATTCCCTGCTTGTGTGCTGTGCTCTTCTGCCTGGCCCTGGTATGATCTCATGAGCAGCACTGTGCAGTGAAGCGTGCCAGGGCTGTGTCGGGCAGCACACTGACTATGCTCAGCGTTTGCCTCCCTTCCTTTTGCTTGTCCATCTCGCAGTTTTAATGTACTCAGAGAGAGTGGAGCATGAGATGGAATTACCAGCTAGCTGTGTTCCCATGACAACAAGATACTGTTAGCGTCAGGCAGAATCAGAATCAAGCCTTGGGCTGGGATCTAAAAAGGACCTCCTTCCACACCAGCCCCTCCTCTTTGCCCCACAAGGAGTTTCCTACTCCCTCGGTTCCTTCTTTCTCTCTCAGCCCATCTCATCTGCCTGCTGCTGTCAGAACCTGTTCACAGAGAGGAGCTTTGTGGATTTCTCCTTTTACTCACTGCTCACAAAAACATGTGCACACACACACACACACACACACACACAAACATACACTAATGCATGCAGGTAGACTTCATTCACATCATGCAGTTGTCTGTCAAAGAGCAAACACTTTGAAGTGAAATCTTTCAGGCAAACTCCTTCACTGCCCCACACAAGACAGACAAGTAGACAGTTGAGAAAAAAGGACAGAAAGGGAAGGTAGACAAGTAGATAAAAGATAAATGGTGAAGGAGGAATAGGTAAGAGGAGGGAGGTGGCGGGGGGTACAGAATTTGATTGTGGGTGGATTCATGTGAGTGAGTGATTGACTTTGTGTGTCTGATGCAGGACAAAAAGACGAAAGAGGGTGCAAAGAGAGCACAAGTGAGCAGTGAATGCAGTGTGTGTGTGTGTGTGTGTGTGTGTATGTGTGTCGGGGTTGTCTCTAAAGAGGATAGAGATGAGCCACTGACTTCCTGGGCTCTGAGCCAGGACGAAACCATTCAACTATGATGTACACAGAATGTACAACAGAGGGGATTAGCACACCCCATGCCTGCGATAGAAATATAATGGATAATGTTTCTGCCTTTTTTTTGTTGCAAAGGTATAAGGAGGATTATGCTATTCTCTGAATGATTCTGGTAAGGAACAATATTTATAGAATATTACTTTTTATTGTCTTGGAAACAAAGGTACCAAGAATGGAAGAAAAAATCATTTTACAAATATTCCCTTTTGTGGAAATTGGCAAATTTATGCATTCACAAAGCCGGGATGTAACTTTCTAATCCCATTTCTTCTGACAATCAGGAGAGTTTTGATTAAGTGAATTAAGGCTAGGCCCAGGACTGGCAGACAGCACAGATATTTTGTCAGTTGGGAGAGAAAGGGGGTTCCTGGCAACATCCTGAACGACAACAACAACAAAGACAACAGTTGTTGCTGCTTCTCGCTGCTTTTCTGTTGTTTGACTCTCAGTCAAGTGCAAAACTGCTCTGGAACATTTACATACCTTCCTTTAATTATAACCATCAAATCAGAGAAGCACCAAAATAGTGTGATCATTCATTCAGAGTTGTTTTTTCAGCTGGCAGACCGACAGCATGCTGTGAACACATTTGTGAGCCTGTGCTCACAGGCCTTGATAGATGCGGGTGTTCTCAGTGCCTGGCCCTGGGAGAAGACATTTGTTATCATCCCTTCAAACATGCTGCCTTATTAAACGAAAAGTGGCACAACATACTGTATATACTCATACAAAAAATGCTGAAGTGTAGGAATCTTCTCTGCAGCTTCAAGGTTTATTCTCGTCAAGATGACTATTTCTATGATCAGTTGATGAAACTAGTTTCAAGTCTTGGGGAAAGTCGAGTCAAATCTTGAGTCACTAGAGACAAGTCCAAGTTAAATCATTTAATGCAAGTGCAAGCAAAAGTCGGGATTAACATTTTTGTAACTGTAAAGTTTAACTGGACACCACTGGTGTAGATGTTGTTTGCCATTCTAAATAAAAAAAAAAACAGTACTAAGCAGTATTAATCTGTAGGTCTGGACAGCAACAGCTGAGCCTCAGAAAAAGATAGCATGACTCTTAAGACCAAATCAGAGGAAAATGGACTTAGCCTAACTAAATAGCATTAGCTGAAGCTGGTCGCCTGTGTTACAGTAAGTGAGAGAGTGAGAGTGCAATGTAAGACTCTCTCCACAACAACAAAAATTTTAGACAGACAGAACACATTGTCATCCTCTACTTTTGAGATTGAGGGAGCAATCAGTGAAATTTAATTTGACTTCATTAGATTCAAAACAAGGAAAGAGTTCCCTGCTACAACTCCTTGCCAAGCTTTGCAATGCCCCTTCCTGTTTAGATGGCAAAATTCTCAGAAAAGCTCCGGAACTACATATCCTGACATTTTCAATAGGAAAACTTAATCAAGCAAAAGTGACCTTTGGAATAAACAGGTGTGTTCATAATTGTAATGATTACTAATCATGGAATGGACACCTTGTTTGGTGTTAATCCCTCACGTAACTCCACATCAGGGAGTTTCAAATCATCTGAGAAATAGCTATGTCAAGCCTCTGATCAGTTGAGACAAGTCTAAAGCAAAGAGAGTAAAAGTTGCTGAATTAAATCTCAATTCTCAAATGCTGGAGTGTGGTCATGTCAACTTCTCAAAGCTGTGTTAGCTGTACCTTTTAGAAAGCTGAGTATCCTTTCAACCTATCAGCATATCATTAAGGTATCAAGTTTCTAAGTGTCCCACTTAGATGTCATGACACCTCCAGATGCAAATATTTAATGATAATATGACGTTACAAAACATGAGCTTTAGCCTATTTGTCTGTGTACAAACTTATATCTGCACCACAGTAATGACCATGGTTAGAAAGCACGAGTCAAAAAAAAGAATCTTGTCATCTTATTTCTGGTGCTCTGTCAAAGTGAGGCAGTAAACACGTCCACTCCTCAGATAATGAATAATTCAGTCACATTGTAAAAGACGCCTGTGACTGAGCTGCAGACAGGGAAACCTTGGACTGGCAGGTCAGGGTACTCTGGAAGTTGCATGGATCTATTTGCGGCGTTATAGATTTTTAAGTGGACCTCACAGGAGTTGGAGTGCCACAGGAGTGATAACAGGTGTTAATATTTTATAGGTGGGTAGCCAGGCAGCGTTCAGACACAAAAGATGGTGCAGCGTCGAATGTGATGCAGCGCTGCACTTGTGTTAGCCTGTGAAGGCTTTTAATGGGGTACCAAGCTTAATTGGTGGGCAGCTGCCAGAGGATCGTAAAAACAGCTATAAAAGTAATAATGGCTTAGGAGAGGACAAATGATCAAAGAAACTGAATTGGTATTTAGAGGACAGAATATTCTGTTGCTGCTTCCAGGTGGACAATCAGGTTACTTCAAAATATACAAGTATTAGATGGAAAACCGTTTATCTGACTAAAAAGAAGTGCATTATGGATGTAGTGCTTGATAAGTCTGTATTAATGGACAAATTGAGACAACTTAACTGAAGACATTGATTACAACATCATGTAATGTATGTTTTTGTGACGTCATTACTTTTAATGTTTGTAACTGGAAATAAAAACTCCTGAACTCATGATGAAATGGCAATACTCTTAGCAGTGAGAGGACACTGGACTGTAAAGGAGAGGGCTCAGTGCCCACTTTACATCTGCCTTGCGAGCTTCACACTGATTTGAACTGATCAGAAATAGCACAAGGCCTCTAAAAAGTTACTATAGAGTATGTGGTTAGAGGGTTCTGCAGCGCCTCCTAATGTGAGGCATCATAAAATGCAGATTTTTTATAGTGGTATCACTATTACTACTCGGAATTTATAATAAAAGTGTAATTTTGATTATTTAATACAGATCCGGTTACCCCCTTTTATATTGGTTTATGTATCTATTCATCATTAAAATGTGTAGTAGTTTTACATACTATATTGTTTCGTGACGCAAAGAATGTTGAAGATCATTAACGAAATGCCAGAGGTTTTCGTGTAGCCAGATAACTAATTAGCTTAGGAAGTAGGACATGTAAATAATACTGAAAATGTTTAACAGCCAGTGGCAGCTAATGTTACAGGGAAAACACACAGTTGGCGTCGTCACACATCATACATGTACAGGTGCTGGCCAGTAAATTAGAATATCATCAAAAAGTTGAATTATTTCAGTAATTCCATTCAAAAAGTGAAACTTGTACATTATATTCATGCAATGCACACAGACCGATGTATTTCCAATGTTTATTTCTTTTAATTTTGATATTTATAAGTGACAACTAATGAAAACTCCAAATTTGGTATCTCAAAAAATTAGAATATTGAAAAGGCCAATGAAAAGAAATGTTTTTTTTTTTTAAATGTTGGCCAACTGAAAAGAATGAAAATGAAAAGAATGCGCATGTATAGCACTCAATACTTAGTCGGGGCTCCTTTTGCCTCAATCACTGCATTAATGCGGCGTGGCATGGACTCGATCAGTCTGTGGCACTGCTCAGGTGTTATGAGAGCCCAGGTTGCTCTGATAGTCGTCTTCAGCTCCTCTGCATTGTTGGGTCTAGCGTATTGCATCTTCCGCTTCACAATACCCCATAGATTTTCTATGGGGTTAAGGTCAGGCGAGTTTGCTGGCCAATCAAGGACAGGGATACTATGGTCCTTGAACCAGGTACTGGTGGTTTTGGCACTGTGTGCAGGTGCCAAGTCCTGTTGAAAAGTGAAATCTGCATCTCCATAAAGTTGGTCAGCAGCAGGAAGCATGAAGTGCTCTAAAACTTCCTGGTAGACGGCTGCATTGACCTTGGACCTCAGGAAACAGAGTGGGCCAACACCGCAGATGACATGGCACCCCACACCATCACTGACGGTGGAAACTTTACACTGGACCTCATGCAACATGGATTCTGTGCTTCTCCGCTCTTCCTCCAGACTCTGGGTCCTTGATTTCCAAAGGAAATGCAAAATTTGCTTTCATCAGAAAACATAACTTTGGACCACTCAGCAGCAGTCCAGTCCTTTTTGTCCTTGGCCCAGGCGAGACGCTTCTTACGCTGTTTCTTGTTCAAGAGTGGCTTGACACACGGAATGCGACAGCTGAATCCCATGTCTTTCATGCGTCTCTTCGTGGTGGTTCTTGAAGCGCTGACTCCAGCTGCAGTCCACTCTTTGTGGATCTCCCCACATTTTTGAATGGGTTTGTCGTCACAATTCTCTGCAGGGTGCGGTTATCCCTAGAGCTTGTACACTTTTTTTCTACCACATTTGTCCGTCCCTTCGCCTGTCTGTTAATGTGCTTGGACACAGAGCTCTCATGAACAGCCAGCTTCTTTAGCAATCACCTTTTTGTGTCTTGCCCTCCTTGTACAAGGTGTCAATGGTCGTCTTTTGGACAACTGTTAAGTCAGAAGTCTTCCCCATGATTGTGGAGCCTTCAGAACAAGACTGAGGGACCTTTTAAAGGCCTTTGTAGGTGTTTTGAGTTAATCAGCTGATTAGTGTGGCACCAGGTGTCTTCTATATTGAGCCTTTTCAGAATATTCTAATTTTCTGAGATACTGAATTTGGTGTTTTCATTAGCTGTCAGTTGTAATAATAAAAATGAAAATTAATAAACACTTGAAATATATCACTATGTGTGGAAGGAAAGTATATAGTATACAAGTTTCACGTTTTGAATGGAATTACTGAAATAATTCAACTTTTTGATGATATTCTAATTTACTGGCCAGCACCTGTATGTATTCGGCCAAGTCTTCTGAAGCTCATTGTGAAAAAATATTGGCAATACCAGCTACTGATTTTGAAACAAGGTATTCCTTTTGAGGTATTGCACTCAGTCTGATTCTGCCCTTGCCTTTGCCAGCACTTAGAACTACAGCATGTTCATTCCCCTGAGTGCAGGAACACAGCTAATTCAGATCAGCTGATTAGACACCATCTTTTCACACAACTTCAACTGCTTCTTCAAACAAATTCAAGGCAGCAATGCAGTGTAGTTTTAGCTATTGCGCAAGGCAGCAATCCCACTGCATTTTGGTGTTCTGATTTGAACCCAAACCACAATCTTTCCCTCAAACCTCATCATGTTGTTTTTTTCTGTCTCAACAAAACCTTTACCTCACGATTGTTACAAAAATATTGTCAGTTGACTATTTTTGAAACCATGATTTTTTTTTAGGTCAAGCTGAGTAAATTAGGATCAATTAAGATCAATAAAAATGACAAGTGAAATGGTTATTTTGGTTCATTCTTTGTAAATGATCAAGAAGTGCCTGAATTCTGACTGTGAAGATGAAAACCTGAAACTGCATTAGCAAAGTAATCAGCAGCTGATCAGTCAAACTATATTGAGTATTGGTGAAAGCGCCATAAAATGTTCAAGCTGAAGGAAATCCCAGGTTACTGATTTCAGAGCTGGTCTTAAGTAAAACCATGTTATTAAAAAAATTATTATTTTTAAATTTTTAAATATACTGATATTATTTATTATATTATTCTTTATTATATATTTCCATAAAATATACACATTTAGATGAATAAATTATGACAAATAATAAAATAATTTGACAGGCCGAGCCAAATGTAAATTATGAAAGAAATGTAAGAAATGTAAGAAGGAATGTAGCACTCGGCTCTGAACAATAAATCAATGAGAAAAAAACTAATAAAATGAATAAAAAAGAAAATGGATAAGGAGAAGACTGGCTCTTTGGGTGACTTCAGCCTTCATCTCTCCTAGATGAGACTGTTTCTTAAGAGCTGGAGGCCTCCTTCTCATCCTTTCTGTCCCCTTCGGAGCCCCAGAGCAGAATAAACTATTCTGAGAATAATATTTCTTTTATTTCGTTTCTTTTATCAGACCCTGGCTTGAGTGTGTGTCATACATTTGACACTCTCTGTCAGCTCCTTGTCCAGGTTTGTGAGTGTGCTGGACTCGCAGCAGCCATTCCCTCCCGTTCCCTCCTCCTTTTCTTTGCTGGAGAGGCATCTGGCCTTGGATTTCTAAAAGAAAAATTTAAATCTCTTGGATCATATACAGTTTGATACTTTGTTTGCCAAGAGTCAGATTTTAAGATCAGCCTCATGTCTATGCGTTGACTGTGGAACTTCGGGAGTTGATTGGTTGTGTCCCACTCCACAGTTAATGAAGGGGTTATCATTCTTGTCACAGAACTCTCAGCAAAAATAAAAATAAAGGAAATAATAAAGTGACAGAACAGGTCTGGGTCTCATGGTTCCTCTATTTTCTGGGTGGTCTGAGTCGCATCGTCCTCGTTCTCAAAGCTGGAATTCTCACAGACTCTTATCAGCTTCCTACACAATCTGAAACTGGAGGACAACTGATCGCTGAGCCAACCCTTATGTACATATATCTATATCTACATGCTATATGTCTATACTTGTGATTATCAGCTGAGAGATATATACACACACACTTACTTGGGTCTGTTCCTGAACAACTTGTCCAGACGGCTCATGGTGACAAATGGATGCTGCAGGATTTGGCTGGGTCAACGAAGATTGTGTGGAGGCACTTATAAGCTTGCACATCCAACAATGACTACTTGCCTGATGCCTTGTACTGGATCAGAATAAAGACAGCTAATAATGTAGACAGCTGAATGACTGATAGGTCATCTCACTTGCATGATCTATGGGCCAGACCCTCCGGGAAGTAAATCGTTCTGAAATATTTGCTGGTGTAAATTCCAGCTTCCAGCATTTGGTTTGTAGGCATCCCAACCATGCACATGATGCATTTCACCTTCAGCAGAACACACTGTTGTGTAACACTCGTCTCAATAGAGAATAACTAATAATATCACTTAAATAGTGAATGAAGTGTCCCTGCTCTGAAACAAGTTTCTGTCGTTGTTGGGTCTGACTTTGAGTTTGATCCTTTGGCTTCAGTCCCCTAAACAAAGGAAAAATGTCCCAGAGGCCAGGCCCCCACAGACTCCATCTCCCAGCATGCCCAGCATTTCACACCTGAGTGTGAAATTAAGAGGAGCCCCAAACTCACGCTTCTCATTGGCAGAGATGCAGGGAAGCCCAGTGACAGACCTTTGATGTCTTTGTATCTATAAATCCCAGCCATATCGTCATACGAATCATTGCCTTTGGATTGTGACTGTATCAGAGGAAGTTCACTTTCTCTGCACACCAGTTACTACAGGAAGTATTCTATGCACGTGTACTTTTTTAAGTTCTCTCCTTTCCCCTGTATTCCACAGAATACAAATTAAAGGATCCACAAAGAGATTCTGGCAACGCACAATCTCATTTTGCCTGCAGAGAAGGAAGAAGAGATTTCTTCGCGGAGATGCGAATAACTTAACGTTTGCTATTCTTCGATTAAGTTGACTTTGCTGTGTTTCTTCACTTCCAAACAGGAAACCAGCTTCCACAACCCTCAAGAACCGAGGATGGCACTGTCAGAACCACACTGGAGGACCTGTGTTGGATTTTACCAACGGACATTCACACTAACCAATCGCTTGAAATCGATCCAAGTAAGAAGTTCACGTCTGGGCAATGACTGTGATGTGTTTTTTAGTTTAGCTTTAATGCTTGTGTAACTGGCTGTTTTAACTTCATTCTGACTTATACCAACGGGCTGCCGAGTCCTTGATTTAGAGAGCATTTATTTAACTGTTTGCTGCTGGTTCATCACTGGATTTGTGCATCCCCCCTTTTGTGGGATTGTTGTGTGCGCCACCACGAGTGAAAAGCGAGTTGCTCATTCTTTTAACAGATCAGAAAATGGACATCCAGTCTACCAGCTGGACACACGCTCTCCGTGGTTTGAGTAACTACAGTTCTCCTTTTGTGGTTGCCCGACTCTGCCGCAAGTCTGTTCTCTTCCCTTTTACTCTTTCGCGACACATACCCACAATAAAGAGCTAGCGCTAACACACATATTAGACATCCACACCACCATCACACACAGTGGTGGCGAGTTAATCTGGGTGAGCACAGAGGCTCTGGCCACTAATCAGTGACAGTTTGATTGTTGCCCACATGAGGCACAGTCCCGTCCACCATTTTGGCTCGAGTGATCCGACTCCTTCAGAGGCCTGTCCGCCATCTTGAATTTTGTGTGACGTCATCCTCCCAGATCACATCACCCAGAAAGACACAACCACACACACACACACGCCCATGCAGTGTATATGTTTGATTGTATAGCTGATGTTAGTTAGTTAGTTAGTCGGTGTAATTAATTTGAGACTGTGATTAACACTCTTGATTACTGTGGAGATTTGGAGACATCATTGTAGTTTAAGGATGAGCATCTTGTCATTATTGTGCATTTTTATTGTGACCTGTGGCCAATTGAGAAGGTCAGTGTACAAACTTAACCCTTTGCTGCTCACTTATGCGTAGCAAAGTTATATTTTTGACCCCAGGAAGTCGACTCAGGAAGTTATGAGACTGGACCCTGATATGGTTATTGTTTCCGGGTCACAGCCTGTATTATTAATTATTATTAGTAATTCCAATAATAGTAATTAATAATCTCTAAATGAATAGCATGATTTTGTTTCAATAATCAGAATTCATAATTAATAATGCATTCCTATCAGATCCAACAGTCATTAAAAGATTGGAATACGGATACAAATATATACTGTATTGGACATGTCAGTTGTGAGTGTCACACCTTGTTAGACTGACCAGATGGGATACATTAATGCCGGGGAACAGCAGCCTGCCCATGAACAGTTCAGCATTGATGCAGCCCATCGACCACACATCGATGCCCTCACTGACGGGCACCCCCAGGAGATCCTCCGGAGCTCTGAGGAGAAGAAGAAGCACTGATGTACTTTCAACATTTTACCATCAGTTTCTGTGACAAACAACAGTTTGAGACATGAGCTGCCAGAACTTCTTCTCAGTCTGACACAGATGTTCCAGATGTGCTCACCTGTACCACAGTGTCTAGACAGTTGTGCCCCTCAGTGCCACAGCATTGTGCAGTTTAAGAAGAAAGGCATATTTTTGTTGAAAAACAGTAACATGCATTTTCTCCCTACAGGGCACTTATGGTGCATAATGACAACAACACAGAAACACACCTCCTGCACAATGGGGTAGATCTCCTTCAGCTGAAGAGACTGGTCCTATCTCTTCAGCACGAACTCATGGAGGCTGATGGCCAGCTTCTCAAACACAAAGAAGTAGTGGCCCTCAAAGGTGAAAGCTGTGTTGCACCTGACATTGTTGAATCTGTCCTCAATATTTTCAAGATGTCCTCCTGGTATCATAGGAGATGTTGAGACACAGATCTGATGTCAATGCATTTTGAATTACGATTAGGGATAGGGCAAAATAGTCAAAGAAGCGACAATTTTAGCCACACCTTTTCCTTTGTCGTAGTGATGCAATAATCTTGTTTCAGAATTTTCACAGCCACAGCCTGTAGTCACCAGAGGGGGTGGAGATCTGGCCTCCAAGAGCAGTACAGAAGTCAGTCATCATGGAAAAAGACATGTTGAGCTGTTTTCTCACACCTGAAGAGAGCAGAGAGCTTTACACAACCAGAGTCACGTCATCTTCATCTGAAAAATTCATCAGATATACTAAAACCTAAACCAAATGAAGATAAATCACAGCCCTAGAATCTTGCCTCTATTACTACTATTGCTCCTTAAATATATTTATTACAAACATAAATCAAAACTGAATCCAGACTGGGAACTAAGTAAAACTGCAACAAATAAATCCACAAAATACTTGCAAGAAAACTTTAAATTTTGATGTTTTCACGAACACAGCTGTCTATTACCTGTATCTCTCAGACTTAAAATTCAGATTTAAAAAAACAGTAGGGGTCACAGAAGGTCACAAAATGTCAAAAATGTTTTAAATGCTGGAATTTACAAGTCAAACCTGTCAAAGTTTTATTCCAAGCCAATGTACCAACAAACAGGTTGAAGTGAGCAAGAAAGTCGCAGGATTACTCCCTGGACCTGTCATACATATATATCAAACATGTAGTTTGTGAAGGAGTGGATGGGTGACATCAGCAGTGATGTCATCCATTCTGGCTTTCAGCTGCTGTTTTTCACAATTTTTTTTTTTGCTCCCACTCCTTTCAGTGCAACTCCTGAAACGATAGGTCTAGCGGTTTTGAAATTGTCAGACCCTATGCCACAGGAGGTACTGACTCTAATGTTAAACAAGCTCTTAGTCTTCTGACCCTAAAAATATCAGCAATAGGAGTTACTGTTTTTGAGATGGCTCATTTGTTCGAGGTATTGCACTCAGTCTGCTTCTGTCTTTGTCGCTGTGTTAAAGCGTGTGCATCACCATGGCAACCTCAGTATGGAGGCACTCAGCTGATTCCGATCAGACGATTAGACACCTTCTCTTCACACAAGTTCAACTGTTTCTTCACAAGGCAGCAACACAGTGTAGCTTCAGCTATTGCACAAGGTAGCAGTCCCACAGCAGTTTCGTCAGAAACTGCATTTTCTAGTTTTTGTTCTACAGTTGTCTTTTCTGTTCAAGACACATCTGAGTCACACAGTTTGCAGACAATAAGAGGAAATGAGAAGCATTTCTTTTGTTAAAGGTCAGATCTTTATATTAAACATCAGCAACAACAACTGCCCCTTTCAAGTGAAACAAAGGAGTACTGCTTGCATGATCATATATTTTGAGCCTGTAGGAAACACGTTGCAGGCTTGGTTCTCAAAGAAAAAGCCAGTGACAGCCACCTTTGTGCTTCTCACTTTGAGGTAAATGATCCAGCTCACTGTCATTTCTGACACTTATCTCAAGCACACTGAAATTTCGGCGTTAGAAGCCATCAAACTCCCAATTATCAGACTCGCACAGACAACCAAGGAAATGCAAGGGTAGGTGCAGCTGTCAGTTAATTGGCGGGATTTATAGTGTTTGCTCATTATCACATCCTAACACTGCTGATGAAAGGGAGAAGTAAAGCTGTGGTGGGGAACTTGTTTCATGGCACATCTTGCAAACTGACTGATAGAATGTAATTGGTGTTATATTTCAACTTGGCTTTGTCATCAACATCATCACATTCAACCATCACCTTCAGTAATATTTTCAGCGTTTGAGATCCTATCCCACTTCACATACATCACTACAGAGTAGATTTGCTTTTTGAACAATTTTCTTTCGTACTCCTGGTCATGCTGATTTACATTATTGTGTCCCCAGTGAATGTCCATCTCCTTTGTGCTTCTGGTGAAATAAAGAAGACACATATTTTACGTATACTTTTTCCCATGACCCCATTCTTTATTTTCCAAGACTTGCACAACAACAAGGCTTGCTTTTCCTCTGTTGTAGCTATACGGGGCTCAGCTTCCTCAACGCATTTTCCATTACCTCTCATTGTTCTCTAATACCATGAGAGACTTTTTGCCCAGAGGATTATTAATACATTCAATTAAGCTCCAAACTCAGAAGGGACTGCCTTTAGCTTAGTTATGTTGAAATGTGTTATTTCGTTAACCTCAGTGTTCTTGACTGACAATGTTGCTTTTACCTGTCTTGTGTGCTGTAGTAAAATTTTCACCCTTCTTGACTGACAGAGGTTCAAGTCAAGGTCAAGTCTGAGTTGTTGTTAAGGTCTGTAGAAGTCAGGGGTAGATTCATGTACAATGTTAAAGGGCCCTGTCACACTATGCAGCCATTGTTGTTATGTGAGCTACAAATGTCTAACTTTTTTAAGATTAATCAATTAATAACTGCACTGAAAAAAAATCAGTTGGGTTTATTCCATTCAATAGTGGACACTTGTGGCACACACAATGTTTGTTTTGGTTTGTTGAACCAACACAAACCATCTGTATTAAATCAAAACTTTGCATCAACAAAACTTAATTGAAATGTATTCAAATAAAGCACTCTAAACTCTTTGATCATTTTATCAGTTTATTCCAAAACATTCAAACCCCTTGAACATATTCTGCTTCTGTAATATTAAGAAGTTATACATTTCTATAATTGCAAAGCTGATAAAAATGCAATAATCTAATCAAAATTTCTGCAATTATTTTATAATCAAGAAACACCTTATAAACACCTTTCAAATACTTTCCTTACATCCTAACCATACCCACCTTTTCTCCAAATGAAAACAAAATAACATAAAATTTTGCAAAAAAAATATTACAGAACCCAGCATGGACAGTTTGTGTCAATGTCATACTCCCAGCTCATAAGATTTCTCATGAACATAAAAAAATCTAATATTGTGCATCCTTAAATTAAACATAAGCAGGGTTTCTCCAGCATGGAAAATTTGGTGGGGGCTGCCACCAGCAATTTTCTCAGCGCCACCAGTTCACAGCATAGTGAACAGCATAGCAAAAATCATTGCACTGTCAGGATCCCTTCAATGTCTGTCATTTGTAACTACAATCGTGGCACACCACTACAGTAGTGGTGGTGGTGTTACTGATGAGATAGGATAAATTTGTCAGACGTGAAAGTGATACAACTAATGGAGATTCCAAGGACGAGTGTCACAGTACAGGACAGTAGCAGGACAACAAGCCAAGTTGAGGGTAATGAGACAGTTTCTAAAGCTGGTTAACCATAGGAGTATATACACAAAGCTGTCTTTAGCATGATTTTAATGTTGCATCACTTTTTATTCACTTTGCCAGAGCTCATAACACATAGAGCCAGTGGTTGTGACCCACAACGGCTGATTAAATTTACCTTGCTCAAACATAATGCGGACGGCATGATGTGTTATCTCTGCCAAAAGCATTGTTTTGCCCCCGAGCATCAGCATACTATAAATAATACATTTACAAATAAGTAAATGACAGCTCAAACAATGTACTTAAAAATTTTTAATTTTCTTTCAAAAATGTTACTTTAAAATGCAATTCATTTATGATTGTCTAATTATATACAGTATTACACATATATTAAGGAATATGAAGCGTTTATATACAAGTTTATACAGGTAAAGCTTGTAAAACATGTTTGCTTGAGCCTGTTGAAGGCATGGTGCATTGCACAGTACACGTGCACATATGTGCCTATGATCACGGAGCACCACCACCTCATTTTGAGCTAGGAAAACCCCCCGATAAGTTTACCTCACAAAGGTGCATTAGTAAAAGTCAAGACATTACATACCTCAAAATCAAAAAACATACAGGCTTTCCTCGATCCCATGGAAAAGAAAAAGAAGTCGAAAATTCAAATGAAAACTGATTTTACTGTTGCAGCAATCTTGGTTCCAAACAATACAAGGACAATCCAATCTGTCCCAACACAATCTTTTCCCTTCACTGATTTCTTGGCCTGCATACATTTATACACATATACTCACATATCTGTGAACAAGAAATGAACAGGTGCAAATGTTAATACCAAATGGAAAAAAAATATTAAAGAACAATGAATGAATTAAAATATTAAGGGTCTGGACAGAAAGTGCAACTCTAAAATCTAGGGATTGACTGATTATCTGCATGGCTAATATCAGTCAATATTTAGCATTTTCACAATACTTTCATTCACAATTATTTCATTGAAAATTAGTTAAATTGTTATGTTAGCATTGGTCCATAAATTAAGATTTATTTTTCAGAATGTTTCATTTGTTTCAATTTGTGTTGCACTGAAACCAATCAGAATCCCTTGTAAGAACAGCAAATGGAATCAATGAACAGTATTAACTGCAAAATGACAATGGTGGCAAGTGAACCAGCCATGCCACTCGGTCAGCTGTCCATTGTTTTCCAAAAGAACAGAAGGCATTCTCTCTAGTGCTGTAGATTTCAAGTTCTGTGCCTTCCTCGATAGTTCATATGTCTCCAAATCCATTATTTCTTTTTTAAAGGATTCAAAGGTTTCGTTTTTTGACAGAATTTGACGGATGCCTCATATTTAAAAAGGTTTAAAAAAGTCTGGACAGCATGGCAGATGCAAGGGCAAAATTGTCAATCATTTAGCACCATCACATCCTCGATGATGACTCCCACATCAGAACACTCACTGTTGGGAGTCTCTCTGATGACAGAGATTCCCTACTGATGTTCCCTCTGTGGCATTTAGTGTGTTGGCCTCAGTCATGTCCTTGTGAAAAATATTTATTTCAACTATTACCCCAGGGCTATAAAATAAAAAAATAAACTCTTACAAATTAAGCTACTTAATTTTCTAAACATGTTTTAACATATATTCAAAATGTGGCAAAAGCACCACCCAGATTTGCACACTAACCATGATCATCTGGCTTCTCATTGAGGCAGATCACTTCCTGGCAATATCACTGTCATCCTCAAGATTTATAAGAAAGAACATGTTCACATTTAAACTCAGTTTGTCAGAGGCATTAATGGGACTGTAACAGTTCTGAGACTTATGCACCAACAATTTCAACAAATCAGTTGCTTGTCAGATGTCTTTGGTTTTGTGTCAATAATTGGATAGTATATATACCTAATGCAATTCATATGCAATTTATAGTTTTTAAGTTCTTCTACTGTCATACTGGCAGCCATTTTTTAAAGCTTTTCGCTCTGCTGCCCCGATCACTTCACAAACGCCTCAGCAGAGTGTGGGTCAAGCTGCGGTAGAAATCTTGATGTTGGAGGCTTGAATGTTGTGATGTGCTTGAACTTTGCACTAATTTGTGACATGATATCATTTGTTGGCAGCACAGCCCACTGACATTTACCCATACACACAAAAAAACACCTCCAAAATATCACTGCATGCAGTGGGTATGCTTAGTATTTGATTTCTGCTGTGGATTATTTAAATTTTCAACAGTTATACTATCGACTGCACAACTCATCACGCCATTATTGGGTAATTTATTATTTTTTTTACTTGCCTCCATTACATCAAATAGACCTGGCCATCTCTCTTGCAAGTCAGTGATCATGGGAGCATCACTTATTATTTCTTGTCTGCATATTTACTTTTAAATATAACTGTGGAAAAACTTCAATTCATGTCGCTTATCAATGAATAAATGGAATCTGCAGCAGGAAGAAGGGCCAAACATTAAGTTACAATTACATCTACAATCCAAAAGTGTGACTCACACTATAAAAAATAGCTTGTGTGACAACAGCCCAACTGCAAAAGCAAAAGCAACGAAATTTCATAGCGAGATAAATAACTACATAGTCCTTATCCACCTTATCAAAAGTCCACATAAAAATGTGCACAGCAAAGCATTTGTCCTCCTCATTCACCAAAAATAATGCTACATAATCAGCCCAGACCATATAATTAAAATCAGTTTTTGGTCAAAATCGATTACCATCGGGGTATTGTGAGTCACTTTGCTGGCAGGTGTTAACTTTATGTCCTCCTGCTTCAATCCCTGATCTGGTCAGAATGCAGGGCATTGCAGACATGATCCACAGGGCCAAAGTTCAGGCACCCTTTATGCTCTCATTGGAAATAACAGAAGGATGTCCAGTCTTGTGTCTCTTTTCATGTTGAATTGTATGTATGAATCCCAGACTGTAAAAATACGCCTGACTTACGTTACCTACGCTTACAAGGGTTTACTAAGCAGATGATGTTGGGATGCCAGCCAAGGTGTGTCGGCTTACCAATGCAAAGAAATCTAAAGAGTGCAGCATTTAAATATTTGAAACAAACCATCACACAGTGCAATCAATTTCTAAAAAGTTGTAGATAAACATGTTTTTTGCCAACACAGCAATAAAACAGTGCAAGCAAATAGCCTTGCAGCAGTTCAGGAACCTTTGTTGGCACCTTCACGACTTTAGATTGCATGTTATTAGTCATGATCAATATATGAAACTATTGTGTTAAATTCACATAAGCTTCTTACATAAATCAGACAGATAGCTTCTGATAGAAAGATAGAAGATTTTTTTCATTGGGTAGCTTATATCGATCTAGAGGCTGTAACTTATGGATATACTTGGCCACTTTGGAGAGGATAATCAAAAAATGCTTAAAATATTTATGATTAGCAGTAATATTTCCAATATTTTTACCACAATTTAATTCACTTTGACCGTTCTTGGATTAGTGAGTAGGAATTCAGAGGTGACTGTGGAGGTCCTGTGAGGATTCTGTTTTGATTTTTGTGTGCTGTCTTCCTCTCCCTCCCCTCTCTGTTCAGCTCAGCTCGTGTGAGCGGGTGTGGCTATATTTTTATATTTTATATTTATATTTTTCCTGACACACCTGGATTCACTCATCTCATCAATCTGTCTATAAATGCTTGCTTTTCACTCCAACATGCTGCCACATCATTCTGTCTCATGTCTTCTCAGTGTTTCGTCTTTGTGAGTCTATGAGGCTTTTTCCAGTGTTTTCAGCTGCTGGTTTTCTTGCAGCTTTATCTTGGTGCCTGTTAATTTAGCATTTACCTGTGTTTTTCCAGTGTGCTCAGACTATTCCCTCATGAGCCTCGCTGCCTCGCTAACCTTCTCTTCCTGTGTGGTGGATTTTACATTTTGCTACCAGTGACCAGCTGATGACATCCAGTTCCTTGCCTCCACTGCCTGCTCATTGTACAATAAACTATTTTCAACTCTTTAAAAATACAATTATTACATCTGTAGGATTTTTTAAAGATTTGTATCCTCAGTGACAACAAGACAGGGTAGTAATGTTGTGGAATGACACACAGGTTTTGGTCTTTTCATGGGTTGCATTGACTGTAAACAACACTATAGAATATCAGCAACCATATCCTGGAAGTTTTAAGCTTCTTGATTTTTTTTTACCAACCTGTACTCTGTTTGGAATCCAAGCTAAACCATAACCAAGCAGGTCCCAGGCTAAAGTCAAACAAGTGACATTGCATGTTCAGTGTCTTAACACTCCCATGTTGCCCCCAACCAATCCTTCATGATAAAGTTTCCAATTCAGTTACCCTATATTATGCATGGGTTGCATTAATAACTACAAGTTATTTGTTGCATGGACTTCTAATGGACACTTCATCCTCTAGTATTAGTTTGCTCTCCACTATACCAACTAATAGGGTAAACACAGGGCTGCATGTGCAGTGGTTTGTTGTGCATTCCTTTTGTTTTTAAATGTCAATAAGAAGCCTCAAACAACTGTGCTATTTTGAAAGGAATAATGAAATGATATTACCACAAATAAGGTAGCCATAATTCAGTGAATGGCAGGGTAATAGCCACTGAAGTGTGTCGTTTCAACAGCACAACATCATCTGCTCTAATGACTTTGCACGAGTAAAAAAATCTGTATCAAACCCATTCATGTCTTAGGTCATTGGCTGCAACCAGGAATGGATGGAAACAATGTAGTGAATTAATATTAATGATTCCAGGTCAGCACCCTTGTAACAATTACACTTGGCAGATTAGCGCACACTTTGCCCGTGTTCCCCCTTTTAAACCTATTTCCATGTGTAATGAGGAATTTGAATAAGAGGTCATCATTTATTAATGCTGTCATTTATATTTATCAGGATCAGGATTCTTTGGTAATGTTGGTGTGCTGTCACAGAGCTTGGGATGAGTGGTGCCATTCGGTCAGGACCTCGGCAGGCCTGAGTGTGGGAGCAAGGGTCCTCGAGTTAGACAGACAAGAAGATGATTAAAGTCCAAACTCAGTTTAATTCTTGTAATTCTTGCAGCAAGAATTTGACCAAACTGCCACAAAATGCAAAATAACAATGAGTTGATCAACCAATACATTTAAGATGTTTGAATATAGAGCATGATGACAGATTTAGTCCCAGTCAATGCTGGAGCTGTATAAATTATTGACTGATACCTGGTAATAAATATTTGGCACTGTCCAGTGAAGTAAAGAGGCGTCATTTAGCTCAAAAATAGTTGGAAATAATGACTTCTCCTGTCTGGTCTTCTCAGCGCCTGAGGAATTCACTGCTCGGATGAAATATTGGGCAAAGGATTGGGACATAAAGCCATCTGCTTTGACTGTATTTCTGTCATTCTCTGTCCTACTTCATTCACTCTAAAAACAAGAACTCAGACACCCAAGAGAAATTGGGAAAGGGTGAGAGAGAGAGAAAGAGAGAGAGAGAGAGATTACAAGGGGTATCGCACTGAGTAAAACTTTTGTTTATTTATCATGGTCTGTCAGTGTCAAAGAAGCTTGTTCAAAAAATTTTAGTTTCAACAGAGAGGGCTGTGGGCACCGAGGCAGCGTTGAAATACGGACTGTCATCCACTCCCCACTGGTGACTTTCTTCACTGGATCATGCAGGTAGAGCTCGTTGGAGCTAATGTATTCACATTCTGTCACCAAATTGTGTCTGATCAAGTTAAATGTATAACTTTTAAAACCCTTATGGGGAGAATACGCTGGAAAATAAAAAAGACTGTCACCAATCTTATCAGGCTCTGAGCATCAGAATTCTAAATAATCCAAGAGGTGACACCAAAACAAATGCGAAGAAGCCTAAAACAAAAAGTATCGAACTTGGTGTTCGATAGTGAACCCCTGGTCAGGACAATGGTCTTTAATGAGGCATAGATTCAGTGTGCAGTCTGGAACTAAATGCATATGTTTCAGAAAGCACAGCCATAGCCAGAGAAATATTACAAGCATGCAGACAGATATCTTTTGAAAGCCTCTCGCTTCTCATTTTCCAGTCCTTGCTGGACCTTAATACATGGTCATTAATACCTTTCAAAATGAATGTTTCAAAATTGAATGTTTCTCTCTGAAATATAGGCAAAGAACAATGTGTTTCCTTTTGAAGATACAGACATACTTTATTGTCATTAGTGTTGTCTGGCTGTATTACTTGTACAAGATAAAAGGGCTGGTTGGAGATGGTGGCTCACGCTCTGTGGCCCTGTGGTATCTTAATTACAAGGAATATTGGGGGCACAAATGTGATGGTAAGGAGGGCGGAAGTAGAGGAAAAGGGGAAGGGTACACACTGGCGTGAGAAAATGGAGCGAGTCTGGAGAGCTGGAGGCTATTTCCCCACCAATCAGAGAATGAGTGGGAGAAGTGTGACATGCTTCTGGCCAATGGCGATGAAGCCTCCCACACGCCCGGCCATCTTTGCTGCTGGTAACAGAGGGCTCGACACAATCTTTTCCTCCGCCTTGTCCTCTGTGCAGCTCCCTCTCTCTTTGATTTTCGCCTGTCTGGAGACTTGTTGCCCTATCTCGCATACAGCATGTTCTTGGCATCGTAGGCCTGTGATGGGTTCAGCTTTGAGACAGTGCCTTTTTTTTCTGGTGCAGTACAAGGCAAGATGGCCATTATATCCTTGAATTTATTGTGCGTGCCTAATTGCTTCCTTGCTGAGTTGAAATAACTGAATAGATAAATGAAGTATGTTTACACCCGGGATTGCTTGCTATAAAAGCATTTTCTTCTCTTAAATTTGACCAATAACTCTGAGAGAAGAGGTAGATACGGAGGTGGCTCAGCAAAGCCTGTGGAGTTGATATAGGAGACCTCAAATCATGTCCCATATTTTACCATATACTCTGTATTTGTTTCTTTGAACCAATAGGGTGATAATTCTAACCAGGTACTTTGATTTTTACGAGAAGCCCATGTATCAGTGTAGATGCAGCAGACAATCATGTTACAGTCTTTCATAGAATCTGTGATTTTTTTTCTTACTGTAAGGGAAAAAAAGCACCAAGCCTGGGGAGACGTGGTAACTTCAGGGCAAACTTAGCAGCAAAAGTCCCCTTCCTTGCTGTGTTTCATAACCCCTGAGCTTTACGGGATTGTAAAAGTTACAACTTATATTAATAAGTGAACAACTTAACATTTACAACTGCTGAACTGTTGTAAGAATATTTTATTAATGAGCCATTAATATTTATCAATGCTAACGGTTTACTTTGATTTATTGTTGGCTTACTGAATGGCTAGAAACCTGTTAATAAAATGTATATTTATCAACCAAATCTAATTTATATGTATAAAAAGCTGACTTGAACATGATATATCATATATTAACTGTCTATAAAGATGGAAAATAAATTATGTGTTATATACCCTTGAAAGTGCAGCCAGGTTTTTATATTATATATGTAGACACTGGAGTTGTTTTTAATTTTCAATTTTTCACTTCAAATTAATGACATAAAACTGACTAGAATGTCAGTAATTTTAACAGGATCAGTATCAACAACGTAATTTGGCTGTGATAATATAACTAAATGAGCAACATTCACACCACCCATGCCAGTCATAATGAGCCCTCTGGTCATAATTTAAACATGACAAAACAACATTTTGCCCATATGTGAAGCTCAGCCTAGTCCACACTACATTTAACATATGGTGGAACTACTGTGCAGTAGTGAAAGTCTTTAAATTTGTCTCCTGGAGCTCCAACCTTCGAGAGGGATGTAACTGACTATGAGCTCACTGCAACAGATGGGCAAGTCATCCACTCACTGCAAACCGGGTTATTTATAATGTGTGTGAGAGCACATATTCACAAAAAATTTCACCCCTGAGAGAGTGAAGAAATATGGTGTGAAGCAGCAGAAAATCTTGCACCCTCACAAAGATGTGTCACACTGTAGATGAGAGATATCTTTGCTGTGTGGAGAGAGGAGTACGAAGTTATAGTCGAGAAAGAAAAAAAAAGCAGCTTTCACGTGACCTCAGAGAAAGCCAAGCAGATTCGTTGCCATCTGGTTGTAGCTTTGACAGAGATAGGAGTGGAATTTTTAATATAGCAAAGGAGGCCAGGCAGTGCAGTGACATCCAAATGAGAAGCAGTGTGAACACGTCTGTTCATATTAAAGTGAGATGGGAACGGTTGTGTTTGTGAGTACAAGGCCTCTGTATGTGCACAAAGCAGTGAGAGGGAGAGTGTGTTCAGAATGAGTGTCTGTGTGTGTGTGTGTATATGAGGAAACAATCTTGTTCATCACCAGGAGTGTGGGAAGGGAAAAGATGAAAGGCCGGGGAAAGCCATCTCCCAGAGTAGAAACGACAAACTCAGGCGTCCTTTAATATCCACAGCTTCACATCTCATAAGACTTCACTTCACCAAGGCAAACAAGCCGTGTTTCATGAGTCAGGTACTTAGCACAGTTAACACAGACAAATGTCCGAATATGTGCAACATTGTGTCAAATATTACTCTTTGTGAGCAACATTATTACTAATTACCGTAAACTTTTTTTACTCATACCTACTACTCATACATACATACTCACAATTTATATTTTTATTTTTTTCAACTTATCTTAGTATAGTATGATTGTTTTAGCCCAGTTCTTTTGTTGGAAGCCCAAGAACAGACTGGAGAAACCTATATTTCAGAACAACATGATTTATTATGGTCACAAATTTTTAGCCATCATTGATCCGGGTCACCGCACCAACTTGTTAGCCAATCACAGGTAAAGTATGGCAGCGCTGGGCTCAAAGTGACAGAGATCTTGCAGGATCTTAGTCAGAGTGAGCCTCAATGTCCGTGTGTGGCTCACATTTAACTTTTTGGGCTGGGTGACGTACACACAACCAAATAACGGGACATTGGGAGGGCTACCGCTGTTCTTGGAATGTGTTAACCGACATGTGTGAGCGTTGTTTTGGCATGTAGCTAATGAAACAGACCATACTGATAGAATAGAGAAGTTTCATCTGCCTTTTGGTATGCAAAACTACAGTAAGTGGAAAAGTACAGATTAAGGATTCATGATGTCTTAAAACAAAGCCGATTATAAAATTTGTATGTTTTATTGTAATCTATGACACAAGAATTTCCTTTGGGATTGATAAAGTTCTACCTTATCTTATCTCACACAAACTCTCCATCCTTCCATCCTCATGCAATTTTTACATTTACCTTTGAAGACAAGCTACATTGCAAAAGGTAGCATGTTAATATGATAAACAGACATGGTGAATATGGTTAGCTTGTTAGCATGATGAGTTAGGATTTTAGCACCAATGAGTACAGCTTTACCCTAGCATTGATTTGTTGTAACCATTTAACAATGACTGGAGAATAGCTTTTCAGAATGAATAAATAAAATCATCTCAGTTCAAAGGTCCGACAAGCTCACAGAGCTTTCAGCTGTACTTTCTTCTTTTGCCTCTTTTGGCTGCTCCCTTCAGGGGTTGCCACAGCAAATCATCTGCCTCCATTTAATCCTATCCTCTACATCCTCTTCTCTCACACCAACTAACTTCTTGTCCTCTTCACCACATCCATAAACCTCCTCTTTGGTCTCCCTCTAGACCTTCTGCCTGGCAGTTTTAAACTCAGCATCCTTCTACCGATATAGTTACTTTCCGTCCTCTGCACATGTCCAAGCCATCTTAGTCTAGCCTCTCTGACCTTGTGTCCAAAACTTCTCACATGTGCTGTCGCTCTGATGTACACATTTCTGATCCTGTCCGACCTGGTCACCCCCATAGAGAACCTCAACATTTTACTTTCTGCTGCTTCTGACTCTGCCTCCTGTCTTTTCCTCAGTGCCACTGTCTCTAGACCATACAACATCGCTGGTCTCACTACTGGCTTGTACACCTTCCATTTCATTTTGGCTGATACTCTCCTATCACACATCACACCTGACACTTCTCCATCCATTCCAGCCTGCTTGTACACATTTCTTCACCTCTCTTCCACACTCTCTGTTGCTCTGGACTGTTGACCCTAACTACCTAAAATCCTCCACCTTCCTCACCACGTCTCTCTGTAACCTCACTGCTCCACTTGGGTTCTTCTCATTCACACACATACATTCCGTCTTACTGCGGCAAACCTTCATTCCCTTCTTTTCCAGTGCATACCTCCACCTCTCTGGACTTTTGTCAACCTGCTCCCTGTCCTAACTACACATCACAGTGTCATCTGCAAACATCATAGTCCTATGAGATTCCTGTGTAATTTCTCTGTCAGCCTGTCCATCACAATGGCAAACAAACTACCTGCACCTTGAAATCTGTAACACCTACAGCACAACTCACCACTGTCTTGCAGTTCTCACACATGTCCTGTAAAACTTGAACAAACTTCTCTGCCACTCCAGACTTCCTCATACAGTACCACAGTTCTTCTCTCATTACCCTGTCATATGGTTTCTCTAAATCTACAAAGACACAATGAAGCTCCTTCTGACCTTCCCTGTACTTCTCTATCAACATTCTCAAGGCAAGGCTTAGCTTCCACTACTCTTTCCCATAACTTCAGCTAAACTTTGTTTGGTGAATGAAGCAAGCTGAATGAGGAATGTAATGGCTTTGGATCGCATTGTAATTATAGAGTGTGATCTAGCTTTAACATTCCTGTAACACCAATGTGTTGAATACATTTCCTTCCACAAAAAGAAGAATAATTGTAGAGCCCGTTTTTGCTCATATTTGCACTGTGTACACCCATTCCTTTTCTGCCTCTTGCTGGCACCTGGCTATGTTTTTTTATGTTGCAGCATAAAAAACATAGTTTAGAAGAAAATAACATACAGTAACTACACAGAATCAACACTGCTGCTGTCAGTTGAAAGCTGGATTTTAACTTTATTTCATCTAGACTGGAGAGACAGTCTGAATTCAGCCCAAATGTCCCTGCCACAAGAGTTCATTGGACACTGGACAGAAGAAGAAGAAACAAAAGAAAGGATATTGTGGGTGATGGGGAGCAGAGTTCAACATACCCAGGATATCTTTTTGTTATCTGGCTCCAATAAATTCAACAAACGCAGTCTCAGTAAATGTTCATACAAAGGTGGTTATCAACTCCATAAATCAACCCAAGCTGTCCTGGGGCATGTTCAGAGGAACATGGGGCAGGGTTTGTAGCACGTGACCAATCACAAACATGGACAAATCTACTGTCAACAGAGCACCATATACTTCAAACTAACAGCTAACTATAATATTGACAAATATGAAGAAGTTTAATACATAATGCAGGTTTAAAAGCAAAGGTTACGACCACCAAATGTAGGAAAGACAGCTGGGGAAAAAGAAATCACTTACTGTGTGAATCAAGTTTATGACACACAGTACCATCATTAGGACGCAAACATATCTGACTAAAAATTACATTGTGTACAATGTACATTATACATTGTGTAATAATTAATAAATGTGTATTCTTAAGGTGAGCTGTGTCAAATGGACATTGGAGGACATTTTTTTTAAAAGCATTGGCTTAATTGCTTTCATATCTTATATGTACATCTACAAGACTTTATTGCTTCCGTCAGTTTCTGTTTTAGGATGATAAAACTAAATGGAGACAGGAAACACTTGCTGAGGAACTGAACCCTCTGAAATAATGGGGTTAATCATCCACAACATATACAGTGGCTTGCAAAAGTATTCATACCTCTTAAACTTTTCCACATTTTGTCACATTACAACCACAAACAAATATATTTTATTGAAATTTTATGTGAAAGACCAACACAAATTGGCACATAATTGTGAAGTACAAAGAAAATTACACACTGCAATTATAGCTGCAAGGGTATGGGCATTTAGGGTATGTCTCTACCAGCTTTGCACATCTAGAGACTGAAATGGTTGCCCATTCTTCTTTGCAAAACAGCTCAAGCTCAGTCAGATTAGAGAGTGTTTGTGAATGGCAGTTTTCAGATCTTGCCACAGATTCTCGATTTGGATTTAGGTCTGGACTCTGACTGGGCAATTCTAACCCATGAATATGTTTTATTTTAAACCATTCCATTGTAGCCCGGACTTTATGTTTAGGGTCGTTGTCCTGCTGGAAGGTGAACCTCTGCCCCAGGTAGGCAAGTCTTTTGCAGATTCCATCAGGTTCCAACAACTTGACAAACTTGCTCTCATTAGAGACCCTCTAATGACCCCCCACCAAGCTCCACAGGAACCTCCCCTGTGAACAGTTGTAAAATTTTCACAGAGAGCTGACTGGTCAACCCTGAAAACCCAGAGTTAAACCTGAAGTTACCTCACTAACCACAAATCCAAGTACTGACCTCAGGACAGTATGGTGTAATGTGAAAGAGCACTGATGCTGGTGCTGCTACTACTACTACTACTAATAATAATAATGACAAGAACAATAGTACACTTCAGCCTTGTGAATGAGGGGCTCCACCAGCACTCTACTCGCATATCTAGTTTTTGGAGACTTTGCCTCCACTTGGCACTGGGATGCATATAATGTTGTGGTGTTTCTGGCCATCTAATGACTATAAATTTAATAGTCACTCCTTTTAAGCTTTGTTTTTGCTGTTCAACTTATAAAAAAATTATCAGGCGTTCAGCAGCTAATTGCTCCACTGTGTTCCCTTGTTAGTTGCTAACTGGCTTCTGTTTGGAGCTGCATGCTGCATTGAGAAACACCTTTTGACAAGCAAAGAATGTGGGCTGGCAAACCCAACTATTTGCTAAAACATGCTGAAATGCTGTGCAGAGCTGAGGTGAATGATGATGGTGGTGATAATGAGATGCATAATGATTCTCTGAGTTGATCTCTTTCATGTCACATGTAATTATTTGATCCATTCTAAATATAACAAACAATTGATTAGTGCAGCTTTAAGTATGTTGTTCAGTAAAATAGCATGAGACAGAAGCTTAAGGCAGCAGCTGTTTTACTCTCCTGTTTTTAAGATGTACAGTGAGCATATGGTCTGGGATGCCATGGTGAATACTCTACAGCATAAACGGCAACCTTGATAAGCCTACCAAAGCATCTTTATGATGCCAGTCAGTGGTAGATTAATAAGGTGATGTATTTTGACTGTAATTGACCCAATTAATGAGACCCTTGTTTTGTGGTTTCCTCCCCCGTAACCAACTGTGAGGGTCCTCAAAACAAGTGCCAAAAACTCTCATCTCTGCCAAATGAAATTGGCTTATTAATTCCAATTATACTGATCATTGAACACTCAAATGAAAAATGAAGATGTTTCAACTTGACTAATTGGCCCCAGTGGTGAGCGTGTTTGTGTGTGTGTGTGTGTGTGTGTGTGTGTGTGTGCGTGTGCATGTGTGCCTGTGTGTGTGTGTGTGTGTGTGTGTGTGTGTGTATGAATGAGGAGGAAGAAAGAAAAAAAATGACTGTAAGACAGAGGAGGAACTTTAAATTTTTTAGGTTGTGGTACAGTCGGCAGAGATGCTGATAGTATGGGATGAAGAGACTTACAAGGCGCCTAAAATTCAGTGAACGTTTTTCATTCTTCTTCTCTCTCGCTTTCTTTCTCATACAAAAATTCATCTGTTTCAGAGCACATACCAAAACCAAGTAAAAATGATATAGAAAAAATATGTAATAGTCATCCTACCAATATCTGGGAGGCATCCCAAAAACTCCAACTAATCATGTCATGGCAGTTGCTCAGTCAACAGTTCAGGCCATCATCTTGACTTCGGGACTCCAGCCTTACTTGTCTATGTGCTTAAGTGATCTTTAGCAAGACACTGACCACAGATCTCGTCACAATCAAACCTGCTTCTAAAGTGCGGTGGCAGCACTTTGTGTTCAGCGCAAAATGTAAACCCTATTTCTCACTATTCTATGTTATAGTTTTGCAGGCAGTTCCTCTGTCAAAAGCAGGCTACATGCTTCTTACTGCTGGCTCCACAGAACACCCGTGTGTGGCTGTAAATTTCCCCAATCACATAATTGCATCTGGTTTGTGAACACAGTGCATGTGTTTCCAAATTTTGAAACATCAAGGATGATGGCTGCTCCGTGTTGATAATTGGTTTCTTGGTCTGTGGGAATCCTGACCCAACCACTTCCTTGCTGCCTCCTTTACAAGATGGGCCAACAACCCGATAACCCAAGTATTTTAGACCAGAAGAAAAAAAAACAAGTCACACCCAGCAAGTCTTTTTTGGCTTTTCCTGCATTCTCCTTCTATAGCAGCCTTACTGTGGGCTTGCAGTAGACTGACACATTCTTCCTATTACAGTGTTGCAGACTATGGTACACACTCACAGTGGGCGCCACACCCAGCGCACCACATGTCAGAGCAACAAGAATGTTTTCACACCTGTTTGGCATCATTTGTTTCAATTAAAACAAATTCTGGTCAAGATGGATTAGAAATAGAAAGCAGAGCCACAGCCTGCTTCCAGTCAATCGTTTGTGTTTAGAACATGACTGCATGCCAAATTGTGCATGTATAAGGACATGCAGAATGGCAAAAATGGGCAGGCAGTACAAAAAGTGCTGGACATCATCGGCTGGAATGCTGCAACTGTGTACCCAGTGGACCCATATACAGCATGTATACAGATTTAATGAGTGGACGGGTATGGGGGAATCAAGTGACTGGTGAGTGAACATGGCAAAATACGCAGAGAATCAAGGTTCGGGGCTCCTTTTATTGTCATTTGCAGGTTTCCACATGAAAATGTAATTCGTCATCAGGACGAGCAGTGTACAACAGACCCTTCCAATACTAAAGAATAAATAAACAGTATAACTTCATAAGCATATATCCAATAAATAACCCTAAACTTCAATGGCGGCAATGACATTCACTGTTGAGGAAGCAATGCAAATCAATTGGTAACCACATGAACATATGCGTGTCAGCAGCATTTCTCCCTGATCATTTACATTGTCATAGCAGTTAAAATGTGTGGTCTCATTAGATCTTGTTTTCTGTGAACCTGGCTATTCATTGATTCCACTGATTTAATTGATTCCCATGCATTATTACTATATGTTGGTCCCTTTTGCCTCCATTTTACACTTGTTCATCATTTAACATGCAATCAGTTTGCAGTCTAATAATACTCTTAATGCTCTTTATGGCACCACAAAACATGAATATACCCGTGAGGAGCATTAAAGTGCACTGGGATTTGTTTTACTGCATTGGGTCCTGATGGTGCAGGATCACATTCCAGGTCCCATCAGTGAGTTTCCTGTGGCCTACAACACTATTATACAATTACCTCAAACACATTGCAGTTACATTTGAAAAAACAAAAGATAATATAATAAAAAAAATAAGATATATCGATTAAATAAATATATAATATTTTAAATATGCCCTAGTCTGAGTTCCTGAAAGGAACTCAGACTAGGGCAGTTGTATTTACTTTAGTTAATATTGTACTTTACCAGTGCAAATTCTATAACAAACTTGCAATTGATCAATTTGCCAACAATAAATCAGGCACTTCTGGAACCCATGGGAGTTTGGTTAGACTGCCTTGTGCTATATATATGTATATATATATATACTTTTATACAAGTTTTATAAGTTTTATTTGCATGTGCTGTGAAATTTGTGTTTACGTTAGATGTAGGCATGATATATTTTGCACACCTTAGTTATAGACACTATAAAAGGCGCATATGGCCTTTTATAGCGTCTTTATAGTATTTATTTTCCTTATGCGCCACTGTTTTTTTCTGCTCTGTCGGTAGTTTACGTTATTTATTTAGCTTTGGTCAGTCCTGTTTTCTGCATTTGGTCTCATCCACACCGTGTCTCCTCTTTTCAATTGAAGACATGGAATCTTTGTTCATGCATAGTCAATTCCTGGCAAGCTCCTGCAGATAGGTCCACACATCCAGCATTCATTGTGTAAATCTCATCACATGACAGGTGATTAGAGACTTTCTACCTCCATGAGGGAAATGTGAAACCATCCTGGGATGGCCTGTAAACCCCCTATGTTGCTAGAAGACAACAGTGAAATGTCAGACTATCCCAGTCAAGTACAAGACATTCTGGATTCGGCCTTACCTGCCCCCACTGCCCTGCAGCTTTGACCAAATTCATTAAGACTAATGCCAAAAGTGCTATGGGTAATATCATAACAGACACTGAGCTTGCAGCAGATCAATTTCCACAAATGAATGAATGAGGCTCTGAAAAAAATTTACCAAACTCTCAGTATTGATATACCAGCAGTGGATGGAAACACTTCCACATTTTATTCAATTTTCTGGAAATTGAGGTGAAAATTTGGATGGAAACTTAGTGATTTAGTGAAGAGTGTGGAACACTGCAACTATTGTAAAACTGCTGGGAATATGAATTATGTTGTTGTGCATTATGGCCCTTTTAAGCAAAATAAATAAGAGAAAAAATATGTTTTGTTGCAAGAACCCATACTGTTGTGTTCCTACTACATTTACATTGTTGTTACCATTTTCCACTGATGATATCTTCTGTTCATCTCCATATGATGAGCTTTCATTATTTATGTTTTGCCATTTCACTTCAGTGTATAGTTGTTTACTGTCGCTCTGCATTTTAACATCTGTTGCATCTCATTTATTCCACTCTTTGTCAATCAAGGAAATAATTGGCAAGTTTGATTGACAGAGTAGATTATAAGCATTACTGCAACAATGATGAGGATCTTCCTCTGCCACTATTAATATGATTATTCTGTTGTTCTTACCGCTTCAGACGTATAATCTTAAATCCTCATACAGTCCGTGGGTGTGTAGAATATAATTATAGGGTTTTCACTTATACACATAAATAGAAGAAAGCAACCAAGTAGGAGACGAAGAGGAGGAGGGCTGCCTCTGCAGAATGCTAAATGATGAAAGACATACTGAATTATCCTAATGCTTACAAGAACAAACAAAAACAAAAAAAACAGAGGTGCTAAGAAAGAAAAGAGACATATCAGCGGATAAAGAGAGAGACCCAGAAAAGACAGAGACGTAAGGGAATACAATAGAAGAGAAAAGGCACTACGGGAGCCATAATCCACTTGTCACATGCAGAGATGTCAACCAAAATTACTTACTCCACACAGCTAGGGATAAATCCATTTATTCTGGTAATAGATGCTCATATCAACCACGGACTCACTGTAAGGCACGATGCAATTTTCCTAATGCCCAAACCACAGTTTACTCACTCAGGAGCAGAAAAGAAAAGATATCTGGCAAACTGTCAGACACAAGTTACTTTGTTTAGGATGGAAATATTTGATCTGTCCGACCTGGTCTAAAAGCAGCATTTATAATATTTCCCAGATTGTCACTGATGATTTAAAAATGTCAGAACAAAATTGTAACAGGTAACTTCCTGCAAAAATACTAATAAAGTATAAATAATAAAAAAAAATTACAGCTAACATCCGTTATTTAAGTTCATGGTGTTCCCTGACAAAGTGTTCCTCCTGCACATCCATTCCGGAATTATACAGTTACATACAGTACAGCCGTACCCAAATGAGAGGGCTTTATATCTATTAGGTACAAGTGGTTCCAAGGATTTACATGTCCATCAATGGGTGTGACAATGTGTGTCTGAATGTTGACTTGTCAGGAGATGCCGATTGGAAAATGTAGCCCTTTTCATACATGATCCATTTTAATGTATGCAATGGATTTTATTCCACAGGCTTCAAGTACCATCTCTGCCATATACCCATTTGCAGACAATGTAATACATATAATGTTGAACTGGCCAGAGCGGCACATGTGAAATTTCCATTTTAAACTGACTTCCTTCTCAGTTTTAAATGATGATTCAGTGTTTGACAGCAGCTGTTAGTATTGAGGTAGAAGCCTCACCATGAACATTAGATTTCCCTTTGGCTTCTCTTATGTTATGCGCAATTTCTGTGGAACTCCCTTCATCTCAAACCAATGTTTTGAAGGGCAATACAACTGGCACATTTTGTCCAAGGCACTGGAGAAGGTTCAATTAAATTAACACAGATTGTGAAATACCCTCCATGAATGTATATGATGTTCATACCACAGCCCAGATATGGTTGACACTGTTTTCATGTGACATGTGTTTTTAAAATTTAGAGCTAATATGTTTGTTTTGCTCATGTGCCATGTTGTGGTGATCCATATCCAGCCTAACAGGTGTATGCGGGGTCTGATGTTTTGCTACTATGTTAGATCTGCCCTCCAGTAGAAAGAGAACAATAATAATAATGAAAATATGATCACAAAAGAAAAAAAATCATGAGAAATGGGTGGAAGGGGGAGTCATTAGGCATGCATGGAGACATTAGTTACCTCAACCTATAAATAAAGGGTCATCTCCATTTGTGCTCTCACTCGGCAAATCACAAACAAAATAAACACACATATATAACACAACACAACATTCTTCTTTATGAAATATTCAATTGTACAAGGAATTTATTTTACTATTTTAACCCTATTTTACCATTTTAAATGGTATATGGAGAAATGATTGTAAACAAGTTAAATTAGATTACAAGCTTTCATTCATCTTGAAATAATAGAAAAATAAAAGTTCTTTAGTGTCATATAGCAGATACAAGGTTATACCTTGAGTTTTTTCAAGAAGAGCTAGAAGTGCAATGTTGAATCCCTACAAAAGAAAAATAGAATTACAAGTACATGATTCCTTCAGCAAGCACTCCAATCTGAATGAGGGACTGTTTTCCTCAAGTGTTTTACTATTTAATTTCTATCTACATGCTTCTAATACAAGTTACCAACAGGAAAGCCGAGGTTCAGCACCCATCCATAATATACATATTCACAATAAAAGCAGAGGTTGATGAGTCAAGGATGCATTGGTGAAAATTTTGTTGGACTGCCAGGTTTTCTTTTGCCACATTTTATTCAGTGCTTAATTCAAAGAATGTGAGGGAATGGTTCTTTTCAGGGAATATTTTATGATTATTTCAACATCATAAAGCACTGGGCTGAAACATGGCCTCATCCAAACTGCAGCTGTAATTAGGAAAGCTGCACATCAAAGTGCATTGCTAAGCTTACACCTACTTTTCCAACCAAAACACGATATAATAAATCAAGTACATTCTCCAAGAAGGAGCTATCAGAGACTTAAAAGATCATACCAGTTGTCTTGTAATTGTTCTCTGAGTTGTTTATAATTATCAAAGTGAAATGTCCAGGTGATACATCTACCCTACAGTTGTGCACCGCCTATCAAAACCTTTCATCAAACTTTGTCACCAGTGTTCATTTCGACAACAAAAACAATTATGAAAAATACTCATTGACAACTTGTTTTTCACAAAAAAGCAGACTAAAACAGATCATGAAACCTTTCCCTCTTTCTGTCCAAAACTAAACAATAATTTGAAAATTTGAGGAATGGACATATGAAATACTTACTCCAATAATAATGCAGTGTCTTGTTCAACAAGCTGGAGAATCAGGCACTGTAGCCCCTGATCAGTTCATAAGTTTCCTCCACCACCCACAAAGGAGCTGATTAAGCTGTTTGACCTGTTGCACTGCTGTTAATATGAAGCAGCATGCATCCACTAGGCATTCTGAATCTGTCAAGAATAATATTTAGGAATTAAATTCATCTACAATGCTCTTGGAATTAGACAAGAAACAGCAACAAAACGGGTGAGACAAACTGTGATGATATATAATACCGCTTGTCACGCTTTCGTCCAAGATGGACCTCAGAGCAGACACTAGTGATAGGTCGTACTGTGGCAATGCTTCGGAACACGTCGAGAAATGTGTAAAGTGTAAATGTAATGTGTAAAGTGTATAGTGAAGGGCGTATGGACGCTTATAACTTTTTGGGTGAGTGACGTCACTGTGCGATTTATAAATATAAATATACTGCAATGGATCCATCTGTGGGTTAGTGTTGGCGATTTGTTGGTTAGCATGTGAAATAGAGGTGCATTTTTTTTTTACTGCTGCTTATTTTGATGGAGCCTGTGAGACAGAGTTTCCCCCCGTGTGGGAACATTTTGATTTGATCTCTCCCAATAAGGTAAGTACACTTTCAGCAACATTATTACATGTGTTTTATGTTTGTTATGCAATGTACTATATATTTCACTGTATTTTCTTTTAATCCAAGGTAAAGTGTTTGTTGTGTGCTAAAGAATCAGGGTGCAGCAATAACACCTAAGCCATGCTGAGGCATTTTTGTGCTTTGCATGAAAATAATGGGTGGAATATGACAAGCCTAAGTAATTAAAAAATATCCACTTTCAGAACATACTTTTCCA
This sequence comes from Psettodes erumei, assembly GCA_016785225.1. Lineage (NCBI taxonomy): Eukaryota > Metazoa > Chordata > Actinopteri > Pleuronectiformes > Psettodidae > Psettodes > Psettodes erumei. The sequence continues at coordinate 339,124 of JAFBJZ010000939.1, forward strand.
TTCCTGACATATTTCCTAATCAACTATGACAATGGAATTGATAGAACTAATACTATATTTAAAAACTTTTCTCCAAGTGACCAGACAGGAGTTGGATAAGGCCTTGGTTGTACGTTATTGTCAAAGACACCCAGCTGTTCAGCGTAGTGGAGGACACAGGATTTGTTTTCAGGTTTGTGGCAAAACTGCATCCAACCTATGTCCTCCCAACACCATCCATGTCATGTGTTTGGTGACATGGATGAAGCATGAGAGTACTATTGTATTTAACAAATTGATTTGTTTTTTCTTGTTTTAACTTTTATTTTCTTCCTTTCCTTTTGGCTCTAAAGGCAATCGTTGAGGAAAAATACTGGAGAAGGAAAGAGAAAGCCAAAGCTGTGGTCACGAAACTTAAGCAGCAGTCATTTTAACAGCAGATATGTGGCGATCCATTAACATGGATGCCTACCTGGCTGTGACCTGCCATTCTATAGATGGAAACACCTGTCTCCATTTAGCTTTACTAACACACAATTCCCACAGACAAACACAGCAGAAAATTTTGCTTATGTGATGACATCCATAATGGAGGAATGGGGAATAACATCAAAAATAACATGCCTAGTAACTGATGGTGCACTCAATATGATTGCCTGTGGTAGGGACCTGCGGCTCCGCCATGCCATCTGCATTGCCCTCATTCTAAACGTCACTATAAAAAAGGCTCTCAATCTGACCCCAGTCCTGTCCTCAAGCCATTCCAAGCCAAGAAAGCTGGTGGGATATTTCCAAAGCAGGACAACTGCAAAAGTTAGTTAACTGATTTTATTTTCACATCTTTTAATGTATTAGCAGATGGGGAGAACCAAACTAAAACTGCTTCAGGAGGTAGAAACCAGGTGGATCAGCACATTTCACATACTCCAGCGAGTACTGGAGCTCAGGGAGCCTCTGGGAGCAGTTTTGGCAAGTTTACAACCTGACATCCCTGGGCTAACATCTGATGAATATAATATTGTTACTGCCTGTCCGTTCTGTCACCCTTCAATGAAGTCACTGTGGAGTTGTCAGGGGGTGTATCTGGCTCTAAAGTGATACCACTATCAAAAATGGTAGAGCAGACGTTCCAGGAGGAGGCAAAACATGCAACAATCCTACTGGAAAGGGAACTGAATGGGCTCCTACAGGAAAAGCTCCAAAACCTGAAAAGTATGAGCATCATGTCGCTGGCCACCTTGCTGGATCCTTGCTTCAAATCAATTTTTTTTCTTTAGCCCATCAAAGGCCAATGAAGCTGTCAAACGACGAACATCTGTGTGTCCCAGGTCCCAGTCATCTCCAGCTGCAGCATCAGCATCAACATCATCACAAGATGCAGTAATTGTTAGACCTGGTAATTATTTTTGCTTTGGTTTAAAGTCAATCTGGATTAATTATGACTTCTCAGGACACAAAGCGTTATTTAGATGCAACAGTGAAGCAGACCAAGAGAAACCACAGTTTCATTGCTGATGCCAGAGTCAAAGCCCAAAGATATTTGGCAGAACAAAACATTCCCAGGATGGAGGACCCCCTTCAGTATGGGGAGAGGCAACAGAGCATTTATCCCTACTTGTACAAAGTTGCTGTGGAGTTCTTTTGCACCCCTGCCTCATCTGTATCCTGCGAAAGAGTTTTCTCCAAAGCAGTTGTTTCTAAGTTGTTTATAAAAGGAGGAATCGTCTGATCCCCAGCACATTGGAACACATTTTCTTTCAGAATAAAAATGAATAAAGTCTTTAAACTGCACAAGCAGCTTCACTGCCCTCTTCATGTTCACTGCCCCTTACCTTGTTAAATACTGCAACAGTTTGAAAACAGTTGCTCCCCTCTCAGTATGAGTTATTCAGACATTGACAAAATTATTTATTGAAAAAAATAAAAAATATATATTATTAAATGAAACACATAGACAAGCTCACACATAATTGCAATTATGAAATTGCAACAGACGAGAGCACCTGCAGGTGAGGGTGGCACAGTGGAAAGCACTGTTGCCTCACAGCAAGAAGGCTCTTGGTTCAAACCTTGGTTTGGGTGGGGTCTTTCTGCACTGGGGTTGTATCTTCTCCCCTCTGCCTGCATGGGTTTCTCTGGATACTCAGCTACAAAACATGCAGGTTGACCTGTCCAGGTCCCAGGAACCACACCCTAACCAACGTCAACTGGGATTAGCTCCAGCACCCCCACAACTTGATAAGCAACAATGAAAATGGATGGAGAGCACCTCTAACCAATGGCACACAAAAAAGATGGCAACACCTTTAGCTTCAAAATGAGAATAGTTGTCTTTAGTTTTGCTTTAAGATAAATCTAATAAAATGAAATGACTGAAATGTTGTATGTCTGTTTCCTTCATTTCCTCCTCAGTACACGGTGGTTCAGACTGGCATGATCAAACAGTCAAACAATAGGAAGTGTTCTGTCTTCTCCTTCTGAGAACTTGTCATCATGAAATTCACTGTCAGATGTTTTCTTGTGAATGCATCACTACTTTGCTAAACCACTTCTATGATGACTTTTTTTGAGGGCAGGTCTTGTAGTCCCAGTCATCTTATGTAAAGTAATGATGCGTACAGTATGCTTCCACCCTGAAGTCAGCAAAGGAATTGTCACAAACACTCAGTACTGTTGTACTTACATATTTCATGTCCAATTGTTGTGTGCTGTGTCTTGCAAGTCTCACTGATCCTGTAACTCCTCCCCCCTTGTTACCTGATTTCTGGCACCTGGTGGTGCCAGGCGTCTCTCACTCTCTCTCTCATTGCAGCCAACACCAGCAGCAGCAGCACTGCTACCAGCCACCACTCTGTTCTTTTGTTCACCTTTGTTCACTCTGTGAATCACATACCTTGTTTGACTCCTCTACATTGTTTCCCCTGAGCCAGGGTTGTAACACTGATTAATATTTGTTTTCCATGTTGAGTTTCCAAACATCATAGTTTATGAATGCACTGCTGCGTGGCATCTGAATGGCAAGACTCTGATGTCCAACAAAATGGCATGAGTGTATTCCATCAGGAGGGATCACTGTGATTTTAACCAGATTAAAACTCTAAAATTAAGCAAAGAAAACAAAAGCAGATGTGTTTCACTGGCTAGGCTGAGCTATTTTCACCCCTCTGTAGTTGATTTTGATACCAAAGTAAACTGAAACTACTGGGCTTCTGGAAGGTCAGAAAACTGCATTCAAAAATTATAGCTGAATGATTGTCAGAAATGTAATTTGGAAGCACATATGATTTTCTGGTCTGATTTCTTCAAGTTCACTGCTGCCTCCAACTGTCGTGATTATCTATCAAAAAGACCCAGAGTTCCTGCTCATAACTACAGTATGAGGTATTTTGGGGATTGTAAAAAAATCTGCATGAGATTGTTTACCAAATATTGACACTTGAATGATAAATTATTAATTCCTAATTGACCTCTACCTGAATAATTGATGCTAAGAGGGAGGAGAAGGTTTGTACTGGCGGACAGGGGAAATGTTCTCACAGCTTAACCATGTGAATCCGACTCTGCAAACTAAACTCAAAGGCTGCAGAACCTGAGAAGATGAGCAGACAGGTGAGGGTACATGAAAAATACCTCCTGTCACACAGCAGTCTGCTTTTCTGTCTCCATACCCAAGACAATGGGTCAGATTATTGGTGATCTGAAATAACAAACTGGCTGCTTCAGGCAGCTGACTGAGATTGTGTTGCAGCCAATTTTTGCATTTTTTTTGTATTTCCAGTTAATTTGGTCATGCAAACAAATGTGCAAAGAGCACTGTACACTTCTAGAAGCAGTGTGCTACAGCTTTTATTCTAATCTGTCAAAGCTGGTACCCTAATGATCTAAAGCTACTTTATGTTCTCTCGGCTGTGCCAAGTTTTTAAGATGGAAAAGGCACTCACTTTCCACAGTGTCCTACCATAGACACTGTGGAAAGTAACACTGGTTCTGAATGGTCAAACTCTTTCTACAAAAGCAAAAGAAGAGATACATGGATCTAATAGTTCCCAATTTAACTGTATAGCTCTGAGACACTGAGAATTGGAGGCAATGCACAAGGGGCCAAGGGCTTGCAGACACTCCTGTCTTCATGCTTCTGGGTACTTTTGTTCTGTGGTTGTTTTTCATGGTTTGGACACAGCACTTTGGTTCCAGTGAAGTAAAATTTTATACATTATACAAAGACATTTTGGACAGCTCTTGTTCAACAATGTCAGTGCCAGCTCTATAAGAAATGGTTTTCCCAGTTTGTGAAGAAGAACTTTTGAGTTTTGGGCTTTTTATGGGTGGCCATAGGAAGCATTACAAAGAGTTGACAAATGCATTAATAAACACTAATATCTGCTTACAGCTACGCTATCACGTTACAAACTAATTGAATATTTATATATTGCTTATAAATAAAACATGAGGGATCTTAAAGAAAAGTGGCATACATTCACAGTGCATTAGCTACACATTTAATAAACCATAATTTGGCATATCAGTGATAATGTACATCTTCAAGAACACTTTTGATTGACAACGTGTTAACATGATTTCTGTTTTATTTTGAAAATTTGTACCTTGTGTCTATGTTTTACTTCCTACCCCTCACTCCTTGTCAGTTCATCTGTTTCAATACCCATGTGTTTTCTCTGCATTTCTACTTCCTGCTTTTGTTCGCTGTGATCTTCCTGAGTGTTTTCCCAGGTACCTGCTGTGTTCCTGATAGCCAGCCTTCACATCATCTGCCTGCATTTGCTGTTATCAAACACTTTGATCCTCAATTTACCTCTGAGAAACTGAGATATTAAGAATGAGTTAAAATCTTAAGATTATCTTAATACGTTATCATCATAGTTCTATTACCAAACCCTTAAATCAATTCATGTCATGAGATTACACGTAATGGTAAAAAGTAATTCACACACATTCTCAAGCTGAGTCAGGCAGTCGATACCAACAAATGGCAAACATTACTTTGTGCTGAAATATCTGAGTAAAAAAATGTCCCTTCCAGCTCTGTTCTTATCAAGTCATGCATCACTCCCCTACACTCCCTCCTCCCTCCCCAAACTGCCTGGCTGGCACAGTGATGTCATTCAGGACAGGGAAAGATGAGAGGTTCTGCTCTGTCAACCATACAGGGGAGAAGTGCGATACCTTAGCTCTCTCCCCTTTCGCCAGCCACAATGAGGTTCCCACACACGAGGCATCGGGTTGGAGCCTCAGCCTCGCCTCCTCGACTTTCACCATTCAACCCCGACTCCGATAAGGAGAGAGAAAGAGATGGGGGGGGGCTGAGAGGGATTTCAAAAAAGTGAGAGGCATTAGGGTGAAAGAGAAGCAAGATGAAAGGAAAAGGAGGGGCACTTGGGAAAGGGAAAGAGAAAGACAGAGAAAGAAGGGGGCGATGAAAAAAGGATACAGGGAAGAAAAAATGATGAGAAATGATTAGAGCGAAGGGAAGGGGGAGACTGAGAAGAGTCTGTGAAAAGTTGACGAGATGGGGGGAGTGTGAGAGAAGAAAGGATGAAAGAGAGGCGCGGGGCTGTTGGTGTGGAGCATCGGTCAGTCACTTTGCAGGAGATTTGACACTTTCCAACGGCAGGGGGAACTCAGAACTGAAAGATCCTGACACGCAACAGAAACATGCTGTCTGGCTACTGGAGACCTTTTAGCATGTCTTGGGCACACACACAGGGACACACAAATACACGCATACAGAAACAAGCAGACTAACATGTTTAAAGGTATCCTGTGGTGGTTTTGACCACTAGCAGTGTTTGGATGACATTTTGTTCTGTACGAGCACATGCACTGGGGCACACAGGAGCCAGCAGGAGCCAGCAGGTGAGGAGAAAGACAAATATCTGGGTGTTGTTGTTGATGTGTAGTGGTCGTGCCTTGGTAATGCTGTTCAAAAGACCCAGTCCTGTCTTTCAAGGTTAGTAGGATCCTTTTAAATAGTTCCTTCCACTGCTAGGTGGCCAGTGCCATATTTTTAACTATTCTTTTGGCTGAGAGCATTACCAACAAAGTTAGGAACAAGATTAATATGCTTATTACTAATGGTGGCTAAGGCTCTATTATTGGTTTGACACCCAATGTATGAAAAAAAATCATCGACCATTCCACTACAATAACTGATGGAAACCATGTGAAACCCACGGTTCCCTGATCCCAAAACTGAAAAATCAGTGCTGTGTTGTTTCTGACTGCAGATGACTGCAGTCAGAAACACTGTATCAAACAGGATTTCCAGGGTCAGATTTCCATAATATGTTGCTGACATAGAGTGCATAAATAATCAAGCTGGTTCCAAATCAGCTCCATACCATTTTACTTTAATGGAAATGGAATGATGGTGCAGTGGGTATTGCTGCCACCCAGCAGCATTAAGGTCCTGGGTTTGAATTAGCTGGGTGGCCCAGTCTCACAGAGAACATAACACACTTAATGTCCTTACCCACACACACAAACCCACCTCAGAATGGCAGTCCTTCTAGTGAAGTGGATTAGTCTCCACAATGCTGTCCTTTATTCCCAGTGGAATGTGACTTTTTGGGTCCTGGTTAACCCCCCACACCCAACCCCATCTCACCCCTTAGGAAAACCCTTTGACTATTTTCACTTTTTAAAAACAATATCATCAATCAAGGCAGGTGGGCAGCTGTCAGGGGGCCAGGAATGTCCCATTTAGCTGTCACATGGTGGTGATTATTGTGTTCATCACAGGGGGAAATTGCAGGTTATGACAGAGTGCACCAAATAATGTGTCTATTGTCTCTGCAGGCAGTGCAACGCTGCTATTGATTAAGCCGTCCACAAACAAGGACCCCAGACAGGCCATTTTCGCCCTTTTATCGGCATTCAAATTAAAACTATATTATGGTAAACAATGTTTTGGACATGGAGTGAAATGGATGTGTGATCAGAAGGTGAGGCAGCTGAAATTAAGATGTACTATTGATTGAGGGAGATAATTTTAGGGGAAATGATGAATAAATGTCTATTATGGAGCTGCACCTGGAGGGTGTGAGACGAAGCAGGGAATATTGTTTCTAATGAGATGGCTGCAACAAGGGCCAAATTGCTGCTGTCATGAGAACTACATTTTCTTGTTGCTCTTCTAAAATATGAGGAATAGCACATGCTCTCAAATTTGCTTTTGCAACAAATCCGCTGCCGACATCAAGCAGGAGATTCAGTGTTTCATTTCCAAATAAACACCTGTTTACAACTTGAAAAATGTGCATCATTCACATGAAATGCCTTTAAAGAAGGATTTCGGTCATGTAAGAGGCAAGTGAAAGAATTTAATCTTGTTAAGGCATTTTTAGCCACTGCAAGCCTCGTTGTGAGCAGGCTCTACCCAAAATTCCTCACTATCACTTGCTTTACTTATTTACTCTTTACTATTTACTATTAAAGGGGGAATAGAAAAATCACCATGTTGAACGACCAAGTCAGTGTGCCACTTTGGGGCAGGATATTATGCATGTGTGTGAGTGAGTGACCTGGATTATACACACAATTATGTTGTGTGTATGGTGAGAATCTGCGACTGCTGCAGACATTAACATGGAGGGATTGTTATTATCTATGTCCTGTAAAGAACAGAACATATATCTGTATGCTGATGACACCGTCATACTGTATATACATCGAAGTCAGATTTATCACGAATTCAAGATTCCTTTCAATCTGTCCATCAATCAATTTAAAATATCTATCTGAACACATATTGAGATTGTGCATGCACTGAGAGGAAGCACATATAACTGACTCGAAGTGTCTGTAACAAAAAATAATAATAAAAAAAGAAAATAGCTCCCATCAAAAGCTCTTTAGAATGCATTTTTGAGATGGTACTTAACTTCAGCTCCACAATTTTCCCCATCTGCTCTTTACAGGAGATTTTCAGAAGTCGCTTCAAGAAAAGAATCATGAGGTAAAATAAAACCAATGCAAGTGCAACTTTAACTGAAAGAAGGGGTGCAAGTCAAACTCACTAAAATGTTATCTGTGAACACATGAATGATTTTTTCAAAGCCGGTTACATCCCTTGTATCCAAGTGTACAAGCTACACAACTGCACAAACACACACAGCACTTAAAGACTAAAGTCATCCTAAGCAGTGATAAATGAACCTGTGTTTGACTGGGTGAATTTCATTGTTTACTAGCTCTGTCTTTTCATTGTGTGTGTTTCCTTGCCACCAGCATCCAGCAGTGGGGGATCAGTAGACCAGATGTGTGTGTGTGATTTATGGAGTGGCACAAGCTGCAGTGGCGAGGCTTCCAACGTGTTAAACATTATTAGCCACAGATGGAGCTGCGTTTGCGCCCAGTGGCATTTGCACACATCGGTACTTTGACACCCCCTTTCATCCTGGCTTGCAGCTCTATTTTTGCATGTGCACAAGCAGGACATTTCGTGAGGCTTCATATGCCGTCTCACCCCACGTTGACCTTACTGGTGCTCTTTCAAAGGAATCTTCAAGCACGGACAACTTGATGCCATATGGCTATGGAAGAAGAACTGGCAAGGCTGTGAGTGGCCATCTATGTTTCATACACACAAAGCCCCTCAGAAATGAAAATATAGAATGGAGAGATGAAAGGGGACAATACAAAGAAAGGAACAAGTGTAAAAGTTTTTAAAACTTGTAAAACTAATGGAGCCACCTCCTCACCTTCTCCTGACCTGGAAGTTGTGCGGAGGGGGAGCAGGATATATTCACTCAGAAATTGTCACCAGTCCTGATGAATGTTTTCTCCCTCTCAGGGCAACCTATTCCGCTTCTCTGCATCAAGCTGTCCATCTATCTATTCATGCAGCCAGCTGGCCATCCTGCAACTGAGGCCTCCTTTTATTTGTTCCCCCAACCCATTCATTCATCTATCTATCCATCTATCTGTCTTGGTAGGCAGGTATCTATTCATAAAGTGAGTTACCCAGCCTCATTGATTTTCCTGCCTGCAAGGCTGCCATCCACATGTCTGTCTATCCATCCATCCATCCTAAAACCTTTTACAGATGGCTCAGAAAATCATATCTGGCCTTATTTGAACTTGTTTGCTTCGAATACAGTATATTCTAACATTGCTTAGTGTTTACTGTGAGGTAACAGCTAGCAAATTATGATTCATAGCAATTATAGATAGAAATGGGGGATGCCAGCTTTTAAAGACTTATATGCTAACTAAATTTAAATTAAATATTATGATACATTAGAAAAAAATACCTTTTTGGTTGAATAAAGTGAGCTGTGGCTTTTGCTGAACAGCAGCCATAAGTGCTGAATATGGGTTAATGCCTAATGCAAAACACAAACAAAAACACCAAAAACAACTAATGTAACAGTGTCATGCCACATCAATCAAGATAAATTCCCTTTTGTAACAGCATGTTTCCTGTCTGGCACTTTCCTGTCTTATTTTGAGTGTAAGGTCCCTCTCTGTTTCAGGTGTCTTGATGACTTCCTTGTCTGATTACCTGCCCTGCCCTCGTGTGCTTCATCTGTGTCTCATGGACTCATTGTCCAATCAGCATCCTTGATCCAGAGCATATAGTTGCACGTCATCTATCCTGTCATGTTGTCATATCATTCCAGCCTTGCCTCGAGGTTTCCCATTAATGGTGACTGTTTGGACCTTTGTCTGTTTTTGACTGTAGCCTCTTGCCTTTTGGACTTGTACTGAGTTTGGATACTTTGAGTTTGGGTTGCTGGGTTGTTAATAAACCCTGGACTGGATGTGTGACTGTGATTATTGCCCGCTGCTCTCTGTATTTTGTTCTGTAATGAACCTGTTTCAATTAAAAACGGTCTTTGTCGTACTTCTTTCTCAGAGTCTGCATTTGAGTCCAACTCTTCTTGCCACTGAGTGTGATAAAGAGTAGTATAAGTGGAGAAGACGCAAGTCTGACTCACACAAGTCATATAATTGATTTACACAAAATACACTGTATGAGCCTAAAGCTTGCCAACATAGCAAACATTAGCCACTATAACTACAAGAACAGCAGTAACAGACAACCCATGAATGAAATGTACTAAGTAACTATGAGTTTAATTACTTTATATGTATTCAACATTTCCTTTGTAAGAGGCACAATGTGTTATTTCTTCTCTCAAAAGTTACATAGCCTTCTCATTCTCATCATTATCTCATTCTAATCATTCTGTTGTTTATGTTTAATGACAAAAACACACGGCTCACCTGCAGTCTTGCAGAGTTCCATAGCACCAAATAACAATACAGATATCTCACTTTACAGGGTAAGGTCAAGACCTCGCAATCTTACAGAGAGAAACACTTAGTAACAGAGGAGAGGAAAAACTTCTCTTTAACAGGAGGAAACATCAAACAGAACCAGACTCAGACTGGGTAGTAATCCTGCTCAACTGGTTGGGTTAAGAGAAGAGAGAAGACACAGAGAGGACAAAAGTATAAAGTTAAGAGTGAGGATGGTAAAGTACTCTTTCCTGCCCTTGAATGATCTTTGGTAGAGTACAGACACTGGCTTGTAGAGAGTACATTAGCAGACATCTTTTTTTCATTTTAGCTGTTATGGAAATATTCTTGATTAACTACAAGTGCTGGTTGGGACTGGTAAAAAAAAAAACTGGGATATTGCAACCTACAAAAGGAGGAAAATTTAATAAAGCTTCAAAAAGATGTGTTAGCTACAGAGCTTAGCAAATTCAAAGCTTCAGTGACACAATACATCTTGCTAATATAAATTCACTCAGGAATATGGAACATGCTCTTTTGAGATCAAATTGAATTATGATGGAATAAAGACTGGCCTCTACACAAGACATGGCCTACCGAAAGGGTCCTTACATAGGACTAACTTTATGTCCCTTTTTCATTTCAGTTTATGCTTCTTATTCTCAAACAATGTGTCTTTTTATCAAATAAAAAACAAATTCACAGTTGTCAAAGTTGCCCAGTTGATAAGCGTTGTGTAATTAAAAGTAATTAGATTTTGTTTCCCAGTCCAACCCAGTGTCAGGGTTATGTTTAGGTCTGATAATGTTCAAATTCAGTACATATTAGAACTCTGATCCAGCCATCCATCCATCCACCTACCAGATATTCAGCCATGTATGTACTGGCCTTCATACCCGTTTGTCAGTCAGGGCAAATGACCAGCGACATCAAGGCCACTTGTTTCAGCACAGTGGCTGCAACCATCAATGTCATTTTGCTGTTTATCTTCATCCACATTGGTTATAAGTTATTTTTTCTGCATCCTCATTGTGCAAGGTAATATAAAAGAGGATTACAGCAGCAGTGAATACAGAATTTGAGTCAGGTAGAGATTCGAACAGACGGTAATACTGACTGACATGGAGGGAGGTAACAGATGAATAAAGAAAGGAAAAGAATGAGCGCACAGTCTTGTTGAACAGAAGTAGAGTGTGCGAGGGTTTAAAGAAGCAGACACACCGAGACAGAGAGAACGACAAATGAGGGCTCAGACTGAGCTGACAGGTGTAATTGGAATCTAAATAGCGGGGACTGACGTTGACTGACAGCAGCTTAAACCTTCCCGGTCATGCGCCTCCCTCCCAGCCTACACACACGTTCCGGGATACACAGTGCTTTTATTTTATCCCACTAAAGATAGTAGGAAGGAGAGAAAGGACTACACACCCCCTTTAGGGCTTGACCCTCGTACGACTCTACTTCACTCTGTGACCTGACATTTGCATCTTAACCTCATCAGTGACACAGAAGGTGTTCAGTGCTTTGCTAGACTACATTGTATCTGCTCAGACAAAGTTTAGAGCAAAACCATTTGCATCATGTTTTCCAGTCCCTCTGACTACGAAACCTCTGAATAACCTGCTTCCTTCATATTCATCATACAGATTTAACAGTACACCTGGAAACAGATGTCTTGTTTCTCAGTTGCAGCCCAAGCCAACAATAGAAACAGTTAGTAGCATATTAGCCACCGTAATGTGGGTGTACGAAAGGTGGCAAATTGGTAGGGTTCTGTTAGTGGGTTAACAGTGGAAGACAATTACCATGGCAACAGCATCAACACGTCTGCAAACCACACACACAGACACCACTGGATCTAATTAGACAGAAAGCTTACAAGTAGATGCTAACAGTGGTAATGGCTAGATGTGAGAGAAACAGACGTTTGGAGATGACAAAGCTTCATCTCGTTGATCCACCTCCTGTTTTTCATCTCATCTCTCATCTCTCCCACTTCCTTCTCGTTCACTATCAGCATAGGCCCTCCACTGTGGTAAACATGGATGTTATGAAAGCCTTTTCTTTTAAGAGCCAGAATATCAATTGAGGATGTGTGACATGTGCCAGCTCCACAGAGATGGCTATCAAAAAGCACACAGGAAGCAGCGCTAATACATTAGCAGAACTGTAAGGCCCATTAGTACCTAGGAGGCCGGAAAATAAATCTAATGTTGTACAGTGAATAGATATTTTGTAACTGGGCTGTGCAACCCGGTTTAGTAGTGAAACAAATAAGTGCAGGATTCAGGTAAACATCTATATCATAATGAAAAACAAATCTTTTATTATTGTATATGTATGCTCCAAAGTCTGTCACACAGCTAACAGGATGGTATTAATAGAAAAAGGTGGAAAGAAATGACATTATTCAGATATTTTCATCTTGGAAAAAATTATATTTTGTGAGTCTTTTATAACATATTATAATATATTTTATATTGCATCCATTTGCAACAGGGGTCCAGAAGGACCTGGTTTGGAGTCAGGAAGCATGCTGAAAATGCAATATCTGACCTGATAAATGAGTCCAACATTCTCCTCTTACCACTGTTCCTCTGTGTCTCAACAAACTGCAAAAAATGTCTCTTTTGTAGTGTTTTGCTGTGTTGCCAACTTTTTCTGCCTGTCATTTGGTGCTGTGCAGGTAGTAATGCATAATGAGTTTATCAGAACTTTTGCACTTGAAACATCATCCCACTGCGACTGGAAATGATGCTGAGTTTGTGAACCAGGGACTGGAGCAGATAGCTTTGAGACATCATAGGCCAACTTGATGAGAAAATTAGAGTTAAAATATTCAATCACTTCTAATAATACAAAACAAGTGTTGATCATTTCCAGTGGATCTAGCCAGAGGCACATGGTTTTAATGGACCCTCCATTTTGGACCAAAACGGTCAAGGGCTGTTTGCAAGACCCATCATTTTTGCACTTGAAGTTCTGTTATGAATTATGCTGTCCAAACTGCTTCACCTCCTGACATTTCCATTCTTTAATCCCTCCAGAGAAAAGAAACATCTCTCATTTTCTTGGAACCATCTTCATACGGTAATAACCATAATTAACATGCCATTGCTGGTTATTTGGGCTTGATTGCCATGGCAACTGTTTCGCCTAAACTGGCTGGAGTAGGTAGTTCTCCAGACCCCTAAGAAGCCACACAGTAATCTATGTGAAGCAGAAAAAGACAAAAAAAAAAGAATGTATGAAAGAAAGAGAGCATGTGACAGGCAGACAGAGAAAGAAAGAGAGAGAGATAGCCACATGAAAATGGTGGAGGTGGTGTTGGTGGTATGTATGTGTGTATGTATATATATATATACATATGGAAAGAGCAGGAGAGACGTTAGCAATGAGGAAAAAATAACAATGAAAAATAAAATTAGGAATGAGGACTGTTAAGCTTGACCAGACCCTGCTGCATGATTTACTGCCTAAGAAATGTTATTATATAAATTGTGTATAATGGGAATTTCCCATTTACCATATTACCCAAGATAGATCCACACTTTTATTCATTTTGTCTCACGACCAGCCACATTTCTACATATAAAGAAAGATACCACATGTACCATATGCAGGAGGTACAGTGGGAGCAGCTTCAGTCCTCCATCTGTGTGTCTATACAGGATGCATTCAGGCACAGTAGTGAGTGAAGTTCACCACGCTTGTGCATCCTAAAAGTACGCTTTGTGATGTGTGTATAGCAAGTTGTCACATGGTCTGTGTAAACAGCTGGATTGATTACAATGAGTGTTCTCTCGTCTCCGAGCTGCAATTACCACCATGATGTGGTAGAGACTGTGAGTATTACTTTATATACAAGTGTTTCCAAATGCAGTGAGTACTGTGTTGTCAAAAAATAATTTAAATATTTAATTTCAGCTTTCCCTGGAGGGGTTTAATGTAAAAAGAATAAATAAAAGTTTTGTCACATTATCTGTCCAGCTCCCACCTTTTGGATCTGGACAGAAAACAGAACTGCAGGAAAATGCCATATATTAAGTTAGACTTTAATTGAAGTTCAGCATTGCACATTGCCAACTTTCTCTGTGTGATTTAAATAAGGAATTGTGGCTGTGATTCACAAGGGATCTGAAAAGGAGTATGCAGGCAGGCCTACCTTCCCCAAAATGGACCTGAGCGCCATCAGAAGCCACAAAAGTGCATAAATAATCATCAACAATCTTAATGTTGCAATGATATAAAATATAGTTAACATCAAATTTGCTGTCCAGTCAAAGGTCATTTTTAAATATGCATGCACATCTGACCTGGTCAGTGCAACTGATTGATCTGAACATAGAATTTCATGTGTTGTTGTTGTTGTTGTTGTTGTTGTTGTTGTTATACCATGTGTAATAATTGTGTGTGGATTTGGCATTCGGCACTTTCAGTTCAGCAGCTTCCCTCATCATTTGTTTACAATGGCAAGCTGCATGGATTTGTCGATAATGACAAGCAAGACGATAGATGTCTACTTATGGCTACATTCCCAACTTGTACATCATTTGGGGAAAGGGAAAGCTTAGAAAAGGATGGAAAAGAATCAATTAATCGTATCCACTTTACTTAAACTCCAGTTTGCAGCTTTTCACCCAGATTCTAAGTGTTCCTTGATTTAGAGACAGTTTCAAACAGTCTCAAAACCTTGGAAACAACATTCAGCGAACATCTACTTTGAATGTTTTAATGTCAGTGAAGCCATAAATACAATAAAGTGCCTTAATTCCCAGTAGCAATGATAAAAGCTTTGTATTTATTAATGCAACTGCTGTGTAAGGGAGTTTCATGTAGAATTAAATGTGAGTACAACTGCTCTGTGAGAGGGGTTATCAGCACACACTATACTTTAAATTACTCAGGCAAAGGAGTAGCTACTACTGATTAGCCTGTTATACATATCTCTCCCACAGAATGTGTTCTACTGATTTCCACCTTGTCAATAAAAAAATTTGCCTCTGTTGTGTGGAGGCACATAACACAGGATACAAAATTTAGTGTAATTAATAGAGATGGTTAATCTTTTCATGTGTAAATATGTTGATTTAAACACAAAACAAACAGCATGAATACCATCTCGCAAACACGGCTGAAAAAGGGCATGTTAATTTGCCAGAGCTGAGCAATTAGGTTGAACACAACGCTAATTTCATCTCCATAGTCCTCTGGGATATGATAATGTACTATGTGGAGAAACATTACATGGGTAGGCACTACACATGCATGCTTTCAAGTGACTGTTAATTATGCATTGAATATTTTTTTAATCATGTCCAACTTGGATTGTGGCCAACAACAAGCTCCCCAAACTGCACTGTCTGTGACAGAGACCCAGAGGCATAAGAATGAAGCTGCTCCATCACAGAGAAACAAATGTCAGAAAAAATAAATGTGTTGGTTGATCAGACAATATCTCAGGGTGTGTGTTTTCCAGTAATCTGTGTACATATTTTTGTTTGCTTACATTGTCTGATGTGTGTGATCCTGACAACCCACCCAGTCTAAATGAAATATAGCCATACCTGGACTATCACTCTGAAGTAAATCAGTGCAGAAGCAGCTATGATGGAAAGATTTTTTTAAAAAAGGTAAAAGGCCTGTGAACATTACTGGTTAATGTGACATGACCTTGTCCAAAAACTGTTCAGGTTGGAGTGGAGGGCAGCCTCCCAGCCAAGGAAATGACTGTTCCTGGGCCACAGAGCTGAGGCCCCAGGAAGTCCTCAGGCACCTCTCCTAGTTTGCGCTTCTCCATTTATCTCAGATTCCAGGGGTTTGGAAAGGGGGTGGTATAAGAGTCGATAGGGCCAGTAGAAACTGGGAAGGTAATGAGAGGCACTAAGTGTGAGAAATGGAAGGGTGGTAATGCAATCCCAGGTGGGAGGTTCCTCAGGATCAGGACCCAGTGGCTGATCCCTTAACCTATGACCATGCAGATTAGTCCCACTGGCTTGGGTCTTGACATGGACTCTAAATAGGGGGGCAATCTACTCTGCAGTAACTGAGGGATTTTTAAGGGGGAAAAACAGGTTGGAAATTTGGAAGGGGCATGCATTTTGAGGAACTGCTCGGACTGCTACTAGCAAATTTCAGGGCTTCCAACTGTTTTTGTTTCATAAAACTTCATTCACTGCTGACTGTTAGCTCACCAGGCTTTTGTGTTTCACACTTGTCACTGCCTATTTTTAGCACATAGCATGCATAAATACCAATGACCAGCACAGTCAGAGAGAGAGAGAGACAGATGTTTGTTAATACTTTTGGGAATAACCAAATTTTAACCAAACCAGAGCTTTATGCTTGACGCCAACTTGATGGATCCCAGCTCAGTTTCTGGTTGGGTTTGGATAAAGCTTTGGACTGAGGCTGGGCTTGGGTCTGCTTAATTGATAGCATGATAGCATACACACCACCTGCAGGTCAAAAAATCAATGCAAAATGAGTTTGTTGAATATTGATAACCTGATCTAGTTGGAACCAGTATCTTGTATGAGGGCTTGGCACTGATTAATGAGAAAAAGAGGCAAACAGACAGACAACATCAGGTTCAAATGGTTTTGAAACACTGTTTTAGGCATGAACAGTATGTATGATTGCACGATGGGTGCATCCATTCACACTACTCATCTATACATACAGCTACATTCCTTTACTGGAACATCTCAATCTGCTAAGTAATAATAGTAAACATGGAGGTCATCAGCTGGAGTTCCCAGAGGTAGTGTTTGCAAAGGAATTTCTTCAGCACTAACATCCTGTTGATGTGCACATGGCTCCCAATGATTTCACGTTTCCTGACACCCCTTCTCCCAATGCACCGTCCAACATCACACATAGCCCCGTAAATTAGCTCAACCGATGCCCTTCTAAGCTGCCCTGTGATCCTGTGTTGATCACACACAAACAGTGTCAAATTTTGAATGCACATCACTTCATCTCTTGCACGTCTCTTTTGCCATTATTGCCCCATCCCAACCAGTCTTTCCACCTCTATGAACAAGATGTTGGAGTTAGGCTTCACTGAAGCACAAGCAGGGGGTAACCAATGGTGTAGATTAAGCTGAAACAACACACGTCTGCCCACATCATTATAGCAGTGAGGGAATAGAATCCCTTCTCCTTCTACTTGTGTGTCAATGTCATCAGTTCACATGGTTGTGTGAACTACTACTGATATGTAGCATTAATTGATAATGGAGTTTAAAGGTCAGCTTGGTTAAATGCTGTAACCCAGGGGTCTAAAACTCATTTTCACTGAGGGCCACATCAGCATTATAGTTGCCCCACATGGGCCAGTTGTAACTGTAAGACTGCATAAATGTAACTACTCCATAATGTATTGTTAAATAGCCTCTGTATTATTTATTGAAGTTACAAATATTGTGTATGATAGTCCATTTTTATTTTGTAGGTTAAGAAACCCAGGTTACTACAACAATCAAAGATCAAATTTTTCAAGTAAATACTGCTGCATCATTTTTGGCTGCAGCTTTTGTGAACATATCCTGCTGCAATCACAGTCTGCCCCTTAATTCTTGGACATTATTTCCTTTTCTTGGAGGCTAAATTTTGCATACTCAGCTCCTTGTTTGATGTCAAAATGTCAACGGATATGGTCACAAAATCAACATGCACCGGGGGAGATGTAGTTAATGATCAGTGTACACTTCCTTACAGACCTTTTATCATAGGACAATCATATGCCTTTTTAAGCTCTCGTAGGCCACATAAAATGACATGGTGGGCTGGATTTGACCCATAGGCCTTTAGCTGGCACATGTGCTGTAACCCACTGGTACAGCAATCATTTAATGCTAGTATTATCAGTATCATTAGAGCTTGTTTGCACAATTACTCCACACCCCACAAGGGATTTACAAAAAGCCATGTTTGCTGACTAAAGGCTTCACTTTGCAATGCAAATAAGCAGGGATCCCAGTATTTTCTTCATTTAAGCTCAAAGGTAAATGGTCCTACTGAGGATACACACATGGTACAAGGTACCTGTTCCATTAATCTATGTAAATAATTGCCATCCAAATTTTCCAAAAAGACTAAGGAAACAAAAAGTGGTTATGTGTTAATTAATGCTCTTGAGTTATTTCTTCTTAATCTTTATACCATTAATCTGGATCTGTATGAGGGTGTAGTGGCAGATTTTAGATGCAGTGCTTTTCAGAGGTGGATGTGTTTTTGTAATGAATGATTTAATTGAAGCAAGTTAGAAAGAAAGCAGAGCAAAATCATTATCGGATTCTGGTTCAGAATGAAATACTTCAGCAACAAGTTTTGTATGGATTGTCATAATTTTTTGTACAGTCATTCATCGTCCCTAGAGGATGCATACTGATGACCTGAGTGTTCCCTGACATTTCCTCTCACACAGCCATGATGTTGACATTTGAGGTTTGTCTTGAAATGTCACAGCATTTATTGAATGTATTGTCATAACATTTGATACAGATGTTCAAAGAATTGCTACAATGAACAAATTTTCGGTTATCAATTAATCAGTGATTATTATTGATTATTTTAGTAATCATTCTAATAAATGTCAGAAGAAACTCCAACAAAAGTCTATCACCATTATCCCGAGGTGACATTCTCGATATTTGTTTGTTGAACTGACAAACCAGCAGTCAGAACGAAAAGTGAGATCTCCCAATCAACCAGAGGATGATTAGCATTTTTACTTGAATAATCATGAAAGATGATTTCATTTCTTATCAAAATTGCCTTGTTTGTGTTAATTAATCATCACTATTTATTTATTTATTCATATATGTTTGTTTGTTTGTTTGTTTGTTTGTTTACTTACTTAAATTAAAGAAATTGCACCTTTTGAGTTTTCAAAGGTAAGTCTCAACAGGTGTTGCACACCTTGATTTGGGCCCACAGCTAACTACTATGTAATTAGTGTGACATTAATCAAAGTAGCTGAAAGAACAAAAGGTTTGCTTGATTTATTTACTTGTGCTGAGCAAATGTAGCTGCAATGGAAATATCCAACGCAATGCAGCCAGAGGTCAATCTCATCTGGTAGGCAAGGTTATCAAAACTCTGCTAAGTGAGCTTTTGTTTCCAGCAGGCATTGTGGACACAGCTCAAGCTGTTCAAGTTTAAAAGGCTGGCTTTGTAAAGTTTCTTTGCATCACAAATAAAGAAACGGTCAGAAGAGTGAATGATGCATGAAAGGATTGTTTGCTGCCTTTTCAACTTTACTAGTTAATACCATTGATCTCCTTTGTGTGAGGATCCATGATAGCTTTTAGATGGTGTGGTTCCGGGAGGCTTGTGTGTGTGTTGTCTGACTGTAAGGAGGAGATTTCTCATGTATCCCATGGAAAAATAAAGGGCAGAAAGAGCTGTAGCAGGAAATGACAGCCGATAAACAGGCTCGGCTGCTGCCTCCATTAGCCATCATTACACTGCCCTTCGTGGGACAGGATACCAATTTCAAATGCTGCTGAGATCCGCTGAGAATATGGAGCCCAAAATTATTACAGACATCTCATAAATAGACATGTCATATCTGCCCAATCACTGTCTAGAGGGAATTTCTGAATTACCGCTGGTCATTTGCAGGGAAATCTCTGAATAACCTCTTCCTTCCACTATTTTGTTGCTTTGATGAAAAGGAAACATCCTATTTATCTCAATGTGCAAGGATAGATTGTGTAACACGTCATAATGTGTGTCCTCGGAGGTGTTACAAAAGGGTTAAAGTGCATTTAATGCAAAGAGATATGAGCTTCATTGAAACAACAGATTAAGTGATTTGTTTGCAGTTTCTCTCTTGGATTACCATTGATCTGCTCCAGATTTCTGAGCTTGATGACAAAAATTTTGTCTCTTGGGTGCATTTTTTATTCTTGGGAGAAGCCAGAGAGAAGATCACACTGGAGGTAAGGAATCTCACAAGACAAAAATGAGAAAATAAAACTTTATTTAAAGGTCAGCAGTCATGAAAAGGCGTTGATCTCAGCCTCCCCTCGCCTTCTCACACCTGGCTGTGAAAACACCCACTGCTTTAATAGCCTATTAATAATTAAATATTAATATTTTCTTAATTTCTCAAACCCACTAACTGGTTACCTACCCAGTGCCCCAACATGTGTGTGTGATATGGGTGGTGGTTTCTCAGGATGGAAATTGCCTGTCATTTTTCACTGTAACGCTTTGTTTTTCTGAAGCTGTGCTGGGGATATGACTGTGCACTCCTTTGCCATGTCTGAAGAGGGAAAAGAAAAATCACCACACAGAAAACAATATCTGCTGAAAAGTGACAAAGGAGGGAGAAAGAGTGAGAGAGAAAGTGTGGAGATGGGAGTCCTGGAGATGGATGACAAGAAATTCCATCTCTCAGCTTGCTTTTCTTTTCCTTTTTTTCTGCATCTGTTGGAAAATATGACCCAGCTGAAGGCATTGCATCTGCTCCAATCCTCAGCTCTTTTTGTTTTTTTAATTGCTTAAATGCAGTTAATTTCCATACACTGAGAAAAGAAAAAAGAATCACAATATGCTCTGAGAGAAAAAAGACTGAATGTTTCTTCAGTCGGAGGCACTTCTTACAATAGTGCAATTAAGTCCAAATTTGTGCCCCAGTAAGAAGTGATTGTTGCAGATTTGAAAGTTTACTCTACTGGAAGTTAGAATTGGGAAGTTTAAACAAAAAGTACAATGCCAGTTTATTAGCTGCTGTTTTTTTTTTCTTTTTCTTTTTTTAAACTCATAAACAAAAATAAACAACAAACAGAAATACTACTGCTAAGTTTAGGAATTCCTCTACCACCCATAGCACTTAAAGCACCAATTTAATGTTCAGTGAGCTGACCTTGTAAGATTAATATATGTGAACATCCAGGCCTCCATATTAAAGAATATGTGCACATGTTGCCCCATCATTGGGTACAGCTTTGAGAGGAGTCACTGGCAATAGAAATAACCTGGTTAAACATGTGCATGTGTACATAAAAACCATCCTAGCTACATCCTTGGTGATAAAATAAGAAGGTACACTGTTGTACTGTATACAATTCATGAAGGATAGGTCATTAGATCTATGTAGATCTATGTATATGACCAAGTGGTGGGCTTAAACATGTGAAGACAAGTGAATTAGAAATATTTGTATGAATATATATACTGACACCAATGTCCTGTGCATGGTAGGCATTAGCCTTTTTACTTTGTATCACTCACTGTAATGTTTAGTAAAATGAAAATAGAAATGTCTCTTATTTCTGTTTCTAACTAAGGTTGAATCATAAGACTGATGCAAAATATGATACAAAATATTTTTAAGTGATCAGGGTACTGAGGGACATTTTACATACATTACATACAGTATGTACCAATTATACAACATCATGTCATTCTTTCCATCCACTACTCCACTGTCGGTGCTACACTGCCTTTCTGACTGTGTGTATTTTTATATTATTCTTCAGGTTCAGATTCTTTCCCTTTTTTTTAAAAAAACTGTGATAAGAGACAAGGTAATCCTTTCACCCTCTGTTGTTTCAAACCAGAAGAGGGAGTATTGTTTCACCACCAGAGCCTCAGCAGAAACAGATCCAAGCTTCCTGACATGCACTGTCCTTTCCAAGTTTCTTTCAATGTACACTATTCCTCATAAAGCCAATCTTAACCAGATAATACAAAGAAATCTACCAGACCAGTCTTTAGAAAAACTTTGCACTGATCTGGATCAGTAGCCTTTATCCTGAAACATAATCTACATGCAGTGTTCTGATCTTTTGGAAAAACTATTTACTGTGATCTTAAAGAAAAATACGGATGTGTTGAAAGCTGTTTTTCCCTCTGCACAACACAAAGTGACCACACAGGAGGAATGACAAAGGAAAATGCCAAATATTAGTGAGAATTAGATCCTTAAGACTGCAAATACAGCACAGCATAGTCCATCCTCCATGCTGCCATGGTGACCTTCAATCACTAATCATAACCTAAAAACAAAAGCTGTAGTTTTGACCAATTCATCCCATTGCGGTCATTACGAAACTATGGTGGGAATACAGGGAAATTATCCAAATTGTTAAGACTAAAAATACACAGGCAATACAAGCACAGACCACTTGGGCTCCACTCACGCATAGTTATGAAACAGCATTTACGACAAACAAAAAAATAATTTTGATCTTAAATCAACAGGGCCTTGTTGTGGATTCCTCTTCACTCTGAAAGGTTGCCCTTGCCTGTGGTTAATGCACAGAAAGGCCGGGTTTCTTTTTGTAGGACTGTGGGTTGTTTTTGTTTTTCTATGGGAGGCCATGCTCATATTATTCTCATTGTTTCCAAATAGCCTTGGTACCATGGTCATTATCTGTCAAGGACAAAAATAAATGCAGAGGCCAGGTTGCTGTTGACAGTGATGCCCAGCAAAGGCCTTGAGAAGTGTGCGAAGGGGACAGGAGCACAGCTGAAGATGAAAAATCCATCTGTAGAGTGGAGAGCACTGGGAGATATATAACAAAAGTTTGCTAAAAAATTTTCTGGATAAAATTCCTGCCTCACCAGCCGTCATGACAGGCCTCTCCAATTATTCAAGTGTGGCCTTTCCAAAAGCCTGTGAAAAACTGCACACCATAAAAGAGAAACATAGCTTCTTCTTTTGCGGGCTTTGTTTACCTCGTTTTCCTCAGTGGCTATAAAGCACAGAGAGAGTGATGTATCTGTCAATGCTCTGATGGTATGTTGGGGGAGTGCAGTGGATGGAGGTGAGGGAAAACACATCACAACAACAAATAGGAATTGACACGCATGTGTGCAGACGAGCGTGTACAAACAAACACCCACTCCCGCAGACACTTAGAAACATGCTCCAACTCCCAGAAACACACATTTACTTTCTTGTTCCCCCTGCATCCACAGAGGCATTGAGAACATTTCAAGAGTGTGTGTGGCGTCTGTCAGTGCGCTGAGATGGTGGGCTTAGTGTGCTCCATGAAGTGTGAACGCGGCTGCCTGAGCCACTTCCAAGTGTGTTTGCATTGCTTATCTGAGTCAGGGGTTCGGGTCAGGAGGGGTCACAGCTCTTATTTGCCATGCTGATAGACTGGGTAATGAAAAAGGCTCCCAGCACAGAAGCCACACATTCTAGGAACAAACACTCAATAGTGTGCTCCAATGCATTTCTCTCTTGCTCCATTCTCATCCACATCCCACAATGAATGACCACTTTAGATTGTATCAGATGAAAAGCCCAGTCTCACATTTCCAACAGCTGAAGCTAAATGAGAAAAAAAGGAGAATCTGAGTTAAAAGTGATCACATGATACACCAGCAATGGTTCAGTCAGTGGGACATTTCATGTCTTTTTATTGATTCAGCAGAGTTAGCCAATTAAACATCATATTTGTAAGCAAACAAGTGCTAAACCATCAAACATGGAAAAACATTAGCATTTCTTTTAGAGTTGTGTCCAATGCTCCCTCTTTTAGCACCGTTTCTATGTCAATCAACTCCTTAGAAAAACTATCTGGATCTGTAGCTGCTAAGTTTTTCCATCATGCTAACCAGCTAGTCCTCGAGGTACTACCCTTAGTTGGTAAACATATTTGTTAGGATTCTGTGATTCTGTTTTGGTTTTGTTGTTGTTGCTGTGTTTGCTGCCCCCCCCTTCTGCTCAGTTCATGTGAGGCAGGGGGTTTGGCTGTCTTTCTGCCGACACATCTGGATTCACATCTGGATTAACCAACTGTCAATAAAAGCCTGCTCTTCACAAATTTTCTTGAATAAATGTACATAATCTAGTTATTTTTGAAACGAGGAGGGGTAAAACCAGGCGCCCCCTGTACGATCGGCTGTGCACCGATTATATGATTGCACCTGTAATGGGCTTGCATGGCACTATGTTCACAATAGCATGTGTGACTGCAGCTTCACAGTCATGACTCAGTGATTAGATAGGGTACTTTACCTGACAGATTATTTAATGCAACACAAGTGCTTCTACATCATGTGGGATTATTTGATTTGAACATTGTCTCGTGCACTACATCCCTCTCATCTGCCATCATCCACTCTGCTGTCTCTTCCTTTTCATTCTCACTTTTTCTCTTTGTTCCAGTGATGTCGGCAGTGGGTTTAGAGAATATACAATCCAGTGGTTGACCTGGGCAAACAGCGTTTGTCCATCTCCATGGGCTACCCCTGGAGTGTGTCTCACCATAGTTGCCCTAACCCTGGAGAATGGTTTCACTTTAACCTGCATCATATAACACTCCTCTTAATGCCCTTCAGGTAGCACTTTTCCCCTGATGCTTTAATGTGGCCTGAGCCAGTTTAAATCAAAGTGAAGTTTGAAAGTGAAACTTGAAAAATAATGTATGGTTGAATGGTGGTTGAATCTACAAACCCACCAATGGAGGGTCAATGTAAAAATAATGACAACATAATGTAGATAAATGATTATATGCTGCTAAGAAAGTAAACATGATGTTCCCTCCTATGTCCCTATACCCCTAAATATATCCACTGATCTTGGCCATTGATAAGTCCATTGTGAATATATCAAATTGCTGGCTTTTTTACTGCTGTAGATAATTTAGTCAGAGCTTAGTTTCCTCTGATATAACTGATGCAGCATTTTGTCTGAAAAGATCTCCTTGCTCTGGTCCAAAGAGACACTGTGAGAATGTGCAGAAACAGTACAGTCGTGAAGCTAAACGGACAGAAACACACTTTAATGCTCAGTAAAGCTGAAGGGAGCTGCAGATCCACGTGATAATGCTCTGTATGCTCATCAATGCAAGCCTCCTCTTTCATATCGTCACATTATTTTCACATTGCCAGTTATTGCCAGTCTAAAAAAATATCCATTGCAACTATTTAAGTTCAGGCTACATTCAACTTAAAAATCTTACAGAAATATACAGCAGAGGAGCATTCTCCCACCATAGTCAGGAAAGTCCCTGCACATATTCTTTACTGGAAGAAACAACCTTTCTCTTCAAGTCAAAAAAATGATTTTAATGCAAACTTAAAGTACTTTTCCCAGTTTTAACATGAAAAAAAGACACAATCCTAGCTACAGTGGTGATATATTTTTAATTCCATCCTAATGGCATTCCAAAGGGTTTCCTATGATACTACTCCAGCAAGTATTTGCACATGATATAGAACATATAATCCTTCTACTGAAGAACAAAAGATATACAGCAAAATTTGATTTACAATTTTCATAGTTTGGTCATAAGTATTTAGTTTTTTTTTTCAATTGGAATGAAATTCTGTTGGATAGAGAAAATCCACAGATGTCTGATCTCACCATTAATAGTGCTGTGTATTATCCTATGATCGATTTATGTCATATTGCACATGTGCTTAAGTTTTCCCTTCAGAGGTAATTATGATAAATCTTGCCACTTGGGGAGCAACACTGTTTGAAATTATAAGGAGTCTTCACTTGAGGCTATAATGAGTGATCCATTTTACATGCAGTAAAGTTCACAAACATGCACTATATCCCACCCCACACATGAATACACCACCCTCTATTTCATTCTCCTCTTCGTCTGCCTCTGGGCTTCTCTCTGCTTTCTATCTCTCCCTCTTCCTTTGGGGAAATCTCAGTCTCTCTATCCATCACTGCAACCATGGTGTCACTGTCTCCCCTTGCGTAAGCAATAATTGCACCAACACTAGCCAACCAAAGCCCAGCTTGTCCAATCACCCTGATATGAATCTGCTTAAAACTCAGCTATTGAGAGCTTAGCCAAATCCATCAATGCAGGCTTAAGATTGGTGGCACACACAGCACTGATAAGATGTGCTCTGTGGTCAGGGCCTTGTGATGCGGAGCGGAGTAAAAAGTCGTTGCTCCTGGCTGGAAGGCTAACTGGAGCACTCAGAAAGTTAAACAGTGGTAACGGACAGGAACCATTACAAAAATACTTGCGGTTCTGGCTTTGGTTTGTTCCTGCCGCTGTGGGAGCCAAATTCAGATTGCTATGTGTTTTGGGCAGTGGTTCGTTTTTGTCACAGATCTCATATATGATATTTCTCTTAATTTGTTTGAGGACTGAGAGCTAAATTGGATGCATGCCATTCATTCACTGCTGTTATCTTTGTTTTCTCTATCTTTTGCACTTTTATTTCCCTGGACCATTTAGATGCACAAGATGGAGAGTTGTTGCTTCCCTCTCATGCCCATTGTATGTGTGCGTGTATGAGGTATACTGTATATTCTGTGGAATAGCAGTGTCAGCTAAACTCCCACACTGAATAAACTGAAGGGAGCTCAAGGACAGGTAGCTTATAATAGAGCGTAGGAGTTCTGTGACCTCAAGTCTTCAGAGATGGTGGGGTCAGCGGAGCATAGGCCTGGTGGGAATCCAAGCCAGAGGCTTGATTAAGCAGCAGACCCACTGCAAAGGATCCCCAGCGGGGTCATATCAATGCACCTTGGTTGCTGTGGTTCTGCTCCATAGCCTTTTGGTTCCATTCTGTGAAAGTCTATTGTAATAAGTTCAGCAAAAAGGGACGACAAAGTGATAACAGGGCAAATTGCTTTTAAGATATTAACCTACTGTATAGCCTAAAATGAGAAGAAACATTGACTTGAGTATGGAAAGACAGATGAAGAGGCAGCAAAAAAGAGGTCAAAGGTCATAAAAAGGGAGCTCACGAAACCATCTGTAAATATCTGAGTGTCAGAAAAGGCCTCAAGGTGCTTTTCTCCATCTCTGCAGGTCAACAGTGAATTCATACAGAGTGGAAAAAGCTTTGCAGCAGCATGGGGAGGAAACCATCACTCCAAAATGACATTCTATTTCTCTTCTAACACTCAATACTTCCCAATATATGATGCCATATGACTCTGCTCCGCAGGAATGCCAGAACTCCATGGAAGGTTGTGAAGATCGTAAATAAACATCCTTTCCTCTCCTGTCCTCTGACGCAAGGCCTCAAAGAAGATTAGAAATTATTCAGCCGCTCATCTATCTTTCACTCCCAAAATGAATAAAACGGGTGGGGGTGGGGGATGTTATCTGCTCTCCGTCTTTCCTGAGACATCTCCACCCCATCACATGGTTTTGGTTTTCCTAATCCCTCTGCTCCAATTTCTTTATGGCAAACCACTGCTGCTCACATTCTTCTACTGTGAAAGGGCAATCTGGTTTATTTAATAATTCACAAGGCAATCTACCTGTGGTACGCTTTGTGGACGAACACATGCAGCTGAAATAAGGGAATAAATACAACTAGATCAGCACTCATGGGAGAGCTGAGCATTGAGACATTTTTAGGACAGAAATATTTATTTCCATGTGTTATGGCACATCACCTGGAGGATTATGAGATCTGCTTTTCTTTACAGCCAATAAATGTTATAGATACAGTTTAACAAAATGGGAATCCTTTTATCTGGAGTAAACTGCATTTCCAGCATGCATGAACTCACCACTACCAAGTAGTTTTGAAGGCGAGCAAAATAAGCTTTGCACAATTTCATGCTTTCGACTGACTGGTGCAGAGTTGGTCAGGAAAGTAAGGTGTTTCTCCATTGCAATTTAAGGAGGTAGAGTAAATAAGTACATGTTTTATTTTTATAGCACCATTCAAATCCAGGGTTCACAAAATAATAAAATGTTAAAATAAAAAAGTAAGTAAAAAGAACATTACAATAGGAGGCATAGCACAGTAAAAACAATAATAAATAGATAAAACAAATCGCAAGAAGTGTAAATAATAACTTAAGCACAAACCAGTCCAAAAAAGATATGCCTTCAGCTGTGTCTTAAAAACTTAAAAGAGTTTGCTTACCTGACTTCATGGGAGAGACTATTCCACAGCCTGGGACACCAGGACAGTCCCCTCCTGTTTTTAGTCTTGACTGAGATACAATTAGCAGGTTATGCTCAGGGAACCAGATGGATCTCTGCAGTATAAGATATTAGTAGCAGTACTGACAGAATTATAAGAGGCATTGTAAATGAGGAGGATCTTAAGTTTAATTATAAATAGTCATCAGAACTGGCATGATATGAGAGCCATTTAAGGTCTAGTGCATAATGTTGCTGTTTTGGACTGTAACTGTAACAGTAACTGAAACAATTACTTTATTCATCCCAGGGGGAAATTGTTTTGTTACAGTGCCCCTTAGTAGTGTATAGCAAAAAAGAGTTAAAAAAAACCCCAAATGGATATATGTAATATGAAAATATGAAAGTAACTTAAAAAATTGTAATTTATCCACCCCTTAACAAAATAAGAATATAAGCCTATAACAGCAAAATAAACAGTATTTTGTATATGTACATATAAATGCAGTAGGATATGTACACAGTAAACACATATGTTACATTGAACTGTGTGCACCCTAACCCTAACAAGATCTTATCTTAGGCGAGCATAAAGACCATTGAAGTAAACTCTGAAAGAGGAAACAAATGCATGGCGAACAATTTCCAGCTGCTTAAAAGATAACAAAGGGCATATTTTGGAATATTCCTCAGTTGAAAGTAGCAGGGAGGAATAACTTTCTTGATGTGCTTATCAAAATCCAGCTTGTTTTTTGGGGGAAAATAATCTATTTTTGGCTCATGAGCCAAGGTATTAAGGGATGTTAGTAGAGACCTGATCTGGGGGCAGCAACCAGAACTTCAGTTTTACTGTGATCAAACATACAGCTGCTAATTTTGGTCAGATACTTGTGTAAAATTGTTAAATTTGAAGTAGAGCTCTGTATAATAATGTAGCAATGATAAAACAACCAAAATGTTGGATCAAGTGCCCTGGTCAAAGGATATGTAATGAAAATTAAAAGGGTCCAGGAAATGACTCGTGATGTACCCACCAAGTCAAAGGAGCACAGGTAGAAGAAAAACACCAGTTTAGGACACCAGATACCACAACCCATTTTTTAATCAATCAGTTATATCGTGATCAATTGTCCCAAAAGTTGCAGACAAATCTAAAACAAATAAAAATGGCAATTTCTCTGTGGTCCAATTATGACATAATATCATTGGGGACCCTGAGAAGAGTTTCTACCAAAAATCATTGGTAGTTATAACATATGTCACGTCTGTCTACCACCTCCAGAAGTTCTTGTGGCCTACTTGTTCTAAAACCATATGTTAATCATAACTTAGAGATATGTCTGTAGCTCATTGGTATGCTAGGATGGAGGTGTAGTGAAAGGGGTTGCCTTTTGGGCCACTTTAAAGGATTCGGGGACTAATGAGGGGGACTGGTTGATAACAGCAAGCAGAGATGGTCCAATAATACTAATGGTTTCTTGAAGTAATTTGGGAGGGACAATGTCCTGGAAGAGGAAACAAAATCAATCAAATCACTGAGGGTGATGGGAGAGATTGATCTAATAGGACGAGACAGATGTGGGCAAAGTATGGGGGGGCTGGGGAGGCTAGGTGGACACAATAGATGCTCTTTTCCTCTTGATTGTATCAAGAAGAAAGCATTTTTTAATCAAACTCATTCACCAAGGATGGGGCATATGAAAGGTTGGGTTATTGAAGAGATGGATATTGGATTTAAAAGAAACCTGGGATTATTTAACATTATTCAACAATTTGTGTGTCCTTTGGATTTAGTAGGGCAATGAGGTCCTTCATTTGACTGGACTGGTCATGTGGCCTCCATTTACATACATTACATTACATTTCCATTTATTTTGATGTAAGTTCGTATCAAACTTTTTACATTTGTGATCAGAGATTAAACCATCCATTTAATTGCCATGCCCAAGGTGAATATATACCTGGTCAAAGGTAAGGCTATAGTGGCAACCTGTACATATTGTAAAAAACCAAGTCTCAGTGATACTCTTAAAATCACTTACTGGGGCCTTGTTGCATCATCTGCATGACAATTAAAATCACCAACCATAATAGATAAGACATATCCAAGCCACAAAACTAGTTTTTGTTTTTTAACAGTAAGAAAGTATTTTTAAAAGCCACAGTTGGACCACCGCAACAGCCACTTAGCCTAGGAGATTTAAAATAGGGTTAAAAACTAAAATTGACTACATTCTCCTTTCTCTAGCAAGGGGGCAGTTAGTAGCAGTCATACAAATATGTTTGGATAATTACTAGTGCAAAATGAAATTTTAAAGAAAATAGTGAAGCAGTAGGTAGACAAGGGCACCTGTGTTTGTTCCGCCTGAGGAAACTGAACTACTTCCACACTGATAACTGAATTTATTATGATTTTGTTCATCATTATTATCATTTGCTTGGTGCCATTGTTTGGAAACCTATCTCAAAAGTAGAATCTTCAAATTTATAAATGGTCTAGTAAGTTGACTGGGGAGAAACAACTTCACCTCAAGTCTCTGTAGACCAGAAAGTTAAAGCCACTGACTGCCTCAATGTTAAACGATAACTCCCACCCTTTGCACACTGAGTTTCATGCTCTTCCCTCAAGAAGAGTGTATGACAGATTCACGTGTTCATCAGAGTGATGGCCTTAGAGAAGAAGCCGTTCTTGTATCTGGCTATGCTGTCATAGTGTTCTGTAGCACCTACCAGAGGGGAGAAGTGAAAAAATGTTGTGTCCGGGGTGTGGTGGGTCAGCAGTGATGTTTGCTGCCCATTTCCTGACCCTGGAGGAGTACAAGTCCTGGATGCATGGAAGTTTAGCACCAACAATTCTCTCTGCAGTCCTGATTGTTCTTTCCGGTCTGTGTCTGTCCTGTTTGGTGACTGAACCAAACCAGACAATCAGGGACAAGCAGAGAACTGACTGAATAACTGCTGTGTAAAACTGAATCAGCAGCTCCTGAGTCAGGTTAAACTTCCTGAGCTGGCGCAGGAAGTGCATCCTCTGCTGGGCCTTTTTGATCACAGACTCCATGTTGGGTGTCCACTTCAGGTCCTGGAGGATGGTGGTTCCTAGGAACCTGAAAGTTTCCACAGTAGCTACAGTGTTACCAAGTATGGTGATGGGAGGCAGTGAAGTCCACTGTCATCTCCACCATCTTGAGCGGGTTCAGCTCTAGGTTGTTCTGACCACACCGGAGGACCAATTGTTCAACCTCCTGTCTATATGCAGACTCGTCACCGTCGCTGATCAGGCCGATGACCGTTGTGTCATCTGCAATCTTCAGGAGTTTGACAGCACTATGACTTGAAACTGGCCTAATGGACATGGACAATGGAAATTTAACAGGCAGGGGTGATCTAATGTTTGCAAAGGATCTAGCATTTATGGAGCTTGACTCGTACTGGGGATTTAAAATACGGTTATCACTGCAGCTTCAATTTTTTTCCATCCTTTTTTGTCTCAAGATTTTAGAAATGTGCAGAACTAAATTTCTGTCGTACCACTTAAACCCATTAAAGGGTAACCTTTTTTCTATCCACTTGCCAACAATCAGTACAGCCAAAACAAAAAAATGCTTGTGCTGTTCAGTGGCCAACAGCATCATCATCAGGACCAGGTGCACTGGGCAGGTGAGGATGAAACTACCTGAATATGAAGTAGGCCATTGCTTAAAAAGGAGCATGCATCATCAGCAAAATCCTTCAATGGAAAAATACAAGAAAAAGTCCAAATGCACCTGCTCACCTCCTCCCTTTACAAACTGGGAGTTATTTGTGTATGCTTTGGTTTGCATGTGTTTGAGGGAGTAGAGATGGGCAGAAAATTAAAACGAAGGGTGGTTGCAGTTTTTAGTAGTGGGTGGACGGGAGGTGGAGTGCTGACAAGACAGAGAGAAAGAGAACATTAGTTCACCATAAGGAAATCATGTTGCATGGTTGCACGGAGCATCCATGGCATGACACCCGAGAGTGTGTGTGTAATCAGGTATACTGTATATGCAGGTGCGTATATGTGTGTGCATATTTTATGTGTGCCTGAGGCAGCATACAGATATGTTGTGAAACTGGGTATTCATGCATTTTAATAAGACTGTCTTGCATGTGTGTTTCTAAATATTTCTCAATTGCATCTGCTGGCACCTAAGGGGACCCCCCCCCCCACACACACACACACACACACACACAACAGGGATGCTGGAAATTGTATCTTTTTTTGTATCTCTAAGTGCTCAAACCAAATGTTCGGAGCTGCACACGCCCCACAAAATGCAGCATATGTTATCATAATCTTGAATTTAAACCAGCAAAGAGGTAAATGGACAATATGTATTAAAACCTCTTCTTACACACATGCACACACATACACACAGTTATGTTTCCAGGACTTCAGAGAATAATATGCTGACTTATCTTAATTAACTGGAGGCTTACTCCAATCGTACTTACGACTTTCCTAAATCTAACCCTAACCATAAAACATGTCTTCATCTTAAAATTTAATGGTTTACATTATGGGGGCTTTCTTTTTGTCCCTTAAGGAAGAGGTCCACACAACATGAGTAATTGAACACGCACACACTTTTTGAATTCACCATGAGGGCCTTTACTCTGACACACTCAGGTTTGCAGCGACATAAATATACATTTAGTTGCAACATGAATAACTAGGGTGAGTCGAGTGGCACGGTGATGAAGCCTAGTGCCTACAGCCTGCCTCCCCTTTAGTTAAACAGCATTCAGCATAACTTATGCAAGTGCCAATCACTCCAAATGAAAAGTGCAAATTAAACTCTCATGCTCAAATGCATAATTAGACCTCTGACTCGGCAGTGAAGCATAAAAAATTGAGGGTGGAAAGATGAGTGTCCATACAGGTTTTTCTTTTTTTTTCCTTGTACAGGCAGGTACGCTCATAATCATATTACACTGTCCTGGAAAGTGAGAGATGGCCACAGTCAGAAGAAAAGTCATACTG
Organism: Psettodes erumei; assembly: GCA_016785225.1. NCBI lineage: Eukaryota > Metazoa > Chordata > Actinopteri > Pleuronectiformes > Psettodidae > Psettodes > Psettodes erumei. Next base: position 372,202 of record JAFBJZ010000939.1, read on the forward strand.
AATGTTGAATATACCTAAAGCATATATTCTTCCTAACCAAGAACACTTGCAAACCACTCATTTACCTCTTTCCAATCATGCAAATCATGTCAAATGTGATACATTTTAAGTTGTCATTCTCACTGGATGAAATTCATTAAACTTCTACAGTATAAGGGGCATATCAATTAATCATTTACTTTTATATTGAGAATGGTTGAAACTGTAAATAATGACTTTTTTTTTTGGTTAAAATAGGAAACCTTTTTCCATTTTTACCAGAACACACACACTGTCGTTTAATTTTGATTCAGTCAGATAAACACTTGAGTATCAAACGTGTATTAATCCGCAGCTGAAAATAGTCCCCAACAAATGTACTTGTTCCTTCTGTTCCACTAACATTTGGTGAATACTACAGTGCCCGGCTGTTTGAGGAAGTTACTGAGCCTTTTTAAAAAATGAAACCTTATAGTGTGACTCACTTTCAAAGATTTACATTCTCAGTAGAGACAGGTGGGCTTGGAGCTTGGAGCCAGACAGGCTATGATAGTCAGTACTGAAAAGTGGACACATTGTTGGTTATAGTCTTTTCATAAGATTTAATAATGAGACAAAAATCCCCAGTCTCAGACCTTAATTGTGGCTTGCTTCCAATCTAGACAGGGTCAAAGTGGAATGATATCTTAAATCCATCACTGTATGCAAACCCACGGAGTCGACAGTACTCTCCCACACAGGGTGGAAATCCACCTACAAACCCACACAGGAAACACATGCTTACAGAGTTAAGATGTTGAGAGATTATCGTTCACCCTGTTGAAAAGTGCATGCCACAGGTGCAAATATCAAGCCCCGGGTTGCACACTGAAAATGAACACAGTAACACATACAAACACAGGCACTCTATCACACACACAGTCTAGCATGCACTGGAAAATGCAACCTCTGATACACATTAATACACACACATTCAAATGCATACCCAGGCTTGACTTTATTTTGGCACGCTGCTCTGCGGTGAGCGGCGTGAGGGTTTAGAGGGATTGGACAGCGTTGACTTTGCCGTGAACCTGCAGAGCCTCCGCACTCTCACAGCTGCCTCACTCATCATTTGTGCAGGGCCTCCAATCACGGTGGAAAATCAGGGCTGGGAAGGGCAGAAGATATATCACTCCTCTCCTCCCAGCCCATTCTCTCCCGCCCTCCCTCCATCTCCTGTTATACTGCACTCTCCAAATGCGAGGGGGAGCGTTTATTACCTTTCATTCAAGGCGGCTGTCATAACTCACATTTCTTTGAGTTTATCTAATATTCCAATTATACAGCTGCATATTTGACGACCGCTATATTTAAAAGCACTTCTCAAGGGCACAGTTGCAGCTCAGGCACCTCCAAGCAAGTAGAGTGCAGAGCAAGTTGGCTGGCTGTGGTAGTTCTGTCACATCATAGCCTCAGACTGCATTTCAAACACTCTCCCTTTTCAACAATGGAAAAAGCAAAGCATTTTCCACCATAGATATTTTACAGTAAGGATGGTATTTCAGCTGACTGTGTTGAAACCAGTGTGACAGAAAAGTTTTGCTCAGCATATTGAGATGCTGAAAAACCATTTTAACATTGCTCCAAACCATTCCCAGGCCAGCCGTGTTCTCTGAAATCACAGACTAAATCATATGTTATGGTGCACAATTACTCTCAGCTTATCTTTCTTTTTGTCTTTTTCCTCCTGGCTCTCAAGGTCCTTATTTATCTAGTATCTAAAACTCTCCCCAAGGTATAGTGCTGAGAGTTGACCAGTGCTGCTATCTCAGAATAGAACCTGAGAGTTATTTACGATGCTCAGTGGGGAGAAGAGAGAGTGTGATGTTATCAGCTACAAAAAAGAAGTAATGATGACATTTTATTCCTTTTCTGGCAGTTGCTGTTTAAAGCTGCACCAATCAATACTTTACATCAACAATAGAGCAAATGACTATGTGACATTTGAAGAGGGCCAGCTGTGCCAAACACAAAACGAATTATTACCAACACTGCACTTCCCTTCAAGTCTACGCAGCATTTTAGCATCTTTGAATTCATCGTTTAGATTTTTACAGCCCACAGTGTTACCTCTAATGGCGCTCGCCAGCAGCATGCAGTCATTTTAAGTGGAAACGTTCACTTCCACATGCACTGTAGCTCACTGAACACTAAGCAGACATGTAAAGTCAGTGATTAGATATGTACTGGTTGTTGGAGACCAAATAGCTAGAAGAGTGAATATTAGACTTCAGATTAAACAGGTAGTCAGAAGACTTCATATGATTGTCAATGGATTTAATAATCATATGATGTCATGTCTGTTGTTGCAAGTAAACCCTAGCAAGCCAATTGTATGACCCAACAAATAAAAGTGCAAACATTTTAAAACAGTAAGTCATTTGACTCAGCAGTGTGACATATGGTAGATATACTGCGCAACTGCCCCAACCAATCACATCATTTTACAATGTCAACAACAGTGTCACAGTTTGCAGTAGCACAAGCTGAAATAATGTTGCAAACCCTCTATGGATATGTGCAGCTGTCCATGGAGAACATGAAATCTTCTCCACTGCCCAAATTGCCTTATGTGGAAGGAGACCACAATATTGTACAAAAATATAATACGAAAACCCCCCTAATGTTTGAGTTTTCCTTTTCCATTTAAGTTCACCTGGGAAAAGCAATCACTTGCCATCATGTTTGTAGATATCACTTATCACCAATAATCAGGAAAAATCTAGGGAGAACAAGTATTGGTCTGTTGTTACTGATGATGCTGAGGGTTGTGAAATATTGGAGGCTGTTGCAAAGTGGTTCCTGCAGAGACAGCACATACTCTGCATCCCATACAGTCAGTAACAAAAAAATATTATGTTTTTGTCATAAAGTTATCTTCGAGTGTTCACAAAACATCTTTCCTCCAACAGGCTGTTTCCTCCTGAATGCCACAGCAATGCTGAACAGGTAAGGGCACTTCTGCAGGTCTCCAAAGATTTGTCGGAGATAGGAATAGAGTTTACTTTGTTAACATTTTTTCAAAATATTTTACTCCAAGTCCTGAAAGTAATAATTTTGCATGGTCTTGGCCAGTTTGAAGTAAATTGCTACTCCAAGATACTTGTTCCCTTTCTCTCCCTTTGTCTGTGAATGTTACTTTTGCTTTTTGTGTCTTTTACCATTGTTCTAAATTCCCTGAGTGGAGGGACCACTGGACCACTTGGAGTGTTCTTGCTTGTCTTGTATGTCTATTTCAAGTAGCGTCTTTCATCTCTGTCTCTCCACCAGATGTTGGCTCAAGCCTCTCTGTCTGGAGTTGAGAGCTCTGCTTAGGCTGAGGAGTTAAGATGTGATTAGACAAGGACTGATGGAAGTTAGACAGCAGACTCACTCACACAACAGGTTTCTGTCTGTGTGTTGTACCCAAGAGATAATCCCAAGGCCCTTTGTGTACACACAGTATGCTTGGGAGGTAAAGTGGAATTTGGCAGGTGGGGTTAAGTGCTCGCTAATTAAAAAAATGATTCACTGTAACATACTTGCAGTGAACAAGTAGCCAAACTGCTCATGTAAAAGCTTATTTGTTTGGTCATATTTGTTGAGCTTTGTTTGAAATAGTGGATTTTAAGTAGCCAATCACTTCAGGAAACAGCTTGCTCCCCATCTTTATCAAGACAGATGATAAGCACCTCAACCGCAAAGTTTAGCAACAACTGCATGTATGATGCAGGGGTCAGACAGAGGCACACAGGCCATGATATGTTGTGAATGCAGTAGAGTTGATTTTTATAATAACCTTGTGAATTAATAGCGTAAAGCCAGGTACTACCTCATTTGACTTCTTTAAGCCTTTCTTGAAAAAAGCCTTCAATATGCAGGTGCAGCCAAGTTACCTTGTGAGCTTATCATGCTCTTGGGTACTGTGAATGTGTTTTGTGTAACACTGAAGTTAAAAGGGCTACCAAACATAATTCACTTTTATATGTTAGGGAGCTGAATTGCATGTTAAGTCTGCTGTATTCAAGAACTGTTGGTATGGATTAATAAAAACCCCCCAAAAAATCTACAGTCCTGGAATGGCCTGAATGATAAAGTTACCAACATGGCCAACAGCAGCCACCTTTTCCAAAACTGACTGCTAAAGGTATATTTTCTCCTGGATTTGGCATTCATTGCACAGCCTGCAGTTACTGACTCTCTAAAGCTCTAAAAAAGGTTAAGGCCAAACAAAGCAAAATACATTTTCAGCTCATTCATTGCCTTATAACCCAGTAGAAAGTGAATAGGATTATGATCTACTTCAATTCATAATGAAACGTGTAAGTGCACAATTCTATTCGATTGTGGTTTCGCCCAGATCAGTGAAATTCAAGCTCTTCCATTCATTCCCAGAAAACAGGCAGGACCTACCAAAAACCAAACAGATTTACAGCAACAGCAGAGAAACTGAAAACAAGAGGGTGGATTACAGAAAAAGGAAAAAAGACAGAATCTGGAGTTTATTTTTAAATGTGCTGGTGGCCAAAGAAAACAGACTTCCATTTTAGATTCTTTTCACTCCAGCTATAAGCAGCATGACTTACTGACCTTCTCTCGTAGACAGGACAGACAAGAAATTCTCATAGATGGGTAAGAAACATTTCTGTGGTAGATAGAGAGAAGTGGAGTGGCAGTTTCTTTGCTTCTCTCATTTACTTTCATACCTACAATGTGGCTTATAAGCCACTCAGACCACAGGGCCAATTTCAGATGCAATTTCCTGGCTGGCCAAAAGCAGCTGTGCTCAGAACCTTGAGCCGAGCAGTGCAATATAAAAGCAAATGGAGCAAGGCTTCAACTCGTGTCCATTTAGGCTCACATATGTTCAAATTTCATGGGAAAATGAAAATATGGAATGTCACAGATATCTCAGAACATACTTTTTTTCTTGATGAAGCCTACAGACATGCAGGGCTGACACTGAGCCAAAAGTAGCCTTTTGTTTTCCCATCACCATCAACTTGAAGTATCAACACCATCAAAAAACAAAAAGTTCCAGAATTCTCATTTGGGTTTGTTGCTCTCTTTCTAGTCCTAATGCTGAATGTCTTTGGTAATATCATGCAAATGATATGCAGGGGCAGTTAACTTAAGTTGTCTGGAGCTCGCTGTTCCATCTCACTTTTAATTTGGTCTGACACATCACCCAGTTGAGGTATTTTGTCATCAAAGCCAACAGCAGCAGAATTTTCAACATCATTTCCAAGTCAGGTCTCAGGGCTGGTCTCGCTTGCTGCTGGCTGGCCCACGGGCTGTTTTTGTGACCAATAATCAGCCAGCCATTCCCTAAATAGAAATCAGCCATTCTGGAGTTTCATGTCCGCAGTTCTGTAGGGGGGGAGGAAATGTCCTAGCACTGCAAATCAAAAGCCACAACCATAATTTTCCAATCCCTGTGAGCAAACGAAACACGCAAGGTTTTACAGTTTAACATCTTAATATGTAAAATACAAAGGATGCTCTAGAGTGAGTCAAATGAAGAAAGAAAACTTGGAACTTGGAAAATTGCAATGATTGATGACAGGCAGCCAAATCAAAAGAATAAACACATGATGCAACATGGCTGCAATGTCAAAAAGTACAAAAATACTATATCATCACCTCATTGCTGTGATATAATACAGTCTTTGTATCCTGTGCTAAGACATGCTGTATATTGTGACTTCCGTTCACGCCCACCTCATCAGTCTCACCTCACGCCTGTGCTCTCAGCTGCAACTCATCAACAGTTAACCCAGTATACATTCACACCCTCTTGCACGTGGTCTCGACCTGCTCTCCTCGTCTCTTCGACCTCAGCCCTCTGTCTCTGTTTGCCTTTCACTGTCTGATGTTTACTCTGCTCTGAGCTTCAGTGAAGGTTTCATCCCACCTGCTCTTGTGGTTTGCTGTGCGGCATTTGGGTTCACACACCTGTTACATAATGTGTATAAGTCATATACTATGGGTTTCAAATCACATACTGAGTGCTATTAGAATCATATACTGAGTGTCCAGGCATGATTCAGGTTTCAACCAATGGTAGAAAAGGCGAAATATGATGACACATTATTTTCAAGCCTGATTGGTAACTTCGTGTTAAACAGTGTTTGCCTATCATATGGACAACACCTAGACTGGTGGAGTCTCATAAAGTTGACCAGACAAAGCAAAGAATTTAAGAAGTCAGTGGGATCCTGGGACCTACTTCAGTTTATTGCTGTGTTAAGCTTCTCTTTGCGCAATAAACATTATCACATCAGGTTCTGCAGACTTGAGCATTTTCTTCAAGACTCCAGTACTGTAGATGCTCCAGGAGTGTTTATGATGAAATGTCAGCAGGAGTATCAGACTGTTCTAGCAAAGGGACTGAACTTTTGTGTCCACATCATGACTTTGTTGAGCTTACAAATAAGTTGGTTTACAGTTGTTTGAAGGCAGAAGTAATGTGGATGGATACATTTAAAATTACAGAACACATATACACACAAAGCCATAATAAAACAACTGAAAAAGGTGAAATGAATAATGTTGATTATCTTATTGTTATGGTATGCACAAAGAGAAGTGCTGAAGTTGATGTGTTGGATAGATATGCATATGTGTCACAAAAGCACGGCATCAACTGATATGATATACCATGTAGTAATCTCATCTTGAGGCCCTGTTTTGAAGGGAGCCCCTGTCTCGAAATCGACTTTAAAGACATTTATTTTTTTAGGATCATATATATTGCAAATTACTGCACAAAAAATGGGGCCATGTATTATTTTAGCAAAAAACATTGTAGACAATACACTGGAAATGATTATGATAATGATTACTTTTCATAACCGTTTTATTTACTATACATGTACAGAGACCTGCAGATCTTGGTCCAGGACTAGAATGCTACATGTAATGGTCCTTGATAGCTATTTATTTTTTTGAATGTAGACATTTCAGTTGCTTTATATTAAAAAGAAAATACCATACAAATGTTGAAAATGTGAACCATGGCTCGATGCTGCCAATCCTCTTTGCTACTGTGAAGGTGGAAAAAACAACTGAGTCGATGAGGACTGTTGTTTTAAGATCAAGCTGCGCTCAGTAGGCATGGTGGGTCATTCACTAATCACAGAGTGTGGGTTTTTCTCCCCACCTCCTCCTGTACATGTATCAAAGTGTCCTTGGACAAGACACTGAACCCCATAGTGCTGTGAATGGTCAGGCCTCGCAGGATAGCTTGCTGCCATTACTGTGTGTGTTCATGAGAGGCAAATTAATAAGCACTTTGGTTAAAGCAGCCTTTTACCAATTTATCTTTTAATTCTGCTGCAATATAGCTGTCTGTCACCAGTGGCAACACTGTTGTTGTGCAGCCCACTAGTTGGTAAATTAGAAAGAAATCCTGTGCCATCACCTCCTTTTGTTGGATTAAATTTTTGTTTGTAGAGATGCTTACCATTCTTTTTAAAAGAACCAGTAGTAGTTCAAAGACAAGATCAGGATGTTCCTGGGATGCTACTTGAAACTTCGAGGAATGTCTCTACAACATCTTTATTTAGAAACATGAAAAAAAGATAACAGCAAGCAGTGTACAAAACATTTTTCCTGACAGTTAGCCTCAGTTCGATAGTAAGGTGAGGCATGCATTAACAGTGGAATATGGGATTAAATCTGAAATCCGGTGATAATTTTTGATTTTGTGGATGACAAGTTATAGAGTGAGGGAGGGAAGTGGATTGACCTGCATTATACATACAGCCGTGCAATATTGTATGCATGGAAAATGAAATGTGCTCATGCAAGTTGAGGCTTCCAGCATGCTTGAGCATGACTGGAAGCGCTACATTACTTCTGCTCCTCCACTCCTACATTTTCTCACAGCCATCCTTTCCCTGCTGCATATAAATGGAGAATTTGGATGCGAAGGTTGCAGTTGCAGCAACTACAAATACTACTGTGAGGTACTTGTGAGGTTAGATTTTCCTTCTAAGTATTTCTATCTGCACTCAGCCAGGCATTTTTTATCCTGCGAGTGTAGATATTCTTGTCAGTTTCCTGGTTTATACAGAGTGGTCGCCTTCAGAGCGGATGCAGTCTATTGTGAATACTGGGGCGTAGTGGCCAGAAATGACAATCGCCACAGTGACCCTGCTCCATTGTGCCAGCCTTCCTCTCATTTCCTGTGTCGCCCTCTCTGTAATAACACCCACCCTCTCCCACACTCAGTCTTTATTTAATTTAGTAGCATTGCCACTAGCTGCTGTAAAGTGGCTATGACTGTGTCTATCTGTGGCTACAGCCCCTCCTGGTCACACTTTCTGCAGTAAACAGGTGTTTACTGAGTCACAAGCTAATCAGTGCCATTGTCTCGTGATTGGCATTTCAGGTCCCCTGAACACACACATCCGTTTCTTACTCGCTGCCTCAGAGCTGAGTAAACACAGTCTCACAGTCGACGTCAAAATAGCAGGAAGCATGCTGTAAAAGTTGTGGAACACTGGAAGTGAAAAATTGCACTTGCAAATGGAAAACCGAGAGAAATTCCTCTGCATGGAGGTGAAAAAAGACGTCTGATTTCTTGCCAAGTTTAAGGAAAGACAGCAGACTTCCATATGTTGCTGTAAATTGTCAGAGCATAAGTGAACCATTGATTCTGAATAATGCTGTTATTGTTCTGTTAACTCAGGTGTCCAGTGAAACCTGATATAATCACATCTGGCTAAGTACAATACCGTGTACGTCTATTGTGAGGACCAGTCTGGGTTTTCAGGACAGTTTCGGAACGTCTGACAGTTTCCCCACTTCTTATGTCTTCACAGGGTTTAAAAGTTAAGACTTGTTCTGAGGGTTAAAGCATACAGCTGATGTCATTGTATATTTCTTCTTTTTTTTGATAATTCTAATGAAATAACCAAAATAACCTTCATACTCCACTCCAAGTACTCCATAGTCCATATTAGACATTAGACTAAACACAAATTTTCAAATATTCACAAAAGACCAAAAAACTATTCGGGGAACATTTATTGAAAGACTAACACAATTCACCCTCAAGCAAATACATTATATGCATTAATATCCCAAGCAACCATCCCCTACCCCAAAAATATATACAACAAATAAATGAATTGAAGTATTTAGCAAAATGTAATTTCTTAACATTATCAAACTGGAAACTAAAAAAACTTTCTTACAAATCAGCTCATCTTAAATAAGACTACAGCCCAACGCCTCTATAAAAAGGAAATCTGTCTACAATAACCTCTAACTCCAAAACTTCAAAGGCATTGTTATATTAATAAACACAATGACTGTTCCAATCTAACACTCTTATAAATCCATGTCCATCAACATTCCTAATCTGTCCTCAAAATCATCTCAATACGCTGAGCTTTCCAACAATCATAGGTGTCAGAGTAACCATATCCTCTAATTCTTCAGAAATTCCACCCCAAAATAGAAAAAAATCACATCAAACCCTTTGTGTGTATGTAAGATAGTCCTAAAACATAGCTTTTTTTTTTTCCAAACTCAAGACCAAGACTCAAGAACGTGTTGCCTCCTTTTCTCTTTAATCATAATCCAGCCCTGACTGCAAGGGACTTGCCATTGCTGACCTCCACTATTTTAAACTTAAAAGTAAGTATACTTTCAGGACTTTCATACACTGTTCACCTAATATGAATGTAAACACTATCAAATTAAAGGTTTAAGTCATCACTTCATTGTCATTACTTCGTTTTTAAATAAAAAAAAACACAACATAAAATGTTTCACTGCCCAAATGTGGAAAAACTGCATTCTACTATTTGTGTCTGCGTGTTCGTTTTTCTTTATGGATCTAGGCTTGATAGCCAAAGCAAATACTGTGTATTTATAGGCCAATTACAACAGCAACTTGCCAGCTCAGCCCTTTCAACAACTGCTTTTTGATGCCACGCATTCAGTGTAAGTGCCATACAGACACAACCCTTCATTTTTACTGACTGATTTGAGGATAGTGCCACCGCAATCAAAGAACAGAAACAGAACAAACCTCGAGGTAAAACCATGCCACACCTGACAGCATCAGACTGGAGACACAAAGTATTTAATAGTTTATTGCATAATTACTGCTTTGATGTTCGTGGCACGTTCAGAATGAAAGGAGAGAAAACACCCGCCACCACTAAGAGTAGAGCATTTCCATCTTACGACGCTGTAAGACATGTATAAAAACACACGTGTGAATTACAGGGCAGTCTTATTAACAGAAAAAAAGTATATACAACAGTAAAATTTGTTTAAACAATAATACACGAACAAAGGAGTTATACACTGGCGCATTTATTTAATGAGAGAGAGAAAAACATAAAGGAATGTGGCATTGCATTTCATGTCTCCCTGCAGAGTCTTCAGAAGTGCGCTCACAGAGAACGCTGTCATTTTTGCAATCTGAAACTGTTTGTTTGCATTGGTAAGTCACAGGAAAGAAGGCTAGACTGGTGTCTCCTAAGAGCTCGTCCTTGTATGCTTGGTTGATTGACAAATGTGTTTTGAGACTAAATAAAGAAGTAGTGCAGGGCCCTCATTGCCCTGTTGGGTAGCGCTGAATGAAATTAGACACATTCCCATCTTCATTGGGAAATATTACACTTCAGTGAAGGTAATTGTTTTTGACATCTCTTGCTCCTCAGGATTTTTTTTTAGCACTAGACATATGACATGAAACACATATTTGTACAAATATGTGTTTCATGTCAAATCCCATTCTTCTCAGATATGGGTATTAAGCTGTCTGAAAAAAAGTCGTATTGTACATTTTATCATACATCAAATGTTTTCAGTGTGTGACAGGTCAGGCCAGTTTATCACCCAGACTCTTTAACCACAGAGCCATGCTGTATTAATATGTGCAGTGTGGCGTTCAGCCTTGTTTTGCTGAAGTAAGCAAGGTCCTCACTATGTAAAACATAGTCTGGATGGCAGCATACGATGCTCTATAACCTCTATACATTGTTCAGCATTAATGGTGTGTTCCCACACTCTTCTGTAAATTGCAATTCAGTTTAACCACAAACTGCAGCTACCAAAATGGCCAAAACTTTGAATCAGTTCCTCTCTGGAACTGTTTGCATTGTTAACCTTGCAGCACTGGGGAAGAGAGGATTTACTGCAGGGCTGCTGTATTAGACTACAGCAGTTGTCAGTGTACCTAATAATAAACTGACAACTGAGTGTATTTCAATTGCTTGGTCACAATATCAGAGTTCATGAAAAATAATAGAAATGATTTAATGTAACCATGGGAAACAACAGAGAATTCATTTGCTGTGTTTAGTGTTTTAGTAGATCAAGTGAGATGAGAAAGTTTAAGAAAATGTGATTAAAAAATGAGGGATGTTTACAACACTTTAAGCCTGCTCTTTGATTTATGAGGAAGTCAATAAATTAAGATGTGCATATTAAGGATGGCTTTCTGAAATGCTATTCAAGCTCAATTAGGAAGAAACACTACACAGCAAACCAAATATACTGCCACACTTAGCTTTATATCAGGACATCTTACTGTGATGAACCATTACATTTATGCATAAAACCTCTTTCAGAACAATTAATCATGTACGTATAAGGCTAGTACCTCCAGTGATGCAGCATAAATGACTGCAGGAATTACAATTATGGAAGCAACCATAAGCCTTACATCGATCAAAGCTTTGACATTATGTTTACTGTTTAAATTTCCCCAAATTTCCTGAAACTATGTCAAACTGCCTTTGCCACCATTCCAGGTTGATGGCAAGGTGACAAAATATGAGAGACAGTTGCAACTTAATCTAGGTTGCTACTGTCTAGTCTATCTATGGGGCTTTTGTACCAACGTAATTTTGACAATTTCATTATAAGGTACATTTCTTAAACTCTGACCATTTGATGATGAAGAACCATTTGTACCAGCTGAATGTGCATTTAATATTGTGTTGATGGGAAAAATACTTTTACTCAATTTGTCATTTGAAGAAGAGAGAGAAGAGATACAGACTTCTGCACTAAGCCATAACACTTCTAGTCATCTCTAGTCAGGCCTCTGGTTCCCACAGAAGAACTAATGACCCAAATTAATGTGTAATTAAATGTGTCATTTGTAACACTCTTGATTGCTGATTGTTGACAAATTTTAGGTGTATCATGTAGGTATTTTGGGCCAGCCTGCACACATTTCACTGTGTTGTGGTGTAATAATGAAAGACATAGGCAAATACATGTACAAATGGTTTTTGACCATGCACTGGACCTGTAACATTTTGGGTGGAGTGATTGAAAGTGACAGTAATAACCTTCACAGAATCATAAAGTGGTCATGCAGTGGCACCTCTGTACCCATGCTTCTTTCAGGGTCACTGTGGAGTAGTATGCATCAGACAAGACTTATAAAGAAAAAAAATAGATTTCACATAAATGTTATAGCAAATGTAATAATTAACAGCTGATGGAATAATAAAAGTGGAAAAAAAAACTAAAAAAAACAACAACTATGAGACTGCTGGGGGGTGGAGCAGTTGCTTGGGGGACTTTGATTCATGACTAAAGTATTACAAGCTGGAGTCCTGCCCCTAAACACTCACAAGAAGTCTCTTGCCATGATTGAAACCATTCATCATATGTATGTGCTTGTATATTTAGGGTGGGGACCAACACCGTAGCAGTAATTACCATTTCCATGGTAATGGTTAAGGGTCAGAGTCAATCGCTAAGGTCAGCGACTTCTGGGGTCTGACACTTTGGGTGACACACTAACAAAGACGTATTTCTCATGGGTGTAAGAAACAAGTTTATTTGACTGTGTATAACGTGACAGTGCTCTTAAAATAATTGATCGATAATATCAACCCCATTGATTGCCCCCTGCATACTTGCCCTACTCCATAATATCAGTTGCTCCCCTGTCAGGCAGAGACTCGTGACATGAGCTGCAGACTGAGAGGAGGAGACTGTTGAGTAATATCTGCTCCCTTTGGCCTCATGTCTGGCTCTTAATGGCACTTCACAGCGGTAATGGTGCTGAGGTTAATGTTAATGTGGAAATGACTCTGTTTGTGTGCGTGTGTGTGTGTGTGTGCAGTTGAGGGACGGCCCAACTTTCATTCCTAGAGCTGTAGCTCTTTATCAGCCCGAGTCTCTCCCTCTCTTAAAAGGTTTATGGGTCAGGGCCTGTAACCCTGGCTCGTTCCACGAGGCTGACATAAGCCTGTGGCATCACCCTCCTTGCTCTTTTTCTTTGTCTTTTACAAACAGACGCGTGCGCACCGTGATTTACGGGTCCGATAGCCCCCGAGCCTGGGCCTGGAAACACAAGGTCTGGGCTGCCATCGATCCACCATTTGATTGCTTTGGTTTACGAGCTGCTCTGGTTTAATTGAAGTGAACCAAAGTTCCGGAGATTTCAGCATCTCAATGACAGCTGATGTGCGATTAGTGTAATGAGTCTGGAAAGTTGTTCTTACATCATACATCAAGTTTTTCTCTTACACGTAAAATGCTTTTTTTTTTTTTTTAAACTTTGTTAGTATCACAGCACATGTTTAGAGACTTGCACTGATTTTCAGATCCAGCATGAGAGTAAATGATGCTCCCAGAGTGGCAACCCACAATCTCCAGTGATAATCTGGTGTTTTTTTAAAAAAATCACATCAAGATAAAAATGACTTGTGCACAACTCAGATTCAAGCCGTATGGATAACAAATGCTAGAACTGTTCATATACTTCTATTTTACCCCATCTGCCTTGGACTGAGATCCAAGAGCCATCTGGCTCATTCTTTATTCTCCCCAAATTGATCCACCACTAAGCTAACCCTCCCCACACACAATATATATGACTTCACCCTCCCATTCTGCAGTTAACCCACAGCAAAGCAGCCATTTAAGTCTGGGAGCTTGGCCAAGGCTATATCTCAGAGCCGAAAAAGAGGGAGTGAGGTGAAAATTTGGATCTATGACTTAAAGCGCTGGCTTGAACCCAACTAAACAGTCAGGGGTTAGGGTGCTGTAGCCGGAGCAAACAGCTCTAGATCCGTGACAGTGGGTATGTGTGTGTTTCCCGGCTTCCTGGTATTGAGTTTCAGTTTTCATGCCGATAGAAGGAAACGCTGGTTTAATTTCAGTCTCTCTGAGTGCCTCTGGAGCTCTGATTTACAGCCCTCCATACTTTGAGGTAATACATTTCTGCTGGAGCAAGGTAGCTATGAGAGCACGTAGTGTTAACATTCAGATTAATGCTTTACTGTAAATACATACCCAGGGCTGAAGCAGATGTGAAAGGTTGAAAACTAAGTCCCAGAAGTTCAAGTTCAGCATATAGCTGATGTGTTTTGCACCAAAGCAAAGTCCATTCTGAGCAGGTACGGTTAGAATTCTTCTCCATGAAGGCAGGCAAAGAGATGACTGTCCAACTATTGACCACACACGCTCATCTCCTTTGTGACCACGGATCTTCCGGATGAGGTCTTGCAAATTTATGGCCTGTAACCATCTAGAGATGTCATTATACATTCTGAAGCAGAGTTGATCTTCCCCTCTGTTCTGTCCCATTGAGCAGGGAGGTGCTTTGCAAAGGGCACAGGTCCCCCAGAAAATGAGATGCTGAGGTTATTAACTTTTATTCATCAGCTAGGTTGTGGAGTCAAGACGGAACCCAATGGCTCTGCTCAAAATGTGGCCCTACACCAGTAACAAAGACAAGCTAATAGAGACAAAGAGTCTGCTGGTTGATTAGTTCCCTGTTTTTTTTTATTCTTTTGCAGAGGCTGTTTTACCGGTGTCACAACAGCATTATTATAAAAAAAAGTCAATATATTGACAAAAAAGATTCAGTCAAGTATGTTGGCTAAAGTAGCCTGAGAACTCATTAAATGTGGTTGCATGAGAAATCTCACCCTTCTTCTCAGAGTCCTAACTCCATTACTGGGATTAGTACAAATCACTATTTCCTGTCATTGTTGTGTGTCCAGCAAAACCCCAAATAATTTACATTGCATAATTACATACATTGCAAATATACTGTATAAAATTTTCACTCACAAACATAGTCCATAAACTTGTATAATACCACTCAAATTTGCATACCATAGGTAGCAATGTAGGTAGTAATGTATTCTGAAAATAAGAATATATAAAGTTTTATGCTTAGCTCAGACACAATGGCGATGCCATCACCCTGTAATATGTACAACTAATGAATCCCTGGTAGTTTTAAGGTAAAACCTGTTTTTTTTTTTTTTTTATCCAATGCTTGGTGGAAATAACCATGTTTTGGTTAAGTAACCCAAAGCACCAAAAAAGCACAGACCTCCACCAAGGCTGAACAATTCCTCAAAATTAAAACTTTACCTCATGTCCACGTCCATTTCTCAACTAATCATCAGGAAAAAAAACCTATTGAAAACACTTGTGGATGCATATGCTCCTGGAATTAGAACATATTTTAATTATATTACTTCACTAATGTTTTTCTATTATTTTCCAAAAGGCACTCAGTTAGTGTAGCCCCATGTGATATCATGGAGATATGATTTATGATTAAAAGTGTGAGATTTGGCTCCACAATGGCAAAAATGTTCAAAGATTTCCTGTATCCAGATATTGATCTGCATCACTCCGAAGAGTTAATGGTTTCTAAGTTACACAAAGAGCTACCTCTGGGAAATATTGTGTGATCCTGCTAACACACAAACAAACTGACAAAAAAAAAAACATAACTTCCTTGGCAGAGGTGATATAATTAAAGCTAACACTTGGTCAAAACAGATATTGGTACTTGGTAAAGTGAAATCAGGATTGTGTTGGTGCTATCATTTTTTTCCCCTTTTTCCATCTACAAAGACATGGAGAGTTTATCTGTGTTATTGAAACAAATATAATGGCCTCTATTTTGAATCTCTGACATTCTAGCAGAGTTGGTGAAGGAGTAACCAAAAAATTAATTCAGCAAATACACCCAACCCGCAGTTTCAAAAATATAAGTGGATGTTTCGGCAGGAAACATCACTGAAGCACAATGTGAAAAAGAGGGATAAACCCACACAAAGCCACAAACAGGAGCCAACATGACACAGAGAAAAAAAAAAGGAAAGTGCACCAGCACCAAAGGTTCAGCAGCTGTCAGTCAACGTCAGTCAGCTCCCGGGACACTGACGACAAAGTGCATGCTGGGGGATGAAAGACTTTGTTGCACCTCGCTCGCCTGGAGGGTAGAGAGAGCAGGAGACGAACGCAGCAGGCTTTGCCCTGCGGTTTTTTCACTTCATCTCTAGAACCATGTGGAATGTTTTGATTTCCATAGGCGATGGAGCTGGCAAAGACACGGAGTGTGAACCAGACCCTGGCAGTCCTGCTGCGTGCCTCGATGCATGTGCTTGTCTCCTTCATTCACCTGTCACTTCTGCATTTTTTTGCCCTTCTCGTCTGTTATTTTATTTTTGCCGCTCTGTTTTTTTCCCCGTTTGGTCAGTACAGAGACAGAAACACAGCAGTGAGTCCAAGCAGCCAATGGGAGGCGAGCACAACTTATTGTTAAGTTCTCTGGGTAGTCAGTTCAATGAGACACCAATGAAAATTACTATAAAAGATATCACTAGCCTACCACACAATAACTATAAGTGCATAAGGGGTCTGTGAGGAAAACCAGTTTCTGTGACCGTTTGTGATCTTCCCAGCTCCTTCCATAAGCTGCAGAGTCAGAGTTTCATGACTGACAGTTAGTGCTGTAAAGATTTGTGCTGATAGGACAATAAGTCGTTCACCGTGTGATCAGTTCGTTTAATGTTTTTTACATCTAGGTTTGGTGGAAGGGCTTGATTGTGAAATGTTTGCACAGCCCCAATCTTTTGATAACCAGTGTCTTTTTCATATGTCTTTGAACTCGAACTTGATTTATGTAAACCCGCTGCCTTCACCTCGGGTCAACTCCCACACAGACACTCACAGAGGCACAGAAGAGAGGGAGAGAGCGGTAGAGGGGGGGAGTGTGAAAAAGTGATAGAAAAACAGCATTTAAAAGAAATTAAGTGTGCTGTATATGCGAAATAGGGGTGTGTGTGCGTGTGTGTTGTGAGCATGCCGGAGCTCGGCTCGGCTTGAGAGACACGGAGCAACTGAACAACAAATAATGACAGTTCAGGGATGAGCCCAGAGCTGTCAGCAAAAATGGAAATAAAAAGGGCTGTGAGCGGCCCCACAGCAAGTCAAAGTGACAGCCATGTAAATAATATTGGCAGAGTATGCTGCAATTTAGGCATAATTTACCCAGCCCCTCCCTAACAAAGAAAAAAAATGACAATTTGTCTTTTTGAAGGTTAAAATGAGCTTCCACGAAGAAAAGGCCTGTGTTCTACAGTGAGGGCACTGTGAGGAGAGAGCCTGAGCAGGCCCATGCGCTTCCTACACCACTACCTGGCCTCAGCTCTGAAAACCATTATGGCACCATCTGTCTGTCATGACCTTGGCATATATACACCTCACGTTTATGACGTTTAAACGGAAAACAGATGCAAAGCGCCTTTAAAGAGAAGTCTGATCCACCTCTCGGGGCCAATGGATCTAAAGTGTGAACGCTGCCTTTGAGGGGCTTAACTTCGCTCGCCGTAATACTGAGCCGACCCCCATCAAATGAAAATACCATACAGAGCTGGCAACCATGCATCATTATGAAGACTGGCAAAAGCAGTTACTGAAATACCAGATTTTTGAGTCCCTGTGCGTTGTCTGTGTGATTCTGTGTTGTGTTGTACAGTGGACAGTGACACTTCCCAGGACTATATCAGAAAGGCACTGCAGAAATGCAGAAAAACAACATGGAAACAAAGTGAAACAAAACAAAGTACCTGCTTGGTTTTAGCAAGGTGTACTTAGTAAACTGACAACTGAGTGTACATACAAACACAACTGCACAATATGATCCCGGGCTTTTATCAACGAGATTTTAGCACTAGCTAAATTACTCACTTTTAGTACAATCTATACAGTGGCTTTGCAGAAAGTATTCAGAACATTTGGCTTTTTATGTTCTGCTTTCATAACTAAATGGATAAAATTGCCATTTGTCTCTTTTTCAAACAGGGCAGGGCTACTGAACTTTAAACTCCCCCCAATGCTGCATCAGTGTGTGAATGTGTCAAGAAAGCACTGTATATATAATGTAGTATACATACTGTATCAGAAGCTCTAAATTCTATGAATGGGTAAATGTGATCTGTAGTGTTAAGTGCTTTGAGTAATTGACTAAAGATAGAAAAGCATTATACTGTAAATGCAGTCCACTTACCATAAATGTAACTTACCTCTGCAAACTTTGATAAGGGCCCCTTAGACACAACAGCAACTTACCCTGATAGTTCTGAATTCATGAATATTTTTTAACACAATGAACAATGAAGCACACTTTAAACCAGGCATTTTATCTTACACCATCAAATGCACATTTTAGAAGTATAAAACTTCAATCTTTGATGCTGACACTGAGCCACAGCCTTGTCTTTGCTCCTTACCAAACTCCCTTTATCCTCACAGAGACAGATTAAGTCATCAGACCTTATCCAGGAACCATAGACCTAGTGTCCATTTTCCCAGTGCCTTCATGTGCAACACTGGACCTGGTCTAGCCCTGAGGAGCTGATTAATCTGTACACTATCCCCGCTTTGCAGTTTGCCCCACTCTGCTTGCCTCAAAAACCCAAAGAGAGAGACAGAGAGAGAAAAAGGAGAGAAAAGCCACAAGGTGCAATCCAACACCCCTTAGGAGTTCTCTCCCACTGAGTGGGAGTATTGTGAAGCAGCTCAAACACCGGTATGTGTGTGTGTGTGTGTGTGTGTGTGTGTGTGTGTGTGTGTGTATGCCAGCACGGGTTCCCAAAGGAGCAGAGAAAAAAGTAAAAGAGCAGAAACACGGACTCATGGACCGCCCTTGTTCCTCCTCCACTCTCACCTCCCGCAGCCCTCAGCCATGAGAGTGGGGAGGTGTTCAAGGAGTAAAAGTTCAGCCTCTCCAGTAGCAGCAGCAGCAACAGGGTATACAGTAAAACCTCGCCTTTACAGGATGCCAGGATACTTTTGTAAATAATCAAGGATGCACAAGTGTTGCGCCCAGCTTCAAACAGACATCACACAAGTGCTCTCTGTTGACTGCTGTGTCCCAGGAGAAACTCTGTACAGCCTCTGCCATTGAAAAGAAAACAACAACAGACAAGGGAAAATAAAGTTCTCTGAATAAAAACACACACACTCTAAGATCTGCCTCACAGTGCCACATTGTTGTCTGTACTGTCAGGAAAGAAAATGCAGTGGTACATTTTTACTTTTAGATTAAAGTGACCAAAAGCCCGAGAGTCTTGGTGAGGGAGTTCTGGGAAAATTACATATCTCACTAAAGTGATCAGAAAGTAAACAGAGATTTGATATTGAGTTCAGCTGATATTTATCTGTGAATGTCAGTCCGTACTTTTCATCCAAAAGATTTATATGTTTCTTAACTTATGAAGTTATGTTTTATATTTATTCTCTATGTGTGCCTGCCAGCTTCAATGCCCCCCCAACACACACACACACACACACACACACACACACACACACACACACACACACACACACTTTTGCCTCCTATCCCTTCTCTCTCCTGTGTATTATTAAGTGGTTTCTGTCCTGGTTTAATTTGGAGGGGACCCATAGCTGGGTTTCTTTAATCCCCCTAGATTTATGAAGGCCCTGCTCTCAGCAGAGGCTGCCATCATTGAATGAGTGTGCAGGCGGCAGAATGACAGGAAAAGAAGAAGAGGGAAGTGGAAAAGGTAGGTTTGCAGCTAGCCCCCTGCCAGTTGCCCCTTCTGCTTTTATTGGCCACCATTAGAGCACTTACAGTTAGACCGGCTAGGAGAGGCCCTTGGGTTCCACTCACCCTCATCCACTTTCAGACAAACTTATAGTTCTCAGTCAACATCCTGCTGTCTCTAAAATGCTTTTGAAAAATCCCCTTCTTTTTCCCCTGCTCTTCCTCTGGTACCTCCCTCTTGCTCCCATCCTGATCTGGGGTAAGTCCTGTCAGGTTTTTAACTCTTCTCTCTTATAGAAGGAAAAATGGTCTCCTGTCAATTATGAATAAAGAGCTTTTCCACAGGATGATTGTTCCCCTCTCTTTACACAAGCATACCATATAAACATGTTGGAACACCACAGAGGAAATACATTCACACACATGGACACAGTGTGATTGATAGCTGATCACATTAGGGAGTTGAATGACTATTCATGACTCCATACACTAGTGTAATACCTCTGTGTTTGTGCTTGTCATATGTTTGTCTGGCCAGCTGCGTGAGCAAGCATGACTGGAGGATTCGGCGATGACAGTCCCAATCAATCACAGCGGCCACTATAGTGCAGGGTTCAAGAGCCGTTTTGGCAGCGAGATCCCCTGGGGGCCTGCCAAGGCAAAGAGACTGAGCTGGAGTAATGATTGCCATTAGGCAGCTTTATGAATATTTATGACAGACATCTGCACTCAAAACATTGCAGGAATGCTACATGGGACTGTGAGTTTGTGAAGCTGTATTGTGAGCCAAACAAACAGGAGCTGGACAGCTGATGTCCAACACACAATCCTCCACTGGAATTAAAGTTCACAGGTGAGGAGGTGTCGGGGAGCAGCAGGGAAGTCAGGTGCCCAAGTTCATGCACAGTGGACTGGATCAGCTGCAGATCCTCATACTACACACAATTAGAGGAACCTTAGTGACCAGTGCGAATCATAGTGAACCCAATATGTACGGATAAACATGCATCATCATCTTCTTCCAACAGGTTACGTTAGACATTTAACCAGCTCCATTTCTATTTGAATGAAAAATAACAGTGAGCCTCATTGTTACTCAGCATGAAAACATTTAAAATGTATGCAGTATGGCTATCAAGCGCTGAATAAAATAAATCATAAAATAAATTCCATAAATCAAGTTCACTTATCATTTCAAACCCTGTGTAATATTTGTATTCCCTATAAGGACTTAACAGCATATCTGATTTGGTTCACTGACTTCAAAGAGAACTTCACTTACTTTCTTCTTTCGCTTTCTTCTTCTTTATGTAATACCACTTCAAAATGTACTGACATCAGTATTGCGGGTTTTTTTTTGGCACTTTACATTATCTAACTTTATCTAACTATAATTTATCATATTATAAAGTAATATTTGTACCTCCCAAAGAATATGTTTATGTTATTATGTTATGTTATGTATGTTGTTTCATTTTCAGTGAAAGTGACTGAAACTGCATCATTATTACCACTGGGAAAAGATAAGCCTTTGCAGTAAGGACTATTTTTTTTTAAAAGAACCGCATCAACAAGCATGTTGTCATTTTTCAGGGTCTCTGTCGTACTAATGAACTTGCAAACAAGTGATTTACTGCAGCAAGGAGACGTTCCTTTTATGTTGTTCACGTGGCCTTGAAATCATGACTCAATGTTCTTCAGTCTGTGGAGCTGCCATTCCTGCCAAATGATTTAATTGTGAAACTCCATCACAGTGCTGCTTAATAGGACACATTTACCAAAGTGATATTAAGCATGCATATGAGTTAATTACTTTTGCATCTCAAAAAAGGGAGGGCCAAAGACACATTTTTCTAAATGAAAAACACAATTAGGATTCTGTTGTGTCCGGAATTGGTGATGTATTACAGGCTCAGTTTATGTGTATTGAATTCTATGTTTTCCCAAAGGAATAGGAATTAGTTAAGTCTTTAGTGTTCCACGATGAAACTAACAGTATGCACAGAACTGCATCTGATTAAAGTGATGTGAATGGGACAGAATGCTTGAGAAATCCATCACATATCTCATTACTACATTAATAGGAGGTCAAACTTACCTGTCAGCACTTACAGTCGGTTAAGTAGTAGTAGACATAGTTGGAGTAAGGAAATTTGTAGCTCATTTTTGAATTTGTTGTGTATACTGAAAGAAAGAGTGGGTGGTTTTGATTGCTGTTTAAAGCTGGCCCTGAAAGAAATTAGCATATGCACTGACATATCATGTCATATCGTATTTCTTCTGGCTCTTATCTTACTGTTATAGAAATACATACAAAGGGGATACACCTATACTTTATGAAATCCATGAATTTCAAAATCGCCAATTTTATTTTAAAAACTTCACATGAAAATATATCTTCTTAACTTTAGATCACAACATTTTTGAAAGATTGTGGTCAAGTTTCAGGATGCAGCACAGTACTGAGCCAGTTCTTCTAACCTCCAGGTGACTGCTAAAGGTGGTGCAGTTTCACACAAAATCAATTGAAAGGAACGGGTAGATGCAAATTTACCTGGGGTGGTGAGAACTTTGTGTGAAAATGTTGCAACTTTATGAATATGTATCGTACATGTACAGCTATGAAAGGAAAAATGACAGACAGGAAGGGTAAAACAGCATGAGGTGGAGTTTCTGGTGACCGTAGCTGGCAACAGATGGTCCAGTGTTCAAATTTACAGTGGCTTCCCCTAACCCCACACTTAACTGTGCTGTAGATTTCATTTTAAATGCATAAACTGCAATTTTCACCCCCCAGTCTACACTCTGTCGAGACAATGTGGAAGCATAATTTTAATGATATTTGTGAATTATTTAAAAATCAGAAAGCTGTCATTATATTTTTATAACAGAAATGTGCTTAAACCATTTGTTGTGACACTTCAGACTCCAGTCAGGTACATCCTGTTTACTTTAATTATCCTTGAGATGTGCCGAGAACTTGATTGGAGCCCACCCGTGGCAAATTGAACTGATTGGATAGCTTTAATTTTCTCCTTGAATTCATTTACTTTATTTCACTGTACTGTAAATTAGTCTGCAAAGCACGCTTGTTTGGTTTTTTCAAATGTGCTCCATAGAAAATCTCCCATGACTTGACACATTCGCACATGCAGAGGTTTGCCTCCCTGGGTCACCTCAGCTCAGAAAGGGGTGTTCTTTCGACAGCGACTGACACATCAAGTGAGGAGCGCGTTTCAAGTGGTGCCAACAACCCTTCTGTCCTTGTCCCTCCTTCCAGCTTTTGTCTGCGAGTGGTGTGCTTTGCCACAGACAGGCCTCCTATTGAGGCTTGCTGACCCCCCTGCCTACCTCTCCCCACTGTTGTTTATTGAGGAAGTGTCATCCAGGCTCTTATTATTCCAGCTGGGCAGGAGCTACCTCTGCCATCCAGCAGTTTGGCACAGGACTGCTGTGAAAAACGAATAAAGGGAAAAAAAGGGGAGAATGTTAGAGCAGCGCTCATGTACACATCCATGTCTGTGCCTTTCTGTCTAAGCTTAAAGATAACAAACAAGGGGAAGTCATTTTACTTTAGCTCAGTATCAGAGGGTAGACTTAAAAAAAGTTTGGATGACCCTGCTGAGGGTGTTATCCGTTACATGCGCACTCTCCTCTATGTCTGGAGGAGGGTGGACCCACCGAGATGTCAGAAATGAGGTAATCAGTTACATGCAAGGGAGTTGGAGGGTCAAACAGGGTTGGCTTTGTTTGCAAAGGGACCCTGCCAGTTCCTAGCCTTCCGCAGTGTTTGAGGGTCTTGACGCAGAGCCGCTTCCTGCTCTGAGCGCTGTGTAGGTGATCTGTTCCAGCAAAGGACTGGCTAGTCAGCAATGGCTCACGCAACAATGGCGTTGCAAATTTAACATGGCATCTCTCATTTTCTCCAGAAGCAGTATTTCATTGAAAAGATGGCACCCCAAACTGGTAGGATTTAGAAACATTATTCATTCAGAAGGTTTTTAACCAGCAGTAAGTCACAGAAATGTTAGCAAAAACACCTCCCTGATCCTTAGCTGTAATTGTATATACTGTGATGATATATTGCCTGCATCAATACTGTTTGGTGGGTTGTTTTTGATTATGTTTTTTTAACCATCGTAGCTAACCAGAGTAACTGAGAGCACGGTGACATCCCAAAAAAACCTCAGGCAGGGCAACAAACACAAACAGTCAGTAAAGAAACCACAGTTAGTGACTTAGATTAGCCATCATTTAATTAGAAGGATCAACTAAATTGAACTGGAATGTTGAAAAAAAATGTTTGTGACCACAACTGCAACAACAGAAGTTGGTCAAATTTGATCTAGAGAGTTGCCACAGTTTCATAATGTTCCAGTTTTTTTCTCAACCAACATGTTTACTTTCCTGCCTGTACCAACACATTTCACTGCTTGGACCTTCACCCGTGTCCTACACTACCCACTTGTAACCACAGAGGCTGTGGCTACCTGCTGAAAGTTACATCGTGTCACTTTCATCGCCTTCATCATTTCACATTTCTGGTTCTGTTATACTTAAGTAGTGCATAACACCAATCACATACAATGAAGACGTGGATCCTCAGGTGTCTGAATGTGTCCCATTATGCTTTGTGTTGTGCACAAAATGTCAGCAGGTTGTTTTACAAAATTTGTTGGAACAATCAATAATTCCTCCAATAGAACAATGCTGCCAGCATGACTAAAAGAAAAAAAAATGTTTAACAAAAGTGAGAATCTCCCATCTCCCCGTGAGATGTGGAAAATCTCAAAAAAGAGAATTTTTGGTTGAGATCATTTTGTCACACATACTGTTCACAAATTTCACCATTTATTATGAACACACCCTATTTCTGATATTTGCATTCACTTGCAGAAGTGCAACTCCCAAATAAATCCATCCAGCATGAGTTAAGTAGCACTTACATTTAGCCACTTTCCTCCATAATACTTTGTGTTTGCAGTTTTATTTGATGCTCTGTGTCTTTCCTGCCTATCAGACATGGCCGTGTCTGATACAGTGGTGGAAAGCTTACCTGTTGTTAATGACAACATTCAGTGTATTTTGCTTCACAGTGCCCTCTGTTAACTAGCAAATAAAAAGAGCTTGAAAGGTTAGTTGTAAAATTAGCCATTGACAGACTGAATTATTATCTGAAAAATTACCATTCTTTTATACTCAGCAGTTATTGGTCGCTCTTCAGGTGGCTGCACAGACTCTTCCCTCACAACACCTACTTTTCATTTGCTGAGTGACTGCGGCTGACCTCCCTTTACTGTTTCCCACCCTGTTTTTCTCAGTCTCTTTTTACAGATTGTTTATAATTAACATTGGGAGACAGAGAGAAAAAGCACTTTTTTAAAATTAGTGCTTCACTAATTGTGCTGCTTTATTATGTTTTTTTTCAGGCCATATGAAAAGAGTTATTTAGCGAAATAGAGAACAACAGGTCCATGAATCCCCCTCATTTATTTTGACTGTTACCCCTGATTCAGATCTGCTTCAGTTCCTGTTTGTGTACCTTTGGCCCTGTGTGCTGATGGTGGTGGGTGGTATGAATATGAACATTACAGGACAGAGAAAGTGCACATTATTATAGCCACTGTATCCACTGTTGGCTAATACCAGGGGTTATGAAAATTACATTCGCCTTTCCACTCGCTTGTAATTTTATCAACTCTCCCATACCCTGGAGTCACTGTTCATATGCATGTTTGTGCAGGAATATACAGTTATATAGAATATGCAGTATAGGTGAGTGTGCATATGTGTATGAAGTTTCCCTGTAGCCATGTTTCCTCATTTAAATTTGTTCACATTTCTGAGCAAGCCTATTTTGGTCTCCTTGTCCACACTGTAGCTGTTGTACTTTGTATTCTGTAGTTACGGCGTAAGCAGATTTCCATGTCCTCCGTTGCAGCCTGTGAGACTGAAAAAGTAACTCAAGGTCAATCCACGACAAGGATATCTGCTAAGGGGGTGAATAATGCAGCGCTAGTCAACAGTAACAGGTGTGTGCATGTGTGGGATGGGATTGACTCCTGTTGTTATTTGAGTGTGAACGAGGTGATTCAACTTAGGTGGAATCATCCACTCATCCACACCAAGGAGTTTTCAGTATACAGTATTGTGCAAAAGCCTTTGGCCACCACCAGCTTTCCCACTGACCTTTATTCCAATCTGTGTGAACTTTAGCATATCTAAGCCTTTTCACCCTGTTCCCCTTCTGGAAAAGGGGCTTCTCGGCTGCTTCCCTTCTGAAAACACCATTCCTGATCAATCCTGATCGTTTTTTCTGAAAATCTTCTATTTGTGACAACTACATAAAGATTTCCTGTGTTTTCTTGTATTCTAATAAAGAGATTGAGATATAATTATACATGGTCATTATAGCATTGCCAAACAATACATCTAATGATGGCCTAAGACCACCTTCACCTTACTGTAGGTGTGCAGAGGTGGACAGTAAGGACTAACATTTACTTACTTGTACTTCTAATGGGGCATACCTTTTAGTCTTACATGAGAAAAATCATCACTTACATTTGTGTTGTTACGTATGGATATATCTGTCATGCAACTTTCATTTATTTCTTACTTTAGGCATTCATGGCACCTTTACCTCTTCTTCTATTTTCTTGTGTTTCCAGTGCTTTATGCCTTGTGCTAATCCTGTCTTCTTTGCGCCAGCTTCAGCCTTCAAGCTACGCCTTCCCAGCCTCCAGCCCTTCATTAAAAATCTTCAACTTTTATTTGAAGTGTCTCTATCTGCTTTCCAGTCCAGATTACTAAAATGGAAAATAAAATGAAAATATATTGGCACGAACTGCACCTTCGCAGCTGTGTTAACCACCAAACTTTATCATGGTCACTCTTGTGATTGACAGAAGAGAAGACAACAAAAGAAGGTTGGGAAGGAAGCGAAGGTTGGGATTAAGATATAAATACGGACATAAAACACACACAGTAAGTGCCTCAGTCATGCCTGCATTAACCTTGGGGGCCTGGTGGCAAAATGTGTTGTTGAGCCCCATGTCAGTTTAATTATTTCTCCTGACATGTGGATCTTTATCTCCCATGAGTCCAACACCCATCCATGTCTCTTTTTGTTTGTTTTTTTTGCTTCTCCCAGACTTGTGAACTGTATACTTTAAGTTGCTATGTTTCTCATCATCTGTGGGTTTTTAAATGTTGCTAAGACAAATGACATTTTACTGAACTTGGGCTTCAGGGCATAATGAAACTCACTTCACTGTTTTCTGACCTTTCGCAGACTAAACAAGCAATCAGGGTTTTTTTTTTTTAAATGTCAGCTGTATTGAGCAACCTTGATGAAATCATACAACCTTGACCTAAAGATTAAGATAAAAGGATATAAAATGCTAGAGTACACTAAGAAGAAGAGGGAAAAAGAAAGTCAGAATAATGTAATGTGTGTGAGATAGTAAGGAATTACTGCAGGGTTAACTGACAAACAAGAAATCAAGATGGTACTTGACCTTGTGTGGTACAAAATAAAAGTATTTGTGTGCTTCACAAAAAAACAATGAAAATGAAGCCTGGTATTTTTTAGCAGCGACATGATTAAAGTTGTGCATTTCCTTGCTATGGCATTGTAACTCCTTTTCTTAAAGCTAGTGTGCACAAATAAACATACATGAAATGAATGTATTAAATGGTCAAAGCAATAAATGTATAATCCAGGTTATTACAGTTTTAAACCAGAAGCATGCAGTACACGTATGTAAGTATCAATATGAAAAAGCTGCTTTTATACAATTCTACAAATGGCTGACCTTGGTGGTGAAGGTGATATTCTGAGTTCATGCAAAAAGACTCTTCAGAGTGTATGAGCATAGAATATGGTAATAGCACCAATGTGAGCAATGGGCATCATCTGTCACTAAAGAATACAAGGAGCAGGACAATAAAAGGCCACTCAGTCATTCATTCTCTCTCAGCCTTGGCTTTATACATAAAAGCTCTGAAGTTTCACTAAAAGGCAGGAAAAAAGGAGGAGACACAGAGGTGAGGGAGATTACAAACCTGTGTGACTGTCCCAGACTGGGATCGGATACACACCAGTCTGGACTCTTCAGACTCGATTTGACACGAGTTGCTATCCAGAGGTAGACCCTGACACTTTTTGTTTCCAACTTTATTTCCTACCAATGTCATTTGCATTGGAGAACAGAACTCCCTGTAGTCTAATGTTCATTAACAGTTGACCAACAACAAATTAATATTTACCAAAGGCCAGTCCTCATTAGCATTCAAATTTAACATATTTTCATTGATTGACAGATTACAATGTGTAAGTGCTGCAGGCATTGATGACCTTCACCAAAGCACCTTGAATTTGCCATGGTTGTTGCTTAAACCTAATTTACAAGTGATAATTTTATATTGTGCATATTATAGCATACAATAGCTTAATTTGGTATTTCAGCATTGCATGAACTGCAGCTCTCACTTGAAACCAAAGGTGTATGTCCTGAAAGGGAAATGGGGTCTTATTTATGATATTTCTACCACATGAGACACACGTGTGCATCCATACAAGACACATTTAGTGTATGAGCAAGTGAAATGAGGCTGTGATGGATAGAAGTGACCTGGGGTGTGGACATCATTTGGCCCAGGTATTTGGAGTGCGTACTGGCAATAATCAAGTTTGCATTGTTCATAGTTACATTGTTTATTCAGTGTAATAAATAATTGCCAAGCAAACAAGTTCTAATATTCTAACATGATGAATGCCTATAGCCATGGAAAACAGGCCCCTGGGCAAAGACATACGAGTTGATTTTCATCTCTTTGCGGCTGTTTAAAGGTTCAGTTGCATCTCTTTGTGGCAATCTCTTTGAGGTTGTTTTTAACTCTTTTTTGTGGTGTTTTATTCATTGCAGTTTGATTGACAATGCCAATTTACTGTATAGTGAATGTTACTGCATAATGTCCAGGGTCTTTTGTTTTGCCGTTCTTATTTCAGGAGGGACCCTGCACCTGGTGAAGAAGTGAAGAGCATGATAGGAATGTTTATTCAAGGCGACATCAGCAGCTGAACTGCAGTTTAACCATGTTAACCATGACTCAAAGATAACAACCTTGAACATAATGAATCAACGAGGGGTGGAGAGAGAGATTGAACCCAACATGGTAGCGCTATAAGTGATCTCTCCTTCATTAGATATACAGGACATGAACAAACAAGGAAGAGGGTGACAGTGTTTGCAAAGGGCTGATGCACTGTAAATGGCTTTTGGTTAATAAGCTGACACATGGCATTGTTTGCGTTCATTAGTGGAAACATGCGTCTACAGTAAAGGTCACTGTTGGCCTTTGCATCAGCTGGAGCAGACACAAGTGTGGAGGTTTCCTGTGCATTGAAGTGGAGTGGTGGTTGAGTGGCACATATTATAGGAATATTGTTAGTATATATAGTAAGAGAAAACTGTATCTATGTCATAGACTATGATATATACAATTAATATATATATAATATATATATATATATATAATTTATTGACAAGCTTTTCACACACTTTGTTATTCTGGTGGAAACCATTCTGGAACACTGGGTGTTTTGTTTGTATGCCAGTTTGACAAAATCGGTGATCAAGTAGACAAAGAAAGATTTAGTGAGACAAATAAAGGTTAAAAAATCAACAGGGAAGGATAGAGAGACTATGAGCAAAAATTGAGCTTTGAGCATTTCTCAGCTCTATACTGAAGCTTCAGTGTTCAGTGATTGATTGTAGTATTTTTTCTTCTTACAGTGTTTCCCATACATTTTTTGATAATTTTACTTTTATTTAACCAGCTAAAAACCCATTGAGATCAGGATCTCTTTCACAAGGGTGACCTGGCCAAGATGTCATAAGAACAGTTATGAAGAGGTGACAGAAGATTAAAACATACAATTTTACAAATGCAATAGTGTTTTCAACAAGAGTGCAGGAGCTATAATGCAACAACAAACAATAATATCAAATTTAAAAACACAAGCACTGTCCAGTTGCCTCACACTGTCTGTCCTTCAGGATAGAACGGAAGGCTCCAAGTTGCATAACTTTAGAAAGTTTCAGTTTAATCTGTAGAGTGTTCCATGCTGAGGGGGCAGCAAAGCTGAAAGCTCTTTTTCCAATATCAGTCCTTACCCGAGGAACAGATATAACAAGTGTAGTGCATTAAAGAAGGCATAGCACCTGCTTGTTTTTTGCAGTAAAGTGCACAGATCAGGAGATGTTCTGTGGTAGCACCTTTTTATAAGAAAAAACTATGAGCTTGGTTTTATCTGTATTTAAAACCAATTTAAGGTCATATAAACGAAACTGGATAACATTAAAAGCAGCTTGTAAAAACTGAGTGAGGTTGAACAGCAATAAATAATGGTGACGTCTGCATAAAATGGTACATTGCATTTGATAAGTTGTTACAAAGATTGTTTATATAGATTGAAAATGAAATGGGTCCTAGGACTGAACTTTGGGGGACCCCTTTGGTAATGTCCAGAAAAGAAGAGGTAGTTCCAGCCACCTGAACACCTTGTGTTCTATTGGACAGATAGGTGGCAAACCAGGCAGCTGTATGTTTAGATAAGCTGAAGTGGTGTAGGGCATATCAGCAGGCCGTGATCTACTGTATCCAATGCAAATCGATAAAGCGATACAATATTTTTTGCTGTCCAGGGCCTCAATTATATCATTTAGGACCTTCAGTGCAGCATTAACAGTGCCGTGCTGTTTCTAAAACCAGATTGGAATGAAGATAAAATATTTGATTAAAAAAAATCTTTTAGCTAGTCACTGATTATCCTTTCAAACAATGTAAAATACACATTTTTTATTGAAATTGGTCTGTAGTTATTTACATTCGTGGGCCCACCCCTTTTAAATGGGGAAGAACAAAGGCCAACTTCCAGATTTTAGGAATTTTATCGCTGATACGACTCAGGTTAAAAATATGCAAAAGAGGTTCATCAATAAAATCAGCAGCCAGTTTTAAGAAAAGGGGTCCAATTTTATCAGGTCCTGCTGCTTTACTTGTGTCCAGCTTCTTTAGTGGATTGGTTACCTCAGAGACAGATACAGACGTAAACTCAAATGGACAACTGATGGGTCCACTCATAGCCTGTAGAGTCAAGGGTGTGGTTACACTGCAGAGACCAGCATTGATGCATTTGAGTAAGAACTTATTTAAGGAACCAATTAAATTGATAATAATAATAATAATAATAATAATGTTTGTTTTTTTCACTAATCAAATTGCACCATTTTTAGCTTTGCTTTCTCTTCAGTATTTTTCATACCTGAGTGGCTGGGCTGCAGTTAATCTGCACAGTTATTTTTCTCACCTTTAGCTTTTTCAATCCATCAGGCAGCTGCACCAGAATTTACACAATGTGACCAAATGACAACAGTTTTCTTACAAACTATTTTTTCCAGCTAAAGGTTTGCAGTTGGTATCTGGTCCTGTCCACACCAATTAAATAATACTGTATTTGCAGTTAAGACGAGAATACTACTGGTCAATACACAGATCAGCTGTAACATTACATCCATCTGCCCTATTGTGTAGGTCCCCCTCCTGCTGTCAAAACAGCTCTGAGCAATCAAGGTATGGACTCCACAAGACCTCTGACGCTGTCCTGTTTTGACATCAAAGCCTTTAAATCCTGTACGTTGACAGGTGAGGCCTCCATGGATCAGATTTGTTTTTCCAGATCTTGGATCAGATTAGCATATTTTAGGATCAGGCCAACAGCTTGAATTCTTCATGTGACTAAAACCAATCCTGCACATTTTTTTCAGTGTGGCAAGAGGCCACTGACATCATGCAATACTGCTGCCATGAAGGAGGGTACGTGGTCTAAAACAATGTTTAGGTAGATGTCACAGTTACATCCACATCAATCAAGGACCCAATGTTTCCCAGTAGAACATGAGCCAGAGCATCACACCCTCTGCCAGCCTTCCTTTTTCCCGTAGTGCATCCTGGAGCACATGATGTAAAAGAAAACAGGATTCATTAGACCAGGCCTCTTCCATCGCCCCACGATCCACTTCTTACAGAAGAGCTAACACACAGAATTGTGGCTATTATCTCCTGATCACATCACATCACAGCTGTAAAAGAAACACAGACAGATCCATTGGAACTTGGCCTTAAAAGTGATTCTTTTGGTGGTGGCTGGTGTTGTTGATGTTCTAAATAGATTGTAATATACTGCATCCAGGCAAGTGTGTATTGTGTTGGGTTTATTTAAAATATGGAAATACATTAATATGACTGCGGTACATAAACTGTAAGTGTAAATGCAGAAATGTGGTCACATGGATCCAGACAACATAGCTAGTTTTCTGGCCCAGCAGTGTGGTCACACTGTAATGGGGCTATTCTTTTTAACCCATCATTTGTTTGTGTTTAAATCCTATTATGTGGTAAAGACCCACTGTTGCATTACAAGCTGAAAATGTGTCCTTAATATTTTTCAAACCTAATCAACATTTCAGTGATACACTAGATAGTTATAACAAGTGTGTTAAACATGCTCAACAAGGGACTGGCTCTCTGCCAGTATTAGATGGCTTTGTGACCGGTTTGAAAGGAGTCATTTTGCAAAGGTCAGTTGTATTAGCCATTACAGGAAATGATGCATCGAATGTGTGATTAAAATGGGGAAATGCACAGAAATACTCCAACATTTTTGAGGTTTTGATTTTGTAATCTTACAGGAAAACGCCCAAACTGTACTGTGCTATTTGCTTAATGAAAACCTTTATGTGGTCAAGTTATAGTCCTGCATTGGTAAATTGTATATTTATTATATTATTTTTCTCCACATATACTATAATGCATTTGAGAGCAAGGCTGAAGAAATTGTGTTTGTACCCTGTCCATTCACAACACTAACTTCCGAGCATTATTTTAGTACGTGTATATATTTTAAGAGGCAGTGTGACGACTTTTCACCAAGCGTTTTGTTATTCAGACTGACTGTTGCAAAATACAGACATGAATGAACGTGGACTTTGGTGAGAAATAGACAGTAAACAAGGCAAGGAGGAGAGAGAGAGAGAGAAACAGACAAATCACCTGTGCTGCTGAAGAAGTGCCATGACCACAGCAGCGCTGAGTCATGCCAGGAACAAGGAGGGGTATGCTGGCAGTGTCACCCTGCCCTTCACACAGACTGTAACACAAAGTTACAGTGGCATTAGAGGTGCCTAAATCATAAACAAGGAACTCCCTGATTTCCAGAAGTATGACAAAATCTTTTTTTGAATACAGAAAAAAACTTAAAATCTGTTCACACAGCATTCATATGGTGTCACATGACATGCACATGTACATCTATGACTTTGAAAGCTTAAATTTAATTTGATGTTGTCTAGTAGACTGTCAGATGATAGTCAGAGGTGAATAAACAATTTAACCATGCATCAAGATTCACCTGGTAAGCCTGGATACAATTAAGCTTATAAGGAAAGGAATTCAGTTCCTGCAGGTGAACTGTTCATGACTAAATATTTCTGACCAAAAATGAAACCTGAAGATAGTGATCAGTTCCACAACATATTTCAGCAGGTTCCTGTCTGAGACTTCCCTCACAAAAAGAAAAAAGGAAAAAAAAGACAACAGACAGTGATGCATCATATTCTTAGATCACAATCATTTGATGATGACATTTGTCCTGTTTTGGGACAAGTGTTGTCTGTGATATAATTGTGTATATATATTTTTGTCCCTGCAACTGATACCATTCCAACTTTATTCCCTCTTGCCTCCTTCTCCTCTTCTCCAGCCCCCTCTCTCTTTCTGACTTTCTGTTATGATTGGACCTGATGAGTAGAGGGAGTGGTTGCCATTTTGGCAGGCAGAGTTAAGGAGGCTGCAGTTTTGTGCCAGGGGACATTGTTTATCTGACTCAACCGTCTGACCCCCTGTTTCTTCTTTGGCCCTCTGACACTAGGACAGGACGTCCTCAGCCGTGCCTTATCAGCTGGAACCACAGCAGTAGAATGGGCCCAGGGACCAAGATCTCTAAAAAGGTCTGTAAAGTCAAAGTGTCTGTATGTGACATGCACTTTATTTTCGATGTCAGGAAATTAGCTTTCCCAAGCTAAGTTGTGTGACAGTGTCTAAGACAAGACTTACTTAGTGCCCTTATGGAGATGCTTTGGAAGGTCCTTGTTGTGTAAAAAAAGTCTGAAGTTTCTGAAAACACACACACACACACAGTCTATGCAGGTATTACACATAGTCACATGCATGAGACCCACAGCAGTACAACTACACCTGATGAAATGGGATAAAGACTGAACCAAGGTCCTGGCTTGACTGTTGGGTATGAGAAACCACATGCCTCGGTGAAGATCTTCACGATCAAAAGCCTGTCCCGTCACCGTCCAAAAACCTTGTTGTGCTGCTGTAACTCTGATTGAGTTACATGTTCCATTATCACTATGATGACAAACCCGTCAAGAGCACATTAAATCTGTATGAATCTGGGATAGATTTTGAGGTCTCTGTTTTGGTTTTGTTGTTGTGTTTGCTGTCTTCTTCCCACTTTTCCGCAAAGCTCATGTGAGGCAGGGGGTGTCGCTGTCTTTCTCCAGACACACACATCTCGCCAATCTGTCTATAAACACCTGCTCTTCACTCCAGCACACTGCCACATCGTTCTGTCTCGTGTCTTCTCAGTGTTTTGTCTTTGTGAGTCTGTGAGACTTTTTCCAGTGTTTTCAGCTGCTGGTTTTCTTGCAGCTTTATCTTGGTGCCTGTTAATTTAGCATTTACCTGTGTGCTCAGGTTATTCCCTCATGAGCCTCGCTGCCTCGCTAACCTTCTCTTCCTCTGTGGTTGAGGACATTCAGCTGATGACATCCAGCTCCTTGCCTCCACTGCCTGCTCATTGTTAAATAAACTATTTTCAACTCTTTAAAAATTGATTATTATATTTGTGGGATATTTTTAAAGATTTGTATCTTCAGTGCCAACAAGAGTAGCCGACTTGAGAGCCAGAGACAGGGCAGTAAAGTTGTGCAATGACACACAGGTTTTGGTCTTTTCATGGGTTGTGTTGACTGTAAACAACGCTATAGGATATCTGCAACTATATCCTGGAAGTTTTAACTTTCTTGAAAACTACAGAGCATGTTGATCATGACTGACACTGACACAAAACACTCCCACATGAGTTCCAAGCATGGGTGAGTTCATTTGTTTGATAACAAATGGTTGTCACTCTCAAGTAAATGCTTTTACTATGACAAATGCCTTCCTTGATCCAGGTCTCTATGCCAAAACACCTGTGATGTTGTTACACTGGATGAACATTAGCTCGCTAACTACCAACTGTCTAAATAATCAAAGCAGCCAATGTTAACGTTAACATGGGAGCGCTAGGCTCTAGCACAGACCTACGCCAACACTTCATTTGTAATGTTGTAACGTAGCTCATCCACCCCTCTACTGAATTTCATGGAAATTGGTTTGGTAGTTTTTGGTGTAATCCTGCCAACAGTCAGACAGAGAAAAAGACAAATGCTCAACTTTGGATAAAAAGTCGAGCATGTGGTTTTGGATCACAAAGCCATTAGAAACACCCAACGGGATACACAAATGAATTCAAGCTTGTGGGTGTGATGGCTGGAGCTGTGTTATTGTTTAGCCCATTCGAATAAGCGGCGCTGGTCTGGGCCCTGGCTGCTTATCTTTCCAGAGGGAAGATAAGCAGGGTAAATAGAGCTGAACTTGCAGTGAGAAAGGATTCCTCTTGTTGCTGTTTAACTGGTTCTACTGTTTAAAAGTCTCCAGATGGGAGACTGGGAGTTCAGGAAGCATTGCTGAATCACTTTCTCATGTTCACTGAAACACACAGAAAAAAGATTACTCTGTGTGTTTGGACTTAAAGTGTTAAATAAGTGTTTATGAATGAGAGGTCGTGGATCTTGTTTTAAAATGCATCTTGTGAGCCCCGTTTGTCTGCATGCTATTTATAAGAATGATGACAGACCATCTCAATGGATCATTTATTAGCTGTGGCTGCTTATGTTTGTGTATGTGTCATGACTTATCTGGTGCGAACACCTTGTAACAAGTACCACATAACTTGCCAGTGAGTAATGGTTTTGTAAGAAAATGACAGCCCCGAGAGACTAAGGATACATCTTTTATGAAAGTCAAGCTGAAACGCTGTGACAAAGTGATGGAGCAGAAGATGAGTTACTGTATATTTTTCCCACTCCAATAGATGAATTGGACAGAGAAAACTCCTCTCCTTGGTTTCCCTCTGAAGTGACTGACGTTTACGGTGATGGATCTCCTAAACGGTGGCTCGTTATTCTATTAAAGGTACCCTCCTAACGACTCGCAGGAAGCAAAACTGATGACAAGGTAAAATAGATTAATTAAGGCACCTCAGAGCTGGAGCAGCCACTTAATCATAGATCGTGCTTGTCACAGGGATTTAGGATCTGATTGACTTGAGCAGATTATGCCTCTCTTCATTTTCTGCTTTTGTGCAAGAGAAAATTAATTGTCAGTGACATTTGGTTGTAATCCTCTGCCACCCTCTATCTCTACTTCCTCAATTAATTATTGGCTTCCCTCTTATACTCCCGTTCCAAAGAATGTCTTTTGGAGCTGCATGCGGCGGGATCGCTTCCTCAACTGCTCAGGACAACATCCGGTCTTTGGCCGCGTCAAGGCAATCTAATTATTAGCTGTTGCTGAAGCAATATTCTCCTCACATCCTTACACTGCATTGTCAGTGCTATTATCCACCATCTTGCTGACACACACACACACACAAAGTCTGAGAGACAGCTGAAGAGTGGGAGGGGTCTGGTCCACCTTGACCCCATCATTCACCTGTGACTTTGACAGCTCATTTCACTGAGCGGGCGACAAGTAGAGGAGAGGGGGAGGATAAGAAAGGTTCAAAATGGAAATGGTGGTAAGAAATGGGAAGAGGAGAGGAAGAAGAAAAGTAAGAAACACAGGAGGCAAGAAATGAGAAAAGCGCTGAAAAAAGATATATGAGTCGAGGTGTGGAGGAAAAGGGAACGTAAAAAGAGAAGCTGGGAAAAGCATGGAGATCGTTGACAGGAAAAGTTGGAAAGAGGAGAAGAGAAGAGGGAGTGAAAAAAGATGTGGCCTGTGAAGGAGAGAAGGAGGGAGGAAGTGAGAGGTGGAGGGGGAGAAGAAGTAGGGACAGAGAATGTTCTTAGTCAGTATAACAGCAGATGGAAGAGGGGGGAGAAAAGAAAGGGAATAAATGTTGGCTACAGATATCTGACAGAAAAAAAGCACAGTGTGTGTGTGTGTGTGTGTGTGTTTGTTTACTGTGTCAAATTAAACCGCAGAGGCAGAGAGACATTTCATTTCCCAGATATGATTGATGGATAATGTGTGTGTCCCAGCGAGGTGTCAGATGGCATGTCCTGACGTCACACACACACACACACACACACACACACACACACACATATACCTTATGTACAGACTAGCTTGCACTGATGCCACAGTTGTCTAGACAGGCAAGCAGGGAAACCAATGAGATCCACAAAAGCCTATATATTAAATAATGGCTGGATTTAAAGGCTTGCACGGACTAGAATAGGCTGATTGATTGATCAAATTTTACGTGTAAATACAGTTAAATATAGTTTTAATTATCAAATCAATTAAAAGTACAGTCAAAAGGAAATATATCACAAAACTATTTTCTTTATTATCCCCCTTTTTTGCATTAGTGTTTACACAAAATGGAAAGGCTATGAGGCAAAGAGGCATTGTGGCCTTTTACCCACTGGAAGGCATTTAATGTGAAAGGTTAATTAATGGGGATGCAAAAAGCAGCAAAGTTGAAGTAATTTGGAAATAATCGAAAAGTGAGAACTGTATTTCTGTCAGAAAAGAGAAGCAGGAGTGTGGTGAGTATGTAGTAGTGTGTAGTTTCTTCTCGGCCTGTTTAAATGTGTGCTGCATCTTTAGCCCTGTTCAGATGTGCGGGTAGCAGCAACAAGGGGAACACTAATAATCTTGCTATTTATTCTATTTCCTGATGTACAAAATTGTCCAGCCATATTTATGAGAAAGCAAACAGGGAATGGCTCCAGAGGAAATGACGGCAGATTGGGATCCATCTATTCTAAGCTTCCCTCTGGTCTCTGAGGCACACAAGGAAAGCAAAAGGAAAACAAAGATTACTACAGAGAGCATGAGAAACAAAACTCTGACAAGAATCCTGGAAAAAGCTTGAAGAGAAATAGATAAAAGAGAGTTTAAAAAGTGGCACGAGAGTCAAAGGAGAGGGAAATTACAGATCCATCTCCAGGCTTTCACAGTCAAGGTAATGGTGCTGACATGCTCAGTGCTGTGATGCATCCTCTCAGTGTGGGTCGTGCCCTCCGGGAGCTCTGCAGCGCTTGTTTAGCATGTCAGTATGATGTATGTGCAGGCAGTGAGTGTGCTCAGCATTAACTCTAAGTATCCCCTTCACACCACAGAAGGAAACAACTCCTAACCTCACCTCTGCCAGAAAGCCTATTGGACACGCCATCTGTGTGCATTAATTGTGATTAAAAAGTTGAACTGCAGCATCAACTTTTCCCCCACTGGTCTCTGACCTTCCACACTCTGACGGGCTCCAGGGTATGCATCAACAGCTCCATCCACATCATCATACCACTTTTTGTTTTGTTACAGAGCTCTGTGCCACAGTATTTGTTAGAGGTAATAGATTTTGTCACTTCAGACTCTTTTTCTGTACATAACAGGCCATCAGGGTGAGGTAAGCCTTGCATTGTTTGTGTGAATTTTTGGTCGCTAAAGCAGAAACCAGACAGCATGCAGATTTTAATGGGCTTTGACTTGCTGGCTGAGACTGGCTGTGTACAAAATGTGCCGTCTGCTGAGAACGAGAGGGGGATTGTTCTCGTGAGGAGACTCCAAGACGTTAATATCAGAAGTGCATAGTGCATGTTCAAGAAGGAATAAAGAGTGAGATACAGTGAATGTCTACATCGAATGAAGACACTGCCTCATCTCCAGAATTTGACATGATTCTTTGACCTTGAATTAGTGCTTGAGCTAGCAGAGTGAAAAGCCCCTTTTCTTCTTCAGACAGGAACCTTTCACCTCCTTAAGAGCTGTTGTCTTTCTTTATAAAGATTATGTCTTTTCAGTTTGAAGTCAAATTGTTGCGTAATTTGGACAAGTCTTAATTGAGGAGTGTTTAAATCAGCAACACATAAAAACAAATAAATTTGATGTAAAACATACATTGAATTGTTTTCTGGCAAAAATCATTATGAATATGCAGCACAGTCTCAGGGCAATTTGAGTACACACTCACAAAAAAATAATGTGCTGTACATTGGCACCAATTGGCAATATTTTTCTTGACAATCCTTGACTTTCAAACTTTAATTTTTTAGTTGCAGGGGATGGAGGGGAATGTGAATTAATTAGCATTTCCTCTTTGACTTTCTTGAAACTTGGTTAAAATTTGTGCTGCATTTGTACAGACTCCTGTCTATACAGTAAATAGGAAGCCACCACTGCTGGTTAATTAACTTGGTCCAAAGCTGCGCTATCAATTTGTTCTTTTTAAATTATTTTTCTTTATTTATTGGATAAACTAATGTAATAATAATAATAATGCAGCAAGCATTAGAGGTGTTGGAAGCTAATTTTCTTACTTTTGGACAGAGACAGTTTTCCCACTTTCATGCTTTGTGATAGGCTATGGTGGCTTCATACTTAATGTATGGAAATGAAAGTAGTGTCAAGGTGTGTCGAACGGTATAATGTGATCAAACGTGTGCTTTCTCCCACCAAGAGATGAGGGAGCAGTCTGAAGTTATGTTAGCATTAGCTAAGGCTCCTACTATATACTGTAATTCCTGTGCAAAACTCATTTCCAGTAGCAATGGAATAATTACACTGAATTATAGGTTGGTGTAGAAATAGACCTATAACTGACTTGCACTGCACAAAAACAATGGAATCAAAGCAGAAGGTTTTGGTGAATTGGTGTACCGGTGTTTGTTAATGAAGAGTGAGTGCATTTCTGTATATCACTGGTCCCTGGAAAAAAAAAACCCAAAAAACTGACTGACATAAGATGCATTTGGTTGATTTTCCCTTTCATATATATATATTCCAAAAGCATTACCCTCAAAGTTAGAATTCCAACCCCACCCCACTGCAGAACAGCCCCTTCACAACAGCGGCCCAAAAGAAATAGTGAACGGGCAGGGGTTCTGCACAAAGCTGGCACTCAGCTTTAATCGGACAGAAGATGGCTATAAACTCACATCATAAATAACTGGACCCAGGGATCATGTTTGTGTTGAGATGCAGCTTTGAGGGTGAACCATCATGCATTCCTGCAGTGTGCTTAAGCACCACCGAAGCTGGGAGGCTGTCAGGGACCCGGTGTAAATATCCTGCAGGGTAACTGATTTGTCTTTGGTCATAAACACGACATAAAGCGCTAATATACAAGTCAGCACCAGTGTAAATTACACCCCCAGGGGAATAAAAAATTCTTCAAAGCATTTTAATTCCCTGCCTTTGACTCACAGGCAACGCATGCCTGTGAAGCTAGTCAGCAAGCAAGCACTTTGTTGAATTTGATCCCCAAAAGTTTGAGTAAATAATTGATTGATTTCTGCACATAATATAGAACAAAGTCACACTTTTCATCATTCCGTTCAGTCAACATAAGGTGGTTGTTAGATATTTACAAACTGGCAGATTATCAGTTTAAATGCTTTGCTGCAAAACCGCAAAGAAAGAGAATCCATGTTCAATAATTAGAAGCCAGAAAGACTTGTTTTTGGACCCGTACTGATAATCAGCCAGACTCACGATCAGAAACCACTGCAGCTGTTGTCATTGGAGCTGCTCTCAGTGCAACACAGAAACATACAGAGAGATGAGAGAGGCAGGGGGAGAGAGGACACGCTCTGATAAGACAGCACGCTGATGAAAACATCAAAGATACCGTAGCCTCTGCAAGAGAAGTTTGGATCATCAAAATAACTCAGTCCATCAGGATCAGAATGTTTTAGTTGGTTGGACGAAGCAAACTTTGAATGATTGACATTTTGAAGCTGTCTGTGTCTTTCATGGGATTTTGAAAGTATCCCACTTCAGTTTCCTGAAGGGAATGAGAGGTCCACATTGTCAGCTTGGGCATACTAACAGTGCTCCAAATACATTTTAGGGTAGCTGAAGGAAATGCTGAGAATTTTTTGTCTATATGTTTTATAGTGTATTTTAAACCTACCAAGTAAAGAAAAAGGAGATCCATTTTTAAAATGAGCATAAAAACAACTTTATAAAAATCTATTCACACTATTTCTTTTTAAAAAAAAGGAAATACAACTATTTAAAGCACCAGATACGCACACATAACACACTCTCTAAAACTGGCTTGTCAGAAGCCTGAGAAAGCAGATTTTAAAATGTGGGCAACACGGGTGGGACTCATCTCATCTGGCAGTTCGTTCCATCACACAGGACCAAAGTAATTCAAAGCTTCCTCTGAACACCTGGATATTATTCTAGGTACACGTAAAAGGCAATGACCAAATCATTTGGGTTTAGAATGGAGATAAAAAAAGAGCAAGTAAGCCCTTGGGAATACCTGCTTTTATGTAAATGTATTTTTCTTAGAATGTGGTTAAAATCTTCATCTGAACAAACACCCTTGAAGAGATGAATAAAACAAATGGCCGTGCTACTGTGTTTGGATTATTGCTGAGCATCCCTTTGTGCCGATGTACATTCCAGCTAACATGATTATATTGGTTTTGTCCAGTATCTAACAAGCAGCAGTTTTCCTAATGGAAAAATTAGCTGTCTCTCGAAACAAACCCTACATTAAAGCCACGTTTCTATGATCTATGGTACATACATGCTATCTCATGTGCCCCAAATCTTTAAAATCAGCTGATTTCTTGTGAACCAGTTCCATTTATCTTCCTCCTGTTTGCCCTTGGAAAACCACAGCTTGTCCCTTTGTGCAGGAAAATGTTCAGGACACGAGGTGTGGAATGTAAAACTCTATCATCATCAAGGCTTTTTTTTCCCTCGGTACAGAGCCTAATTGCCATTTTCTCCTTGTGTGAGTGTGTGCCTCAGACAAGTTGTCCATCTATAAACTTGCAGAGGGAAGGTCCCCCCGCCCGGGCCTGCCATCTGTCACCCAGGCACCTGCAGGGACTACCGTCTTGTGTGGCTTAAGAGGTGAGATCATTAAGATGTTAGAATAACTAATGTCTGGCTGTGTTTGACTCTCAATCACACAGACCAGGTCTGGGTTCACACTTCCTTCACAGTGATGAATACTCTTGCGTCTGGAGAAGCAAATAAAGACGCATCACTCAAGCGATGGTTTTCTTCTCATCACCTTTGGATGGTCGGACTCCAGTGTGAATCCTGCCACCCACTGTTTTTTTGCATGTGTGTGCAGCTCGGAGGGGCCGCTGTCCTGCTGAGATGCATACACACACACACACACACTACTACCCGTGAATATAAAGCTGACCACGTTCAATCCCTCCTTTAAACCTTGTCTTTCCCTCCCTCTCTCTTTCTCTCTCTCTCTCTCTCACACACACAAACACACAGTCAGGCAGACCCAAGGTCAGTGGAGGTCTGCAGGGATGCTGATGAATGGATGTGAAGGGTGTCATCCTGAACAAACACCCAGGCCAGTCCCACATGCTGCTACATCCTGAAAAATATGCCTGTTACACCAGCAGCTGAGGGAAACTGTAGCTTTCTCACATCCTCTCTGTTCCTCACTCTGTATCTGTCTCTCGCTACATGGGACATACATATTTCATCAGCCCCTGTGCAGAAGAAGGGAAATAAGCAAGCACATACAAATATAATGCATATGTTTAGAGTGGCACTTGTGATAAAGTTAAAGATACCTGACACAACAAACACACATTTCACAAAAAATTATGTTTTTTTAACAAAGGGTGGTGCATCAACACTCCTGCTTCCCATATGCGGTTACAGCCAAATATACATGTCTGCCTCTGCCTGCAAATCTCTCCTGTTGCCCTGCCTCACTCCTCAAAGGATAGGCAGGATAAGGCCAATAAACAGTTTAGTGGAAATGGCCTCTTAAAATATTACATGGCTGTGCTTTCTGTGGACTTAGGGGACAGCTGGACGTGGTGGGAAGTGATGGATGGAGCCATGGTGGACAAAGGCAAGGAAGAGGAGGACAGAGGCCAACAATACAGGTCTGCGCCCATTAAAGGATCACAGAAATATGACAGGAAATTTTTTCTCACATACAATCTTACATACACTATCCTCCTGCTCCAAATACTCACTGTGCCTTTCCCTCACTGGAATTGGTCTCA
Source organism: Psettodes erumei (assembly GCA_016785225.1). Classification (NCBI taxonomy): domain Eukaryota; kingdom Metazoa; phylum Chordata; class Actinopteri; order Pleuronectiformes; family Psettodidae; genus Psettodes; species Psettodes erumei. Next base: position 415,438 of record JAFBJZ010000939.1, read on the forward strand.
AACAAATGCAACAAATTCCTCCTGGTTGATAAAGTGTCCAGTTGTTTAAGGAAATTACAGAATAATGAACAGAGTAATAAAAAAGTAAAATAGGGCTGCTCTTATCCTCTAGTTTTCTGGGATTACTAAAGCTGTGTTATGTGCTGCATAGTATAATGTTATGATATTTTAGAATAGAATATACATCTGTAACAAATATTTCATGAAATATTAAAGCGAGTTGAGTTCTCAGTGATTATTCTGCTGTTTTACAGTAAAACTACAAATGTACAATTTACAATGTAAAACATTTCAACATCAAAGCTAATTGATTTGCTTTCTTTGCACAGCACCACCAGAGTGACAGTAGTGCCATCATCATTCATGTAAAGCAGATTAAAAAGGTAGGCTCATCACGATCTTTATTTCCTGTGATCTTTGTCTTGACTGGTGTGGTCAGAGTAGCGCTTGGTGTTGTTGTCTTCTCACCAAGTGGCTTGAAGAGCCGGGTGGGGACGGAGAGATACCAACAAAAGAAATACTGTTTTACATGATGAAGGAAGTAAAGTATGAAGAAGACAAAGAGAAAGAGGCTGGTGTTTGGGATTGGAACAGAGGATGAAGGAACGAGGTAGGAAATGAACAGCAGTGAAGTGAGACGCAAAGGGGGGTGCTGTGGAGTATAAATGGGAAGGGGTGTTTTAGTGGGGGTATTTTCATACAGTGTGCAGGGTTGCGAAGATATATGAAGGCTTGTCACATTGTAAAGGTTGAGGTACAGTCTCTATTGGTCCAGACAGTGACCTCCAGTGCAAGGCTAAAACATTTCCAGATGTCTGCCAGCAGTGTTACTTGAGCTGCTTCCATGTGCAGCTCGTGTGTGTGTGTGTGTGTGTGTGTGTGTGTGGTGGGGGGGGCACATAGCACATCATAACAGAGGCATGAATTTGGCTTATAAATCAAGTCATGAATACAGACATTAAAAGTCTTTACAGAGAGAGGGACCGAGCCAGTATGGGGTAAGTCATGAGAGATGGTGTGTGGCATGTGTGTTCATATCTAGACGTTAGTGAAAAATGGAGACAGAGACATTAAAGGACTTTCCAGTTCCTCCGCCTATGCTTCTGCTGAGGAGGGAATCTCTGACGTTAATTTTTTCCTTTCCCCAGTGTGCCAGCTTGCTGAGGATCCAACATCAATCACGCTGTTTCAGTTCTTTATTGTTCATTTTGTATCACCATTTTGCATTTTGGTTTGTCGTTACTCTTGATAAATAGGCAAATTCATTGTCTGGGCCATGGTTACATTAGGGCTGATACACTGACGGTTCTACACAAGTCTGAATTATGAGAGGATTGGAAATGTCTGGGAAATGCTTTTTTGTGAAAATTGAATTTGAAAGTTCAAGCTCAGGGGAGTAGAAACAGCACTTGGATAAGACTTTCTCTGCAATGCAACGTCACACAGGATTCAAACTTGGTACTAAAGTGGAACAAAATTTCAAATATTATAATTCCTGTTTTGCATCAGTTGTCAGAAGCAATACACTGGTTTCTGTACAGTTCAATTTTAAATGCACTAATAGCAGAGCTGATAACATCCCTCTCAACATCAACCTCAAAAGCAAAACATCATGACACTGAAAAACTGCCATGCGGCAGCTGTAGTTTTCCATGGGCATTCCCTGAAATTCCCAGAATGCCGATGGTTAATTGTAGAACCGCTTCTGCAACTTGGTGTAAAAACCTAAGGAGAATCAGATCAGTTTAAAAGTTGATCCTGTTTCCATTCCAGCTCCTTTGCAATGCCTGGTGATCTGGGCCTTTAGTGCTGAGGAATGCTGGGGAGCCTGAGGCTGAGTCTGCGGGCTCTCTGTTTCTCGTTCCATCTCACTTCCACCTGTTGAATGTCCTGTCTGTCTGCTACGCCCTCTGAATGTGAAGAGGGTTCCAGACAAAAGGGAAACTTTTCAGTCAGTCAGACAGAAAATCAAAACATGGCTCCAGACATAAATCTTGCTGACAATGCCAGGCAAGACATGGTTTGATGAAAATTACTGGAGGTTTTAGATAAAAGCATCCATTGACTGGCATACCTAAAAGAGAGGAAGCTTTACTGATCCCCATAAAGAAATAAGACTGCAGCAGAAATAATAGGATACAACACAAATGAAATCTAAAACCTACAGGTGTGCAGTGCACATTTTGAAGAAAAAAAGAAAACTAAAGAAAGGGTGTACAATGGCAGGGTTATAGACAACAACAGTGAGATGTCCTCTGCTAGTCTTAACCCAGAAAAATCATATATATCTGTTGTGTCACTTCAAGCACAACTGTACCAATATAAGAAAAGTTGATGCATTCATTTCTTTGCACCCTGGAATTGTGAGAGATCTCTCACACACAATGTGCACAATGTAGTGTCAGCATGTGATTTATACGAGCTCCTCAGCCATGGACAGAAACATCTGCCCCGGCCGTCTGTGTCAGAAATGTGAGTTAATTCAGCCATATGGAGATCCAACTCAAGACCCGGCTCCCAAACTGCAGAACAGGTTAGCACTTTAGTTGAAAATCCCACCCCAGAGACAGGGTTGATCAGGAAATTAAAAATTCAGTGGGAAAAACAAGATAGTAGGTCCACTCCTCCCTCCTCTGCGCCTCAGCGCACATGTGGGCTCTTAATAGCTTGGCTGAAATTTGGTCCATTTCCCTTCCACACCAATTGAATGTTGAGGTTTAATGACAGCGATTAGCTCCGCTGATAAATGCTACAGCGCACAGAGAGCAGGTTAAGTATTTTCTCCCTTATCTTTGGCTTTTGGCTTTTGGCTCTCACGCAACGGACCCAGACCCAAATTCCAAGACCATGACCTTTCCCATGTTGTTGTTGTGTGTCATACAAAAAAGCAATTTTGTTCACTGCACATCCTACAGTAGGTGGCAGCTCTGCATCCTTACTTCTCTTTGTAACACCTTTTGCCATTGGTTACATGAAAAGGATTCTTTAATATAACATGCATTCTCACTTTTCTTTAAAAAGTCTCATGAAATGAAAGCATAGCAGCAGTAGTAAGTATAAAAGCATCCTGTGGTTCTCCTTTACTGCAACGCCTTCACAGCTAGGAAAGGAAAGTTTGGTTTTCCTCCCCAAGGATGAGGAAAGTTCATCTATCTAAACACTTGAAAAGTTAAGCTGAGTGGAGCTAGCCAGTTAGCTAAAACTCCCACACATTACCTCATCTGTCTGTCAGTTCAGTTGTCTTCTGACTGGCGCTGTTACCCATCAATGTAGTTATAGTTGTAGTTGTAGTTATACCTGAAACTTTGGTCAATGTCCTTAACCAAGGAGTGTCCAGTGTATTTAAATGGCAACAGTGACAGGTTGTCGTCATTGTTAGTGAAGTTGTAGAGGATGTGAAGTTGACTTACTGTTAGGGGTGAATATGAGCTCTGGGGCTCAGTCCGAAAACAGTACCTGCCAAACAGCTGCAAACGCTGACTGACAGCTGAGCCTTTAAACCCAGAGCTGTCCACAGAACTGAGAGGGTGTCGGTGAAATAGGAGCAGTGCTGATCCTAAACAAAGTCTGGATTCCCCTATCTGTAATACCTATCCAACTTCCATTGCATTGTGCCTCTACATTTTTCCCTGTGTAACTTCTGGAAACCTTCCAGAGTGGAAAAAGTAATTTGCCCAAAGAACAGTGACAGTCGGCACGCGGTGATGGTGCTGGTCGCACAGTGATTCTTGGCAAGGCATCTCTGAAGAAGGACCGTGAACAAGTGGTAGTGATTATAGCTAGTTATCCCTTATTTAAAAAGATTAATGTCTTGGCCGAAAACATTGTGGTGGGCCTGTGTTGCACTTTGATTTTGGAAGTGCATGTAATTAAGCCCGTTGGCAACTTAAAAGCATGAAAGCACAATGAAAAAAATAAAAACCATAAAATCTTTCCATCTGAAAGTTTAAAAGCACTGTAGTGAATTGACGGACAGGATGCATTCATTACTCCATTTCACGAGAGGGATTTAAAGCAGGACACAAGGGTCTGGCATCGAACTTGACTATCAGTCCGTCACAGACCCATCTCGGCAGCTTGCCTTGTTATTGACCCTGTCTCTACAGTGAGACACTCAAGTCTTACTGTCCAGATTAAATGTAATTGAAGGATAATGCTCCTTACAAACAATGAGACAGCTCCCCTTCTTGAAAGGATTAACAACCCATGCTCCCTGTGCTGTTTTTTACACTTTCTCTCCTGCCTCATCTTGCCACTGGCTCTTTCTGCTGTGCTCCCTACTGTATGAGTGGTAATGAAAACAGCTTGTTCAAATAGCACTGCAGAAACAGGTGAAGTTAATACAAATGCACACACACAAATATGCACGGTCAAATAGAGCTCTAACAAGATATATCCAGATTAATTGTGTACCATAATTTGTCTTAAAGAGTCTAGCAGACTTTCTGAAAAGCATCTTTTTGCTGTATGTAACAACAGGCTGAGTTGGATTTACTTTCATTTTAAGTTCAGATAGATTAGCGCCCCACTCATCAGCATGGATTCAAGTGCTCTGGAAGAAATGAAGCAACCAAACATGCCACAGACAGACAGTCATAAATCACTCACTCCCACACACTGAGAGATGAGAGTATACCAGCATGGCCACCACCCAGCACATAGCAAGAGACCAACCGGTCGAAACAACAACTTTACATGACTCCCAGTGGCACACAACTCCCAGTTGGGATTGAAGTGTGAAAGTGGAAAAGGTGGGGGTCACCTCAACATGAGATGGAATTAAATTTTAGAGAGGGAGCAGGAGCAGAAAAGGGCTCTGCCTCCCCAAGGTAAGAGCTTTGCATCATGGAACCTGAGGTGGTGGACAAGTGGAAGAGCTCAGTTATTAAAGGCCTTTTAGGTCATGAGATTTTGTATTTTATTGGGAGCCAGTAGAGATCATGGAAAATAGAAAAGAGGATGACAATGTAGAATGAAAAGTGGGTGGTATACAATTCAGATTTCACTTTAATTGCAGTCAAATGAAACAATTTTATTGCCCATATGATAATTGAGCACAGTTTGCTTACTGTAACATTCACTGTGATTCATCAAGACCAACACATCTTTCAGGCATTCAGAGCAGAAAATGGCATGCCTCAAAATGTATGTCGTACATCCTGATACAGATAGTAAGATTTCATCAGACCCAACTCTCAGCATGACTCTCAATTAACTTGGAAGATTGCTGTTATGACACAGCATTTAGCAGCATAGTTTATGGCAGTGGGGTGCAGTGACTTTCACAGATAGGCGAGCAGAGCTGAAGAAGCAACTACCCCACCCAATACCAGCTCGTCAATGTGCCACTCGGCTGTTTACCATGCCAACAGAAAAATGGATCAGATTAAAATACAGCTTTTCATGACAGCAGTAGTAGTAAATCTCTCTTAAATTCAGGGCCTGTCCTGTTTCATGATTTTACGCTGCCTGTCTTTACTGTGCTAAAAGTATTAGGATTATTCCTTTGAACTGACAGTGAACATTAAATGTGCAGTACAGATGAAAAAATATCTAATATCACCTCTATGGCAGATATTGCACCTTGAAAAACAGAGAAGAAAAATATGGGAATGTGAAAAATAAAAACAACGGGATTAAAGGACTTGGGTATTATGCTACAGGGTTACCTATTCTTATGTCAATTAAATCAATCTGTCTTTGAAAGCTGTGCATATTGAAACTGCTTACCTAATACACTTTAACTTCTCACCATCGCATATGTGGACCAAGGTGATTAATAAGGCAACCTTGAGCTGATAACACACAGTGTAATTTTATGGTTTACTTGCTACTGCTACTGCCTCAGGCTAAGAAAGAAAAGGCTGTTGCAGGAATTTTCTAATGCATGCGTAGACCTGAGTCAAGTACAATTTGAAACAGCATATGTCTGTAGCTAGCTATAGCTAGTCACCCGTCACAGAACCCAGTTACTATCCACAATACATATGTGCAAATGTGCCAATGTGAAATTTGAGGTTAGTCTTGTGTGGCAAGTCTGTCCCCAGATGATTAAATGGACTGATTTTTCATGAGAGAACCAACTCACTCTCTCTTTTATTGTTGCTTTAAGTACCTACATGTGAAACCCACAACTCAATGCAAGTTTGCAATTAAAGGGGTACTGCCCTGTGGGAAACTAAGAAAATGGGCCTGTGGTTTAGATATGGTAAGCAACTAAACCAATATCCAGATTTAATTACAACATTAACCTCATAATTATGATACCTAAGTGCAGGAGAGTTCTGTTAGAAGCTAGTGATCCAAATGCAGTTGCACTCAACACATTTGCCCTTGGCTTGTACAATCATATGCATACTAGCTATGTAAACAATTCTCCTTCTGCAGTAATCTGCCAGCATCAGGAATTCAAAGAGAGAACATTGCAATTCCAGTGCACTGTACAAGAAGCTGCCACCTGCTGTGAAATGCAAACAGATCAAATGTGACCCCTCCAGAGGCCTGTGTAAATCAAGGCACCATAAATAAACTGAATAATTTGACTCTTTCAAGCTGGATCAAAGGCAGAGTGGGCCGTCATCTCCTGTTCGTCCTCCCCACAGAATGGCACAGTGTCCTGTTATCTTATTTATCTCTGTGATATATCTTTTTTCCCACAGTTTGCACTGTAGCTTGGCCTAAATTGTCCCCACTTTCCTTGTAAACACAGGCTCCTTATCATCTGAGGAGCTTTCTGACTTTCTTTTATATATACACATTTTTCACAAATGTGAATATCAATGTACTTTTCTTTATGTGTGGAAAAACATAAAGACTAAAAATGGAATGTATGAATTTGTAAAACATTTACTGATGTAAATGAAGCTCTGAGCATTGAGCACACTGAGCACAGTCCCCATTTTGGTTTCTTTAGCTTCTGTAATGTGTCATGTTTGTGTGTCACTGCTTGGTGTCCCAACAAGGAAGAGAACAAAGGTGAAATGAATCCATAAAAGTAAGGTCTGGCTCTCTTGGGAAATATAAACAATTTTTTTTGCTGAATGATAGCCAACCACACACCTCCATGATATGACTCTGCAAGGAACAATATACTCCTGTGATTTACAGTACAGTGTCTGCCTAAACCCACCTAAGAAGAAGTGGATGAATTTAAACTTAAAATTTTGGATGCGGGACAATCCAAGAAAAATGTTACAGGAAAAGAGAGGGATTTTGATGAAGAAATACGAAAAAGACATATTTTTCATCATACCTGGAGCTATACTACGAGAGACTGGACGGGTCACTTCATTGCATTGTAATTGGTGTGATCAGTGGCTCCATGGTGCTGAAGTAAATCTGGGTAAATGTTTTGCATCACATTTAACTTTGACACACAAATTCGTACCACTGACTAGTAACAATTTTTCGAGATTGTGTTGATATTTAAGGGAACAGCATGCCAGAGAGTCCAAAACAGAGGATGCTTTTTTAGTCCATTAGCTTGCAGCATTCACTTATTGAACTCATCTCAGCTGGAATATAAACTGCTCCACAAAAGAGACATGGTTCTTAGACAGGAATTGATGAGTGACTACTGTTGCAATAGCTAACAGTAACAGTAAATCAGTGTTCAGCTCAGCGTTCTTAAAGAGACATGGCTGACAAAATCAGGTTTGTCCAGTCTCTTCTCCAGTTACTGTAGTGATTCTGTTATATCATTGTTTTTTCTGTTTCCTGTTTTATTTTCAAATGTGTTTTTGGTTCATTGCTGTGTTAGTGGTACTTCCAGTCTTTGACTGGTTGATGATATGGAGATGTGGTGACTGAATTGTGTGAAACTAACTAAAATTTCATTCAGTTTCAAGTACAGTATATACACTCCTGCCCATTCACTACTTACTTGCCAGATTGTCTTTGTATTCATACAATCATTCCATCATCAATCATTGGGGTTTCCTGGAGAAAACCCACTGTGACCTTGTTACTTGATTCTGGAACTTTGTGTGACCAGGGTGTCATTTGCTGTCAAAGTATAGTGCCGTTTCTTACAAGTATTTTTATCTTCTTGCTGAATGAGATCCAGATGAGGGTGAATTCCATCTTTAACGGTAGTAATCATTGCCTCACAAAAGACTCATCTTAAATATATGCACAACCCACCACAGACAAACTTCCTGAAAATTAATCACACTATGTGAAATCCCCCTCAGCTGATGTCTCAGCCCTGTGGGTTACTCTCCCCAGACAGACAGACCAGACCAGACCAGGAAAGCACTTAGCTTGCCAGAGTGTCTCCTCAATGCTGCTTCTTTTCCTCAAGGAGAGAGAGAAGTGACACCGGATGCCTCAGTGTCAGTCCATCTATGTTTTACAGCGGGAGTGAAACTGGTTCAAGATGCTGTTTGGGGGTAAGGGTTAAGAGAAGTTGTGGGGGAGAACGGCAGAGGGGGTCAAAGGTTATATTTTGATGCAGGATGCAGCCCGTCCATGGGCCACGGTTTGATGGGGCAGTCCAGGTGTGAGGAAGACAGGTGATGATAGGGCTGGGTAGAGTTACTTCTTCTGCTTGAAGTTTGTGTGCATTGGCAAGGTACCATATTGATGCTTATATATCTATGAGTCCATCAAGGAGTGGGAGTTACAACCTGGTATGCTTTTATCATTTCACAGGCAGCTTTTTTCATTTGGTGACCTGCTGGGAGCTTTTAGTCACACAGAGAAAGCAAGAGCTTTGACTGACCTGGCACAGGCAAGTTATGGGAAATAAGGTAAAAGGCACAGCAGGTTCAATACACAATACACGTATTTGAGTTTGCTGAATATTTAAATTTTTTTAGAATAAACAACAGTAAGAAAGCTAATAACATGAGAAAGAACTTTTAATTGAAATCAACTGGACTTACTTTGTAGGTCTTGAAGTCCAGTTGATTTTGATTAAAATTTCCTTGAGATAACCATGACCTGGGCAATGAGAATATTCACAGCCATGAGAAAGAACATGACAAAACATTTTTGGAGTTCCTCAGAAGGAAAATATCGTTGAGCGTGAGACTTTTCCATGGCTAAGAGCAGATATACTGTAGAGGCGAAGGGAGTGAAAGGGAGTGAGGTTCTGTAAATCATGGCAATAAAGACTGGAGACTCCAAGGTTACCCAACTGTGTGACCATTGAACAGATCACGTCAGCAGAGTGGAGGAGGATCAGGATAGAAAAGGATTGGAAAAAAAGAAGGGAGGTGAGAGCAAGAGAGGTGAGTGGAACAACTGTGTTCCTACCTTCCTCTGACCTCCTGTTCTGCACTGTCGACCAGCAGGAATCCATGGAGGATGAAGATGCAGGGAGTGGCTGCATGAAAAGAAAAATAAACTGGAAAGAAAAGGTGAGCTGACAGTGAAAGGAGTGTCTTAAAGGTAATGAGAGATGGTGAATTGGTTTGGCATTGTTGCAACAAAAAATGTTTATGGGGGCAGTTCTGAACTGATTATAAACATGATTCATCACCCTGCTTGCAGCATGAGGATAAAGTTACGCCTACGCACTTCCTGTTTAACCAGAAAACTCAAAGCACAAGCTATTCCACTATTTCAATGTCACAAACTTCACTGGACAGTTTTTGACATAAAAAAAGGTCAAATCAGCTCCTCTTTGACCCACCTTAATGTTATAAGGCAACACACGTAATCCTTCTAATGGGTATGGATACACTTCAGTATACAAGGAAAATACATCAAAGTACACAAGATCCCATTTACCCATGATATTAACATGCAATCTGTATCTGGATTAATTATAATCTAATCCTGTATCACACCAATTTGTGTTCATAGATATAAAAAAATCTATTGATTTCATGTACATGGACACAAATTTAATATTTTTTTTAATTTTATAAACAGTCTCACTATAACAGTCACTTTCAAACTCAAGTATCTCAGTCTGCAACCTGGTGCCATGGAACTTTGTGAAATAGTTACAAAATGTAATGTATTGATCTGTTTATGTGGGCTGGAATTTCTTAAAATATTGATTAATTGTAGTGATGAGCTAGCATGATTAAACTTTACAAGGTTAAGTGAGGGAACGATTCTGGTCTGGTTTACGACAGAAAACTACAGATTTTACTTACTCTGGTGCAGAGGTGCTGTTTCTGGTTTTTGCCTATAATTTTACTAACTATTCAAAAGTCCACCTACACCTGCAAGGTTCAGCCTGTGACTGCAATGTGCTCCAAACAGAACCTCCCACTTTCTTTACACACTGTCATCCACCTGTTTTTTTCTTTGAACTCTTTTGAATATAAATGTTCATGCTGATTTTTGCATTGGCAACCCTTTCTCCAGTAGCTCAAAGCTCCCCATCACTATCAAACTGCAGATCACAGTCTGTAAGTTCGAAAGAAATGTCTTCATGCTCATAAATGTTAACTGATCTCCACCATATCCCTACACATTCTTAAATTCTGTGGTATAGCCCTTTAATGTGGTGTGTTACCTTCGCCAAATATCTTTGGATTCAGCTACTTCATCTCCTACTACACACACAAGCAGCTGCCATTTGCCACTTATTAAGGATGGATGGTGAACAGGCTTCATTTATTCTGTTTTCCCTTTGTCTTGAATGTCCCTACTCGTCTTCCTCCCCGAGCCCTCATGCACCTTCACTCTGTGTTTTTTGTCCCAGTCATTGCAGCGGTGGTGGTGAATGGGTTTTGGTAAACAAACGGTGACGTCCAGTTCAATTTATCATCCCAGTGAGTGCTAGCAGGCTGGATGGTTTCCCCTTCCACATCAGTGAGCTCCTCCAAGATTAGCTATGGCTGAGGCTCTCTTTCCCTTTCATTTGTTCTTTACGTCTCTGTAGTCTCTTTTACTGTTCTGAAGGCAGGTCCCTGAGGACAAGACAGAACATAACTACTAGACTCCTTCATGAGTGAATGTGTGTGTTTGCAAACACAGTATTTATTGGCATGTCAGCATGTCTCTTTGTTGAATTAAAGTTAGATATTTTACATGTAATAATAGCTGTCATCTACGTTTCTTTGTGTGTTTGGGTAGCATTGCCCACTGAACCAAGGGGTCACGAGCATGCATAGAACAATTCAATCACTTCATTTATATGGTAAGCAGCTGCATTGGTTTTCCCAATGGTTTTGTCTTTTAACAAGCATGCATTGTGGATGTGCATGCTCTATGACTAGTATCCAGGTTCATGTATTCTCATATACTTTTATGAGGTGAAGGGCTATGTAATTTACATGCCTTCTTCCCATGTATTTCTTTAACAGTAACTTACTGAAGCTTTGCCATGTCATTGGCCATAGCAACTTACATTTGGGCGTTTAGTTTGACCAAGCTATATCAGCTATATATTTATGTGAGCTGCTTCATGTGCAAGCAAGCAGCATTGATAAACACACTGGTTTTGATGCTGCTGTGGGAAAAATGCAAAATGACTGATAAGATGACATTAACCCTGAGATGCATCCATTTGGACCCTATACTCTTCCATATGTGGGTGAAAAATGACCAGATCAGAATAAATGTATTTGTATACCCTTTGTCATTTTAGTCAAAAATATTCATTTATACAATCAAATTTTTTGTGTTATATTGGTCATCTTTCATGTTTGAAATTCATTTCTAAAAAAAAAAAAAAATTAAAAAATTACCTTTAAAAACAAACCAATTTAAAAATTGTGATTAAATTACAGCTATACAAAAATGTCAATGACTATTTTTGTGTGTGTGTGTGTGAGAGAGAGAGAGAGAGACAGAGAGAGTGTGTTTTGCTTTCTTGTGTCCCCACTGAACACATTTGGGACAAAACAACCTTTTTCTGGCTATCCTCTATGCACACAGGTACATTGCATCTCCCACAACTATTGCTGAGTGTGCAATCTTGGAAAATAAAGGAAAAACTTGGGCAGATCTTGTTTTGCAGTTGGCCCCGTCTCCTTCTTTCCTGGGGCTAGGTGGTGGCTTTCGTCACCCTACACCTTCCCATTGCTTCAATGATCAGGGTTTGCAGTTGTTGGTAGCAGTTGTTAGTGAACAGGTCATGTTGAGACACCTTACAATAAAATAGAAGGATTTGTTAAGATAATTACTCACAACACCTATCCGCAATGTTATCTCACACAGCTAACTAAACAAAAAAACCTCATACTAGTATTTAAGTATTTTCTTCTTGTCAACAAATCACATGAATAGACCAAACTCAACAAGGAATTTTCCTGCTATAAGCATTGTGTACCGCATATAAAAGGCTATTATAATTTATTACTTTGTCTTATAATCTCCATTGTTGTCCAGAAACACTACAATCAAATCATTGAGCCACACTTTTGCACTGGGTGGCATATTCCTTAATTAAGGAATTAAATATACATTGTAGTTTTTGATTCAATTGCACACACTCCAGAACACCAAATGTGCATTAATCCATGGATGAAAATGTCTTCAACAAATGCACTGTCTATCATTTGCTAAAAACTCCACTCCCCAGCTGTTTGGATTTTTTTTTTTTTTATTTTAAAGTGTTTTGTCTGCAGTGGGCTTTGCGGCTGAGTGCTAAAAACAGTTTAGGGAAGTCAGGAAGTACTGCAGCCAAGATCCAGGCACAAAAGGTAAAATCTTCAAGACCTTCTTGTGTTTACTAACCAACATAATATGTGTGTGTGTGTGTGTGTGTGTGTGTGTGTGTGTGTGTGTGGGGGGGGTGCAATACTGTGATCTACCTGCTGCAACATGCTCCCTCTCATCTGGATGGCAGTGGTGGCACTGTGAAAACTGTACTTTTCAATTTTTCCCAGTGCTTCCAATCCCATCCAACCATTTCTGTTGTGCGAGAACTTGCTTAGAACAGATGTCAGCGAGGACACCCTCTCCTGGAACTCTGACTATCTGTCAGACAGGCCTGAGTTTGTTTGGCTGGGGAGCTCCCTCTGTAATGTGGTAGCACTACCAAGACCTTTTTGCATTTATGTTCAAAGTGTATTCCATATACGGAGGTTCTCTGATGACTTTGTGGTGCATTAAAGATGTGCAGGGGATGTTTGTGTGAATTAAACTTGCATTATATAGAATAACTTTTGGGGTGGGGTCTTTACAATCAAATCAGTAAAACATGCAAAACTTATCGTTTCCAAATACACATTTATTCTTCAACAACATTTGTATTTTCCTTTGTTTTTTTTAAAATTGGTGACGTCCTGTGGACAGAGAAACATTCATGCCAAAAACAGATTTGATTTAAATGCTGAAAATATTAAAATTTGATCAAGAAGTCTAGTACATTGTGAACAAGATTTAAAAAAAAAAAAAAATCCAAATCCCCCCATAACTTATGAAATGCTGCTTGCTTTTTCCAAGCCTTTACTAAATGCTATCTGGAGGAACTGACCTGTTTACTGGCCTAATTCCCTCCATTACGACATACAGTAAAAGTACTGGTGTAAAACAGCGTAAATGCCTCAGTACATAAATGCAGTATATGGGCTGGCTGATATTTCCCAGCAGGCACATTGGTCAACTTGACCTCTGTTAAAGCTTCCCTTTCTGTCACCAGGAGCCTGACTGAAATAAATTGGCTTTGGTCTCTATGGGAGACTTGCTTTTGCTGCAGACCTGAGGCCTTATTGGTCAAGCAGCAGTCTCATCGGAGATTCATTGTGTGCGTATGTTCCCGTATAACCCTGACCCCAAAAAAAAAAAAAAAAGGTGTACGAATTGCTGTGACCTGAGAGGCAGTGTGAGAGCTGATGTTTGAACTCTGTATCTACAGCAGTGTGTGTGTGGGCTAGGAGTAAAGAGGGAGGTTACTGTTCAGGGTTGCACAACTGGCATTGCTTAACAAAAAAACCTTGTCCCTAAATACCAAATATATACAGAAAGAAGACAAACTGTGTCCCAGTTCCAAAGCTCTACTTGCTATAAACAGCTACCTAATGACTGAGGATGCAAAAGCAGCACACCAGATGACAAGGACAGTGTCAGACTTTTACTGTCAATCAGCAGGTAAGCAGCAACAGACAATAGCAGTACATACTGCATAAGAGCATAAGCAAACAATTTAAGGCTATGTGGCATATGGGCTCAGGAACAGGCAGACAATAACCAGGCAGGGCAGAAACAAAGTTTGTTACCAGGTACAGAAGAATGAGGCATTTCCTGGGGTAGTGGTGAGAAGAGCATGACAGAAGCAAGCAAGGTCAGCAACACGTAGCCAGTCCAAGAAACAATGCTGGAAAATCTTGCACGAACACGAAGAACAATCGAGCAAACTGCAAAGGGGGCTGTGGCGATTGTCTGGTGGATCGCAGCTGGGAGCTCAGATGATTGCTGATCAGGTGGGAGTGACCTGAAGGTAACAGGAAGCAGAGGCAGGTGAAAGGAAAAGTACTCACAGGTGAGGCATTTGACATATTCTGCTTGATAAGTGAAAACTTTAACCTGCTGGTGGTGCTAAAATAAAAATTCAGCGATAATATGGCCATTCTGATTCATCATGTGAGCAAAATTCCTCGGCAATCCACTCAGTATTTGTTGAGATTTCACCAAGAGGACCATGGTGAAGGGCTGCACAACTGATTGACCATCCAACTGAAAACAAATTATATAGGCAACTGAAACGCCTGCTTTGTCTTTTCTTCCATGTCATCCCCGATTGCTAAACTCTTTCTTTCAGGACATACCTCTTGTAGCTGTTGCAATTGGCAGAGACACCACAGCAAACAATAGAGCAACCAACCTCACATTTCTTGACAACAAAACTCAAATCCAAATATGTTTTTTAGGAACATAATCACAATCTGGATTTTTTTTCATAGGCAGCATTGTTTTTAATGTATGAAGTACAACATTTATTGATGACAGGAAGTGGTTAGTTGTGTCTGGTGGATGTGGATGAACAGCACTTTGGCCAAGTTTAAGAAAAGATGTCAGTTTCTATTACATATGATACATGTTATGACTGAAGTCACAACAAGTCCTTATTGTACTGCAAGATCAGATATTTTGGTGGTTTTCCAAATCCATAAATTAACAATCTTCATTGCCTTAATTTAAAAAAATGCAGCCTAGTCTTGTACAACCTTTTGCACAAAATGGAGTATTAGGAAAAAAAACAACAGAATACCACAGAACCCATTTGGGCAGGAAATAATAAAAATGTTAAAGCCAAGCTAATTAGGGAGATTTACTTTGAAAAAAAGTTGACTATTAACTTGTAATACATTATGCATGGAGAAATGAAAGAGACCCATGAAATCCTCAGAGAGCAGTACAAAGTTGTTCAGGCTGAGAGGTTACTGATCCTGCTTGTCATTATTCAGCACTTTAAAGTCAGGATGCCGGGGTATCTTTCACTGAGACGAGATGCAGGGAGGTTGAAACATGCCGAATGCCAACTGTAGATCTAAACCATGTGACTGGAATGGCAACTAGGCAAATGTGATTCACCTCATCCTTACCCCATCTGTCACTGCTCTGGGTAAGAGAGACAAAGGATAAAGAGGAAGCACTAAAATGTTTGTGTGTGCTGGGGGGGGTTAACAGTGCATTAGACTGAAAGGAAAGTTTCAAGAAATTATTTAGAATTTATTTATTGTTATTGTTATATATTGTTATATTGTTTATTTGCATTAGTTTAAAAAATCTCATCATACCTCATTACAATTACCTATCCACTTACAGTTTATTGTATGTGTGTGTATGTCTGTATCCCGTGTGGAAGTATTGGCATGTGCCCGTTTCCACGGTATTTGTGCTTGTGTATTCATATTTGTCATAGGAATGGGGCAGACATATCAGACAGGTGACTCATGCACTGGAGAGCAGGAGCAGGTAGTGGGCTAGCTGGCTGGAAGGCAAGCTCATCCACACAGTGCAAACTGACTTGGAAGCAGATTGATGGCTAGCAGGCAGAACACTAGCTGTCTGACAGACAACCTGGGGGCTAGCAGGTATGAAGCTAGCTGACTGGGAAGTAAATTGCTGGCAAGTTGCTGAGGGGCAGCCAACAGGCCCTCCCTTCAAGTTTGTCCATTATTTTGTCTCTTATACGTGCGATTTCTGGCAGATTTAGAAAGTGGGACTGTGCAAAGAAGCAGTTTGAAATGGCTACAATTGTTTCCAAATGTCCAATAGTGACCTGACAGTCAGAAAAATAATCCATGCCAGCTTTTAAATCCAAATTGATATTGGGACTGGGTCCATGTTCGGTCAGTTTCATCTGTTATGTGCAAATGCAGGAAGATAAATGAAAGGTATTTAACACTTACAAGGGTCTACTGTGAGACTGGCAGGAACACAAGCAACATTGAAGTAAAACCGAAACTCTGACAAAAGAAAAAGTCACACTGAGTAGTCGCACAGGAACAGCAGGGACATACTGGGACACATGTCCAGGACAAACTGACAAAAGACCATTGCAAACACAGAAACTTAAATACATGAGGAAGGCAGTGATAATAAGACACAGGTGAAACCCTGCATGTGAGGAAGACAGTCACAGATGAGAAAGATACAAAGACAGGAACTGATAAGCAACCATAAGACACACTAGGTGGGAGCTACAAAATAAAACAGGAAATACAAAAGGTCAAAAGAGTCTCTCGGGGGCAGACAAAAAGTCTTATTAATGCATGTACAATATCAAAAGTACAAATGCTCATGAGGAAGTAAAATGACCTCTGTCAGTATTGATTTAACAATGGATCACTGTCGGGTTGTTTGGTTTACTTTATAACAATGCAGCATAATCTATATGCTAAAAGATTTTAAATCTTATACTGTTAAGTCATTACTAATTATATTAAATGCAATGAAATAGCAATGAAGCATGAAATAATGGAGGTGTCATGCTAAGTAGCATTATACCTACTGTAACTGCAGTACTTGTTTAAATGCCCATATTTACTAATCATCAAATTAAGAACATTGGTATAATCCTCCATTTTAGATGTTGGAATTGAAATGGAGATGTTAAAAGTAGTTAGTTAAGAATGGAAATGTCACATTCCTACATAGCCAGTGGAGATGATGCAACCATACAGGTTGTGTTATGCGATCTTACTGTTAACTTTTGCACTTGATGTAGACAGGATCTGGTCTTCACTCTATCACAGCTGCTATAGATGATTCACTTCCATTTAGTCCACACATTCCCAGTTCATGGGCAGCTGCACTTTCCCTTGTTTCATGCACCAGGTCTAATTTGGCTGGAACAGCTTGCATCTCTGGAGCATGAAATTCACTTGTAAATGTATATTATTGTCTATTTAGTGGGAATTCACTTTAATTGAACTGAAGTTAGAAGAATTGGTATTGAAAATATCGGCATAGCAACTCAAAACTGTATTAGAAATGAAGCTGCTGGAGAACAGACAATCCACTTCTTAAATGATATAGGTGGATACTGAAACCATGAAGGAGCTGTGACAGAGCTGGGACCTGACGAAGTCACATGCTGTGTACAGGCGCTGATAAGCTGATTTTTTTCTTTTATGGTTGTCAAAAGCAACCACTATGGTAGCTTTAACTGTATACTGTATGATGACTGAAAATGACATGAACAAGCATACCACACTGCAACTACTGAGTGGTTTGCAAAAACATAAATAAATAAAACATTTAATTACTTTTGTCTCTAGACAGACATGACTAAAAGACTACAGAATAGATAAAATATTTGGTTCTATAAAAAAACAATTTTTTTTTCAGATTTCAGGTTGCCTGTTACCAAGTCAAGTCAGGTCAAGTGGGTTTGATTGTCATTTCAGCCATATACAAGTACACAGTAAGACGAAATTATGTTTCTCCAGGAACAGTTTGGTGCTACATCTAACACTTTAGACAGACAGTGAGACAGGACAAGACAGAATCAATACACAAATCTATAATCTTAATATACACATACAGATATAGTAAGTTCACAGTTGAGGTTGAATAAATGCAAAGTATATATAAATATAGAAAATATATATAAAAATAACAGCAGAGACAAAGTGCAAGTGTGCTGTTAAGGTGCAGTGTGCAACTTGTGTCAATACCTTCTGCCTGATGGCAGTAAGGAGAAGAGTACAGGAGGGATGTGTATTGTCCATGATGATTCTTGTGGCTTTGCGCTGACAACGGGTTTTGAAAAGGTCCGTGAGGGAGGGAAGAGAGGCCCCAGTGATTTTATCAGCTGTCCTCACTATTCGCTGCACACAGTCATGGGTGAGAAGCGTGAACAGCAGGGGACTGAGCACTTGAGGGGCTACAGTACAGTTGTGTTGGAGGTCCTGTCCCCTATCCTGACTGCCAGGGGTCTTCCTACCAGTAAGTCTAGGATCCAGTTGGAGAGGGTGGTTTTAGGCCGAGCTCAGCCAGTTTCCTTACCAGCTGTCCAGTGTGGAGGGTAACTGTGCCTTGATGTGTTTCATGTCTAGCCTGATGGCGGATAATGGTGGTGGTCAGCCAGTTTCCTTACCAGCTGTCCAGTGTGGAGGGTAACTGTGCCTTGATGTGTTTCATGTCTAGCCTGATGGCGGATAATGGTGGTGGTCTTTAAACAGGAATGGACGATGGTGGTGCTTGGAGAGATGGTGACGACATCGGTCAGGACATCCGCCAGGTGGTTTGCGCATTCTCTCAGCACATGGCCTGGTATTCAGTCTGATGGGTTGACTCTGAGCAGAGCCTTCCTCACTTCATAGTTAGACAGGCGGAGCACCAGGTCATTAGAAGGAGGGGTGACTTTCCTCACCACTGTGTCATTGAAGCCAAAATAGACAGTCAAAGAATTTAAGGGATAACAAGCTTGGATAATGTATTTATTAAGTTCAATGCAGCTCAATGCATGTGATAATTAACCCATAATTGTTTCATCCATCAAGGCCACTGACTATACATGTATACTGAATGTTGCTCTGCTGTATTATGTTAGTGCTTTAAGTTCAGACTAAAAAGGGGTGGGGAAAGGTGGGAAACATATACACTAATGTAACCACATTACTTTAGGATAGAAAGATAGATAGATAAATAGATAGAAAGATAGATAGATAGATAGATAGATAGATAGATAGATAGATAGATAGATAGACATATCATTTAATCACATGTATATTCAAAACCCAAAACCAATCCAAAACATGATCATTTTCCACTCTGGTATCTATTACCAACTGCATCAACTCAGCTTCGCGCTCCCCTTTTGGTTTGTGGCAACATATAATTTACCCCCCATCCACCCCCCACCTTGGCACTAAATCACCCCTCCAAGGTCAGACCTGAGCTCTGCTCTCATAATTACCACTGAGGGTAATTAGTTTCCACAGCCCAAGGTCTCTGGTGCCCCTCTGCACACCTTTAGTCTTTCACCTGGGCCCTGCCAGGAAAAATGAACGGCTGCCTATGCTGGGTCGAGCGGGCCCTCGTGATCTATAATAACGTCCCCTTTGGAGTGGCGCTGGAGAACAAGGAACATTACCATGGAACTTAATGATGTCTCTTTCTTTTCCAAAGACAGTATCACAATGTCAACGGTGGGAGAAAATCATTAGCCTTCACACAGTTAATGAAAGTCAAAGATTAAGTCAGCCATTCTTAAGAGAGGGATATTATTCAGCCCACAAACTCTGGGCATCATTAATAAACTTCTCCCATCACTTTCTTTCTTTTTTTTCTGTCAGCCGCATGTGGGTATTTTCAGCCTGTTGTGATTCTTTCTTTCTCCTTCAGCAACTTTAGGGCACAAAAACTTTTTACACCAGCTGCCAGAAAGGCCTTGCTATGTGCAGACATATGAACACACACACACACACACACACACACACATACACAGTCAATTGCAGTAACACTTCCCAGGGGTTATGAGTACAAATCTGAATTGTGAGTGTAAATTAATAAAAGCACAGGAGATTTCCTCTGCACTCAGCACACTGAGCTAGTTGCTTAAATAGAATCATGCAAACTCCTGTACAGTCCCCACAGTCTCTACCAGACTTACCCCTGGAGCATAGGCCCTGGCCATATGGCCATAACACACTGCTGAAAAAGGGTGAACTATACCCGTCACTCCCACCATCTCCACAGAGACTCCTGATGCGATGACCTCAAGTCGTCAGTTCACTTGTCCTCTCCTCTGCCTCATCCCCATCTCTCACCTGTGTCTCGCAGCATGGATTCGGCCCATTTCGTATCACCTATATCCCATTTGCTCCGTCCTCACCTCATCAGGGCAGACACAAGGTGGTGTGTGACCAGCACGTGCCAACACACACACACACACACACACACACTCACATGCACACACATTTCTCACACACAGGTCTCCTCACCATCTCTCCTCCCACTAATGTCCACCACCATCTGTGCCTCCCTGCCATCATCTCTAATGTTGCCTCATAAGAAGCCAGTCATATCCGCAAAGCCAGAAGGTAATGTTGACTCTGTCATGTCCTGACTTCTCCGTCTTCCTCCATCCAACCCTGCCTGCACCAGCCTTTCTCTTCTGTCTCCCACTGTTATCTCACTTAATGATGGCAGCACACCTTGTAAAGGGCTAGTGATTAAGGACAAAAGTCCTCTGCTATAAACAACTTTGTTTAGGCATTGGGGGAGCTTTGCGAGGTATTGACTGCCCCTCCTCCATAACCTTATGGCAGTTTGATGTGGTTAAGAGTAAGACATTGATTGTGAGAACCATGGTCTGACTTCAGATCAATGGTGAGGCCCAGTGAACATAGTTTTCTAGCACTTGCAGCCAAATCCTGTGGACACTCTGAGGTCAGGTCTGGTTCTGCCAATACATGTCAGTCAGCACTTGCAGGAGCAAAAGCTTACCTCCTGTGAGGCCCCTGTAAGGCTACTGCACCCATCAAGCACACAAATACACTACATACAATCAGGGGAAATGCACACCCTCTCATGGCTGCATATTATTACTCTGTGTCCAAGTTGGTCTGAGCTATTCCCTCCAGCAGTGCCTCTTAAAAGATATCAATAGCTTCCTAATCAACATCTAGCTACTACACATATACTGTACATGTAGTTGGTTATTGATTTGGAGGAAGAACTTTTTTCCAGTGGAAATCTCCACGATCAATGGAGCACTTCCAGAGGGCACTCTTGCATTAGAGTGCATCTCCCTTTCATTATCTCCAGTGTAGATGGCCTTAACATTTGGGAGGGACTCTTAATTGAGAGCGGAGAGGAGGGGATTGATAAACCTCAGAGACTCTTGGAGGCCCCGGCTTGCCAAGACCAAATACTCATTTCTGCAAGGCGGTCAGTCACTCACCCTGCCAGAGAGGACCTTTGCCACGAACCATGCATGTCAATAAAACTAAAAAATAAACTATTAGTTGCTGACATTATAGCTTTCTGAATAATGACAGAAACTTCAAAATAAGTTTAAACTTAGTCTAGCTGGTCTTGTAAGACAAGCAGGAAATGAATTTTGCCAAATGATTTTTTTAAAAACTGGGCATAGCAGAATGAATATAATAACATAAAGAAAGGTGAAGGTACGACAGACATCATGATATCTATGTTTTGCAGGTTGTCTACTTTGTTCCAGCATATATTGCACCCAAATTTCTACTCCTCTCAGTTCTCCATTGTGCCTCCTTTGATGATCTATGTCTCAACCCTCACCTATGGTTGGGTAGTGACCCAAAGAATGATATCATTATACAGGTGCTCAAAATGAGTTTGCTCTGTTGTGTTGTTGAGCTCAGCTCAGAGGTAGGGTGTCAGGTAGGGTGTGCAGTTTGGAAATCCAGAGAGAGGAGTCTTTTGACATGGTTGGGGCATCTGGTCAGGATGCCTCCTGGGTGCCTCCCTGGCACAGTCAGCTGGGAAGAGGCCCAGAGGTGGACCCTACATTCACTGGAGGGACTATATATCTCTTCTAGCCTGGGGATGCCTCTGGGTTTAACAAGAGGACCTGGAAAATGTTGCTGGGGGAGGTGAATCTAAGTGCAACACAGCGAATAAAGTAGGATAACCTCTATTTTTTTTTCCTGTCTGCACATCCTTCAGGACTTTCAAGGCAGACAAGAGTGTGATTTGCATGTCAAAGTTGACCACAAAGTGACAGTCTGCGCAGTTGGGATTTATTTTGGCTCCTTGAGTGGATGCATTGATCAAGGTGATTATATTGAAATCATTTTCTAAATTGGATTTTGGATTGGAATGCTGTTTGTGTCTGTACAGGGAACATCACCAATTCATATCTGAATAATGTATGTATTTGCTCACATCACTTTTGTCTAACAACCATCCTCTTACTGTATTTTCTGCTTTGCCATTACAAGAGGAATATTGTTTAAAACAAAATAATCAACCCACATGAATATGTCTTTAAGGACGTCATAACGCTAAAACTGTCGTGTTTCTATTCCTTCTCTGTGAAAATGAAAGAGTGTATTGCAGATATGGAAGAACAGACAAAATGACTATACAGCATTAGTTAAAATAAAAAATGACCATTCAAGTAAAAATGCCACATCAGAAAAGCAACATTTTCTGCATAGTTTAAGATATGAAAACTGCACAACTCCAATTTTCCCAATATTTTTTCATGTTTACTTTACTTGAGATGGCAAATGTCTCTTCTTTAGGATTTATTAACTTCAGGAATCCTAGTAGAAATGATAATAAACCTTAAGAAATGCCAGAGATTTCAGGGTCAAAGAGAAACTGGATGCCCTCCCATTATGCATAAAGCAGGTTCCCAAAGAACATTCTGGACCAGTCGCCAGCCCATCACAGGGTTGCTATCAATTGATTATTCCCTGATAGAACAATTTAATTAAAGCAGCACATGCTTAATTAGCACCATTCTGAGCATGGATGTTCAGACCTTTGCACTAACAGAGGGAAAAAAATTGCAGTCAATCTCAGGCTGAATACTCTAATCAAGACACGTGTGCAACAAAGAACCTCAAAATAACTGGTTATTTAAGTGTGAAATAACTAAATAAATAGACAACCACTGAAAGGGTGCTTGAGTCTCACATATCCAGGGGTTTGTCAAGTAATCACTTAATGATCTAAACATTCATCAAATTATTAATTTCACAGGCATTCATTACCAATTAAATGACAGACAGTACTTAACTATATCTCCTTTTTAAGTTCTGGAAAATATAATAGCCCTTGTATAAATCTCAAAAATAGACCCAGTATGCCTCCCTCTACCCCTCCCTCTCCCTGCTCTACTACACATCACCCATCCCTCCATCATCACCATGGTGTATACTGTCTCAGCTAATAGCCTGTGAGTCAATCATAGTAATGTCACCAAGCAGCTAATATTAGATTGACGCCCCAGTGCAGGAGGAATAGTAGACCAGAAGCATTGATCCTATCACCCTACACTTTTATACTTGAGTGACATATTTGACACCACCTCTCCATGTTAAGCTATAATGATAAGCTACATGTTTTGGAGCATATTTTAACTAAAAAAGATTGTTAAAAGGTTTCAGGGAACAAGAAAAGAGAAAATGCAAGAATTCCATTGCCAGGTAAATTGTAGTCAGTACTGAGTTAAGATCAGAGTTTCATTTTGACTTTTTGACATTTGTCTTCCCATAAAAAGGAAAAAAAGTGTGATGTTATATAGTTCCTGTGAAAGCAAACAAACAAACAAAATTTACAGTAACTAGTCTGGTTGTCCAGTTGTTGAGCTGGCTTGCTAAGCTAGGAAAACATCTGTCCTGCTCTCTGCAAATACTGTCTTTTAAGTTGAGCTAGCTGATGAGATAGTAGCGAAGCTAAGCATTGCTTGTCATTGAGGTAATAACTTAGGTTCATCAGGTTTCATCTTAGTAGAGTAATATTTATCCTCTCAGATTTTCTTTTTTTTAATACAGACAAACTCTTTGCATTCACTCTTACACACAAATGCAATGAGGGCTAATGCGTTTGTTAAATTCATTTTCTTCATAAAAAGCTTTTGTGGATTTGTCTTGTCACTGTTTTGCTAAAATAGCTCTAAGCTAAACTGAATTTTGTAGATATGGTATTTCTCCTTTGCATGATTTTTCCAGAGCACAGGATCTGCACAGTTGTTCTCATGTATGGTCACTGCCAGTGCTTGCTAATCTTCCTAGACTGCATGAGATCTAGGCAGTCATTCTAAATAGAATTAAAGTATTATGAGCAATGTGTTGCATACTTTCTGAAGCAAGCCTGACAACCATAAACTCCTCTCACAGCTTCTGTTATGGTTATCAAGAAACTTTATGCTTTACCTTTGCTTCCTCTGTCTCGGTTTGCAACACTCCTATATTATTATTGTAATGGGTTAGTGCAAACCCAAAAGCAGTTCACCGAAACATGAGTTTTGGGTTTCACATGAGGTATTTAAAGCAACAGAGAAAGTGAGTTGGTTCTCTCAAGCAAAATCAGAGATAAACCACTGTCCTTTGATTAAGATGGATAGACACCAAAATTTGATGTTTACTGTTGATGTTTGGCAAACACTGCAAACATGTTATGGTCAGTGTTTGTTTGCCAGATATTAATGGGAAAGATAATGGTTATGTAAAGCATGTATGATTTATAATGTATTGGCAGAAGAACCAAGAATCTATTTTAAGTAAATCCTGTAATGGATGAGTGCAAACCCAAAAGCAGTACACCGGACATCAAGTACAGTTTTTAACCAATCTTTAGTGACGATCAGTGAGCACACCAGGCAACAGAGTTCATACCATGGATCAGGCAAACAATCTTTAGGGCTAAGCCTTCCAGAGCCTCAAGATCAAGCAAACATGAATAAGGCAGGGCAGAGACAGAGTTGTGTATGAACAGGCTGGTGTAGATGTAGTGTTGTGATTTTGAATGAATTGTGGTTGTGCCAGAAAGTGATTACAGGAAGCAGGTGAGGAGGGAGTGGCTGGCAGGTAGTGGAGGCAGAAGTGGGTAAATGGAAAACTATTGATGGGTGGCAGTTAAGCTGTGGAGTTGACTGTGACAATTATATTCTACTGTAATATCTGAAGTGCCTTGAAATAATGTATGTTGTCAATTGGTGCAATAAATAAAATGGGATTAGATATATTATTTCAGCCTGTGATGACAAACATCATTTATTTATCTATTTATTTGAATTTGACATTACACAAATTTGAGCTTATTTGTTGCACAACACAAAACTAAAGGTCATACTGGAGACATTTATCTCTTGCTCATTGTGTTGTCTGGACCACCACATGCTGTTCCCATACTTCTGTTGTGAGATGAAGTGCTGGTCAAGCAGCAGTGTGACGAGGAGCAGGAAGCAGTAAGCCAAGACTCCACACAGAAGCTGCAACAGCTCATGCATTGATCAGCATCTGTTCCCTCCACTCTCATTCATTCCATCCCTTGGCACCATCTGTTTTCACTTTCTGTATTTGTTTTCCTGTTTTCCCTTAGTCCATCTTTGCTGCGTTCTTATCATTCCTTCCACCACTGTACCCTATATATTCTGCTAACACAAAATAAACAAAAACAGCCTTATGAACTGAGTCCATTAGGTGATAATAGTAGTGCATTTATTCACCCAGTCTTAAATTTGAATTCATTTTTAAATTACTGTTGTTTTTTTATTTTATTACACTCAAAAATAATTTTGGCTAAACAGACTTTAAATATCTCAATTACATATACAGTTTCCATCCAATGTTTTTACACAAGTTCAGTGAAAAGAAAATGTATTTAATGCAATGTTTTTCTTTCATGTTGAGTCACTGTGAATAAATAAGTAACTTTAGTCCTATTTGGATTTAGTAAATGCAATGTTACACATAAACTTATGTATTTATTCAAGTATTACAGAGAAAGAAGAAACCTCTGCTTCACCAAAATGTATTTATTTAAGTATTATACATAAAAGTAATGTATTTCACATAGTTTATACAATCTCCTGTAGTAGATTGAAATAAAAACATTGCATTGTATGTATGTCTTTATGCTGAATTTATATAAACATTGGATGGAAATTTTACATATGACTGACATACTTAAGGTGTAACAGCTTTTTTGAGTGTATTATCCCTTTATTAGGCATTTTGCAGCCTCACTGTGAAGCAATGGCCTTCCTAAAGGGTGAGCCAAGAAATTATTCCCCAAAGTGATAATTACATTAGAGCAGGGGTGCTGATCATTTATTTATTATGGTATACATTAAGCTTGGGACTTTGACTGTCAGTTGGTTTATGGAACAAACTTCTTGTAGCGAGTTTGCAGTAATTGAAACATTATTAAAATTAAACCTTGAGGCAATGTAAGCACTTCAGCTGATCAAAAGCCCATGAATGTAAAATACATACAGGCTGCAGATGCACTCTGTGGCTTGGCAAATGGATTGAATTTATGTTTGGCTTTGTCTTACTGCGCAGCATCATTTTTTTCCCCTCTCAACAATACTTAAGACACGTTCCCCTTTGAAGCCCTTATCTCATCAGACATCAAAGTCGTCCATACCAAACAGAGCAAGCCTTGGTCTACTTCCGCAATTCATTTCAAGGAGTCCTTTGTTGCATATTGCTACAAACACAGATGACTTCTATGCTTTTGTGTCTCTTAGAAAATCTAAATTTCCCTTTCAGATGTTCCACTCCTTCTTGGAGTAATTTAACATCCCACTAGTTGAGAAAATGCTGGACTAATGTTCGGCAGTATGGAAAACTTTTCACAGTTTAGTCATTAGTAGCACTGTTAATAATAGCAGATTGGAAACATAGTGATAACCATATTACCTGGAAAGAAATTCCACATGGGAGATAGATACAGGATGCAACATCAGTAACACATACAGTAACTTTAGTGTCAAGGCACAGAATGACTCAAAGTAAATTAGTAAAAAATGTAATTAATGTAAAAATTGAAAAGGTTTATTGTTTTTAGTAATGTGTGGGTATTCAAGGAGGTTCCAACCTACCTTCCAGTTAGTGGACAACCTGCTCTACCCCCTGTACCACAGCTGTCCTGGAGGGTAAAGACACCAGACTACATCACCAGGATGAGTATGATGCCAAAACACTGGACAATGGTTTACCATAGCATTGCAGAGGTTATTACAATTCCAAAAAAATGTCATAGTAGCAGCTATTTTATCTTTAATCAAGAGCTAAATAGCAGAAATACTACATTCATGTTACAAAGTGACCTACCAGGAATGCATGCTTGCCAGGATATGACTGGCCAACAAAGCACTTAGCCAGATGTTGCTGCATTGCATTGCAGCAAAAGTTGAGCCAGGTTCAAAAACTTTTTGCCAAATGACCAGATGGCCAGATGTTTTGCTGGAGCCCCCAGTGCTGGCACCCATGCTGTGCTGTGGATGGCCTGGCTCCATCCAAATGAATGAGAGGGCTGCATTTTTTTCCACACAGAGCTGTTGATGTGATTGTAGAGATACAAAGCTTTTATATATAAACTGATGTTATGTAATTCTTTTAGATATATTTTATGAACTAGTTGTCACCCTGGATCCAGACTGTGATCCAGGTCTTTCCTAAAATGTAAGGGTTTCTAAGTTAGACAAAGAACCACCTCTGGTAGAATTTAAGTGAAAAAAATGTGAACATTCCTCCATTACATCTCATATAATCCTGCTAGCAATCAAACTAACTAACCAACAGGCCCAACCAAAAACATAACCCTCTTTGTGGAGGTAAAGAGTGGTAACAAGACTTGACTGTGAACAGTTGATGACAGTTTTGATACCAAGTGGGACCTTCTCTACAACACCAAACAATAAATTAATTTAGTTTTTTTTAAATTAAATTTTAATTTCTTTTTTTAACTGACTTGAGAAATCCCAGTGTTAGGTAAGGGCCTAACCTGCCTGACTGAGTACACAGTATAAATCAGGACATGGGTATGTGTCTGGTATGAGTATCACAACAGGACCTGCTGGGCTGAGAAACCCATAAATTATAAGTAAGCGTAACCCATAACCCGGCAGTATTACATATTTCAAGCATCTCATCCATCTCTGCATTGCTCGTATACTGTGTGGCCTGTTTTGCTAATACTTTTTACGTTTTTCAAATTTTGAAAGTGCTGCATGGCATCGCTGTGTAAAGAGTCTCTGATGATTTCTCAAAATTTGTATTTATCCAACGTGCACCTCTTCAAGTAGTTATCCTCTGTCTTCTAATTCCTATACCTCAGAGGTAGTACAAAGAGGGTTATCTTCTGTTTTCTCTGGAGTTCGTAACATTAACAGTTTCAGTGAAGGTAGGTTTTTACTCATAGGTGGGGGAGTTGATGATACATTGAAGCCCCAAGAGAGGATATTCATTTTCTCAATACAGTATTCATCTTGGAATTAAACCAGGAGCCTTACGCACACACACACACACACACACACACACACACTTCCCCCTAAACATTACCTTTACATACAACTTGACTTTACCAGCAGATATGTGTTGCAGGAAAGAAAAAGACTGAGAGATTACTTTTTCTAAAAACAAAATCAGCATATATTGTTCATTTATATATTTAGCAAGCTTCAAATATGTTGATATTGAACATATGAGTAAAATATAAAAGCAAATTATATTTTTCTCTGACTCTCTTTGACTCTCTAAACAGGTTTGGGAAAGACTGTAATCTGGAAAAAATACAGATAAAAGGTCACAGTGACTTCAGACATTTAACCAAAACCACCATCTTTCCCTGACCTTAACTCGAGCATTTTTGTTATCTTGACCTGACTGTAGACAGGACTCCGGATGTGAACCTCAGTGTCTGGCATGACAGTTGAGTGCTTCACTGTCTGCTTCAAACACCTACTGGCAACTCCACTACTGTTGAGAAAAGCTCTTCATTCTTTCAAATATAAATGCCTCTGAGCACAATCTAGCCAGTGATAACATTTTGTAGTTGTTTTCCAGTTTTGTTGTATAGAAACATTATTTCTAAGA
Organism: Psettodes erumei; assembly: GCA_016785225.1. Lineage (NCBI taxonomy): Eukaryota > Metazoa > Chordata > Actinopteri > Pleuronectiformes > Psettodidae > Psettodes > Psettodes erumei. Next base: position 444,336 of record JAFBJZ010000939.1, read on the forward strand.
GACTTCCTTAATGTTTCCTGCATGCACAAATGCAAAAGGGCCATGTGAGGTTTTCACCAGTGTACACATGCACACACACTTGTAGCAGCAGACTACTGTCTCCATCTTCAAGGCACACACATAAACACCAGCCTTCATACACATACCTGAGGTATTGACTGTGGAGAAGGCCCATTTTCACCTCGTAAGACGTTAAGAGGTGGCTAAGGGGTTAATACTGGAGGCTGAATGAGGCAATCTGCAGTTTTTACATACTGCTGAGGAGAAGAGAGCGACTTGGCACCATTTCACGGGTCACTTCATCTGCAGAAATTAGATTGGAAGCAGTGTTCTGAGCCCTGTGGAATATCAAGGTGTGTGTGTGTGTGTGTGTGTGTGTGTGTGTGTGTGTGTGTGTGTGTGTGTATGAGTCTAAAAGCCAACTCAGCAGGGGACAATGGTTGCAAAAAGCAGCAAGGGACTCAGTCACCAGTAACAGCATAAGCACTTCAATTTATCTGTTGACAGCCGTCAAAATGGGTCCACCTACACTGTTTTGAGTCATCAGAGTAAATCAAAGTGTTTGAAAAATATTCTTGGATGTGTTTCTTTCCATCCAGTTTGACTTGTGAACATCAAAAGTAGAGGCTAACTGCATTTATCTTGGAAAGAGTGGGGTGCTTATGCACTGCTGAACTGACATTCAACTAAATATCTGTTTGACGGGACACTCAGAATTTGGTTGCATGCCATGTCCATCTATTGGCATCTTTGGTAGCTCACATGCACATGCACATGCTCACTATGCTAAAGAACATGCAATCGTTTGAGATTGATGCAGTCATATATTTTTAGTGTCAGAGAGATGTAAGAGCCTGTTCTCCACCTCACAAAAGTGAAACAAAGACATTAGACCTCATCTACACAATAAAACCTTTTTCATCACACCAGTTACTGTTAATTTAAAAAGGAAGAATTTTCTTACCTTTCTCTGAGTTTAATGCCAAATGGTAGTGGAGTCAGTGGCCTCGATCTGGTTTCTGAAGGCTAATTGGGTAGTGAATCATCACTGTTCGCCCATTTTAGACAGGATGAGATTTCCTAATATTATCACCACAGAGTTGGTCTCTGCAGAAGTATGAAATTAAAATCTGCTGCATACAGGCCACAATATGGGAAAACATCAACAGCGACAGATGGGCAGATGATGGATACTGATTGGAAGATGGGCTGAAAATGATTGGTTGACAAGCTTGGTACCAGTTGCAAAGCTCACAAACAAGCCAAGAGCCTCATCTTTTACCACCATTCAACATGGTCATCGGGAATATTTCAGACGCCTGGAAATATAATGAATTCAATGCCTAGTGATCAAGAATCAAAATCAAGAGACAGACCCAGACATAAAAATGCAGAGCCCTAAAAAGTGCAGAGCCCAGCTATAAGTAAGATTTGGTACATTTCTGGGTCCCTCTGATTTGGCTTTATTTCTTGCTATGCTTTATGCTAATTGCACAAATAACCCACCACTGAATATGGGAAATTCACAGGTGTCATTTTCTGGTTTGCATGGCCTGGATAATTAACCCCTTAACGCCTGAATTTATTTCCAATTATCAAAAACAAAATTTTGGTGTGTGTTTTTGCTTTCAAGTAGATGCTAAATTAAGTTGAGAGTGCTAATTTGAGTATAGCACATAAAATAGATATAAATCTATTATTATCTATTATCTATGATGCAAATTAGCGACAACAGGCAATAAAGGTAAAAAAAATACCTGTTCCCATCTCAGGTATGAAGATTCTTTGATTAATGTAACAAAGCAATACTAATACAGACGCTATTTTGGCTGTTTTGGAGCAGAAGTGGTTTGATGCTAAATCGCGACAATAGGTGTTAAGGGGTTAAAGATATTACCAACTGAAGTGGGGTTGAATGAGACTATAAATGTAGATGAAACGAAAGGACTTCATTTCAGCCAAAGACAAGTGGTATCCTATTAGCTTGGTAGAGTGACAGTGAGTCAAATATGTGCTGTCAATGAAATGTGAGAAATGGCCTCCCCAACTAAGTATTCTATCCAAGTAGTCCCCTATACTATAATGACTCTCATTTGTGGCCGAGAGTGTGAAAATGAGTCCAAACTGTGACATTATTCAACTCTATTAACACAAAGTTGCTGTGAAAGAGTGAAATCAAGAGTACCAGATTTTCTATGATTGTCATTTCTTTATTGTCACCAAAATTACCGCAGAATAGCACATAAATAACTGAAGCCTGCAGCAGACAACCACACATCTGCAGTAACAAATGTTGCTTAAAATTGTTGCATCCTCTTTGAACGCCATCACACACGAGCCCTTTCACCATCTCCTTTCAGTGGAGGCTGTGACACAGCATCAGCTGGGAGTTTGTCGTTGAACACGGCTGCTCAGCACAAATTTGTATGTCATCTCACTGTCACCACACTTCTCATCTTTCTCTGCTGAATCACTATGAATCACTAATTATGAGAATGTCCTTCTAACCTCAGACTCCCTTCAATATTAACATGAAATTTCCATCCCATTAAGTCATTGTTATCTCATAACTGCACACTCATAATGAGTCTGCTTTGTGGTAAAGCCAAATACACCATGCAATACATACACCACGAGTATCAAGTGGATGTATGATTATTATCATACCCTCTTTTTGCTTGTCATTGAAGTGGCCAATTCATGGAGTCATACTGTGTTAATTTGGCAGACAATTATATTGTGGGGGAAAATAACACGTCACAGCAAAAGATGGTCCAAATGATAAATTGGACAGTGCGCCTACATGTCAAAAATGAGGTCCAAAATAGTTTATACTGCAAATTTCAATATTATGTACAGAAGCATGCCAGGAAACAAGCAATAATGGACCTAATGGATCAACCTGTTTTATGTTAATACAGAAGTATGTTAACATAGACAACCGCTGTTCAGTGTTTCCCTCCACTAATTCCAGTTTTCACTTGGCTGATTACAGTTCAGATGAAGGTCATCTTTTCTTGATTTATATTTCAATCCCCCTAATGCTAATAAGGCATTTTAATAAATTTTATGTGAAATATTTGCAGGAAATGTGGGATTTATTAAGAGCAATGAAGTACTACCATTAATTTGTGCATGAGAAACTTCATGATTCTACTGTTACACTGCCTATTATAGAAGACAAAATTCTGATTATTCAACATACCTTTCTGAATATCACATTTGATATAAGAATTTTTCATTATTTTATTATCGATAATTACTATATATAATATACTACTTTATATTGTACTTATAAATTACATGTTTAACTGTGTGCATAAATCAAAAATCAGATCTTTCCTGCTGTTGTGTTTGTAAGTGCTAATTAAACAGAACATGTTTTTAAGTATCCAGTCTCCACTTCCTGACTGAATAAAACAACATTAGTCATCTGTTAGGATAATATCCCCAGAAGGAACATTTGGACCAAATGTTCTACGAAGTTAATCAGCCAATAGCACAGAACATCCATTGCTATTAGCTGATTGCACTCTACCCAAACTTTAGGATAGTGTGTCCAGGCATCTTTGGTACAAAGCATATTGAAAATATATTTAAGTGGACATTTTCCTAACACAGAGACGCTCTTTTTCCCTTGCTCTTTCCAAGTCACTCTTCATAAACAGACTCCTGAGCAATTAAGTAGATGGCTGTCTCTTGAGCATCAACCAATTTATTACCATCCTCCTTTTTCTCCCACATTTCTTCATGAGACTCACAGCATTGCCTGGGAACTAGACAGGCCCTCACTATCTCAGTGTAGAGCGTACACACTAATGCATGCATGAACACACACAAACACAAAGTTCGACCCGCATCACGCAGGCATCAGCCTGCTGTTTGTGAGACAGAGCTGAAATGACAACTTGTTCGGGAGTTTTGGGACAGGGCCAAAAGGGACACAGAGGACTCAGAGGGGACCATCATGCCAGAAAACTACAGTCAGCTTAATGGCTGGACTTAGCATCAAGCTGAGTGCCTTCCATTCTTATTTTCCCACTGTCACTCCCTCTTAGCTATGTTTGGTATAATCTATTTAAAATTAAATAGATTCTGACAGTCTACTTTTGTTTTTGTTTTTTTCCAATTGTGAATGAGCTTTAATAATTCCTGCATTACTAACTTCCTGCATAGATGTTTAGCAATAAGAACCTTCAGTTTGCTTGAAGGGCACAATCCCTCCCTTTCCAGTGGCAGACTTGTAATGTGAAACATCTGTAGGAAGTGCTGAATATCACTGACTGTCTTAGCAGCAATTGCAAAGTAACAACAAACTCGATGAGATTGGGGAAAAAAATAGTGTGAGGGAAAAGTATTTCTGTTAGTTCTTGCGTCACCCTGCTGGGAAGGTAATTCTAAGGATCTTGTGGTTTGCAGTCCAATATAATTGTATCATAGTCACAACTGCTCTGCTCTTTGTTTCAGTCTTTTCCCCATGGCTTCGACTTTGCCATGTTTAACTGTTGCTAAGCCAGTGTCAATAAAATGTAACACTTCCTGCAGAGATGTTTCACAATAGAAGTCTTCCAGCTGACTCAGGACTTTACCAGCGTTTAACAAGGATTAAGATTTGGAATTTTAAACAGACAGTATCTTTGCTATGCCATGATGACATACTGATTACATGTGCTAAAGTTCTCAGAGGAGCCTCCAACACTCATCTCGACCCTTAGGTTTTTTTCTATTTGTTTGTTTTGGTTTGTTTTTTTCCGTTATTGCCACTGGCCTTTATTTGTTCATGGTTGAGATTAAGGGTTTAAAATGTAAAGATAGCACAGTCCTAACAGTATGTCTGAACTGACTGACTGTTTTACAAACTGGCTCTAATGTATTGAGACAGTGTTTAGTTTTACTTAAAATGTTCAAGCTCACACCTGATGACCTGTCAGTCATGATACAGAACACAAAGATCAGTAATGTGTACAACAAAATGCTAAACAGTGTTGCACTGTCACATATGATGCATTTTTTGTGTTCACAGTGTAACCTCTGATCAGGACCATGCACTGGCCTCTGCAAACCTTAATTCAAATATTCACCTGTGATTTTGTCAAGCGGTACAATCCCATTCAGTTTCACAATCACTAGAATGCAGGAATAATCACATCGAGCATCCAATCACAAGTCATTGTGCTGCTCTCTGTTGTCTGAGCAGTCAGACGCTCAGACTGGGGAGGATATTTGCTGTTCAGCGTCACTGGAGAAAATCACAGGTAGGTTATCCAGATGTGATATTTAGTCACCTGCATCTGGCTGAATGCTGAAAATTCTAATGTGAACCTGATTCTGCAATTTCTCTTTGATTTGTCTCCCTCTAATATAACTCCAGGACTTGCGGTCCAGTTTTGGTTTCCTGCCACGTACTGTAGCCGGTCGTCAAAAACTTCTTGACTCACAGGTGAAATCTGAACTTTTGTGTAAGTTATAGTCGAAATGAATTATAAAAACCATAGTCTAAAAAGCAGAAAGGCATGAAGCCCTTGAAATTCCATCAAGCTGAAAATGAATTCAAAATGAAGTCATTCCAGGTTTCCATTGTGTTTCAGTTTTGGTCCTGTTTGTCTCGACAGAAAAGTTTTGGCAGAGTGAATATTTTTTCCCTCAAAACGTCCCTTACTGACCAATGTTTTAAATTCTTGCCCTTTTAGACATACATTGCAGTGTTTAGATTAGACACAAACAGATGACAATCAGCATTTTCTGGAATTACACTACAGAGTGCACCAGTTGTGATGCATTGTCCTATGATGACTCTGCAATCTGTCCTTTTTATCACAACCCACAGATTTAGATTCAATTTCAAATGATACAAGGCAAAGTCTGCAAAGAGCTGCTTTCATTCACATTTATTGTTCTTACTGTATTCATTCCCTTGACTAATCAGGAAGTCTTTTATTTGGTCCTTACACAAGCATTTAAGAATCCTTTTTACCTCTTCCCATTCAACAATATTCATTTCCTCTCTCCATACAGCGGCCTCATGGCCTGACAAAGCCCAGGCGTGCCCTGTTCCACTAGGACATGACAAACTCAGCTCTGTCTACAGCTGCTCTGTCTGTGGCTGTGTTTGGTCTTCACGGCCCACGGTTCATGGCTAAGACGCCGAAGCCTGTCTTTAACGTTAAAGGCGGCGGTTAGTGAGGAGAATGGTTAACGCGCCTGCTTTGTGTTGCGTCCAGGCGATAACGTGCTCCGACGTGCTAACACAATCCAGCTGCCGAGGGCCTGCAGACACTGTTGCTGCTTCGCTCTTTCGCTTTCTGCATTTTTTTCTCTTTCCACTCCTTTCATGTTCAGCCCTCTTTCTCGAAATACAGACTACCTGTTCCATGTGATGCGAGCGTCAGGGCTGCCAGATTTGCTGTTTACAGCTTCAAACATATCTTCAAGTTCTGTGGTACTTTCTGGCATGTTTTCCGCTACAAAGATTTATTACAAACTCGATGCTCACTGACTGTGCAGCTATGTGTTTCAACTCAGGTGATTGCATACACTGGAACACTTCATCCAAAGCGAAACTGCAAAGTTAAAAAGGGAGCCACGGGGGGTAAAGCCCACAGCCTGTGTGGACAGTTCTGTTCAACAGTGATACAATGTGGGACAGTGTTTATGATCCAAAGAGGAAGAGAGTCTTACTTCAGGAAGTGAAGGGGTAGGCTGAAAACAAACTGTGACAGAATGGTTTTTCCTTTTGTGGAGTCTTTGTTTGAGTGTTTCTTTCTGCTCGGTCAGGATTGGAGTCCGGGGGGGGGGGCGTGGGGCAGCAGAGTAATGAGAGCAACTCAGTTCCTCTTAATTATCCAATAAAGTCTGTTTTTTACCTCAGCGCGCCCACCCAGCCAGTTCAAGAGGAGTCTGACACACACGCACACATACAGTATATAACCTTTCTTACACACACACTCCTTATCCCTCTGCCTTATCATCTTTTTGTCCCTGTTGCCACCTTTTTTCTTCGCACAGACACACACACATACATGCATGCAATCTGGAGGTGCTCTGCCTCTGTGCCGGTGAGGTGTAAATGGTGGGTAATGGCGTGTGTTAGACCTACGTAACAGCCCATTAGGCACATGGAGCGAGTTAATCTGATCTAACATCTCTCTTCCCCACTTTTAAAAACCCCACCAGACATCTCTTGGCTCAGACTTGCAGGAGGCGGGTGGGGGGCAGAGGGTACAGAGGGGGTATACAGCTGAAAAAGAAAAAAAAACAGCAATGTGTGTACCCAACTTGACACCTCCTTCAGCTCAAACTGCTTCCATATGTCCTGTCCGATGGCTGGATTTACCCCACTCTGGATGGTGTTGGTGGCTCACATCCTGTGTAGCGTCAGCCGTGCCACCTTTTAAGTGCGGATGAAGATGGGGGGGAGGTCACTGGTCACCATGACGACATGACTCATCAGGATAATTGGAGAGTTTGAAAATGCTGTGTCCGTTTGATTCCGATTCCAACGGACCTACAAACAAACACATGCATGAAGGAGCAGGACTTAAAAGCCACATGCTCGCCACACCAGGGGCCACCATGGATGTGTAAAAAAATCAAACAACAAGCCAGTTCCCAGGCAAACCTGTGAGAGTTAATGTGCTTTCAAACAGCTGGATTCAGTTTCATTACAAATGATGTATATTTTTTTAAAGGGGGCCAAGCTCTGGATGCAGAAAAATGGAATGTGTTCCTAAGAAATAAGAAGGTGTAATTATCATTATTACAGGTGGGTTTATTTATTAGTGGAAAGAGGACAGACGAGGCTTCTGAAAACACAGAGGGGAGAGAGACACAGGGACAGAGACAAATCATGAGCGAGTGAACTATGTGCTGATTTTGTGTGAAAATTTTAAAACATGGAAACATTCTCCACAATTATTCCATGAATTAAAGTAACTGGCAAGGAAATGCAATGCAACCAAAAAAATCAAACAAAAGGCATAAGTGCAGTTCAGCTGAAAGGATAATTCTGGTTTACTGCAACTTCTCTATTACAGTTTTGGCCACTTTTTCAAAATAACTGCTGAGAAGTATAATTGTGTCAGTGTGACAACACAGTACAACACTGCAAAAAAACAAGAACAGTGATTCAGACGAGTTAGGGATGAGCAGACAGCTTAGACAGATTATCTAAACCACTCTTTTGGAGTTAACAGAAGTGAGATGCCAGTGATAACACACAGGAGTTATTTAATTTAATGACGTCTTGTTACTTAAAATTTTCACACATCATTTGAACCTCTGATTTAATGTCAGTTTTATTAAATAATTTTGAAGGCAGAGATGATTATAGAGACAGAGGAAAGAAGAGCATGTAGCAAAAATAATAAAGCAAGGGAGCATAAAAGCTGGGAGAAAGAAAAGATGCTCTTCCCTGCGCTTCATCCAGCCGCTGCTGCTCCACCGTACAGTCAGGCTCCCAGCTGCTTGTGTTGGAGAGATGTGTTTCAAACTGTCAGAGAAGTCACCATGTGAGCCTGTGTGTTTTGTGTGAAGACACATGCTCCCACAGAAAAGTGAAATGTGAGCGTATTTGCATAAGGCATTTATTTTCATCCATCACCTTTACTATACGCAGCCACGCCAAATTATTATCTGAGCCAGCCGTCTGCTTATTTTCCAGCTCGATTGGTCTGTGTGGGTGTACTCACAGCAAATGAGGTTAATATGATTCTCCTGAGCAATGATGTGCGGATTCACTACAATAGGTTGGCAGAACAATTTGTGTGTGTGTTTGGGAGCTTTTGGTGAATTGTTTCTGGGGCATTTGGATGGTAGAATAATTGCTTCCAGAGCTCCCCGCGGAGTAATTGCATTTCCTCCACCCAAGAGCCGTACCTCTGTCTGAGAATCAGCTGGCCACCATGATTTTAGAGATTCTTGGGCCAGAGGGAACGGCCAAACTATTCTTTCCCTGAGAGATGTTGGGGAACAGCAGCGGTTTGGGTGGAGTGGTAGTGTGCATATCCACACACCAGTGTGTGTATCATTCCCTATGCACTATACATACTTGTGTGTGCAGACACGTCTGCTCTTCAAGGGTCCACCTGCACTGTACTGTATATTTGTGTGTGTGCGTGCGCGCTTGCACATGGGCGTATGCACTCTCACAGTTAGAATTAATTAGCGAGTAAGAAAACCACTCAGCATGATTGTGAGAAAATTGCCCTCAGCTGCATGTTCAGACATGTTGTCTCCCCAAAATCAGGCTCGGGCTGAGATCTACATTCAAGACATTGACTTCAGACCGTGTCCAAACAATCTGCGAACTCTGTGACCACTCACATGTGTGCAGGAGGATGGAAGGTTTTGCTGTGGTTTTGAAATGACTGCTTCCCAGGAATATATCAGAGTTTTCCCTGGAAAATCCAGTTTTATTACATGTATGAACTGGATAGATAATGGCTCTTTTTCTGATGGCTTTTCTTTCATATGAAATTAAAATAGAATTATCTGGTAATATATTTTGTTGAACAATTCCCCTTGCTGTTAAATTACAGTTACAGTGGAAAAACACAATGGCAACCACAGAATGATAAAGCACTGTGTTATTCAGCTATATTTTCTTTTATTACAGTGTGCAGTGGCAGGGTTCTGTTGCAAATTGGTTGCATGGAACACCTTTTTCTGAGACTGACCTCCTGTAAAAGTGACCTTGTAGGTCAAAGATCTTTTTGCAAACCATAGCTACATTTTATTCTGAACAGACATCTAGCGTGAGACTTGTGAGACAGCACATGTCTTAAAGACAGTGTCTTTTCAGCAAATGTCAACGAATGACATGTTAACCTTCAGGTGCCAAAGCCCCTACTGTCTGCAGGAGTTATGAGGGTAACAAAGCAGGAAGTAAGTTGACATCTTTTATTTGTACAAACTGAATGGATGAGATGACAAAAACACTGGCAGACCACTGTGGGTGTCCCGTGAAAATTTTATTGATACAGCAGCAAATCATAACATACATTGTCTAAAGGCATGAAGGTCAAGACCTTACCAAATTATGGAGAGAAATCCAATCATTCCCTCAATGAGCAAGTAGTTGCTGACAGTGACGAGAGAAAAAAAATCACTTTTAAACAAAGAGAAATCCATGCCTTGAATTGCTGCCATGTATGTATTTACAGATTTTGCATTTGGCTTCAGTAGTGTCATTCCAAAGAATATTATGCCTGTTTTGAGGAAATACTCAATTTCGTACATTTACCACTACCTCACTGTATGCACATGCTTACTGTAAACTTTTTTGCATCTGTCCCATGCCTGTTTTGGTTCAATCTCAGCCCTTTCATCTTGATTGTTATCAGGAATAAAGCTATGACAAGCACCAAACAACAGGCAACTAGCTTGTGAACATCATGGTAAACTTGGCAGCTAAAGAGACAGATTTCTTTCCCCTCAGGAATTGGTGGAGACCAAAACAGAGCTAAACGGCGAGTAAATATTGGACTTTGTATCTGTTGGATATGTCAATAGGCAACAGTTTGCTTACACAGTAGGCATATCAACAAAACTGACAATATGTCAATATTGTATACAGCTTGTTACACTGGTCCCCACAGTTCAAGGTTATAAAAATCAGAAATTCTTGTATGTATGGGGAGGGGAGGGAAGAGAGCAGTCATAATAACTTCATTTGTTGTGTTTATTTATGCGTGTTTTGTGTGCCACTTACCATTAGACATAAGATGTCCTTAAGAACATTAGCCCAAAAGGGCAAAATCATTATACTTCAATTTAGTCCACTTGGGAAAAAAGAGTTAATTAGTCAAGCTGTATGCTTTAAAATGAAGTGATGATGAAACACCATGCCAAAAATAAGAAAAAAAAATATGGTAAGAGAGATATGGTAAGAGATTACTAAGTAGAGTTCTGCACTATCTGGGGTTGTACCCTTTGTGAATTATAAAATCTGACATTGCAGATAATTACAATGGCTATATACAGTATGTTAACAACTTCATCCTAATGAACTCTGTTCATTATTTTGGAATTTAGGAATGCAGATAGAGGCTGCATCATTTTTTCATGAATTGCTAGTTCACATTACGGTGCAACATGATGTGAACTCAGTCAGGTAAAATTAAACACAATGCTGCAGTGGGGGCTGCAGCTGCCTCCTCCTCACCATACCCATGGTTCCAACATGCGCTGATCCTTGTTAATCTTGTTGAGGCACACAAAATCACTCAAAAAAAGCAAAAAAGCAACAGGTACTCTCCTTCGAAAATGAACAACTGCATGAACAAAGTGCCTCTTCTATTTGTACCATTACAGCTACAAGTTCTTCTTTCTGCAGCATGCACATAACACACTATCTCATTACAATTATTTTAATTTTGTCGACAAGTGTATCCTTTCTCTCCCACCCCTGCACCATGCAGGCTTTAAACTGTCTGAAGGCCATGTAATAAACCCCTCGCCAAAATTTGTGGTAACCAGGGACCTAATTATCAGTCTTTTTTGTATAATCCTCATTTTGTTCATTTTTGAGTGTACTTGTCACATAACTTTAACAAGTATATGCAGTGGTGAGGTTAACCAGTTGTTTTTCCAGCACAATGCTGACAAAAGATAACATCCTCAGGGTCATTACTGCTACATATGACTATCAGTTAAAATAAAGGGATTTACAGTCCAGGACCCTAATTTTCTGTGCATTTTTCTTAATCACACCGACGTAATGTAGTTCAGGTATGTATCCAAAAAAAGAGAGGCTAGCTAAGAAGAAGTGGGACATGGAGGGCACTAATGAGAGTAAGCAGGAATACAGGGAGATGCAGTGCAAAGTGAAAATAGAGGTCAAAGGCCAAACAAAGGGCCTATGACTTGTATGACAGGTTGGACAGTAAGGAGGGGGAGAATGATTTGTACAGGTTGGCAAAGCAAGGAGATAGAGAAGGAAAGGACGTGCAGCAGGTTAGGGTGATTAAAGACACAGAGGGAAATGTAGTGACAGAAGCCAGAAGTGTGATGGGAAGATGGAAAGAGCATTTTGGGGAGAATGAGAAAGAACATAGAGTAGAAGAAGTGGCTGGAGTGGACCACTTAGTAGCAAAGATTAGTAAAGACGAAATGAGGAAGGCATTGAAGGGGATGAAGAGATGAAAGGCAGGTGGTCCAGATAATATACCAGTGGAGGTATGGAAGTGTCTAGGAGAGGTGGCAATAGAGTTCCTAATTAGGCTATTTAACAAGATCTTAGAGAGTGAGATGATGCCTGAGGAATGGAGGAAAAGTGTGCTGGTGCCTATTTTTAAGAACAAGGGAGATGTGCAGAGTTGCAGCGACTATAGAGGTATAAAGTTGATGAGCCATACAATGAAGTTATGGGAAAGAGTAGTGGAAGCTAGGCTAAGGACCAAAGTGAGAATTTGTGAGCAGCAGTATGGTTTCATGCCAAGGAATAGTACAACAGATGCAGTTTTTGCCTTGAGAATGCTGATAGAGAAGTACAGAGAAGGTCAGAAGGAGCTTCATTGTGTCTTTGTAGATTTAGAGAAACCATATGACAGGGTAACGAGAGAAGAACTGTGGTACTGTATGAGGAAGTCTGGAGTGGCAGAGAAGTTTGTTCAAGTTTTACAGGACATGTATGAGTGAGAGCAGGGAGCAGGTGGAGGAAAGTCCAGAGAGGTGGAGGTATGCACTGGAAAGGAGGGGAATGAAGGTTAGCCATAGTAAGATGGAATGTATGTGTGTGAATGAGAAGAATGCAAATGGAGCAGTGAGGTTACAGGGAGACGTGGTGAGGAAGGTGGAGGATTTTAGGTAGTTAAGATCAATAGTCCAGAGCAACAGAGAGTGTGGAAGAGAGGTGAAGAAACGTGTACAAGCAGGCTGGAATGGATGGAGAAGTGTCAGGTGTGATGTGTGACAGGAGAGTATCAGCCAAACTGAAATGGAAGGTGTACAAGACAGAAGTGAGACCAGCGATGCTGTATGGTCTAGAGACAGTGGCACTGAGGAAAAGACAGGAGGCAGAGTCAGAAGTAGCAGAAACTAAAATGTTGAGGTTATCTTTGGGGGTGACCAGGTCTGACAGGATCAGAAATGTGTACATCAGAGCGACAGCAAATGTGAGATGAGATGTTTTGAGGACAAGGTCAGAGAGGCTAGACTAAGATGGTTTGGACATGTGCAGAGGAGGGAAATATTGGTAGACGGATGCTGGGTTTAGAACTGCCAGGCAGAAGGTCTAGAGGGAGACCAAAGAGGAGGTTTATGGATGTGGTGAAGAGGACAAGAAGTTAGTTGGTTTGAGAGAAGAGGATGAGGCGGATAGGATTAAATGGAGGCAGATGATTTGGTGTGGCGACCCCTGAAGGGAGCAGCCAAAAGAGGAAGAAGAAGTACGGTGGGTAGATTATACCTAACACTGAGGGTTCAAAAGAGGCTCAGCTGTTGCATTAGACTTTTGAAAGCACATCCCATGATTAAGCACTGATATTTCAATGGAAATAGGAAGAATCCATCCAATTTCCATACCACTTATCTGTGCAGGGTCGCTGAAGTGCTGGAGCCAGTCCCAGCTAACATTGGGCACAGGCGGGATACACACTGGACAGGTCACCAATCTATCACATGGCTCACACATAATGACAAACAACCATTCACACACAATCACACCTACAGACAATTTAGAGTCACCAATCAACCTAACCTGCATGTGTGGTGGAGTACGTGGAGAAAACCAATGCAGTCACAGGGAGAACAGATAACCTCCACACAACAGACCTGCCCGAACCAGGGTATGAATTGAGAATCTTCTTGCTGTAATGTGAAAGTGAGGGAAATAAGGAACATTTGGGGAAGTTCCAGTGACTGGGAAGGGGAAATAAGTGAGCCGGGGAATGTAGGAACAGGAGGAAAGTCTGAGGACATCTGGTGGGCAGGTGCAGTACAACAGGAGACAGAAAGCCAACATCAACAGGCCTGACACAGGAATCCTGACAACATGGCTCTGAATGGAGCCTGAGGATGTGGAGATGAGGGAGGAGACATGTAGCATTTAAAACTTAAGTTTTTATATTGACTGCAACCACTATCTTTTCCGAACCTTAGCGAAGGTCTTTTTGCTGTCTGACCTGAACAGTCAGCCATAATCACAATCCTACCTTTAGCCATGCCATAGTTCCCATGTGCAGATAGTAGAGAGAACAAAAGCTTAATGCAAAGTGTAATGTTTTGCAGAATTATTGGACATCATCATTCTTTTGTACTGATAATGTTTCTTCATCAATTAAATAACCTGAAATAAAAGAGGGGTCATGATGAATGTTGACAAAAGCTTATTGGTACCTTTGCAAAGAGATTATGATTTTGGTTCCATTTGCTTTTTGTTAGCAGGATAATGTAAAAAGTATTGGAGGGATTTATTCCTTTATTTATTTTTACCAGAGGTAGCTCTTTGTCTAACTTTTGAAGGATTGTTAACCACTGCAAGAGAGGGTAAAATGTCACATGTGGAGTCATATCTGAATAAATGCATAAAGATTAGAAATAAGGAAAAAAAAATTAGGGACACTATTTTAATGCTACCAAGAATATGATTATTAATAATATAAAACATATTTACTACATGCTTGGAGTATATGTTTTCACAAATATCATTGTTCAGGATTTTTTTCTTTAATGATCAGTTGAGAAATATAGATGAAAAGAGACATGAAGGGTAAAATTTTAATTTGTGGAAATGTTCAGCCTTGGGTGAGATCTGCACTCTTGGAACGCTTTCTCGCTGCCATTACATTACAGTACATTTGTAATGACTGTGTGTTCTATTCTCTTCTAGCAGGACAGAGCATGGAGAGTTTCAGCATTTCATTCCAGAGATCCCGCTAACCTCTGACATGGCAGCCAGTCAAAGCTTGCAAAAAGAAGTAATGTAGATGTGATACTGTCATCACGATCAAATGTGATCAAATGATTATGTCCTTCTCTTATCTGTTGTCAGCAAGAACAAGGCTCTGTCTTATCATGATTTGCAAGTATTTCTGATTAGAACACTTGTAAATCACCTTTTCGTATGGTGAGCAGGACAACATCAAGCCACATCCGTACAATGATGTGTAATGTGTTTCACACTTGAGCCATCCATTGATTTGCTGTACCGCTTATTCTTTGAGGGTCACAGGGGTGGTGGCTCGAGCCAATTGGGCAAGTGCAGACAGGTGGCCAATCTATCACAGGGCTGTCACATAAAGACAAACAACCATTCACACTCACAGTCAAACCTACAGGTAATTTAGAGTCACCCATCAAGCTAACCTGCATGTCTTTGTACGGACATGCAAACATCACACAGAAAGGCGCAGGCAGAACTGTGTTTTAAATCCAGAACCATCTTGAACTGATAGTGCTAATGACTACATCACTGTGCTGCCTATGAGCCATGGTTGTCACTAAGATGACAACGAGTAAACACAAGTTTGGAGCCAACAAATGCAACTCATTCTAAAGCCGTGCACTTACACTAATTGCTCTTTCTTCCCCATGTTCTATCTCCATCTTTGCTGTGTTAAATGTCTTCCATTATTGCTCTCTGTTCTCCAAATTAAGTTATCCCTCCACATTATTTTGCCAGAGGGAAATGAGATGTGTCAGCAGAAAGTAAAAATATCATCAGCTGGCCTGTGCTATGACAGATTAATTGGATTATACTTGTATTTAGCATAGATTAGGCCCTGCACAGGGAACTGGCTGGTGACACAGATGGATTAAGTTAGAGAGTGCAACACTGATGGGAAGCGCTCTAAAATGTGTAAGGTAAACCCAGTGACTCTGGAGTGACATAGCATTTCAACTATTTACTGCCCCTTAACAGTTGTATTTAGCGTTGGTTTCCACTGGCTATTTTTCAAAAACCATGTGTGCTGAATCCTCTGCCAATGTCTATGTGCCAATCGCAGATGGGGCATCCCTTGTTTCCCCTGCAGTGACCACTAAAAGTCTATGAAAAATGTTGCTTTAAAAATCTTCATTTTGATTTATTTTATTTTGAGTGAACTTTGCTGTCAATTTATTGAATTAAAGTTTTGAGGCAAAAACACACCAGAGGTTTGTAACCTTTTGCCCACATTCTGCAGCAGCAGAGAGAGCTGTACAGCATATTTGAGCCATATAACATTATCATCAACTACCATAGAAATTTACACTGACTGCCCCAGAAGTCAATACTGAGACCGAGAACACAGAAACAACAGGATGCTCTCTCTAATATTATACAGTGATAAAAGTTAGCGCAAGCATAAAGTAAATAATTAAATTATTTGTTAAATTTAGAATATGGTGAAATTGTATATCGTATCATAACTGAAAAAAATTATGCTCAAAACTACAAAGACAAATAGTTACAAACCTGAACTATTCTTTGATATAGTGATGTTGTCGCAGAAGGTTGTGGAAGCATAGAGGAAGTGGGAAAATATGAACGGTATATGACTAGAATGTTGCTCAGTATGCTTCCTCTGAAATGCATTTTAACAGACAGGACCTGACAAGCCGTAACGCACTGATCTCAATTTCTAGATTTCCAGCCTCCACCCACCCTTCTCTTTATGATGTATTAATGCCTTCATATTTTTTAAATAGATGCCATCATTCTGGAGGAGTGTCCTAATGATAAGCAATCAAATAAAAATAAAAAAATGTTGTGCTGTGTTATGATCCTCACTCTCAAAGTTGACCCATCGTCAGACCCTTTGCTGTGGCCAGCTGTTACCAGGCCTTAACGCTGACCCTGTTCGGCTGCCTGACATAACTCAACTCTGGCGGGTTCTGAAAAGTATAATTTCACGGTGTCTACCAGATGTTCACACTAAACCCAAAAACAGATATCATCCAGTTTGAAAGTGAGTTGGCAGTGGCCGTACCTCTGGTTGTCCATGCAGATGTTCTATATGGAGCATCTCATGAAAAACTTCTATATGGGGTTTAGTGTCTGTGTCAGAGGTGGCTCTGCTTTGTGTGCCCCACAGGGAAACTGAGAGAGGGTCGTAGCAGCGAGGCATGTGATAGCAGCACAGCTGGTGGGAACACATGTAAGGGGCCTGCACATATGTTAAGTATTTAACCCATCAAAGAGATTGAAATCCACCAAATTGAGAGGATCACCATTACATGTGTCCTTTGAACTAACTTTTAATAAAGATAACACACCCCTGTGACTTTTTTTTATCAAGCAACCTCATCAAATCCAGATGAGATAAAATGGGAGCACATCAAACCTAAATTTGTCAAATTACCATTCATCTATGTCCTTTTTTCCTGCTCCCCCAATTTATATAATGAGGTTACATTGTGGGACATCAGTGAATTATTAAAGCACTCAATAGCAATAGATTTATTTAAACTCTCCCAAAATCTCCTTTAAGACTATGTTTATCCTCTCAGTGTCACTTGCCATTGATTCTAAAGCAAAACTCAATGATTAGGTCAGGGAATATACATGGAAGAGCAGAGAAAGGACAGTGCCTCCTTCTACCTCCCTTGCCATCATGTTCAGCTTTTGTACCTCCTGCAAAAAAAACAAAAAAACAGAAAAAACTCAACTCTAAATAATTGAAAGCAGGCCGAGTACTGAAGAGAGGCTGAAATAACCAAAGATGCAGGCTATGGATGAAGACAAGCTGTGAGAGCACTGGAGCCTGCCTGATTTGTGCATGAGAAATGAGATGGGAATTAAAGCATGGTGAACGAGCTGCCACCGTGTGCAGGGCTGCTGCTGTGTATTCCTGTCAGATCTATCTAACTGCAAAGTGCTGCTGCTGCAAGAGAACAACGCTGTGAGCACACACACACACACACACACACACACACACACACACCGAACTGTTTAACAAGGCCAGTATAGGAAATGGAAATTGAAAGAAGGAGCTTATTGGTGGCAGTGGTTTGCACAATTGCCTCACAGCAAGAAGGTTCAGTTCTGGTGGGTCCTTTCTGTGTGAATTATGTAGTCTCCCTGTGTCTGCGTGGATTTTCTCCAGGTACTCCACCAACAACATGCAGGTTAGGTTGATTGGTGACTCGAAATTTTCGTAGGTGTGACTGTGAGTGTGCACGGTTGTATGTCTCTATGTGTCAGCCTTGTGATAGACTGGTGACCTGTCCAGGATGTACCCCTCGCCTGAAGTCAAATGGGATTGGCTCTAACATCCCCTTGACCTGGTTTCTCAGGTAAGTGGTTGTGAAAATGGATGGATGGGTGAAAGCTTATTGGTTAAAATGTCAGTGTTTGGTGGAAGTTTAAACAAGTATAAACAAGTGTTTCTATAGCAGAGTGGTGTCAAAAAATTATGTTCAAAGTAATAAAGGACATAATACTTCCCCTGTTCTCTAAGGAGCTGTTACATCTGTTGCTGTTCCAGCCAGCTGAATATTCACACACACACACTGCACTTTCCTCACACTGCTGTTGTGATAAATGAGCTATACTATGAGTCAACAGACGCTTGTCTTCAGTTACAATTCTCTTCTCATATTCCTCATTTATATGGGTTAAATTATGCAGTCCAAAACTCCTTTTTTAAATAATTTACCAGTGTGCTGCTCAGCATCTCTCGGGAGCGCTACATTAGATCCAATTTCAGGCCCATGTCAAGCAAATTTAGGGCAGTCATGCAGATGCTTCCTGAATGCACAGGCCGAATGACTGCAGGACTGTGTTCCCACATGGAAGCACGTCTGTCTCTGTGTGTGCCTGTATGAATAAGTGTGTTGGTGCATCTGGATCAGTCTACAATGGCAAGATGTGATCTGATCTTCAACTCAAGTCAAAGGTATAGACATATAATGTGTTTAAGGTGATAACACAATTATAATCTGTTATGTCTTTATTGAACACAAATGTAAAACATTCATAATGCAGGTCAAAAAAGTAAGTGAGTTCTTAGATCTAATAACCAGCTGAGCCTCCAGCAGTTACCTCAAACAAATACTTCCGGTGCACATGGTGCTGCATGTGGATCAGAAGTTCACAATGCTCCAGAGGGATTTTGGACCATTTCTCATTACAGAAGTACTTCAGCTATGCCATATCCTGGTGAGCTCGTTCCACTGCATAGTACTGGGTTAAGGTCTGGAATCTGACTGGACCATTCCATAAAGCAAATGGTGTTGTTTTTTTTGCTTAGAATCCCTTGTGTAATAGATATACTTCACTCTTTTAGGGTCATTGTCCTGCTGCAGTGACCCTTAACCATAAATAAGGATTCTTTTACTTTGACTTGCTACTGCACATCCCCATCCAAAGGCCTAAGCCTTCTTGCCTGCAGGATCAGAGTCCATTCATGTCATTTCCATTAGGGCAATGTAGCAGCAGACTGTCTGGCGTAATTTAGAATTAATTGTGTGGTTTTATACTAGTAGCTTCAAACAGGCTTCCATCTGGCGCCATGCACAATCTTGTGGGCCACTCTTTGGAAGGGTTGATGCAGATGTGCAAACCACAGAGGGAATTCGGGCATGCATAGAATATGAATTTGTCCTACTGTAACCCCCTGCTGTTGTATTAATCAATATGTGATTGAAAACTGTGGCATATACACATCAGCAGAACAAGGCTGGGTCAGTCATTCCATGCACAATATATTTGTTTACTTTTTTTCTAATTATGAAAAACAATTTTCCAACCTAATGAAAATGATTTCACTAACTATTCTGTTCACATGTAACTGTATATACAATTAACATAAAAGGCCTCTATGACATGCATGTTATTTTTACTTTATATAGAGATATTTGCACATATCCAAAAACCTTTGATATTCAGGCTTTCAAAAATTTTTTCCAGAAATGTGCATTTCTCTTTGCCATGCATCTCTACCCCTTCATTGCAAACTGTTGTCTAACTGGTTTGTGTACAGTGCACAGAGCTGACTGTAAACAGGCAAGATGCTGTGTTGCACACCTCTATAAAAACCACAACTGAGATGCATATTCCAAATGTGTTTTACAGAATATATATAAATATCAGCATATCCAGCATGTCTAAATAAGAAATTCTGAATAATGGAATATCAGCATGCATGTGAATACGCTGAATGATAGCCTTGGTATTTGAAATGTGCTCCAAAAGTCTGTGATATGTCAGGTGGTACATTATTTTAGACCCCAAAACAGACAAAGACACCAAAACATGAATGTGCATGGTCAGCTTAATTAGAATGGGAGATGGCAGAGACAGGCAGGCTGATGAGTGAAAAGAGTGGCACAGACTGGCTGAAGCAGATGGCTTGCTGGCTGAAGAGTGGAAGGGCTGGGTGGTTAGCTGAAGTAGTGTGGGTAGATGAGATAGCTTGGCGGATCAGCTTGCACTGTGGGTCCTCGACACTAGAGAAAAACTGATAGCTCTCAGCTCGAGAAAAGACTTTTAGACTGTATACTGAGTGGCAGAGGGAGTAGCTACTACTGTAGCTGATTGAACAATTTGGAGATGAGTGGTAGAGGAGCAGAACTTCTTGAAAGGCAAGGTGATGAGACAGGTGTAGCACCTGTGTGGCAATGGAACCAGGAAGCAGGAGTCAATGCTCCCTGCAGTGTTATCCCCAGGGCCCTATTTCAGCCATTAGAACCCCTTTGGCGTGGCCATCAACTGATGGGACTGCAATTTCCTAATTGGTCACCAGAATCACCTCAATCAGGGAGGAACTAGCAGTCTTGAAGGAGCAGAATGAAAGACACCAAGAGATGATAGCCGACCGGAGGAAGAATTTGGTCTTACTTACCCAAAAGCAGTCTCAGTGTGGAGATAGGTGCGTCCTGTGTCCCACCGCAGGAAATACGAGACCATTAAAGCAGGCTGGAACTTTTGTGCATGCCCCAACCATGGCCCCATAAAGGTGATTTACAGGGTCTTTTTCAGGCTGAAATAAGTTCCTGCTGCAGGTTAGGTACTTCTGTGCAGCCCTGAAAAACTGCTGGGCTGTGCTTGACACTGAAGGTGGGTTACTTCACGTGGGATGTGAGGACAAGACGGGCCAGTCTTTCGCTCTCACACATCTTCACTACATGGCCGTATAGGCTAAAACACTAAACAATACTACTACCATCTCAGTCCCATTTGGTGACAAATGTCATTCTTCTTGGGTTTAAGAATTATGTTGTGACCGAAACAGTCACGAAATTAGTACGTCACCTCATGGGTCTGAGGTGAGTAACATGGGTTCAGCGGTAATCTTTGCTTCCCAAGTCCCACTCTTTGTCCGTGGCCACCAGTACAAGGCTGTGGTTTGCACTTGGACTGCTCCCAGGTGTCGGTTTGTCCATCTTGGTGAGCAAATGTTTCATCTGTACTCGCTCACCTTGATCCTCCTCAGACCACCCTGTGAAAGTGTTTCTTTCACAACATGGTATCACCAACCATATCACCAAAAGTCAATAGTTGTTACCAAGACTTTAATCAGTGCCAACAAATTTGCCCTCCTGTTGTTTAGTTGGAGGCTAAATGCTGTATGATGTTGCTTTGAAAGAGCGATGTCAAAGTTCCTTGAGTGAACTGAAATATAAAAGACATTTTTGAATCCATCATCCTTCTACAGTATTTTAACACAGACACTTGGGCTACTGGATTCAAGTTATTATACCCAAAACATGGAGCTATGAAGCAATTTTTATGTAGTTACGAGTTCAATAAGCAATTTTGGGACCAGATGAGAAATGTCACTGCTGGAAAACAAAACCATAATGCAATGTCAGGGAATGACAGTGACAGTTTCTTCGAGGACTTATCTCTCTGCCGTTTCCTTTATACAATTCTATCCCAGCCCGCGCCCATTCTTTCATAGCAATAAATCATAGTTATAAAACATGATCAGGTATTAAAAACAGATGTATTGTATGAACAAGTATCAAAAACATGTCTCAAATACAGCAACTAATGGATAATTAATTTATGTCTGAAACATTTTGACATGACTAAAACTGCTACAAGTAACAATTCCATCTGGACATATACTGTATGTTCACCGATGCAAACTGTCCATCAGTTAAATCCAAGCAAGTGTTCTATTTCCTGTTCTTTATAAATGATGTGGCAATATGTGCAGCTCTTAGAACAATGGTAATGTTACAGCATGTTATTGAATTGAATCGATGTTGCTGGCGCCATAGTGAGGTGGTGTGCATGAATGCTTATATAAGTACCACTTTCATGAGGCAGTCATCTGAAAGTGTCGCCTCATCTCAGGCCAGGATAGTTGAGTTAATTGATTTTGTTCAACCTCATCTGGTGAGCGCCACTACACCTAACAATGTCATCATCCCAACTTTGCAGCTTGAGGCTGCACAGGTTTTTTTTTTTAATACCTCAGACAGGTTTTATGAGATGCTGGGAGATGGCCTTGGTCCCATCAAGGCGTCCATCTGTGGCCATCAGGTTGTGTTGGCAATATTTGCATATTTGCAATGTGAACATGTGACAGCTTCATCAGGCCAACTATGCTATCTGCCATATACGTACAGACATATAGTCAGCATTGCTATGAAGTGTGGACAAACTGAGGTACACTTAAACAGACCAATTTGTTAGTCACTATTGCTACACAGTGCAATGATGCACAAAGGAGCTGCTCATGGTTGTAAGAAAGAAAAGAAAAAAAGAACAAATTCAGGGTTTTGAATAAAGATGCATGAAAAAATCATAATGAAAATTATTTTGCCCTGCTGAAACAGTATGTTTCCTGTATTTTTTAGCTGAAAATTCTTTTATAAATGAATCCAGAACAGTACAATGACATTGGTTTATTCGAGCCCATTACAATGTGTTGACCGATGAGGAAAACACGTGTCCTCCAACTGACACTCTATCTCCAGCATGTCTCAGCGTCAAGAGGACCAAAGACAGATGTGGCTAACAGAAAGGCCCAGAGATCCTATCAGATGTGCGAGAATGTGAAGTTGAGCTTGTTTGTGATGAGGAAGCGTGCCCGCGTGAAGAGTTCACAGAAAGGTGCCACAGATCTGACAAGTCTTCCTGCTTGTTTGACAGGTCAGAGGTTATATGCACTCTGAGACAGATGGTGTTTATTTAATGAAGTGCCACGCACCTCCAAGCTAACCTGAGGGAATATACTGTTTGATCGGGGAACTATCTTTCCTGGCACCAAGGTGAAAGGACAGAGGGGAGAGAGAGTGGCCTGCAGGCTGAAAACAAAGCAGGGATTAGCAGCTGACATATTGTTGTCACGAGGAAAGTTCTTTTATCCTCTTTTTCCACAACTGTGAAACCCTGACAAACCTATATAATTGGTTTCTCCTGAGCATGCTACTTCACCTGTTTCTCTGGTTTAAAAAATGAGCACACTTAGACAACAAAAGAACAAAACAGGGCTCATATTTCTCAAGCATCCCAAAGTGAAATATCAGTCCTAACTGGTCTTCTTCAGACAGAAACACGGGAGTATATTCCTTGGGAGGAGAGATCATGGATGGATTATGAATGTGAATTGGATATCATAAGATGGTGTCAATTTATTTCGATGACAATTGATAGTCTGCTTGTTTGTTCTGAATCTGCCCTCACACATGGAAATGGTTTCTTTGGGTGCTGATAAGTTTATTACCTTGTTTGCTGCCTGAGGTACCTGACAACAGAGCATGTGTGTGTGTGTTTTTTTCTTTTTTGTCTACTGTGACTGACTGATGGCATTTATTGGGTCAAAGGTCTACCATGGTCAGTCCCCAAGAGACTTTATTTCCTAACCTGCCTCCTTGTTGTGGGTTTACCTCCTGTCTTTACCATGTACCCACCTCTGTGACTGTCCCACTCTGATGTGTTCCCCCAATGCCCAATCATCCCCTGACATACATGAACCTTCCTCATGTATTTAAGTCTCTGTCTTTCCTGTTTGTCCTTTCCAGTTTGCCTCATTTTCTTGTGCCCCGTAGTCAGCTTTCCTGCTCTAGAGTCTAGTGTATAACCTGTCTCTGCTTTTTGGACTTTGCCCTTTGCCTGTCTGTTTTGGATACTTTTGCTTGGAGGATTGCCTTCCTGTGCATATCGCAGTATTCCTGCCCTTCCTGTGCTACTCCCCAGTGTGTCTTTGAATTTCGTTCATTTTCATTTCATTTTTTGTTTATTGTATCCTGCAAGCCAACCTGTGGATAGTTTTACCAAACTTCTACAACTTCTTGTTACCCGTGTTTTGTAAGCACTCGGATCTTGATCTACTAACACAAGGCCTGCTCTGTTAGCACACCCCTGAGATATTTATTCCTAGTACTATTATTTAAAGATGAAATTTTGGCAAAGAAGTTCAAGAAAATCCTTATAATTTTGAATCTGTGGCTCTGAAGTCATCCTGATCCTTGCTGAAGTGAAGCAAACTGATTAACTCGTGTTCTCCTCGGCGGTTGTAGTGTTTTCATCCTGGGTTAACTTTTAGCGGGATTCTGAGCTACTCAAAAAACATAGGGCAGATCTTCTTTTTACCAGCTCCACGTAATTTAATTCCTCTCGTGATTGGATGTAAATCCAAAATTAGGATTTTGGCAACTTGCATGCCACTTCTTTCCATGTCAGCTAAACAAGGAACAGTTGAATGCTCTGATGCCACAGCAGATCTTTTCAGTCCCTCCAGTGAGTGAACTGGGGTTGTGGCTGGTGGTGGAAGTGGATGGAGTCAGGGTCACTACTGATGCAGCTTGTCACTCTGTCTGTCATTCATCTCCCCACCTCAGTCCCAACACCCACCTCCACCGCCTGCTCTTTTTTGCTCTATGCCCCCCAGCCAGAGCTCCATCTTCCCCCAGGACCTGTGTGTACCCATCCAAACCCCCCCAGCCTTGCTGCAGGCTGGGCAAATTGACAACACCATAGCAGGGCCTTTGGCTAGTGAGCTTGCAGAATCTATTAGCTCCAAGCTGATACATAAAGAGGAGAGAGTGGAGAAGGAGGGGGAAAGAAAGGAGGGAAGAAGGTGGAAATACTGTATAAAACATCTAAAAGGAAGCAGTTCAAAGCCCCCAGGCCATAAAGAATCAATTAAGATGGATAAGTAACTTGTGACTCAGGTTGGGTCTGGCACTGGCCAGCACAGGGGCATCCTCCCACTCTGCTCTACAGTAATGATCCTGATGAGGCTCAGAGGGGACAAGGCTCTTTGAAACTCTGCTCAGCTCCACAGAACTAGAGTTTTGGGGTTTGGGGAACAGAAGATGGCTACTGGGTGTGGTCTATATTTAACATTCCCCTCACATTTACTCCACCTGCTGCTACTTTTGCTTTTCAGTCCTCTACTTCTCTGATGCTCCCTTTTTATATCTGTTCAGCATTCTATAAGAACATGTATAGTTTTTTTTAACTTACTTTTTTAGTCTTTTTAACTGTCTTTCTACATTAAGGTAAACAAAATGCAGCTGGACCACCAGTTTACCCTGCCTTTTTTCAATACAGCTTTATTTCCTTATTTAATGACACATATCACACTAATAAAAAAGTGTAACTGCAGGTCT
The DNA here is from genome assembly GCA_016785225.1 of Psettodes erumei. Classification (NCBI taxonomy): domain Eukaryota; kingdom Metazoa; phylum Chordata; class Actinopteri; order Pleuronectiformes; family Psettodidae; genus Psettodes; species Psettodes erumei. The sequence goes on from JAFBJZ010000939.1 coordinate 469,824, forward strand.
TAATGAGACACTTGCACAGATGACCTCATGATTGCTTTTCAGGGGACGATCAGGAAAACCTTCATTTGCTCCTATGTTGATTAATCACACACACATGTACCTTAAGGCTGGAACATGCTTGGAATATACATTTATTTTTACAGCAATTTATGCATTTTTTTCTTTTATTTTTTTTAGATAGACAACAGCAGAGAGGCTGACAGACATAAAGACATAAGACAGATGGTGAATGGTATGTAACAAAAGTGGATGCAAACGTATGTCATGGTTCATGAGTTGGATTAGCCTATCATTGTTGGGAGGACCAGGGATGTTTATGTGTGTCTTTGTAGAACCTTGTTGGCCACCTGGATAATTCTCTGACAAAAGAACCCCACAAAAAATATAAAACGAATGCAGTGTCGCGAACCTGTTTCCATGTGGATGTAAAACATATGTTGAGCTAGTTATCAAAATAGAGTCACCTCTAGGAAGTCAAAGACAAGATATCTGCTTATTGTATGATACGTTTGCCTAGCATCATGTAAACTTTTTTGCATGTGGTAATCCAGTGGAAGGTCAGTGACTCTGCACCAAGTGCTGTACAGTGTACAGTATGTGTGTCTGCATGTCAGAGAGACAGAGAGAGAGAGAGCGTACACTTTTTTCTTCATACATTTACAGTATGTACAGCGTGTATTATGTAGATTTTGTTGCTGAAGCGGAAAATGATCAAGCTTCAAATCTTGACAGGCATGGGTGAGTATGTGGGTGTATTTGCAAAATGAGCCAGGAGACAGAGACTTTATTATAACACTGCAATGTCAGTAGATGTTCTGCCAAGCCAACTCCCAAATGCTCCACTGCCCCCCAACCTTCTCTTCTTCATCAGCTCCCTCTGTTAAACTGCAAACGTCAGGTCCAGCTTCATGTAAGACACATATCAGTCCGTTGGTCTGGCCAAATTTAATCATCAAATTTACCTTGACTTTGAAAATAGGGAAAGAACAAACAGCCTGATTAGCCCCAAGCATGATTGGAATGTTTCTCTCTATATATAATCCAGTGGGGCTATGAAATGTGCCCCTTCTGATCAATGACAACTGAGTGACAGCTGGCTCGAGACTGTACAGTGCATACGCAAACATACACATGTATAAACCCTTCACAAAGGCACATATTCAGTTCTTTCCAGTGCATGCACACATGAGCTTGAGGCACACTTCAAATTGGAGGATTACGATTTTGGGCACATCTTGCCCCAAAAAACGAGGACAGATGTTATGTGTAATTTTCCCTCATCAGATTTCCAAACTGGCCTCAGCCAATAAGGAGCAATTTGTTACTCTTTAGCTGTCACCACAAAGAGGAAACGTCAACTTGACCCATCAAAACGAATCTCATCAAATCAAAAAGACCTCCGAACTGACCATTTCAAACTTCCTATGCCCTGCCCTGGTGCCCCTCCCCGCAACAACAACTTTGCAATCACTTGGGTAAACCTGCTTAAGATAATTGAATGTTTTTCTTAGACATTCATTCATGTCATTTTTTGGCTGCTGACAGGAAACCTTTTCCTGTTCTCCCATCATGCACAGACTGGCTTGATTTTGATTAAGAGTACTGATTATGGCCATAGAAAAATTACCTCCTGATCTGCCTCAGAATTATGAGATTGTAGAGTGGATTCTATCAGTAATGGTAATCTCAACATTTCCTTCCAGATGCTGTTAAAATGTGAGCAGTGTCCTCAACTGTTATACAAAAAGAGGATATTCCACCAAACACAGGTTTACAGCTTGCAGCTCCAAGGCAAGCTTCTGTTAGAATATGGGGAGCTGATGTCACCGAATATTTGATGCGCCATGAAACTGCAATCAGCTTAAGCAAATAAAACAGGTTGAAAGAAAAGTCGAAGAAAACCGTGGTTTTATTTTTGCAGTTCTGATCATGTATAGGCCTCTCCCTCATTCCCTGTGTTTCCAGCTGTGTCTCCCTCCCTTGGTTTGTTTGTTTGTCCCCAGTTTGTCTCACTCCTTGTCTGCCTGTGTGTGCGTCTGTTATGGCACAGCTATTTGGTCCCCTCCTGCTGACAATCCAACTGCACACCTGAAATCCATCCATTAATCACCACCTGCGGTATAAAGACCCTGGCACTCCGCTGCAGTTTCTGTCTAATCGTTTGGTTTCCCAAGTGGTATTAACACATGGCCAAGCTTGAGTGTAAATTTGTGCTACTAATTCAATGTTTACAGGTGCTTCAGGTCCATCCTGCTGCTCCTGTGAAATATACACCTTCCTGGTGTATTCGTCGTCGCTCCCTGAGCTTCTCCCTCACCTACCTCCCACAACTGTACTAATCTGTAACCAAAGTATAAAGATAAAAAACAAAAACAAAAAACAAACAGTATTCAACTCAAACAATCACCAGGTAAAAGACTCAAGACTCAAAAGACCTGAGTTCCTGCAGTGGGAATGCACCAATCGTCTCATTGAAATGCAGTTGAAACTTTCTGAATTTTATAACATAAAAAAGGTACCAACAGCCTGAAATATATAGACTCTCATCTGTGTAATGACCAGAAGAATAAGTCCTGCTGTGTTTAGGGTTAGGGTTAGGGGCACCTAAGTACTCATATGAAAACATCCCACAGTGAACAATGCAGAAAACAGAGCCCTCCACAACAAACCAGATGGTTGACTTGTTTGTTTATCCAGGCTACTGCTGTAGCTAAAACATGAGATTATAGGCTGGAGTAAACACAGGCAGATACGTGTTTGTGTGTTTAATTGTCATTAAACCCACAAAGGTTTCACAGCATAGGTTGTAGGTATCAGTGTCTGACCTGACTCAACACCACTCAGGGGGTTATCAACGAGACATTGCCTACAGCAAACAACAGAGAAGAGGAAGCAGCCCACCAGTAACGTGATCTATAGCTGGAGCTCTTCCTTCTTTTAATTTTATAATGAAGGTGAGAAATTGAGTGCTAAAAGCAATTTGCAGCTTCAGCCTCTATCGTCAGACCTGCGTGCTGAAATAGTGCTGTGTTTGCCACCCTCCAGCTCGTTTCTCTCTCTGTCGCTCCGACTCAAAATCTCTCCCCAGCCCCTCCTGTTCTTGAACCCGCTTGAAAACAGCTATTTAAAATATTCAGTGAGGTGTTTCACATTATAATTAACACCCCTCTCCTCTTGATGGTAGCAAGAAACCAAGTTTCCCTGCCTTTATCTCCTGCTAATGAACACAGTATGTTTCCACTCAGGATTTGAACACAACCAAATGACTTCAGACAGGCAGCTATCTCCATAGATATTGCTGGTGAATGGTAACACTTGATTTAAATGTATATGACTGATGGTTTGCAGACTTGAGGGAAGCTGCCCCTGTGACCGAATTGTCATGTCTCCAACAAATCAGAAGGCATTTGCATTCTGCTGTTCAGTTTTCTGCTCAGTTTTCTCAAAATATGGTCAGAACCTCTTAGTTACAATTCTGAACAAATGCAATGTATTTGAACTAATAAGACACAAATCATTGCATTTTTTAAGCATTTAACATGTAACTTGGAAAACCCAAAGGCTAATGATGACAGAAATTAACTGAGGTCAGGAGTTAGCAAATCTTGAGTCCCATCAATTACACCTAATCAGAGGTGTTGTAACTCGTGGTCAGAGCAAGTTATTGGTATTTTAAGATAATCAGCATGAACCGATGGCTGCACTCACGAGGCCGGCATACCAAAATTACTTGTTTATTTGTGGTCATCTCAGAGGAACATCTTAATGTTGATTATTTCAGTTTACTTGGATTTACCTCTGCTACTTTTTGAAGTTCAGACTTTCTTTGTATTTTATACAACATTCATGTTTTGTGTTGTGTAAAACTTTACCAGTGTTGATAGTGAATGTTGGTACGATGCTTAAATGACAACAACAACAAAAATGATTTGGATGTGAGACAAAGAAAATCTATTTTGGAGTGAAGTTTCTGGGATGATGATGGTTTGATTTTTGTTGGTTTTTTGGCTGTTGTGAACAAGTTTACATACAGGCCTAATAACAAATGAACAAAGCTGATATCATCTGTTTATTGGTTTGGTCATAACATTTTACTGTTGCTAGTTTCATTTTCTTTAAGTTCACTTCATTTGTTTTTATTAAATTGTTGTATTTTATTAGATTCAAATATCAGTATTTTGTATCTGCAATTGGCCACCCTGCTCTCTAAATACTGGCATTAGCCATTAAAAAAACTTTTTTTGGTCGTCTACTAGTTATAAACTTTGACTTATAAAAAACACTAAAACATTTTGAGGTTGAGGTCTTATCCACAGCTGCAGGTAGTGCTTGTTTTAGGTTATGAATACCGAGGGAAGTTTGACAAGGTGTCACTGAGATAGTCACGTTTGGGCGAGTGTCTGTTTGACATCTGCATCTTCTGATTTTTGACATAAAATGAATCATTCAATTTCAAAAGATTTATGATCATGGTGAAGGGAGCATGTCAAATTTTCTATTGGGAAAAAAATAGAACCTCGCAATTCTTAGCTCATGAAATATGTATGATGGAAGTGAAGGTGAGAGGAGGATAAATAAAAAAGGACTGGGTACAGGTGAGGAAAAAATGAACTGGAAAAACACTTACTGTCACAGTAATGCTACCATGAAGAAAAATGTATGGGCAGCCAGTACTGTATGTGCAAAAACACAGCTTGAGTGAGTTGGGGTGTTGAGTTCTTCCTTTAAAGATTAAAGGCATTAAAAAAGGAAGGATGATGCCTCTCTGGAAAAGTGTGAAATGGAAGCTGGGAGAAGGTGCGATGAGCAGCATTCCTGACACGTCAGCCTCGAAGCATCACTCTGCAGCTCCAGGAGCTTGGTGAGTGACTGTCACGGACAACATTTCCCCTGCTTTGTACCTCACAGCCTTCATGTATTAAACAAGTTATCGATATACCATCAGTCCAAGTAGATTTCCCTCTATTTTCTGTCTGTGACCAGTGACATAAGCAAATTCATTGGGTTAGGGTGGCATTCCAGCACTCTATACAGTGGAGAGATATAATTTCCATTCATCTCCTCAGCCATGTAAATGCAACAACCAGGCACAAAATGTTGTAAGCTTACCCCTGCAGCTAACAACAATCCAATGTTTGTTTGATGGGACTGGGCATGATGAAGAAGATGACGTTGCTCGGCTCAAAATGTGCACACATTAATTCAAAACACACAGTAAAAATGTTAACCAGGTTTGTTGTAAGCTGAGGAAACCCTCCATCAGGGACCCTGCTGTGCTCACTCGTGGTTATTGGGACTGTTTATCTGGGTGAGCTGTGCTGTTTGGAGCTTTGCTGCTTGGATTTAATACAAGCCAAGATGACACACAAAATGGCGGATGGCAAACAGATCACCTTGCGCCTGCGGCCATGGGGATAACTGCCGTGGTTTACTCAGCACAAAGTATGTTCTGGCTGTGGTGCTCTGGAAAAACTGTGGGATCGGTGAATTATTTTTGGATGCATCTACAGTGTTTCAGTCCTGCTCTCTGACATGAACAGAAGGGGTCAGGGCATCTGCATCTGTTTGACCTTTACATCTCAAAAGATCCGCACAATTAAACAAAAGGATATTAAATCCATACCTCAGTTCCTTTTGGGGAAAATTCTCCCAATCAGCAAGAAGTATTATATTTTGTCCTGCTTTCACAAAAATAAACAGGCACATAACCACTGATTACAGTTCATTGGGAGTAGGTCCTCTATTATGCCAAACCTCAAAGCACTGCTGGCTGATTGTGGGGACAGTGAGCCCAATATCCATGCTGGCACAGTAATGTAGAGAGGCGTTGTCTTTGCATGTGACCAAAGCTAAATCGCATGTGTCAACCAATTACAATTAAACGTATAAACATAAAAAGCCTCTTTAAAATGAGTTTGAGAAGGTTTTATTCTCATATGGGCAAGTGTATTGTGTGGTCTGATGAATTATTCCTGATGCAGCCTTTTTGAAGTGTTTTTTTTAAGCTCTTCTTCTCTGTTGAATGCTAATGAAATGTCAATCAGGCCAGCTTGCATGCCAGAGGAATCCTACTGTTGAACGGGACATTCTGGAGAGAACTTGTACTTAAACTTCCAGCGAAGAATAAGACAAATACAAGCAGATAACAACTGCCATAAGTGATGCCATTTAAGTGATTCTACCATCAAAGCCTCAGAAGAATAGCAGAGGGAGTGGATGATGCACCTTGCTCAACAGAACTGTGAATGTTTACAAAGCCTCCTCCAGACATGCTGTGAAGACAGACTGATTACCCTCTAAACCATCAGGTGCTCATTTTTATTTTATCCTGTTTTCCATCCCCACTGGATTCTTATTTGTTCTTCCACCCTGAAGTACATGTTCTCATTATTCACATTGTCATGAGAATGCATTCTACTGTAAAATATACAGTAGAATGAGAATCCCAGGGAGTCAGCCAAGGATGTATGCAAGCACTGACTTAAGGTAGGAGGGGGAGGCGGGTTTCATTAGTTTGTAAATGGTACCATCAGCCTTACAGGAATAAAAAAAAGTAGTGCTCTCTTCTCCTGTCCCTAAATTAACTGCCATCAAAGTGCCATTTAGCAGGAGTCTGATTTGCACGTCCCTTCCTTGTGTAAAGAAAAATAATGGTGTTGAAGGTTTTACAATGGACTGAAGTTTGTGCAAGGGCATTTTTGGTCTCTTTACTTTCAGGTGCATTCGGATTTCGAATTTTTTTGTAGACTCTTCCACAAAATCTTTTTAGAAAGTTTTCTTTATTTTTATTTTTTACACTTGGCTTAGGCATTAAGATGGAACCGTGAACCCCAACGTCCCCTGTTCAAATCCAGCCAAGGACCTTTGTTGCCCATCTCTTTCCCTCACTTCATGTCATCTCTTTGTACTGTCCAAGTCTAATAAAAATGTTGCACACACTTCCTTTCTTGCAAAGAAATTACTAGCAAAGCACTTAAAACAGATGCAAGACCACATTATAAGACAAGGGTCATGTAACTGACAGATGTGGCTATCATGGTTCTCCTCTGGCTCTGACTCTTTCTTATAACAGCTATAATTAAGCTTTATTTAGCAAAATTAGTAGCCTATGGATGTCAACCCTTCCCTGCATAAATGAAGATTGAAGTACTTAATATAACCTCAGTCATTACTCCCTGCTCCTCTGAGACTTGTTCATCATGTTGTGAAGTTTGTCCCGTATGGTATTAATGACATTAATGACATTACTCAAAACGGCATGATTTCCATGGCCATTTTAAATTATTGTATTTTTTTCATCAGGACTCAGCACAGTCCCTGCAGCAGTTGTGGTGAAGTTCTTTTATTTTGTTATTTACTGACCTCTCTATCCCAAAAAAATAATAAACTTCATGTAAAAAAAACAATACATGAAAAATATGAATCACTGGAACTTAAAAAGACTGTCACTGAAGACCCTGATGTCAGGACATTTATAGCAAAGCATGCTGTGAGATATCTTTTCCATGATACCTTATATCCACAGAGATAAACCTACTCCGTGCTCATACAGAGATGTGATAGCCATGACGAAGCAGTTAAGACCTAAGAGAAACACATTCCTTAGTCACTGTGAGTCCTGAGGCCACAGTGTGATTTCACATGGAACCTTTCACTAAAATAACATTTTTTTAAAATAGCAATTTCATCTAAGGCCATCTTCCCGTAAAAATAAGCTCACAGGTCATCCGTGCCAGCACGTTATTACAACCCACAGTTTCATTGTTTGCCAACCTTTAGCAGCCATAGTAATTATGACAGGTGCAAAGGAGGAAGTTGGGTGATATGTTATGGTTTGTTGAGCCAATGTGTGAGCCAGTGACTATGTGTCTGTGCTCAGTATACAATTTGATTGACGACTGCCCTTGTCCTAGAATACAAGCACAGGATTGGGATCAGTTTATTCTTGAAAGTATGCATGCTTGACCTGTTATGTCACAGACCAAACAACTTTGCTAGCAGCAAACTGTTAGCATGTTGAACCATAAAAACATGGAAGACAGATGACGCCACTGTTACCTCTGTTAGCCTGTTGTTACCAGTTTTTTTCTTCTATTACGCATTGTGTTTGACTTTCAACAACATTATCTGGGTGTGCTAATAGTCGGACTAATAAAGTGTCATGTAAACATAGAATGAACAGTATGTCAGGTTCTGCTGTATTAGTTTTGATTTAGTTTTCAAAAATGTCTCCTGTGAATCTGACAAAGCTAAAACATTGTAATAATTTTTAAAAAGAGCTCCAAAAGTAATGATTACATGGAAGTGGGAAAACCTATTTGGTATCTCGGGTAAAAAACATTCTCATTTTCTGTATTGCCGAGAATAATCATTATATCAGATAAGTAAGTGTTATAATAAGGTAATTAACTAATAGTCAAAGGTACAAGACTATGCATTATCCACCTTAACATGTAAGGAGAATGTTAACCATCATAATCAAGATATGGAAACACTCTATGCTCTAAAATGTCCACTCAACAAATTCTGTTGCATATGCTGCTGAAGCAAAAACATTAGTTCTATTTTGAGCCATGAACTTGCCTTTCCAGATGGAATTTGCTCCATTATCATGGAAAAAAAGCTCAGCTGTCAAAAAGTAAATTCATGCTATATTTTATTATACATGACATATTTATTTAATTCATTACATATGTATTGCTGTATGGAGCATGAATAAATTAATAAATAAAACAAATGGCTTTGCAGAAAGCATAAATTATCCAGGAGATTCATTTTCTTCACATTTTACTTTTCATTCCTTTTCTTTCTTTTTGGAAGAAAACTTTCAAATTGTAATTTATAGTTGTGATAAGAAAGCCCCTCCTTCTTATCAACACAATAATTTTTGAGCATCGGTGTAAACCTGCACTGTAGTACAGTGTGCACTGCACCTGCAGCTAAACGTCTACCTCCATGTGGAATACCCTGCCGCAGGAATGGAGCCTGCAGCACATGCTTCTAAATCACAGAGGTTGATTCAAGGAGGCATACCCTATTTTTCTGTGCCGAGCCTCTGTCCACTTCCTTTGGCGCTCTCCTGTGCCAGCACATTACTGCCAGCAATGTTCCAGTCAAGCACCTTGCTGATGAGAGCTGGGAGAAGACAGGAAACACTAACAAAATTTTCAACACAAGCAACTTTCATGAACACGAGAAGTGCCTGTGTTCCCCTGCACACTCTGTGTAATCAATCAACTTCCTGTCTCCCTTCCCCGTCCTCTGCTCCTGCTTCACTCGTCTGCACAGCTCAACATTTCTTGGCAACATATGGAGGCAAAAATTTCATGGTTGGTGGCAGCGTTGTGAAAATGTCAGTCCACGGGCTATAAATAAAGAAGTATGGCTTTTTAGACTGAGATTTCTTTTGCTGTGTCTTGCTGCATTTGTACCTGTTTTTTGTGACGTACACATTTTTGTACTGGGTTGTGTCCATAATCAATCAGAAATGCCATATATGCATTTCAAAAAGCACAGCTTTTTATATTCACCTTTACACTTTTACACACACACACACACACACACACACACACACAAATACACACATCTGACACATCTGATAACACACAACTATAACCCCAAAACCTCCTGACTGCCTCAGTTTGTCTTTTACTTTCTGAGGCTATATGCAGTGCTTTCAATCATACCCTCAATCAATAGAAGGTTTGACACACTAATAAAACACAACAGGCCACTCTGGCGCCTTTCCTTTCCTCTGAAGCAGCAGTTCAAATGTTTACGTTAGGATTATATATTGCCCTGTGACAGTAGGAGGGAGAGGCTTGTTAAAAAAAGGTGAGACTTTTATGTTGTCTTATAAATTCCTTCATGGACTTGACAAAGGGACCTGATGATGTCATATCCTGTGGAAAGCCTTCATACAAAAGCGATGTCAGTCCACATACTCACCAGATGATGGATTTGTGTAAAGGCTCTTTCATGTGTGCAAACTGTGGCAGAGGTATTCAAGTGAATGATCTAAAGGCACGATGAGGTGAGATTTAAGCCGTTTAAAGAGCTTTGTGTTGATGCCTATGGTGATATTACAGCATGTTTCAATGTCAGATTTAAACCTGAAACAAAGATGCACAAGGCGTAGCTTCAACATAATTCTCACATTTGTAAATCAAACAACTAGGAGTGAATCTGAAATATACTAACCACAAATGATAAATCAAGCAGCTGCCTTATTTGTCCCCAAAGGGCAACTGGTTGTGTAGCGAGGAGAGGGTAAAAAGTTAAAACAAATAAACACATAAATAAATATAATAATAAAATGATATAATAATAAATATATAAATACAAAATACATTCAGACTTTCATATCCAAGATAGCTATTAGTTTATGTGCTGGACTCTCCTTTCCATCACAGAGCTACATGTTCAGTGATGGTGGGGACTTTACAAAAAGAACCTGGAAGATGAGATCTGAAGGTGGGAGCTGTCACACTGAACAAAATCTCCTTTCTTTAACACTTATTGAAAGCTGCAAACCTGGTGCAGTATAGAAATTGTAGTGGATCCAGAAGATGTTCAGTCCTGTCCAGGAATTACTTTTAGTCATCCCCTTTGCAGTAAAAGTTTGTCAATGTGTTTCTTAAATGTATTATATATATATATATATATATATATATATATATATATATTTTTTTTTTTTTTTTTTTTTAATCATTTATAGGAAGAAAAGAAAGTCTTGGAAGTTACACAAGAAATGAAGAAAATGCTCTATTTGACATGCAGGGTTTGGGGTTTTTTATCCCAGAAACAGAATATAGAGCATTTACTATGGGTAAAAAAAGAAACAAACTACATATAAATTGGTCTACAAGTGTGCCGGTCATATAAATCCTTTGCTTGAATTGCCACTCATTCCATTCCACATTAATCAACCATGGTGGTCATATCCCACCAGATATAAATTGGAATTTATCAGCAATAGATTAGTCCATACAACATTTTCATGGCTATTATTCATGCCAACATCAAGAAATTGAATCTCTAAACACCATATCATTATGTTTCATGCACTATAGCCCAGTGCTTAGCTACTTTTGGTTATCGTGCCTCTCCTGTCTGTCTCATTTTTTATCCCAGGTGGGACCTAGACACTGACAGTACAATTAGCCTTGGTGGCATTTCCCCAGAGAACATTGATCTGCCAGCCAACAATGTTCCAACACTGGCCCTTACTAGTGTCGGTTGGATTGGACAGGCAATTGGCAGATGCCCTGACTGGCCAGTAACAGTCCAATAGGAAGTCTGGGATGGATACGGTACATCACAGCCTTGCTGGTGCAGTGTGCTGTATCAGTGTCTATGTCTGTGTGTGAGTGAAATGTGCTCAAATACATAGAGAAGCCTGAAGGCTCAATTTATGAATTATGCAAATACAATGATGTGAACAGAAAGCTTCTTGACAGAAATGGAAATGTATTTTTGTAGCTGTTAATATTTTAATATATTCCATATAAATAAGAGGCAAAAATCTGCCAACTATGGAAAAAAGGTTGTTCAGCAATTCGTCCATCCTCCCTCTTTCTTCATATCTTATGTTTCATTTATTCCACCACCAATAATTATTTCATTTTTTCATTATCTCCTGCTATGTCTCATTAGCTGTAAATGTATGTACAGTTGGACCTGTCTCGATGCTTCCCAAATGGCTTTTATGAGAAATCTACTGTGATTACAATCAAATATGCAGAGCCCAGCTGGCTGGAGGCCTATGATCATAGCCTTTGCCCATAACCTCAAAATGACAGCCCTTTAACTGGACCATAAACACAGCAGCATTGGTCTCTTGGTATAACCCTGGTAGAGGCAAACAAATTACATAGACACATGCATACATAAAAAACACTGGTCAGTGGTTGTGGAGTCTCAGGGGAAAATGCACAAACCAGGGTTTCATCCAGTTCTAACTTGCAATTATGGGGGTGGGGGGGGGCATCCTGATTTGGATGGACTGTGTCAGGTGTACTGAGAACTGGTGACAGGGTACAAATCCCATGGTCTAAAAACACAGCTCTTTAGCCTCTCACAGGGAGTATTCATGGACATATCACCTTTCATGACACTTTTACGATGTGGGGATACAGATGTCTGGCTGGCAAAAGAAGACCAGGGAGTCTGCAGGGAGGGCTGCCTCAGCTCAACTCTTCACCGCTGACTTGTTGCAAGGAATCCAGTCAATCTTTTTGAAAGTGCCTGAAAATGAATACATTCATTACAATTTCCCCCCGAACTTTTAGCTTTTGAAAATGACTCAATCATACTCACTTAATTACTTGACAAATAACCAATTACCAAATTTGAATAAACTAAAAATTGCTCACAAAGCAAAGTGAGCAGCTATCAATGCACGTGCCTGCCGAGCTGGTAGCTACTGCTATCAATACACCTACTCTAATGTCTAATCCGGTTCTCTCTTCCAGCTACAGTTGAAGATAATAATATATCTTTATATTATAATGTTATGAGTAAATGCATCTGATTTTAATACCTGGCCATACATTGGATTTTATCTCTTCTCACTGTGTTTTCTTTGATTTCCCTGGAACTTATGCTAAAACATTAATGGCATTGTTTAATATAATGTTCTTTTAATTTGGATGTACAAATAATAAATTCAAGAGAAGTAGTAGTAGTAGACTTAGTGATTTGTGCAAAGGTGTACATAGTCTCTTTCCAAATGACACTTATAGGGCTTGATGAAAATGTAGGAAAAAAGGAACTTAAGTGCATCCACATTCCACTCTAAACACCCAAATACAACACAGAAAACTCAAAATAATTTCCCATCATATTGTATTAAAGTCAAACTCAAGAGAGGCAAAAGCAGAATGAGAATGTAAACTACTGCCAGGAGACAGGGGGTGTGACAAACTGACTACAGAAGGAAGAGAAGAAGAAAAGTGGATGTTCATAAATCAAAATTGATGGGGGTGTGCAACACACACACACACACACTGCCGCTGTCCCCTTATATTACTTTAATTGCACTCATTTAATAATTCTGAAACTATTTTGCCCTGAGCGTGCCTTACCCATAAATCCCCACTTCTGTACACATGCTTAAGCTACACTTAACATTCCTCCATGCTACTTAATCTTTCATCTTTTCATCCAACCCTCTCTGCCTCCTGTCTCCACCCTCGCCCTCCACCCCGTCTCTGTCTGCCTCTCCTGCCTCTTTTATCCCTCAGGTCGACCCCCCCAGCCCTATTTCCCACCCTGTGTGTGCCGTCATTTTTTTTTTTCTTTAATTATCTCTTTTATGAGCCAGTTCTCATTTGTTTGTCTCCTCTGGTCTTCCTTTCTAACCTCATGGTGGAACACATGCACAGGAGGGAATGGTTGTATGCTAAGCATTCTTGTTGTTTCTCTATTAGTTTTAACCTGAGGGGATGAAGAGTGCGGTTCACACCCTCACATATTTACCTCCAAGCATTTGTGTGGGTGAGTGTGTGTTGAGTGGTGGAGTGCTCCATGGCCCTGAAGCTGAATCTGGCATATCTCTACTTGCTGTGTGTGTGGGCTTCAAATGTGTTCAGATGCGAGGCCGGTGATTCCCTGGCCCTGTCTCCACTCTTTTCTAAACCAAAAGCTGATGGCTGCCATGTTGCAGCTAATGACACAAGCAGCCAGTTTGCCTTTTTCAATGCATTGCTGACCAACCCTATCTCATAAAATATCACTCAAATACTTTACAGAAAGTTCTTGTTAATTAATAAATATTATAATATAATATAAAGCACAGTGCTACCAAGATTCCAGTTTTTTGTTACCACAAGGAAACATGTTTCACCTTTGTCTTACTTACCATTTGGTTGTGAACAGATAATACTGCGTGAGTTTAGGAGGCTTTAGCTAAACAGCTGTGACTGAAAGTAAGGTTGAGGGAAAGTGGTGAGCGTTAACCAGACAGTAAGTGTTGTTGGCTGAAAACAATGTGCTAAAAGACACTAAAACCTCCACAGACCTGATGGGAACTGTAGAGATGGATGATGTCATGACAAGTGATCCATTTTTAATCTAAAAGTACTGATTACAGGTGCTTTTTCTTTTTGGCACCTGAAAAGACATGAAATTAATGAATAATAAAAGAGTCAAAACTGACTTGAAGTGTTCACAGCACCCATGTTCCATGTATAAGAACAAACATGGGAAGCTGGACATCAACCTGTGCTTTATGTATCCAGTCATACACCCTAACCTTTAATTGCCAGCCACCACAACCCAGGTCATCATTTTTTTTACTCTGTAACATTCTTTACTCTACACACTGATTGTGGTATGATTGTTGCCATTCAGGTGTTTCTGAAACTGCTGATCTCCCAGGATCTTTACAAAACAGTCTGAGTTTTTCCTCAGAAAGAAGCCAAAAAAAACTTTCAGTATGCAATAGTTCTGTGGACAGAAGCACAATTTTGATGAGAGAGGTCAGCGGAGAATGGCCAAACTGGTTGGAGTTGACAGAAAGGTTACAGACACTCAGATAACCACTTTCTTTTAACTGTGGTGAACAGAAAAGCATCTCAAAATGAACAACATGTCAGACATTCAGGTGGACAGTCAGGCAGAAGACCACATTGCGTTCCTCTAATGTCAGACTAGATTAGAAGTTTGATGCTGCAGTGGGAACATGTGAAACAACACTGGCCACTGGAAAAAATGTAGCCACACAAGCACATTACTCACAAGAAATCATTGCCTGTGTGTTCTAGATGAAGCAGTACGGCTCAAGCATGTTAATGTGGTAATGCCAGCTCCATTTAGAAAATCAGTTGGGGCACATGTACCTTGCAGTACAGCACAGGGTGCTTTTGGAGGAAAGCCAAACTGCTTTCATGACCAATCTTAGGCATGCATTACATTACATAGGACTCCATTAGGAATATATGTACCTGCAGACACTGCACTGTGTAACAAGCCATTATACTGAGAGGCAGAGAGTGGAAATAATTTAGAGGTTTGGTCCAGAAACAGTTTTACATATGTATGTTAAAATGATTGCATTATGTATAATGTTTTAATTTAGCATGTGTATGTGTCACTGTATTGTCTCTAATTCTGATGTCATCCATGAAACATGGCCTCACTGTGGCTTGTCTAACAAGATCCACAATCTCTTTATAAGCCTCAGCTTTGCTAAGCGTAAGTCTAGCACAGAGGCTAAGACTGACATCTCATGAAGACTCAGTGAAGAAGTTTTTTATGACAAATGGAAATGAGAGCATTGGCCATATCTTGGAATCGTGAATTTTCTGCTCCAGATTTGTATAACAATGAAAAACACCACTGTTGTGGTGCAGTGGTTAGCACTGTCACCTCAGGGAAAAGGCTCTTGGAGGAAGGTGTCTTTGTGGAGTTTGACTGGCAACCTGATCCGGGTGAACCCTGCCCTTGTCCAATGTCCAGCCCCCTGTGAACAAGTGGATAATAAGTGGAGAAGCAAATGGACGGTGAGTGTACATTGCTGTTTCCCAATGTTTCCAGCCCTGCTAACCTAATGTAATCTGGATTGGTATTAATATTCTAATCCAATTCTCAGCAAGGAGGTGAAATGTTGAACTATTCTTTGGAAATAAACTAACCTGATATTGACCTGACAAATGCTTACACTGGATTTTTCAGGTCATTGCATCTATTTGTCAAGGACCATGCACAAAGAAAAAAACAAACAAAAAAACCCAAACCCTATTAATTTCAAACAAAGGGAAGATTTATCCACCACTAATTTTCATGGGTGCAGGCCTTTTCTATGGAGGACACACACATGTAACTTATATGATAATAATTATAATTATGATAGCAGGATCCATTCTGCTGCTTCAGGATGCTATTATTTACACCTGAGCTATCCCTGCCATATAAATCAAAATGTCTGCTGTTTTCTAAGGGTGTGTGTGTGTGTGTGTGTCTGTGTGTGTGTTTGTGTGTGTACTGATGATGTGAGACTGTTAGACATAAAGGAGAGAAAGAAATGGTCCCTCGAGGATGAAGAGTTAAGAAGTCTGTGGGCAACAACTTCAGTCCAGCAAACTCAGTTTATCATTTATTAGATACTGTATATTGTTTCCAATTTGTACATTTATTATTATTATTATTATTATTTCTACTATTTGTTTGTCTCCTTTGACAGTATGATACTCAATGAGTAATTCTGATGTCCTTTAGTAACTTTGTGTAGAGACTCTGGGTTCCCCTACACTCTTGCAAGATACTGATGCATTGCATTGTGTGTTCAGTTCCAAATGTAGAACCAGACAGGAAATTATTTTTATATGTTGAAAAGAGCATGTTGAAACTTAAGGGAAGAAGATTGGGGTCTGTAGTCTCGTTTCGTCAAGCGGGAAAGTGTATGGGACCTTAGTCGCCATGGTAACAATAATACAAACCGGACCAGCAGCAGACATTCTTGACCTTCATTCTTGTGGACATAATTGCACAGACATGGGTTAAGGTCACTGTTTAGTTAAGTTTAGGCACATAAACCTCCTCTTCCTCCTAATACAGACTTTGTACTACACGACCTAACAAGCACTCAAGGTCACTTAACATTGAAACGCAACTAGGGGTCAGGATGAGCTGCTCACACAAATAGCCTATGGACATTTTTTTTTACAGGGGAGAGTCTGGGCAGAGGCACAGCCTTCAGAGAAGTACAGACCTGTGCAAAAACTAGTTTTTACTTTTTAAATCTCACTACTTTACTAAATACAATAAATAAATAAATAAATAAATAAATAAATATACTAAATAAAGCAGCACAAATGGACCTTGAAGTGGGTAATCCATATCAAGCTGAGTGAGAGTCTTGACTCAAATGCATCCATACAGGTCATGGCCAGATGTTGATCAGCTGATACGCTTACCATGACTTGTAGAGGTGTGCTCATCCTTAGTAATGGATCACAAAACTATAATCACATTCTTGAACTGTTTTGTGTGGAAACACCCTCTCTCCTGTCTTTTGTTACTTTATGGGTGTTAATGAAACTGAGAATACATCATCAATCATGTACAGTGTTTTCATATGCACGTCACTTCTGGGAGGGTTTCAACAGAACAAACAAGAGTGAATATGCAAATAATGGTGGTCAGGAAACAAACTTTCATGCAATGCTTGGTGTTAGGTGTGTGTGTACACCCACATGTGTGAGGATGACTCATGTTCTGCTGCTACAGTGAAGCCTCAGTGAGTAAACAGGATCTTTAGCCCATGAACCTAACCAACTAAAACACGACTTCCTCCTTCTTGCAAAATAGGCATTACAAATAAAGTTTGCCTTATTTTGAGAAAAAAAAGAACTGGGATTACATCTATCCTTAATTTTAAACTCTTTGGGTTTTTACTTTTCATCAGTAAAGTTTTATCCAAATCTAAAATTAAATACTGTATTATTGAAGAGTGGCTGCAGACTTGAGACCCACCCCTTTGGCAAAAAAAGAGGAAGAGAGAGGGTGAAAGGCAAAACACATTAATAGACATTTCCTGTAAAATACGCCCCTCCCCCAGCTGATTATTTTTGTCCATCTCGGCTCTAAGAGCCCAGTGTTGCTGACATCTGTTAAAAAAAGCCTCACCTTGCCCCTAACTGTGAGGAAAAGTGTCATTTATCAGAAACGTGTGGTGCTTGCATTAGTCCTTCACCTATGGGCAAAAGCGTCAAGAATGGATGAATAAGTCACAGTCCTCTCACTTGAAGCCCTCCTCCTGCACATTCTGTGTGGAACAGCGCATTTAGCTCACACCTTGAACTAAATACACCTCTGCCATTATTCTCTCAAGTAGTGGAGATGAAAAGAAAAGAGAAATGGACATGAGAGTAGGATGGTGCTGTGAACCAAAGCTCTCTTACTGTGCTTAAGTATTCATCCAGCGGAAATGGAGGTAAAAATGGCTCCCCCATTCAACACCTCCTCCCTATTTTTCTCACTTTTTGCCTTGACATAAAGTATTTAATTAAACTCCTCTGAAAGAATGTTGGTCTTTTTTACAGTCCATCCACAGCAGACCTTCCTTCTTTCTCCTGCTGGAACCCTGTCATTACACTAGGTCTAGACATTGCTCCCAAAGAGGAAGAGAAGGGTGGCAAGTTTACCACACTGTATTCTCTTTTATTAAAATCAAACTGACCATTACAATGAACAGCAAAGCACGTACTCTCTGTGAGGAATCCTTCACTTTGACAGGAATGTGAGACATGCAATAGCCAAGATAAAGGATCACGATAAAGGCTGTTCATATCAGACATACCAATTATGTAAAATTGTAAATCATTGAATTTGTGACATGTAAGACATGAGCAATTCCATACTATAACTAATACTACTGTTTTTATTTTCTTAAGTAAATCCACATGGATTGGCTGACATGGCAGTCAAAAGACCAGCCAGCACAGTTCTTCCTTCTTCCTAACTTTTGAAAAATTAATAAAATTGCTTGTAACAAAATTAGACTGTTTAGATTAGTTTACTTCAAAATAAAACTATACTTTGATATAAAAGCAAATATTAGGTTTTTCCAAAAGAAAAAAACTATGTGTATGGTCTTTATAATAAGTAATATTTTTACTTTTGGTAAATATTAATGTAAATGTTTGTCTGTGGTAAAAGAAATATATTTGATTTAAAAATTTAAGAGTTGAAAAGAAATTTGGAAATGCTTCCAGGAGGTGTTGATTCAACTGTATGACTTTGGGGGGTGTAGTCTGTGGTTTTTGTGTTATTTAGCCTCCCCTCATTGATAAATGGTGTGGCAGGACTCTTATTCAACTGCATTAGTTTTGGCTAGGTGTACCTAATAAACTAGCAAAGCAACAGCTTGAATGTGAATGCACATTCACAAGCTGTATGCAATGGGCTCTGAATACTAATCATCATTTAAGGCATTACTAAATTATTAATCAATTCATGGAGCCATTAGTTGCAACTTAGAAACTGTTATTTGAGGTAAAAAGGGTAAATAAAAAATAGAATAAAAAAATGAATGGGCAACAAAAATACAAAGCAAACAAAACAAGAAACATCTCCAAAAACCAACTACAAAAACCAGAGGGTAGACAAACAAAACGAAAATGAAAAAAGAGACTGAGAGAGTGAGGAATGGGAATTGCCCAAATGTACTCATTTCCTTATCTTGTAACTTATCTGAACTTTTTCAGTGTTTTCTCTCCCATCCTCTTCTCTCTGCACCTCAGAGTCTGTGAGTCTGTGGTTGGCGCAGACAGCATGTGTCAGCAAACCGCTGAGAGCCAGGATCCTGTGTTCCCTTGTAATAGATGGCTGTGTAGATAAAAAAGCATTACCACCCTCCCTTGTTCACACACACACACACACACACACACACACACAGACCTCTCAGCTCCCTGCAGCCTCCCTCCCCCTCCTGCCCCACAGAACGTGCCTGAAGCAACATGGGAACCAGGACTAGTCTGGGTGTATGGATGTGTATTCATATCTTGTCTTATTGACCACTCAGCACACAGTCACAAGCATTCATACACTGATGACGCATCGGGGGCACACACTTTGACACGCAGACAGGAATCGAACCACCTCCTGCGCCACAGCCACCCCTATAGTGAGGACATGCCCTTACTTTGATAAACCTCGAAGGCCTGCGCGAGGGTAAAGACTTGTATTTAAGGTTCAGGTTCAAATTAGGTTAGGGTTAGGCATTTATTTGTAATGGTTAAAATTATAATAATGGTCTTTGCTCTTTATGTCAGTGAGTGTCTTCAAAGAGCTAGAAGTACAAACATGTGTATGTGTAGGTTTTCGGTTTAGTCCCAGTGGGATTTTTCACAGTAAATATTAAAGTCTGTTTGATCAGAAGTGTTTCTCTGAGACATCATATAAATTTTAAAAAATTCTTAAGTTTTAGTTCTCGAGGGAAAATTAAATTTGCTAAAAGCCCTTTTGCCCCAGAATAAAAATAAGGAGTCGGGATTTTACAAATCGTTACTCCCTGATTTACTAAAGCAGCCAAGACAGCAACTCTTCAGTGAAAGTACAAATGCAACAGTACATCAAGAAATTAATAACTACATTATTTCTCTGATCATAACATAAAGAGATTAATTTACTATTAACAGGGGGTATTTGCATTATTAGACTCCAGTGAATTGTTTGTTCTGGTTCAGAATAACTAATCTGCAATATCTGCAACATTAAAAGAGTCCAATATGTGTCAAATGAAAATAAACTATCATAAAAAATAAATTCAATTTATTTTGTCTTAGCACAAGGAATATGTATCCAGTGGCCAAAACAATGTCCCTTAAAAGTCAAGTGTAAATTTTTAGGGGGCACATGTGGACAAAGAAATGTCTGGAAACTTGCACGTTAATTATCTTAAGTCTAGCTTTGTGTCCAGCTCAAACCATTCCTGCCACAAATATTTACATAAGAGAGAGGGAACTAGGCATATTCCCTCCTCCCCTACTCCATTCATCCATCCATCCTCATCTTGCCCTTTACCCCCCACACATTCATCCCGCCCGGTCCCCCTGGCAGCTTGGGAGCAAAAGGTCACTGGGCATTTTGTACAGGATTGAGAGTGTGTGCGTGGGGCTATTGTGTATTCTGCTGTGACCCATTCACAAGAGTGCAGTTAAGCATATATTACTTGAAAGAACTGGAACATTTGCAAAGGAGATAATCAGGCAAGATCCAATCATTTAGGCTACAATGAGCATATCATGTGTCAACAGAGCACATCAGACCAAGTACCTTTCATTTCTGTATCCATGCACTAGAGTCTTAGTGAATCAACATTTACCGCTTATAGTCAGAATGAAAATGAAGAGGGTCAGGATTAAAGGAGTTGGACCCAAAATGCAGACTGAATAAGGCAGGGAGGTACAAGTGAAGTCTTTTAACAATCCAAAGTTTTATGAAATAAAACTAGAACACAATGTCCAGCAGCAACACAGAAAGTACATAAGCAACATGAATCCAAAGTAAAACAAAATCTTCTTAACATGAAGGGCAGATGAAGGGCAGATAAAACGGCAGATGCCTCCTGCCACTCTGAGTCTAGTTATGTTAGATGTTTCTGCCAGTTTAAAGGAAGTTTTTCCTATTCATGGTCACCAAGTGTTTGTTGGTGGGTTTACTCCTCTGTAAGGTCTTGACTTTATTCTTACTGTAAAGTGCCTGCAGATAATGTATGTGTTGAATTCACCTTATAAAAAATAAAACTGGACTGGAACTGATAATAGCTTGTGAATATGTGGCAGCTAAGGAGACAGGTGCATTTCTCAGGACTTAGTGGAGACCAGTAAAAAGCCAAAATGAGAGCTAACATTTCACATTTGTCAAGTGTCAAAATGAGTGCTGATATCATATCTATTGAATATGAAAAGAGGCATTTGCTAACAAGTTTACTGCAACAACTGATCAAAAAAAAGATCAGGTTCCAAAATCTATCAATGCTGCTTTACAAGGTCAAACTAGCATTATGCTTGTCAAGTGGCCAAAAACACAAAAGTAATTTTCATATAATTCCCTGTGTGCATGAATAGGGTGTAATCATATGGCCTTTGAGCTCTGTTGGTGCTTGTTACTCCTGTCATCTCCAGTTTATTATCACAGTACAACACCACATTAAAACAAATGTTGGCATAATGCTGGACACAAACACCACTTTGTGCAAACATAAACAGAAACCTAGATGTCTGGAGCCTTGTCCTCAACCTTGTGTGACAGTACTTCATCCTGTGCAGAACCATGCTCAACCTGTTCCCAGACACTGCGTCAGTGTGTCATCAAGGTATGCTGTCCCTTTATTGATTGCTCCACTCAAGCATTTCATTCCTTAAGCCTGTTACTGAGTTCTTGAAGGTGCAAAGGATGACACAAGCAATCACAAAACAAGCACTCCACATGCAACATCACTTCAGTTGCTGATTACTTTCATTACAGGGGAGTAATTAGCACCTTAAGAGGAAAAGGTAGATTCAAAATGCAAACCCCAGGTAATTTGAAAGAGTTAGTTTCTCACTGGGGTTAGAATAAATTAAGAGTTCCTTCAGGGGAGGAAGTTGTTATCAGAGCTGACAAGGGTGTTTAAAGCACAGTTAGAATATGAATACATCAAGAACAAGATGAGGATTATTAATGCAGAGGGTCAACAGCTTTACTGAAGCATTGCTACTGTGTTGCCATGTTACAACTGTAAATAATATCTTCTTTGTTCATATTTTATATATCTTGTCGATATACTGTCTTGCTTCATTTTTGGTACGTGTATTTTATTTATCAATTATATATATATTAATCTTCATGCCTTTCATACTTAAATGGAGTACTGAAACAAAACAGTTCCCCTTGGGATTAAGTACTTCTCATCAGTCCACAGTCAAAACTTCAGTCAATAGAATATGGTCAGACTCCTTAGGTTCACTGTTAAGTATCTTTTGTGAATAAGAACTTCTCCCAAATAAGACTGTTCTGCGCAGGATTAAGTTGCTCATTGGCCATCTGATCAGGCCAGGAGTCAGACTGGAAGCTGCTGAGATGATGAGCCAGTTCATCCAGCTCATCTGGCAGAAAAATAAATCAATTGATTGAATTACTCAAACTTTAGTTAAGATTAGAGACTAGATCGTTGTGCACTCTCAGGCTCTGTCTCAGACTTTCACACTGCCCAAATCTCACAGAAGAAAGGAAGAAGCCTAAAAACCAGTCCTTCATGAAAAAATATAGGGGTTAAATCTTTGAAAACAAGTCTGAGCATTAGGATTTTGTCCAACTTTCAATGTAAAAAGACAAATATGCACACAGAACCAATATCATCCCCTTGGTGCACTGAATGTAATGTGAGGAGCTGTCAGAACATTAATAAGACTTTGTGTCATAACAGTGGCAACTTTTTTACTCATTTACACCATATACACAGAGACAGGCTCAGTCAGAATCTAACAGATCTAATTGACTTTCCGTACTTTTCAGTACAGACAATCAAATCATTTTTTAAAATAGTGGCCATCCTCAGGTTGAGCCCTGAAGCCCATCACAGCAGTTTGGTCCTTTTTTTATTCTGTCAGTGAAATTTGAAACTCTTTACTCTTAGAAGTCTGGCTTATGTTTTCTGTCCTGCAAAATTTATTCTTGGATTTATAAGTTTTGCTGCTAAAATTCTAAGTCTCACAGTATTGATTGGAGTGGTGTTCTTGTGCTCATGGTTGCATTTCCATATATAGGATATAACCTCTCTAATCATGAAAGTGAATAAGATGATATGGCAACAGGTCATTTCATTGAAAAGACTTTTTTTTTTAAACCATCATTACACACAGACCTATATTAAACCATTTTGTTAGCAAAAGAAGTCCAGGGACCTGTGGGCATGCCAGCCTTTGAATGAACACCTGATCTTAGTAAAATAAAGTATATGGATGGAAAACCAGGTCCAGACTAAAGGTGATCTCTACTGAGGTTTTGTTTGAGTTAAGGTGCAACTTTTTAGCACCTACACTTCTAAAAAAAAGTATATAAAAAAAGTCATTCAGAGGCTTGGAATGCAAAGAGCTCCAGGGCAGCTGCTAAAAGGACATTGTGATGAGAATTTCTTCACCCATTTCTCCTACCACCATGTGTCACCAGTTCAAGATAAATATAAAAACACATACAGCTTTATTTCTTATTTACCAGCTCCCAGAAGCAAAGAAGAAATAGTTGGTCTCACTGCAGTGTAGTTGGTTAAAACACACTGACAGCATGGTCAAATGACTGTTTTCACTACTGATACATAGCAGAGGGAAGACAAACTGCAACAATGTTACATCTTACATTGTCACGTAGCCTACAGGAACACAGTTCAGAGATAACAGAACACAACAACACAAAACATGTGATCATAATTCCCAAAGGTCAAAGCGCTGCATGTGACAGATAGTAGAAATGCCACATACTATAGCATGCTTGTCACTTGATCTAGCCTTTTATTTTCCCAGGGTCTGGGTCATGGCAGGAAAGCACAGAGGCCCTGGGACATAATATACAACCTCAGTACTGTTTATCAAGCTTGGTAGAACAAATATTCACTGCAAATGTAAAGGTAAACATAAACAGCAATGCAATGAATGAGTATCAGGTTTGTGTACTAAGTCACATATTTCACTTTCAATAAACACTCAGCACAAAAGTAGTACTCACATACATGGGCATATTACAATACACAAGGTGCACATCTTCAAGTATGCCCACAGATGTATGGGAAATCAAAATTCACACACCTTGAATGAGCTGTGGAAGGGGCAGTGCGACGATTTTTGCCTCGTCATCGTTCTGTCACAGTCAGCTCCAGGAAGGGAGTGTTGGTACAGGAGGGGGGGGGGAGGACAGAATACTCACACAGTGACTTGGAAAGTGCAGGGAGGAGGAGGACTGCGGGTTTGTCTCATGTCTCAGTCACAGGAAGGTTTGCATCATTACTGATTCCAGGTCATGGTACAGTTCTCATCTGATTGCGAAATTGGAAATATTATCACTCATTGATACAAGTGTATGTTTTAGAGACCATGCGCCACAGTCACAACGCTTATTTTCATGGACTTTCCATATACTGTTCATGATAGACCACTTCAAGAAATGTGGTGCAGTGGTCAGTACTGTCACCTCCCAGCAAGAAGATTCTTGGTTTCAACCCCCGCTCTGGCAGAGGCCTTTCATGTGCTCCCTGCACCTTTGTGGGTTTTATCCATGTACTCCACCAAAAACATGCATCTTAGATTGATTGGTGACTGACAGAGACTAACAAGAAGTCCAGAGACCATGACCCTGTATGGATAAGCAGAATGAAAATGTTGTGTAGATTCAATATTAAATGGATAAAACTGACATGTGTCAATCAAAGTGAAAGATAAATGACATCTTCATTTTAAGCATGATGGGTTTGACTGCTTTTCTAACCAAGGAACAGCCATTAGAGAACACCACAACAACAACAAAAAAAAAAAACAGATGTGATCCACAGTTCTCACTATTTGTTGTTAGTCACAGTAAATTTTAGTTCCTTGCACACCCACTCACATCTGACACTCATCTTTCAACCATTTCTATAAATCGGGCAAAATCATATGCGATTTATAATCTGACCTACATGCCTTACTCAAGCCACGTGACAAATACTAATTTGATTTACTGTAAGTAGTACACACTCAAAAGGAAAGCTTGCTCTGTCACACATGGAAGACAATTCAGAAATAAAAAATTCGTCTGATGACCCTTTGACTCAAAACTATACCTCTGGTATGTCTGAAACAGAGACAAAAATGTCACGTTACAACCAATTAATAAGAAACAACTTAAAAAACAGTAGCTATTTGTGCATGTTACGGCCCGACTAACGGAACCATAACGTGACAGCCAAAATGAGGAAGACTACAGTTGCTGTAGTGAAAGCTTTTATTTCCGGCGGGATTTCTCAGTTGAACATTTGAAAAACCAGTTCACAAAAAGGTGTGGTGGAGGTCGGGACAGTGGTTGTGCCAAACAAAATAAATAAATACAACAAAACAGGGCCTCACTTCCTCCCCTGACTATGAAATCAAGAAAACAAAAGACTAACTCACTTACCTACAAAAGTTTCCCAAAAAAAAATACACGGGCGGCACCAACCAATAAACCTAGTGAGTTAGACAGAACAACCGCTACGTGTGTGTAAAGTGTACAGGGTACCCTATGCTCACCTTGTCCAGAACCTCCACCATATACCACCATGCCACAGTGAAAACCAGGAAATGAAAGCGAGAGGCAGAAGTTTCCTGTGGGGGCGATATATATGGTCTCCTGATTCGTGATAGGCTGGCCAGGGCCCAATCAGTAGTCCCGTCAGCCTGCTCAGGTGTGAGCCAATCTTCAGGATAGGGGGAGGACCAACAACAGACAGAAAACAGAGCATCCCTCTGCACAGCACGTAACAGTGCAGTACTCAGAGAATTAAAAAGTGGGTTTACAATGGGTGAAGACAACAGTATTGATTATCACGTCATGTTTTTTTTGGGGGGGGGGTTATCAATGCTTCCCTCACCATCAATTTCTGTCCAATAGAAAGCGCTTAAAACAGCTTTCACTCAGGCACTCTGCAAGCAATGGCTCGGGGTCAAACTGGCCTCCAATCCAGCAGTACGGCCTTTTTCTCTCTGACAAGCACTTATAAATCACAGGAATCATAGGAACTTTCAAGTTCCTATCATTTTGCCCTCAAACTCTGTGGATGTGTTGCTAATACAATCTAAAAAATGCTATTTAGCAGCTATGCACATCACTTTCACTCTCATGCTCCTACACCTCTAACACAAATGTACTGAATTCCCTCTCAAATCCCAAGTCATCCCCTTCCTGCATTGTATTTATGTTTATATGCTACGTGTGGGGAGAAAAAAACAGGTCTACTTTAACAATAAGCACTTTTCTGAAGGATTTTTAAATGTTTCAGACTTTCTAGAATCTACAGTTGTTACAGAATTGATGTCAGAACATTTTTTTGTTTGTCAGGTATCAGTCCATAGAAAATGGCTGGTAGTCACTTGACGGAAGTCCTTTCCTGTCCCAGTCGATTACCTTAGCCTACTCTGTTTCTCTTTCTCCATTCATGAGCATATTCTCAATCAGCATCATCTATCAACTGCCCTATCAAACCCAGAGAGAGAGAGAAAGATTTGTGTAAATCACATGTAACACCTTGAAGTGCTACAGGGGTGGATGGCTGATGGCAAAAAGTTTTGAAAGGAGAGATGCTTATGAAAAAAAAGCAGGACTGTAGTACATAATTTACACAGGGAGCTGCGATAGAAACAAGATCAAAGAACAATACACATTTGATTTTATTTGTTATTCTTCCCCCTCTTGCCCCATTGTTCTTTGGTGAAGACCAGGAGTCTGAATACAGACAGACCACCTACCATCCATCCTAGAGTAGACAATAAACAACGTGGGACCTGTTTGAACATTCTGACAGCACTCTGGCAACAACGCCAGCTTTTATGAGCCGTAAAAGTGCTGTGTGAACAATCTGGGTGAGCTAGGCTAGCCAGGATGACACTGACAGACAGAACTATGTGTGTGTGTGTGTGTGTGTGCGTGTTTGTGTGAAGAATAAAATGTGTCTGCTGCAAAAGTGTTTTCTTTCTCCGGCAGAAAGTAAAAACTTGATTGGAAACAGAGGTGCCTATTACAGTCAGAGGTAATAATAGGGTGGAGTGATGGCATACATCACAGAACAAAAAAGTCATCCTGGCAGGCATAGTGTGTGTGTGCGTGCATGTGTGTATGTGTGTGTGGGACGGGGGAAGTTACTTGTGTAGTTTGGGTGCTTATTTACTGTGGGAGATAGGAGCCAGGCATGCAAAAAGATGTGGAGGCAAGCCAGCAGAGTAACAGACAGACAGAAAGACAGGCAGAAAGACATACAGACAGGCAGACAGAGAGGCAAACAGAAAGCCATGTAGACAGACACACAGACAGCCAGACAGAAAGACAGGCAGGCAGACAGACAGACAGACAGACAAACAGGCAGACAGGCAGGCAGAGATACAGAGAGACAGACAGACAGAGAGACAAACAGGCAGACAGGCAGGCAGAATAAGTGTCTGATCATCCGTCTATTGTCTGTCATCTCCACAAGTGCAGAGAGTCTGAGAGTGGATCTCTTCATGGTGTGAAATTGACATGTCATCGGGGGTTTGTGGAACAAAATGCTTATTTTTTGATAAGTCTGGGCAGGTTGTCACACTCCATATAGGACAGTGGACTAATATGAATGAGTGTGTTGCATCAAAATTTTACTGGGACAGTTGAACAAGACAGCTGCCCTGCCAGGCGTAGTGAAAATCCTCTTTTCTAAAGGCGTTTTAAGAAAAACAGACTGCCCAAATCCCACTATATTTGAGCCATGGTGACACTATTGTATTGTCAATATGATATAAAGTAGAAATATGTGCAGTGGGTCCAAAAGTCTGAAATATACTGATCAGTGTTCAAATCCCAGTCATGGCAAGCCTCCAGGGTCTCCAGGCTTAGACCTAAGATCTACGCAAGCCTACATCCGCAGATGAGTGAGAGAAATATAATGGACTGCGAGGAATGAATTCATGGAATGCTGTGATAATGGCAGCCCCAAGGAGCGAGGATACATGTACCGCATGCAGGATATATGGATGAGCTGAAGACCAACTATCCACATGGAGCAAGAACTTAAAGAGCATGTTAAAGAAATGGACGATAACCCACCAGCAGTCATGGCAGCTGCATTCATGGAGCTGAGGATGAAAACTGGCCAGACTTAACTCAGTCCATCCACAGACTTTACTCCCCTGGCTCTCTCATTGGATGAGATACTCACAATCCCAACTACCATCATCAAAGACTCCAATGAACACATTTATGTCTATAGTAATCCAGGACATACTTAGGGAGAAGAACAAGAATACAATATGCAGAGGGCCTGCCGTGGAAAAGAATGAAGCAGAAATGAAGAAAGTCCAATACTGCGAGGCTGAAGAGATGCATGGGAAAAGCAAAGGTCGAGAGAATAAATGACCTGTTCTCCAGTGACTTGTGCAGGGTGCACTTCCAGCTGCAAGGGAATAGCAACATAAGGACAAACCCACCCAGACCTCAGATTGTGCAAGACTAGAAGGATGTATGGGAGAAAGAGGCATCGTGCAGCACCAGTGTCAAATGGCTGGTGGAGCAGCAATCTCCCAGAAGAAGAACCTGTCCTCATCACAACTGCAAATGCAGTGGTCTACACAGATGGGGGCTTATTGCTTTAGCTACCTGTCAGATGATGAAACTCCCACGCCCTCGCTCCACACCCTGACATTTTCTTTGTTTCATTTTCAAACTTGTAAAAAAAAAAAAAAAGATCAGCCTGGTAATTCACTGTATAATCCTACTCAACCATCAACAGCAAGCGTGCTCCCTCTGAAATCAGCACAGCGGCAGTGACAGGGTCTTAATGCTGCTGTTACACCACGTTTTGTGCCTATTCGAGTATTTGTTACAGGCACAGTGGGTGAAACACTGATGGATGCTTTGCAGTTATGGTCCGAAGAGGCAGGTTTTGTCTGCAGTCATGATCACATAACATCATGCAACACCAGCAAAGTATCCCATATGCTACGGTTTGCTAATATGACTCTACTTGCTACATATAGTGCATGTGCATGTGAGCTGGATATAATGTTCAGTGCGTTGTGGGTGGTCTGATTGTGTGTGTACATCACTAATTGTAAAAATGAGAAACTGTGGCATACAGTATGACACATGGCTGTGAAATGTCTGGTTGTGTGAGACTGATATCTTTTAAGACAGGCTGGCATTAGCTCTAAGCTCCTGATTCATCGGCTTTAAGATGACTGTCAGACATCTCTGACCTCTGATTTGTTCAGGATGTTTTGTAAACCCTGCACAATGCAGGCATGTACACATTTACTTCCATCAAGCCTGTTGTGAACAACATGTCATCATAGAAGACAAAGTGTGGGAATATTGCAGTCACACAGGGCTGTCATTAATAATCTCAGCGACAACCCAGATGCTTCGCCGTCGCTTGTACTGCTTGCGCCTTGTCAAAGCATATTAAAGGAGCTTTATGCTTCGCCACAATACGCACCATTGTTCTCTGTTCACGCCTGTCATACGGGTGCCATAAACATCAAGGTTGGGTTTCGATGTGGGCCCGCCACAGAGCTGCCCAGGTGCTGCTGGGAGCAGGGAAATGTGGGCAACTTGGTAATGTTGAAGTCACTGCCAAAGTGTGACTCAGATACAATTGGGAACAATGGACTGCTTAAGTACTGAATGGAGGGAAGAGTGTCAGTTGCTGAACATTTAGCAACACTTGTGATCTGATTTGAACAAGCAGGTTACAGTAAGCACCCATTTCTAAAGCACATTTGAAGCTAGAAAGAAGGAGGAGGCTGGAAGTCTTACATGTCCAATCATTATTAAGGGCCAAAGTCCTGATGTCACCTTCAGATTGACATTGATACCAGCTTTCTGTCTTTGTTCATTCTTTTTGAAAAATGTGAACATATTTGTGGGAATTTCTATCCCCACCCTGAGATAAATGTTGTTCAAGACAGTAACTTATATCAGTCAGCCGCAACATAAAAACCACTGACAGGTCAGGTGGCAGCTGTCAGGGGGTGGGACGTATCAGACAGCAAGTCAACAGTCACTTCTTAAAGTTCATGTGTTGGAAGCAGGAAAATGGTCAAGTGTGAGGATCTAGGCAACGTTAATGAAGGTCAAACTGTGATGTTTGGACGACTGGGTCAGAACATCTTTGCATCAAGATTTGATGCAAAGAAAGAGGTCTCATGGTCTGAGTCCGGACACTGATGACTCAGAGCTGTTCTGGTGGCACAAAGAACCTATAGAATGTTTGGCAGCTCGTTTTACTGTTATGGCTGACTGGTTTATTATCTTATAGAAACTCCAACTCAGATTAAATTTTAACAATGTGGCTACCAGGGGAATACATCATTGTTGTGTTTTTTACTTTTATCCATAATCTCCAACGACATTCTCATTGCTGTCATCTTTCCAGCTTTTTGACTGGACCATGCAAAGCCTTTCAGCTTTTTTGTTGAGCTGGTGATGCTTGGATTTTGGAAAATAGCATTCACTACATGTTGCCAAAATAATAATAAAAAGATTAAATAAACCTTTTGTCAAATGACAATTTGTTGAGTCTTGTTGAGTTTCATAAATTTGAACAAAGTTTGGTCCTGTAAAGAGATAGAGCAATAGAGCATTTTTGGTGCTATAAATCAGATGGTGTGCTGATTATAATCCTCTCAGCCAGATGTGTTGCTACTGTCACAGTGGAGCTTGACAGAAATGGTGCAACAAATTGAGTGAGGCTGAAAAGGATTTGTCATTTAATCGATCAGGTGACCCACAGAAAATTAACAAAACATTACTGCTTCTAGTCTCTTAAATGTCAGCATGGGCTGTCTTTCTGAGCCTTCTATGATGTTAATATTTGGGTTTAGGACATTTCATAGACAAAATGATCTACATGTATATATAAAGATAATAAAGTTGAGTTTCATTATTTTTTAGCAGCTTTTAAAAATGTCACAGTCTCACAGTATCTCAGTTCATTTATCTCCTACCTGTCCCTCTCTCTCTCTCTCTCTCTCTCTCATATACACACGCACACACACAGCTGGATAATGATGGAAAGTGAAAGTACTCGTATGTGATCCCTGTGCACACCATCAGCAACAACAACATGATGTGGCAACAACATGTCTGATGTCTGATGATCTGTAATGGTATTATTCAGCAATACCCATATGTAAGTACTTGTACTTGTACTGAGTATGAAATAAAGTGGTAACGGTGCATCTCTACTTATATGCATGCACAGTGTAGGCCTTTGATGTTTTGATTTGCAGACACTGGTGCACACACACAGGCTATCAAATATATTAAATGATTACCTGTTTCCCTCAGGGCAACCTCTTATCTCCAGCATTGAGGCACAGCTCTGGCCTGAGCTGCATGAGAGCCGGAAACGTGTGTCACCCCTCGCCCTGTGAGTCTCTATCTATCCCGCCTCAGAGCTGGTGTGAAAATATTTCACCTGAGAGAGAAAACAAGGTTGTAAAAGAGTGAGCCACCGGGGGGGGGGTCACAGGATGGGCTCAGTTATTCTTCTGGCCTGGAAGAACAATACTGTTGTGGCATTGCATGCAGAGGATCTGCTGCCAGAATTCAGGAGCAAAAGGCTGTGTGTGTGTGTGTGTGTGTGTGTGTGCATGCATAGCCTGGCATTAGCTAAAATTGGGGGAGGGAAGGGAGACAGGATAAAGGAAATTCACAAAACATTATGGCATAATGAAACAAACTTCTCCTGACAGTCCTGAGAGAAGAGAATAATATCAGTTCTGCTATGGAGTAAGTCAGAGGAAGGAGGGAGAGCGGTTGTTTTATCTGTCAGATGGACAGCAATGTCAAGCCATCGGGGAGAACGAAGAAAAAAAAAGACAGGTTGAAGTTTGAGATAAGTGCCATGTTGGACTGACATGTGAAGGAAAGAAAATGAAGAGATTTGAGAAAGGAACAGACAGGCAGACAGCAGCTGCTGTGTTTACTATGACAGCAGGTCTAAACATCTGGAATCAAACATTTGGGATGAAAATATCTTGCATGTAATTATTTAAAAAAAAATTAAATCAAAGCTCCACCCAGCACTTTGGGCTGGTGTGAAAATTCCCAGCAATTTCGGGTGGAGGAGCCCTGCGCCGGTCATTCGTCATCGTCACAGAGCGACTGACATTGTTTCAGCGAGGATAAACAAACTGATTCCTCTCTGCGATCATTATAAAGCTATCGAGGGAGACCCGGTGACACAGTGTTGTGACATGTGCAGCTCTGTTCCTGCCTCCTGGACAGCAGAAGTGCTGGGAATGTGGAAATTGTGAACAGTCAGTGGAAAAACAGGCCATTGTTGTGTCAATCACTTTGACATGAAGAGCACAGCGTGTTTGACGTTTGCTAAGCTGGTACATGATTCAAAGTTTGGACAAATACTATTTTGCCATATTAGCCACCAGAGGTTCCTTGACCTCATTTACATTAAAACAGTCCACACAACCTCCAAGGCCATTATCATTTCAACACAGTATTAAATATACATTCTGATTTCTGCCAAGTCAACCAACAGCTGTAAACATGAAGTCATTTGGGTTCTGCTTTACTGCATCATTACATGTTCATTTATCTTCACTTGTGACACAAAGAGGTCATGAAGGAAAAGCTAATTATTTTGGATAGTTAGTTTTTGTACTGTAATAATATGGGGTTGGGTGTTGCTCTATGGTTTCAATCTTTAATTTTTAAACAAGAATCTGCCAAAATACATGGAGACAGATTAAAAACCCAGCATGACTGCAACAACATGAAATAACATATACAACATGTATACCCGTTACCATGGTTACCAAATTCTATGACATATGAATCACTTATATGGATCACTTTATCACACCTTGACATGTACCATGAGTAATAGATGGATTTACAACACAGTCACCACATGTAATTAATTTTATTTACACATGAAGTTGCCTTTTTGTGACAGTCAACATGAGTTTCAAACTACTGTATGTCCGTAGGAAACAAGATATACAGTATTTCTGAAGCACTAGATTCATTTACAGGAGTAGTGTCATGAGGATGTGAAAATCACAAGATTGTGACAACACGAGCTTCAGGTTCACATCCAAACTTCCTGTCTATGGTTCAGGAAACAAAAACACTATGGTTTATGTTGGTTGGTTAAATCTAAATAAAAGTGTCTGACTATGAACTTTTTCTCTATTAACCAGACCATGACCATGACCATTTCCCTAACATTAACAAAGTGCTGTGAGAGTAGAAAGAAAACTATAAAAAAAAAAAGTCACTCTATATTTTATGTCATGTAAAAAAGAAACTTTTTTACCTTGGCTAAGGTTTAAAATTGCTGTGGATAAGGGAACATTTAACTGTTTATGATATAGATCGTGACATATTGTGACCTGTTCACTGAAGCTCCACTGAAGAAAGCAGAAATAGCAACAGACAAACATTTATATCTGAGTGAAGCAATAGTTGTGGGCCATATTTCCATCATGTTTGCTAGATTGATTATATGCAGTCATAAAAGGGATTCAAATGATTTAAAGTTGCTCAGTGCTGGGAAAGGCAGCTTTAACACAGAATATCAAAACTCTATCAGTCTTCACAACTAACTATCAGTTCTACCTTCATACACAGCAGAAAAAAAAAATCTTCCCATGGCTTTTAGCAATACTGCTACTACTATTACTGCTAACCTGCCAAGTCCAGCTAACCTCCACATCTGGGGCAAAACAGAAAACCATCCTGTCACCAGTGTCCAGGACGGGAAACACCTCCTCAGTAGCTGCCCAAAAGCCCTTGGAGATGGGCGGTGTCTCTGGCACCACTACCAGGTGTTTAAGGCAATAGCCGACAGCATAGCCACGGCCATCAACACCATCAAGGGCCACCACAAGCCAAAGACCAAGAGGGTCCACAGAGCCAGAGAGAAGCCCAACACTCAACAATGGGTGAAGTGTGGGCTCCTCACCTCCACCACTGACTGGCAAATGGAAGTGGATCTGGGTAAACAGCTGAAGAGTTCCCATCCAAGATAACATCTACACAGCTCCGACCAAACATGATCATTGTGTTAGATTCCACCAAGCATTTGATCATGCTGGAGCTCACAGTGCCCTGGGAAGAGCGTATGAATGACGCCAATGAGAGGAAGCATGCCAAGTACCAGGAGCTGGTGGACGAAAGCAGGAAGCAAGGCTGGAAAACTACTGTGAAAATTACTGTGAACCTCTGGAGGTGGGCTGCCGCGGATTTGCAGGGCAGCCCCTCTGCAAAGTACTCACAGTGCTGGGTGGCTTTGGATCAAGAGGGCAGATCCCTGGGCAAACACTGCTGGGCCACAGGTCAGAGTTTTATCAACCCTGGTCGGGTCACCTGGGCGAGGGTGTCTGAAGTTGAAAGACCAACAGCACCCAATGACCCCAGGTTACATAAGTGATGATGTGTCCCAGTGCATCCACAAGATGTATCGTTCTCATTACAAGAGGTTCTGATAAATGATAAATTTCCCTTATAGATGATATCAGAGGAACCCTCTGGTGTAGTCTTTCTCCTTTAAAGAAGCCTTATAAAAATCAAGTTAAACACTGAGTGGGTGCCTTTTCAACACATTTCTTTCTTTAGTGCTCTAACTCTTTCTTCCCCACTATTGCTGTTTATCGCTTTTCCTCTCTCCACTTACACACCATTTGGACCTCTGAAGACATCATGGAGTACCTGTATTGCCATTGATTTCCATCTGAAGTACAAATGGCTTTTCTGCGGGCAGTATACCCATGATCGTGACAGGGTTTTTGATAATGATAACAGTGATTGCGGAGCTGAACTAACAGCCCGCATCTGGTGGAAGCTGTCTCCGCCATGCCTCTGAACATGCAGACTGCTCAGCTGGCCTGAGTCATCACAGTGGCTGAACAGATTTCTGCCCTCTTGTTCAGGACAAGTCTTGTGGTGTGACATTCCCAAACTGTGCAGCATTTAACTTAGCTGCATGTGTGCAGATTTGCATCTGTGACTGCTTCCAATGAAGTTCACACCAAATGTTTCTGCCTTTTTTCCAGACACTGTGGACAGAGGCAGAAGGACTGAGAAAAAGTGAAGAGGAAGGTTAATTCTCTTTAAATATTTAGAGGGGGTCACAATATGACCACCCATGTTAATGTTGGAACCAATGACTGCATATGAAGATGAACAGCTCCCCAGAAGTGAGGTCAAAATAGCTCAACTGGCCCCTGGCAGCTAGCTACAGTTTAGGTCATAAACCCTGCCCCCTCATTGTTAGTGGATGGGATGCCACAAGGCAGAGTTAAGGCCAATTTCCACCGGATCTGTCTGTGTGCTGTTACAGCTGGGATCTGTTCGCCAAAGGTGAGAGCTACCATTCTAGTCAACATTTGCATTTCCACCAGCTGCCTCACGGCCACATTTCAGAAGCGTCACAGGCTTCAGATACACGCCTGGGCTACTGTTGATGGATCCAACTGTTAGAACAGGAGTTCGTCCAATCACATAGTGCTACCCTGATGATAATTCACGAGTTTGCATTTTGTTTACCTTTGATTTCTAGGTGAAGTCAGTCAGAAGTTCAGTCTGATGCCAGTTGTCTTTTTTTGTGTGAATGGACGATGACAGCTGAGATACACAGCGTGTTATATGACCCCACACATGCTTTTATAAAGACAAAAGCAGGAAGGACAGGGCATGGAATATAGCTGCATGAGTTTGGGGAAAGGACAGTAAGAATAACATTGTATCTACAATTTGACCAGCAATCTCTACCTTCCAAAACCGTCCAGATGTCTCCTGGAGAAATCCCCTGGAACCACAGAACCACACTGCAGTCTGAATATGACTGAACCACCTCTGCTGTAAACTGAAGCTGCGTAGAGGATGGAACAAACCGTGTCACTAACACCCACACACACACACATACATTTTTTATTTGGTTTGTCCGTCTTAATGTTTTGATAAATAGCTGCTGCGCTGTATAGTTTTGCATGACGTCTACTCTGCAGAGCTCCAAATCCCTCAACTAACCACTGATCTGCTGATGCTGGATGTAATTAATAAATTAGCATAGCCTTTGTATCGACTGATTATCATAGAGTTCAGTTATAAGACACTAAACAACCACAAAGAAATCACAAAATGAAACAAAACAACTACCATCTCCTATATGGTAGAGGTGGAGGGCCATGTTCCATTGTCTTACATAATAGTGTGTGTGTGTGTGTGTGTGTGTGTGTGTGTGTGTGTGTGTGTGTGCGTGCTAGCTGGGGGGGGTGTTCAGTTTGGTTTTATTTAGGGCCATCTAAAATGCCTTGAAACAGCCCTGCTTGCATCACACAGCTGCTGAAATCTGTCCCTGGCCATGGTATAACCGCACACCTGCACACAAACTGAACTCTAAAAAAAAATAAATAAATACTGCAACATCCATTTTCTTGAAACAGTCTGTGATCATCATCACAGAGATATTTTTGTTATTAAGCTAAATGACAAATAAAACTCAGCCTGCCCTGGCACGTGGCCAGCAGATACCGTGAAACCGCTCCAGCCGGTCCAATGCAGCATCAGTTTTGCTTCATTAATATTTCCTTTTGATGTTTGATATGATATTGCACCAAACAAAATACATGTTTAATAGAATAATGTTTTTTATTTTTATTGTATGTGAAGGGGTTGTTTAAGTAAGTGTAATGCAGCCAATAATAATAAAAATAATAAAGGAATTTTGACAAAATATTTAGACATCATGGCCAGATTGAAGGGCAGGGCAGGCCGGGAATTCATTCATGGCCAGGACATGGCTATTAAATCTAACTTACCTTGGCATACCTTGTTACTTAGCAAGAATAGTTAGTTATAGCCTATGTGCTGATAATAATGAGCTCGTTCATCATGCATGTGTCTGGGTGTACTGTAAACCCTACCTTTTCCTTTTGAATTTGTTTGATTGCTATTATGACTACAGCACATATTGAGAATACTGATAAACCACTCTGTCTCCTTATCATATTCATCACAGAGACAACACACAATTCCTCACAAAGGTGTATTGTATAGCTGACAGTTCATTTCGACAGGGCATACTTGCAGGTGCATAATGGTTATGTCTGCAAGTGGAGTGCACTGTTGACTGTCTGTCTTACTCACCACCCTGCCTTTATACAACAACCTCTTTAGATGGGAATAGTTAGCAGCCAGTTGGCAGCCAATGACACTGATGACAACACAGACTTGACAGAGAGATAGGAAATCCCCTTTTCAATTAACATGGTTCTCACAAGTTGGAGTCTTGATTTTAATTTAATTAATGTGCCTTCAGAATAGAGACAGAATCTGTGTGAGGCGAAAACCATCAAACAAAACTGAGTAATTACCATGATTTGTTAATTATACTTACAATATTAAAGATTCAGGATTTATTCAGACCATTAATTATTAAGACCTGTTTCAAATCATGCTGTGGCTCAGATTCAAATACTTTTCCAGCATTGTGTTGCTGTTTTTTTTTATAAACAACTTTTATTCATTTCCTTTCTGTGGAGTCTGTGGAGAAAAAACAACTATATAAAAATCACTTGTGATTAGGTTTTATTTTTTTCATATTAGCTAATGTTTTGGCTGTATTATTGCAGCACTGTGTGAGGACAACAACTGCAGTGTAGGTGGATCTGCTTCTTGTTACTCCCAGATCAGTCTCAATAAATCACTCGGCAAACTCTTTGAAATACAACAGGGCGATGCTGCCTGACCGGCCCAGATTAAAGGGGGGAAGCCTTTCCACACACAACTCAGTTAGCAAAGAGTAGAGGAAGAGAGCCTGACATCTAAATTACCCACAAAGTGGTGCAGATTAATCATTCA
Source organism: Psettodes erumei (assembly GCA_016785225.1). Taxonomy (NCBI): domain Eukaryota; kingdom Metazoa; phylum Chordata; class Actinopteri; order Pleuronectiformes; family Psettodidae; genus Psettodes; species Psettodes erumei. The sequence goes on from JAFBJZ010000939.1 coordinate 507,888, forward strand.
TTCTTCTTCTAGCCCCGACATGCACCTCATGATATGCACAGGCTGCTCTTCACATTCACACACACACACACAGAAACACAAGCATGAACACGTTCACTTATACAAAGAGCATATTCTTAAAGTCTATATTAATATGGCAAACTCATAGTTTGACTGTCACAGCTCTTTCTCTCATCATAAATATCTTAATCACCTGCTGTTTGGCTTTGACAGAGATCAGTCATGTTTTGATATCAGCTTGTATAGTAAAGCAGATAATGCAAAGTGAAAATCATTGTTACAATGACTTACACTCTTCAGTGTTTCCCACAGAATTAGTGTGGGGACAGTGAGCTCAGTCCTGCCTGCCCGGCCACTGACATTGTTAAAAACTGGATCTTTGCAGTCACAGTCAAAACACTATATGAGAGATCTTTTAATCTTTTATGATATTATGAGAAGTGGAAACATCTTTTCGCTTAATCATGAAAACTGCGGTGGGACAAATTAGACTGTGGCTCGGTAATTAGTGGGAGGCAGTGATCCTATGTGTTCATCCCCCGATGCATACATAAATAACAATTACATTAAACACAGGATCCACCCATGCCCATTTTGGTTTTCTTGTGTCTGTCTTTCTTTCACCTGTTCCTCCTGTTTTTTAATGTTATTTTTTTATTATTAATGCTTTTTACTGCAATTGGGTCATTCTGCCAAATTATTGACATCTCCATCCCTAGTATATTAAAAATATGCATGAAATTAACTGTAAAATACATTTTATTATTACATAAAATGTCCCTTACATTGATATATTTGAAAATTTTAGATACAGTTTAGATACCATCTTCTGCTTTGAAACCTGGACAAAATGTTTTTAAGATAAATTGAATTTGGAATCGGTACAACAAGCAAATGGCACCCAATCAATGGCATTGCTCAATTAAAGAAATAAAGAAGTGAGATTAGACACTGGGTTGGGTGAATTGGGTGACTCAGGCTCCTAGAAGGTATAGGAATTTCTGAATTTACCCAGGAGAAATAAAAAAATAAAAACATCGGCCAGAGATGAGGTGTTACCTTCAAATCTGGCTGCAGCAGCCCAAGGCCAGGACAACCTTGTCTCAAAGTATATTTTGTATTTTGAGAAAGAAAGGAACAAAACCGGAAAAGACTGCAGGGAATAAGATAGAGAAACATAGAGGGAAAGTAAAGGTCTGGCCAGAAAGAGGCCCAGTGACATTAACCTGTGTGTCTTTGTGAAAGGTTTTGTTCTGGGATAGTGTGTCTCAATGCTGAGTTGGTGACCTAGTAAGTGTACAGCTAACTGGAACCTGCTCTCTTGATAGCTGGAGCATTAGCTTCCATCATCTCAGGGCTGGGCTCCTTCACATGCTCCTTATGGAAAATACATTTTTATTTTATTCAAATCTGATGTGTTGTATGACTTTCTTTTTGGTATTAGACACTAGAAAAATGAATGTGACATAGAATTTATGATTTGGGTCGAAATGGCTGAAGGGACCCTGAAAACAACTACAGCTGTGATAGTAACTGTTGAACGTTATATGTGTTGAGTGTCTACATCAATCAAATATGTCATAATCATCCAGAGTGACCTTTACATTACAGACTGATTCTGCTCTGCGATGTTTCTCTGAGTCTTTATACCTTCATCCATCTCGAAGTGTCTTCAGTTGGAAGTGACAGACAACATTTAGTGAGTCCTCATCCTCTGCACTGTACTGCCTCTCTCATAACAACACATCATTGACTGAAAAGCATCTATACCGCAGTTTGAACACAGTTTAAGTATATTTCTCACAAAATACAAATGTTGTAAATGAATGAACGCTCTTCCTTTTTTTTCATCACATCACAATATACTTAGTAGAAGTTCTTATAGTTTTTATAGAAATCAGATACCCAGATTATCTTTTACACATTTCAAACATTTGACCTTCTAGTTTTTACTTTTTTATCTGAAGTTGTACCTTTTATAATCAACATTTATTTCATTTCTTTTGTCTCTATTTTCTTGTAAAGCACAAAGAATAAAGGTGTGCTGGAAACAACAATCACATTAAAAATCAAACAATTACACTGATCAATTAATCTTAGAATAGCACAGGTACAGTTAATGTCAGTTTGAGTAATCAAGATTGAATGAATGCATTGCACAAAGACTTGAAATAAATAACACTTCTAAAGGAACTTGACTGTACTCTGCAGAAACAAAAGGCAGTTTTGAATTCATCTGTATTCATTTACTTGATAATGTGTATCACATTATCATTTCTTTGTGCATTTAGAAGAAAGTCAAACATGTGGCTGCAGTGGTTTAGATGCGGCTCAGTTCCACACAGACAGCTGGAGAACAGCTGAGCCTTTTAGTCTCACCTCCAGAATCCTGTAGCTGCTGCGGATCTCTTAGGATCAGGCTACAGCACCATGCACCGGGGTCTGGTTCTCATTAAAGCGAGCCCACCGTGCAGTGACAAAATCATCTGAACTCACTTGTTAGCTTCTGAACATCTTTATAACAAATGTTTTGTCAGCTATGATTTCACACAGCAGTCTTTGACTTGGACTTTCCCTTAAAGCTCTGATGTCTCAGTTTTCCACAAGCACTTGTGGATCTCTGTGAGGCTACAGACTGTGAAAAGACTCAAAATTCCACACACAAACGTAACCTGATCACCATGTAACAGGCACACCCATTTATCTGGGAAAAAAAATCCAAAAGAATGTCACAAATGATTTCATCATTTGTGATGATCAGACAAATGAGTTAGAAATCTCCATGTAAAATATTATTCATTCTGGTTGTGAGGTGTGCATTTGTAAAATTGTTTTACATGTCTTGAAATTGCTTTGAATTTGTGTGGATTGGAAGAAGCATTTGTGAGTACCCGAAATTGTAAATGTACAAATTTATTATACTATCTTAATCTTATTTTCCATTGACATATTATGTTATCCACATTTGCTGCCATTTTGAGGCTAATTTCTCTCCAAAGACCATCCCCACCACCTCAGCCAAACTGGTCACAACCTGATTACTTTTGCCCAATTTGAGATCATTCACCCATCACCTAGCTTAAGCTCACAAGGCTAAAGCAACACAGTTTAGGAAGTCGTTGTGAGCAATTCTTGTTAAGCATAGTAACCCTGACCTTACGCTCCCCCCACTGGGACTGTCAGACCAAGCAGTTAGTCTTCACTGATGTGATTTCTCTGAAGAATGCATTTTGACTTCAGCTGAATTGTTCTCACCTTCATGTCGCATGTAGAAGAACATTTTTGTGGTGGAACTTGACTCAGTTGTGGTTCACTGACCAATAATGGACTCCATACTGCTCCCTCAGGCTGGAGTAGTATCCACTGTTTCATTACAATTTGCGAGAGTAGATCTCTTTTTTTTTGTTCAACAGCCACAAAGAACAAGAATGAGCCCATTCACATTCAAAAGCAAACTTCAGCAAGCAAAGATTGCTGACTGGCTCTTAAGATGGAAATGAAGGGAATCCCACACACCTTTATTTGATACTCATGTCATGAGATTTGTAATTTTGTGCTTTAGATTTCACTTGTATGGAATGGCAAACCATGGGGAAACCTGGCACTCTATATTTCATACATGAGGGTTTAACTACAATGAAAACATTTTACTGCGTAAAAATGATCATCAAATTGTACTGCTAACATTTAAAGCATGGGTTTGTATCAGCCTCATTGCATAACTGTCAGAGGGTACTGTATATAATCTGATTTGTTCAAGCACATCGGAGCGCATGGTGAAGATCAGGGATGGCTGAGGCTAGCTTGTCCAGTATTTTGACTCGTGAGTAAATATCTGCAAAACTAATGACATTTGCTTTGTCACTTTGAAGATGGTAGCATGCTAACATTAGCATTTATCTCAAACACTGTGCCCACACATACAGCTCCACATAGCCTATTTTGTGAACAAGAGCTCTATGATTATGTACATGCATAATTTTCCAAAACATAAAAAGTTAAAAGTGCTGAATAATAACTTTTAGGCTATACAAATACAGTATACCACAACATTGTTCAACAGTAATACACAACTGATCATATCCAAATGACAGCTGCTTGTCAGTGAGATTTAAAATAGAAAAAACTGATCGTCCAAACCACTCAAAGCAGATATCGATTTTACTGTAGTGACTGATCTTCTGAAAGGTACACTAGGTGGTTGTCTGTGAGGCAGTGATTGAGAGGAAAGATAAATCGGGAGACCTTTAAAACTTTTTGAAAGATGAATTTTTTAAACTGACATTATTGAGGAAAAAGTAAATTTCAGCATTCAGCTGCAACGGTTGATTCCTTTTCTCTAACAGAATAAAAGATGTATGCAGTTGCTCATTTTATAAAATCTACATTTTACCTGTATCCATTGTATTCTGCATTTAAGAAATAATTATTTAAATTTTCATCACCCTTTTAATTCAACTCAAAGGACAAGTGCCTTGACAACCCTGAAGACCAAAACAGAAGGAGGAAAAGGGGGACCCCACCCCCTTCCAAAACAGTCTGAGACTAAACACCAGAAAACCACTGAGTGGGATTGAGACAAACCAAACCCTTCTGTCTGAGTTGCTGCCCCTAATTCACACACACATGCACTCTGTGCACTCACACACATTTCAACTTCAACCTCCCAAGACGTCAACATGGCATTGATACCAGGCATTTTTACTTTTATTACAACATGGGCCTGGCCCACTTCATTTTTGATAACGGCGTCAAAGCAGCAGTATGCTTTATATATTTGTTCAGCCGCAGCCGCAGAGTGGAGGAAGGCCAACTGCAAACAGGTGGAGAGTGCGGTTATGTGTGTGACACAGCATGGGAGGCTGGAAGGCAAACGTCGCATGTACATGGGCCCACCTTCATTAGTCACCCCGTAAGGGGTTGGACTGCAAAACCGCAGTCATACACAAATCACCTTGTAAAAGTGTGTGTTTATGGTGTTTGGGGGACGACAGGGCTTCTGAAAGCCTGGAAACACACAGCTGTGATACTGAATCTCCCCCAAGAAAAAGACATGACTCAGAGTGTTTACGCTTGTCAAAGTGACAAGTTAGGACCGCAGCAAGCTTTGGAGAGGCTGACTAATTCTAAGATTTCACAACAACATTAACATTTACCATCCACAGCTCATTGAGACACAAAACTGACATTTAGTCTGAGTCAGAATATTTTAATTTTAATAGAATAATTACATTACAGTGGACATTGGGCTTTTAAGAACCTGCTTGAATTAACATTATCACAAAGACTAGAGGGATGAAGTTGACATTTTCCATTACTCCATTCACTGTGATTGCATCAGAATATTTTGTTCAGTGCTCAGCTTGATGTATTCAAATAAAAGCTGGGCAGTGCAACTAATTTCATTAAAAAAACTTTATGCACAACACAAATATCACAACTTGTAAAATTTTCCATAAACATCATGAAGACCTTTGCGCTGCTTTTAGACAAGAGGATCAGTTTCATGTGGGGTTCACATGGAACTGATCCTCTTGTCTAAAAGCAGCAAAAAACTGATTTCAAATTGGAGGTGTGGTGTTTGAATGATGTGGGTGTTAGGCAGGTACATTTTTTACTTATGATAATTTGGTGTTGATTGGAGACTTCTGCACAGAAAGAAGGTGTAACTGGCAGATGGAAATCACCTCGAATGAACACTTCTATTTTCATTTCATCACTCCACACATGGCATAAATGAAGACTGATAATTGGCTGAGCGGTGTGTGGAAGTTCAGATTGCACAACTTAAAACCTTCTTCTCGAGCTTTTGGATTTGGGAGGAATCTGCTGCTGAGAGGGAGACTTGGGAATTGTGGACTTTACAGCCTGCTGAGGGCCCACTGGTCTTGATCCTAGTTTTGGCCATGGCTGTAAAGAAAGCCAAAGAAGGGGAACTGTTGAAATTCAAGGTTCCTGTTACAAGGATTAAGAACAATGCTGACCTCCCCTGCTATAGGGATAATAAGGTAGTTTCAGTGCCACAGCATGCTCACAAACGTGCTCTCATACACATGTATACACTCAGGCAGACACACACACACACACACACACACACACACACACACACACACTTACAGCATCCAGTAATCCATTAACACAATACATTATTGCATTTATGTTAACAAAGAATCCTAATATGCTTATTTAAGATTTTAGATATTCCTACGAGTCAATGCAAGACTACTTGTCTATTATCTCAGTGTCATTTAAACGCTGTTATTTTTCCTCTCCCCCTATGCAGCACAAAAGCTTCATTGTTCCGTCTTCATAACTGAGATTAAAGGACGGTTTAAGTGGCTCCAGAGTCGCCAGAGGAGCCCATCCTTGGCTAAAATCATTGTTTTCATGTAATTAATTGAAAATGAGGTAAGCCTTTTCATTAAAGAAGTGAAGGGCAGATAACAGGGGATGGGACACAGGATGCTATTGTTTCCAGCTTTTCACCATCTTAGAGGTATACAAGCTTCATGCATGGAGGATGGGACGGGAATGTAGACTAACACAGCTGTGAAGATAACATTCAGCGACTCCACTGTGCCTGACAGGAGCTGTCAGGTAGTGGAGGCCGACTGGCACAGCCAGCCAGCAAAACAGATAGGCTCACTGCTGATTTTGATGCCACGCTTATGACTATGAATGGCCAGAGTAATGAATTTTAAAAAAGGAAGACGTTTGTGATCTGTTTGCATTTTAATGCATGAGGTGAGCTTGAAAGGAGGGGCTGCAACTGTTTTGTCCTCAGGTGTTTCTTTGGAAGAGTAGCAGAAGCCTGAAGTGGAAAAAAAAGAAGTGGCAGTGCTCCCCTTATTCACATGCAGCATGCACATTACATAATGAATTTTGACAGTGAATAAAAGATACCAGGAGATATTAGTGATGCTGGTATTTGTATTTAAATCTGAAACATTTACAGATGAAATTTTCTAAAATTACACAATTGTTTCGTATTGTGTTGATTTAGGAATGTAGATTATCCAAAATATTTTCCAGCAATGTTCAAACTAAAAAAATCAGTGATTTCATTCACTGGCATTTTGTGAAAATGCAATTACTGAAGTTAATGAAATGCCAATTAATTCAGCAAACAGTCCACGATATAAACATGGGTGTCTGTGTGTCTCTCTGCAAGATTACACAAAAACTACGAAGGCAGTTTTCGGGAGGGGTGGGAGAGAGGGAGGACGAGCTTTCTGGGAGCAGCAAACAGCAGAAACATGCTGCGCTTCTTTGAGGGCTGGAATTCGAAGACATAGAGCGGAAGTGACACCTTGCAGGAAGTCTGCTCTCTCTGAGCGCTTTCTAGTTGAGAAAAGTTGAACTGCCCATGAGCACTGGCAGCTTAAGGGAAGTGCTGGTATGCAAGAAACAGGCCTGGTACTGCGTAGCAGTGTGTACACACCCACTTCGAACACTGGTGGTAGGCAATAAGACATTCACAAATCATGGATTCACTTGTGAAACAGCAGGGACTGCACTGGGCCTTATTTTGTATCTGGTTAGGTTACTGACTGCTGACTGAAAACTGGATAAAAAGAAACACAGGCCTGTTCTACAACAGGAGAACCAGAACGTGTCATTGCTGATTCAATCTGCATGTCACCAACACCTGAAACACATTTAACAAAAGAAGGTCCAAGGCTTAAAGAGGAAGAGTCGCAACAATGAGAAACCAGCAGTAAGATGAGATAGAAGTTAAATAGAAATATAGCTTAAAAGCTTTAGAGTAAAATGAATACAATGTCATTTCAATCAATGAATAAGTATATACATATAGTTGAATATGTGCAATCAGATTGAAAGAATGATTGTGTTGCTCATTTATTTGTTTATTGCATAAGAATAGTGTTCAAGTAAGAATTAAATGATAAACAAGTTGATTTTAAAACATTTGACTGTCTGGCAGACAAAATATCAAGTACCTTGATGAACACAGGAGTATGCCTTGCCTGCCATGAGCACTTGTTGCATGACCGAACCGAATCAACTCACACTTATGACAAAGCTGATACTGCGGTCCCAGGGTAGCATGACATTGTTAAAGACAGCATTATTGTGTGTTCTTTTGACCCAGGGGACTTTCCACACTGTATGCAATATAAACACAGAGCTAAAAGAAAGAAAAGAATGCACTCATGTCAGCACACGCCTTGATGTTCAAAGACACATTAGTCTGCAAGTGTAAAATGATTGCTCCTCAGTTTGAACCAATTATGGCGTGCATGATTGAAGCCATAAGAACCCCGGCACTAACCTCGGGGGCAATTTTTTTTCCTCCTTTTGCTTTCTCATGACTTCACTGTGAGAGTGCAGCCTTCTTGTCTTTGTCTAAATTGAAGTAGTAAAAAATAATCCACATATTCCCATGGAAACAAGCAGCTGTTTTACAAATCAAAGCTTTAACAAGAGGAATCAGTAAATAAACATTATGCCCCTGAAGAAACAAGTGCATTTTCATACCCCTACTTTACCCTCATTATCTCTCATTTGACTTGCATACAAACAGTATGCCACACCAGTGAGGTAATTAAGCTTAGTTTAGCCCAGGGTCAGAGAGGCTATGTAATGTACATGCAAAATACCATAGCTTACCTTTAAGTTTACGAACACAATAGGCCTTGTGAAAGAACGTTTGATGATTAGCATGCCTTTGTTTTTTAAAATTAGGGCCATAGTTTCATTCACAAAAATAAAAGCCTTTCTAAAGCAAAGCAGTCTGTCTAATATGTGAGCTGATTCAGGGGACGACAGTCACTGAGACATTTGACTACAGAATATTGCAGCCGGCAGTAATGTTGAACTACTGGGTACAACAGAGAATACCTGTGGACAGTAACCGGCTTGCTGAGACAGTTGACCAACAAATACTAACTGATAATGGATGTTGTGGTTTAAAAATGAAGAACATGAAAAATACACCTTACACGATGGTGTGTGTGTGTGGGGTGGCTCTGCTAGAATCAGTTGACAGTGGCTTAATGTATTTTCCGTTTTTAGTTTTTAGTTTTGTAATGCTGCTCCACCCTGAGAAGAACAGTGATCTGTGGGTCTCAACATGAAGTAACAACTACTGTAGAGGTGGATTTAGATGAAGGGATTTTTTGCCAAGGGTTATTTATGCACTACAATTTGCACTCTGCATGAATGTTTTTCTTTAGTTAGTGAGCAACCAGCCACTGATTTCAATATGGACCGTGCCCATATAAAGACAGCAAACTGATTCAATACATTTGTGTGTGTGGGAAGGCAACCGGAAGTCAACTTATCTGGTATATGTGACCAGTGACCATCTGCAATGGATCATAGGAAGAAATGAGTCACCAGCTGCCATGGGTTATGGATCAGTATCTACTTAAAGTTGGTAAGTTATAACTTTTCCTTTAATTGTCTCCCTTATGAACTCACATTAGAAACGATCCAGGGAGAGAAGCAATACAGGTCAGACCAATAGAAATATAATTTTTGCAAGCTAGCTAATGCTGTTTTGATTAGCTGTCAGTTTGCTGTCACATTAGAGAGTTCATTTTAGGAGAACTGCTCAGTGGATTGACAGACTGATGGAGGGGGTTGCTGGATGGGTGAATGTAAGTCCCTGCACGACAGATAAATCAGCCGAATGAAGACTGAAATCCAAAATAAGACGTCAACAGATGAAACAAACCAACAAGTCACAGCTTTTTGAACAAGCATTAAATGAAAACATCTGGACAGATTTTTGGATGCCAGATGATATCACTCCACCAGAACTTCCATCAATCACCAAAAATTCCGCTGTGGAGGCCATCGTATGACTGACAACATACCTGACATCATCTTATTCCTCCTGATGCGGTCAACTCCACCCCTGTAGTATTTCCACCAGGGGACAAATCAAACACTCACCATTTGCATCTACTGCTTCTCTCATGTCGAGCCTATTTGAGTGTCCCCATGCTGAATTTAAACATTTCTCAGCTGTGAGGGGAGGGCATCTAGCAAAGAAAAACCCGACATAACAAATGTGACTACATATTACCAAGACCACTTAGTGTGGCTGCAATTCAAAAGGTTTCTGAAAAAATTAGGAGGACATCCACTCACGACATGTTAGGGGGTCCTGGTGTGTTTAACATAGGCTGTTCTCTTATTTCCGAGGCTTTGAATATTATTTGTTGCACTCTCTCATTATCCCTGCCACAATCCAGACAAATAGAGCAGCATCTCCTTCCAGGCCTTCATTATCGTCAACATTTCAAGTGTTGCCACTCAACAAGTTTGGTTTACTGCATGCCTGCAGGCAAGGGTGCCATCTCACCTTTGTACTTCTCAAGCAAGCGTCTGCCGCTTGCAGCTGTGGGGCCAGAGATGATCCAGGGCTGCTGTGCTGTCAGGAGCTGACTGAAGACGGGCGTACACGTCAGCTAGAGTCCGGTGCCCACGTGTAAACAATGATGCTTGGCCTCTTTCATGTTTCTGTCCTTCCATTTCCACCCCACCCCACCCCTGCACCTCCCGTCTGTCCACGACTAACCTGGCAGAGGGCTGGAATAGAGATGAGAGGAGATGAAAAGACCGTGGAGAGGAATGAAGGAACACCACCTGAAGCCACGAACCTAGTCACAATTTTTTTACACCACAGAGAATGATTTTTAGAACTTCAAAGGGGAGAAAATGATATGACACAGCAGTGGTGATAGTAACCAAGTACATTTACTCATTTACTGTACTTAAGTATAATTTCAAGGTACTTTTATTTTACTTGATTATTTCCAATTAGGCCACTGGACTCTTCCACACCACTACATGTATTTGATAGCTTTAGTTAGAAGTTAATTCCAGGATGCAGTTTTTACACAACAGACAATACAACACAATTTTAAAACAACATATTATTAAAAAAATAAACTAGTTTTTTTCTTACTTTTTTCTTCAGATGAAAAGAGTAAAAGTAGTCTGGAGTTGGTGACAGATTTGTATTTCTTTTGTTCTTCTTTTAGCTCCCGTGAATCATTTCACGATCCCTTCTATTCATCAGGTGTCCCTAAAGAAGTTCACACTCGCTCCACCTCACTAACAATGTTCAAACTCTGACACTCAAATTTTATATAATATTGTGTATATTAATGTATCAGTTAAAGGGACCAAACCACTAGTCTTACTTTAATAATTTACTGCATTTTGCTGCTTATAATTAGGTACTTGTAATTTTTTATGCATATACTGTATTTTTTACATTGCTTTACTAGTAATTTGACAGAAGTAAAGCATCCTAATGCTTCTTCCACCACTGATGAAGGGGTACTTACAGTGGTGGAAAGTACATGTGCTGCCCCTTTAAGGGAGTAAAGGGGTTGTGGGCTCTGCTGCGTCATGCTTCTCCTTCGACTTGCGGTAGTTCCTTTTCGCAGACGGGGCTTAGAGTGAAACTGTTGTCGTTTTCTACTCATTAATTTTTTCTCAGCTGAACCCTGGAATGTATATGTCTGTGATTATTGGTTGCTCTTGTGTTGAACTTACCTGTTAAAGTTTCGAAGAAACCGTTCCTATAGATGTGATGAATAAAAACAGAGCGATGCTAATTATTCGTTGTTGTCAGTTAATGAAAACTTTAATTTGTTTATTTATATTTTGTTGTGTATGGTAATTGTTTATGTCAAACAACATGTAACATTTTTTAAAATGTTTTATTGTAGTTTCACAGTGATTCAACAGTAAACATTCTGAAAGTTGCCTGCTGACTCCTGGGTGTTTATGGAAGAGCTCTGTTAGCTATCTGCCAAGTTAGCAAGTGACGAGCACAGAATAGCACATTTATCTAAGTACTGGACTTTATGACTATCTTCACCACAGGCAAACTGAGTGGTTTGATACTTTAACTGCCTTTAGCCAATAATACATCCATAGTTTTACTGTTAAGCAGGAATGTAGGACTCTGACTTGTTATGGAGTCATTTTTATTCAACATTTATTGTACTGATACTCCTGCTTAAGTTGCACCCTGGGAAATGGGAGGAGAGAGGGGAGATTGTGCCATCCCTGAGAGACAGGTCTGGGTTTTGCCAGAAGGGAGCTCAAGCATGCATTTCTGATTTTTAATTAAAGGGAATGACTGCCAAGCTCTCTTCACTGTCCATCTCTGCATTAGTCAACCAGGATCAACCTTTAACTGTGCTTTGTGTGAGTCTATGTGTTCTTCTACTGAAAAACATGTAAGAGAATGCAGGAAGGAGATAGAGCAGATAGAGTCACTGAAAAGGTTTGGCATAGGAAGAAGAGCAGCATTTAGTCCTCATCCTCATACAAAGCAGGAAATTAACATTATTAATTAAGTTTCCACACTGGAGAGAATAATGTTGGAAATAAAAGTATGTGTGTGTTGGACTGTGATCTTTGTGTGTCATGAGATGTGGTCTGCATTCGTTATCTTCTTGAAAACATGCACATACAGTATAGCCTGAGGAGTATTCTTATCCTGTGATTTCAGCTCAGAAAAATCAGACCAGACTGTGTCTATATTGGGGAATAACGCTTGCAGCATGTCATTAGTTACATGCATGACACATCAGAACACATCTCCCCTCTCAGCTTCCATGACGACTTCCAGTGCCGAACAGAAAAGGAAAGTTTTGTCTCCTGTCCACTTCACACACATTTAATCATTTGAGATACCAGCGAGCACCAAGTAGCAATTTTAACCTTTCACGATTTTGGAGTCTCAATCTCAGTTTGACAAGAAAACAACTTCAGCCTCTTTGGGAGGGCAGAAAGGCCAACCTTTGACCTCCCAATTTGATGCATAGCCCCAGGTCATTGTCGCACTTCATTCATGAAGGAAAACATGGTTTCTGTTATCTGGGAACAGGGAAGTCTGAGAGGTCTCTGTGTTGGATCACTGTGGTGTCTCATTGCTATTGATTATAATAACACTGTACTTACTGAGTTAATTGCTAACAACAACAGGATAAACAAGAAGTCAAAGGTTTTAAACCTGGAAAGACAGAGGACAGGAGCTTCAGTTAATCTTCACATTTAGCAAGAAAAAAAATTATCTTGGCATGATTGATTTATTGACTAATTGATTGGCAGCGTGGTTTACATTGGTTATATTTCTGGGCCTGCTGATCTCCCAGGATTAACTAGGACTAGGATTTAAGTCCCAGAATCAGTATATTTAAGACCAGAAATTTGAGGCTGCAGTGGTGAACAGGTTCAACAAAGCCTGACAGTTGAAGACTGGAAAAATGAAGCCTGTTGTGATGAATCTAGATTTCTGCTGAGGCTGCAGATGGTCAGGTCAGAGTGTGATGTCACCAGCATGAATCCACGGACCCCACCTGCCTTGTGACAGTCCAGGCTGCTGGTGGGGCAATGGTGCAGGGGATGTTTTCCTGGCACACTTAAGACCCCTTCATACCAATCAGTCATGTTTGAATACCACAGCCTGTCTGAGTGTGCACCCTTCATGTTCACCATCTTCCAATGGATATGCTCTGCATGATAATGCTCCAAGTCTCAACCTAGTTTCATGAACATGAAGGTGAGTTCAGTTAACTTCAGTGGCCTCCTCACTTATCAACTATAAATCCAGTAGAACACCTTTAGGATGGTAGACCAAGAGACTGGCAGATCTTTAGAAGTGATATTATACAATCATGTCACCATGGAGCACAATCTCAAGGGAAAGTCTTTAAGATCTTGGAATTCAAGAACTGAGGCTGTTTGAGAGAAAAGGGTGAAACCAGCCAGTGTTAGGCACTGCTCATGAAGTTCAGAGAATGTTGTTTTATATTTTTATGTTGCTGCCCATAAGGGAATTATTACAAATGTACTGAACTGTCCATGTTTTCAGAAGCAATCATGTCACTCAGATGGTAAAACAGCTGGTTTGATATGTAGGAAAATGTGTGGTATGTGTTTCCACACGGACCTTTTTCAATGTAAGTCACCAGTGCAGCCGAGCTGACGAGAGCCACAGAGTGTGAGATATTAAATAAAAGTGTAAGCAGCTACAATTGCTTTAACCCCCCATTCTTATTAGGAGAGGCAAGAATGAAACATGTACAATTACAGTTAAAGGGTAATTTTGTGTTTCTTCCATCTTCGTCACATATTCAGTTTTTACGAGAGGTAAACATTTTCTGTCGAAGAACTTGACAAGCATTCATGTTTAGGATTTGAATGCAACTGTTACTGTAAGTGACTGATCTAATAAAAGACAACTGCAGTAATGACTGTACAGTAATACTTTCTCCAATGTGTTTTATACTTCAGCTTACCTATCTGCGATAGCATCTGTATATGTCAACCACACCTAGTTCAACCAGCCTTTACTGGAATGGTGCCAGCCTCTCTCCCATCGTGATTCATCTGCCAACTAGAATGAACTCGATCATGAGGTATGAGGCATGCCTTCGCTCGGTGAGCGTGTGAGTTCACAAGAAAGCCTGGCGCAGCTCTGATTGATGGCTTTACAGATGCATTGTGTCAGCACATCACCTGACAAGGTATTAGACCCAGACACCACTCTTACATTACCTGAAGCATTTTAATTGTTCTGTTATTGTAGCTACTGTTCCAAGTGCGACTGCAGCACAGGAATGTCTGAGAATCTCTCTGGTTGTGACAACACCAAGCTGAGAAAGTTATATCACCACTGGTTTGCAGATGGTAGGAACATATGGAGACAGTATTACCAGGATAATTTCATTTGTGGAAATAGAAAAGTAAAAGTGTTGAGTTCCAAAGCAGGGAATCATGTATGAAACATGAAAGGAACTACACAGGAGTGGTGAGCTGCACAATATAGCAGCATACAGTGACTTCAGAAATTATTCAGACCCCTGGCCTTTTAGTACACTTAATGTTGTAGATTTAATTTTGAACAAAGTCAATAGCCCACATTGGCAAAGTGAAATTATGTTTTTTGCAAAATCACTTAAAATGAAAAACTGAAATCTGTCTGCTAAGAATGGCTTTGATCCAGGAGGTGACCAAGAAACCCACAGCTTCAGAAGTTCTCTGCAGAGATGGAAAAACCTGGAAGCCTGAGCATGTCAGCACCGCCCCCTAAATCAAGCCTTTGGAGAGCACTTTGAGTGGAAGACATATTACTCAATCACAAGTGAAAAAAGCCCATCAATGCACACTCAATAACCTATGATGACAAAATAAAAACATGCTTTAAAAATGTTTTTCTTATTTATTTAAAATCAAAAATCTATTCTTGGGCAAGCCTCTACAAGCTTTACTGATCTAGTTTTGGGCAGTTTTCCAATCTTGCTGACAGATTCTCTCAACCTCTGTCAGATTGAACAGGAAGTGTCTGTGAACTGCCATGGTGAGGTTTCTCCACAGATGTGCTATGGAGTTTAGTTGTAGGCCTTGGCTCTCAGTGTTCTTGGCTGAATGCCTCAGGTCACTGTCATGCTGAAAGGTGAACCCAGGTCTCAGGTCACATGCTATATACAGCAGGTTTTCTTCAAGAAACACTCTTGGATTGGCTGTCAATGATCAAATTGTAGCATCAGTTCATTCAGTCATTACAACTTTGAGTGGACAGCTTGTTTTGACATGATGCATCTGACACTGTTGACCATCCTTAGGCAAACATCCCAATCATAAACTTGACCATATTCTGCTGGGAAAGATTTTTTTTTTGCTGCCTGGCCTAAAAAAATATTTTGAAACAGCAAATCATTATTCTGTGATGGATTCTTCACAGAGAACAGACAGGTCTCCAATCTGAGACCAAAAACCAAAAACTAGACATATATATATATACTCAAGCTCATGACAGAGCCTGGTTTCATTCAACAATATTTGTTAAAGTCCCAGTCTATGAATAGTAACTGTTTATTGCATTGCATGGTACTTATCTTGTCTTAACAGAACAATAAAGTCTGCATACTTAAGCATCCTGATGTAAGACTATTATCGCCATCAGTGACTCAGTGTCAGTTTTGCACTGGACTCATGAACACAGGAACCTATTTCAGCAGCAACAGCAGCAACAAAATGGCTGCTTTTGTCCATAATGGGGCTCTTACCTTTTGTTCCTAGTTACCTAACATACTGTATGCATCTGCCCAGAAACTCAGGCTCATTAAAACATACTTCTTATACACTTACATTTCTTGTGGGGATCAACTATTAACAAGGTTTCTGGATCCCAGCTCGTTTTAAACATGCACTGAAGTGATTATTTTGAGTAGAAGGGCAGAAAACTGTTTCAGGATGTGGAAAACATGACAGAGCCGAAGGACCAGGAGCAAAACAGTGGCCTGTCTACTCCTGATAACTTGGGCTTGTTGCAATTCGTCAAGTCCCAAGCCGCTCATAATGAATAGGAACTGATCCCAAAGACTCTCCTCTAATATCAACAACTACTGTTCCAAGTCTGAAAGTGGACACGGAAAAATTTAGTAGGCTGACTTTTTTTACTTCCTCACTGACCGCCCTCCCCCTACACATTCTGTAGCAATGAGGAAAAAAGGTAAACCAGTCAAACTTCTTTCAGGAGTGGTTTGTAAAATGGAGTGGAGTGTGTGCATGTGTGTAGGTGTGTGTTTGTGTGTGTTGAGGGGGTACTTTTCTTTTTCCTCATCAGAAACACTAACAAACACTGTCTCAACCCATTTACACTGAGGCGTGTGGCAATGGGAGTGTGCCTCCATACGTTACCTGCTCGTGTATGACTGTGCATATAATACTGCACGTGTATATGTGCCTCCGTGTCTGTCTGTATGTACACACCTGGGGGTACACGTGTTATTGGAGAACTGTGAATGCGTTGTGCTTTTATACTGCAGTTGAAACAGTGCACCACCCAGACCCAGTGGCCTTTCCCCGCATTAACCATGTCTTACTTAGGGGCACGTAGAGACCAACTGAACCTTTCTAACCTTTTCACACACACACAAACACATCAGTTTAATATCTAATAACACTAGCCCAAACTTTCACCATAACCAATAAATGCTTCACCCTAACCAGGAACTGAAAAATGCCCTGGTCATTTCTTTTTATCTCCTCTTGGACTATTGGTCCTAACATGGTGACTGATGATACCAGAAACGATTCAATAAAGTAACAAAAGTGTGTATGCACACACAAGCATATACAGTAAACACAGCAGTTCTTCTGAGATGTTTGTGATTACTGCAACTCACCATTACTGAATTGTCAGCCATACAAAAGAAAGGTTAAAAAAGAGATCAAACTTGCAGCCATTCTGTGTTCTTTTGGAATCATTTGGGGAGTGTTTAAAAATTGCAAGTCAACCAAAAAAAAAAAACGCAACTGCTTATAAAGGACTTTCACCGCAAGTTATGAGTCAGAGTAACTAACTCAGAGAATAACTCAGTGTAAGTGTATAAGTGTGAATCTCTTAGCATCTCAGGAATGTCTGTCCTTAGATGTTAGTGGCAGGCAGCTGTCAATCAATATCAGCCACTGTTTGACATTTTCTGGTTCTAGCTTTGTGGTTAACTAGCTAGCATCATCCTAAAAATGATCATGTAAAAATAGGAAATTAATGATTACATTACATTATTAATGATTACACACAAATAAAAAGTAAATAAATGAATTAAATTGAAAAAACTATAAACCTAATCTAGATTAAACATATGTTGTTTGTTTTTCATCACAAACTAAGCATGTTTTTGATCCTTTGCCTCAATGATACTTTCAGGAATTAAAGAAATTGTAGGGTGTACCTGTGACATTTTATTTTTTGGCTGAGAGTTACTATTTTTTATGGTGAATGTGCGACTTTCCTTGTGGGTGCAGTAGTTTGATTTTTATGTTGAATATCATCTGGTGTCTTATTAGGAGGGGGAGGAGGTGATGGTCACTTGCCATAAGCTAATACACCCTGTGAGCAGAGCTACTTCTTCAGGGTAGACTGGACACGACAGTAGAAGCAAAGAAGAGATGGAAATAGAAGCAAAACAAGAGGGTTAGGGGTTAACAGTTAGCCACAAGAGCCCACCCCTTTAACCGTTACACCAAACTTTGAGGAATTATGTTCCATCACTTCCCCAAATCAGTTCATAACTTTTTGCATAATCCTGCTGACAAATAATGAAAATGTCACGGATGATTTTTTTTAAAATAATAAGTTAGACTTCATGTAATTGACTCCAGCTATTTTCATTGTTAGCTATGATTATCATCATCACATCAGTATAAATATCAATATCAATTATTTAAGGTAGATAAAATCAGCAAGCTTCCTTTTATTCATTTAATTTTCCTTTTTTTTTACTGCATCAATCCTTGCATGATCACAAATTTCCAGAGCAAAGGGACTGACTCACAGCAAACACAAAGATGACATGCTGTTAAAACACACACATGTTCACACACAGATATTCACAAACCTAACTGTGATGTACAAAGACATACAGTGACCCTGGACACAAGAAAATGATACACTCATTTACATGCTCAAAGCACAAGTATAAGTACCTTAAATCATAAGTACCCTTCACCAGGTAACACAGACAGCACACACACACACGTCCTTCCTCTTTGCCCACCCAGGCCTGTCCTGGGTGTATTATGTCCCTTTTCTGTTAGCAGTGTATCTGAGCCTGTTGTTGCAACTAATCCCTCCGTTCCACTCCCCTGACACACACACCCATGTGCACAAACACACACACACATTGGGACTTGAGACTGTAAATCTGAGCAGATGACGTGTCACTTGTGTGCACACGTATGTGTGCGTGTGTGTGTAATAATTGTTCTGTGTGTGCACATGTGCTTATCTGGGAGTTTTGTGTGTGCAGGTCTGCATGCACACTGCACACATGATGTGTGTGCACATAATCAGATCTCAGAAGTGCATTTGTGTATGGGATCTTGTGTGTCTATGTGTGCCTCTGCAACTAGTAGCTGCCAAATAATTCACAATTTCTAGTATAACCTGTGAGGAGTAGTTGCTTAATTGGGGGTTATAATGAGCAGCTGAAAGATAAATAATGGATGGTAATAATGTTGATTAATTCCCCAGGCAGAAACAACTTTTCTGTTGTCCCTCCCACACAGGGAGGTTAGACATCAGTACAGTTCCAGTGTAGTGCAAGGAAACCACAGCTGTGTGGATTCTTTGCCATCACAGGTTTAAGCAACAAACGATAATGATCTTGGTTAATTGTTATTAAACATGTCATATCTCGTCATTACAGACTGTTTCTGTATTAAACCAGACCCAAACTTTCCTTTTATGCAAAACAGGAGGCAGTTTTCAACCGTGACCTGAGTATTAGCATGGTGACTTGACATTTGACTTTTGACATTTTCTTTATTCTTCTTTATTCCTCTCAGCCCACATTATGCAGATGTAGGTGCAGTATACAGATTGCTTTCCTTTTGAATTGTTTGAGTAGCAGCTCAGTTGTGTTTGCTTCACCTGGTGGTCAGTACAAGTGTTGCTTTAACAGATTCCATTAATTTTAACAAGGTCATAATAAGTTGATCATAATGACTTTGACTACATTATGATGATAGCAAAATCATGGGACTCCTTGTAAAGGGTGATGAGTGACATAATTCACCTCACTTATATATGAGGAGTGGTTGAGGCTCTATGGGCAAGTTGGTTTCCAGCTGCAACTTTCCTTCTCAATAAAGCCCCACAACCTCGTCTCACCCAGAGAACGTGATCAATAATTCCACTAGACTGGAGCCCAAAACAAGTCAGCTGAGAGGAGGAATGCACTGGGTGAGAGCCTTCAAAGTGCTTCTTATGGTGGTGCGGGTAATGAAGGGGGCTACAGCATATCTTTGCTGCAAGTAAAGCTTGCATGTTGTGTTGAGTTCCAAGGAACCCAGAAAAGCAAGAGTTGTTAGTACACAGGCTTCACCGCCAAACTTAACCAGAGACTGTCCAAAACTCCAGTTAAGGGGAGTTAAGGGGTTTCAATGCACCAATGCACCAGCAGTGATGTATGTTCATGTATTTGCTGTACTGATCAGGGGCTTGAACTCCCATGGCCCATTCATTATTCAAGGCAGTGTGAGAGATATCTGCTTCCTCCCAGATCACTCTGAGGTGGAAGTGAGAGAGAGGAGGGAATGGAGAAGGAGGGAATGTCAGAGACAGATTAAAACATAAAGGGAGATGGAAGGAGAGCGGGATATTTTTTCTGCCTCAGAATGTGCTTGCATTAAAACATCATGTCGATGTACTCATGTTAAATGTTATCATGATGTGGATTTGTGCGACACTGTGTACAGTAAATAAACAACCAATTCCTCTCCATTGACCTCAGATGTGTTATATCCTTGGATGATCAGGACTGAAGGACCCATATAATAACTAGTAAAGAAAAAGTAATTAACAAAGACGTAATGGCAAAGTAATGACAGTGAATATTATGATTAAGAGCTCTGATGAGAAGATGACTGCTCTTTATACTAAGAATCAAAGTGTGCTGAGGTGAGCAGAGTCAGACAGGGAAAGGACAAGAAGAGAAGACATTACTGATACATCATTAGATCAACCAGAACATGCTAACTGTGCCGTATTACCTAGGACATCCTGTATTAGTTGTCCAGTATATGTACTGCTACTTTACTCAGTAAACAGAGGGCACATAGTTGATACAACAGCAGCGGCAAATCATGTGCTGGGTGAGAACTGTCATTCAATCACAGGTCTCCTTATGTGCATCAGTTGTAGGAGTGGCGTCTGGTGTGCAGTTGGTTTGGCATATGCAAATCAAATCAATGACTCAAATGTTAAGAAGAGGCATTTGGGAAGAACAAAGGATGAGATGATTACAATGAATGTGTACCAAAACTGGATTTTTGAGGATGAAGAAAAGCTGGAGCTGCAGCGATTTTTTTGTGGCTGAACCTAATGAGTAGCAGCCATCTGAGATCCCTGAGCCTTAGATGGGACTTTGACACTGGTGATGGAGTGGCGAAGAGAGAGGCAACACAGGTAAGGTGGTTTAAATGTTCTTCAGCTAAGATGATGATTGGATGATAGCAAAGCTTGCACATGGAACTCTGTCAGCACACTGGATAATAGTAAGGTAGAGGTGGAGCCTGAGTGTGATGATGAGATAAGGCTGGCTGACAGGTGTTGTCTTTCTTCAGCTTGAGATAAAAGGTTCATTTGTTTGGTGTAAACCTGCAGAAACACTGGTATCATCTTCTAAAGGTGTACCATCCATGCACTGGTAGCGGTATGCTGAAGTATTTTTGCAAGTTAGCTCTGGTTAACAAGCATATAGGCCATGTAATACTATTCCATGCCAAATGCTTTATACTACACCCCAAAACCATTTCATTCTGCCGGGAACCTTTCTGTGTCATTAGATCAGATCAACAGAGGAGATGTTTGGTACACAAGACAGTGGACCTAAGCATTTATTGTTATGCCAGCATCAAGAGGATCTGTTCAGTTAGTGCAGGGGTGGTAGCAGAGATGCAAATAGGTCAAAGTCCACCTTAAATGAGGTTGCATGTGGTGAGAAAGTTTAAAACTATGCTAATGCTAGTACTTCATGAACCATGCATTTCTTGTTAAATCAGACAAGAATAAACTATCATTTGTATGTGCAACAGTGCAACACAAAGACGATAGAGAGATGTTTACAGTGAAGATATAGATAAAAACAGGCATACATAACATTGGTTTTACAGTGCAGGTGTAAACTTGATCACCACCCTGCTGTCATAATATTTATCATGCCAATGTTCCTGATGATTGTTAGTGCGTGTTGACACATATAGACACAAACTTCAGTGCAGTCACAGGCAACTTAGGGATACACAAAACCAACACACACTCTAATCTCGATGACAGATAAAAAGCAAACAATGGTGAGAGTCCATGATGACAGGCGTGTCATGTTTTCATATTCTGCAAACTACAGTGCTGATATCTGTATTTGTATGTGTGTTCTACATCAAAGGCTGCTGAGGAGCTAATGAAGGACATTTCCCCACAAATCCCTCACTACATGTGAGCTCAGCTTTAATATGACACTGGTTCATAATAGTGTTTTACACTGTTGAAGAAAACCAAAACTTGTACATGGACAGGTTTGTTTTTTTGTGACAGTAAAATATGGATTTCTCGTGACTGCAGGGTTATGGTTCTGTTTAGGCAGCACTGTCATGTTTGAGCATTTTATATACCTGCCATCCACCCCAACTTCCCTTTCCATCGCAGTTAACGTATGTAGCACTTCACTGAAAACATACATTTGATGATGATCTCGTGAAGAGAACAAGTGGATCAGGCATGTCCAAGCACCTTAGTTGGCCTCTGTAAGGATTAAGCTCTGTCTCCCTGTTTCCCTCATGTGTTGGGGGATTGTCTGTGCTATGTGGGTGTGTGTGGGTTTGAGAGTCACTGTGTGTGGCTGCTGGTTTCTCCCACCCAAGCTCCTACTCCCCTGCTCGTCAGATCACATCACCAGACACTGGCGACATTTACATACACTTTAGTTGAGCTGTGGTTGTAGCTTGTGTGATTTCATGGGAAGAATGTCCTTGTCCCAGTCGACATGCACATCAATCAGTTGATCAATTGAAGTATTGACCATTTACATTACAGACCAAACAATCAACACACAAGTTAGCTAGCATTTTTTTCATAATAATGGCCACATTTCACATCCATCAAAGTAAATTTTCCAACCCCCCAAAAATATTTTATATATATATTTATAAACAAAATGCAGCATTACATACCTATTCAGCACTCTACAAACCCCACAGCCTTAAAGACTCTTGACACCTTTAAATACTGTAATTGTCCAAACTGCTTATCCTTGCCCTTATTCTGTTTTTTCTTACTGTATTTATTTATGTTGTCATCACCTGGCATTCATATTTATTTGTTAATTTATTGTTGTTTTGTCTACTCATTAATAAAATCAAAAACACAATATGGTAAAAAAAAAAAAAAAAAAAAAAAAGGCATGTTGAACTGTAAAAACATGGAAGACTTAACAGCTCTCTACATTATTATGTGCTGTATGCTGTACACTGTTTTCAAACAAGATTAACACTATCTCTCATACTTATGATGTTATCTGAAGACAGAAGACACCACTGTTACCTCAGCTAGCCTGTTGTTACAAGCTTCTTCTTCTGTTACGCTTTGTGTTCGACTTTCAGTGACATTATCTGGGTGTGTTAGTCCAACTATGAGTGGTTGGATTTCAGCCAGACTATGGTGTTTAAATGCATTTTTAAAGTGCAGTTTTAGTCTAGGTAACTCCCATAATCGGACTAATAATGTTTAAACTAATAATGTTTAAAAGACTCCTCCAGACTTGGCCAGATCGTTGTACTCTCAGTGGCAACTAAGTTATGGTTGATCTCTAAAAAAACAGTCTAGTTCTTTGTCAGGGGTTTTCGATATTTGCAGACTCATCCTGGTTTCCATGCCTGGTCCCATCGCCAAGTAAGTTGTACTGGGTGCTGCAAATTAATGTCTGAGTTGAAATCTGGATATTCTGAAATTTTTTAACTCCATCGATGTACAGAGACAGGACAAAATAAGAGAAACTGAAGCTCCTTTTAAAGTGTAGTAGTCTGAGCCTTCACACACAGTCAAAGCAAACATCAGGGGAACCCCGCTGTGTCCTCAGTCAAATGGAAAACCCTGTCAAGATGAGTCAAAAATTACTTTATATTCAAACACTCCAACTTAGGAAAAAAAACTGCTCAACAGCATTCTTCTCCAATTGGTGCTGCAATCAATGTTTTAGCTGCACGGCGCACATTTTTGCAGTTTTTTAGGTTTTTTTTTACTGTTTTCAACCAGGTTAGTGCGGCTCAAAAGATATCAGTACTTCCCCCTCATTGATGCTGACTGAAATATCTCGAAAATATTGCACCAACTGAATTGCCATGAAATTTTGAACAGGCATTTTTGATCCCCAGAGGATGACCCCTAATGACCTTGTGGTCCCCTGACTTTCTATCTAGCACTACCAGCAAATATTGAATTGATTGCATGTGCAGCAGGTGTTCTTTAAGCCTACTTTAGTGTTAGTGTTAATTATCTTCAGGGTATCCACATTGCATTTTTTGTGACCCCGGTTCCTTGTTTTTTTTGTTGGTTGTAAATGGATAAGTGTGTGTGTGTGTGTGTGTGTGTGTGTGGGTTTGAGTCAGAGAGAATGAGTGGAAAGGAGAGGAAAAGGAAAAGATGTCACTTATGGCTCTTTAAAACTGACTGACTTACACAACCATCTGTGAGTGCATGTGTGGGTGCAGTTGTTGATTTAACGCAAAGACAATAAAAGTCCTATTTGTGGTAATCTCCATGGTGTTTTAACAGGCCCAGGCTGTTTGTTTGTTTGTTTTTTCAGGTGGATTTGGTGTGGGAAACCCCACAGGACGTCAACATGAAGCACATCAATGCAAACACTCCCGGCGTGAACACAAGCACTACTGGTGTATGGAGACACAGCAGCCACATCACTTCTGTCACTGTCCGTCTTCATCTGTCGCCCTAGTGGTTCACGCTCCTCGCTTGTCAGAGGACATATGGTTGTGGGGATCACAGCAGGGGGTGTTGTAGATGGGTTAGACAGGACAGGATGAAGTTCTGAAGAAGGACGGTTAAATGACAGGCAAAGTGGAAATTAGATGGCCAAAAAATTAAAGGGTTTTTTCTCCGACAGTTTGGAACTGCAGTTTCATAGGGTTTAGTCGACTCACGAGAGAGATTAAAACAAAAGCAAAAAGTTTGAAACAAAATGCACTCCATTAATTAACTTTAATATCTGCTTTCCAAAAGAAATAAAGTCTAGAAACAATTTTCCACAGGAAGAAGCATCTAATGATTGCATATAAATTAGCAGTGCACATCTGTACTAATATCTAAATGCTGCTTGCTGTGGTGCTTTCCACTGTGGACAGTATCAAACAAATTAAGATAACAAATGACAAATGCAAATGACACTGTGTTCACAGCTGCTAACATGTTGACTAAACACTGACTCTGGCAGGACAGATATATCACTCCCTGCCCCCTCCTAAATGGAAATCAGCACAATCATAATCACAAAGTCTCTCTTTTTTTGCAGCCAAAGCAAGTCATTTCCTAACAGAAACCAGCAACAAGACTATAAATATTAAATTTTTTTATTGTCAAGAAATCCTGTGTGAAGACTCAAATTACCAATGAATCAATCCTACAAAAAACTGGCTGCTGTAAATACTTGCTAAAGCACCAATAGCTCAATAACCCCCTTCTGTTTGAGTAATGTTTGCTGGCTGCCCAATGATTTACTTCTTTTTAAGGAAACAAGATACTCTGATCAGCCACAACATTAAAACCACTGACAGGCAAAGTGAAAAATCATTGATTCTTTCATTACAGAGGTACCTGTGAACAGTCAGGTTCATGAGTTGTGTTGGAAGTAGAAAAAAATGAACGAGTGTAAGGTGTGATCTGAGCATTTTTAACTGGGCCGAATTGTGACATTTAAACAACTGAGTAAAAACATCACAGAGCAGCAGATTCTTTGGGGTGCTCTGGTATGCAGCGGTCCAAAAGTGGTCCAATGTAGGACAAGCAGTGAACCGGTGACAGTGTGGTGTTGAGAACATATTTAAATTTATTTTCCAGTGAACCATGGTGTCACAGTTGCAGGTGAGTGTTCACCAGTGGGGAAGACAGTCAGAATCGAATCAAAAATGGAGAGTTCAAATGAATATCGGTGTCAACATATTATGCCTTGGGACTAGCACAGTGGTAATTGTATAATTATATTTTTATTATTCTTCAAAATTACACCCTCACTCAAAAGTGTATATAGGAGCAAAAACTGTCGTAGTTATCTACAAGCTATGACAAGAAGTTAGACAAAATTGTACCAAATAAAGGTTGGGAACTTCTTGTATAATTTGGATACCAAACAAAAAGAAAAGGGAAGGTAAAGTCAGATTCAAATGTTCCTTTTCAATAGTGACTAACTGACCAACAGAAGTGCTAGATGAGAAGGAAGGGAGAAAAGGGACGTGAAAAGTTTGTTGTGTTCGCGACATATCTTAACATCCTAGGAAAAAAATCAAATCTTCCTTCTTTGGTTAAAAACACCATGCATGCCTCTCTTTATCTCTCCACCATGTTCACCCCCACCACACCACAACCCCTTAGCCCCCACTGTGAGTTTGTTAAAGCAGCCGAAGGGGTAGACCCGAAAATCACCAGCTCAGAGTGTTCCCACGGGGCACCTAATCTATCCCTGAGGTCAAGGATCACAGCTAAATGCTGCCAGAGAAGCTGGGAATCCAGTGGGCAGTTTTCTGCTCAAAATAGTTTTCATTGGCAACTGCGGAAAGTTTTCAAATTCTGAGCCAAACACTCATGCTCATACTTTACTGACACAAGTGAAGCCATTAGCTGGAGTGTAATCAAAGATTCTCAGACAAAGGCTCAATTTTCCTTCTCAAGACATTTGAATTAGTAAATCAATGATTTTTTTAGCACTAGGCAATCACCCAGAGAGCTTAACAACAGAATAATTGCTTGGTTCAGTTTTTTTTCTTTGTCGGCATCTGAACAAATGTACAATTTATAAATGATTTCAATAACTCAGTTTGGGCAGCTTGTTTACAAAAGGTCAACCAACAGTATCAAACTGAGACACGCTGCGAAGAATCCTCTTTGAGAAAGACAAAGAAACCACAGGAAAGACAAGCAGGATGGAAAAAGTAATGGTTGGGCATTCATTGCAAATCTTACAAGCACTGGCCATTCTTTATATAAGTGCTCTTCTATGGTCCTGCCTGTCGGCAGCAGAGTGCTACCTTTCCACCCCCATCTCTCCAGCTCTGTCTCTTTTTCCAAAAGCAGCTACAAGTCAACAACTCTGACTGTGTTTTTAAGTGCTTTTCCAAAACATAAGGGTGTGTGTGCCTGCATGTGTGTGTCCGTTGACTTTGCCCCAGTGGCGCACATTCCTTAGCCTCTGTTAGCATTCAGCCCACATAGGTCATAGCCAGCAGGCTTTTGTGTTCAACCAGCCTCGATGCCACTGCAGTACGGTGGGTGAGTGCGTTTGCGTATACAAATGGGAAAGAAATTCAATGGGAGCAGTGTACACATAAACACACACACTGTGTTGCTGAGTGGCACTCAGAGACAATCAGGAGGTCGCAACACTTTCACAGAAAAAAAAACTTGTTAAAAGAGTCACATGGTCTCACACCTCTGCACAAATGTCAACTAAATATAAAAGGAAGAGATAAAGGAGGAAACCATTGTGCTACAGTATACAGCGATTATTTAGACAACCATGTTCTTCCCACTTGACAAGTGACAACAGTTTGTGGAAAATCCTTTGTTAGAGTCATTTGGTGTGGAAGAACCCTGAGCTAGGCCTCATCGCCAAAGGTCAGTGCTGAACCTCACTAATGTTCTCGTGAGCGATAGGGAACCAATATCTGCAGCCAGGTTCTGACATCTACTGGAAAGTCTGAAACCAAATGAGTGTTGTAACAGCACGTGGTTTGGGGATATATGACTTTGACTTTGTTTGACTGTCAAATATGAGTGAAATTAATGTTAAGGACATCACCATACTTTTATAGTGTCATTTGTGAGCATCATATCATATATGACTAGCACGCAATGCCAATGACTAACAGCGTATTTGTGTCTTCCCAAGTTGGTTTATCATAAAACCAAACTTTCTGATGTTTATGACAACATACTTGGCTAAGTCACCCTGAGGCCACAGGATATGTGTGTACTGTGGGTAATGTTGAGCTAACATGATAGGATACATTCTTTTAGCATTAAAATCAGTCCCCTTTGCTCAAGATATAGACAGAGTTTTACTCAGAATTTAATAAACAAAAAAAAATGATGTCATAAGTCTAAAGTGCAGACATTATTTTTGTAAACAGTGAAATTTTAAAATCTTTACCATTGAAATATCAGAATCACAAGTGAAAAAACATTGGTATCAGGTTGTCCTTACTTTGAAAAGAAGTAATTGAAAAGACATGGCTGTAATGCTCACTATGGGGTCCTCAGGTTTAAATCTCTTCCATACCCCACAGTCATCATGAATAGCTAGAGCTGAAGACTGAAACACCAGCTAATTCATTACCATCACCTTAATATATAGCCTCAGTTGTACGCTGTGTTAGGTACCTTTTTAATACGTGTACTGTATCACTTTTTCATTCACAAATTCTAACTCCTGAGCTCCTAAGGTACACTTAAATTGACTTCTTCAGACATTTGATGGAAAGTGAAGACCAAGGTGAAGTGGACTCAAAGAAACAAAATATCGGTGACATGTTCTTTCCAGAAAAGAAACAAGCAGGTTAGAAGAGGGTAACGCTTGTACTGCTTCTTAAATGGATATTGTTATGCAATTACATGGGCTTGTATGTTTGCAATACTGTATGTGATTTAATGTAATGAGACCTTTGTGAAAAAGCCTTACTGTGAGCTTAAGGGAGATGCTATATGTGCTGGCAAGATACGATGGCTGTTAATTCTCTTCAAATCTCATTCACATGATCTTCATCATTTCTTGACTCCTTCATTCAACTGTTTTGCTGCTCCATCAACAGTGAGTTGTCTTCAGCCTTCAGTTTAGGCTGTTTTCTTTTTGTCTCTGGCTCATTTAGCATCTCTGCCCATACATCAGCCATTAAACACACTGAATTGCTGCACACCACATTTCCTCTGCAGCCATAATGTGCTTGGCTTTGCAGGAGATGTGACGTCCCACATTGTCTCACACCATTACATAAAAATGTGTACGTCAGTGTGCACACGCACACACACATACACAGAAAAAGACAAGTAAAGCAAACCAACAATTACAAAGAGATGGACCCATCCATATCAGACTGCATTTCTCCTATGTCTAATGAATAGGCTCCCCTCTTCTGTTTCTCTGCCTTCCATTTCCAAATAACTTGTTTCCAAAGGTGCAGAAAGGCTACTGTTTCTGCAGTGTCTGTGGGTAATTGGGTTCAAAAATGACATCTTGCTTTAAGGGGCAACAGACATAGAGTTATTTGTTCGGGCTTTGGCCAGGGTGACATGGCGAATGTGCCTGCGACAGGGCTTGAAAACACCGCCACAGACTCCCACCCCCACATGAACTAAGGATCCATTTGTATATCACAGGAAATGTCAAGGTAGACAGTTCACAGGGGAAACGAGGCACACTTTGAAGTTCTATATGTCAGTTTTTCACTGTTAATTTTATGGCAGGGTAGCCATTGTAGCTTCTGAGAACTGCTGGAATTAAGGATGTTTTAGTCTTTGCTATGTGTCATTGCAAACATTAAGATACAGCACAAGATGCACATTGCACGTTAAGCTTTTCAACCTGCTGAAAATAAAGGGGATGTGTATGGCAATTCAGAGGTCTTCTGGGACACTCATATAAGTTTCAATAAAATATTGTCAATCAGTCATGTTCAGGGAGTGTTTGCATTTTTGATATACTAATTCTCTTTCTCAGTTTCCATTAATTTCTTCTTTTTCTGTATAATCTGGTTCCCAAAAAGCCTTTCAACAATTCCACAGATGAACAGAGGTACAGCTTGATAGTCAAGGTAAGAGCAGAGATTTTGTATTACATAAATACAATAGGCCTTGTAGCTGTATAAATATAGTAGGTATTTCGGCCTCATGTGTATAAGTGCAGTTGCTGAATGAGTGAGTCGAGGGAGTAGAAAGAGGAAGAGGATTGTCCACACATGGTGTAATGCAATTTCTCTTCACCTAAGCCTCCTGTACAAAGCAAGCCAGTTCTTTGTTTAGTGTGAATAATGCACTGGCAATTGTGATACATTGTGTGTGGGCAGCCCTTTCTTTGATAGTATTTTATTCGGATGAACATTCAATTACTTCAAATGAACTTGAATGTGGATTCAACCAAGGATGATGTTTCCTATACATGTAACTACTATGACATCATGTGGGTTATCCCTTCAGAGTACGTAAAGCTCTTCCTGAATCTCTTTATGTGTCGAATCATTGGAATGCAGCCATAACTTGTAGATTTGTATTTGTCTCTATAAAGTACGCGCACATATATATAATCTATGTGTTTCACAGAAGTACAGTTTGTGTGCTGTTTGATTGACAAGGTATTGTATCATTTACCATGTGTTTTTAATAGAGTATTTTTTAATTGAATTCACATCCAGCCATCCTTTTTTCTAAGCCTGTGAGTCTGGTCACCTCATTTTATATGAACTGACAAACAGCGAGTATATGCCATGATAAGAGCCATGTCCCCCCAGGCTTCTGACAACCAAACATTCTTTGTACATTTACATGAGGATTGTGTGTATGGGACAGAGCAAGAAAGGTCAGGTGAGAAGAAAGACAAGGGCACTGAATAAAAGTGTGATCACACTTGCGTGCTCTGTGTGTGCATGTGTTTGTGTACGTGTGTGTGAGAGAAGGCCTGTCACTGCATTGCATGAAAAAGTAAAATGTATCGTACACTGCCTCACATCATTCTCAGAAACACAGCTCCAGCCCCTGAGCCATTCCTGTGATATCACACCAATCTGGCTCAGCTGCTTGTCCTTGCAGCTGAGCCAGGTCCCTGGAAATTCTCTTTATGTGTCCCAGTTAAGCTGTGCTTCACTCCTGCTTGGCTCCATAAACCGACACTCCACTACAAACCGATAAAAAGCTGTCCCTGTCAGACTACCTCACAGGTGCTCAGGGCTGAGAACGTAACATCTTCTTTCACAGTGAAAATGGTAACAACAGAGTTGTTGTGTAAAAGTTTGTGATTTCTGAAAACTGAAGCTTTGTGTGAGGCAAGTATTAGCATCTGTGCAGACAGTGGCAGAGCCAGACAATTTTTATAGGAGTGGCATGACTGAGACCATTGCTTACACAGGGATACCACAGAAACTGATTTACTCATATTTTTTTCTGTGTGGCAAGTCACTATCGGCATAGTAGTGTTTCTTGGTCACTCAATTATTATTTCACTCATTAAATTATGCCATGCAGAAATACATCACACAGGCCGCATAATAAGCAAGGTGGGGCCTGGGGGGCACCCCATGGCAAACCTACTTTGACAAAAGTATCACTCAAATTGCACTTCCCTTCAGCTCTGCATAGCATTGTGGCATCTTTTAGCTTTTTTATGGCTGGGAAACTGCTCTCCTCTATCTTTCTTCCAGCAACAGCAGGCAGCTATTTTTGGAAAGAAATCTGAGATAAATCCACTGCACACTACATGCCCAGCACCAAACAGCAGACAGACAAAGTGAGCTTGAAGGAGAGTCAATATTGGACTTACAATAACTGGGCAGACGGAAACACGACTCCAAACACATAAAAATGTTTTGTTTTGCCTAAACTAAATGTTGCTGTCAGGATTTCCATGACAATGTAATGAGGTGATAAATGTCACATCTTCAAACATTTGAAGCCGCCTTCACGTGTTTTTGATATTACAGTATTAGGATGCGTTTAAACCCAATGTAATACAATGTGGAGCATAAACTTCTCTTTTAGTTAGTTTACTAATTTGTAGCTTCTACATTGTCATGGTGGGCATGAAATTGTTTTACTTTGAGTTACCACTAAACCAACTCACCTCAGCTCCTTAAGCCATGTTACTGTATGTCACATTCTTGCTGCCTTGTTTAATTACTCTCCCTCTCCCTATGTGCTTTTATTGCCTGCCTGTTAACTCTGAATCCACTCCCACGCCCTCTCTTGAAGGCAGTAAATCATCTCTGCATAAGTATCTGCAGAAGAAATTATTTGTTTTTTTGCTGTGTGCTCGGAATTCCTGAGAAAAGTCAGAAGGTCTTCTTCAGAACCCTCATGCTGTGCACCAGTCTTTGAGAAATGTGGTTCCAGTGAGAACAAACTTGTATGTACACAAACAGGCAGCCAGACGAAGAGGAATTTATTCAGAGACATGTATGAATAACCAAACTTATACCAATATATTTTTCATTATTAAAATTGGATTGTTAGCCTGGTTCTTTCATTGGAGGCCCAAGCACAAACCAGAGAAATCTTCAGTTCAGAAACCGAACATTTATTATGGTTTACAGGTAAAGTATGGCAGCGCTGGGCTTAAAGTGACAGAGCTCTCGCAGGATCTCGGTCAGAACGAGCCCCGATGTCTGGGTGTAGTTTACATTTGTCTTCTTGGGCTGGGTCTGCCCCATACAGAGGTCGGACTTACACACAATTGAATGTAATGGGCCAGTTACCAGAGAGAGGACAACCGCTGTCTTTGCCTTGTCCTTGGGATGTGCTAAACAACATGTGTGAGTGTTGTTTTGGCATGTAGCTAATGCAACAGACCTTACTGAGAGAATAATGAAGTTTCATCTGCCTCCTCGGTCGTGTTATCTTATAGTTCCAGACACTACAAGGACATACATTGTGTGAAAAGTTCAAAACTGGAACATAGGTTCAGTGGAAAAGTACAGAATAAGGATTCATGATGTCTTAAAACAAAACCGATTATAACTGGATAAAGGTTTTTTCTTTTTAATTTCTTTCTCAGACCCCATTTATATTCAACCAGTCTTCCTCCCCAGGGAGAAATGAATTCCCTTTGACATTCAGTCGGGGACCACCGCAATGGGCCTTCATGGAAGCACAATTTGAATATAGAGTATGTCCGTCACCTTTGACCTCTACAATGCATTAACTGGCGGAAACGCCACAGCTAATCCGTCAAGAAAATGAGCAGTATGATTGATTTCTGTAATGATAACAAGGCAGATCTCTGGTCCTGACAACCTCTTTTCCACAAAAAACATAATCAAGAATGATGAAAATCAGTACTGCAATTTCATAAATTATTTGCAAAGACCTGAGGCCTTACAGTATTTTTGAGAACAGGGATTTTCTTAAGCTACTTCACACTCTGGAACCAAAAAAGTCCCATCCAAACAGCACTTAAAATTTGCATACCCTATCTGTACAATCAAGTTAAACATGAGGTTAAGGAACTAAGAACAAGTCATTATTACAATAAATGGGTGGACTTTGTGTACAGTACCATATGTAAACGTGGCCCATTGTCATATTGACACTGCATGGGAATTGAAAAATTGTTCCTTAGACTCGTGTTTTGAATGACTCACACACAGGAGCGAATCTTGGGACAGTTTTGAAAAAAAATGTGCAAGGAGTGGAATATAGCTGACAAAGAACCTGCTCTTGCAACAGACAAATGTCAGTAACATCCCCGTAGCTGGAGCGGAGGCAAGTCTATCACCACACATTTTATGTTGTGGACATACCTGATTTGTGCTGGTGCTGTACGTCTTTTGGGCAAAGTGAAGTGGCTCATTTGATTTTTCCACTGCAGCTTAAAAAGAGAAGCTTGGAATTCCAGAAAACAAACTAAAACAACCCATAAGGATATGGTGAACAGTTCATTTGATATGCTGGACCATTTCTGAAGCAACAAGCTGCAGTGTGTGCGTCCCTCCGCAACCCATGAAAAGGCACAAATGATGACATGCACACTCAATGGAAACAAAATCACTGAAGCTTAAGTCTTGGTTAAAGATACTTGGACCAGTGCAACCTCTCAGCACCATTACGTGTGGGAAAAATCAGCTCACCATGTCTGTTATTGTTCTAATGAAAGCCAAATAAATAAATAATAAATAAAATAAATGTACAAAGTAAATAAAGGTCAACCAATAAAACTAGATATCAGTTTAGCTAAGGAAAGTGACAGCTGTCATCTGTCTCCTGTTCTGCAAGGAGGAGGGAAGCTCCCCTAAAACAAGCCAGGTTGCACCTACAAAACAAAGAACACCACAATGGCGACAGCTGCGTTGATGAATTGTATCTACCTGGGAAATTAATTTTCTTGTTGATCCAGTGTGTTGATCGTAACTGCGCAGAGGAAAGATGTATAATTCACTGACTGTCACAGTTCAACAGGTCTGGTCTGAGTCCATGTTATCAAAATGACAATATGGATCACTGCTTCGCAGTAACTCCCAGCCATTTGGCCATCGAAACTAGTTAAAACAAATTTAAGGAATCCAGAGACAGCTGTTTGACACAGATCTGCTATTGTGATCCCAAAGAGAGGTTCCTCTGTCATTGGATAATAGGAAGCTCTAATGGTTTTCACAGCAATGAACTCACGCAGTGTTAGCCAAGGGCTTTGGAATGTGTGAAACTTGCAGAATGCGTGTTTTGCCGCATTGTGAATGGCCTGGGGTGTGTGAACAGCATTTTTTCAGCTAATGATGCTGATGCTTAGCCTTCTGGTGCTATTCACATGAACCCTGGTTTACTTAATTTACTTATTGCCTGCATATTTTAACCAACTTGGAAAATTATATGGTTGAGGGAGGTCACATTAAAACAAATTGACAGTTATTAAAATGATTAATTATTTTATTATTATTATTAATTGCAAGTTATTAAAGGGACCCCGCAGGTCACATGACTTTAGGTAGGCGAGACTGCAGCGTTAAGAAAAGGGAATCGAAGGGAATGGAAGAGGGTTTTTTAAATGCATCAGCCAATATAGATGGTCCAAAATGTAACTTTTTTACATTTTCATTGCACAAAAGTGTGGGCTTCAGCCGCGTTTCACCAAAACAACCTCAAGTGCAACCTGTTGATCCTTGTCAATGGAAGTGGTCCATCTTTACATTAAATGTTGTAATATCAGAAGTAGGGCCAATAAATTTAATGTCAAGGCTGAAAAAGAAACTTGGTCATAAGAATGTATTTCAATATTTAAAATGTTATTCATTAACATTGCAACGTCCAGTCACTATAAAATGCTATACTCTTATGCCATGTGAAACAGTAGTCCACACTAGTATTTTCAGGCTGCTTTCATTAAGATCTCTGAAAATAACCAAACAAAATTGCTAAATCTGTTCTTCGTTCAGTTTCACTCTGCAGTGGTACAGACAGTGTGGTTTCTCTGCTGATTCTCAGTTGGTTAAGCCTGTCTTCAGTGTCCTCATGTACCCTATCACTTTTCAGTTCAGTATTTCAGTGCAGCTGAACCCATGACTTAGTTGTTCTCATTTCACAGTACAACATTGTAGTAACATATGTATAAAAAGATAAGGTATATCCATATTTAAAATGAGGGACTGCAGAGAAAGTTTATGAAGGTTGACTGTTTAACTTATTGCCACATAGTCCAAGACTTAGCCTGGGCAAGCTGAAGTTATTTTTTTGCTGTGAAAATAGCATTTTCATATTTATTCACTGGGAGAGTGCTCTGTGGTCACGTAGAGCACAGGATATTAGGCTGATTCACATATGTACATTTCCAGGTGAACGCTGATCTATCAAGAGAACATTGCCTGCAAGTGTGCGTGCACACAATTTTATAAATTTAATGAATTTAATGTTTATGCCATCAATTGAATCAGTCGAAAGTTGTGCTGTTTAGTGGAAAGTGCAAAATCATGACATTATCTTTGATGGGGATGCACTCTACCCGTTTAGTGTGTTAGATAGCTTTCCCTGCTGAGACTGTTTTGTACTACTTTTTTGTCATATGGTGCCACTGATCAGCAGGGCATTCATTGTTATCATGGAAACATGGCTCTTAGT
This sequence comes from Psettodes erumei, assembly GCA_016785225.1. Lineage (NCBI taxonomy): Eukaryota > Metazoa > Chordata > Actinopteri > Pleuronectiformes > Psettodidae > Psettodes > Psettodes erumei. The sequence goes on from JAFBJZ010000939.1 coordinate 543,478, forward strand.
ACAGAATTAGCCTGGGGTATGATGGGCAACTGTTCAAGATTAGAGAGACGTCAGTCTTAATTTGTGATACAGTAACTTGCATTAGTCTAATCTAAGAGCAGGATTTCGACTGGGTGAACACTACAGGCCAATCTTAAACCCAAACAATAATCTATTCACCTCAAATAAAGGAGAACACCAATACACAGGCAGAACCCAATCCAACAGAATCGCCAGTGAAGACCTCCAGTGGACATTCTCTTCTGAGATCTTTCAGGAAGAGTGTGTATGTGCAAAGAGAGGGAGAGGAAAAAAAGGTGCACTCGACATTGTTTGCAGCCATCTGCTCTTTGTAACACACACACTCTCTTCCTGCGCACTAAAGTTAATTCACCTGGCGACAGATGTGCTGACAGACGTTTCACAGCCACTACACACTGTCTGTCTCTCTCTCTCTCTGTGTCTCACTGTGTATGACATTCCAGGAGTCCAGCCATTTGTGTTTTGTCAATAACCCCCCCCCCAAGGGCCGACAGCAGCCTGACCCTCGACCTTTCCCAGGATTCTACCCTGCTACTAGTCTCTGGACTACATTTTACACTCCATAACTGTCCGCAACTGCCTTTCATCTCTCTCTCTCTCTCTCTCTCTCACACACACACACACACACTGACAAACAAAAACACAGCATAGCAGTCCGAACAGGTAAATAATTGTTAGGAATCTAAGGATTATAGCCAAAGCAACCGACTTTTGTTCGGTGGATATTAATAATAACAAAACTCTCACACTGTCTTTGGTTTGTCGAGCAGATGAACAGTGTGACAGCTGCTGGCCTGCTGTGGACACATATACACAGTTGTGGGGGAACTTGTGCAGCAAGTTAGCGTGCTGCTGTTTCTAATGTATGGGCTGGATGTCTGTGTGAGCATGTCTGACTTGAATGTTTTTTATCTCAGCAGGGAGCTACAGCTTCTGCTGTGCATGGAGATGTGGTATGTGGTACGGAAGGCCGTCCAACCCAAAGTAATCCAGTCGAATACAACAACCATACAATAAATCCTACTTTCATGAGGTTTATAGTGCAGTTGAACTGTACTGCATTTCACTGAGGTAACATCTTGCCCTACCCTATTCATGTCAGTGAAGATGAACTAAATAATAAAATCCACCTCAGCATGGTTTCACTCTGTAAATCATACACACAACACATTTGTTTAAATAATCACAACACACAAAAGACCAGAGCCAGAATCAAAGCCACAGAGATGGCTGTGCTTCACTGCGGACTAAAATGAAAGTTGTAACATACAGTATGTAATAATTTATGATGAATTGTTACTAAATTATAACACAGTTTTAACAGAAACTGATCATAATAATCTCCATGGCAGTTGGACCTTTTGCATAACTCCAGCATGAGACTGCCTTGTTTTTACTGTCGCGAGCTAACCTTTATACACTCAGTGGTCACTTTATTAGGTACACCTGTAAAATCCTAATATAATCCAATACAATGATTTAACAATAATTAGAAGAAATATAAAGAAAGAATGTGGGGTAGAGCTCTTGGACTGGATTCTACACAAGTACCCCTGCAACCCTGAAGTGGGTAGAACAAACGGAGGAATAGATGATATGATCATGTAGGCCAGGGGTGGCAAACTCAATTGCACCGGGGACCAAAACTCAAAGCACACTTTAGGTCGCGGGCCAAACAGGATAAACATTTATTGAACACACTAAAAGTAAATGTTTTTTGAACATGAATAGGAATAAAAACAGACAGGAATATTATTTTACAGTAAATAAACTTAAACTTGATATAACTTAAAATACTTTGCTCTCTATAAAAATATCTCTTGTCAAAATGATAAAAGTTACTACTATGAATAGCATACAGTTCTTCAGAAACTCTCCCTCGGTAAATGGCCGGCCTGATTTGGCTAGCTCGTCTGCCACAATATAGCTTGCTTTCACAGCAGCTTCACTTTGTGTTTTGGCTCTGGTGGAAAACGTCTGCTGAGATGTCAGATTCTTCTTTAGCTCTTCTACTTTCTGTAGCTTCCGATCAGCATTCAGGTTTTTCAGTTTGTCCTGATGTTTTGTCTCGAAGTGCCGTCTTAGATTGAATTCCTTAATTACGGCCACATTAGCTCCACAAATAAGACACACGGGTTTACCGGCGAAGTCAATAAACATACACTCAGCCTCCCATCGGTTTTGAAAGGCTTTGTTTTCAGAGTTTTCTTTTCGCCATTGTTAAGGGCTAGCTTTGACGTTACAAAAGGGTCGCAGACAGCAACAGAATGTTCCCAGGTAACCTATCGTTTGGTAAGGCAGCTGTTGCGCTGCATTATGGGATCTGTAGTTTGTGTGTTATCAGCGCTTTATATCGTCGGGCCATTAATAACAATACTAATAGATCAATGTAAAATGATCTCGCGGGCCAGATATAATTGTATTACGGGCCAGATATAGCCCACAGGCCTTGAGTTTGACACATGGGATGTAGGCTATCCTGTATAAATAAAAGATGGGCAGACATGACGAATAATTCTTTGAACATTTTAATCCTAAAATAAATTCATTCATATACAAATAGGACTTAAACATATGTGTGGCCAATATGTGTTGGCTTTTTGTTATGTCCATTTTCATGATGTGTTAATATGATGATATGCTAGAAACTTATTAGTGTGCATGTATGCTAATGTGTATATCCCTGTATGTATTCCTTTCAGGGTATATGTAATGAGTAATGATTCATCAGGCGTGGGGCCTTTAAGGAAAACCCCAGTAGGTCCACCAGGCAGCCCACAGAGTGGAATATATCACCACACCACCCAATGAAAACACCAGAAAGTTGACAAACCTGTTGTACGTCTGCTTTTGCTGATTTTTTTTCTTTTAAAAAAACAAGCATACTTTTTTAATAGGTTTCTTGGACCTTGTTCATGTCATTATGCTGGAGTAAGTGAAGCAAACAAATGAGATAAAAGCAGCAGAATAGATATGTACTGTTGATGTGAAGAGATGGCCAAGGTAAATAACATCAAACAGGATTAGCTGCATGTGCCTTGTTATTACAATGACTCATTGCTGAGTACTTAGAGATGAATCTTCACCTCTGCCAAGGAGGTTATTTTTTCACTCATGTTGTTGTTTCTTTATCTGTCAATAGGATTACATAAAAACTACTGAACTGATTCAGTGACTTGGGCCATTGAAGCACAAATTGATCCCATTACGGGGCAGATCCAGGAATTCTTTAATCACTTTCTTTATCAGTGCAAGACAGGGCATTTTTCTATACTTTTAGCAATCTATCAGGAAAAAAATGTTTGGATCTTGATGTAAAATATCAGGCATATTTATTGAGATGCTGAGATCTATGAGTTTGTACAATCTGGTGCAGATCCAGATAACAATGCAGATCTGACAGATATGTATTATTGTTTGCGCTTGGCAGAGGTATGTGCTCTGCTGTGTACCATTCTAGTTTTGACATGAGTTACATTTGAAATAGTGTGTTCAATCACAAAGTTTCAATTTAATCACAGCTTGGATGAGTAGCTGTGTCTTAACAAGCTATAACAATTGAAACATTTAGTCACAACCACCAGTTTTGCCACATGTAAGTATTTTTCTTGATAAAACCTAACCACACAGTTGTGTACCTTTTATGCCTGCCATCATGTCCAACATCCTCGTTGTGACTCTGCTGTCGTTAATGAATGGAGCACTTCATTCAGCTAGTTTTAATACACTGGTGTGAAAGTCACCAGGAAAAAATGCCAAATTTGTGCCCATGTGCACAAAATCATTACATTAATTTATACTATGAACACAAATGACTGCATTGTGTAACTGGCAATCCATTTAGTTGCGACCACATGATATTATATTTTCCTTTAATGGTTCAGCTCCAGTACAGTTTTTTTTCAGGTGGCAGTCTGCCTTTTTTGGCATTTGATGACTTTTCGCAAGCATCACTACTCACTTATGTCTCAGTACGACATGTCATGTCATGTTGCCCATTTAAGCTCAGTTCCAGACAAGAGCACTTTCTGAGAGAAAACATCAGTGATCCTGTCAAGACACATGAATATGAATAAGTGACCTTTCTGAGAAAAAAGACCAGAAAGGCTCCACCTTCACCAATAATACTTCACAAAGCTTTTCTTCATTGCAAGTGAATATACTCTTGACTCCTTTCACTTGGGCTGAATGAACTCTGCTATAATGTGCATAGTCAGAGCCCATCACAATGTGGATTCAGATGGTTTTACATAAGGTTTTCTACTTTCCTATTTTCTAGGTCCCTGCATGATACAAATGCAATTACTGTTGAACCTTGGCACCTTTGAAACAAAAAGAGGTGGAGGAGAAGGAAAAAAAGAATATCTGGCAATATGGGGGTGTCCACAGAGAAGTCAGGCAGAAAAAACTGAAAAACACAGATGAAGGAGAGACCAAACGACAGCGAGGCAGAAAGGAGGAGATGTCAGGGAACACAAAGCAGAAGTTGGGAAATGACAGAGTGAGAGACAGGAAAAGAAAATTTGGATTCTCTTTCTCATAGACCCATCTTCCTCTGCGCTGAGTGGCTGTCCAGGTGTGCATACACCATTCACCTCCCCCAGCTAACTACCTGACAAAACAGAGAGGTACCACAGAGCCCAGGCAGCCTGTTAGCACCCAGATATCAAAAAGCCAACCTGGTGAATCCACTCCTGTGTGAAGGGTCTTGAAAGAACTGCTTTACCCTGAGCTACAGCACCAGCTCTGTCAAGTGCCACTGCCAAAGAGAAGCCTTGAAAATGAAGATGGCTTTCAGAGGAGAGCACAGAAGAAACAAATGGTGGAGGCTGGGTGTGAGAAATTGCAAGATACTAGTCTCCAGCAGGGTGACAATGAAAGTCATTGCAAGAATTTAAATCTGTTAGCAAATCTGAAACTGAACACAATTTTGACATGGGAAATTAGAGTGCAAAAAAGGAGACACACAACTTATCACCAAAATCCTGTGAGGGAAAGACACACGAATAAGTACAGTGAGAAGGTTCTCACTTTAAGACCTTTCTGTGTGGAGTTTTATGTGCCTGCATGGGTTTTATCCAGCTTCCTCCCACTCCAACAAAAACAAGCAGGTTATCTTGATTGGTGACTCACAATTGTCTGTAGGTGTGACTGTTGAATCCATGTGTCAGCCCTGTGATAGATTGCCGTTCCCTCTTCTACTTCTCTTCTTACTAATGCTACTAGTTGATGATGTCAGAACTTGTTTCAAGAAAGCATTTAACATTAGAATATATATTATAATGAGTTCTGAGCTAAGGAGCTAAGATTAATATTTTGTCCAGACACACAAGATAACATCATGTAGTATGCAAGAAACCATGCCATTGTGCAAATCCAGACAATATAGTAAAAATATTTACCAATGAAATAACTTCTTGACATGAGGGAGCTATATTAATACCCTGAACCCAATCTGGTTGGAAGTCAGCAAAAAACTATTGTGGTGATATTTTGGAGAACACAATAAATGTACAAAATGGCATAAGAGAAACTTTTGTGACAATAATTATTAATTATGATATTAATGATTCCACCACCTGTTGCAGAGATCATATCCCAAACACATGAACCCATGTTGTGTTCACATTAACTACTTTGCTGAAGTGCAAAAGAGAATGCCTCTTGACATTTTGTTCCCCTGATCCTCTTTCACAATGTGTGTCTTCTAGTAAAACACTTTGAAATGTCAAATTTGATGCAGGGACACAAATAAAATACTGTTTGTTTTATGGTCCTCATTCTTTTCAAATAACACATCATATTAGATCACAAAAGGCTGAAAATCACAGCCATTTTCCAAATTATGTCTCGTGTAGTTGACAGCAGTGAATTATTGCCCCCACTTGGATTTCATTAAACTGTGGAGACCTTGATCCTGAGCGTTAGAGAGGGAAGAGGAAGTCCCTGCTCTTATTTTTTCTTGCTGTTATCTGTGGAGGTGTCTTGAGTTGTGAGTGGTGGAGAGCATTTATGAAGAAATATGGCTGGTATTCATCTTTTTTTTTTTTTTAAATCTCCAATTTCTTTGGGAAGGTGTTTGTGAGAGAGCAAGCGAAAATGTGTGTGAGAGTCTTTATCACAGACTGCTTTCAACGTTCGCCTGTCAAAGCGCACCTTGTGATCTTACTACTGGCTTTTGATCAGAGTCGGCTAGCGGCCATCAAATGGGCCCACAACACCCTCCCAGTACACTCACAAAGACACATACACATATACTGTACACAACTTCACACACAGTTTGTTTTTGAGAAGCTGTAAGACAACCATGGTTCTGTCCATGACAGTGTTGTGTCTGTGGATCAGAGCTAACCCTGCTTCCCTCCCCTCCTTTGTCAGTTCAGGAAAAACATGACGTTTCAGGCAGTTTGAAGAGAAACATGGTTATGTTGTACTCAGTTACTGGGCTAATTCATTTCAGTCTCTCCTGCAAGGCCCTGTGGCCTCTCTTGTAAAAGATTCATAGGCAGAATTATATGTGACTGAATCCAAGCCAAAGATGGAAATTGCTATCCAGTTTCAATTCAGTTTTCAGATTTTTGGCAACATATAAGGTAAATGTCAGCTCACTTGAGAAAATCATGTGCAAATCCAGCAACAAGAGACTTGGTCAGCAGGCAAACAGCAATCAAAAGGGCCACTCTGACAGGGCTGCAGAGCTGCGGTTGGATTCGTGATCTGGACTGTATGGCAGAACCACCAGATGGAAGCCATTCCTGAAAGAGACACATGGCAACATGCCTCAATTCTGCAAAAAGGAATGTGAACAACTCTGAGAGCATGAAGCAAAACATGAAGTGATTAAACAAGACACTTGAAGCACGGGAGCAATGAATTGAGAACTGCAAATATATCATTTTCAAGAACATACTAGTTGCTGACAAGAATGGCCAACAGCTAACATAGGTGAATATATTTTGGGTCAGGTGACAGAAAAAGTAATTCTGTTATAATGTGGTCCAGCCAAAGACAAACCTGAGTACCAACCCTAACTGAATCAGTGTCTCGTGTGACATTGTATTCAAGCATGAATCCATAGCAGCCAAGTATAGTCATTATCTTCAACTCGTTATGCTCCATCATTGGTCGCCTCAATGGGGCGTACAGTTCTCAACCACTGCCCCAAGCAACCACAGAAAGCATGTTAATTCATGGATTTTGTCGGGATCTCATGCCATGTGGGCAAAATAGCAGAAGGTGTCTGAGTCTCTGGAGCCAAATCCTACCAGCCTCATCTAGGTGTGAGATTTGGGTCCAAATTCAAACTACAGAACCCCCGGGAGCTCCCTGTGATGGTGCTGCAACATCACACACATGATAAAAATAAACACACACATAAACACTCCTCCTGGCTTTTCTTCACACATCTTTGGTTGCCAAAGGGAACACCATTTAAATGTTTGACTTTTAGTCTTAGCCTTGGATCTGATGGAATCAGCTGATCTCCCTCACTTAAACTTAAGGTTGCCAATACAAAGGGTTACTTAAAGATTAAAACTGATATTGTTAACTGATTGCTAATGATAATATTTTTTCATTATAAACACAAACCAAAAGCTGTCTAACTCTCTGACTTCCTTACATTGTTTCTTCAGGAAATTACATAAATAAAAAATATTTTCCTGAAGCTCAGTGCTGTAGTTTTCAGCAAATCTCACATAGAAGGAATTAAATTGTGCAGTTGTTGGGGACATTTTTCAGTTGAAAACAATGAACAGTGTTTACACCCTCGATAGTTACAGGTCAAATTTGACCTGTGTTTGATTTCCTTAACAAGCACTGAAAAAAAGCACAAGTTATATCCAGTAAAATGTTTTATCTGCTAAGTAACTAATTAGTACGTTTAACTTACAAGGTTCACTCCAGTCATTATGGCTGTTCCTGGTGCACTGTTCTGTGTAGTGTGGCCCAGCTGCAAGCTGATCAGTCATCAGTGAGGTGCACCTGGCCTGGGAATGAAGAGAGAGATTCCTGGTGTGGGGACTGCTGGTCTTGCTGCCTCTCAGCTTGGGAGTTAATTTTGTGTTGCTGCCGTGTTGTGACTTTTGTAATCTTGATTTAGCATCTAACTTTTTTTATATATAATTTAATAAATCTGTTGTGCATGGGAAGGGACAGGTGTGGTTATCAGCAGATTATTTGTGGTTTCAGAGACCAATGACCAAACACTAAATATAGTCTCAGATAAGTGTTCGCTTAAGTGTGAACATCTGAGAGATATCAGCAGATATGGGTATAGGAGCGAAGCATTAAATCACACAAATAATCACAAACAGCAACTGTGTTACACAGCTTTTCTCGGCATGGACACAAAGAGATGGAGGCTTCAGCTTATATTGCTCCGTTTAATATAACTTTGCTGCACACACTGAAACTCAGGCACACGGTTCTCTCCTCACAAACTCCTCCACTCTGAAGTTGTTCATCTCCATGGTGTGTGTGCAGCCTCTCACTGCTGCAGGTAAGGGGAGCACTTGATTAGTCAACTCATTCCAGCCGTGACATTCAACTCACCTGGGGCTGCTCCTGCTGGCTCTATACTGCTTCTCTCTCCTACAGCTGACTACCTAAACCAGGCTCACCCCCACAGACCGGTAAGATATAACAGAATTCATATATGAAGTAAAAATTAACATTACTCTTCTGGAACAAATATATGTTATCCAACTACAGCTAACACACAAACAAAGACTGAAGAAGAGGATGGTAATCCAATAAAATAAGCAACACAGCACACATACAGTATGTGTGATGTGTCTGTGTATATAGACCTGTGCTGGTACTATATGAGTGCATGTGTGTGTGTGTGTGTATGGTTGACTGTGTGCTGTATTTTTAATACCTATGTATGAAAGGCCCAGCCAGCAACAACTCCTCTGGAGGACTAACCAAGCTCTCAGCTACAGTGAGAGGAAAAACAGAAGGGGATGATGGGAACTGGTCTAATTACAGCGCAGCACACCTGTCTCACACACACACTGAGCTTGGATCTTTAGCAGACATCTGAAATGTTGCAGACAAATGTTGAAGCAGGTGTATTTTCTGTGATCAATGGCTCGAGAAAAATTTAGCTTCTGGATCACAGATCACAGTTCCATGAGATAGCATGCGCATATGTTGTTGAGATTCTTCCAAGGGTTAAGTGATACAGAGCACACTTCTCTCTTGTTGTGTAATACTGATCATGCTTCATAATATACAGTATGAGCAACAAAAACAAATGTCACAAATAAGGGTTTTTTGATCTGGTGCATCTATATAGCAGGACAACTTTGTCAGTGTCCTATAAAAACTAAGGCAAACAGGATTTGTTATCAGATCTTCCGTACTGTGACTTAAGTTAGGCAACTAAAACTACTTGGTTATGGTTAAGGAATCACAGTCATTTTGTGCACTGGGAACAGGAGCAGCAATACCATCTAATGATATTCTTCCATACTGAGGGACATCACAAACAAAACTTTTGATTGAAAACATTCAAAGGAATGGCTTGACATCCTGGGCAATCTGGTTATTTTGGCTTTAGGAGTGAGATAAGCAGAGTGATACCATTCCCATGTCTCAATGTTGAGTACAGAGCCGCTGTATTTGCAGGGGGGGACTAGCATAAAGCCGGGAAGCTAACCAAACTCTCTCCAGAGTTTAACATACACCAAACAACTCCACTAAGTCTCACAAATTAACACATTATATCTTATTTGTTCAGTCTGTTTTACAACAGAAATGTAAAAATTACTATTTTCTGTTGTTAATCTTACATAGCTATTTATGTACAGATAAAAAAGGGAAATAAAGAGTGTTAACTGAGCTTTAGTCAGTCAGTCCATCATTTTTTCTACCACTTAATTCATGCAGGGTTGTGGGGGTGCTGGAGCCAGTCCCAGCTGACATTGTGTGAGGGCGGGGTACACCCTGGACCGGTGACCAGTCTATCACAGGTCTGACACATAGAGACAAACAATCATTCACACTCACAGTCACACCTACAGACAATTTAGAATCACCAATCAACATAACATGCATGTGTATAGTGGAGTACTCCACCTCCATGCAGGCACAGGGTGAACATACAAACTCCACACAGAAAGGACCCGCCCAAAAGATTCAAATTCAAACCAAAAACTGTCTGGGAAACACAAAATGAGGTGCCTCTGTTGGATAACGCAGCTCACACTTAGAGACTCGGAGCAGAGCTACAGTACTGCTTCTTCACGCAGAAAGGACCCAGTTGAGGCGGTTCAGGCGTGTGATCAGGATCAGATTTCCAGGTGCATCCAGCTGGGCGGACAGAACCAGAAAATACTGAAGAGATTATACTGTATATCTCAGCCGGTTCTGTTTGGGTCTGTTTTGTACCATAACTTTATACCCAGCCCTACTTTAAGTTTGGGATGTAATGAACTTGAAACTATTCAAAAATGTATTTTAACACTTCTTTTTAGCCACATTAATCAATAACACAGGGACATTACCATTTCCATATCTAATTCAATCCATTCTATTTTAGGTAAATAGCATCATATAATTCCTTTTTATTCTCATCCATCCGTTCCTCTGTGTGGCACATATTGAAGTCTCCCTCCTCCAGCTCTCACTTTGAGTCTCAGTTCCATCATCATCTGTCACTCTCTCTTGCTCTCTCACTGTAACTGTCAGCTCCCCCAGCCTCTTCCTTTTTTCACTTCACTTCACTGATCACTCTCTTATGCATCCATTTTTTTGGGCCCTCATTTCTAATTCACTGACCCACCCACTCGTTGGATTCCCTCCTCATTTACCTCGAATTGTCTGCTACTGCACCCCCTCACCCACCCACCCATTCCCCTTCATCCACATCTCTCTTTCTCTCCCTCTCTGTCTCTCCTCTCTTCACCCTCAATCATCAGGAGAGAGCTGAACAGATTTGGGTTTAGCTTCCAGTCACTGGTGTTTGACTCTGCAGGCATCGGAGCGTGTGTGACTGAAATAGTCCCTCCATGAGAGTTTGTGTTTGTCTTTTCTTGACTTATTTGTCAATGCATTTGCTCTGTGTGCGTGCAGGAGCACATGTGTGTGTTTGCTTTTTCAGATGGAGCATTTGGCAGTGTTAAGCATGCTTCCTTTTGAAGCCAGTGCACAAGAAGTGGGCCACAGGATTGAAGCACTACTGTAAATATTGGAATCTAGAGTGGGCCTGGACATCTGTACTCAGTGATTCCCAGGCTTATAAACCCAAAATAGTCAAAATTAAAAGCCCATATGTGCCTCCTTTTTGACGATCAGCTAATCAGCTAGCAGCAACTTTTGTTTTTATCACAATCTTGATATGGAGCTTGAAGGTTTATTGTTGACCTTGGAAATAGCATACCAAATTGCTATTTCTAATGTCCAATCACACATAATTTGAGAGTATATCTGATTTTACATCTGGATTTACATAGATGCAACGGCAACTCCCACATGAATGAGAGTGGTAGTTTAGGTACATCAACAAATGATTGATTGAGGGAAAGATGTGTATGAACTGTGTGGGAAACCAGCAAAAGAAAAAAAGCCCAATTAATTCAAGCTATACACTTAGGATAATGTATAGACAATGTGAAATAGTGGTTCACCAGGCATGTTGGATAAAAAGTCCTAATTAACTAAAAATAAAGATAAACATACAGGGTTTCTGCAGGCAACTCCAGGATCTTGCTTAGACATAAACACCTAAGAGAATTTCCCCCCCAGCAAAATTCCAGAACAGGAGCAGCATTCCCTTAAGGTACTGCTTGAGACACACTACCAGCAAACAGGGATCTGTTCTTGTCTAAATATCACAGCCGAGAAATTTATACAACACTCATTCATATTTAAACAGCTCATTGCCTCACGAGTCCCTTCCTTTTGCAGCGGAACATCCACAGAGGAAGACAATTTTTTTCTTTAAGTTCACCAAAAGCACAGCATGAAATTGTCAGAAGTGGATTTAGAGTAGATACATGGGGTGATATGGTGATTTTCTCCAGGCTGTTGAAGATTTATGAAATAGAGTGTATCAGAGAGGGCAAAGTGTCTGCACATAATGTCAGACCCACAAAGCATATTATTTGACCCCTCTCTGTGATCTGTCAAAAAGTAACAGATTCTATATCTCTCTGCTCCTGTCCCAATGGAGAAAACACCACAACTCCAGATATATTTTAAAGCTGAGAAATGCACAACTGCTGAAATGATGCTTGTTACGGAGACCTCCATTTTTATACAACTTTAAAATCCTTCCTGGCTCTTTTGACTACCACTAAGTCCTTTACAAAAGGACCTCAACATGCAAAGTAATAGAGCTTTTTTTTTTTTTACTGCATATCACCTCTGATAAATTTGGGGTCCCATGAGCCAGTTGTTATTAGCAATAAGGTTGGTTAACTCCTTCGCTAAAGGTTTTGGTCACACTTTACATCAGGCAGAGTCGAGAGTGCTCAAGAGATACTGAGCATCGCATGGAGTTTAGTATATGAAGTGCCGTTGTGCTGATTTGTGCTATCGGTTTAGCACAAGGATAGATTTTCCACAATAGAGCACTGACTAAACTGTAAAATGTCCCTCTCATCTTCATCACAATAATAATAAGTTTTAAGCACTGGGATGTGTAGAGTCACTTGGTAGGAGATTGCTGTAATAATAAACAACAGAGCAATGGAACTGGCCTGGCCAGGCTGTGATACAAATGAGGATGACTCTTTCGTTATGAGCAAAATAAACGTTTTGCGTTGAAATCGCTCAATTTTAAAGGAGGAACAATGAGTAATTTCAGTTTATATTATGTACCTCAAGCAGCTGTTATCACAGTGGACAGATGCTGTTGGTAGCTACTCCAATTCTGTTTACTGATGCAGTTACAGGTGGAAGGAGTAGCCATTGGATTTCAATCTGTCTTGTGAATGCTGTGGGTAGCTATCTAATTTGCCCAAGATGCATGAAGTGACTTAGGTGTAAATGAGGTGTAAATGTCCTGAAATTGTCAGTTGTCAGTGATTTACCCAGTCACCATGGAGAATCCAGGCCAATTTCACCCTCAGTCTGTGAGGGGCACTTAAATCAAGTTGTGAAGAAAATGAACATGCTCAAACTCTGCTTCATCTGATGTCACATAGTGTTTAGTGTGTTGTCCCTGTTAGTGATGTCAGCTGCTGCTGATGTTGTGTTGAATAAAGGTTGGCCCCCAAAAGTGTTAATGTGTGTGGTTGAGGTCTGGGATCTGTGCAGCACAGTCAAGTTCTCCCACACCACACTGAAAACAAAAAAAATCTCCTCTTAGTTTGCATCATTTTTCAAAAAGGAAGGAGACTTCCCCAAACTGTTGCCATATAATTGGAGGAATAATATTGCATGAAATGCCTTTTCTGTAAATCTGAAGGCATTAAGACTTTCCTCAAGTCAAACAAAGGAAGTTTCCTCACACCGTAAAAGAACTGTAGCCCCAGACCAAAGTACAAAAAAATTCTCCACGTACTTTTGGCTACACTGTCTGCATGATTATAATTAACCATTAACATACATGTGACCTCAATTACCATCTTAATTTCAGTAACAATAGGGGAATCTTATTTCTATTCCAATTTCAATTCCATCATCTCATTTGAAACTATTTTTAAAAAATTCATTAGTCCAATTCTGAGTCATGCCACATCATGCAGAACAATTGGAGGCATTGATCGAATCCTCAGAATAATTAAGCCTTCCTCTGGTGGATTAAAGATGCCGTACTGTAACCACCCTCCTTCCTGCAGATCAATTACAATGGTGTGTCTCGAAATATCAAAGCCGGCGGAGCTGATGGAGCTGGCCTTAGCGGCTTCTCCTGCTCACACTCGCTCCCTTTCATCCAAAATACTGTATGAATATGGATTGTTGAGAGAGAGGAGACTTTATGGGCAGAGTCCCCTGCACTACCTGGGAGTGAAGCTGCCGCAGCTTTGGTATGGATGGACGACGGCAGAGCTGCTTGGCGAGCAGAGCTGGCTGCTGAGCATGCAGGAGGTATGTGCAGGCCGCGGCCATACATGTAACCTCATTCAGTCCTTCAGAGGGAGTGCCATGAAAGATGGATGACCCCAGACAACAGTCAAGGCACATATAAAAATACACATGAATATATGTGCAGAGACCAGAGATCAGAGGTATCACACAGGTATAGGGGTCAATGTTATGTTTATCAATGCTGCTGCTAATATTATGAGATTAATGCCATATTTGTTATAGGATAAAATAATCAATGAATGTGGTTTAAAGGACAATTTTTACAACCACTTCTCTATTGATAATTGATATTGATAACAATGTACTACGTACAAGATTATGCCAAATTTACTGCTCCAGAAGGGTTGATTGTGGCCATTGATCATGACGAACAGATAGCCGGCTAAGCTATGCGTGATGAGTCAGTGTGTGTGTGTGTGTGTGAGAGTGAGAGAGGCAGAAAGTGGGACAAAAAGCACTGTGCACAGCTTTACAGTGAAGCAGCATCATTTATGTAATTAGCATAATTGTAAAATAATTCAGTTCATTCAGAAACTGCAGTCAGTCTGGGTAGGTTTAATTAACAGGCTGTGGTGATAGTGAGTTACTTGCTAGATTTGCAGTTAATGTATTGATGAAACTGCAAAAGTAAATGACAGGGTCAACAACTATCCATCTGATCCTGTCATTTCTCCATCCCAATCTCCAGCCAGCTGACCATTTGTACCTGACCGAATGATTTCACTCAGAGCTAATTGAATGAAAGTGATGCCTGTTGTTGCCTACAAAATAAAAATAAGGTAGTAATTGCTGTCGTGAGAATTATTGAAAAATATTTCTCAGTTTCTTTTTCTGTATTTTTTGTTTTCATCTTGCGGGCCAAAGACTGACAACCCCTCAACCCACTCTAAAAAAAAATTTGTTTTTGAAAATTTAAAAGATAATTTCAATATATAGTGGAGTAAAAAGGTGCTTTATGGGATGATGCATAATTCGCAGTCAAAGTATCTTCATTAGTTTATTTGTTTTAGGAAAAGTCTGTACAGTACATACTGCTGCTCTTTTTAGACATTGCATTGTGTTTCTGGTGTGTTTACCCTGTATTTATGCTATGATAATGAATTTAAAATATGTCTTTTTGTGTAAGTATTTGGGCTTTTTCAGTTGTATGATGAAACCTTGTATGACAGGTTATTTCAGATCATTCAGATGAAGGTTGCTGTTACTTTATGTGACTAACATCTGATCATGGAAAAAAAGGAGTGGCAACGACTTATGAGCAAGAAAAACCCCCATCGTCTTAGTGAGAGGTTTGAGTTAAAATTAGACAGATATCAACATTCTACTTAATCTGACTAGACCATCTGCTGTAACAAAACCCTCAATCCTGCCCATTTAAGACATTGTGTCTGAGAAAGTGCGTGTATATTTAAGAATGCGTGTGTTTAGCCGAGGGAAGCGAAGAGTGTGGTTTGGGTTACAGCGAAGCCTGGTTCTCTGGAAACAGGAGCTGGATCTTCCTCGCAGAATGACAGGTTCCCACACCCTCCTATCAGTTCGCTGTGGTTCTCACACACTCCCAGTCTTGACTGTGGCACTCAGGTAACACTGCGCAGACAGTCGTCAGTTGCGCTCACACACAGACCTGCTCAAGTTTGTGTGCACAGGTCACAGTGTGTGTGTGCTTCCGCCTGAACGGCCATTTACATAAGATTACAATGAACACATCATCACGCCTAAGCACAAACAGAGACTCATACAGCACACTGTCACCTTGATGCATGCTTGTTGGGGTGTGCTCCACGTTCTCTGTCCTAGTTTGTCACTCTTAAGTTACAGGAATGGTCTGCACTGAATAATAGTGAGCAGACTTGATTACTTGTTGTCCTTGCCAGTGGCGTGTTAGTGAAATACATACACAGGCACAACAATCCTCATTGTTCCATTATAGACACCACCTGGACACAGGAAATACACTCGTCAACATGGTTCAGCCCCGCCGGGGGACGGGGTGGGGGGATGTTCAGGTCAGCGTGAAAGGAGATGAAACTTGGGTTTGATTGGTCAGTGAGGCCAGTCCAACAATGCACATGGCACAATCTCATGTGCACCCCGAATGACAGGCACACAGAGAGGACTGGGGGGGCATCCAGGGCCAGTATATTTTTTTGGCTGTATCAGCCCACCAGGATTTGTCCCACCAGTCCCGCTGCCCAGTCCAGCTATGTGAACAGCACACTCAGGCAGCACAGCACAGCAAATCTAGCTACCTTGCCACACACAGCATACTATACATTGTGTACACAAAATAAAACACATTCATACACACAATAAATAAATCAGTGAGCCACTCAGCTCAAGTATACACACACTTATGGAGGGTCTAATTGAGCAGCAGTTAATGCCTGACTGACATTCAGGCACAATAGACAGTTGTTATCCTTGTTCTGAGTATTGCACCATTCTTTTGTGAGAGACAACCTAAGAGAAAGAGGTACAGACATGCAGAAAGAGGGTAGGACATCGAGAGAGCGAGTGTATAACACAAGTGCGTAAAGATGATGTCAGTGATTGGGCCCAGCTGTGCTGTGATGATTTGGTGTTTAAGCTTTGGTTCTGTGAGCTGAGAGAGTGTGAAAATCTGGGCAACCTAACCAGAGTGTGAATGAATGTCAAAAAGAAAGAAGGATAATGACTACTGAAAACCTCAAACACAGTGTGCAAACCTTGCCTCTGGGAAAAGAACTGCAGGCAATAAAAAAGTAAAAGTACGTGCTTTACTAATTACTCAGCAGCATATGTATTGAGCTTATTTTACTTTTATTATTTAGGCATTGAGTTTCAACAAGCAGACAGGTCTACAATTTGGAGGGAAATTCAGAAGTTAGCGTAGCGTACGTGATCGCACACAGTTCTCCATAGGTCCCAAATTCAGCTGCATGGCCTAAATATTATCCAGCTCCAACAAAACTAGGTGACTGTCAAATGTAATAGTGCCCATGGTAAACATTAGCAAGCCACCAGGGAGCATTTAGAATTACCAGGATTCACATCGCTACAGACCTCATTCGCTAACCAGCTTTCCAAACCTCAAGCGAGTATGACCCAGCTAGTATCTCCACTGAACGAAGAGGGACTAAACTGATATCACTCATGCAGTGTCGCAAGGGTATTTTGGACTTTTGTTTCTTGCTAATATAATGGCATTCATATGTTTAAATATATACAATATTTAATTACTTGTACAAACAACATAAAGGCCTAATTGTTGCTGTATTGCTAATACTGTATTTCCTAACTATGTCTCATTCATATGTGACAATTTAATGATGAGGACAAAATAATGAGTTTTGCAAAGTAACTTCAGATAAACTTCTTTAAATTCAGAGTAGGTTCAAACCATCAATGTTATTTTGAACTCTTTGAAAAATTGTGGTTAGTACTGGGAAGTACTCTGGCTGAGTAATGCTCTTGGAATTGCATGCACACCTTCAGTGTGTGGAGAATGACAAATCTAACAGCCCCTCCATCTTTCCTGAATTTGAATGTCTCTTCCTACTCAACAAAACACATTCATTCATGTTAAAATTCTCACATGCTCAGGTTTGCCTTCCAACAACCAGTTTTTCCCCTAAACCACTCATATGCAGTAAGCAACTAGAATTAAATGTTGATCCCATACAGCTGTATACTTACCAAAGGTATAACCACTGTCACCTCTCTTCTAATTGGCAGAAACCATTTTTTGTGGCAGATCAGTTGACCGACACATGACTGGGTCATTGGAGGAGGTTTATTTGTCATTTTAAAGCTGATTTTAAAGTCTCTGTCCCTCTCTGTCTGTGCTTTAAGTAAAGATGAGGGTTAAGTTTTTAACTCATAGTTATGCAAGTTGTAGCACCTGTGTTTAAGATGAAAAAATGTGTGCACTTAGAATCTCAGCTGCTGCTTCACAGATGCACAGATTCAGAAAATACCTGCCGTTTTGTCCTAATCACTTATGCACTATGATCTCTTTCTCACACACACACACACACACACACACAAACACACACCTACGCATCTAGGATTTAGCTCAATGGCTTAAGCTGAGACAACCCGTTGATAAAGCAGCGAGATGATGTATAGCCATAATGATAGTAGGCTAATACTCTGAATCCTTAATCAAGGCCCTGGCCGGACTATTCCATCGAGACATAGCGGATTAACATGCGAAAAGCTTTGTCCTGCTTAGCCTGATCTCATCCCCTCTTTTACCTGTTTATACCGCTTCACCCCTGACCACCACCATGAGCCTGTGACATGCAGACAAAAGAGACAAAGACAGTTAAATTTTCACGTTCGTCAATTAGACAGTAACGAGGGAATGGAAGAAAGCGCTTCATTGCTGATGGCTGGTGTCTTCTTTAGATTAGTTGGTCTGTAATGCTATTTTTTTTCTAAAATTGAGGAATCTGTTGATTTGCTGCTATACTCACCTGTGTATTGATGAAATCATCCAGTCAGCCAATCATGTGGCAGAAGTGCTTTGCATAAAAACATGGGGAAAGGGGAAAATGTAATCTCAGTGACTTTTATTGTGTCATGATTGTTGGTGCCAGATGGGCTGGTGCATTTCACAAACTGCTGATCTCCAGGGATTTTCTGTTGTCTCTGCAGTTTGCTCAGAATGGAGCCAAAACCAAAAAACAGTGAGTAACAGAACTGGGCACAAAAATGCCTTGTTGATTTGAGAGCTCAGAGGAGAATGGCCAGACTGGCTGGAGCTGACCAAAAGACTGTGGTAGCTCAGATAACCAGGCACACCTCAAACTGTCAGGTGGATAGACTACAACAGCAGAAGATCACATCAGGTTCCTCTCCTGTCAGCCAAGAACAAAAATCTGAGGGTGCAGATGGTAGGGTCAGAATGTGTCAATACCATGTATCATGCTGGATATTGCTGCTGACCATGTACTTTCATGGTCAGTTTACCATCTTCTTGTGGATACTTCCAGCATTGTAATGCTCAGTGAAATGTCATTTCAAACTGGTTTCATGAACATGACAGTGAGTTCAATGAAGTTCAGCAGTCACCAGATGTCAACCCAGTAGAACACCTTTGGAATGTGGTAAAAAATGAGGCAGAATCTCAAAACAAAGTTTCCAGCATCTTGTGGAATCCATGAATGTCGACCTTGCAGCAGGTTCTCTCGCCTCTGCAGAGGACTTCTGAAGCTCTTTCAGAGCGGGTTCTGGGTCACCTCTCTGACTAAGGCCCTTCTTATTTGGCTGAACAGCCTACACTGAAAGAAGTAAATAGCAGAACCAACTTAATTGAATTGTTTCAATTGGTAACACCTAAATGAATTACGTTCTTTGAAATGAAGTTAATAAGTTAGAATAACTAATTTGTTAATCTATCTTATTAACTGCATTTCAAAGAACTTAATTCATTTAAGTGCTACCAATTGAAACAATTCAATTAACTCGGTTCTACTATTTTCTTTTTTCCTAGAGGAAAGAAAATCAAAATAATAGGCCATTGTGCTGCCAGTAAGACAAATGCTTTTATGCTGTTGTCCTACAGCAATATCTAAAACTTATTAACCAGTTATTGAGTGTAGACTGAGACTTCTATTCTAACCCTTTAAAATCAAATCTACAACCCTGAATGCGTTTTGAATACTTTCTTAAGTGATTATACAATTAATATACAAAATAAATTGTATGTCTATGCTAAAATGTTCAAAACATTACTGAAATGTATATATATGGACAGTGTGGCATTAAGTACTAGTGTGGTAGAATGATGAGGAATGAATATGCTACTTACATGAACTATCTTTTGCATCACGTGACTGCATGTTTGGATGTTACATACAACTCACCAAGAGATTAGAACTAAATAGCAAATGATGCATGCCTCTCCTTTCCTCCCTCCTGTCATCTTTCCTCTGTCCTTGCTTCCCCCTGCTCTCATCTTTTCTCACTTTCCTGTAGGGGCTAATGTCCTGTCTGGACTTGTAGAGTTGGAGCTGCCTCGTGATACACTCACACAGACATACACTGGCAGACGACGCACACATCAAAGCAACAAGATAAGTACAGACACAGCTTGACTGAAAGTGTGAGACTGTAGGTAGGAGGTGGTGGCCTGAAGGCAGAGCAATTTCTCTCCACTTGTTTTGTATTGAGGTGATTGATGGAGATAGGACAGCCCCTCTTTATCTTTTTTCTCTCACTTTGTTTGGGTGTGACAGAGAGAAGGAAAGAATGTGTGGGCATGTGTGTCACATACTTAGCATTTAACTGAGGTAGTGTGTGTGAGAGTGTGTGAGCCATGCTTTAAGACAGTCATTGGGGCTTATTATAGAAATATTTTCAAAATGTAGCATGATGCATGAAGACACAAAGTTAATGACATGCAGTGTTGTGATCTAAATGCATGGGGTGCCTGATTCCCCCTCAACAAATGTTCTAAAAGAATGAGGGAGCTGCTACAGCATATGATGTTGGCATGATTGCATCAGTAAAATATCAACTTTACTTCCTCGTCAGCTGTTAACTGTAAGCCACTGATGGGAATGCGTGAATGAAGCAGCTCATGCCAATCAGTTAGCACAAGCTTAAACTTTAGTGCTTGTGCCTGAAATAACAGCATGCTCCATCTAAGTTTAATAAGGGCATAGTATTTTTTTCACATCACTGTGAGCCCTCCATGTGGCTTTGCTGACCTGGGGTGATAGCAGATACCAGGTTCAGACAATATCTATCTTAATTAAACATGAACTTATGATTCCTCGTAAATCATTACTTAAACAGAAAGGATAAAAATCAAGCCTTATTTTAGGTTATTTTGGCTTATTTAATGAGTAATAAACAAGTTGTTGCCTTTGGCGTGACTTTAGGCTGAAGAACAACAGTAAAAGTGGACTGGGTTGGAGAAAAAGAATAACAGAAATAATAGGAACTGGCAAAGAAAGATGGGTGGGAGTTGGAGGAAAAGCAGAGGAAATATGAACAATTGGCATCTACTGCTGTGATAAGAGAGGAGGAATACAGAGAGGAAATGGTTGTGACTGGAGATGGAGTGGTTTCCATGACAACTGAGTTGCCTTCATGTTTTTTTTGGCGATATTTTGTGTGTGCTTGTGTGTTTATGACGTCCATTTCCATATTTCTATGTACAGAAGGTTTTTTTTCTTTCAGGTGCAAAATGGATGTTTCTAGATACTGCATACACATTTATTTTCTGTGTCTGTGTGTGTAACTGCATGAGAAATGTGCACTGTAGCTTTACACTGTTACTGTCATCTTTCACCCCTTTACACTCTCCACTGCCCCTATCTGTGTGAAGCCTCTCTCTCTCTCTCTCTCTCTCTCTCTCTCTGTGTGTGTGTGTGTGTGTGTGTGTGTGTGTGTGTCTCGGCATGGTGCCAATCCAACTCTGACTCCTTTCATGCTGGCAGGCTTGCCCTGGTCAGGCGTATATCCCAAAGATCCCATACGTGCTATTACCACCTCCAAACACCAGCCACAGGCCACCTGCACCTTACACACACATATGCCATGCATTTACTCACACACACGCAAACAAAGTGCATAATTAACTCCCAATCGCAACACAGGGTCAAACCATGAAACAAAAAATGCAGCACCCACCCCCCAACCCCCCACCCCCATTCCCCACCCCCTTAGGGTGCAGAGAAGCCGCTGTTAAAAAAAAACTGCAGGGTCCGACTGAGCCATGCTTGGATCTGGCTGCTGTTCAAAATGGACAATGGAGGCTGATACACTTGTTTGATTTTGAATGATAACAAGTAAAATGTAAAACCCAAGACTGCAGGATAGGAGTGGAGGTTCATGGATAATTGGCATCTCTCTTTTTGATTCGTAAACATTGTCTATGAATATATTTTTCTGGACAGGAGATAATGGTGTTTGTCTGTCGAGGAACTGTTTACTTTCCAATCTATTATCATTTATGGAGCTGTTCAGCTGCATTATCTTTTAAAATGTCACCTAACATATGAAACGAGGTATCAAAGGTAAATGTAGGAGACAAAAGGATGATATGTGCCAGTGTCAGGGTTCAAGAAGAGTTGACTTGGCTATAAGAGGGGAATTTCCATTGACAGTGCCTTTGGCAAAAGCTGTGTTTGGAGTTGATCTCGTGTCACAGTTATGGAAATAACTCTCCAGCACTATCCTCATATTATCAGGCCCTGGATGTCTGCTGCTACAAAAGCAGAGCAGAGCAACACAATGAAAATGTTAAAAGGATGCCTTACTGTCACTTGAGGTATAAGATGCACTCGTACACTGATATAAACATCTTATATTTGCACAATACAGTAAGTGTGTTTATTTTTTTTTATCTGCTCACCTGATTTTCCAATAAGCATTACACTCCACTTGGATTTTGCATTGATGCAGCATACCCACAGTCCTTTTCTTCAACATATTCTTCCTCCTTGTGCTTTAAATAATTCTTCATACAACTTTTGTTTTCACACGTACAGCACTATTCCCCAACTCCTTTAAATGTATTTTGATGCATACAATTGCTTGAGTTAACTTTCTGTAAACTTTGGGAGTTTTCTTTAAAACTAAAAAAAGAGTAACGTGACAGCACACTGATGCTATCACATTACTCTTAAATCCATATGAACCAGTACCACTGTCATGACTGTGATATTCAGCTGTTATCACTGTGAAAAATCATGGCCGGTTACTAATGTCTGCTTTAACAAAATATTTCAAGCATTGAATTCATTTGGACTGTGCTGCCAACCATGATGAAAACACAGCATGCGTGTACTGAGGAGGACTTACAGTAGCCAACATACTCGTTGCACATTTGCACTGATGTGGGAGGCAAAAGAACATAGCAATCAGAAAAAAAAAACAAATGATGAATTTCATTCACTCAGCATATTCTCAGAAGCAAATAATATAAATTAAATTTGTGTCTGCTGCAGGCAAATTCTTCCAAGGAGCAGATCATGTTTACATACAAAGAGAATGGTGGAAAATTGCCATGACTGCTAATCACTTAATTTCTACCGCAGTTCCACCTATGCATACACATGACTGAAGAGAAATCATGTGAGGTCTGTAGGGTGCTGTGCCCCTCATGTTTACTCAGACGATGGGGCAGGAGGTAGAGCGGGTCGCTGTAATCGGAAGGTTTTGTGGTTTGAGTCAAACCTCCTCCAGTCTGCTACATAAATGCAATTCATTTACCATTCACCACAATCTTATGCAAGGAGAGAACGAGTATGTTTGAGCTGTGGGTAAACGCAAACAGGTGCTGAACGTCTGCTCGCAGTGACTCAGCTGTACACTGTAGGCAGAGTCGTGTTTACACTAATTTGGGGGGTAAACACATTGCAGCGGGAGTCTTCGTCTGGAGCGCTCCACTATGTGTGATGGGGAGGGGGTTCTGCACATGCAGACGCTGCATTTTAAACCCAGCAGGCTTCTGGTTAAAATGCTAAGGGTCGGGAGCTCAGCAGCATGCTGTTTGATGAGCTCGCAAAAGACAAAAACCATACAACAGAGTGGAAAAGGATGGTGTCTCCCCTCACTGTTGCCATTGATTGAATTAACAGTTGGCGAGCAACCCATCGATTGAGCAAGTAGTGCGGAGGCAGCCACTCTGGCCCCCATTAATATTACCCAATGCACAGCACTGCTGTAATCACTTAACAACAGAGATTCATCCTACTGTACCCATAATGGACTGATGCACTGCCATGGGGAAGGCACTCTGATGGACAAGTGCACTATGGCCGCTCCTTCCTGTCCATATGTGTGATCGTGGGAAGGAGAGATGGAAGAGGGGAGTGACGGGATGTGAAAATAAACCAAAGAAGAGGGGGATGTGGTGAAAGAGAGGAGATGCGGGGGAGGACAAATGGCAGTATGATGAAGGGGGAAAGAGAGACGTGAGGGAGGGGGGGGGGCGAGTGTGGAGTATGGTGCAAAGCAGGAGACATGGAAATTTCATAGATAAAAGGATGGACAAGTATGTAATGGAGAATTCAATGTTAAGAAAATATTCAAGATTGCATCCATACAGAAGTTCCAACATGGAGTAAACCAGGAGACCGTGGGAGTGAAGTAAAGGATTCTGTTTTTTCAAAAGGGACACTGTTTCTCTTAGCATTTGTATCTTTTATTTAGTTACAGGGGCTGGGAGAAGAGAAGGTGGACTGCGTGAAATGAGAGCAAACTGTGGCAAGATTTGATCTTAGACCAGTAGAGGCACAAATTTGATTTCCCAAAATGTAATCATCCAGAATCTTTTAAGTTTGAAATTTGTACAACTTTTTTTGTACGGAAAAAGTTTTCAATTGATTTACAACTGTGTATAGAGGGAATAGCTTTTACATCGTTGTCTTGATATCCAGTCTTTTGGCCCAATTTTCTGAGCTGCAGTGAGATGTGACTTGATATTCTCACTGCTCGAAATACATTTAAAATGTGCATATTGCACTCTTGGCAGTGAAGACACTGGGTCCTTTTACACTGGTCTGTCAGTAAGCATGTTGAAGGGATGTGGGGGATTATAGAGGAAATATGGTTTGACATGGGTGCGCACAGTGGTTGCAAAGGCTATGAATGTGGGGTTAAACAGGGTTTGAGGGGCAGGTCCAGGGTCATAAGGAGCTGCTAAGACGATGGTTTATTTTGCACAGTTCCAGGGGATTAGGGGGGCTCCACGAGCGTAGGTAGTGCAGCCGGGGCCTAATCATTCAACATCATGGAGAATTGATAACATGCCGAAATCACACACATCACCAGCACCACCTCCCCTGGAGAGGGAAAGAAAACAGAGCAGAGGAGTGAAGCCCAGAGAGTAACTGGGTGGCTGAGGAAAGAAAATAATGATGAATAATTACAATTTAGTGGATTTGAAACACAAAATGTGAGGTTGAAAATAACAGTGAGACTCACCCGAGAAAGAGCAGAGGGACAAAAGGGACGGATTAGTAAGCTTTTGATCATGTAAAGTGTAGTCAGGATATTGAGAGGAATCACAGCACATTCACTAACACGTACACAAACACACAAACTGGGACGTGCATAAAAAAAATCTTCAAGCAACAAATCTTCAAGATGCAGTTGCTGCGTCTTGCAGCAACTGCTGCTTATCAGTCCTTCAAAGCTTATGGTAAAACTCAAGATCAGGAGAAAACGTGCTGGACAGAATGGCAAAACAAAAACCCCACCAGACTGCAGAGGATGGGCAGGAATGTTTAGATGACAAAAGAGTGATGGCACACCTTTCCACCCTGCAGCACTGCTACACCACCAGGGCGGGGGGGTCATTAGAGGGGAACTTTACCTGCAGTCTCATCACAAAAGACAACATCTGAAGTCAACAAGAAACAAATAGAATCATCTGGATAAGTCAGGGCTGTTTCGCAAATAAATACTTTGGACAGATGAAGTTAAAACTGAGCTCTGAGCACAATAACCAGAGGTGTATTTGGAGGTGTGTGTGCATGTGTGTGGGGAGGGGGATTTTGCCTTGGGGTCACCAGGGGCGCAGGAAACATTACACAGATACAGCAAGTAATAGATTCCACAAAATATCAGCAAATTCTCAATGTAAATGTCCTGTCTTTAGTCAGAAAACGATCCAAAGCAGACCTCTAAATCCACCATGGACTGCATCAAGGAATTCAAGACCTGCCTTCACACTCTCCTGATTATTGTAAATCTGTGGGTAGATCCTCTTAGCGACCCATGGGGGCATAGATGTATCCAAAAACCATGTTGTCTTTACAGCAGTACAGCTCCTCAACAGTTAGAGGTATGAGACATGCAGTTTTAGGAAGGCCCTATTTGTCGATTACTTCCACTGATATCTCCTTTTGTCCACCACAATGCTAATTCCCCATGTGTATATCTATCATTTCTTATCCACATTCTTTTCTAGTGATGTAGGCAGACACATTTCTGCAATGGACACGTGTATTGGCTCCAGTGGGTACTGTCAGAGGGAATAGACTCTGACTCAGAGGATGGGATGATCTGGATTAATCTGAGCTTCAATCAAAGAGATGTTCATCAGAGTGGTAGAAATAAAGATACCAATATATGTTGAGCAATTTATTTGGTGCAGCTAAATCATTAATCTAAATCATGTTTAAGAATAAAAGGAATATGAAATGGCAGGAAAATATATAAAATTCCTGGGAGAAAAATGTCCAAAGAATATTGTACAAGTGTGTGCAACTTTTGTGTTGAGGTTGCATTCTTTCTTATGGGTTACATGATTTCTCTGCATTAAATTAAAGTTTGGTTTTTTTGTGTGGATTTTATGGACTAATGCCCCCTATTATAGTGGATAGAAGACCATATTGAGTGACATATATAATTAACTGAGGTTGTGCTGATTAAAATAAATTATAAAAAATTATAATTATATTGTAACAAATGACAACTTTGTAAGGCAAAACAGAAAAATATGGAAAATGTGTATGTTGGGTCTCGGACAGTCTAAAATTATCTGAGAATTTGAAATGAGCTGCAAGAAAGGCTGGGTGAAAATTCCAAAATCAATAATAAAAAGAAAGGATTTGTTACAAAATACTGACTTAGAGTGCCTAACCTTTTGCACATGTCACAGTTACAGTTTTTTTAAGAAAAAAAAAACAAGCATTAACATCTCAAAGGAAGGGTCATTTACAATGTCTGTCTACTGCTTGGGTTGGATTTACTTCTTCTCACTTCAAAAATTAACAAAATGTGGAATTTCCTCAAGGGTGGCCAAACCTTTACTTACAGCTTCATCTAATTACTTAAGCATGCTTTGGGTCCACCCCAGGTTCTCCTACGACGTGGATATGCCAAGAAAACCTGCAAAGGGATGTTTCCTGGAGGCATCTGGTCATATCCCCCAAAACGCCACAACTCTCTCCTTTCAGTACGAAGTCTGTATGTCCAAGCTTTTCACCCAATCTACTGCAAAAGAAAAGTGAATCAGAAGAATGTGATTCCTTGCATGCTGATGGTGCTTGCTCTGGAGCATTTTTCCACTTAATGCACGACCTCATGCAAGCCACAACCAACATAATGCCATAAATCTGTCACGGACACTTGGGGAAACCTGAAGAATGTTTTTGAGCAATTTTCAATCAAATTGGCTGCCTCTTTGGAATGTGGTATCTAGTTCCCTTGAATTTTAAGTATTTACAAATGAGCGCTCAGTTAAAAAAAAAAATACAGTATGACTTAATTTTTCTTACCACATAAGTTTGGCTGGCCTGACTCATCATCTAACCTCTTGTCCTTCTTAAGCCACTGGACATATTTTCAGCATCTCACTTTATTCCCACAACTTAGCAATTTTACATTTTACAGTATACATTCATGAGTGGTCAAAACCATAAAATCAAGACCCAACTATTAATAAACTGGTATTATTCTTTAATAAACAGGAATTTTTAAACCCCCCACACACTGTGAGTGTAACTCATACTTCACAAAAGTGTAACATCCTACATGTATATCTGTACACATGCTGAACAATCGATCCAGTGTGTTGCTGTGTACACCTCATCTCAGGGAAATACAACTCCTGTCTTGGGTTTTATTCATCTTGACACAGAGCTAGCAGGGAATTCAACAAAGAAGGACACAAGAGTGTACGTGTGCAAAACTACACCATACACCCAGGCTGGGTGTAGATGTGTGTCTTTGCAGCAATTCATCACACACACACACACACATACAAGGACCGGGGGTGTGGGAGACATGTCCTTTGCTGTGCAGCCGATCATTTTCCAGCCCTCAGGAGTCTGGGAATAGTTGGAGATTGTGTTTTGGGAAAGCACCCACTGGGGAGGCGGACAGGAAAGTGTAGAAGTGTGCTAATGTTATGAGTCTTTTATTGTCAGACTTAAGTCAATTGTAGTCAATGAATATCATGTGAGCTGAACCGAGAGTAATGACCATGACACCCTAATTGACATATGAGCAGTGTCTGTGTTCCAGCGCCAACGCACTCACACAATGCATATTCACGAATGCCGAAGTTTAAACATACAAGGCCACAGGGGACTGTACGGCACACACACACACACACATTCAAGTGCATGCACAGCTGATCAGAAAGCATCTTGTGTGCGACAGACACACGCACACGTATACGCTCACAGAATGCACTCAGCAAAATAAAAATCTCATTATGCTCATGAACCTGAAGGTATGAGAGCAGTCTCTCATCTCAACCCATGGCCTGGAATATTAAAAGGCTTTCTGCTTCTCTCCAACTCCCCGGCTCCCCTCTCCCTTCTCTCTGCCTCTGCATACATATGACTGCATCTCTCCATTTCCACACTCACTCGCCTTTGGGATCAAACGCACTCACGGTACCCCAGGGGCCCGGTCTTGAAATGAATTGCAATTACAGCCCTCTTTTTCTCACAGCTTTTTCTTATTACTTCATTGGTATCTTCCTTTTTTTCCTTTTTATTCTCCTTCTTGACTCCTGCTTAGATCTTTCTTTGTGTGTGTGTGTGTGTGTGTGTGTGTGTGTGTGTGTGCATGCTTTAAATAAAATAAAGAAGGTGTGTTTAGCTTTCAAGTTATACTGAAAGTGTGGTTGCATATTGTGCACATTGACAAGTGCATGTCATGAAGGAGGTGGTGATCTATCTATCTATCTATCTATCTATCTATCTATCTATCTATCTATCTGTCTATCTATCTGTCTGTCTCTGCAGTGATATAGACTCATCCACTCAGCAATCATTAGAAGGAAAGCACCAACACAAACACAAATCAGTGACATCACTTTGAAGCTACTCACCCTGATGTCAGTTACAAGGCAGATTTATGTCAGCTTATAATGAGTAGACATCGGCATATCTGCACAAAAAAGGGAAAGTAAAGTGGGCTTACCATCCACTGCACTTCTCCTGAGTTTCTGTCAGCTTGTGTTTGATCTCCTGTGTGAGCATGTCTGTTTTCACTTTTGACTTTCAAGCCTAACTTACAGCAATTTCACCTTTGAGTGAATGAATGATGAAAATGAATAAATGAATGCTAAGTGGAGCATGATATCAATGAGGAGACATTAGGGTGGGGGTAGACCCGAGGTTTGGGGGTGTACCAAGAAACAGTATGTGTGTGGGTTGGGGGGGGGGGGCATATTGATCCTATAAGACGATGGCTCTCTGATCTCAGCTGGACCACTGGTCTCCCCATGGAGCAGTCTGCAGCCATGGCCAGTCCTCATGGCAACCAGAGTGTGTACAAATGTGTTTCTGTTCCATCCTCTCCGTGCATTTCTCTTCTTGATAGACCTGGTGGGTTTGTTCTTTCAGTTCTGTCTTTGTGAGCATACATTTGAATGTTATAGAGTTAGGACATTGGGAAGGGAGTACATTTTGATGAAGGCTTCATAGAAAGGCTCCACAATATGCCAGTAAGAGTCCCCGCAAGTAGAAGTACACAATGTGAGTACATTTTGTCAGTCATCTTGTTCTGGATTTAAAGTGAAACAATGCAACTTCTGAAAAAAAGAATCTCCTTCTTCTTCAAATAAAAAGTTGAACTCAAGTAATAGAATTGAAAAACGAAGTTACAAAGTTAGGAAAGATGAGACAGATATTACTGTGTAACTGACATCGCTCAGTCAGTCTGCTGACTATAAATTCTTCACGGCTTATGCTGCTGTTACATTATTTATATTCGCATGAAAAAGTCTGCCTCTATCCACAATCAGACTATTTTTTTGGTTTTCTTGCTGTGAACAGTCCAGCGAATAAAAGATTACCTGATTTCCTAAAGGTATAAAGTTAAAGATGACTTGGAAGATTACTTTTTCCCCATCTTCTTCTCTAAACACAAGTTTGAACCCCCTGCCATAATTTGTTGTGAAAGGTGTGTAGTTCTGTGAGAGCCATCTTTCTTGCACTGCTCTTTTCAGGTCTATTCACAGACTTTTGATGTTTAGGTTCAGCAACACCATGAAAAAAGAACATACAAACACGATGTAGAAAGGTCCCGGTTGAACAGTAGTTCAAAATGAGGTGCTTCTGACTATGAGGTGACGGTGCAAACCTCTGCACCACTGCCAAGCGTTACTCAGAATAAAGGAAATAGTGCAGTTGGGACCATTTCCAATTGTTAATAGCATCACTTAATTGTTGGTTTGTGATTTTTCATAGGATTTGTTGAGCATAGGACAGATATAAAATATGCTTTAACCTAAAAGGATCACAAGTTTCTGTGCTAGTTAAAGCAAAGGTACAAGTCAGCATAGTATAAGTATAGTAGTAGTACGTATAGAACAAATAAATCTTAATACAGATTTTTTTTTTACTCCAGCAGTTATAAACAAAACTGTGTTGAGTGTAAAATAGTTTGGATGATGCTTTCAAGAGATTTGCAGCTTAATTAATGCAAGCCAAGCAATTGCCACTGCAAGGCACTAGTTGTCATGAATCCAAGAGTTGTTTGAATGAATAGTTAGATACAAAATCACTGTAATGGCCTGTTAACATGTTGAGATTCATATTCTTTGAGGGTGAGTCAGAAGCAGCAAAAAACAGTTAAAATGATAGAGAGAAAAAGACAAGTACAAGATGGCAGCAGATAGACAGGCAGAGTGACCTTGTCTGATGCACATGGAGAGCCAGACACAGGGCACACAGATAGTGGTCATGTAAATTAGGTTAGATTTGATTAAATTTGATTACATTTGATTGATCTGGAAGTTAAAACAGCAAGTAGGTGGTCTGCAGGTTTAAACCCCTGATATGCAATCTCAAGGACAAAAAAACACTGACAAGCCAGAAACTTATTTTCACTTTTGTGCTTCTCTACAGATGAGTTAAAAAACCTGGCTGAGAGGAAAGACAAGTATCCGCTATGACAATCACACACATACAGATGAGGCACACTTCATATAGATGTTTTCTCTCTCTGACATTCTCACACAGCACACAAACTGCTGACAACACAGATGCCCTCCTGCCCTTGTGGCTGTCTGAAAGGCCATAACTTACACTCTTGTAAGCATCTTAAACACAAGTAAAGTACACACCTTTACACTAAAGGATACAGCAAACACCCATTAGCTCTCAGCCCCAGAGGCAGTTGAAGATGATGTCAATTTCATGTCTGTGTTTTAAGTACAGCACTGGAGTCAGGCTGTGGTTAGACCAGCTAAGTATAAAGAGTACAGACACAGGGAAAAAACTGATCCTACCAACATCTTTAGAAAAAGCAATTGAGATAATGTACATGAACACAACTGTAAAAACAACAATTTGTGGTTTCGGGGGGTGGCATGTTGTGCAACCATTTCTGGATGAACAACAGCCAGGCTAATGTGCAAAATATGAAGTCTTGTCATCCCCAGCCCCTGTGGCAATCTGCCTGATGGACTGGAGATGACAACAGAAGCAGTGTGTGTGTGTTCAGCCATTCATGGTCCCCAGAGGGTGAATCCTACTCACTGATCCTCTGAATCCACCATGAGGTTGATTATTGTGGTCCAGATTTACTGGATGGCTTGTCATGAAATTTGCTGCAGCTATTCAAGGTCTAAAGAGAATAAACTGTAATGACTTTGGTGATCCTCTGACTTTTCCTCTAGCACCACCACTGGGTTTAAAAATATTCACTTTTTCAAAAAGTTAAAAAATCAAAAAGTCACTAATGGATTTGCTCATACTTTTGAACAGACTTTAATACTGTAATGTTAATACAGTTTTCCTGTACAGAAAAGAACAAGATACACTGTGCAAATAAGACCCACAAATGTCAGTAGGTATATGTTTCTACATGTTGGACTAAGTCAGGCTAGCTTTTCACCCCTGCTTTTAGTCTTTATGTAAATCTAGACTAACAGCTCTGTAGCTCACAGATATGAGTCTGATGTCAATCTTATCATTTCCTTCTCTAAATTGTTAAATAGCTCTTTTAACCTGCATGACTATGATAAATGCACAACCCTTCCTTCCAAAGGCTATTGTCCCAGTATAGAAATCTGTAAACTGTGAGGTGGTCTTTTCTGTTTTTACACAAAAAGCAGGAAATTTCTTTCAGTGGGGAGGGTAAAATTTGGGAGAGCTGCCTCTCAATGATATCCCACGCTGGTTCCAATCCAGCGCTCTGGCCTTTTTTTTAAGTTGTCCTCCCTCTCTGCAGTGGCCAGCCTTTCATCCTGAGAGTCTGCCTTTTAGTTCTCCATCAACCCTTTCTCTTCCTCCTTTCTTCGTTGCCTCTCCCACTGTTCTCTTCTTTTTGAGCAGCACCCAGATACCCAGATGCACGCACACCACCCACCTGCACGTTTCCCTCTGCCTGGCTACTTCTTCTGGATTATTTACAGTCTGCTAAAGTTTGGTTTCAAAGGTTGCACTATGCAGCTAGCCAGAGAAAATGGAATTCAGAAAGGCGTTTCCTGGAGAATTGATATTTGTGTCTGTCACATGTTTTGTGAACTTCTTAGCGATTAACTCAGGGTCATCAACATCATAACTGCAGACATACTTCATCATGATATATACATTAATAATTTAATAACTTAATTGGTGGACACCCTACATATTTCCACACAGCTGCATACAGTATACTCACAGTGCAAGAATGCCTTAAAAGATGCACACACAGATGGTAACATAAGTCAGAGCCTTTGAAAACCTGCAAGATAGCATTCTTTCTTTCTTCCCCTCTCTCTTCTTTTCCTCCCTCCCATATGTCTCTGTTTTCTCTTTCTTTGTCCCACTTACCCTTTGTCTTTCTCTTTCACAACAAAGTCACACTGTTGTGTTTCACCGAGTGGCTGATTGATGGCAAATTTCAGTTTGATCAGGACAGTAGGCTTCACATGCACATACACATACTGACTGAAGACTTTGAACTTGACCCATACTACTCTCATGTGGGCGGCTGTCTATTTATTTGTTTATTTGTTTCAGCATAGCTGCAATAATAAGCATTTCTATGCATATCCAAATGCTTGCATTGATATTTGTAATGTGCAGATGTGTGTGTTTTATCTTGATTGCGATGCAGTACTTGTATTCCATATAAGACTTCAGACTTCAGACATAGGTCTTGTCGTGCATGCAGACTTCACCCCTATTTTGGCATCAATTATCAGGTCATGTGTGTGTAACCATAATAGCCCTGATTTTATGCAGTGATATAAGTTTTATAGTCCAGGAGTCCAGGATAGTCATCCTCCAATACCTGGACCTTTTGTTCAGGTTTACATTCATTGTGATTTCCATTCATATGGACTTGACATGCATACAGGGAAATGAGACATTGTTGTGCATGGACCTCAGTGCAGCATGGAGATACAAATGAGCACTTCAGCATAGCATAAGCATTAACCTGAATGTAGGCAAATTTGAGAAAGTAGGTGGAAGTTCAACAAACCAGCTGGCTGATTATCAATGGTAAATAAGCAGGTGTTCATACAAGCTGTGGATAGTAGGAAATGTTCTTAGAAATATTAAAAATTATTACTTAGTTACAATTTATACAAACTATTGCTGTGTTCCAACACATGCACACACGTGCACATGTACACACACACACACACACACACACACACACACACACACACAAACATACACACATACATACATGCAGACTCAACATGGCTGGTTTCCCTGGTAGGCATCTAAAAATAGCTCACCCTGTGGGTGATTTCCTCCAGTTCAATGACTGATGGTTTCCTTTCAATTTTAAACTGTAATTAGTACAGACAGCACATCTTATGATTTCACCTGAAGGGCACAGGCTCACATATTAACTCCCCATTCATCACTCCAAAGTAAATTGCAATCTTCACTATTTAAAAACAAGGTGATTATTTCACACATGATCCATTAAAGAAACATATTCATTCATTCATTTCAGAACTTTGATTGCATTTTTAAAAAATCTGACCTATAAGAAAGAATAGCTGTATGCTATATAGAGAGAAAGGTAGAAAAACATTGCAGATGAGCTGTGGTCTGTAAAGGTGAAAGTTTGAGACAATAGCATCATGTAGATTCAGTTTATTATATGTAAGCTATCTACCTGGCCCGATAAACCTTCATTGCTATTTTATAAGGTGACTTTTAATTGTACTCACTGCCACTCCACTCCAGGGTTTTCTGGTCTTTGCTCAGATCGCTTTCCATCCCTCTCATGCACAAAATTTCCCTCTAGTGTAAAACTAAATGCCCTTTAGCTCTTTCCAACATCATGGTTCTCTTTAGAACAGCATCACTATACGTCCTCAATCTTAATGTTTTCAACTGCATTAGGATAAATTTAGCTTCATCTGGGACTTGAAACTTAATATATTTCCCTCTTTTGTAATGCAGCTTGTACAAAAACGTCTACAGCAGCTCTATGCGGAAGTGCTTTAAGTCCAATTAGTAACACAATTACAATGACAGCACTAAACTGATGTTTTATAGCAGGGATAACACATTTACCATTAGTTTAGCAAGTTAAGATAACATTTCAGCCAGTTGCCACTAAACACAATACAGTAGAGTAAAGCTAAGGCTGAGGGGAATGTCATTGGGGTTAACAGGCATTTGGTCATTAACCTAATCACTGGACTGAATCAGTTAGTTATAAAGTTATTAAAATGCATCTTCTGAAATTAAAGAATGTGTAGTCAAAATTGTATGCCAATCCATTTAGCAGATGTTGAGTTATTTCCCTGGATAAGTAAAATGTTGTTGGTACAAGAGGAACATTCAAGGGATCACCAAAGTCATAACAATTTATCTTATGGTGACAATAAATATGTGTGCCAAATTATATGACAATCTGTCCAAGAGTTCCAAAATAGTGGAGCAAACAGCCCTATAACCAACCATTCATAGAGCAGTGATGCCAGTTTAGCTTGCATTAAGCAATAACCTTTCTTTATCCTGTGCCCTTCCATTTTTAGAGGAACCTTCTACCCGTCCACTGACCCAGCCCAGCCCTGGTGTGGAAGTGGCTCCTGGCTCTTGTTAGCAGGTTCAGAGCCACTTTGCTTCGCTTGATTTAGGACATGGCAGGCTTTTCATGCTCCTGGGGGCCGCAGTGGATCATCTTGCAGAAGCTGAGTGAGGTCTTGGCCCACAAAGGGCACCTTTATTTGAAGATCTTATCTGTCCGCTGGCATCATCTTACTCCTACAGCACAAGTCCACTTGTATAAACCCCCACTTAACACCTCAACCGCACATAAACATGAACAATACACAGATGGTTCACATGTAGACAGTAATACACAAGAACCAAGGCACCCACACACATACATATACATACATGTGTATACATATACACATGCATATTGTACAGTCTGTGCAACAGATTTGTATATTGCATGTGTGTGTGTGTGTGCACATGACTGTGGAAGTGGCTTATACATACATAAGGTGCACATTATTAGAAGAGCTGTGTAAATAAGATGCTGCAGCTATGCAGAAAAAGATCATTAAATATGGGAAAACATATGGTCATACTGTGCAAACAATAAATCCTCTCTGAGGTTCATCTGCCTGCACAGATTTACATACACCCACACATCCTTACCTCTTCAGATGCGTGCATATCATCTCCAAGCAATTAACGTCTATACTGATGGCTGTGCATACGCATTATTTAGCTCATTTTTATTCCATGGCTTTGTTTATTCAAGCTGGCATTGCATCAAAACAACCTGAAGAAAAATGTCTGCTAATTCACTCAGAGTTAAAGTACCAATCTGCATTGTTTTCATACAAATAAATATAATTTTTCAGTTTCTTTATTGCTTATCTAGGTATAGTAGTTATAGAGACCCCACCCCCTTATTAACACTTTCTTTTTAACAGATTTAGAGTTGTTGTCACCCTCCATAATGTTCAATTATGTGTATTTGCATTT
The DNA here is from genome assembly GCA_016785225.1 of Psettodes erumei. Taxonomy (NCBI): domain Eukaryota; kingdom Metazoa; phylum Chordata; class Actinopteri; order Pleuronectiformes; family Psettodidae; genus Psettodes; species Psettodes erumei. The sequence goes on from JAFBJZ010000939.1 coordinate 579,402, forward strand.
TTTTAAATATAAATTTGCTTTATGTGGAGTCAATTGCTCTTTTGTGCTTCCTATCAAAGAAACCTTTTTCAAAGCATTAATGAGGTTATGCAGGAACCCCTGTTTATATGCCATGTTCATGGTTACTGTAAAATCCTCAGCAAGTCACTTCTTGCCTACCACCAGACCTATTTTGGATCCATGACTTATTTATTCTAACCATATTAGTGATAAACGATGCTGGCTAAGGACTTGTTCCGTTTTGAATCTATGTGTAAGTGTATCTCAAGAAATCTGAAATTTGTTTAGAGTTCAAGAGGCCAGATTTAGTTTAGAAAAAAACTAATGTGAATATGAGAATGCGTTGCTATGGCAGCTATTTTTCACCATGCTGTTCTGTTGTTCCAGCGATATTTCACCATCTGAAGCCTTTATTCTTCACATGTATACATGTAAAATACCATTATATGTCTATTCATGGCACACAAAACAAATTTGTCTAATTGAATTTTAGTTGTGCCTTCTGATAGGCCTGCATATGTGATTATTAGCAGGAAACACCATATAAATTTCCACTGCAACCCCGATGATACCCAGCTGTTTGTCTCTATTAAGCCACATGAAGCTATTCAGTCGTTAAACTTCAGGCATAGATAGATAGATATACGACGAGAGCTGCAGCTACAGGCAGCCACCTGGAGCGGCGCCATCTTGAAAGATGTCTTAAAGACATGAAGGCCTAAATGACCAGTTATTATTTACTCCTTAATTCAGATAAAACTTAAATTATTGTATTTACACCTCAGAGAAATCTCATCATAGAGTTAGTTTTGGTTGCCATTACATATATGCATGACACCCTGACTACTATTGACACTATCTGGCACATGTGGATGTATGAATGCTTTCAACTCACAAGCAGGTTTGGGATTGGAATTACAAAAAGACAGAAACCTCTCTTTACTGGAATTCCTCTGAAGTTATTGTGATGCTCAGTTTTCTCCCTATTGTCCCTGTGAGCCCTGTTGAGTCAGGTGAGAGTGCAGTTAGTATATCAGGGCTGACAAATACAAAAGCAGGGTACTCAAGGCCTGGTTGCAAGAATCTTAGTGTCATTTGTCGGAAACCGTCTTTGAAGTCTGGTTGCAGTGGCAGTAAATGTTTGAATCCAGTCCCCTGGGAGAGGATGGGAGCAGGTGGTGTGGTATGGGATTCCCCTTCTATGCAGAAGTTATTAAATGCTCTCCCAGGTCGACTGTAGAGAGGAAATGGCCATCATCTGTTATGGCGTGTTTGAGCAAATTGGTGTGTGCATGCACATATTTGTGTATGTGTGTGCATTTTGTGTGGGTGTACACTGTTGGAGCAATTGAGTGAATTGGCATTTAATTGGTTTTGCAGAGAGCACACAATTTGACAGGGATAAACAGCTTTCTTTGTCTCCCTATGTCAAAGACGACAGAGCAAATTTAACACAGGTTTATGGTTATCAAAATGAATAAAGATTTGGTAGGTCAGACATCTACAGACTATGATGCACAACAGGGAAACTAAAGAATTGACAATGGGAGCAAATAATCAATAGGTAAATCTTTTTTGTTTTTTTGCCTGACAAAACAATTTTGTCAAGCTATAGGCAGTGAAGCAGAAAGCTAAAATATCAATACACCACTGACATGTAGTTTTATTTTCTCATTGCTCAGAATAAATTCTGTAAATCTCTCAGAATCCAAAAAGTTGATTTTTGTTGTCTGGTTTGTAAATCCTCCAGTGGTCCAAACAACAGCCGTCAATAAGAGCCAAGCCAGAAAAGGCTGCCAATGTATGTAAAGGTGAAGTTCAAATATCAAAAATATACTGCATCAGAATTGAGTCATGTGCTAAATTAGATTTTTTCAAATAATAACAATTGATGAATAATTTATATTAACGATGAATCAATTTCACAGTGTGAAATGTGACAGGAGCAGGTCAAAGTGATGAACCGGACTTTGCACTTCCCATCAGCATTACAGAACTTTTTACCATCTCTGATCTCATTGTTTTAGTTACATTCATTCATTAGCCACATTTCCAGCCATCCAGCATATGTAACTGATGATATTTTTGGACTTTTACACAAGTATGATGTTTAATTCACCATTGAAAATGTTTGCTAGATGTTCTAAAATTCTGAGTGGATGATATTTGTGAGCTAATCTAAGTAGCTAACATAAGGGACAAAGGCAGCTTGGAAAGCAGGCATCTAAGATTGCATTGAAATAAGCACATAAATAATGAGGTCTTCATGTCATCATCAGCATGTTGCAGCACAGAGAGTCTGAAGTTAGTCTGTCATCTGCTCTGCATCCTGCATTTTGTTTGCTCTCTCTCGCTCTCTCTCTCACTGGCTGGGCTTCTGACAGTCAGGGACAGACTGGGTCTTTGACTGGAGCAGTGATGCTATCACTGCTAGCTGCACAGGCCTGGCTTTGTTTTCTTCCACCTCTCTTCTCTGCTTTTGCTGTGCTCACTCCAGGTTCCCCGTTATGCGTGGAATTTCAGGAATAATGAGAAGTAGAAATCAAGACAGAAAACTGACTGTTTTCAGAAATTCTCAGAGGAGGTCAGAGAATATAAAGGTGATTTACAAAGAGTAGGTAGAATAGAATGTATGCTCACCTCACCTCTAGAGCACTAGCAAGAGAAAGTTATGGAAAAATCAAGGAAAATGTAGAACAGGACCACAGAACTTTTAGTTCAGTTATTCGCGGACAAGCAGATTCAAATGTAACTGTCTTACACAAAGAGTAAACACTCCAGAGTCCAAGTAAACTTCTCCAAACATGTGCACACATCCTAATTAAACTGAAAAAATCAGTATAGAGGTGGCGGGGGGCATAGAAAACTACTGTTGGTGTCTCAGTGGACAAAGAGAGACAAAGATGGAGAGATGCTAAGCAAGAAAATAAGGAAAGAAAACAGCGCACAGCGCACACTCAAATCTCTATTCACGAGGAGGGACCACTTCATCAATGCTGGCTCTGCTGTATTTGCTGTGTCATTATCAGGCACACCTATATAAACTAATCCAAATGGTAGGCAGTGAAATATATTGACAGAAATCATAAATAGAAAGTTTGTTGATTTTTAATCACAATAATCTTACAGGTACTACTGTTGTTTATGTTGCAAATGCTCTTGCAAATATTCATTAAAGAAAAAAAAAAGGCTTGCAAACTTCTCAACCCCAGTTTGCAACACAGGATTTTTATCATGAATTGTTTCCAAGTCCATTCTGAGATAACCCTGCTGGTGTTTTCTCAGAGTTCTTACTGAACCACAGGTGACATAGTACAACTGTTCTCACAAGTTAGAAGTAGTATCCTCATGACAAGCAGACTGGACGGAACGGACTATATTTCACCTTTAACTGAAGCATTGTAACACTGCTCCAAATATAACTCAAAACTGGATTAGACTGTATGGATTAGGCATCCTGTATAGATAACTATCAAATAGACCAGTTTTCACCTGAAAGTAGTATAGTATAGTATAGTATAGTATAGTATAGTAGTATAGTATTTACTATATTTGTAATTTCATATATAAGCTGTGGGACATTGAGACCTTCTTTGTCTGGTATTTTATTGGCTGTGAATGGATAACATCGAGGTTGGAGAGTCATATTGCTGTTACCAGTGACCTCTGCTTGCCCATGAGCCAGAAACTGCCATAGCTCAGCCATGTACAAAACTGCATTAACAAACATTAGCACTGAAGACAATGCAATGCCTCAATTCAGTCAAGACTCCACATACCAGAGTACCGAAGACACATTTCAATAACATCACTAAATGAGAACAATTCTGTTCATCTTTCTGTGTACATACATCTTTCCAGCATCACTGTCAGTCATATCAGTGTCATATTTGGATTCCACCATTAATAATAAAAAAAGATTTATGAGAGAACACTAGCAATATGTACATGCTCAGCATCACACAGCACACAGTTAGCTCCCAGCTGGAGTGGAGCATTGGGCAACTAAAGGGCCACACATTCTTGGCTGGAGTTGGTAGTGACCAAAAACAGAGCTAAAGATGAATGGACATGGGACTTAGTCTATCAGGTCCTGAGAAACATGGCTCCAAATGAATGCTAATGTTTCTCTGTGCATGCTTGAGGGATAAATAGGCAACAGTTTGCCCACAAGCTTGCTGCTCCATCTGTGTGGCAACAAGACAATGGTGCTATCCAGTACAGGTTACTGGATAGCAGCATTGTCCTTTGTATTTTTGGTAGCTCTTGTCATTGTTTTTAGTCAGTGAAACAACATACAACATTGGGATCTCAAATGCAGTGACATCACCATAAAAGGGCCAATAGGTAAGAGACATGAGCAGTCAAACCTTCAGGTGAGACAGTTATTTTGAAGAAAGGCAGATGATCACTTGTAAATACTGAATTCAGTTTTATACACTGACCATACATATCATAGTTGTGCATAGACAGTTTGCTCGTGCAAAGGGGGGGGCATCAGTGGGTTACCAGGGCGGTTGCAGGTTTTACCCCAGAGAAGCTGATAGCTAATCTGGCTAAATTCAGTGATCCTCTGAGGGCTCATTCTTGTTGCAGCATCATACCTATATTTAGCAATGTTGCTGCACTCCTAGACAGCAGTTACTCTGGTGAGTGTAATGTTATGATGACTGATAGAACCAAAGTTACTAAATAAATCATAGTCTTTCTCAACCCGTCAAGCTGCTCAGCTCACAGTCACTGATATTTTGTGGTTGGTGCTGCATTGCCCTGACAGTAGTGATTGTTAATCCAGGCACATTTTATGACTATAGCCTGTAAGATATTTAATCAAAATGCAGCTTTGTTTGAAGTAAAAAGCTGTTTCTTGTGAGATCCAAGCTGTACATTTCCAGATTCAAAGCTTATGAACTCAATTCAATTCAAGTCACACATTCACAAACAAAATCAAGCAGTAACCTGTCTTCCAACCATCAACTGTATCCTTTTACACACCAGCCCGTATTTTTCTGGCATTGTTTCCCATATATGCCTGGATAAAACTCACAGTTTTCCGAGAAGATGACTGAAACCCACATTTGCAGCTGGGTGTGGTTATCTGGACAATCTTAAGAGTCTGAATAAACCGCAACACACCATAGCACTCCAGTCTGCCTCCACTGCATTCTCAGTGGAGCAGCTCCATGTTTCATCTCATGGGTGACATCACAAATGAACTTTGGGTCCCGTAGACTGCAGTTCGAGAGCAGGAGGAATTGTTTATGTACTTAATAAAGCAGACTGAACTCAACAGAGTAATGTATGCGAACCCAGTTTTACCCTGGATTATTTTCACTGCCTTTGACTTAATGTCGAGGGAAGTGATTTTCATTACATAGGCTCAAGGGATTCTGACATATTAGACATATTACTCTATAGGATTACAGGCAGTGATATAGGCCACAGAACAAAGGATATTTATAGTCAGCTACATATAGTATATGACTATATAATGCATTGGTTGTACCTTTTTGGCTGGAGAAGATACAGCCTCCAGCACTGGAAACTGAGCTGTATGTAAAGTTATTCATAGATTCTGAATGCAGCTAATGAGATAAATATATGACTGTCCCCTCCTTCATCCTCCTCCTTTTTACCTTTTATTCTTTGCCGTCTTTTATTTCTCTTCTTGTAACATTCTATCTTGTCCATTGTTTCAGTTGTTGGATTTATATATTTTCGGCATTTCTTTCTGTTGTCATGGTGGATTGCCAACCACAGAAAAAAAAACATGTAGGGACCACAAAAGCCTCAGCTTTACTCAGTAGAAAATGTATGGACGTAATTTAATTAAATTCTAATTCCATTAGGAATTTGTAGAATTAAAGCGCAGTATAAATTGAGGTGGCTCCTGCATCTGCATTCTGACGTTATGTTATTTTATAAAAGGCCATATGTTAAAATCTAGATCATATGGTGCATATACACAATAAGGACACGACAAATCTTGATCTGACCTCATCTCGCTCAACATTAATATACATTAGCAAAAGCCATGCTCATCACATCTCTTGCATCACTTTTCACAGAAGACTAATGCCTGTATTGGTTACCAATTGAAATACATTATTATGACAGTTGTGCTGAACAAAAATGTCAAATGCATATCTGTGTACACAACATTCATCAATGAATTTTTCTAACTGTAAATTGAACAGCTGTGGTAGAAAATGCACAGTTTTAAAGATATGTCTCCTCCAGTTTTCTTCAACAAATTCCAGGAAACTTTAACTTTAAATTTGCCTTTTAGACAACAACCTAAGGAAAAATATTATTTAAGAGAAAACATAATAAGTTTCATTTTCATGTTCAACATGACTAACAGCAAGTAACAAGGACTAAAAGTGTCACTGTCATCTGATGATTTCAGAGACAGGTTATTAGAAAAGAATTGGGAAAAGGGGAAAAGGGAGGGAGGGTTGTTTTTTTTTTCTTTTGTCACAATTGCCTTACAAGTTGTAGAGGAGGAAAATGTAGGTGAAGTGAATATGATTATGTTCAAAAAGGGCAGTCTGAGGTACTCTTTGAAGAGATGAGTTTTCAGCCTTGGATGGAAGTACAGGAAGTGACTGTGGTGCTGACTGGAGCAAAAAGGTCAATCCACTTTTGGAAATGAGAGGGGAGAAGAGGCCGGGCCAAGTGGGGAAGTATTCAAACAGGATCCAACCTTTCTCCATGCTGTGAGATGATCCTCTCCATGCCTCTCAGGTGATGGACATTAGATTAGGAATCAGCTCAGCTGAGGAGGTGTTTCGGACACTTCACGCTAAAATCCAATTTTCTTTCCCTTACAAAATGGCAGTGCAGTGGTCACATTCAATTTCTGGTGCCTGTGCTGCAGCTTACAGAAAGTCTTTAAATAATGCCATTGCACATAAGCTGTCATTACTTTTCAAATTGTCCTCCACTCCCTGTAATATGAAATGGTCTCGTGGACTATACAATGTTTAATTAACGTCATCACCCTCAAACACAGGGTTTCAATTCAAGGTATTTTAGCCCAGTAACTGAAATTCCCGCAGATCATTTCCTGCTTTTCAGGAAGACATTGCTTTTTATGCAAGGCCAATGTGGAAATCAACTGGCAGATACTTGACAGGTATTGAAATAGTTAAAACCACCACATTGAATGTACATTTCATGTCAAAAGAACATTGCCAAGGCTGAGTTACCACCCATTGACAGTAACTGCCCCAGGGACCAAGACCCCCAGGGCATCCAAGAGCCTTCCATATGAGAAGGTTCTATGTCACTGTTGTTGTTATTTTTGTAATTGTAAATTTGTGCAGGGATTTGCACTATTGAAGTATCATATCATTTAATGGTTAATAGATCATTCATTTGTACCTAAGCTGGAGGCACTGTTTTTATTTGCTTGTTGTTGTTTTTGGGGCTTTCCTGCAAAATGAAATTAGAAGTTTGATACCACCCACAGTCAAGTCTGTACAGTAAATATGAAGCAAGGGATTGCAGACTTTTGTGTTAGACCAGAACCAACAATGAACTGATTAGATTAACGAGGGAGGTGTGTGCACCTATATATTAGAAGATATCTTATTCCTACATCATAGAGCTCCATTATTTATATATATATGTATATATAAACAAAAAACTCTCAGTAAGCCCCACTGCTGTGCTGGGGTGTTCTGTCATGATCATGAACCCACATGCTGTTGTTTATTTTGATTCAATATCATATACACTGCCCTGCTACCATAAATATTCAACAGATCACCAAATATGTATTAATCCACACTTGAGAATAGGACCCAACAAATGCACTATAATCTCCTGTATAAGGAACTAATTTCATTTTTAAAAATATCATGGCATACTGTCTCATTAATTTACTAACTTGACTCAAATTACATATTGACCTGTTTAAGGAATATTGGAATTTGGGAGACACAGTGTTTTGGGAAATATGCTTGTTTGCCTTCCTGCCAAGTTAAATGAGAAGCTTGATACAGCTAGGCTGGTTCTGTCCAATGTTGTAGAGACTGCCTGCCAGTACCTATAAGCTCACACATTGCATCACATTCTTAAAATCCACAATGACAAAGAAATGTACAAATGGCAAGTTTTTAATGGGTGATTTCATGGGGAGTGGCTTGATTAAGCGATTTCACTCAGAGCACAGTGCCTTTTCCAGAGCCTTGCTGTGACCTATAGGGTTGCACATGGCTCATCTAAAGTGTGAGAAGAGAGTGAAATGTGCACTTTCCAAAATATAAGTCTATTCCTTTATACATATACATAGTTTATAAGGTTTACAAATCGTGTGTCTCCCTAAATAAAGCTGTGATTAAGCAAAGAGTTCCAAAGTAATTAAGGCATTAAGAAAACTTATAATCAGGTAGCAAGCCCAGGTTTGGTTTGGGGACATAATTCTGATTTATGATGAATTATTCCTTTTAAAAACCTTATTATTGAGCTATCATTGGTGTCAGGTCAAAAAGGTATTATTATGTTGCTAAAATGTCATCAGCACAGAAATACTGTTTTCTGCACGAGAGCACAGGAGTTTCAGCTCATCCACTGATCTTCAACAGGGGTTCAAAATCTAGAATCTCTAAAACCGTGACAACAAAGTGTGTGACCATTTGCAAGTTTGTTTGGGGGGATGATTCTCACTACTGAGACAGAAACAGAGCACAGTGAACTTCAAACAGCGCAGTGCATCCTTGGGGGGTCCATTATGGTGGGGGTTACAGGGCTCTAATGATCCAGATGTGACTCTGGAAACAAAGGCAGCCGAGCAGTTCAAGGGAAGGATAGTCCCATGACAACAAGATGACTGACAGCTCCTGGGTCATCATGGTCAGTGGGAGGGAGGGATTCCTGCACTGATGCACCGCTTGATTGTTGCCCCTGAGCTTGATTGACATGTGATAGTGACATGGCTTCAGCTCTGCTCATTTGAACGTCCCACCCTCAACTTGTAAGAGCCATGAGGTCAGATGGGTTATTGTCCACACACATTTACTCTGGACAGGCAATGTGTCGGGGTGACCGTGGCCCATTAAAGGGTTAGTTCACCCAAAACAACAAAAAATCATTTTATCATTTGTAGTGATGCATTTCTAGCTTTCTGCTTTTACCCACTACATGAAGGTGTATTAATTGTAGTTTTGTTTGTAAAGCTTTGAAAAAAGCAGTGGAGAAAAGAAAACATATCTTTTCAGAAACAAAAACTTGATCCATTAACCCTCACAGACCTTGCTTTTTTAACTGGAACTACTTTTTACTTAAGGGACAGTTTAAGGCTGTCCTGAGTACTAAGCTGACAACACCTGAAATTATCCATGTTTCCTTTCACTTGACAAGCTATTATGGCTGTGAGAACACTGACAATGTTCTTTCTCAGAGACAAAGGCAGAATAGCATTACAGTGCCATAACTTTGCTCTCTTCTACTTCCTCCAGGGTCACACTTACTGTAAGGTAGCCTGCAGGTCTTTGAAAAAGTAATTTCACCTGATACACATGAAGCATGTGACTTAGACCTCTTCCTTTCCAGTCAAATACTTGTGTTCTCTCTAAACCATGTCCCTGATCTGTCACATTAGGGAGCAAGTAAGTGTTTCCATTAGAAATATGCATACTGCATACAGCATACTGCAACCAAATAAACCAACTTAAAACCATTTGCATCACAATTTGGTCATGGAGACAGATGTATACAAATAAACATTTACAGTATATATGTAGAAAGAGAGGGTGAGAGACAAGCCTAGCTTTCCAAAGTAATTGCAATTCATGAATTCTTTTAAATAAAGGTTTCAATAAAGGTTTTTTGCTGTCTGAGGGCTGCTCTATTATACCTAAGAGAAAATACTGAAATGAGTTAGTTCATAATGTACAGTTTCCACCAATGGTTTAACCATTAATGGAAAAACATGACTAGCAATGGCATCACACTTAAAGCTTCACCCAGAATGAATGTACAATGTTATCGCAAAAAGAAAACACTAACAATACTCTGCAGTCACCTGGAAAATATGTTATTTCACTGTATTAGACATGTAACATTTGAATTCATGAAGAGTTGAAAAATACAACGAGGCTGATGATTTGGGTTATTATACAAAAAAAAAAAAACCCAACTGGCTTGGAAGAGGTAAAGCCAGGTGATGTGGCACAATGAAGGGATTTCCTGATTTCAAAGCTTCTTATATCGTTGTTTTTTCTACATGTCGGGCTGTGAGCCACAGATGCTAACACCTTCTATTCATCAACACAATACAGAGGGGTGGAGCAGGGTGCACAATACCAGGGCAGCAACAGCTGAGGGAGGTTGCCCATGCGGGTAGTGGAAACACCTTTTTTTAGTGTGTGTACATACTGTATGTGGTTGGGCTGCTCTCTGATTAGTTGAAGGTGTTGGCTGTATTGGACATACCAGTGCAGTATATCACCGAGGTCACCACCCAAACATTCATGAGTAAGAACAGTGGGCTTTGTTATAATCTAGCACTTTATACCAAACCTGAAACTCTGTGTGGTATGAATGGATTGTAGTGATTCATGTACATCACAGGACATTGTACGACAGTATAAAAATGTACTCTGATACTTTGACAACACTGAGCTAAACCTCAGCTGAATTCCTCACTCATTATTATGTAGTTCATATAGACCTTTCATTTAGACCTAATTCCTCTATAAATAAGAAGAATTTTTCTTATTGTCACCAAAAAGACCAGAATCAATAATCAAATAATTGTAATAGCAAGTAGTATGTGTGTATCCAAAGCCTGATATACTGTATCTATAAAGCATGTTCCCTCATTGCCGTGAACTCTACTTAGATTTAATGCCACATACACTGGTCTGCTGATGGAAATACTCATTAGAGCACTAAATGTGAATTAACTTGCACCTTAAAGGGACAGTTAAAGTCATTTAAAGTGGGTTTGAGTGAGGTAGAGTTGAAAGTGAGTGCATTTTGATTCAGGCATCCGCTCGGCTGTGCACAGGGTCAGCAACAAGATGCATTTTTACAAAGTAGAAAAGCCTTACCTTTAAAAGATAGAATCACTTCAAGTATACACTATAGTGAATACATTTTACTGCTTTATCTTGCTGTCAAACAGCTATCAGTTATTTGGCACTACATTTTCTCAACCACTGAACTACTTTATTCCCAAACATAAGCACACCTATGCTGCACACTGAATTCGGCAGCAGCCACAGATCAACTGTTTGGGTCAGAGAGGTGGATCAGACTTCTTCTTCAGCACATCTCACAGATGCCAGATGGCAAATCAACACCGTGAACTTAAACCTGCAAACCATTCCTGAGGCAGGGCACATTATTCTGCTGAAAGAGGCCTTCTATGGAGGCCAGTTCTGTGCCCATCAGTGGATGCCCATGTCCTTGTCACCAGTTCACTGGCTGTTCTTCACTGGATCACCTTTGGTAGGTACTGACCACTACATACTGGGAACACCCAACAACATCTGCTGCTTTGGAGATGCAAGGCTGGTCAGATTCTTACACTTGTCTATTTCTCCTACATCCAACACATGAACTTGAACAAGAACTGCCTGTTCACTTGTTGCCTGATAGCCTATCCCACACCTTGACAGGTACCATTAAAATGTTATAATGGGGATTCACTTCAGTGGTATGTTCTACATCTGCCAGTGGTTTAATGTTGTGAGTAATTGCTGTATGTAGCATTTTAGCATATTTTAATTTATTGATTTGATTCTCTGTCATCACTCTCATCAACCTCACTTCAAGTCAGTTCTAGTAAGTTCTAAATAACCCACTGTATTCTGCCTGTTCAGCATTAAACACTGGACAGACAGGCTAGTTAAATTAGCAACTAGCTGGTGAACATAATGGAGAATTTAGCTGCTGAGCCATAAACTTCCTTCTGGTGCACATGGAATGCTAAAACAACATTAAATATTGGACTTCCATTCATTAGATGGACTGAAAACCACTCCAAATTAAAGTTAATGTAGCCATGTAAATGTTGGATGTGCAAACTGTTTACAAGCAAATTCACTGTAATGACTTCACAAGGCAATAATGTCAGCGCTGTTATCAGTACTTTATTTCATTGACTTCAGCTTTTAAAAAAAAGTAAATTAATGCAGTCAGTTGTGTTAAAATTGTTCTCATCCAGTGCCACCTGTTTAAAGAGGAAATGAGAGAAATGAACCAGTGCAGCCTGAGGACCAGAAACATGAAAAAAATCTCATTGATATTTAACATACTGTATCTCCCATGTGAGGCGGTGTGAGGCGTTGCTATGTGAATTATCTTCTTATTTTAAGTTGTTGATGCACCATTATGTTTGTTTACTCCCCACACAGTACAGAAACTAGGATGAAATTCCACAGTCAAATGACACAACTGCATGCATGACTAATTAACTTACTCAGTGGAGCTTATCTGTGCAGATGAGTCCAGTGTTTTGCTCATATTGCCTATGCCTGCCCGCAAATGCTGCAGAGAAAAAGCCAGAGTCTCAAACACCGTGTGCGTCTCAAATCAGAGAGGAATGTTCTGCAGTGATCGACATGAGTGATGAGCGACTGCTGTGAAGTTATGTCGGTATGCTAAATGAGTATCGTGTTTTTCTTCATTTCGCCCCCGCAAAACAACATGTACAGTATGCCAACACACAGGTCTGCATACAAAGAAGCTTCCAGAGAGATTTAATCCTACTCAAGAAACTCCAAGCAAAATCCCAGGGGTCGTCTTCCTACCAAAGACATAATCAATGTTATCTCAGCATCCTTCTGGGCATTTAAGACACCAGCCCTTGGGTTCTGAACAATGTTAAATTACAGACATGTGGAGAGAGGTTAAGAGCTTCCCTGATGATCATTTTTCTTCAAACTCCTTAAAACGAAGAACCCATTAAACACCGGTGATGCCTCGTTGCCTCTCTCTTCTGTCTCCACAGTCCAAGGCATAAAAGCAAGAGAGATAAAACAGAAACATTGAATAGGAAAAACATGAGAACCCCCCCCCCACACACACACACACACACACATCAAGAGAGAACGAGTGATGGTAGCCTCATAATTTGTTTTCTCTTTTTGTATCCTGCTTTTTTTTCAGCTTAGCTTCTTAGGCAGTTTTCTTTTTTCTGATAAACAGTCGCGAGCTGAGCTCCTGTGCTGTGAAGATATTTTCATTTTCAGCTGCTGCCTCATAAACAGAGAGCTGTGAAAGACAATGTGATTACAAATGATGAATATATAACCACTGGCTTTAATATCTTTAATACTTGCTGTGGACATGGCAATGAATATAACAGAGTATTAGACGATGATGAAAAAGAAGAAAAAGGGTGGCCAGCGCTTTTCAACTCTGAGCTTTTGTGCTCCTTTGGCATCATTTATTTATTTATCAATTTATTTATTTGTTCAGGTCGTATGGCTTCTCTCAGGACTAACAAGGCAGTTTTTTTTTTTACGGTTATGGGCTAACTGTTTCTTGGTACTAAATGTCACATACAGGATCACCAAAACAACAGGGGATCTTTAATCCACCAACGCAATGCAGGTGATCAATAAAATCCAGTAAAACCTTACAGGAATACTTTGACATTTGCAGAAATGCATGTATTCCTATTCTTGGCAAGAGTTTCATGGGAAGATCGATACCACTCTCAGATCAAGCTACAGCCAGCAGGTGATTAGTTTGGTTAGGCACTAAAACTGATACCAGTTAGTCTTTTACTAGGTAAAAAACCTGAAGTGCTCATATTAAACAAATAGGATATATCATGTACATCACTGAGCTTTAAAAAATCTGTTACCTTTTGACAAAGCCAGGTCAGCTGTTTCCCCCATTTCCAGTCTTGATGCTAATTAACTTAATGGGCTGCTGGCTGTAGCTTCACTTACAATGCAGACATCAGTCTTGACATTTCACTCTCAAAAAAAAGCATATAACTCAAAATGTCAAACTATTATATTACAGCCAAGATATACTTGAAACAAACTAGATTGTATGATTTTCCATCCATAGTGAGAAGAGAGGTCGAGATAGACTTAGGTGGTGCCAATCAGCACTTTGTGTGAATCATACTGACCACTTTGCAAAGGTTCTATGTGCAGGGCTACAGTGTAGGATTGCATAATTTTGTTTCTATAGATTTGATCTTGTGTTTGTTTTCGATGGCACATGTCTCGAAATTCAATCTGTTAATCCACAAACTCATGAAAATTACCTTACCTTCCAAAATGACGTAAAAGTATGCTTAAATTTAAAAAAAAAATTAAATAAATCAAAATTAACCACAATAGAAGGAAGCTGTTCTGATACCTGGACACCTTCAATCTTGTTGCAGGGTTTTCATGTCAAAGTGAGTGGTTCAACTTTGGTCAGAAAGTGAAAAACCGGACCTGGAGACAGTGCTGAGATAAAGCCAAGAATCTGAGCAACCTAAGATAGACTTGGCCAAGACATTTGGCTAGTTGGATGCCTGGCTGTTACAGCACTAATCTTGCTTGTTGCTTGATATCCTGGCCTGAAGACGCTTTGGCTGAACAGAGAGAGCTATGGTGGTGAGCTGACTATATGGGCTGATCTTGTGGCTGATTGACTGGTATTAGCCAGTTACAATGGAAGAGGTGTCTGCCCTACTTTGGCTCTGTCTAGCCTGGCTATATTTTGGAATATAGACCATCTGGCAGCATGACTGGTTGGACAGGCTAGTTGCCTGGATATAATGCCTATAAAAACAAAAAGACTGACTCACCAGCCTAGTGATTCTTTTGAACTATACTGGTTCTGTTTCAGACAGCAGCCACCATCCCCCTGACAGGAAACAGGATCCCTTAATCCCTGTCTCCATATTACATCACCCACCCTACACACAGCACCCATCTTGGGCCACCAGCAGACAACGCCTTCACAACTCTGTGTCCTTGCATTGTTAGAATACATTTATCTCTTGTGTTGTACAATACATGGACAAAACTGTGTTGACAATGTTCTCCACTTCAACTGGTTGGAGGCTGTTTGTCACTGTTTGGGCATGTCCCCTACTTTCAACTAAGAAAATCTTAAAGCACGACTCCACCAATTTTCTGTATCACTTTCAGTGTATTCCATATGGGAAGCACTACTCAGTTTAAAGATAATGATGGGTTATCTTGGGCTATCTTCAAGACAATACATTTTAGTTGACATTACAAACTGAAGTTCCTGAAACGCCATACTATGATTTTTTTTAAAGCATTTTTACCAAATATCATACCATGACATTTTTCACATTTTTACAATATAAAATGCTATGATTTTTTTGCAATTTTTTGGACATAATGACTTACTATAGACTTGAAATGAAAAATGGGAGCCCAACATGGGATTTGAATTGAACGTGGGATCAGTATGTATCAAGTGAGCCATCAAACACAGTTTTCACTGTACTATGTCACTTTTTAAAATGTTTATGCCCTTATGTACGATGATAATGTTTGTGTTTTCACTACATACTATATTATGACTTTAGGTGGACTTTTAATAAATAATATACGATAACATGTTGGGTTTTTTCTTCATTTTGTCAACATATTACACCATGTTGGAGGGGGGGGTTTTGTGATGTAAAACGCTTTCCATTACTGCTGAGGGTTTTTCTTGGCTGTTTTGGAAAGGTTCTATTATTATGTTGTTTTTTGGCTGTTTTGGCTGGGTTCCAATACTGCATCTTTTTTCTGTTTTGGATGGTATACTATGAAGTTTTAATCAAATATTGTACTATGGTGATATTTTTTAACCTATATTAGACCATTACATTTTATGACATGCAATACTATTTTTCTGCATTTTTAGGACATTTTCATGAAACACTATACTATGATGATGATGATTTTGTGTTTTAATACATTTTGTACTGCATATTTATGCTGTACTGTAGCATAACTGAAAACTAAAAATCAGAGACCAAGAGGGGATTTGAACCTACATCACTGCTTATGAAGGTGGATGAAGGTATGCTACAGTGTACAATGACATTTTAGACAACAACATAAAATTGTAGGGAGACTTTTGGCAAGGTCCTCTATTATTTTAATATGACAATGCCCAAACCCCAGTTCATAAAGAAATGGTTTTCCTCTTTCGTTTAGAAGAAAGAAGAGTATCCCACACAGAACCCTGCTCTGAATACCATTGAGCATTTTTAGGATGAACAGGAATGCTGACTGTACCCCAAGCCTTCTCATCCAACATCAGCAGAGGTCCTCAAGAATGTTCTTGTGCCTGAATGAGAAAAAAAACCCAAAGCTAGGACCCAAAAATCTGGTTACATATGGGTGAAATCTTTGGGTTACCATAAATGTTTAACATACAGTACATACAGTACATTACCTACAGAAAATGAAAATCTAGATTGTTGATTTATCATTTCAGGTCTTTTAAAAGTCAAACTTTTAATGTGCAAATGAACTTCTGATAGTAAGTAGATGTAACTGTCATACAAACTATTTCACAATATGTTTTATTGTGTGAAACAATAAAACATTTCATGCCGTTTAAAGGCAGAGCAACAAACATCACAAACAGCATGTCCATAGGAAAAACATTTTATTGAAAAACATTTTCAGTTTGTAACAGACTGGTGGAATGTGTGTCATTTATCCTCACTTTGAACTTGTTTAAATTTCTGAATGTTAAAACCATTTTCACAGCCTGGCCATCTCATACTGCAGGGAGGGAAGAAGAGGGCTACAGCCACCCAGTAACCATGACATGACTAAAGAAAACCAGGGGGAGACAAACAAATAATGCAAATATAATACTGCGTTAATTACAAACTGGACTGAAATTAAATCATAAGTAGAACAAAGTAAAAAAAAAAAAGAACCTAATTCAATAAATATTTATGGTACACACTTATGGCACAAATATGCAGCAGTCGGTTTGGCAGCTTTTCTCTCATTTTTTTAACCAAATTGCCATGGAAACAGTGCAAAAGGGGAGAGAGTGGGGAGGACATGGGCTTTCCATCGAACGCTAGCTAAAATACATAGCAAAAAATTCAAATTTTATACAAAACATCTTACTTTAAGAGTTTATAAAAAAATGATTTATTGGGTTGTGGTCAATATTTACATAAGCTATTTACCAAAAAGTAGTATGCTCTGCTTTACTGAAGAGTATTTTTTCCTGTACTTTTTTTACCATTTACTTTCCTAAAAAGGTGAATAAGGCTATTGTAACAACCCAGGATCCATATACAATACAAACATTAATGTATTTACAGTTTGTTACCTACAGAAGTACGGTGCAAAATTACTGAGTCAAGTGACCAAGGGCTGACCATACGAGCAAGGCATTTACAGTAGCCTGAGGTGCTTCTCCTAGCCTGTTTGCTAAGACTCTCACAGAATCGCCATGACATTTCAGAACACATTAAATCAATCCTGGTCAATATTGGGAGAGCGTTAGTCAAGTGGCTGCTAAGAAAAGGACGTCAGATTCAAAGAAACTAATAAGATTGTCATATTCTGCCGCAGACAGACAGCAACTAAACAGCCATTTCTTTGTCGGGTGTCTCTTTTCACCTTCTCCTAAAGACCTGTTCAGGTGCGATATAGTTATATAGGATTTTTAATGGTTTTATTTTTCACAGTTTACCTTTGTACTATGGCACATAGTTCAAAGGTTGAAATAATACTACAAATAATGCAGGAAATAAAATTTAACAGCAGGCTTGCGTGAAGTACTTTGCTAGTTTTGTGTCATTTGTTTGTTGTTACATCTTTCAGTGGTTTAAGAACACTTTCCGTAGGTGTTTTTTTTTCTCATAATTGATTAAAAAAATAAATAAGAATTGCATATTTGCAGATTTTGTAGCCTCTTAGAGGCACAAACCTCAGATCATACAAGGCTTGGCTTTTCGGTGAAATTTTATGTTCTTTATGGACAAATGACAATGTTGATGATGGCCTGCAATATGCATGTGAATGGCCTAAGTCATGATTATGACCCAAAGTCAAAGATATTAATGTATGTGAAGTCGCTGATATATAGACTTGCTCAACACGTGCGCGCACACACACACATGCACACACACATGCACAGAGAATGAAAGGTTTGTATGAGGAGAATTGGGGGCACTGGGTGTTCATGGGATTTAGCCTTTGGGAGATGCTACACACGGAGTGAGTGTGGGAGACACAGCTACTTTGCCCTTGTGTTACACCATATGTGAGCTATTTTGGGGCCAGATAACTCTACTCCCCTAGGGGCCAGGGTGCAGGTCGCCCTCCCCCCGGTCCCGCTTCCCAGGACCAAGCCCAGTGTATGTGAACGAGAGCTCACTCAAAATACAGTACTCAGTGGGCCAAGAGATATCAAATAATCAAAATCCTAGATTGCATAATGTGTACTTACAGTATACCATAATATATTAACATTACCTCTTCTTCTTCCTCTCCATACCGCCTGAAAACACCTGTGCTCTATGTGTCTATCATAAATAAATTCTGCTTTTTATTTCATGTTTTGTTATTTTTCATCTTTGTAATGTTGACTTTTTTAAATGTACATCTATTTTGTAACAAAACAAGAAGTAAATCAAAAACTCAAACTATGGAGATGCTAATGGAGACTAAGAACCAGTGAAAATATGAGTAGATGTCCCTGTGCTTTTTTATATATCAAGAATAGGAGAGCACCAGTCGAGCTGATTTTGGGCAACCTTAATCATCAACAGATCCCTCAGGGGAAACATTACAGTACCTAGAGCTGTTTAAGCCAGCTATGCTAACTTCAACCTCATCTCAGGTCTCTTCTTCCACCTGATGCCAAACAAATGGCATCACAGCCAACTGGATTTTTTTTTTTGCCCCTAACCGTCGTTGGGGTTGTAGGTGCCCCCTTTCCCATGTGACAAGCCCAGGTTCCAGAGTAGTTGAGGCAAACTCCTGTCGCCACAGCTGACAGAATCCAGCTGCTCTCCCATCTCTGGCTCTAAATGTCTTTCTGTGGACAACTGTGAAGAGTGGAGGGATCAAAAAGGGGGTTAAAAGTGCTGCTCTATGTATGTGAAATCCTACACTCTTCCCAGGAGCCACCTGGACAGACTTGATGTTTTTGCACCATCTCCTTTTTTCATGCTCTGGCCACTCCTAGCCACTGTCATGTAACTTGTGTTTGAACGTCACATACATGTCACTACAGGAAAAAAAAATCTGAAAACCAGATATGACCAAAAACAAGGTAAAATGTTGCCAGTACAAAAAAAAAGAAATCTGTTTTTTGTCCTCAAAACCTTCAAGTATCATTGGACGTTTTCAGCAAACCACAATACATGACTTGCTGGAAACTGGGAATGAGGAGAAATGATGCAATCCATACTTTAACCCAAACTGTTCACATTGACTGGTGAGACAGTGTGTCTGCGCATGTGGGTGAATGTGTGATTGTGTGATGGTGAGCATGTGGGTGGCAGGGTGAATGGGTGATCTCCGAGAGTCAGTCAGGAAAGTCCCAGAGAGGATTGGTGTGAGAATCTCTCTCCTTTCTCCTTGTCTGGCACATAAATCCTCAGAGTCCAGGGAGGGCGGCCATGTTGTGAGTTCATGGTCAGCCCATATCCTCCTTTATCTCTCCTCCTTACTCATTTTTTTTGTCTCTTTCCCTCTCTTTTTCCAAGCAGTAGTCTCTCTAAAGGTGAGGTCAAAAATTCCTTTCCCTCCTTTCCTCATAAGAAACATTCATGTCCATAAATCTGTGTGTCCCAAAGAAAAAAACAAGCTGTGCATCTGTCTAATTTTCCGATCCCACGACACTCAGGTAGCAACATTGGGGGAAAGAAGAGATTGTTCTGTTTCCCGAAACTCCCAGAGAGCAGCAGCAGTGACAGCAGCAGGCTTCTCTCTGGCCCTCCACTCTACCTATCCGCACCAACTGTGACCAAATCAGACGGCCAGATATCAGCAAAACTTGGAGAAAGAAAAAAATAGTGACAAAACATCAGAGAAGAGGAGGTGGTCTTGATAGGGTGAGAGAGACAGAGGAAGAGAGCGTTTGTTTATGGGCACGCCGGCAGTGCCGGCCACAACCGAAAACCTGCTCTGCCCGGGGACTGTTCCAGTTTGTCTCTCGCTTTTCAAAGTTCCACCTCAGACTTTGTAGTAGATGTTAGCCGGGCTTTGAGGCGGCATCTCCTGAACGATGTAGACCGGGTGGCCGTAATCGCCGCTGACCTTCTCGTAATGCGGACAGAAGACGCTGTCGGCTGTCCTGAGCGGGATGATGATGTCGCTGGGCTCCGAGCCGTTATTGTTCCCGCCGCCTCCGCTCCGTTTGGGCGTGGCCAGGGTGCTTAGCGAAAGCGTGGCAGCGTGCTGTGGTGAGTGCTTGCGGTGCCGCCGCCGGTACTTTAGCAATAGCAAGACCAGCATGATGATGATGATGATGAATATGACGCTGCCCGAAGCGATGCCAACGAAGATGGCAACGTCAGAGCCGATGATGCTGGTGGTCTTTCCGCCGCTATTGTTGTCGTTGCTTTCTCTGGGTGCCACATCTGGGAGAAAGGGGGATGCAAAAGTAAATAAAACGACAAAGTGAGTGCTGCAATTTTCCATTTACAACCTGGAATATGCACAAAATGAACAAGTTTGTATGATAGTCTGTCTGAATGTGGCTGTTTTTATAAGTGGCCACATTCAAAGGTGAGGTAGGCAAGCAGTCACAGTGACAGATGCAGCTGTCCATTTCTGATTTCAGAGAGTTGTGTTGTAAGGGTCGCAGCTCCCTGATACTTTAGCGTAAAGAAAGGAAGGTGAAGCAGTGTTTTCTTTTCTCAGTCTTCCTGTTTTTCCCTTCTTCCGTTCCCCATCTTTTCATCATGTCACAGTAAAGTTATACATCACTGTGACTGAGAGTGAAACCTGCCCATAAAAGGCTTTTGCACAAAGTCCATGTCAGTCTGTGGGTATTCATATTCTGTTGGCTAAAACTTTCAAATTAGGGCATAGCCTCTATAGGATAGTACAGGAGATGCGTGCAAAAGCACTTATATCAAATGAATTTCAAGAGACAGATAAAGTGACTTCATTTAGGGAAGAAACTAAGACAGAAATGTTAAAGGTTATCATGAGACATTAATTATGGAGTGGCTCCCAGCAATGGACACTGGTTCACATCTAACACGCAGACATGTGAGGCCGTTTGTTCCCTGAGCAGGATGGCTGTCTGATGCTGTTCAGGGCCTTCTGCTCTGGTTGGGGGAGTGGACATGGGACGGCAGCCCAGAGTAAGGACCCTTCCCTTGTTTTACAAGGTGGATTATGCTACCTTGGAAGCTCTGCCCATAGTGCCCATATGCTCTGTGATGCTGTGATGGTTAGATGAGATGTAAGAAAAGCACAAGTGAGGACAGGAATACAAAGAAAACAAGATTCTAATGTCTGCAAATAAAAAAAACAAAAACAAAAAAGTGCCAGTGTGATTTAAAAGGCAGGATGGCAGATCTGCATGCTCGATGTCAGATTTGGACGTGAAAATAGAAAGTGTCAGGCCAGGCCGCACCCACAGTGAACCAGGACACAGGGGGAAGGACGTGAGTACTGTTTATATAGGTCAGCTTGTTTTTGTTCTCAGGCCCTTCCTGTTTTCTTTTTTTGTGAACAGAGCTCATTGCGGAAATTGCTGTTCTGATTGTGTTCTTGTGAAATTTTTCAAATATAATATAATGGCTGAAGTAAGAACGGTCTGCACGTCGCTCCAGTGCAGAGACAAGTGTGTGTTTCTGCTGAGAGCAGGTCATTAAAAGGATGGCTGACAGCGATCAGATCATTTTCCTGAAAATGTCACTTAAGAGGTGGGTTAAGGCTGGAATGGAGCCAGTGTGCAGATACCTTATAAGTCCTTGAGAGGCCAGAGATGCCTATCAGTTTTATGGGCAACATTCAATTACAGGCTGATGAATCATTGACCTTCCTTTCTTACGCACACATGCACACACACCCACACCTCAGTGCCTCTCGCAACCAAATGCACCCTTACTTAATGCAGTCTGCTGAAAAATTGTGCATCCAAATACCAAATTGTTTGAATAAATCCTCCACTCAATTACCAGGATTACCCAGGATGCGAAATCAGAACAGGAGATCTCACCTGGTTTCTCCAGCACCTCGTTGGGGTTGTAGGTGTCCTTGCCGTCTGAGTGCCGGGGAGGGTAGGGTACTCTGGTGGGGTTATCTTTGGGTGAAATAGGGTCAGAGGGATCTGAAAAAATAGCAAATAAGACATACAGGAATTAATGAGAAGTTATTTTTCACAGTGGTGCAGTATCTGTTCCACGTTAAGGTTCCAATTATTCTAAGTCAACAGGGCACATTCCCCCTGGTTTTCATGTGCCAGTGTTTTGTCTCAGGCACCAACAAACCAGGAAGCCTGAAATAGACTGTCAGCAGAAATACAAAAGCAATTTTGTACAAAAATTAAACCAAAATTTGTGTAAAAATCATAATTTTCAAAGATGCCTACTTAATTTGTCCAACTTGTCGTAATTTCTTCAGCCTCAACTGGGCTCAGCTAAACCTGAGATGCATTTTTACAACAAAGCATTGCCATGGATTTTCCCCTCAAACAATACAGTCACCCTTGACTTTACAGCTGCTTTAGACAGAAGGAACAGAAAAAGCAACCACTCACTCTTTCAATGTATGGGCAGGCATGTGAGTATTGTACCAAAACAGACTTAACAGAACACGTGCTCGTCAATTAATTCATAAAATCTCAAAAAGAGATTTCCTCCAGGCTTCCTTGAAAACCAAAAATGTGTCTAAGAAGACAATTTGGAAAAACTCATGAACTTCTATCTCATAATGCAGCAACAGTTTCACTTGTATTCGAACCATACTTAATAGAACACTTCATATAATAACTGTGAGCAGCCACTATCAATGGTAGATCTAATGTTCAGTGGTATTAATCAGCAAAACCAATCTCCAGGCCTGTTCAGCCCCTGTTCTTGTCTACCTCAGATCAGCGACCGCTTCAATCAATGGCCTGACCTTGAGCAGTTCTCAATAGCACTGAGGCTGGTGTTGACAGGAGGGCCAACCCAAAGAAATTACCAATCTGGGTGGCACCTGGGTAAAAGGTTTATGAATAATAATCACTGCATTTAAGAACAGGGTCTCCACTATCTGGTGAGACAGTGTATGGGGTCTGCTGTGAATGTGTAGTCTTAAATGCCACTTAGGGACAGTGGCTCTGCAGGTGCCACACATGCAAGGTCATGGATCATGAGCATGATGAGTTAATGTGCATCAAAACTTGGCCTGCATGTGTGGAGAACCTTCTAGCTGGAAGAGAATATATCAGCAGATGTTTCCAGTGTGCGTGCAATGTACACACTTGGGTGTGAGTGTAGTGTATGTGTGTACGTTTCAGTGCGTTAGGGCTTCCGCTAAATTAGCCCCCACCCCCACCCCTGCAGCCCCAGGTGTAATGGAGATGACGGAGCTGTCTCTTATGACCTTATTAGGGAAATCACACCATTTGCACAAAGTATGAGTGCTGCATTGTGGCCTCATATCTCTGCAAGCACTCACAATTATGATTCCATAAATCAAAACTTACTTTGTCCCACTTTCATGATTATTTTCATGGACTTGGTTTTGCACACGCCGCCCTCTTGGTTGTCGATGCCCTCCATTGTGCCGTTTGAAGTAGCTGAAGCAAGACGAGACAGAGAAGGGACAAGGTTAGGATTGACTGTTGCCGTCGCCTTTTACACAGTCTGATCGAGGCAGTAACATCGCACCTATATTCCAGCTTGCTGTGGTTAAAAAGCATGAACGCAAAATGGCTGTGCGTCTGTGTGTGTGTATGTGTGTGTGTGTGTGGGGGGGGGCAGCAATAACACAGCAGAGGTGGGGTCACAGAGCTGGACTGACATGGGACAGACGCCAATGCTGTTGTGTTAAAGTCACGCCTCTGATATCTTATCTTAAATCCCACACTGAGGTTGGTTCCGTTTGAATACACAAAACCAGCATATAGGGGTCTTCTTCACAGCAATACAGCGGGATGAAAAGGAGCTGCTCTAAGTATCTGGTACAAAAAAATGATGTGCTAGGAAAATTGTGCCGCCATATATGCCCGAAGCCTATCTCCGAAAAACAGCCAGTTCCCAAAGACAACAGACGTGCTAAAAGCTGTCTGCCAAGGGAAGGATGTGACTCATACCCTCTTTAATAAAACCACAATTCACCCGTTCATCACCTCAGCCGTTCCACTCCGGCAGTATATTTCACATCCCCAAAGTCAATTAGCTTGAGTAATTGTGACTGTAATATCTCTAACTGCGCTGACGGGCAGTTAAGGGATGTAAGGGGGAAGGGAGAGACAGAGAGAAGGGGACAACAACGACGGCTGCGATGACAGTGGCCATCTTGGAAAGCAACTAATGACATTCCAGAGAGTGGTAGCCAGTTATTGAAGAACACACTTTAGATTTTAAAAGCTGTGAAATATTCAGATCTAGCCCACCTTGCTACTAAAGAAGGAGAGAAATGCTGACAACATGAGAAAATATTCTGGGATTGAACAGGTGGGGATTGAGGAATAAGCACTTTAGCAGCGGCAGTGAAATTAAGGGAACAGAGGGTAGTGTAAGCCCTTAGATGAAAAGAGCTTAAAGGATCGGAAAAAAATATTTGAACAAGGGAGAAATCAGAAGTGCACCACTAAACACTGTGTTTAAGGGCCAGGAGCAGATGTTGAGAGGGAATCTGGTGGGGCGGTGCAAGACATACCACATGAGAAAGGATGCCATATGGAAAACTGAACTTTTGATTTAATAGGTCTTTACTTGTTTTAAACGTGTGGCCCCCCACACACAGACAAGGCGAAGGTCAGAACAAGCTGCCCCATCCAGGCTTAATCAGCCTGATGTTTTCAAGCCCGTCTGAACTCGTCTGCTATAATGTGTGCTGCCCCCGGAGGCCGACGTGCAGGACTGCAACTCGCTTGTGTCCTGAACGGGACAGGGAATGGGCAAAGCAGTCAAAGCAGGAGGGAGGGAGGGAGGAGGGGGGGATGGGAAGGTGGGGGTGGTAGGGGCTTGTGGTCTATCAGGTCGGTAACACAGAGGCTAACGAGCTGCCAGGGCTTAGTGGCTTGGCTTCCCGCCAGCGCACAGTGGCCCACATTCGCTGTGACTGCTCCCACCACAACCAGCCCCCCCTGCGCTTCCTCTTCGGCCTATCCTCCTCATTCCCCTCTCTTGAACACCCCATCACCCCCCATTTCCTCCTCTCTACAGCGGCCGTCACCTTCTTCCTTAAACACTTTACCTGGTGAACATGTTCGCCACCCCGGTGCGCCCCCACCCACCCACCCAATTCCTCTTCCATCACCTGCAAGAGAATTGAAAGGCAGGTGCTTTGTGAGGCCCCCGACTGAAATTGCTCTGAAAGTAAGCTGTGAATAGTTTGCCACTTCTCCCTTTTGTTAATTTTAGGCTTTCTTCCTTTTTCGTCCGATATGAATCCCCTTGCTACCCTGAGATGGTGATGGGAGTGGACACAAAGAGCATGTTAACAAGGACCCCCCCACCCCCCACCCCTCCTCACCCTCCACCTCGCCTCCTCTCTCCCCCCTGCTTCTTTCTTCAGTTGACCTATGGCTTTCCAGTGGAGACTGAAAAGCACATTACAGACAAAGCTCCTTAAAGGCTTGTTCTCCTGTGGCTCATGTGTGTACGCAGATGTGCCCGCCTGTGTTCCTTTCCTAAACTTGGTAGTGCAACACACACCAATACTACAATCCAGCAAGGTATCATTAACCATCTTAACACTGTTTACTTTTCTGAGCAATTGGCACAGTGTTTGTGCATTTGTGTCACACCTCACTTGTGCTTTGAGAGAGCAGATTTCTCTGGGTGTGAAGGACAGTGACCTGCACAGAAGGTTATTTGGGTCTCATATGGCACACCTTTTGCCCCTTTCTTTTCCTTTGCCCTCTTAAACTGTTTGACACATTGACACTGAACTAGAATGAAGATGAAGAAAACAGAAACATTGTTCTTGTCAAGCCTCGGAAAGGAGGAACATTTTTTCAAACCTAAATTTTCCTTGACATTTAAAACAATTTAGGAAACATCCGTCAACCTGGAGTCATCTGAAAAATTCCAATTTTAATTCCCTTAAAATGTCCAGCAAAAACACCCACTCTCTATGTGAAGACTGCAGTCCAGGCAGGCCTGACTTGGATGTAAACACAATTTGAGTCAAATCTGCTCAAGCTGCCTGAATGACTTGGCCCTCCTCAGCCAGCCCTGCCAGACGAGGCCGGACTGGACCAGCTGACAGGCTAGCTGGCTAGAGGTAACTAGCTAATCCGTAACGCTGAAGGACTGAAGGAACATGGTAGGAGGAGAGGGGTGTGTGTGTGTGTGTGTGTGTGGGGGGGTGTCATACAAGACCCTCACAAATAGATTTGATCAGCAGCTACCACTGGCTGTACAGCAGCTAGATAATAGACAGGGAGGAATGAATAGGTAGGGGAGTACTATAGGAACAAAGGAGAATAAATTGCAAGATCAACCTTACCACTCTGGCTTGTGTGTGACCTTCTGCGAGTACACAAGGAAACCATGGAGAAAGAGAACAAGAAGACGAGCTACATTTTCACTGTGAATTGCAGAGCCTATCCCCTAGCTGGGATTGAGAAAATCAGGTTTCACATAGAGACGGGAAGAAGAAGAAAAATCACACAGTGCACACACATGCGCACAAGTCACATGTAGCCCCGAACAAATGGTAGACAGGTGTCAAAGAAAAGTCCTCTCAGCCTGTGTTGGTATTTGTTCAAGCTACCTATAAAATTAGCACCAGCATACGAGCACGCAGCACTCTGACCACAGTCCCACCTCCCCACCCCTACTAAACACACCACCCCCCACCCTCTCACCCTTCTTAACCTAATTTACCCTCTTAACTGAATTTTCTCCTGTTTATCAAATCAAGAGAGTGGGAAATCACCCTGTGTTAAACCAGACAGTCAATTGTGAGGTGCCATCCAGATAAAGACTGTTTCCTCCTCTCTCCTAATGTACTGTACCCAGCAGAACTACAGAGAAGTGGGCTAGCATTTAGTTGAGTTTTGGACTTGCACTTTAGCTAAAGAGTGTGTTTAATGGCATTGTTGTCATTAAGGGCATTTCAAATTGAACTTTTGAGCATTTTGCTATGTATTACTACATAATACTTGACATCACCTTAAGATGAAAAGTGAACTATCTGTTTTCCAGTGTGCACAGCTTAGTAAAAACTTGGGGAAAAAATTACACTTTGCTACGATTGCTAGATATGGTGGCTATTACTGATACATATACACACTGCACTGCTGAAAGATGCTGTGCTCACCACTGAACTTTCTGATAAGTACACAAGTCCATTCTTTATTTCCATCTAAGTTCAAGAAAAGTGGTTTCATTACAATTTAAAATTTCAAATGTTGAAAAAAATCCACTTGTTGAAACATTATCTACCTCTGATTCATCCTGCCATCCATTTTCATGATAATGATGCCATCACCGATTTAATGCAATGAAGCTGGCTCAAAGGAGTGAATGAAGAAGCAATGGTTTCAATCAGACAGAAACCTGAAAGCACATTTCAAATTCATGTCAAGTTTAATGAGGGAAATGTTTCCCCCCCATGAGGCTCACACTAGATTCACAAGAGTTTCTGTTGTGACTAAAGCAAAAGGTGATTAAGGTCTTGATGAAATTTCACTGTGCATCCCTGCTCTGACTGTGAATTCTGCCTCGTCCTTCTTGTGCCCTCTTTAGCTCATCCTTGCCCCTCCCTCTCTCTTTAGCTCCCTTTCCTTTTGCCTCTGTCTCTGTCCTTCCCCTGCCTTCCTTAGCTCCCTTTTGTTTTCGTCACTATCTCTGCCCCTTTTCTCTCCTCATTCAGCCCTCTCTCCTCAGTCTCTCTCTACTTTCCTCAGCCTCCCTCAGCCCCTCTCCCTCTCTCTCCCTCTTTAGCTCACATAATCATCTAGCTCACTAGGTTCTCGACTGCAGGCCATGCTGCCACAAACAATCACGTCAAACTCATCTGCTCTCAACTGGAGCAGCATTGTACATGGCACACAGAAACACAGACACACACACGTGAGTACACAAACACAAAAACATTCACACGTGCACTTTAAAGCTGCTCCCTCTATGCATTAAAGCAAATACAAGAAGAACATGGAGGGCTGTGCACACAGTCACACACACCTACACACATACTGTACTAAGCAAGCCATGAAGCACACACTAGCATTGGATTAGCATTAGCAATGACTATTTCAGCTGCACAGGAAATAGATCTGCCCACTTGCCAATCTTTCCTACTGGGTAGTACAGGATGACACAGACAGAAGCTGAGGCCTTTTGTCACAGCTGATTCTAAAAGGGTATTTTTGAGCTGGGGGTTTAGCATGCCCATCAAATCTAGGTCTAGTCTTGGCATAATACTCAACACAAGGCAGTGCTAATCCAATTGGTTGAGTCTGAGATCTGCAGCATTGATGTGGGGGGCTTGGCAATTGTGAGAAGAAATGGAGGATTAAACGCATGTTAATTAATTACATATCGAATGCTCACTCTGAAAGGCTAATGAAATCCTCACTGTGGACTTTCTGAGGCTATGTCGCACTCCGATGGATCTTGGACAACACAGCTGCAGGGAAGGCACAGGCTCGGACAAACACACACAGAGATGAAGAAGCTTACATTCGTGCTTTCAGGATCTTGCACAGGGCAAGTCAAGCCCTGGTATCTACTAATCCTAACACCTTTTTCACCCAAGACAAACACAGTGTGACTCCACCTACACACACCTCTGAGCACTCCTACTCCTGGTGACTACCCATGCAAAGCTGGAGCTTCTCCAAGCAGCCAATTAAAAAAAGGAACAGCACTGAGTTAACATCATAGCGGCGGGCTGTTAAAGCTGCAGAACTGGGACTAGAGCTAGTCAAGAAGCAATTAATGGCAAAAACGTGACACACTCCAATGGAGAAACAGCTCCATCTCACACCTCTTTGGCATCGAACTAGCATTTTAGGTTATTGTGAGGGGAGGTGGAGCAGTGGGATGGGGGTTGAAGGAGTGGGGATGGAGTCAGGGGAGGAGGGGAATTTGCAAGAACTGCAAAATTGGATTTTCCAGACCCTCTTTTTAAAGTTCCAACTTGAACCACCTCACCACTCTTAGTGTTCCAACTTGTTGACTCAGCAGGGTGATGAAGAGGAGGAGCTTTGGCATGAGAGGGTGAGAAACTGAATATTCCTGTCTGCTCGAGCTGTGGTGGAGAGCCACAGATAGAAATGTATGGACTGAAACAGTGAGGAGGACTGCTGATGTCGCTGGGTGCTTGTGCTGGTACAGCTGTGTGTGCACAGATCCAAGCTGCAGCTGAAACCTCCTGAGGGAAAATGTGTGTGTGCTGTGCATGTTTATCCTCGCACATGTACATGCATGTATCTACCCGTCTGTCCACATTACATGCACGTGTATATGTACCTGCACGCGCTTATCAACCATGTTCTTCATTAACCTGAGCTTAAACCCATCTCTGGGATTCTGTTCCCCTACACTGCAATCACATTCAGTGGCTGGGTTCCCAAACAGAACATGGGGAGAAAGGGGGGAAGTAAACATCGGCATCAGCTCATCAATAATTAACTGCTGCATTTGGGTGGAGAGAGCCGAAGAGGAGATGAGGGGAGGCTGATTGTGTCTGTGTCTCTTCAGTCTGAAGTCTTTGTAGTCCCTGAGCTCACACACAAACCACATCTAAAGCTCTGTTGTTCTTCTGCGGGTGAGAAATCTCATCCCAGTGTATGCTTGCACAGACATACCTGTGGAGTCCAGTCTGGTATTCTCATATAGCTTATTTGCCACCAAACCTAATATATAAAAGCTAATATATTAAAAGCTAAAAAAAAAATGCAGTGTTACTTACGAGCCCCTGAAGCATTTAACCTGCTTTATTTCCAGCCACATACTGTAGGTGTCTCACCGGCAAGACCGCAAATAAGCTGTTAGACTCTAACACTGCAGGACATGACCCATCATGCAAACATCCTGCGGCTGTGACACATTAGTGACAGAGCAGCCACTTTTGCCTGTTAGGTTTTAAATGAACTGAGTGAGCATATTGTGTTGGTGAAATTGCATTTATGAAACAGCTGCTTAACAGATCTCTCTGTGGACTTCTGAGTACTCTGAGGCACCGAAGAAAAATTCAATTCATCGGACCCAGCTAATGCGGGCAGTTTAAAGAAGGATTTCCACAGTGTAGTGCAATTAGTTGTTACCTTCCATTTTTGATTTGCAAAATTTGATCCAGTTAGGATAAGATGCAGGATTTCTGGCTCTTCTTCCCCCCTTACTTCACTCTCCTTTCTTCCCCTTCCTTCGACTCACTCAGAAATATGGCCTTCCCCTACTGTGACAGCTCACAGATGGCTGTGGCAGAGCCTCACAGATGGCCCTATCTGCGGCACAACCCCCCATCATTGCGCAGATGGTTCAGTCCACCTCCAATGTTTCAAACCGGGGGGCCGTCACTAAACCCCATCAGAACTTCCTCCCAGGATGGCAGTGGTACATCACAGGTAATCAGCAAAGGGGAGTGGCCACACCTGCGCCATGGGACTGGATCGTGAATTACTTCACTGCCACAAGGCCTGAGGGTGATTCTGAAGAGCATGAGCTGCACAGGGTCACATTGTTGTGGAGCTTTAAGGTTCCAGTGTGCTTTCATCAAAGTAGGTGACAAAATGTAAGGTATACATGCACATGAGGAGAGCAAAAGTGACTGACCTTTGGCATAAACTATTACCACATTAGAATAAACTCCAGTGTAGCTGTATGGGAGCATGGTGGTGTAACACTTCACCCACTCTATCTGACAAGTTATTGACATGAAGAAGAAGAATGCACACCCCTCGATAAACTCAAGGAACACACCAACAGCTGGTTTTTCAAACTTGATGAACTGTTTCAGGCAGTTTCACCCCTTAAATTATGCAAGGCCTAATTTATGATCCCTTCAGGGACGGAATGAAAAAGTACTTACAGATGATGTAGTAGTCATTCCCTCTAAAGAATTCAAGGCCCCAGAGATTTGGGCTGAACTCCTGAAACTTGAGGGTGAACTTGACGTCCTGGTCAGGCTTCACGCAGTTGAGGAGCAGCGTGTTGGCCTTGGTGATGGTACAGCTCTCCATCAGCTCCCTGGGCACCAGGTACACTTTGTAATACTCCACGCCGTCACTCACACCGCCATCCATGCGGGGGCACACAATGTCCAATTTATCCCCGATCTGGGGGTACAATACCACGCCATGGCCTGGCACAAATCTGAAAAGAGAAGTAAGAAGGATATTAGTTACCTGCAGGAACACTGATAATTAGGCATTCTTTATGTGTTTGCCATTGAGTCTCTCCATATCTTGCAAAAACAGAGAATTCTGCTTAATTATTGATGTAGCATGTGTCCATTATTTTTCTATGATGAAGGGTAATGGTGGAATGTGTGTATGTGTGTGTGTGTGTGTGTGTGTATAGATGTCGGGGTGGGGCAAATTGACCCCATTATTTGATGATAAAATCAGAGCTTTCTTCAGTGTTTTGGCAACAGTGGAAAGAGTGAATATCTAACCGGATAAATGAACAGAGGTGCCGTGCTTGCCAGACGCAGGGGAAATCAGAACGATGTTAGCATACAAAACATAAAATTAACAATCAATAAAAAACGCGATTGGTCCATTCACAACATCAGGAGCAGTAGCAGCAGTGCGTGCACACACACACAGACACAGACACACACGCACACACAGAACCAGAGAGCCTGCAGGGGTTTGTCTGGGAGAGTAGTTGAATTTCCCTAAATTCTTCCCAAAAGTAAAATAATGTTGCCATTTAGTCTCTGAGTACTGAGAGCCCCTGCAGCATTCCTGTGATTGCACATGCTCTCGCACACACATTCACAGCTGGAGCTCGAGTTAGAGGTGAAACCTTGTATTTAGCTGCTAAATGAATTTGCCCCACGCTTGAATGCAATTTGAAATGTTAACCATGGACACCCGGGAGGCTTTTAATGGTATACAGTGAATACTGATATGAGCAAATAGACAGGAGTGCAAATACTGACTAATGAAGATGATGGAAACATCGAGCAGGATTTAGGTTTAATATGTCGACCATATACATATGACTGACATATATATATGGTAGTGTGTGTGTAGATTCAGATAGAAAACTGTCTCTCTACCCACATGAGCTAGAACTGTTGAAACAGTAAGTTGAAAAATTAATCTGCATGATTTTTTTATGCACAAATGCTGAAAATTACCTTGTTCCACCTCAAAGTTGTGATCATTGATGCTTTTCTTTATTTTCATATATTCAACAAAAAGTAAAAGTCATGTTATAGCTCCAGTAAACTTATTTTAGGGAATTTACTGGTTCAAGTGCTGCAATAACAATTTTCTGTCAGTTTGCTTTTGGAGTTAATCGATCAGTCCATAAAATGTCAGAATATGCTGAAAAATGACCGTCACAGCTTTGCTGAACGGAAGGTGATATCTTCAAATTGCTTATTTTGTCTGAACAACAGTTTAAACCCAAAGATATTCTGTTTACAATTTTATAAATGACAATTATAAATAAGGTTGGAAATACTTACATATGAGTTGCTGGAACACAATGTAATAATTTATTGTTTTATTATATTATATTATATTATATTATATTATATTATATTATATTATATTATATTATATTATACATTATTAATAAACGATCACTATTGACTACTTTAGTTTCCTTTGTCATTCAGTTCTTCTTCCCTCTTTTTTCTTGCTCAGCGGTGGTATAGTGCATGCACTGACAGACACAGGGAGAGAGAGAGAAGGGAATGTATGCAAGATTGCACTGTAGCACCATCTGGCATCATCTTGAGTGTGTGTGTGTCTGAGGGAGGGAGTGGATGGAGGGAAATGTAGCACAGATCGGGGGGGGCATTCATAGAAAAGCCTCGGGGGCTTCACTTCTACTCAGATGCTGCGGAGCTGCATGTGTATGCATTAACCTTGTGTGTGTGTGTGAGCATGGTTGGAAGCACTCATTCATGTGTGCAAGTGGGCACGTGTTTCCACAGGGGTGAAAGAATGTATTCATTTTCTGCTTATTTTCTGTATTCTGGTGCCTCTGTCCTCCTACAACAGGCACTTTCAGAGTTCCAACATAAAACTCAAACTCAACTCAAAACTCAGCTCAATCCTGTGTGTGTGTGTGTGTGTTTGCACAAAGGTTGAAAGGATTGGGAACCAGTTAGGCTGGCTCCACTCAAAGATCAAACATATTAACATAACACATTAACATGTTTACCTGCACACAGTAGGAAATGTATATGAACTGATGGTTTTAGGTACATTTATGAGCTGGAACTACCCATGCTGCACAGACATACTGGAAAAACTGGATCGACCACAAATTGTTGTCTTTATATTTCTGTTCAGAGGACGATGGAGGCGAGCTGCCGCTAATGTCCTAAATCCTGCTGCACGCTTTACCAACTGCTCTGACATTAATAATAATCTTCTCATCTGAGCCACAGAAAGAAAGAAAATACCACATTTACTAAAGAGTATTCTGTTAACATTCAGATAGCTCGAAGTAACTCCAGGTTAAGTTTTGGGGAATAAATCCTGCATCAAAAATTATACTTTTTTATATTATATATAATTATACTTTTATACTATAAAATCTCGACTGAAGGAAATTATTCAAAATGTCTCAACACAACCCACTCCACTCACATGGAACGGACCCACATCTCCAGTACATATTCACACAAAGTGAACCATATTTTCTGGCAACGGCATCACAAAGTTAATGCACAGAACCCACACAAGCAGACAAACCTGAAGAGCTTGAGGAAATGTTCCTCTCACAAGTTGCTCTTCCTCTCTTCTGTGACAGAGCTTCAGTATCAGGACAGCTGTTCTGTCTTTACAATTCTAAATCTGAGTGAGACGTGCCTCACAAAACACACGCCGCCCCCTCTATTACGCTCTTGTGTTGTAGCCAGCTGATTTACAGCAAAGTGCTCTATAATGGATGCATTCAATAAATGCTGACCTGGCGGAATCCAACTGTTTGAATGAGGGTTTAAAGATAAGCTGCCAAGAGGCTGATTAAGGGCAAATAAGAACAATGCTGGATTGTGCCACAGGGGAAACCAACGCACTGAAGAAACATTGGCGAGCATCGTGGGGAGAGACGTCATGGATACAGAAACACTGAGTCGCAGCCGCCTCCACCCCTGCTCCTGTTTTGTGATGGTTAAATGCATGTGTCCGATGGCAGACACCTGGCCCAATGGCCGCCATTAGCACAAAACACCAGGTGCAAGAGGTCACACAGACTGAGGAGCCTGACACAACGGCTGCAGGAAGAGGAAGGACGACTAGAGGGAGGGAAGGAGGACAGGGGGGTATAAAACAAGTAAAAGCTTGCCCCACCATCTCATGACTGTAAATGCATGCAGGCCCCCCACCTTGCTTTACAGCCGAGTCCTTCACGCCTCCTGTTTCCCAGCCCTCCTCCTCCTCAGCACGCATCATGTGTTACTCTTAAAAACAGTAGGCAGAAGGACTACACAACTGAAACCTGTTTCACCCGCTGTCCAGCAGGGACATAAATCTTTGGAAACTTAGGGTCAGATTCATTACGAGGGCCTCACAACCATAAAGAAGCTGTTTAGTTTTCATTGAGATGAATGTTGAATAAAAATGTGTGAGGCTGTGTGTGTTGCAGTCACAAAAGTAAAAAGCATTTGGGTGTGAAGATGTGAAAAAAGATAGTCAAAACAAGGATTCTATCTGATTTAAAAAGGCAACTCTTCAACTCCTCTATCAACTCTTTCAGAACACAGATGTTCATATTCTGAAGCGGGGTGCATGTTAGTTGTATTATAGCTTAGAGAGGAAGATGAATCAATAGTTCATTAAGTACATTTTAATAATTTAAGTCATTTTTCAAGCAAAATCAGGTTTTCAGCTCGTCACAGTGTGAGTGCAGCGGGTTCGCCCAAAACACTCGGTTGGAGCATTTAATGTTAATTTTGTCATATTCCAGGTGTCAAACATGTGGGCATGGTTCTGAGGAGCTGCCATTTCTTAAAAATAAATCAATACAAACAAAACGAACATGACCTGCTACTGGGATTTCTTGTTTCAGTTTTCTGTCGTGTCACACACCATTCGTTCTTCCTCATAAGGGACACACTTGTAGAAAATCATCCTGCAGGATTTCAAATGGAGGAGGTGACGAGGGAGAGAGAAGTAAAGCAAAGGACAGAGAAACATGAAGTCGCACTTTCCTGATCTGTGTTTGTCCCTCTGACTGCCCCCCTCTACAAACACAGCAGGAGAAACTGAGACGTCGGCCGCGCTCCTCTCATCCCTGACCATTTGCTGGAGAGGTGACGACGGCCGCAGCGATAGTGGCTGTCCACGAGGGCCTGCCTTTAATTTTATTAGCACCGGGTTCAAGAAGGAAGCAGTTAAAAGTTACCAGACAGCAGCACACGGAGGGGAAACAGTCTTTTTCTATGAAACACAGAGCTGTATATTTTAGGCTGAGGGCGCTTTAAAAAACTGATGAAAAAAATGATACGAGTGCAGTCTCTCCTATTCACGTCAAAAACACAGCTGACGCAGCCGCACAGGTGGGTGACTTCTGCTGTGACGTGCTTTTTTCTTGTTTATCTAGGAACCACCACTGTTCACCTTTACGTGTGGGACCTTTTTCAGTTTGTTTGTGTGCGTGTGTGTTTTTTTAAAAAAAGGAGAAGGAAAAGGAAAAAGAGGAGGAGGGCTATAGCCCGACATCCTGTAGGATCCTGCATCTGTCACAAGTAAAACTAAAACAAAATACAACAGAAAAGGTTATATTGGCTTTTCCTCCCCACATCCTCCTGTCGTGACGTCTTTAATTCCCCTCCCTCTGCGCTCTTTCACACTTTCTGTTCCATCCACTGGGATTGTGGGATTTCTGTGTGACAAACCAGTGCCCCCCGCCCCCCATCTCTCCATTCTCTCCTTTTGGTCCTGAAGTTAGGAGAAAACGGGGCAGGGGGGTATTTACTGCAGATCAAAACCAACTGTTTGACTCTGAATCCCAGCTGCAACCTAACGATTCATTCTAGCAGCAGACAAAGAGGCCAAGCCGGGGCAGAGGAAGGGTTAATCCACCCACAATTCTTTGGCAGCGCCCTGGCTTTCGCCCTCCATCGGCCGAGGGGACGAAGGTCTTTGCGCCGACCGTCCAATCCCCCCTGTTGTCCTCTCTGCATCTCTGTCTACGCTGCGTGCCTTCGGCCCTACCTTTCATCCTGTAATCCAGGCCTATGGGATCCAAGCGGGCCTAGACATAATTATCCTCCTCACCCTGAGGGGCCCCCACAAATTCTTCTCTCCCTCTCTGTTTCATTTCTCTCACTTTTTTCCTATTCTTTCCTCTACTGTTCTTTTATTACACAATCTCAATCATAAACTTTACTCCTGGTGGGAAACAGGGGGGGAAAAAACACGTCAACTTCTCTAACCCCGGAACAGTGAACTCTCTGTCCAACATGGCAGGATTTCACTTTCTGTCCTTCCATTTGCCCCCCTCACCGTGTTCCCGCTCAGTGTGGCTAAATTAAAACAACTGATCTCTGTCTCCTCTGGCTCCAGGAAGAACTGAAGAGAAAAGCAGCATAAGGGATTTGGGAAGAAGGGATGATTGGAGGAGGGAGGGCATCAGGACGACATTCAGCACGAGGCCTCATCAGTCATTCATGATGGACCTGCATCTCTATGCCCGACCCTTCTCTCCAACCCCCTGTCCCCCCCACCCCACATTCACAAAAGTACCCACTGAGGTGCACCCATCACTGCCTGGTCACAAAGGGCCTTTGGGTTCCTATGTAATCTCTTAATGAACTGCAGTGGAGGAGAGGGAGCGCTCCTTTTACATAAACCATGTAAAGCTGGCCTCTCTTTTGTTTCTCCCTCCCCACTACAAAATGGATTACCAGAAGAAGGAGGTGTGTGTGCTGTGATGTGACTTGTCTATGTGTGTGTGTGTGTGTGTGTGTTGGGGAGATTGGGGTGAGGGGGTGGGGGCTATTCTGTGTTTTTCTTGACAGTTTCATGCATAAGGGCAGTAAAGTGAAACAATAATGACATTTAATCGACACAGCCTCGGGCCCTGTGAAGGGATCTTTTTTTTCCTTCTTTTTTTTGTGATAAATGCACGCAACGTGATAAACACTTTGTCAACACCTACACTCACACAGAGTGAAGCAGAGAGAGAGAGACTGGCTATTTCTTTATCCTCTCCCCCAGCCCGCACACACAAAGGCATTAGACTGGCCCGGAGCCTTCACATTTCTAACATTCATCCTTCCTTGAATACTCAAAGAGGAGGACTAACACAAACTAAAGGAGAGGCGTGAAGGCTTGGTCTGCTGAGCATGCTGCTGACCTGCTGAATAAAGATATTTACGATTCCTGCTTCTCCGTTAGCGAGGAGGAATAACTGATACACAGGACCGAGGACACCCATCAAGCTGCGGAAAGGGGATCGTAAAAGTTGGGCGTTGTTTCTGCAGAACTTTGCTTTTACAGCACAAGATTTATCAAAGATGTATGTGCTGAGTGTAAAAAATTATTTACAATGTGATCTCAAAGTTTACGAAATTTCCTCATCAACATCTGCTCAATAATGAGTAATCAGGGAAATCACTAATAAAAAATAAGATTTGACCTGGTCAGAGTGCGTCATGTGAAATATTTTCAGTCATGAAAGAGCTGAGGCTCATTTCCACCAGAAAACTTTGACCTAAAGATGAATGTATAGTTTCTCATTCTGCCCCTTAAAAAAAAGCCAGTCTTTTCTTAAAAAGTGGAGAGGTGTCCGGGCACACAATGATATCACTCTCTGGCCTTTTATCTCTGAACTCCTCACCCAGACAGAACGCAAAGAATGCGCACATGCACAGCTAATTCCACAGAATGCCCGTTGCATTTGTGGCAGCACAGAGCTTGCTGCGCGCTCTGGGGGTGGACACGCTTTTTTTTTTCTTCTCTCCAAAAGCAAAAGCGACGCGCCAAGGAAAATTTGCAAGGACCCCAAAATGGAGAAGGTTTAATGCTCTGACTCCATGAGGAAGCCAGGCTATTTTCAAAGCACACAATAACTTATTGGGTGATCCATATATAGAAAGAGAAGGTTTTGCCAAAAAAACAAACTGAACGTCTGTACACAGCATGATATTTAAAAGGATAGTTTTTTCAGTGTTTATTACCTCTGGCAAGGTCAGCAGGCTTAAACAAAAAGTACTGAACTGATTTCCATCAAACCTGGTGGAAGGACAGGGCATCAGCCAGGGAACCGCCAGTTACATTTGTTATAAATAGCCTGGTACAGATCCAACAATTTTGTTTCGACTTTTCTTAACATTTCCCACATTTTATTACATTTTTCAGGAAATAATATAGATCTTAAAGTAGAAAAATCCACAGTGTTGAGATCTATGAGTTTGTATTGTTTAGTGCAGATGGTAATTATTTGGTAATTAACTTTGGATTATAAGAGCTGCTCAGACATGTAGGATTGTTTGGCCCCGTCAGACGTATAGCATCAAGTTCCCATGTGTCCTGCCACTTTGCATTGGCTTCAGAGTGACTCCAGCAAACATCTCCTGCTAAAACCTTTTCTGGGTGTCTTTCTCACCACATTCTCTCTATAGTAAGGTCAAATGGTTATTGGGTCTACAAAAGCAACTCAGAGACATTTAAGACGAAATACATATATTATAACTGTAACCTTGACTATTATGAACCTTCCTCTATGTCAAAATGAGGAGAATTTGGATGGCTGTGGCATTCAGGGGGCTAGAGAGTGAAAAACCAGAGATCAGTCCTACTGATATGTGAAATACATGGCATAACAGACAAACTAGGCCTGAGCGCGTGGCGGTGCACGCTACATTTTAATGTTCATTTTCTGCAGTTATAAGCCATGCAGCATAACGGGCTTTTCGCCATACCAGAGCAATTGAATTATTGAGTGACTTGGAGTTTGGCCGTGACTAAACGGCCACAAAGAGGTGCGCCCCCCGCCGGGCCGAGTCCGTGGGGTGCAGGGGAAGAGAAAGACACCTTTTTTATTTGAAGAAAAGACTTTCTTGGCCTGTAGGACTACGTCGAAGGCAAATGGATGGTCTTGAGTATCTTAGATCGGTGGATGCGATATAAGAACAATGGCAGGAAAACTGAATTGACTTATAGGGGGGTCACAGCTAACGTATTGCCCAAAAACATATACACACCGCTTATGGGGCATGCTGAACTCCACATTGAAACGCACCCAGCTCCACTGTTCAGACGCTTTATATTTAAGCGTCTGACAGCAGACAGAAACGCTTGTGAATGGTTGGAGGCGCACGGCGTTTAATTAAAGTTTTCATATCACTAACTACTCTTAAAAAAAAAAAAAAAACATTCCTCAATCAACTGCTTAATTCTTTCCGCGCAGAACGCGGGGTAGGGCAGCTGAGCAGAGAGGCCCGGTGGAGCGTGCCGCCAGCTCGGCACGTTAACGCACGACGAGGATTCACGTCTCATCTACTTCTCTCATAAATAGTATCTTCATTACGAAAGATGGAAAATACAATTCAGTATTTGATCCCGTGCAAACATGACTGGGCGATATTACACGGGCCTGCTAAGGAGCTAAACGTAGCCTCAAACGTCCGCTTTTATAAAATGCATTCGGACCTGTTACAAATATTAATTGTACTACGCCTAGCCGAAGTTCTTGTTGGCCGAGGAAGCGAAGCGTAACCTTTCTTTATTTTTTAAAAATCGCCTTACCCTGCGTACAACCAAGCTGAGCTACTATAAATATATATTCTTAAAAATACGCCGATAAACAACAAATTATAGGTGAATCGCACAAACCGGGCTCCTTCGTCTGATGCAATTTTGTGCTCTGTTGAATGCCATCATGCCGCACGGCCGGCCACTGTGTCCACTGCGCATAAATGTTCCCAAACGGCGACAAATACGCAAAAAGAAGAGCAATCAGTAAAGTAAAGTCATGAGACAAGCGCCGGGTCGTTTCTCTTATCTTGACAGGTGTTTTGGACGATGCTTCTCAGGAATAAAAATCTAAACTCAGTAGAAAAAGTGTGCAGGTGACGCTTCGGAGCGGGTAAGGGTGGATTTGGATTTTTTTCCCCGAATCATTACGGTTCACTGGGAAACAATCGTAAATCGGACTTTCGTGACGCGATTCCAACAGATCGCCACTGTGTGAATGGACTGTGAGAATGAGAGGCGAAATCAATTCATAATTCAAACCACGCCACTCTAACAACTCTTTGTTTTAGTATAGTGTGGGCTGAAGTGAAGAACTGTACGTGTAAAGCTACCTCATATTCGCTCCTGTTATTTTACGCATGTAAGATATGAGCGGCGAGCAAGCCAACGTTAAATTGCCGGATTTTTCAGCGGAGTCTGGCAAGAAATGCGTCCCCACACGGGAGGACGTACGGCGCTACGGGAGCCAGTCAGAGCGCGGCTTGTGTCCCACTTACTTGGTATTTGTTGTGTTCCAGTAGATGGACTCCAGGATGTGCGCCCGGCACAAGTCCACTTTGAAGGCAATGAGCAAAACTCCAAAATAATATCTCCACATGGAATCCCCCATGGTTGGCCTGCGTGCCTCCGGTAGGTGCACAATCCGTCTCAAAATAACCAAATCTGTATGTCACACGGTAAATAACGAAATCAGACGAAACGCGCTCCAGAGGGGATTGACCGCGGCGATTTCTTCACTTTATATCCTGATCCAGCGAGGATGCGCACGGA
This sequence comes from Psettodes erumei, assembly GCA_016785225.1. Classification (NCBI taxonomy): domain Eukaryota; kingdom Metazoa; phylum Chordata; class Actinopteri; order Pleuronectiformes; family Psettodidae; genus Psettodes; species Psettodes erumei. The sequence continues at coordinate 620,385 of JAFBJZ010000939.1, forward strand.
CCACAAACCCCGATCAGAGCATCTCCAGCTGAGAGACCTTCTACAAAAACCAAAGTCGCACGGCAGTAATTCATTCAGCAGACAGTGCCTTAATATTCTCCCCTGATCAGAGCGCAGACTTCGACCTGCTGGAATACATCCCTCAGAGAGAAAAAGTGGCGGTGTCCGCTGTCGACCGGGCGGCAGATGGAAATCAATACAAGTATACAGTAAATCCCCCTGCGTTAAAGTCCAGCAGTGCACGCCGAAATCCAGAGCAGCAGCAGCGGAGAAGAGGGACTGATGGCTGGTGGTTGAATGGTGAGATATTCCCCTTTCAGCTGGTTCTGGTGGTGGTGAGCAACAAACTGTGGGTGACAGCGGCCGAAGAATGAAAAAGGCTGAACAATGAGGTCGGATGGTCAAAATGAGGAAAATGATCAAATATGAGAATGAAAGAAATCAAAGAAGCTGGAATGGAAATTCTCATACTCTAGGTCCCCAGAACTAATGCTGCGGCTGAATCCTGCGGATCCGTCCCAAACGCCCGCAGACAGACGTAGGGATGATGCCTCAGCGACGCTCCGAAACCTGGATTGAAAGTAACTGCGAGGGACCGCGACTGTGAATATCTGCTGGAGTTGCTTATGCCCTGGCCCCGCCCCGCGCCGCCGCTGATTGGTCCCTCGGCGGGAAAGTCAATAGGAGTTTGCTGTCAGTCAGGGAGGGCAACTGGTTCAGCAATCGCGGTGAACAGAATGGGGAGGATTCCTTCATTTGTTCACAGACAGGTAGGTGAGTTTGACTATAACCTGACTATAATTAATACAATAATGCAAACAATGGTAATAAAGGTCAAAGTCACTACAATTAAAATAGTAGCTGTCTAACTCCAAAAAGATGACAGCCGTTTAACTCAGACTTTATGTAAATTTAGCGTGTTTTGATTCTTGGTGAAAAAGCATATAGCCTTCTAACGTCTCTCGTGTTATATGGTTCCCATGGATGTGGCCTTAACATAAACAACAGGCAAGCATTTGCCGTCGAGGCTCATACACAGAGCTGGACTGAGCCACAATTTCTATGAAGTGCACCACAGTGCAGCTCGAGTGGGGTTTTTTCGAAAGGCAAGAGCGCCCACTAGCGGAAAATCTTCTCCAGAGACGGCTGAGGAAAGTCAGATACAATCGACTTCTGTTCCGAAATAAAACAAAACATCACAAAATTAATTGTGTTAAATTGAAACCATAAAAGTGGTTTAGGCTACAGAATTGCAGCGTTTAAAAGAGTTATCGTTTCCTGACACAGAGGTAGTATAAATGCAAAATTCACATGCAGGTGAAAAATGTTTTGCGTTTTTACTTTTAACCGAATTTTCCCTGCGGAACTGCGTTAACTTTATTTACCCTTTTATTATTTACTTATTATTTATTCATCTGATGTGATTGGTCCTTGAACAGATTTTTATACCATACGTTAATGTTCCTTTAAAGTCGAAATGGAAACATTCACACTTGGTGCAAACACTGATTTTTTTAGCAAGTGGCCTCTAATTTGACAAGCACACACACACTCACACACGCACCTCTGTCGCCTGTGGATCACGGCTCCACCACGGTGTGAAATTTTGCCACTTTTTAACGACTTAATTCGATCAGGACTGGCTTTTTTAATTGTTGGTTGTTGTTTTTTTCAGGCTGCCGCTGTGTTCGAACATCAGTCCTGTCCTGGCCTGGAATAAACACTTAGACGCTTCCACCACACTGGGTGTTTATTGCAGTCGAGTGCACATTAGATTAGCCTAATTTAATTCAAACACGAGTTAAAGACGAGTTTCCTTGCTTGCTGTCTGAAGCAGCCTATTTCTAAAGGGACTTAGGAGGTGAATACGTTTTCAGAAATATTTGAAAAAAACGAGTGTGAGAAAAAAGCCTGTAAAATGTTGTATTTTTTCTTAACTTTAAAATATTCCTAACACATTTCTTCTGGGTTAGTAACCTATTTAAAGTAAGTATTCCGTTTTTGAAAACATGCGTGGAAGAGGCTCAAGTTTCTTTATTTTAAAATCTCTTCCTTCCTGCCTCTGCGCGGCTCCGAACAACGAACCTCAGTCCGTCCGTCAGGAAGATCAGCCCGACTGACGAAACACTGCCAGCTACTCTGCTTTTTTCAGTTTGACACCTGCAAACAGAAAAGGATTTTAACTTTATGAATTTAATTGTCCTTTATATTAACGTAAATTAAATGGACTGTCTCCTGATCAGCCTGCAGAGTTGGTTTAATCTTGTTCAAGTCAATTACAAACCGGCAACAGAAAACTGGTGGCTTGCCTGCATTTAAAATGATATTATTTGCAATTAATATTAGCGTGTATTATATTGTTATAATTATTATTACAGCGGGACTATTTTTTCTTTCCTAACTCTAACCCAGCTCTTTCTCCATCTGTTTACTTTTATTCCCAAGTCGCTCGACCTCATTTAAATCCATTCTCTGTGGTACTGGCTTGCGCTGTATGTGTGTGTGTGTGTGTGTGTGTGTGTGTGTGTGTGTGTGTGTGCATGTTTTATGCCTCAGCGGTTGAAGGGGACTGGCGGCAGCTGACGGGCCGGAGCTCCGCGGATCCAGCAGCGTGCTGCAGCGGCTCAGGAACCGCGGGTTCGGTGAGAATCGCGGGACTTCCGACTATCCGACAGCTGAGACACCATTCACACCTCACAAACGGGCCTCTGCGTCCGACACTGGATTCATGTTTGTGACCAATCAGATTATATATCTCGGATTTCACCCGAAAACGAAGTCCGCGTTACCAACCGGACTGCTCACAGTCGGGGTTTTGCCGTTGAATCAAACAGTCGATGAACACAGGAGCCAACTGTGATCCGTGTGTAGTCATTTGTAGTCGACATCAGTCAAATGACTGTGGCGCTCACAGATGAGCTCAGTCCCACGCTGCCAGCTGACGACTCGCTCCTGTTACGGGTGATGTTCTGATCCCACACGGCGGGATGGACACACACACGTGGTAGCGCGCGCTAACCCGCAGACAGTGACGCCAACCCAGTTTGTCCCCGACCAGGTCCAACTACTGCTGTTCTCCACAGAGCCACTGGAGAAAGAAAATGTGCCTTTCCCGGGATCTCGCAAAACTTTATTTAGGTCAACGTACTCGTGGTTTTACAATACACCCACGTGTTTTTTTAAACTGAGCGGCAACAAAGTGACCCGGAAGTACACTGACCTAACGAAGAGTAGTGCGAGAACCGAGAAAAGCAAATCTTGGTTTTTTCCCGACCTAATTTTTTTCAACTCCATGTCCCTCAAGGGGCTTCATATATTTCCAACGACCTTCGTTTGAGCTGTGGCCATAGTAAAGAGCAACAGAACAGATAAGCTAATGTGAAGAGAGGTTCTCCGCGGCGGTTTAGTTAACTCGGTTAAACTGTGGGTGAACAGGCTAGTTGCCATCAGTGAAGTAAAAGCATAAACAAAACACACACACGCTGGTGTAGGCATCCAACGAATTTACTGAAATGTTTAGTCCCTTGACAAGTGGGAAAACTTACATGACAACTTGAAAATCCCACAACATAACAAAAAGTCATTATACCCACCTGAGGTCAGCCTCGGTCGCAACAACACACACATGCACGCACACACACACACACACACACACACACACACGATTACTCGCAGCCACTCGCACTAACCTCGGACCTTATCTTACCTGAACTTGTCCATCCACTACGAATCAAGACTTGCCAAGTGAGGCGCATTGCCAAGTTCATTTACTACAACAAAATTCAGGGACATAACATTAAGTATGTGGTCAGGGAGCTTTCGTGCAAGTCACCGTTCTCCCAAACAGTCTGATAAAATAAAGCTCAAGTATTTACCGTTACTCTAACTTTTTGTTTTGTTACCGTGGATCAATTTCATAGCACAATCTTAACTTGGGGAACAAGGGGGGGGGGAGTGGGAGTCAGCACATCACAGCAAGGCTAATAACATTACGTCATACAGGAAACGTCCCCTCTTCTCCATTACCCACAGGCCCCCTTATCGCAGACGAGACACATATCCTGTTTGAAGGCTGCGGTTCAGTCATGGGCAGCTTGGGAGTCGAGGCCAGCTTCAGTTTGCGCCGCAGCGACTTTCAAACGCTTGCTCTGTGGCCGACGCGCTGCCGTGTGGTTAAAAACGGGGATGAAGCAGAGAGAAAAGAGGCTGCCGATTTCAGCAGGGGTGGAAGTAAGGTGAGAGAAACCGACCTGTCCGCTGGAGGGAACTGTGCTTTTAAAGGCTGTGTCAGCCACTTCAGGAATCAGACCAAAAAAATATATATAGTAAGAACAGGAAAACCACACACCAAATCCCAAGCTGCACATGAGCTGTTACAGGAAGCAGAACTACACAAACTAGACGATACTCTTCTCTATCGGGGACTGGCATTCTATTGGAGTTTGCTGACTGTAAAGACATGTAAGAAGAGCACAGGTGCACAGCTGCTCACTGTCACACCAGAGTTAAGACTTACAGGGCCAGGGACATGTTATAGCATTCTACATCAAATTTCAAATTCCCTAAAAATGAAAAATAAAAACAAAACAAAAAAAGCGAGTCATCTGTGCGGTAGGGAGGAGAAGGATGGAGAGAGCGGTCGGGTCCTTTGAGGGTGAAGAGTCGCCTCCTCTTCTCTTCACAGGGACAAGCAAGTTAACGCATTTGGTTCACGCCCCTTTCCTCGGCCTTCCTTCAGCACTTCCAAAACGAAGCGAGCCTTTCCACAGAGGAGGAGGAGGAGGAGTGCGGTCAAAACGATGAGGAGGAAGAGCTGGGCGGGGGGACGAAGGCGGGGCAGGACACGCGACGGACGAGGGGGAGGGGGAGCGGTCTCATTCGGTGGCCTTGAGGGAGAAGGAGAGCTTGGGCCGGGACTTGCCCTTGCCGAGGATTATTTTCTGCTCCTCCTTCTGCTGCCTCTGACGGTCCTGCTCCAGCTTCATGCGCTCCTCGTGAATCTTTCTCTGCTCCTCCACAATACGCAACTGCTCCTCAGCCTGGCAGGGAACACGGGGGGGGGCAAACGCACCGCATTAAATCAAGCACCCGCAATTTTCAGTGCCGTTCTTTCCTGAACATAAACAACTAACTGCACGGGCGAAGAAATGAGCGCGTATGTACGTGTGATCAAGGCAGCAGAGTGTTACAAATTGGACAAAAAAAACAAAAAACAGGGCGTACCAGCTTGGCCTGAGCCTCTGCGATCTTGCGGTTATTCTCCTCCAGGATTTTTTCCAGCTCCTCCCGCTTCGATTTTTCTTCCTCCTAGACGGGTGACACGGTGCCATGTTAGCGCACGAAGAGGCAACGGCCAACACAGCACTTGATGCACGCACACACACACACACACACACACACACACACACACCCTCTAATTGTCACACACACATACACGCAGGCACCCCTCACTCATTACACCACAGAGAAGTTTGTTCAGCCTCTCGCACATGACCACACTGTGGCATTCTTTGCAGCCTGACTTGTTTTAAAAGTACATGGTTTGGGGGGGGGGGGGACAAAAAGCATAAAATACTGTGGGTGAAAAATGAACCTGCTATTTTTCCCCTACCTCTATTGCTGCAAATATCCTCCCTAACAAATGAAAAGCCAAACAGGGGCAACCCATTCATCACACTCATAAACAGAAGACAGATATGAATGACAGACAATACAGTCTAGAGAAAAAAAGTTTTTTTCTTAACGTCATTATAAGCAAGAGAAAAGGATACAAATAAAGGAGGGAATAGTTTGGGCTCACCAATGCACGTATACCTACGCCTTTCCTTGTATGTGTACCTACACAACTGGCATTTAATGGTTGATAATTTACTGTCGGGTCCGGACTGTGTGGCCCCTGCAGAGACAGAGAGGCGCTCCTGGGGTGGGAGGGTAAGAAGGTAAGGGGGGGGGCTCTGCCACACCGCGCCCGCGGCAGTCCTCTGTCTTACTCTGACTCTGTACTGCTCAGGCCGGGCCTGCAGCCGCGGCCACTCTCTGCCTTTTTTCTTTTCATTTTCCTTGTCTTTACGGGGGTGCGGTCCGCACCGAGACGACGGCGGTGTCTGTGTGTGTTCGCAGGAGAGGACCGGACCACGGTACACTTACAGTACAGGACACAAGTCACGGGGTGAGCTGAAAGGCTGCAGGCCAGCTCGGGTCAAGTGCTAGTTAGGAAGGTGGTGAGTTGTGTTTCCAAGAACAAAACAACACAATCGTATTTACAAATGACAGTGTCAGAGTCGGCAGCAGCCCTATAGGAGAAGCAAGTCATGAGCACAGAACACAGTACATTTGTTTTGCCCTGGATCTGAATAAAATTATAAAATTAAAATAAGGAAAATTAGAATTAAAGAGCAGCAGCAGGGTCCAAATGTCTGAGGCACGGAGAAAGTGGTCTCTGACGTTTGGACCCTGCTGCTATATTAGGAGGTAAAAGGTAGATCAGAGAAAACAGGAAGCTGAAGTGGTCCATCATTATGTGTGGCAGAGCAGGTGACTCAAAAACGAGGAGCGTTCAAAAGGGTTACGGCCCGATCGCAGCTGACTGTGAAGTAAACATCGTAACGCGCGTGTGGAAGATGTGTAAACGTGAGGGCAGCTGGGACTGAGGAGGAGCAGCAGCGACAGAGCAGAAGGCAGAGGAGGCTCCTCACCTGAGCCCCGGTCCAGCTCACTAGGCCTTAGCTGTCCCTCTTCTCCATCATACGTGCGGCTACAAGCTAACGGGCCTTTTCTTTTCTCTTTCTTCGCAAGGGCGGGGCACACACCGCGCCAGAAGCGGGTTTTACCCTCTGGGGTCCGAGGGGAGTTTCTAGCACTGGAATGATTTTGGCGTGCTCCGATGTCGCTGGCGCGAAAGGAGCGCGACCTTATCAGCTGTGACCCATGGACTGTTTTGGTCGCTCGCGGTGATTCTGTTGAGTTTTAGGGATGTGTCAAACACGTCCACGAGCTCCGCCGACTCCGCCGATTAAACAGCTATCGACAAATGTACGTCCCATTGTTTGAGACAAAGAGGTGACAGCGGGAGGGAATCGCTCTTCCCACTCAATATGCAAAAGTTGGGCCCAATGAAATCCACTTAATTTTTTCCAGATTCCATTCTATGTTATCCCAAAGTGTGTGTTTTAGGTTTTAACTACATGTTGTCACCTGAGCAGTTCAATAGGAAAATATGCACAAAAACACAATATTGCACTATTCTTTTTCAGTGCTTCAGTTAACCACAACATTTAGTTTTTTTTGGAAATGAGCTGCTTCATATCTACCTGTAAGTTAACAGTGTGCGGGGACCACAAATGGCCACTTTCAGTGTGTGTGTGTGTGTGTGTGTGTGGTCTCTGTGTTGATCAGACCTGACACACACACACACACACACACACGTGCGCCATGACAAAAAGACAACAAGAAGTGACTTTGTGGCATTTATTGGAATAAGCAAACAGTACTTTGAACCTGCACAGAAATACTTTTTTGCCATGTTCCAAAGCAGTTCCTGGTCAACATCACACTCCAGATCTGATCCTGATCCAGATCCTGATCCAGGTCTTGTTTTGTCCGTAGGTTGCCAGCTTGCTGACACCGGAACAGGCGCAGCTGTGCGGCGAGCTCCTCTGCGAAGGCTTTGCGGGTCACTGTCTCCTGTTGTTTCAGCGATGTCAGTTCTCTGTGCAGGATGGAGGCAGGAGCACATGCTGGCACCGCTTCATGGATTTCCGCTGGGCCGTGTCGTGGTGTAGAAGCTGGTCAGACTGGTCAACACCCCCCCCCGTACCGACTGGACCCCATGACACGCTGGACCGTGTCCCCGGCGAAGCGGACGGAGACCTCTCTGGACCACCCCGATCCGCCGGAAAGACCCCGCGTGACCTTGACACATCGCCCGGATCGCATGGACAGTTCTTTCTGTTGTCCCGGCATGTCCCGCAAGCGGCGACGTTTTGTGCATACAAGTCTCTGAAGAGCCGTCAACGCGCGCATGACGTCCTGAAGCCAGGTGTGCCCTGGAGTCACGAGCGACATCACTGAGTCGCACGAGCCGTTTCTCTCTGCGCACGCAACAAAATCAACAAGGCTTCGTCGGCTTCGCCTGTGTCGGCGGCAGGCTCTTTCACCTGTGCGGGTTACTGTAGGATAGTGGATCTTACGGCGCGTCGTCCATTCTGTAAATACAATAAAAGAGAGCGTTGAGGAAATGACAACCAATAATAATAACAAGAAAACGGTGCACATAAATGACGGCGCGCATTTCATCTGCTCGAGCGTGCAAAGATTATGCGCTGCTCATATCTGGAACAAATATCTGCTCTTACGTATCCAAGAGTACTGAGGAACTGTGGCATATTCAGTAGAAAACGGAGAAGGGCAAACAAGTGCCGGTGCGCGTTTTAAGTACTCAACAAGGATCCACACAAATCAACCGATGTGCTCGTAACTAATAGAAGAAATATTTACACTTACTTGAGTTGGTGTTTGGCTGGATCGAGTCGACGTTCAAAATGACGCCGCTCGTCATCCTCGAGGTCCGGTGAACTGCGGAAATTGTCGACGCAGTCTTCAAGGAGCATCGAACGGGCGCGCCGCCTCGCCTTGCGCCTAAACTACGACTGTCGTGTTTGCCGTCCCGTTTACGGCAGCGAAAGAGAGGCCGAGAGTGACAGCAATGACGTGTCGTTAGCGTGCCAATACTTTGTGGCCACTCTGCGCTCCACGACGTGCGACAGAGTTTTGTGTTTCATCTAATTTAGGTCATTTGAATAATGTTTTAGTAGCAGCATGGAGTTTCTGCTCATACAACTGGCAAAGTTATTAATCCAAACACATGACCTACTCATTGTAATCCTGCAGAGCTTCAGCGCCAAAGCTCCTGACCCCAGAGGTTAAAGGACTGGCCTCTTTAGAACTTAAACCAAACAGGATTCATGCCCGGATACATGAATCTACGACTACGTTCAGCGTTTTCAAAACATTCGGGAAACGGCCACTGGAGATTTACAGGGACAGGGACTGTTACATTAAAGTGTTACATTAACAGAGTATGAAAGTAAAAAAAAAAAAAAACAAATCAGGGGAAAAAGTCATGAAAAGGAATTTTCGTAACCCTGCCATGGCAAACTCTCACCGTGATGATTTCCATCTACCTGCCTGTTCAGAAGCCAGAGTGCTGCACTTCCAGCAAGAAAATGAAGCAGACGGGTACCATGGGAACGCCACTGAAGGATCAGCTGGTCCTCTGTGCACACACTGTATAAAGGCTTGTTCCCCAGTGAGAAACAAGTGTTCCTGCACACAGTTTGAGTTATTTGAATTTTTTTTTTTTTTTTTTTTTACAGCTCAGTAGATCAAGACACCTTCGGGGAGTCCTTGATCAGTCGAGACTCTCAAATTAACATGCTTCCACGTGGTCAATATATTACATTTAGTAAGTACTGTGCATTTTATTGGCATGACTTTTTTTAACCAGTAAAAACATTCTACTCAGGCGGGATGGGAACATCCAGGGAACTTACACCATGGCTGGGTTATATTCAGAAAAGTCAAGAGGGAGGGGTGGGGGCAGGGGTCCCTCCACCACCCCTGCATGTCCCGTAGCAAGTGGGGAGGTGAGGGGTTTGCAGAGGTAAGGGGAGGGAAAGGGAGGGGCTGCGTTCCAAACGACCGAGCGTTACCTCTCTGGCCTTCTGCGCCGCCAGCTCGGCCTGCCGCTGCCGCTCCAGCTCCTCCAGCAGCTGCCGCTCCATGATGCGCTTGGCCTCCTCCACGCGCCGCAGCACCTCCCGCTCGATCTCGTCCTTCCTCTTCTCCAGCTCCTCCTCCACCCGCTTGGCCACCAGCTCCTCCACCCGCCGCGCCGTCTCCTCCTCTATCAGCTTCTCCTCGATCTCCTGCTGCCGACTGGACACACGCACACACAGAGGGACGGTTTACAGGATATCAGGGGTGCCACTAAACCACCACGCAGAGACAAATATAATACGAAACTACAACAAAACATGGCTAGCACGCTTACATTGAGTTGTCATCACATGCACGTCCACTGTGCCATCACAGCAGGGCCTACCACAGGGCCATAATGTTGCGGTTTATAGCAGCCACTCCCCATTAAGTGCAAGACCACACCAAGACCAACACCTCCTGACCAGGAGAAGTCCCCAGGCCTCATTTCAAACTGGTCAACCAATTTCTGCACTCACAGGGGAAACTTGGTTAACTTTCACTTGTTTCACCCACGCATTTTTATTTATTGACATTGGGTTAAGGAGCAGAGATGGAATAAATGATCAGGAAATCAGACACGTCTTACAAAACACTGTCCATCGAGGTTAGCTCACTCCTGTCCAAATGTTCTGCACCTAGATGAGCTTTGTCAGCCATCATGGGCATGAGCATGTTCACACTGCAAAGATCTACTTGAATGATGATTGTGTTGTTGATGCACACTGTTGTCTCACAGAAATGAAAAGGCACAGATGGTGACATATGGAAAAGATTTAAATAAATTGCGAATGGCTGAAAGCCCCAGGAAAACAAAACAACTTCATCTTAGGAAACACTGCTGCTTACTTTGCATTCATGATTGCATGTCTGAAATAACACTGGATGTGAAGACTCCTATGTGGCACAAACTTTTTATACATGGGCTGGATGTGGGACATAGAGCTGTAGCAGTGGAGGTGAAACACGCAAAACTTTTCTCTTCTCCGTGGGTGTGCATATTTCTGTTTTGTGCGCTGGCAAAGCATGACCTGCTGCTAAAATCTGCTGACACGAGAAGGGCCTTCGAGGCCCAACTGCATACAGTACATTGGAAATCTGTCTGGTTTACATGAGGTGTCACAAGAAACGGCAAAATTCTTACTGTATAATAAATAGATAATCACTGAACAATGTATATCGAGTTCCTTTCCTTCCTTCCGTTCTTTAAAAATCACAAAAACGAGTAAAATTGTATATTTTCATATACAACAAACATAGTCATGGTTTGGTTTTTGGCACAGTCCAATCATGCTTCCTTGTGTCTAGATGTAAGCAATGGGCTCCTAAATCCAACACAATCCAGACTTATGCAGACGACACATGGACTTTTTTCACTTTTCATCACACTTCACGTTTTGCATTTAGACGATGAAGGAACATTTGTACTAGCTGAATGTGCGTTAAAAATAGTTTTGCACCCAACTGGATACTAGCAAGCAGCACGCTGGCTGTCATTCATTCTCCCTGTCCTTCTTTACAGATGTAACTTGCATCACCACACTGTTGTATTTAGGTTACTCCAATGTAAGCTATTTAAATGATTAAATTACTTACATACACAATATTTCTTTGAAGGAAATAATCCAAATAATATTGTATAAATACCTCTGTCAGTTGTCTAAGATTGACAGCATTGTGCATAAGTGGTCTGCACACAGGTAAGGCCCAACTCCAGGAAAAAGAAACCAGTTGGTGCAATACTCACACAGACTTGCAGGACTGTTTTGCCTTTAGCAAAAGATGAAGCTGAATCCAGGATTAGCATTGCATACTTCATTAGTTGAAACTATGTGCTGCTTGTCGTTGTGCTGTGATTATTGGGTAAGTGTTAACTTTCTTGCTCGCATGCTTTATTCACAGGTGTGCTCTTTGATAAATGTCCACATCCAGACATAGAAACACCTGACAAATGACTCAACACTGCCTCTGTGATCATTGATGTGCACCGCAGAGGTTCAATGACAAATGTTGAAAAAGGAGATATGGCAAAAGAAAAAGCAGCCTCTGTGAACTGGTGCTTAGAGCAGAATGAACAAACCTTTTATCTCATGCATGGCATCCTAAGTACACAATGCATTTTCCAATGTCATTCATGAACAAAGTATTCTTGTGTTGAAGCCTATTTCTTTTATTCAAGTGAATGAACCTGTCCATTTCAGCAGCAGACCTATAGGTAAACACAGATGATGTTGCATGCCATGCTTGTAACTGTTCTTTTCCCCTCAAACTGTACTATGTACAGAAAGCTATTGGGAGTCCTAAGAAGGGATGGAATGGAATTATCCCTGGATTTGACTTCATCCTGTAAACCAAAATGGGAAACCAAAAGACCTGACTCAACTACGGACCATGTCCTTCCTTCTTTAACAGGTCTCTGGATCTTTACATATTTACATTGTGTGTTTCTGGTTAAGTGGCCCTGTGGCTTTTATGTAGTAAACAAAACCAATCCCTCAGAGGCCAGGTGTGGGGCCAGTGGCTCAGATCTCAGGTGGCTGTGAGCCTCTGGCTACCTCACAAATCTTCACAATAGCTGCTTCCCTGCCCAACAATAAATGGCAGTCATTATTTGTGGCTTCCACTTAAGTGTTTTATGATGCAGACTGGTGACAGTGTGGTGTGGCAGCATCTCCTGAAGCAGCAACTTGACTCCTACAGCAGCCAACCCAGCCTTTGTTTAATGGCCACGTGCTTGTATAAGTAAGCAAGTGGAGAAGTATGCTGCTGAAAGGCTGACTGAACAACTTGCACACTATTTCCTAGCATGCTAACTGAGTGCAAATTGGTAAAGGTTTTCATAATGCTCCAAGTAAGACTTAACCACTGCTTCCACAGTGACTTGCACATTCTCTTGTTTATCTTACTTTTTTATTTGGCATTTGTATTTGTTATATATTCAAAACCTTTAGAAAGAACTCTTAAATGGACAATCCATTTATGCAAGTCCACAAAACTTCTAATGTATTCCATAAATTGATGTAGATGCTTAATTTGACTTAAATTATAACTATCAAAACTGTGCTGAATTATTTTCAGACCACTGAGCCAAAGTTTGATAAATAAAATGCAGAAGACAGCATACAAATCAATATGTTCGCTAAAAAAAATATTAGAATGAAAGCAGTTCGAGACTGTGGTAACTATTGGGGTCTGAAGGTAATCAAATCAGCCACATCAACAAGTTGATGTAATCTGTCAAGGTATGCATCATCATTTAAACTTTAATTACAGAGAATCATTCATGTTAAATTCCAAACGGCCTATTAATGAAACTAAAATGCGTTTCCAAGGTATAATCCAAACGAAAAGGTGAGCTGCCCCCTGCGGCAAGCTGCCCACTGTAGCAGGGATAATACTCTTTCCTGTAGTCAGGGCCCCGTGAAGCCTCACTAACGTTAGCATGCTTTGGAGGCTAGCTTGTTAGCCTTAACTTGATAGCGCAAAGTGCTAACGTAATCAATACAACACAATGCAGCTAAGCTAGCATTTAGCTTAGCTCATATTGCAGTTCAATGCGGGTGTTATGTAACGTTAAATACTGAGGCTTCTGCGAAAAGTCTACTCACATCTTCCGCTGCCTTTCCATTTCTGCCTTTCTTTCTTCCTCCTCCTTCCTCTGCTTCTCGTCCAAGGCATTTCTCTTGCTCAGTGTCCTACCGAAGATGTCGATGCGCTCCGGCGGCGAAGCTGCTCTGTCTCTGCGGGACGAAGTTGTGGTGGATCGAGAACGGGAACGAGACTCTCTGCGCCGGTTCCTTTTCGATTCCCGGGACTTGGACCGTTTCTTAGACCTCTCCCTGTCTCTGGACCGCGACCGAGACCGGCTCCGTTTCTTACTGTGCTTGCTGCTTTTGGAGTGTTTGGAACGAGATGAGCTGCGGCTCCGTGAGCGGCCCATGTTGACCACCACCGCTAGTCGAGCGCTTCCACCAAACTGCTGTGTGAGTGTATCTTATGGCTGATGTGTATACAAGATCTACAACTCCGTCGCACCCACTCCTTCTTATACGTGTTCGTTATAATAACTAAGCAAATGGAAATGTTTCGGCTGGCCTATTTTGGAGAAATAATAATTCGAAAGTGGTTTTTGTTTTACCCCACTAACTTGCTATAAAGAAAGATGGCGGTTTGTCGAGTTTGTAGCTTCCCGGCAAGCACCGCGGCTTTCGTTTTTTTCCGGCGATCTTCGGCTACAGGTCCCAAACTCGTCATTACTTTCTGAAGAGGCACGGGTGGAAAATAGTCAGTACAATATATTTGACGTAATTAACAGTATGTGACCATACTGTCAGGATTTTGAGCAAACGGAAACATTTGCACTTAAGGATGACTTTGTATCATCCAATCCATTCCAACTTTGGACTGGATTGATTTTAACTGGATTGAATCCAATGAGCCACTTGGATTCAATCCAGTTAATTTTTGATTTTGGACAGAGATACATGGATTAAATTTAGATCGAGCCTATACAACATTAATGTATGCTCGTAAATTTAGTCAGAACATTTTGTAAAAATGATTTTCAGACACCTGATATGCAATGTAAAATGCTATTTTTTTCTCACCTTAAATTTTGTTTAGTGGTCAGTGGCACCAAATCTGTCGTAAATCTGTCACATGAACTTGGGCAACTGTGTGCCAGCCTCATCCTCATTACTATGCTATGTCTTGGCCTTCCTATTCATTAATACAAATCAACACCTGCAAGGAGTGGGTTCTTCTTCACAGCAGCCTCCAAGCTATGGGAGTGTGTCTACGTTCTACCAGTATTGCCATAATGTGTGTTTAGACTGTGCTCTTTTGAAATGCTAAATGCACACAAGAACAACAAAGCTTCTCAAGATACCGTTGAGGAGAGTCTTACTATGTAAAATGAGGGTCAATTATTTGTTATCATCATAACAACAATTTTATCTTTTGATGCCATTAACAGTGGAAGTACAATATATAAGCAATATTACACATACAATATGTAATGCACACTTGCACATATGTGACTGGCCACTGTAGGACCTTGTCAAATGATGTCATATTGTTCTGCAGCCAAAGTTGAACCACTTTCAACTTTTTTGCCACACAAATCTGTATCAGCATACTTCCCTTGCTCATTCCAATGGGCTGGGCTGCATTTGTTTTCACACAGACTGAATTTCAACTTTTGTCCCTATTTGACCTATATTTAACATTGCCTGTGACCATTTTTAAACATTGATTTCATTCATTATCAGGGGCTAAATTGATGCTTTTTATCTGAGTTTGTAAATATAGTAACAAGAGCATCAACCAAACAAAAGACCAGGGGGGAGGCAACTTTACAATAACACATTCTTGCAGATTGCCATCCTACTATGGCAAAATGAGGCCATTGTGAGAATTCTCCCCAGACTGCTGTGCTGGAAATAAACTGGCATTACTTTATTTAAAACACATTTCTCAAAAGTCTAGTAAATCATCTTTAAAAAGGTCAACCTTCTCAAGCTAAAAATGAAATTTCTCCAGCTTCAGAGAGATTCTTAGTTGCTTTCTTATTACCTGCAGCTTACAGCTTCACAGAATCTAATTTTAGAAGAAAGAAAAAATTTGTTCACATGAAGTCATTGTTTGTAGCTTCGATTTTAGATCAGAAGTACTTGTAGTTGCTTTGAACTGATAACAGTTGTCAGATGAATCCCAACACAGATGTAAATGACTTTTGTGTAAATCAATTGCTCCTTCAGCTGTCATCCTATATTGTCAGATTGAGTGTGAGCACCAGCACAGAAATATACATTCCCTCCGAATTAAAGCAAAGAGTGCAATGATATGATTTTATTGCAAGAAACCTTGAGAAGGACTCGGTTCGTCCAGGAACAGCTTTCGCTGACTACCCCCCCATTTTATTAGTCTGCTCGAAGCCAAAGAATTGATTTTCTGTAACTTGGGGTTGTCTTTTATTTTAATGATCCATGAATTCTGTTCCCGCAGATGAGAGGAATTGGCATTAAAGAGCCAGAGATATCTTTTTTTTTTTTACTTGTGCAACGGGAAGGGAGAAGTGCTTAAAGCCCCTTTTGATGAATAATAGAAAATGTTTCATGGAGGTGAAGAGGAAAAGAGTTCCAGTGCAGCTCTGGTGGGAAAAAATAAGTGGAATTGGAGAAGCAGTAGATGCGTAAATGAAAGAATTTGCAGAGCTTGTCTGCTTTGCTCCTGGGTGGTTTGGGGTTGGGTAGGGGGGGGGGGTTGTTGAAGAAGAGGCAATAACATGAACAGAGAAGATAGGGCTGTTAGACAGGGATTCAAAGAGCGCACAGAGCAGGTTTCGTATTTCCCTAATCTGTGTTTGAAAGGATGTCATGCAAAGGTAATCTCAAGAGAAACCATTTGGATATGTTAATAATCACATGTCAGCCAAGGCTTAAAGGTATATGTGTCACTGGAGCACCACCTATTCCTTGGTTGGTTGGTCACTGTCAAGTTAGCTGTGAAACATGGAGTTGCTTAGTAAAGGGGCTATTAAATAATAAGCCAAATGTTTTCACCTGCCCTCAGTATCTTCTCAGTATTTTCCTAGTGCAGCCACTTCAGTGAGACATAGGGCTTCATGCAAGAACCACTTGTAATAACAGATTTGCTCTTATGTGACACTTAGAAAGAAGAACTTGATTTGAACTTCAATTTTATGTCAACTTATGCCAACTTTTCTCTCAAACTCAAACAGTCTGTTTTTCTCCACAGAAAGATAACCTTGTCTGACCTGAGAATTATAGATTGGCTCCAAAAATGTTAAAACAATGTCACTTTTTGAAAAACAATTGTGTTGTAATTGTTTAATTTTAAATCATATATATTTTTAAATGGATGGAATTTAGATGGCTAGCACGTTTGGCCATGTATAACTAACAATCCATAATGACAAAGTGGAAACTTAAAAAATTAAAAACTGAAAGCTCTTATTTAGTATTCAGATCTTTTGCTGTGGTCAGGGGCATCCTCTTTGATTTAATTATCCTTTGTATAAAGTACTTTATTGGAGTCCACATGTGACAAATTGAATTGATTGGACAAAGTTTAGTGTGTATGTAAGTTCCTACAATTCATATGGCTGAATTGTCCCTTTTCCTTCAAAAGGCTCCTACCTGAGTGAATGTAATCAAGTGGCAGCCAAGAGTTGATCATAGAGTTGGTATTCTCTTAATGCTAAAGGAAGGTGCTTTATTCCTTCCCATTTGGTCTTCTTAAGCATAGGATACATGCCAACATGCTTGTCAGGAAAGGCGATTATGCTGTCCCACAGTTCCTTGCCGCAGCAACATTTAAGCAAACCCACTAGTTCCTGTTAAAGAGTTAAATAGTTTCATTAAAAAAAATGACATGCACTGTGTGTGTGGGTGTGTTTTTTTTACATTACTCAAACATAGAAAAAGTGTCTTTGTAAAGCACTTTTTTCATCTATGGATTAATACACATGTGATTCTCTAGTGATTATTACAGCAGCAAGATGATGGGGATTTATGTGGGATTTGATCCAAATGAATTATAGTGTGTTGGTGGTAAGTAGGGAATATGTCAAAGCAACAATCTGGCTTCCTGATTTTTTTTTTTTTTTTTTTTCAAAAGGCCTAGTTTGTGGAGAGCAGTCCTTTAATATTCCTCATAATGATAGTGTCCAAAAGACAAAATGATGAGTATTAAACAGCTGAAGGATCTAATACATGCTGTAATTAAGGTATTTGTAAAGTCACATATTTCATTATGAAATATTAAATGGGATTACATCAATTCCTGTTTAAAGCAGTGGAAACAGTAGTTCCAAAGTATACTGCTAATTTCTAAGCGGAGCTTTAATTGATCCATGGAACTTAATGAATTGCATAAACCTCCATAATCTCACTAGCCAGTAGAATTTCAAACTGCATACAGAGACTTAAAAAGCATTAATGAATCTCAATTACAGTTCCCCCAAAACCAGATCCCTTTTAAATGAATGTGGTGAAGTGTAAGTACTACTTGGGATGACTCTTTCAGAACATCTAGTTTGTACATGCAAAGTTTTCTAATAATTTCAAAATTTATCTTGAATCATTTTGATAAATTATAGATTATACTTCATCCTAACTAAAGCTAAAGCATTAAAGAGTCTTACACTTTCAAAGTTGGCTCTCTTCTTTGAGTTGCCCTGCCCCTAGGTTATTCCTCAGGGAGAAAAAAAACACTTAACAAACATAGGATCTTCTCAAAACCCCTGCTATATTGTCACATTGTCATGTTGATGGCCCAGGGGTTCTGCCATAAAGATCCATCTAACCCTAACCCCTCACCCCCACAACAGCTCTGACATGGGAGAGGTGGGGCAGAGAGGGAGACAAAGAGGTAGGATGGTGGAGGTGGAGATTTTAGAAGAGACTCAGGATGTGTAGGAGAGAAGGGGAGGTCGGTGGGGGTGGTGAGTTGCAGAGAGCCTGCCTGCTGCAGCACTGATCAGTGATGGTAGGGAAACATACATCATGATGCGGTCAAAAAGTTTTTAAAAATTCTCTTTTCCTCGCCACTTTTCCTTGACCTCAAATGAAAACATCACAGGAGTCAAAGAAAGATGTGAAGGAGGATTTATATGGATTTAGGAAAGGAGAACCGTGGTGTATGGACAGTTTTACTGTCCTCATAGAGTGACAAACTCAGTGCGGTTGGGCTACAGTTCAAATAAGAATCACAGAATGACAGCTCCTAAGAAAATATGTTTTCAGTTTATACACAGTACAATCATTTAAACATTAATTATTCATATTAGGCAACAACAAAATAACAAGATATTGTCAAAAATAAAAACCCCCAAAATAGGATTGGGATGTAATACAGTATATATATGATAAATGAGAGGAATGTACAAATAATGACATAGTCAAGCCCAGTTGTCTTCTTCTTCTTCCATCTCATTTGATCTGCCGTCACGCACTCTCTGTTACCATGTGACCCTGACTACCCCGCTGACCAGATGGCTGTCATCCAAATGACCAGGACTCAAGAATGGCCCATCATGACAATGCACTCAATTCAAAATCACTAACCCTGAAAAGAGCTTCCCATTCACTATGACCACCATATGCCTAATATCTTCCTCCTGATGATTTGTGTGTGCAGAGGTTGGTGAAGTGCTTAGGCCCGCCTTGCAAGAGATGTAATTAAGTGAGGATCTTCAGAGGTGACCTCTGCGACAAAAGACTCCGGGGGAACTTGGCTGTCATCGCCACGTATATGTGACAAGTGGTGGTCAGTGACGAAGATCGTCTTTCTCGAGGAGGCTGGATGAGAAGAGTGCTGGTGATTCTGACAGGCCAAACAGAGAGGTCAAGGGTTGGGTTTGAAGTATTGTCTGACAAGGTAAGTTGATATGGTTTAGGTCTTGTCTCGATCTTCATCTGAGCTGACCGGTCCGCTTCTCTCCTTGTCTTGGCGCAGCACACCGGACTCCGATATGAGCAAAGCTTTGGTAGCGGAGCAGCAAAGTTTAACTAAAAAAGGGGCAAATGATTGACAGGAGGACAAGCTACACTGTGTGCTCACACCCTACCTTCACCATGGAGGCAGCAGTTTAAGGTCAAAACGAGGAAATAAAGAATTCGAATTAAAAGACTCTCACACCCTCTTGAGTGTGTCCCATGCGTGTCCTTTGGTCTGAGGGGAATGAGATTTACTTCTGTGACTCTTTCATCTCTGTCCTCTCTTTCTTCTTGTCCCTTGCTTTTCTCCCACAGTGTACATGGAGAAAGCCTGGTAGCATGTGTGTGTGTGTGTGTGTGTGTGTGTGTGTGTGTGTGTGTGTGATTCACAGCATGGGAAAAAAAGAGCACTCCTGAGAAACTAAAAACAGGACGAGAGACACATCCATCACAAGCCTCGGCCTGCCACCAAAGAAGCACAGTTTGCAATTCACTCTCCTTGCTTGCCACTGGTCCCAGCTGTAACAATGGGTGTTTCCTGAGCACTGGGGTCACAGTGCTATTAGTGTGTGAACGCTCGAGAAGCAGAGAATAGGAAGGAGCCCAGGTCTTGCTCAACATCCAACTCAAAAGACTTTTCTTGAGACATTTGTGCAACAAGAGAACTGCTGTCATATTCATACATTACTCACTCAACACTCATCACCTCAGTGTTATACAAAGGGAAGGTGCAGCTCACTGGTTTGCTGCTTCTGAATACAGCTTGACTCATTTTAATCAGCACTGCAGAAACACACCATAGTGATTTTTATCTGTTCACAGGGTGGAACAACTTGGCCTCTTAGATATGGATTTTCTGGCTGCTGTTCAGGAAACACTTCTCTCTGAACGAAATTTGTAGTACACTAACTCAGGTAAGAGGAGGGGATAATTATTCATACCAAGGTGAAAGTACTAAACTCCGACAGCTTCAGACTCAATCTATGAGTTTGACATCTTTAGAATAACAAGTACATCAGAGTGAATGAGGTGTCGTGCCCCTTAGGCCTTGTCAGGTTTGTTCCTCCCTTTGTCAGACTGGTTCTCATTTATATCAGCTTTAAGTCATCCTCACAAAACACTGACAGCCGTGACGGTTAGCATGAATAGATGAAATTGCCACCTTGTGCGGATCCACCCACGTCGAGTCTTTTAGACATGAATCTGGAGAGGTGTCATGAGGCCGGGACAGATGTGTTTGTGTCAGCTCTTAGCAGTGGGAGAAAAGTGTTATCTGGACCTCATTGGTTAGGGTCCACAGGTGTGTTCCCAATGCAGGAACTAAGAACTAGTCCCTGGTTGCTCCAGTCTTACTGGAATGGCCACATCATCACAGAGTTCTCTCTCTCTCTGTTCCCACCAGTCAGCGGAATCTCCAGAATTTTGCAAGTGTTTCAGTTGCTACATAATTCCAAGCTCACCTGAGAAGAACAGCATTTGTCAATGGGGAACTATGATGGTAACAGCTTTGTTTGTGGTGTTAGCATGTATGGCGAATTATATGTAGCTAGCATGACGCTCCTGTTGTCGCTTGTTGTTACTTCCCATGTGAACTAACCACCAATCAAGCACAACCCAATGGTTTTTCAGGGCTACAAAGGAGTACCTACCCCATAACAGGAACTTTTTCAGCCCAGAAAAAAGTTGCAGTACACGGGCCTTATGTATGCTAAGGTTGTGTTCAGACGTCAACACACCACTGGGGGACGAAAACGTATTAGGAATATAAAAGGAAGGAATATAAAATTTTCACTAGGCATAGAACATACAGTACGTCCTCCAAATTTTCCAGACACCTATTCCTATCCCCTCCACTCCAATACTTTAAGGCTGAATTTCTTACTAAAGCCTCTTTAGACATATTGATGTCTTACTATCAACTGAAAAAATCGATATGGAGTATAAGGATTTGGTAAAAATGTTGACACCTACCGTCCCCATTTCACAGCAACAATCTTAACAAGTAGCAACGAGCAATGCAGCAGGTGATTTGTGGACTATTTTGTTAACAGAAAAGTACGCTTTCAGTCAGAAAGTGATTGATTCAGAGTTATTGACTGAGGCTGGGGGCCATTCCATGGGGCGAGTAGAAGAAAGAGAACACACATCACCGGTGAAACCAAACGCAAATGCTTTCAGTTGAAGTTGTTAAGAATGCTGTGTCATAAAGGTCATCTTTGACAAGTATGAAATGGAATGATTGGACCTTCAAAGCAATGGTAATAAATCCTTAAAAACATTGTTCAGATTCACTGAAAGGAAAAAAAAACAATTGTGAATGGATTGCCATGAAATTTACTTTTGACACTCTAATCCTTAACATGTTTAACGGAGCATCTGATCAGTGTCAAATATCAGCTAAACTAATGACATTCCTGTGAGTTTCAGCTGAATTTATGATTAAACTTAACGAACTAAACTAAAGTGACCACTGAAGCACTGGAAGGATAACAATGATACAAATGGAGCAAGTACATCCTGACAGAGCTGTGGGCATGGCTATAAACTCTTCCTTTGTTCTGCATATCTTGACTAAATTCTCTAGTTTTGAGCCTCAGTTGAATTACTCATTACACCACCGATTAAGTGCTAACTGATGAACACTCGGGGGTTCAAACTACTGTTAGGTGCTAGCTGTAAATGATATACTTAAAATGTCCTAGCTTATCTCATAATGATAATTCTCTTCAGTTCTTGTATACATTTTCAAAATGACATAACACCAGCTATTATATTTTCTTTTAGCAACTGCATGTTGAACATTATTTTTTCTCACCTGTTCCTGTGTCAACTAAATGCACTCAGTGAGAGCAGTGCGTGCTTGTTATCAGTTTAAATATACAGCATCCTCATTCCATCAGCCCATAAAGATTTCTATCAGGCGTTAGTTGCAGTTATAAAGAACCGGTAGCTTCACCCCTCCACCCTCTCCTCTCACACCCACTCCCCCTCCCACTTTACCCATCACCCTCATGCCAACCATTTGGTGATTGATGTCCTGATTAAAAGGAGATGGTGATTGATACATCATATCCATCATGCTCCCTGTCTGTGGCACAGTATGGTGTCATCCCCTTTACTGCTTTGTGCAGAATACCAGCCTTTGTACTGCATGTGTGTGTGTGTGTGTGTGTGTGTGTGTGTGTGTGTGTGTGCGTGCGTGCCTCTGTCTTCTCATATGAGTGTGACAAATCTAATATGGTCATTATCATCAGTGGTGATCGAATTCCCTTTCCATATGTGTTTGAGTGCAGAGACACCATATGTTCATTTTGCAAGACCAGGTGAAGTAAGGGGGAAGTGAGAATTTGTGTTCACCTATCAAACACAGTCCAAGATGTCACCAAGCCCTAATTGACTTTCCTTCTTTACGTTTCCCCCCTTATCCATCTCACTGACAGAAGCAGTAGCCCCCATGAGGCCTCGATACATAGAGGCCTTGTCCACTGGAGAATGCCTGTTCACATTCAGATTAGCATGTGGGACACCCCACTGTCACTGGGCTGACCTGTATATGGACCTTTGTTGAGCTGCCACATCCTAAACCCATTTGCCCACTGGATATCTTAACACCTATCCATGACCCATGACCTTTTTCCACAGCTGTAAACGATGCTAATGATCTAATAAATGATGCTAATGATCTAATAAACCCACCTGCACTACTGTTTACGTAACCATGAAATATGAAGTTACCCTGTCATTGCAATGTTATCGAGGCAGATGGCCCCTCACTCTGAGTCTGGTTCTGCTCAAGGTTTCTGCCTGTTAAAAGGAAATTTTTCCTCTCCACTATCGCCAAGTGTTTATTCATTATTCATTGTTGTGTTTCTCTCTCTGACATTGTAAGGTCTCGACCTCAATCTGTAAAGTGTTATAATAATATAATATATATGATGTATGTTGTGTTTCTGCTATTCAAATAAAACTGTATATATATTTATATTTAATATATTTAGGGGTTACTTGTGTGTACAGGCTGATGTTCAGAATCCATGAAAGACAGGATGGTGGGTGTACATACTGTTCTGTTAATGTTACTTTGAGTGTCTACATACATGGACTTTGGTTGGTCCACGCAGATCATCACTGACATGGACATGTAATGTCTTAATTTGGCACAGAGCTTCTTTAACATGTTAGGAAGGATAATGCTAATATGCTGTTGGTGAGCAGGATACGTTAACTATGTTGACTAGTATTTTAAGATGATAACATATGTGCTGTTTGTGCTTTGGCTGCAGTGATCAGCCAAACTTGGACTGAACAGTATTGAGACATGGTAAGTGAGCAGTCAGTTCTTGTAGTCAGTGTGTTGGGTGCAGGAGGAAAGGGACCTGAGCAATAAACTTGCTGGAAGAAGAATGTTCTAAGACTGCTCCACCTCACAACTTACAGGACTTGAAGGATCTATTGCCAACATATATTGGCACCTGACACTTTCAGAGGTCATGCAGAGTCCATGCCACAGCAGGCTGGAGCTGTTGTGGTGGCACACAAACAGTATGATAGGCAGGGGTGATCATCAGTGTATAGGAGCTCAAATTTGAGATATATATATATATATTTTTAAATTTTTACTTGGAAGCTTCCTTCACATCTCAACAGCATCTGCCGACAAGGTTAGATTTGTTAGTGGGCGACAGTCTCTGATTTAGTGGCACACATAAAAGAAAGCAAGGGAGGAAAAAAAGCATCAAAGGCCAGGGATCCAGTTTGAGTCAAATAAAGTTTGCTGTGTTTGTTTTGACCTGCCTACACTGCCAGATGGGTGGGGTTTCTGAAAAAAAATATGCAATGCAAGATCCCAGTGTTAACACAATCACAGGAAAGCAATTCAAAATCCTTTTGGCAGGTTTTCAGCAACCACACAAATCACACGAATGCAGTTTTCTTTATTCTTCTTCACTGGGTACTCCCAACAGGTTAAGATTAATTTGATAAAAGGTATGTGACTCTGCTGTGTTTAGGAGACATGAGTGGAGATAAGGGCTGGGTAATAAGTTTCATAAGAGTGCAGAGTGAAGGACAGGGAAAGATGGAAAAAAAGTGCTTTTGAAAGCCCTGGCAGCTGTATTAGCTGTATAGCTTGCACTCTGCAAGCTAATTAAAGGCTGATAGGCTCATATGCGTTTTTTTTAACAGGTCTTTATGACTAATAAGCAAATTGCTACATTGCAAATGCAGCTCAATTTTTAAAAAATTCAATTATTTGCTTGGACAGATCTCAATTTGATCTTAAATGTCGTATCCTAGCACGTAGCTAATGCATTTCCATTTTTAAACTTCCCCCCTGCAGCAGGAGACAGATCAGCATGGTTGATGCCAGGAGTCGCAGAGGGCTGTTAACACCAGGGCATGAAAGATGACTTATTTTACCCAGCAACTGGGGCCTGTATGAGCCAGTATGGAGCTAGCTTCTTCTGCAAGAGGTGGCTTTTTTTTGTCAAACTCTGGTGAAACACTTGCTCCCTCTCTGGGGTGCAATTACTAGTAAACCCAGCAGACGCTCGACTCAGAATGAAGTAATATATGTTGTCCATTTTGGTCTTGCAAAGGCTGTTGTTTTAGAAGAGGAGCAAGCTGTACAAAACAAACACCCTGTAGAGTTGTTAGCCGATGATGTTGATGTTGGATAGAGTAAATTAATTCTTGTGTTTGCAGAGCTTCACGAGCTTGTCCATGTACACTGTTGTACATAAGTCTTGTTGGACAAAAATTTCAGGGCAAATTTAAAAAATCCTGCACAATGTTATATGTTAACCATGAGCCACCAGAACAGCTTCAATGCTCCTTGGCGTTGAATCTACAGGCCTCTTGACTCTACTGGAAGGAAGGACACCATTTTTCTAAAAGGTTTTCTCTCATCTGATCTTTTGATGATAGCAGTGGAGGACGCTGTCCAGAATCTTCCCCTGGCGTTAAGCTGGGTTTAAAGCTGGTGACTGTGAGGGCCACAGCATATGATTCTCCTGGTTTTCATGACCCCTTGAGCTCTACGGATATCGTCGTCCTGTTTCTCCACTCATCTGTCACTTTATTACATGTGTGAGCCAGATCTGTTAGTCATCTCACCACATACAAGCATTCAAACACACACACACACACACACACCAGACTCCAGCTAAACTTTGCATACACAGTCCTATGCAAACTTAATCTCCTCACGCATGCCACACACTAGCAGTTATGTGTTAATCCACCTTCCCATTACATCCATAAAAACTGGCGTTAATGTTGACAAAATCGTAGTTGTACCTACAACAAATGTGGCCATTTATCACTTAATCAAATGTCAGACTATATACAGAATGTATGCAAAACAAAATCCAAAAATGCAGATATGGCATCTTCTCATTGTATAGTCTTTGCAAATAAAAACTTGGAGTATTTTAATGAATGAGCCATGTCTCCAGGCACAATAGATACTCGGCAGTGCAACTATGAATAAACTTTCACCATCTGGAGTGTGACTGTGTCTCTCTTTTCCCTGCGACCTGAGATAGCCTCTTGCTAGGAGGTTACAGCATGCCAGGCACTGGACAGCTGTGTCTGTCTCTCATTTCCCTTCTGTACCATGTCCTATACTCAGCCAGTAAGAGCTTCTTTCATCTCCACCATTGAAGACTACTAAAGTTCTGCCACCTTTGCTGTTCACCTCTCACAAATTCAGTCTTTGCAGATGAGTCCTGCTCTCCCTCTCTCTATCTCTGCCTTACAATGTTTTGCCAGGGTCGCCTGGCTGTTTTAAACAGGGCAGGCTTCATCTCCATACCTTGCGTGCAACAGATGAGATGAGTTAGAAAATAAAGAGTACAGAGAGAGAACACTCTGCCCTGCAATGGGAGAAGGCAAAACCAACTTCAACTTGGAGTGGAAATTTCTGATTATATAGTCAGCATGAGGTCAAGCATCGATCTGGAAACGCCTCCTGTGTGAAAGGATTCACTTCAAATGCCTGAATGCAACACATTTTCACAGATCACAGTAGCTGCCATTAGTCAGGTTATACTGTGGGATCTCATGAATGATCTAACACGTTGCAGTCACATTACCACAGTGAGCTGGTTCCACACAGGTCCATGTTTTCCCCTTTATTCAATTAGGTCTAATATGGAGCATGGAGTGGTCAGAGAGAGAAAAAAAAATATTGCAAATCGAGACCACATTTTACTACACTGAACACTCAAAATACTATCGGGTATGCACACAATACAATTCGTTTGCAAGTTCTGATTAAATTTTTCCCATGTTGTGTTTAATTTTTACATACAAGGCAAGTTTAGACAAGCCTTTCTCCTTGAAACACTGTGTCAAACCAGCTGTGCAAGGCACGTATTCATGAAATAATTTGTTGTCTGTATCTTCAGACTGAGCTACAGTTAGTGTTATTTATATCTACATATTCTTTTTGTTATTGTCCTGTTTTTGTTCTTTGTCATCGTTATCATCATCATCATCTTTTTCTTCTTTTTATTTTTATTATTATTATCATTATTAAAACTTCAATTCATGTCAATGCTATAGCCTCCACAGTGAATAATGGGGACCTCAGTTGTTTTCAGTATTCAAATTATTACTCCTTCTTTGCTAATATTTCTGATTTGATCCAAAGTACCGAAAGGCTAAAGAAAAGCTTAGCTCTAAAACTCACACAGTTCAACTCACTCGAAGACTCTAAGACTCACAACTCCACACCTCAGTGTTCTTACATGCTGTCATCTTCAGACGATCCACTATTGGACAATGCTGAAATGTGGCAACTCGCCTAATTAGCACTTCAGTGGGTCGCCACGCAGTTTCAATACCACATTATTAGCATTGTCCACCATTTAAAGCGTGCATTGTTGTCACACCCCACAGCACTGAACAGTGCCCTGCAGTAGGGTAGTGCCATCTGGCCATTGGATCATGCATGATTGAGGAGGAAGAGAAGCGGACATAACACCCCACAGCCTACTTCAACCTCACCTCTTACCGAGCCATAACTTTTGGCCTGATATATTTAGATCACCTCTTAGTAATGACTGGGGAGGTTAGGTGGCTGCAGGCAGTGTGTGAAGTGTGTATTGTGTCTGCGTGTATTTACTACCGTGAGTCTTCTGTTTGTTTGAACTGTTTAAAGTAAGTAATTGTGTCCAGTGTTGATTGGGTGGGGGTGGAGACACTGGAGATCCCTGACTCATCACTGTAGGGAGTCACTCCATGTCACAGTGCCATCTGATGTTGTCAGTCATTCACACATGGTGTGTCGTGAATCTGATGGACTGTCAGGCATCCTCACTTCTAATCCCAGTGATTTGAGAAAGTAGCAATGTAAATAGTTACTGGTACCAGTTGACATGTTCTGCCACAACAGGAGGTGACTGTGATTTGAAGCTGTGAGCTGTTATGGCAGATCCAGTACCACGGTGAAAACACATAATCTCTCAACCCGCTGGCATAGCTGGCCTGACATGTTTGTTTTATACCTCTGCAACCGGCCTTCAGAGAGTGATGATAACATTTGACAGAGCTGCCATTTGCACCTTTTCCAAGCAATACTGCTGATGCTGTGTTTGTGGAAATGGAAACTGAGGGGCATCACACACAAACTTTTGTCATCCAATACAAATGAACTCTATTCCACAAAGTGATTCCCCAGAGGAGGAAGTAGTATTCATTTTGACATTTCAACAAAGGTGTGTTTGATGCATATCTACACTGAAATCTGGCTTTTAAAGTTTAAGATCATTTCTGCATATCCTCAGTCCTGGGCATGGTAAAGGACAGAGTTTAAAAGGCCAATGCAGCTGTCTGTCTGTCTTTTCTTGGGATGTGGCCCATACTACATTACAACACTGTTATGATCTTTTTGACATGGTATTGTCCACTTTGGTCAGATAACACAAGGTTTGTTTCTCTACATCCCTGTTCATTCTCGTGAAACAAATAACAGCTACTGGACAGGACAGGTTAAAAATTAGAAACAAAACAGACAAACAAATATCTGGCTCACTGTTTCTCCACACTTTCCTACAGCCACATCAGAACTATATTTTCTGTTTTACTGCTAATGCAAACTGAAACTTTCCTGTTGCTCCTTCCTTATTAAGGAATTATTATTTGGTCACCAGTTCACTTGAATATTCCAGGGAGCAATGTTAAAAGTAGAAGCAGCCACAGTGAAATGTTACCTGAGGAGATAGTACTGGGTCTCATCAGCATTTAAAATGCCAGAAACATTGTTACAATCAATTTCTTTTCAATACAAACACAGCATTTAGTTGACTTGCTCACAGGGTTGTGCCCCTGGGGGTTTGCATCACATTCAACAAGTGAATTTAAGCAGTTAGGCTTACACTATACTCCTCCCACATCTCTGGGTGGTCCAGAGACTGCGTTCCTTGTGTTGTTCTATAGAAAGAGGTTCACACTGTCCATGCAGGACAAGGTCTGATCAGGGATGCTAACAGCACAGTTTGGCATCTCAGCCATATGGAAAATTCCAAGACTGCAGTCACAACCTGTTCAGCCAGTAACTAGGGGCACACATCATGCTCTAATAAATAGAGGGGATCTATTTACGGTGCAGATAAGGGAACATTCAAATGCTCACACACACACACACACACCTCTGACTGAATAAGAAATCAGAAGCTGGACTCTCCTCAAGTTAAGACCTCCAGTTTAGCATTTAGCTGGAGGGGTTGTTTCTATGTGTATCTATACCACAACCCCCATTCCTCCCTCTGATTTCTCCCAAAGCTTCGACTTTGTGCCACTGCTTTGTCAGCAGCTGTAGGCTTTCTTCAACGCACTCGTTTCCCTGACCTGACAGCGACCTCGCAAAAAAATTCACCAGCCAGATTTACTAGAAAAACATGAACAAGCGCTCGCAGATCACATCAACTCTGCTTTGACCTCTCTGTGATCACAGTGCCACGAGAGCTGCAGGAGACAGGCACTGTCCACTGATACAACACCAGGGGGTCCTGAGATAACATTTACCAAAGAGGGCTTGAAGCTCACATCTGTGTCAGGGCTCCTTCAGTGGCTCATTGCAACCACACGGTGCTTGTCATCAAGGTGGGTGGCAATGCTTCCACTGGCCACCAAGACACATGCACATTTGCATTTTAGGATCAATAGGCCAATGTTTTCTCTCTCTTTCTCTCTCTCTCTCTCTCTCTCTCTCCACACACACACACACACACACACACACACACACAGAGAACTAAAACTTTCTCTAAATTTCATCTTTCAGTTTCTTTACAATCTCTACCACAACAGTATTAAGTATGCACAGTATGTGCTCCAAAAATGGATGCACAGCATCTCCTTTGAAAAACCTCTTGAAAACATGCACAAACCACGGTTTTTAATGCAAGCATTCTGCTGATTCCTTAAGGGTGATGCAAGTAGTTTGTTTTTTTTAAGCCTTGGATGTTGAAAATGTATTCAACACTCATAAAATGTTTTTCCCAACACTGATACTATTTAGAGATTCAGCTTGATTTTACTGGCAAAGTGCATGATGATGTGTTCTGTGTGAGGGAGACTTTTTTCTGAGCAGACTGATATTCAAATCGCTGCACGAGGTGCAAAAGCGAGGATGATGGTCTCACAAGGTTGGGGTAGGCATGATTGTCTCTTACTTATAAATTACGGCACAACCTGTTATAGCCTGTTGAAAATATGCATGCTAACTTGAGTTCCTCAAGTGTTGTTGGTTAACCTCTAGTGGACGAAGAGCAGACTAATGTGAGCAGATTCATGTGGACAGCAGACTACAGGTCAGGAACGGTTAGAGGTGAGTAAGAGGTTATGTGGCATTTGCCGTAAAGACGATAGGAAGACAAATGTAAAATAATTTATGAAATGTCTTAATAACCATTGCCTAGTGAAAAGACAGCAGGGCAAACAACGATGCAATGAAGCTGCTGTAAGGGAAATGTAGGATGGAACATTTTGTGAGCTTGACCTATATTATTCTATTTTAAATCTGTCTCCAACTGTTTTAAGTGGAACACTAAGTCGCACGACTACCCAAGAAAGATCTTTTAAACTGAAAAGGAAAAAATTAATCAAGAAATTACTGTAATATACTCTACATTTCCTTAGACCAGATTCATAAAATGTGTGCAAAATAATTAGTCTAACTCCCCAATCTTTGTTCAGATAGCACAGTAATTGAGCAACATGCAGCTTTAGTGTATTGTTGTGTACTATGAATAATAACACAGTATGATTATTAAATAACTGCCTGATTTATTGTAATTTTTAAAATACAGTGAATTAATTGATATGACACATTGCAGCGTTTAGATTACTACAATTGCTCTGTTGATTCATTGAACCATTCTGCCAAATGAATCCATCAGTTTTACCATGATAACCTTTAGTTGTCATAAATTATTATCATTTATCATTATTAATATCATTATTCTTATTCTTAAAATCCTCAACTTTCCTTCTTATACTTGTCGCACATCTAAGCCTTTTCTCTTTCTTATACTATGTAAGTGTAGCAGGTCAAAGGTCAAGCTTTTTCTTTCCTTTCATTGTCCATGTGTTTACAGAGTACTCTCTTTTCTTTCTTAGTTCTTTTCTGTCTCTATCCCTGACCCCATCAGCCTCTCTATTCTCCTTATTTTCTACCTCCCTTGCTTACGGGTGTAACTCCTCCATTTTCATGCACATCCTTATTCGTCACCTCCCCTACTTGTGTTTCTTCATCCCTTCATCTGCTCTCTGTCCTTCCCCACAGTGAACAAGGATGTGGGGATCGGTGCCTGTCTTTCTGACGTTGAACTGTCGGTTTATCCGACAATGAGACTGGCCCGTGGTTTTCAAATGTATCCTGTGTTCAGATATGTGAGTGCCCCAAAAAAAATCAAGACACAGCATTTTCACACACAGGCACTCCCATACACACGTCGACTCCTGCTTGCATCTTCCCAGCCATTGTTGTGTTGCTCGTCAGTGTTTTGTTTATGAGTGTTTGGCGGAACAACGGTGGGAATCTCACTCTCAAGAAAACAAAAGACAAAGAAAGAAAGTCGCTGTTGTCATCCTCGTCCTCTGTGGTCATCCTTTGGTCAAGATGTTATTTTCATTACTGGACTTCAGCCAGCTGGCTGGCCAGAGACAGCGACGCACACAGACAGTGGACATAGACACACACACACACACACACACACACAGAATCATGGGGGAGCTCCCTGTCCAAAACAATAGATATAAATATAGCAGCCGCTGGGAAAAATAATACAACTGCCGCATCCATCTCTGCACTGAGGAGCAACACCCAGCCCTTCGTTTCCTGTTCTCTGAACCGCATGCAGGGAGAATTGATTTTAAAATGATTACAACCTGGGAAAACCATTCCGCCATACCATAAATTACACTTTATTTAAATATAGAGATGCAGATAATGACATTTTTGAACTGATGTTTCTGATTGCGTGTACTCGTGTGTTACATCATATGGTTATATTTTTAGTAACACAATATCTCGTCTTGAAAGTACACTATAATTAAGGTAAAAAAAACAACAACTATACTAACCAACCAAATATAATTTCTTATTCACATATTTTGGCACACAGCTGGACAGTAGGCAGCCATTAAAAAGTTAATAGAAGAAGCCATTGCTGCAGAAAAGTTGATCCACTCACATTTTCTGTGTGCACCTTGGTTTCAATACATGCAATAGTCCTAAGTATGTCACCACTGGGAAAGGAGGAACTAGTCCCTGGTAGCTCAAGTATTATAGGAATGTTCCCATAAGCAGCAGAGGTGAGGTGCTGTGGCCCCACCTCGATACAAGACGCACCAGACCCATGGGGTGACATACTAATTTTGTGACTGTTTTGGACACAACGGAATTCTGAGCGTGCCTGAGAAGAAAAGAATTTGTCAACAAAGAACTGAGAGGGTAGCAGCATTGTTTAGTGTGTTAGCCTATACAGCAAATTAGTGACGATGTGTGAGAGCAGAAGACTGGTACTTGTTGCCCCTCCAGCGTCAAGCACTGCCCAACGATTTTTCTTGGCTGCATAAAAGTAACTAACCTGAGCAGGAACTTATTTCAGCATGAAAAATGGAAAAATACCCTGTAAATCGCCTTTAGGTGGCCGTGGTGGAAACAGCCCCGTAGCTTTTAAGGTGGGAATGCTCTTTCCTTGATTTGTGCGCATACACTACTCTGTCAGTGCTTGTGATGTGAGGAAACACACACAGACTGCCTCTGCTACACAATGTGACAGTCTTCCTGGGAAATCAGAATAAGAAGCCGTCCCTCTGTTGTAAAGCTCACATCTTGTGTGTATGAAAGAGGGAGCAGGGACGCAGCAGGAAGTGTGGGAAGGTATGATGCAGTTTGGGAGGGCAGCAGGCCAGGTGGATTTGCGGGGGTGGACACGGGCCCTTTGGGCTGTAACTTTTGCCTCGGCAGGGTCACAGGTTCAAAGCCCAGGTGGAGCTGAAGAAGGCAGCACGCAGCAGCAGACATGTGCAGCTTGTGAGCGAGTGCCACGAGGCAGACACATCCAGAGTAACAACAACAGACAACACATATTTGTTTGGAAAACAGTTCTGTTTATGGGATATGTCTCAACCGAGGCATCTCCCCAAATGCCAATCAGATGTTTGGCTCTCTTGACATTATTGTGTCTCCTGTCTCGCAGTCACAGTGCAGCCAAGATACTTGTCTCACAAATTTAATTTACTTTGGAGTTAGCTGATTTAGATTCAGTGTTAGATTACTGTTCAAGTACACATGGCTTTGATACAATGCTGTAGCCAATAACCATCTGATCTACAGTATATTACAAAGTGCAACATTGCCATGCTTTTTACCCTATACCCCTTTTAATATGTCATTTTGTATTTTTAGTAACTGATAAAAAAAAATGTCCATGAAAAGATTAAAGACAAATATATATTAGTCCATCTCTCCGAAATTTGCAACATCCTGTCCTGTCTGTGGACCTTGGCCACAAGCAGCTTTGTTCCTTTTTAAGTCTTCAATCTTAAAACCAAAAAAAACTGGCCATGGAATATATAGGTTTCTTTTGTGAACGGTTAAATAATGTCCTAAATAGCTGCAGCAGTTTGTTGTTTCACTACTAATAATGATGACTAATAATGATTTATGTCACTAAGTGTAAATATGTGTAAATCACCAGCATCTGTATGCATTTTCATAGTGTCGAAGCAATGAATTCAGATGTGGTGCAACACCTGCACATATAGCCAACACTCACTGAGCACTTTAATAGGAACACCTGTACACTTGCCTTATCTGGTCAATTTTCCATTTACCCAGTCATGTGGCAGCAGTGCAATATGTTAAGTCCTGCAGACCCAGGTCAGGAACTTCAGTTAATGTTAACCTAAAACATCACAATGAGGAGGAAATGGTATTTCAGTCATTTTGACCCAGAAATATACTTAAGATGTGTACGTATTCTTCAGGGCTAGATGTTGTCATGTTAACATGCATGTAACATTCTAACTATACAAAAAGTATCCAAACCTTGTCACTTTTTGCTCATTGTGTTATATTGCAGTCTTAGGATATAATCACTTGATGTTTCCCCTCATCAATTTGCAATCAATATCCCCAAAATGACCATGAAAAGACTGAAATTTGACTGAAAAAAAATTGTTTGCAAATTTCTTAAAAAATAAAAATCAAAATATCACATTGAAACAAGTATACAGACACTTTCTCTTGATCATCCACCTTTGTTCAGTTCAGCTGACAAGGCATATCAGCCATGAGGTTGAAGGGAATGCCTGCAGAGCTCAAAGAGAGGATTGTGTCAGGGCACAGATCTGGGGAAGCCACACACCTCTGCTACATTTAAGATTCCCCGGATTAGTGTGGTCACCATAATTCTTAAATCAAAGAAGTTTGGAACAACCAGGACTGTTCCTACAAACAGTTTTTGCAGTGCAAATCACATGACAGATGAGGGGAAATAGTCACAACATTGATTCTTGAGCTGCAACAGGGATCATTCCAGAACTGATTTGTCGGTTTTCTGAGTCTCCTTTATTTCTGACATTGTTTACCACCACTTGTTATTTGATCTTTGTGCTTGTTAACAGGAATGAGGAAGTTCATATCAGTGTGCGTTTGCATGCACCTATGTACATGTTTGTGCCTTCCCAAAGTCATTTACTGGTGTGAATGGACCTGAAGAGACTTAACTTTGGCCGGTTTGACTGTGTCTCCATGTCCCTGTGTGTCTCTGTCGGAGGAAGGTCATTGTAGTCTAAAATAGTCTCTTTGTTGCCCGAGGAGGAAGTGATATTGTAGCGGAGGAGGCTGAGAAAGGAGTGAGGTCATAAGGAGGAGAAGTGACCTTGGAGACTATTGCACACAAAGGTTCCCACTAGCCCACACACAGCAGGACACACACGCACACACACAGGCACATTCCCACTGCCACACTCACAGCTTGACACACAAACACATGGACAGGTCATATCTAGAGATGTCCAGGTCATGCGATCCCATGAGAAAATCACACAGGCATGCACACACGCATTCAGGTTCCATATTCATCATCAACGTGCTTCTAAGGCGATCTGATCACAAGTGGACGGATCTTTTTTTCTCCATTTTTTAGCAGTGTGCAGTGTGTGTTCTGGACCACACTGAAGGACCACTCAAATGTTATCCTCTGAGCCTGCATAAGAGGGAGCACATACTCATACACTTTCTCAAATCACATAAGTCGTCTGAAGATTTCAAAAAGTCCATGGAAATACAATGTATTACAAGTGCGTTAAAGTGAAAAAGAAAGAATAGACCCAGCCTCTCTTTTTTGATCTTCCTCTTTTCATTTCCAACAACTAGGCATGGGAAGTGCACACATGATTACACTGTAGAGCTGAGGAGGAAATGTGATCTGATCGATATCCACTTGTGATCGAATCACCCAAGACTATTAATGGTATGGCTTAGCCTAGTGGAAGGGTGCCAAACAGTGCAGTCCTAAGAGTTGGTTAGTCTGTATTTTGATCTAACTTGCATTAGACTAATGTAAGAGACAAATTATATGTAGCCTAGCACTAGAAACCAGGGTAATATCTTTTTATGCGGATACGGTAAGGCATTCACAGCTTGTGGGATGCAGGATTTTGATATGAGCCATTTTTGTTGTTTTATTGTTTCGGGATTATGGAATCCTTCATCAGCTCTGCTGGTAAAACAGTGAACAGGCTGACACCAAATTAATCTCCAAAATCAGAGGAATTTGTTAATATTCCCAATCCTCCATTTGGTTCAACTGAGGACACATACACCGCTTTCCAACACCATCTCAGTTCAGTTGGCCATCAGTAGGTAGTCAGGTTTTTGCAATTATTATTGCATCCCACAATCTACCAACCATTACATGTTGATGGCACCAAAAAGGAACAATCCACAGACACTACAGATGCTTTTCCTACAGGAAGAAAAAGTAACAGCTTCCTAAAAGCTCTGAAAACCATAATCAGCCCCGGTTTTTCAAAAAGAAATTAGGATTTGTTGACTTTAAGATCATGGAAAGGTCTCTGAACCTCTCAGTTATTGTGTCATTAAGCCTATATTCTGAAGATGCAGGTAGAATAAAATTGTGTCCCTTTCACAATTACAATGAAGGAATATCCAGCAAAGTCAGCTCAGGATCTCTAAGTGATGATATGAATAATTCAATTCCCAGTGCAAAGCCAAGCAGCTAAGAAGTTTTTCTCAGTGTTTGCATACTTTTTTCAGTCTGTGAGTAAAAGCTTATCTTGTATTGGACCTTAAACCAGAAGAACCACAGACTTAATCAAAGAGACTCCAAAGCTGCTGGATATGTGTCCAATTTGCCGTCTCATCCTGAAAGTCAATCACAAAGTGATCACTAATCAAACCAGTTACTGTATAACCACACCTGAAGTCACAGAGTTATGGCTGAACACCCTGCCTCCTTCTCAAGTGTGTACTCTGAGTGAGCACACACACTGTATGCTGTGTGTGAGGGAGGCAGGAAGTGGAGATGTATGATGAAGGTATATCTGTCGCTGTTTCCTCACTGACGCCGCCTCCCCTGCCATGTTACCAGATTTGGAGAGCAGCCACCTGCTGTGATGTCACCATCTGTGACGCACTTACCTGTCAGTGCAATTACACACACACACACACAGCTCAAGGGATATTGGTGCATTAATTACAGAGAGAAAGTATTACAAAAATCTACCAAGAATATATTTAGTCTGACATCTAACTGAAAGTTTACATGGATCCTCCTCTGTAAAATATTTGACTTTTCTGTTGCTTTCTCTGAAAGTAACCAAATGCAATTAAATCATAAACTCATGCTGTTGAGACCACAAAAATGCATTAAGTGACACACGGAGGTTGTAAATAGTGATGTAGAAGTGATGATGAGGGGGACGGATTCACACTGAGCTGGTCTGACAGCTTCATCACTTCCACTGTGGTGAGGACAGATGGCTCAACCATCTCACTGATGACCCAGTGCAAAAACACACACACACACACACACACACAGTGCGGGGCAAGGTACGTTCAGAGGACACACGCATCAGTATCAGTTTGCTATACATCAAATTTATACAGATACGGTTTTCATCCTGCCTATGAGAAGCACAAGGCATGATGGGATAGCTGGACTCTTCCATCACACCTGAACAGTGAGTAAAGCCTATAGAAAGAATGGACACAAATCCAGCTAGTTATTCCAATATACTAGAAAAACAAATATATATTATTCAGATGTACAGCCACTGCAGAGAACAACGTGAACCCACACAAAACCCGCTCTCCTCTTCATAAGGAGCCTTTCTTTGCCTGCTGCTGGCATTCAGGCAGTGCTTCCTCCCAGGTTGTTAAAGTTCATCTCATCACATATATCCACTAGACATTTCTAAAAAGTAAAGCTGACTACAGAAAGATTGCCCACAAACAACAATGCACAAACAATGTCAGGTAACTGCAATCCACGGAGGGGGGTTTTTCTTCCTCTTCTGAAGGAAGAAGGAGGGGGTGGGTTGGGGCAGGGAGTGGTATAAAATTTAAAGGAGACTATTTTCCCCACTCAATTAAGAAAGAAAATTACTTTCCTTGTTAGTCTTACATAGTCATACAGTCATAATCATTCAAACATTACTGCATTATATTGAAGCTAACGTGAAAAAAGGTATTTTATAAGTTTTTCCGCAAATGTTGCAGAATCCTGGCTAACGGCTTCACGCACTAAAGCAAAGTCGTGGCAGATATACGAGCACATCACTGATACACACTTCCTGATCACAGAGGAAACAAACCCTGATGCTGCTCATTTGATCCATGGCACAGTTGTTAAACAGTTAATTTGATATGGAAATCACCTTCACTTGAATATACAACAGTGATGGTGAGATACCATGTTGAGCCTTTCCTCCACTCTGCTCTGTGGATTTCAGGAAATAGATCGACATCAAAGGACACACAACACCCCCGGCACAATCGATCACAGATGGTCCTGCAGCATTTCAGTTGTTTCAGAAAATGGTGAAACACATTAGCAGTTCAAAAAGTAGACCAAAGTGAACTTGAGTGTACTGGTGTGTGTTTCAACACCCCTCTTTCAAAAGCCGAATGCTCCACTCAAGTGCCATTCTGTGAGCCACTATTGTATATTTCACTGTTGATCTTTCTTAGAACAACTAAGAACAGCTTCAGGAAAAGACTTGAGTACACATATTAACCCAATACACATTTACAAACCACCCACAGTCCATCAGAGTTTATGGGTTTGCTTTTGTTTTGTTTTTTAAAAAAAGGAAAGATTATTTATCCCTGTAAATACTGAGTCATGACAGCTGGTGTGGAAATTTCACCTCTGGAAAAAGTCCATTTCTTAAAACTGGGTCACCTTTGTAGTAGACATGTCTGGGGTGAAGTAATCACTTTTAAAGTTGATTTTGTAAGGCATGCCCGCAAAGAAAAGTAAAGAGTAAACACCAACACATTAGCATTTCAACTCATGACAGTTAGAGTGCAACAGGGACAAAGCCACAGTGCACTTCTGATGAAGAGACAATGGAAGATGTAAAGAAATAAAGCATAAAGTCCATTTCTTATTCTGTATTTTCTACTTCTTAGGTTTTTTCTGAAGGCAAACTAAAGTGTATTGCAGTGTCGTGACACACAGACATCACTGCAGACATCACTGGTTTCTACAGAGTGAGCTGCCCTGGCTGCAAGGCCTCGCTCTCTGCAGTAGCTTTCCTCACACCCTGCTGGGTTAAACAGCAGTGCCGCATATCTGATTCTGATATTTTACCAGGAAACTAGTTCTCACCCAAATATGTAAACGTGAATATATTTTCAGTTTATTTTGTTTCCGTAGAGATTAAAACTGTGTTCTGTTTCTCTCTTTCTCAAAAGTAACAACAACTTCTTTCCAAAAATATACAAATAAATGAGAAAGGAACTTGTCAGCTTCTCCCTTCTGCCAGTGAGAAAACAGCACGGGGGAGAGATTGTGGTAGTTTGGACGTGCCCTACCACTGTCCTTGGAGGCAAATCTCCCCAGACATCATGTGGAGGAGGTTTGCAACTACAGGCAGAGAGAGATTTTAATATAGGAAAGTGCCATACTTGTACTCCCCAAATTAGAACAACAGACAAAGTTGTCCTTTAGAAGAGTACTTTAAATTATTTTTTGCATTTTGTTGAAGGGAGGGTAAGTTTTGGGAGGGTCTTTAAAATTTCTCATCAAAATCAGCTGGGAGTGAACAACCGTATAGGTCATTTGTCCCAAACCTCTAGACCCCAGCACGGCTTCATGGCAGTTTCTGATCATAGCCTCAAAAATGAATCTTGTCCAGCCACAATTTGTGTACATGGGCACAAATTTCAGTCAGCATTCCTTTGAAACTAATGTATTTCAACTGAAAACTTTTTACCATTTGTGAAAGGCAGTGAAGTCACACACACAGCAAGCTGTGTGTTCTGATAGGTTTTCAGCAGTTTGCGTTACAGTAGCTCTTCTGGCCAGCCTTTACTCCCATGTACATCAGTGAGAGCGAAGGCTGTCAACCTGCTGTTCTGGAGATGTTTCTGACCCAGACATTCAAGAAGTGACTGTTGCTGTCTGAGATATCCCACACTTTGACAGGTAGCAGTGTCATTAAATCATACCTGTTTTTCATGTCTAATCACCCACTAGAGTGAGACTGCACGAGTGCCCTGCAATGACCCCGAAGCTCCTCTCCCTGTTCCTGCATTCCTGAGTCTCACTGAGTGGGATTACTCAAAGTTTGGAGACATTTGTGCCCACGTGGAGTCTGCAGAAGATATACAAATCTGATATCGTAGAAGGTCATATTGTTCTGCCTGTGATCCCATTTCCCCCTCTTCAAATGACTGCTGGCATTTTCCTGTCCCCCCCTCACAGAACTAATGCTGATG
Organism: Psettodes erumei; assembly: GCA_016785225.1. Lineage (NCBI taxonomy): Eukaryota > Metazoa > Chordata > Actinopteri > Pleuronectiformes > Psettodidae > Psettodes > Psettodes erumei. Next base: position 660,087 of record JAFBJZ010000939.1, read on the forward strand.
ACTTAATTGTTTTCCTACTGGTTTCAAACTGCCCCTGGGAACCCACTGAGTCTACCATTAGCCCAGGAACCAGGAATCCGGTGACACAGCAGTGTGTGTGTGTGTGTCTACAAGTAAACGTCTCCATGTGTGTGTATTTTTTCAGCCAGTTCAGTGTGCATTTGTCTGCACGTAAGAATGTGAGTGTGCTATGTGTGTGAGAGCTTTTCACACAGATTCCCCAACATGTGTGGCGGGCGTGCTTAAGCCCACTTTGTAGGGATGTGTGGGAAGCCGGGCGAAAGGACTTCCTCCCTGTTTTCTCAACGCCACTGATTACCAACTGCGGAAATGCTAATGGCTGTTTTGATAGCCGCGGACAGGGGCTAAAGCATTTGTTTTACTACGTAATCCTCGTCTAGCCTGCAGAGCCCCGAGCCTGATGATTTTGAATTACACTCTGCAAGAGGTACTTTCACCGAAACTCCCCTGCTCCTTTCAAAGTGCTGAGTGATTTCGAATTAGGAAGGCTAACTGCTGCTGAGAGCACTTGATTTATGTTTAAGGTGATATTGTTACAAAACACTTGAGGACTTAACATAGCATGTCACTTTTTGCCATCACTGATAAATGAATGAAAAACACAACGTGTTTGTTAATGGGCTGCTTTAGGCCAACCTCCACTCTACTAATGTGAATTTCCTTTAAAGGCCAAAGGTTCTAAGGCATGTTTAGCAACCCATCACAGGTCAACAACAAAATGTGGTGCTATGTGACTTTTTTTTCATCCCACACTGATCACACTTTGATCAGTGGCTGATCTTCAGATCACTGCATCATGTTTACACATCTTATAGCACCTCGGTGACATCTCAGTTGTGTGAGGCTGTTGACTTTCATGCAATCATTCCATGGTCCTGCACTTTGTCTCTTCATCTGGATAACATCTGTATCTGCATATTTTTTCTATTTTATTTTATATATACATTGATAGTATTTTATATTTTATTTGTATTTTAGGCAGATTTGGTTACAACTTGCATATTGTATAGTGGTTAGATTCTTTGTTTTTTTTGTTTTTTTTGCATCTTTGTACTTTTGTAACTGTATATTTGAATATATTCTGCACTCATATTTCTTTCTCTTTTTTTATCTTATTGCCTGTTTTTTTTTTCATCAACTGCCTCAATAACATGCAAATTTCCCCAGTGTGGGCTCAATAAAGTCTACCTTATCTTATTTTACTGCCTCACTTATAAATGTGCACTTAAGAAAAATGCTCAGCTTCCAAAAGGGGTGAAATGGTTTTGCTTCTTCATCAAGAATAATAATGTCTAATCACTTCAAAAGAATTTATCCTTCATGATGGAGTAAAAAATAACTAGAGTAGTATTCTTTTGCACTTTTCTGTCTCTCCCTCTTTTTACTACTTCATTTTTAATTTAGTGATATGTTTGGTTTAAATGGGTATATTGCTGATTTGATATAATTTGAAGTACTTTGTAAATTAATATTTTATGAATAATATAATTGTTGGCATTAGTAAATAAAAATAAATTTTTCACAGAGTGAATAAATATGAAAAACACAAGGCTTTTTTGCAGGGATATGAATACAGGTGTGCCATAAGATGTGGACTTTTCCTTCAGTGTAACCTTTGACATAACAAGTTGAAATCCACTGTCCTATGGTATGAATCTTTGCCTGTCTGTTTTACTGTGCCTTGTTCACACAGCATTCCTCTGATCTTATGTCAGCTGATTCAAGTTTGGACTTTTTGTCTTTGTGTAGTTTCTAATGGGCTGTAGCTGGGGGGGGCATGGTGTGTCGAGTCCCACGCCCCGGCAAGCTCTTGGTCATTGGTAATGATTTGTCAGTCTACGTGCTGAAAGGTCACAGCGGTGCCGCTGCTCGGTGATGAGTGACAGGATGGAGTTAATGTGGCGTTCAGAGTGCATGATTCCAGCAAAGTAAACATATGTACTCACACACGTAAGGGAGTGTCTGTGTGAGGCAAAAATAAAGGGGTGGAGTGGGATTAAATCAAAACAACTTTTCTTTCTATCGAGCTATGGCGCTAACTCAGTAATGAGCATCATCCAAATTTACATTTCTCCAGTTTCATGCTGTTTTATCATTTTATGATTTAGTGTTTACTGATCTTCTTTCTTTTTCTCATTATCTGAGCATCAGGCTGAGCTTTGAGTTCAAGCAAAAAACTCTTCACAGTGAGGCCTGTGAATTGGAGCTGGCGCATTCAGTAAGAAATGAAAATGTTGATTCAAAGAAGTCGTGAAGACATGATATTCACACCTCAGAGGGAACAGACCTAAATTAATTAATTATCAAATTCCATTTAAATTTAAACTACAATTAACAATGTAAACCATGTGCTCCTGCAATGTAATAAATGTGACTTTTTCATTAATATTATTTTATTTACTTTTATTACTTACTATTTTATTTACTAATATAATATTATATTACACATAATTTTATTATTATTATCATTATTATCTTGAGAGCATTGAGATACTGTCACCCATATCCTTATGCCTTTATGGAGATGACTCAAATTGGGAATTTTGTCCTTTGTCACAATGGTGAAGGATCCTAAAATTTTCCAGATCCATGTACTGATCTGGCTCTCTCCCAAAATGTAATGGATGTACAGTATATATATAAGAATAAAATATAAATATATATGTTTGTTTGTTTTGTCTTTTTACCAGTGCAGAATCTTGGTCTAATGTATGTATAAATATGCAAACATTTTAGCCTTGGAACAAGTAAGTTTAATTAACAAAGGGAAGTCTGAATAAGAAAAAAAGGCTGATAGGTCTGATAGTAATGAAGAGATGAAGAGATCACAAATCCCAACAGCATATGTAACAACTGAAAGCAGAAAATAGCATTTCATTCATTCATACTGCATGTTTCACTTCTGCATCTACACAAAAGCTCAGTCATTCTCATTTAAAAGCATCTGCTCTCACACAGCTTTGTCGAGACGTGAGGGGGAAGTAGCATGGAGTTTTCTTCAGTCATAGCCTGAGCTACATTTTGTGTGTGCCCATGTGTGGTCGCCCTCTTCCCCCAGCCCCACTTGAGCCTAATCGTCTGGTCCCATTCAGGTGCAAATCGGGCCCTGGCATGCAGCAAATTTACAGCCTGGCTTCGTGACCAGTAGTGGTTTTGGCCCCTTTCTCCTCTCTGGAGGCCCTAAGGCAGCCACTCCAATCCTCTCTTTGTGCGACACATGCCAGTGACGCGCACAAATCAAATGCACCCACACTCAATAACACACAGACTCTCCATCCAACTGTTGGACATTTTTACAGTCTCATTCTGCCAAACATGCACTGTGCTGTGGTGCACTGTCACTCGCAAGACACACACAAAGAAGGTGAAAACTGTATGAGTGCACTCAGGAGCAGACAGACACACAATCACAGCCCTGACAGTTTTTTCCTGGTGGATACTCCTGCCAATGCTGACTGGGACCTCAGGGTGCTGTAGTGTTAGCTTCCTAAAGCTCCCAAATAAGTCCAAATTAACATCATCCATGACTGATCTGTCACATTTGATGAAATATTAGTATTACATGACAGACAAGCCCTCATATAATACTAATTTTTGGCAAGTGCCTGGCATATACTCAGAGCAAACCATGCAAACACCACAACCTCTCTGCAAGAGACACACAATGCATAACTGAGTCACTATGAAGAGTCGCATTAGTCACAGAATTAGTTTTAAATCAGTCACAGCTGAACAAAATAAAACCGTTGTCAGGTAATACGACCCAACCTCTGTCTAGCGTGCTAGCAGTTACTAAGTGGTTAGAGTTGTTTTTGGATTTAAGCCTGCCATACAAACAGCATGAGAACACACATTCAGGTACAATCTCACTGCAAAACATATTACAGAATTTACAGAACTTTAACCAGAGAAAACGACTGAACGAAGCGCAAAACTGTGCTATTGCACCACCTATTTTTTCCTCTATGAAGGTGGTGCGGACCCCCCAAGGTTCGATTTGAGTGTTGACGCATCCTTGGATAAGACAATGAATCCCAGATTGCCCCTGATGTGTATGTGTATGTGTTTGAAAACATGTGTGTGATGTGGCTGGATAGGAGTAGAAAACCACTTCACAAATCAAGACCATTTACTGTTTATTCTGTATCTTGGATATTTTATCTCTACTTTATATATATATAATTTTGTATTTTTGTACTCACCACACTGTTCTCAGTGATCTGATTGTATCAAGATGCTTTGGATTGTCAATAAACATTTTTTCACAAAGAAAAGTCATTGATTTTTCATTAATCTTTCAGCTCGCTAATGATCAACAAGGACTGGCTGTGCCAATGGGCACAAAGGCTCAGTCTCCACTCTTCTTGGAAAACTGCTGGCATTTTTCACCACACAGCTCATTCACAATAACAAGGCAAGGTGTGGGCAAAAGCTGCTTTTCTGCACATTCATATGCCCCATCAGTCTTGTCTTCAAGATCACTTCCCATCTGTCTTTTTGTGTCTTTTGAGCCAGGTTTTTTCTTCTCTCTCGTGGAGATGGAGAGATGGAAAGAAAGAGAAGGGAGGAAGCATGAAGGAGAGAAAGAAAGCAGGAGAGACGGCTCAATGTAAGTGGCGTGCTGACTGGAACCAGCTGAATCCAGAGGCCAACTACTGCAGGGACACAGAGAGGCAGAGCGGGCAGCAGCCGCATCTCTGCTCCAATCGCACTCACTGCCAGTCCATTCTCCCCTTCCTTCTTTCCATTTTCATCTCCCATACATCTTTCCACACCCTCCTCTTCACACTCTCCCATGTGGTGCCGGCCCTGGTGTGAGGTGAGTCAGTAGATGAGGTGTAAAGACAGTGCAGTGCCAAGAGAGGCCCACCTCACAGCCTTGCATCCTGAACCCCTGCTCCAACAGAAGAAAAGCATTCTTCATGAAGGCAGGATCGCAGTTATCTCTGAGCAATGAATGATACGCAATCCAACTAGCCCACATTGTTTCCTTTCTCCCATCTAAACATCCAAATTAGATTAAAGGAAAGAAAGATCTAAAGGAGCAGAGAGAAATACTGATCAGTGCTCCAGCATTTTCTTGATTTGGGGCAGAAAATCCTGTTTCATGGTAGTGTGCAACTTCGTTCCAAAAAAACTAAAAAACTTTATCGGCTTCCTCATCTGACTTTCTGAGGGATTGTTTCTAATCTCTCTCTCTCTCTTACCTACTCTTCAGCTTCCTCTGCCAACTTTTCTCTCAAGCAGCATTTCAGCAACGACTTGACAGCACAGACCAGCAGACAATTGCCAGGCATTCATTTTTGATTTGCAGTCATCGAAGGCTTGCTATTCTGCCTTTTATGGATTGATTGTGTTACCGTGCAGAAAGAGAAAGACACAGAGTAATTGGAGAGATTAAAACCTCCCTCTGCTCTCATTTGATGATCTTGCAGAAACCAAGGAATGTCCATTAGGGAGCTGAACATTGATTACAGAGACCAGTGTCATGTCCAGATAGCTGACGACAGGTGAAGTGGCTTTTCAGGGTTTAACCGCATCACCCAGTCCTCATAAAAGGAAAGAAGAAAAGAAAAAAAAGCAATGAGGATTCAATTTAGGTGACATGATTGTAACATTATGTGGGGCCATCAGACTTGGAATGGAATGGAATGGCATTGACAGGAAGGATGGTCATGGTTATAAAATGGAGGGGAAGTAACAATTTTGTCTGATGTATGGCTCAGTCAGATGCTTAAGGATGAGGGGAAACATGTGATTGCCTCCATCAGATGCATGCTGTAACCAGCTTGTGAACGCCAAGTTGTCCTCACGTCCTGACGAAGTCTTCAGATAAGTAAGTGTATCCAAAAGTGTTCCGGACACACCTGTTAAAGAGAACGTCCAGCTATTTCCCCCAATCCACAATCATAGGTGCTCCTTGACTGTATGGCTAAAGTGTTTGTGGCTGTTCCAAAAGACCACACTCTACACCCCCTTTAGAGTTTGGTAACAAAGGTGGAATAGTATTGCCCTCGATTGCACACATGAAAAGTGATAGAAATTGTTGTTTTTTTGTGTGTGAGGTGTGCCTGAATCTCAGATTGTAGGTTTCGGAAATTTAAAATAAATAAATAAAATAAATTTCCTTGCATATGTAATCTGTTCAAGCGGAATGGTGTCTCTCCTGACTGAAATAACCATGATCAGCCTTCACAGCCTTAATTAACGCTGTTGTTTTACACTGTAGTGTTGGAAAGTTTTCTTTACACATCAGACAGTAGCAATACCATTAGTGATCATCTGATACTGGCAAGTATAAGGATGCTTACAATGACAAGTACTAGACAAATGTGCAATGATCACTAAAATATGAATTTGCCACAATGTAAACTAAAGTCAAGGGAAAACTAGTTAAAACAACAACTATTCAGACTCACTAGAATCACTCATTAGGTAAAACAACTCCTTTATGTGACATCTGTATAAAAATGTTTTTTTCCCACATAATGTCTATGTCTAAACATATTCATAAAAACAGACCCATATACAACACCGCTGTCTTTCTTTTGTCCTCTGTCAGTGCTGCAGCTGTTGTGTGACCACTGACCCTGACTTTGGAGGTGCATCCCGGCCAGTAATCCCCTCAGTCTTGCACTGAGCTCCTTCTCTCATGCCTGGTCATGCACAGCAACGCCAGCCAACTCACACTCTTATTTTCTCTGTCCTTATTATATATGGATAACCCACACACACTCACACACACTCACTGCTGTGAGTGAAGAGGGTTACTGCAGTGTCATAAAGGATCTGAAAAGTACTCAGTCTATCATCTGTACTTTTCACTGCATAGAGAGCCATAGAAGTTCAGAGACTGCATTTGTTTCAGACAAGCATTCGTTTCAAGAAGTCCTGAGGTACTGAAATTGAATTTGAATCCTTGACACTTGTGTGGTGGAATTATAATCCATCCATCCATTTGCCATACCGCTTATTCATGCAGGGTCACTGGGGTGCTGGAGCCAGTCCAAGATGACATTGTGTGGGCGTGGGGTACACATTGGATAGGGCACCAGTCTATCACAGGTCTGAAACATAGAGACAAACTATGGTTTGGTGGCGTACCTGGAGAAAAGCCAGGCAGACACAGGAAGAACTTGCTGACTCCACACAGAAAGGATCCACCAGAACCGAAACTTCTCGCTGTGAGGCGACAGTGCTAACGACTGCACCACTGTCCCACCTGTAATTATAATGATGGATTATAATAATGGATTATAATGATGATGATAATGACAATATTGTACATTTCTTTTTCTAATAAAAACTCAACAGTGATTTAAGCATAAAAGTCATTTTACAGAATATCCAGGCTTTGCACTTTCACCTTTCCTTTGATTTTTATTATTTTTATTCCTCTTCTGGTGCTCCCCTAAAATGAAGATGATTGCATCATCGTAATTTTCCAACCAGGATAGACACTAATGCCAGTCTCAGCTGCCATTTACACTTAACACTCCACCTTGCTTGATTTCAACCTTTTTCAAGGTTAATAATGGCTGTTTCTTTCTGGTTAAGGTTCAGCAGATCGAAACAGAAAGGGAATTAGAAAGTGAAGCTCACTAGAGAAAAGAAAGTAATGAGAAAGTTAAAAAAAAAAAAAAAAAAAGGTAATGGGTTAGTGAGTGCAGGAGTCAGAGAAAAAAGAGAGAATAAAGGTGCTTCCTCCAGTCTCCCAGAATCTAATCCCATTACCTAAAGTCACATTCATGGAGGCTGATCAGTGAGTGAAGATTTCTCTGCCTGCAATCATGTATATATACACTGAGCCACATTACCAGTATCATGAGACCACTACGACACCTGGCAACCACACACACTCAACAAATTTTGTGTAATTTGGTTCTTTCCAGCTCCCAAGAGCTGCTCTTCCAGCTAGCTCCGGCAGCAATGCTAGAGGCTGCCTCAGGACTAACCAGAGACACTGAGATTCATTTAGTGTGGCACAAAGTCTTGCCAGCTGATCCTGCAAACCACAGGAGCCACAGGGCGGAGTTAGCACTGAGCGGCTTACTCTGTGAGCAACCGGCAAACAGTGATCTCCTTTGAAGCCACACGTAATATATTTCAAAAGTCTTTTTTTATGAACTCAGAATACATTTTTAGAATAAAATGATGAATTCACTCACACTTCAGTGTGCGGTCTGTGCAGTAAGACACCTGGAGACCAACTTTATCTGCTCTGTAATTAGGCAGAAGCACACAGCATGGACACAGTTTTAGTCAAACAGTCACATAGGATGCTGACGTTCTCTCAGTCAGTGCACTTTGTCATCACTTACGTTGATCTGCTGTTCATGGCTGCCCTCAGTGTGGTGGAAATAGCACACCTTCACACTCCCTCAGTCTGCAGTAATGTGCAAGGATGCAAAATCTCCTTCAACAACCTCAGCCTGTCAGTTTGATACTCTCATCCATCGACACGACTAATGCCTTTTCCCCGTATTTAAGCAGCTGTCCAGTTATTTTTTTGTAAAGACCCATGAAAGTAACACACCTCAACAGATGCAATTTCAGCTGCACTCTTCTACACTCTCACTAAATTTACACTGACACGGGTCTTACAATGACAGAGCAATCTCAACAGATAGGACATTCATAAACAAGGAACATTCCTGTCAATCTACACACATGAACACATTCAATTTTGTGACTATTTCATGGACCACCCCACCCCCCGTTTTGGTTTCTTTTTTCTTTTCCCATTTTTCCCATTTTGTAGGCCAAGACTTTTCTGTTGCAGTCTTGGCCTACATGCTGTTATTTTAGTTTTTAAGTATATTGTTTTATAGAATTGCTATCTAAATAAAATTTAATTATTCAAAATATATTGAACTGTGTAGCACTGACACCCAGAATGCAAAATCTAATAAATCAGCTTCCAAGTGTAGCAGGAGCCTGCTCCTGAGATGAAGTTTTATTAAGGAAATGGTAATTGTTGTTATTTTAAATTCAATTTTGATTGTGTTTATTAGTGTATATAACTTGTGTTACTTCCAATCATTTCTGCCTGATGTCAGTTCCATTCAGACAAATCATGACCAGTCACTTAATTTTTTAAGGCACCAAATTCTTTAAGTAAAATGGACTTGTCCAGGTTAAAAGCTGTTAGAACAGAAGTGTTCTCTGTTGACACCTTTTTGCTTGATCTGAAGCTCTGACTTGGCTGTGCATCAATTCAAATTCAACCTTAGATCATGAATCATTCCACACAGGTCCATTATCAGGCAACAGGTACAGTTATTGATATGGCCTAACGCAGCAGTGAAGGATAGCTTGTGTGCATGTAGTAGCATTAGTTCTGGGGATTAGCATTTGCTGCTGAGATGCAGCCTTTCAATAACAGCTAATAATGCCTGTTGTCAGTTGGTCTTAGACTATGTCACTGGGTCTCACATCAGCTGTCAATTGAGAAATTGCAAACTCTTGCATAAACCTAAAGCTTTAGGACAATATGGCTACCTCTATTTCACATTTCATTTCCTGTCAAATCACCATGTAGGTATTGATACACCAATACACCAATAGTGGGCCTAATTGTGTTTTTTGTTATTGAATCATCAATGTAATGATCGGAATTTTGTAATTAAAGACAATGGCATCCAAGAAAGAGGATACATCCAGTCTTGGACCATGTGTCTTTTTTAACTGGCATTCAAGTTTAACCATGGTATCAAAAACAAAAAAAGCTAAGTGCCCCTTGGAGCTAAATCTCTGCTTTGGTCTCGATTCTCCATTCCCTGGATCTGGAGGAGCTATGTCAAATCTGGGGAAAGTAACCCCAGTGATGTAAGACTGATGTCTTTGGGGGCAATATAAAGTGATGGTATATGCTTTGAAAGAGTTTTAAAAACTTGCTTCACAAAGCAGAGAGGGTTCAATAAAAAAAAAAAAAACATTCAATTGCATTAACAGAAATGTAGGATCCAATGATTTTGGATCATGGCCTATACCAGGTAATAAAACTCATATTTGAATCTCTGTTACCCAGCTGTACTGCAGTATTGTTGATAAATTTGAGTAGTGCCACCCTAAACAGGCCCATAGTCTACTGGGTTTTGGTTTGGGTTGGGTTTTGCCATGAGGCCTCTTCCTCTCTCTGAGTGTGCTGGTTGCATTTGCCTGATAAGCTAATAAGGATTTTGCCTCAAATTGTGCTGCACTCAGACAGTGCAGATGGTGTCTGAGTAGTGAGCTGCTCGTATCTTCTGTGCTTCCATTCTCCTCTCTGTTTTGTTTCCTGTATTTGCGCTGCTTTAGCCGATATTGTGATAACAGAGCTGACCTGACCTGACCAGCTGGCCTCTTCCTCCCCTCCAAGCCTTCCATGATGGGAACCTTTGGCTCATTGTTCTCGCTCTCGCTCTCCCTCAGTGTTCACCAAAAGGCTTGTTTTTGCTCCTGGGCACTCTTTCTGTTTCTTTTCGCTGCAGTTCGAGTTCTAACAGCTTAGTTTATTTACCTCGGCCTTCAAAAAGGACAAGTGTTTTTCTCGTTTAAGGTCAGGTTTGATATCTGATTCCCACAGTGGTTGTTGCATTTCTTCACAAAGTAAAGCTCACTGTGTGTGTTAATGTAGGAATGAAACTCTGAAAATGTATCCTGAGCTGAACTGTAATGTGATACTCACGGCACATTTCTGGCAATATCTGTTCTCCAGAGCCAACAGTTTGGCTAAAGATCAATTAATGCATATAGTTTATGTCATTATGTCTTCCTGCCCATTTATCTTGCTGGGAATCGTGAAAACGTGGACAATGAGGTAAGAAGATTAACTGTCTTTTGAATGGATTCTTATCGTCTTGTATTCTGTTTCTCCTCTCATCCATCTGATACCTCTGTGTTTGTGTTTACAGCACAGCTAATCCAGCTCAGCTTCTCTCCTTTCACACTTCCTCTTGCTTTAGAAAGGCACTCATCACAGGTGATCATGCCTTTAATAACTTCTAATGAGTGAAAAGGCAACTCGACACTGGATTTACTCTTTCTTCTGTCTTTACAAATTCCTTCTCTATAATGTTAATTGCTCTGACAAATCCTTGTTTTTTTTCCAGATATAATCAAATAACTTTGTCCCCTCGACACGTGAAAGGAAAAATAAAAATCTAAGATTACCATTCAGTGGTTGTAATTGAATAATTTGTTGTGACTGTAATTTTTGGCTATCAAACATCATTTTTTAGCTCTGTTTACAGCACAAAAATGTTCTTTTCATTGCTTGTTATAACAGTTGTAGTTTCAGACTGCTGTTTACATCACTAAGACAAGCAATAACTGTGAGCTGTCATGTTTTAAACGGGGATAGATGCAAATCCTACAGGGTATTTAATGCACTGTATTAATGAGTATTGTTTAAATCTTGTGTGCTGTCTGAAAATCTGAATAAATATATTAACAAATATATATAATGTGGTGCAAATAAACCCCCAAGCAAATCTTGTAGCCCATTTCCATTCCATTCTCCAAACTCTACGCTAAACTTTACGAAACACCAACCACCAAAAACCATGGGGGGAGATGAATAACTGGAGAACACAGGGAGCTGGAAAACCATCAGGACAGGACGAGCAGAGGACTCCTCTGTACTAATGTGCGTTTAATGAGCTCACATTATCCTGGAGCAAGTCCCATTTTTCTGTCCCCACACACGAGAATAATTCTCATCATATTGTAGCTGTGTTGCTCATCAGGGATTTTTTTTTATCAAATTCCATGAATTATGTTTGAAGTGTGCCATCATCATAGATTGAATCATTTTATCACTCTAATCAGTATGGTGAGTCTGGATCCAATCAGCCCTACAGCTGTCACCCCCTCGCCTGTGCAAATGGATACACTCTAACAATACGCTCACCCCAAATAATGACAAAGTGAAAACAGAGCTACCCCCAAGTGTAGATTCCCTGCAGGACAAACTGGCTGTGCTGGTTTGGATGTTTGATGAAGAGTATGAGGGAATGAAAATGCAGGTGTAAGTGTCTGTGTTCTACACGTGGACATTTACATGAATTCAACAGAGGTGCTATACAGATAAAACTCACTATTCTCTCTCATGCTGCATGTTGCTTCTTATGAAGCCTTTATCACGAACTAACAAAATATCTCTAGATTTGTCCTTCAGATCAGAAAACGGAGCAGAAGCCAGTCTCACTGCAGCCTGTTGGAAACCCAGCCTCAAACCACTCAGCCGCACCCCACTACTCCCAGCCAGCGAATCCACAGCCAAACCACTGCCAAACATTCGTTGACTCCTTGTGTGCCAATAAAGCCAATGTACCTTTTTATCTAACTGCCTGGGTTCTGCTTTTTGGGTCCAGTAACCAGCAAACTTAACACTTCTGTCTCCACCAACAGTGGAAATGAATGTCCCTGGTTGTAGTATTGGGACTTTTTGTAGACAATGCAGCATTTCATAAGGATATAAGTGTATATACTGGAGTACAATATGAGTACAATAAGCATATTCAGTAGGGTACAAACGTGGCTCTGATCTGTCTTTTTTCATTTGGTTCATTTTTTTAATATTGATGTTGCACCTGTGTTCATCTAATAAAAAACTCAACACTAAAAATGAATTTGTAAAATACTATTTATCAAAATTAAATTGCACGCTATGATTATAAACTGAAAGTGTCCGTGCAGCTGCAGAACAGATTGTCATCACAGAGTAGTGGATTGTCATCATGTGACAGAAGCCGTGTTGACAAGACAATGAGACAATGCTGGAATATTTGGTTTCAAAGCAAAAGTGCCTATTTGGTAACATTTCAGATTTTATCTATTAAATCTGCAAACTTTGTCTGAAAGTGGCAGCATCTGAAAGCAACACCTCTCAGATTTAAACATCAAATGTTAAAGGTCAAAGTAAGCACTGGACAGATACTGAGCCACCATCATTTCTTGTCTGGTGTAACTGGAAGTATCATTGTTGGCACGAGTTTATTACCAAATCATGGTTCCAATCTTTTTTTGCATGTGTGTGCTGTATATGCTTCCATGTAATACATCTATTTACATTAATTCCATGGATGTGCAATGCAAGCTCCATACATTTGTTGCATTTGTTCCAAGTTATATCTCTAGATACCCTTCTAAATGAGTTATATTTATATAGCTCATATCTCTTCCTGATGTTTGCTCAGAGATGAGGACCACAGAGCAACTCTGGTGCCTGTGAAGAACAGGATTAAGCACCTTCACACCCACACAAAACCAGCCAAGTGTGAAGAGGAAGGATACATGCCAGAGGTTGAGTACACACCGAATAAGCCATAACACAAACACAGACAAGCTGTCATATCATCATTTCACTAATGAAGTCAGTCTTTAATCTGGTCTGTAAGGTTCAGCGGCCAGTTACAGAGCAGAGTTTAGTCTTTGAATTACTATTCTGTCTCTGTTGAAACTAATTACCATCTTGTTAAATCATAACATGGGATTGTATTTCTGGTATTTCCATTTATTTCCATTTTTTTCTTCTTCTGTTCAAGAATAGGATTACATTTTTAAATTGATGATGGGTGACTTTTTTTCCCAGCTATAAGTGAACACATTGGTATTGTTACACAGACAAATAAACCCTCAACTTGATTTGAGGAACTGTATCCCACATTTTCCCACCACTAGAAACTTGTGGCAGATCTTACAGAGAGGGAATCTTGTTGTTTTCCCTTTACTGTCTAAACCACTCCATCAGTTCTTGGGTGTTTCAGTTTTTGCTGCCACAGCAGTTTGCATGGGGTCAGAATATTTTGGTCTCTACTGCAGCCTGTGTGGTGCCAACATTTTTTTTACTGCTTTCAGGGTGTGCACTTCAGGCTGTGTTAAAACATCTGCATGGTCAGAAACTCACACAAAGGCTGCTTCCAATGCGAGTATTATGATAATACTTGAAAAAAGTGAACTTTCCTTTTAATGTTAAACCTAATAGCCTCTTTTACTGATACTAATACTATCAGGGATAGTAATGATGTAATCATCAACCTTTCAAATGTTATTTGACTGAAATGAGTTCATTCTGAAAATACAGCTTGGCATGTTTCTGTCATGTGGTAAAATCACAGGCTTAAATGACTCAGCCATCCAACCTCACCTCCTGCTCACAGCGTCACGTTTATCTCGCCTGTGTTCTGGACAAACAAGAGTCACACAACCATAGGCTGTATGAAAATTTGGAATTTGAAACCCAAAAGGCTATCATCCTTCTAACATAAATCTCTTTTCTTGGCAGTGGTCACTCATATTTTTCCTTTACCATATTGGCAGGAATAAAATGTCCTACTACTGTATTCTGCCTCTTCACATTTTCAGCAAATAATTTTACCATCACTCACTCTATTTATTTACTGCTGTGTGCGTATTTACCTCCCACTCCACAAACAGCGACACACAGACCTAAACCCTGAACATCCCCACCACCAGCTGATTAACTTACACATCTGTTTTCCAATTCAGGCTCTCCAGGGAGACCCAGCAGGGATTAATGGTGATGCTGCTGATGGTCTGGATAGCGTCCCACTGACCTTTAAGAGGAAAAAGCCTCAACGTTAGCTTCCATTGATTTTTATTGATCCTCCATTAATTGTCATTGGGGTTTTTTAAAAGCCTGGGCACTAACCAAGCAGGGTTTTAACTCAGCCAAGCGTGAATCCTCTGTCTCTCCAAGAACCTGTTACTGCTAATGCAGCAGGTTGTCAACACAGCAGGGGAGCCTGAAACTGAAGTGTGTTTCTGCTTGGTGTAACACTAGACTAAGTAGGAGACGGTCCAAAAATGAAAGGAAAGGTTAGATGTGCTGTGATAAAGCAGACCCTGAGCTTTGTTACCGCAGCTGATCCTGACCTCAGAGAAAATGATGCTGAGATGATATGATAGACTTCAGTTGTGATCAGCCGGAGGTGTCAGTTACCCAGGACAGTCTGGACAGAGAGAAAGTAGTGAAAGAGATTAAAAATGTGTTCCCTCAGGAAGTCAGATGAGGAAACTGATAAAGGGTTATCGGTCTTTTTGAAAACAAAGACAAGCCATCAAGGTGGACTGACCAGACCTTGAATAATTGTTTATGGCAGACAACAAAGAAAGATGGAGAAGTGATTCACTGAGAAACACACCTGCCTTGTACACATACACAAAAATTAATACAATATACAGGAAAGAAACATTGTCAACCCTCATCCTTCTTCCAAAAGTCAGTGCTATTGATGATGACTTTCTGTTTTTTCTCCTTCTTTATTCTTTTAGGAAATTCTTGTCCCTCTTCCCTTTCCTGTTCATCCCTCCATTTCCACACCCATCAACCCAGAGCTGAGTAAACAGCCTGATGGAAGTGCAGAATTAAAGGAGGCATCAAATAGTTGAGTGTGCGGTGAAAGAGAAAGGAAAACAATATTGACTGACACTTGTGGAGTTAATCCCCTGGCAATAGCTCGTGGCGAGGGGAAGGAGCGGTACAAAAGCCAGGGATCAGTGACAGGGAAGAGGTGGAGACAGGAGGAGTAAGGCTGCAGAAGAGAGACAGAGGAGGAGGGGACAAGAGTGTATTCTGAGTGAAATATATACTAGTATATGAAAGAATTATGTTATAAATTTCTAATAAATGACTTTAAATAACTGGGTAGTGCAGGGTGTGAATGATGGTCAATTTAAATCCATCTCTGGCTGACGCTAACCACATAGCATCATGGCTATAAATCTTGTTTCATTTGTTGAATAGCCAGAAATGTCTCCATTGTCTGTGGCCAACAATGCTGGGATGATTAAGAACAGCCTACCTAAAAATAACAATATATCATCTATCATATATTATGATATTTTATGTTCTCCATGCCTACTTCAACTTACAGCATGGACAAGCCAGTTTCTATGTCTGAGCCCTCTTCTGAGAGAGAAAAATTGTATATGATATTGTTCTTATTCTTAACTTTAACCAAGTTAAGGGTGCAGTAGTGAGTCCTTATTAGAATAATTCAATCCTTATATTTGCTAAAACAGTCACTTTTTCTGGACAGGAGTAGAAAAGATAGACAATTACTGCTAATGAAAGTACATTAGCTTTAATTAGTGTGAATTACTGTGAGTGTGAATGCTTGTTTTTCTCTATGTCTCTATGTCTCTAGTCCTGTGATAGACTGGTGACCTGTCCAATATGTGCTCCACCCTTGTCCAACATCAGCAGGAACAAGCTCCATCACCTGCATGACCCTCCAAGGGAAAAGGCCAAAACACATGAGCAGTGCTGCATGTTGAGGTCCAAGCATTTCCAGGCCTGAAAAAAAAACTATGAACCATCACTTCAGCTTTTGGGTGTGTGCAGAAGAGAGATTAACTGTGGAGGTTGAAAAATGATCTGTCCCAAACCTTATACAAGTGCTAAGCCAAGTCCAATTTTGTACTCTTGGCAGTTCCAACTTGGCAAGCTGAAGTCCAAACGCAAAATAACAGGACCACACAGTAATTTCACTGTAACTTGGGACACTACTTTTCCTGCTGACACTACTGCTGCTTTTCCTTAAAAAAATTATACCAGATCTAAATTTACTGACACAACAGGTACCATTTCAAAATTATAAAAAATAATACGTTTCAAATGCATACTGGGGTACTTGCTGAGTTCAAAGCATCTTACTGACTGACTTGGAACTTACAGTAATTTGGTATTTTACTTTCAGACAGTACATGGACCATGACTGATAACCTTTCCTAAAGTCCACGAGAACCCAGTTACAAAAAAGAATTCAGATTAGGAAAGGCCTTTTCTAATGCCACTC
This sequence comes from Psettodes erumei, assembly GCA_016785225.1. Lineage (NCBI taxonomy): Eukaryota > Metazoa > Chordata > Actinopteri > Pleuronectiformes > Psettodidae > Psettodes > Psettodes erumei. The sequence goes on from JAFBJZ010000939.1 coordinate 676,913, forward strand.
ATTTGACGCTTCACTTGCCTGCATTCCTGCTCCTCATTAGCCCCTGAGTAAATACCTGCAATCTAGTAAAGCTCCTTGGTGCATCCAAACCACATCCCTTTGTTTCCTGTACCTGCTTGCCCTGCTTTCACCAGTTACCTGATACTGTTACCCTTGCTGCCTGCCTAACACCTTCCAATCTGTATTCTTACTTACTGAGCAGTGGAACTATTTTTCCCTTACCATTTGTTTTCCTGTCTGCTTGTAGATCAAAATAAAGCTTAGCTTGATGTATAGCAGAAGACATGGGCTCAGCATGATTTGAACTGATTCAGAAATCACCATGCAAATAAAAGACTGAAGAAAGGTGGCAGTGGCAGAGGGGGAAGAGAGAAAGGAAACAGTATTGATTGACACTTGGGGAGTTAATCCCCTGACAATGGGTCATGGGGAGGGGGAGTGGCCTCTAAAAGAAAGGGATGAGCAACAGGGAAGAGATGCATGCTTTTTTCCTGGAAAATTGAAGGTGAGACGCATTAAGTTGGCACTGACTACTAACTGGACCATGCTGTTTCACTCCAAAGCAGACCATCTTGTGTACCTCCTGTAAATAGCATTTTGGCACAGTATCCTGTGTCCACCTGCCTACCCTTAAACATTTGACATGCGGTACATACTGAACTTTGGCCTGCCTCTTCTTACCCCTCAGCTACTGTTAGCCCACCTGTTGCAAACCTGTATTTTGTCCTCTAAGTAAATTCGGTTTGTATCTTACTGATACTGCCTGTTTGTCTGCTTGTGGGTCCAAATCAATATTTACCTGTCACAGTTGACTGTGGTCTTTTGGTGAATAGACCACATGGCTAAATAAAGTTCTTGAGCTCAGAATCAGAATCAGAATCAGTTTTATTGCCAAGTAATTTGCATTACAAGGAATTTGTCCTGATTTGATGGTGCTTACATATGAAAAAGGAGAGACAAACATAAACATAGAATGAGCATAGACATGTGAAGTGTGCAATAAACATAACCTAGGCATAAATAGAAAAAGCTGTATACATACATACATATATTTACACAGGTAGTGCAGGTAGTGGTGTGAAGAATAAGTGTCCAGTGACGGGGTGGGGCGTTAATATAACGCATATTGACTTGGGGGGGATGGACGTTAATATAACGTATTGAAAAGACTAAAAACAGACTTAGGTTTTATTCCAGAGCCTGATGGCAGAGGGGTAGAAGCTGTCCTTGTGACGGGAGGTTTTGGTCCTGATGGACCGCAGCCTCCGTCCAGAGGGGAGAGGGAGAGTAGGCAGTGTCCGGGGTGAGAGGGGTCAGCAGCTATTTTCCTTGCTCTCCTCAGGGTCCTGGAGGAGTAAAGTTCTGGGAGAGAAGGGAGGTTGCAGCCGATCACCCTTTCAGCGGTTCGTATGATACGCTGCAGTCTGCACCTGTCCTTGGCAGAGGCAGCAGTGTACCAGACGGTGATGGAGGAGGTGAGGATGGACTCAATGATGGCACGGGCCAGACAGAGAGGACCCTGTCAATATGTGGTGTTTTGTGTGCGCTGGGTTGTGGTGAGCAGGTGGGGGTAGAAGGGGAGGGCTAATCACCGGTCTGGAACGCTAGATGTCACAAGATGTCTTCACGGCACCGAGCTATCCGGACGGAACGTTTCGGGGGTGGGGGCAAACAATTAACCTGTTTGAACAACTGTCCTGATGGCGCTGCACGTAAAGCGCAGCTCTGACGGGTCCCACAGCCCCCGCTAATACCCCAGTGTTTTCATCTCCTGCATACATCTGTCAGAGATTACCCCTCACTGCACCTGTGGTATGTGTGGAAGAGCATATAGATACATGGCTCACTGGCAAAAAATATGACAATGGTTATTAATCAAGTTATTTTTGAATAAATCCATTTTCAAGCCAAAAAAGTGTTTGATAGATCAAACACTCCATCTGTTCAATCATAAATGAAACCACATTACTAACTGCCAAGTTTTATTTTTATTCATATCGCTCTATTACACAAATCACATTGTGAAATTTGAAAAAAAAAAAAAAACTTTGTCCATAAAAAAAGATAAAAGAAGCCTTAAGAAGAGCAAGTGAGAGACAGACAAATGGACAGTATGAGCAATCAAACTATAAACACATTAACGAACAACACAACATGATCCCAGAGGAAATCACACAACTCTCAGGTGCTGCTGGAGAGATAGTACCTGAGTCACACAACATCCTCTCCACAAACACACAACAGGCTACAGCAAGCACACCAATCCTGTGTCTAACACAAGAGGACTGTCTTCTTCAGGTCAAAGCTCCAGATACCAAGTTTCTTGAATGAGGTACCACCAGGAGGGAGAGGCCATCACTACCACACACCAACTAACACAGGTCTATTCCAGTAGCTGACTGGCATGTGCCATTACAAAAGGTAAAACACAAACACAGCCACGTAAATATGCAATCAATATTTACATTAAAACAACAATACACATTTCTTTTTAATAAATATTTACACACCTAAACCCACTGAATAAATACTCAGAAATAGTTCACATTAGAAGATACATCTCAGAAGGACAGTAAAACTCCCCTCTACCTGCTTCCCACTTGGACGATCCCCTAACAAAAAGCACCTTAATCCAAACACCCTGGGAGAAGCGGAACAGGCAGACATGCAAGAATGTGTCAATGCGCATTTGTAACTACATTCATATACTACCTATATGACTGCAGAGGTGGAACAGCCCCACTGTGAACCACGGGACTCTGTAACTGCAGTATACAAACGCCACAGTCAAACTATTAATTATTCACTGAAGAGAACCATTTCAAAAAACCATCTGTGCCTCATACTACAGGCTGAAGCTAAGACATCTCAGCCTGTCACCATGCTACTTTTTAAAAATCTGGCTCACATAAGCCCCTTGACTTTATAGAAATACACCTAACACTTAACTGTTGGCGTGCCTGCTTAATGTAATACCTCAGTGGCTTCAATAAACAACCAGACTTTTTTTTCCTGGGAATTTCATTTGAAAAAGTAGTGGACCGAAGAAGTACATGTTCTCAACTCACATGTGCAGCATATCATTCCTCACTGTCAGCGTTTAAACACTTAAAAGTGGACACCTATTCTCTCTCACTCTCCCTCTCTAGAACAGTGACAAGGCCTTTTGTCCTTACATGTCATAACATTGCTTCTAGCCATGTAGGGTGAGGTGACAGAGAGAGAGAGAGAGGGAGAGAGAGCGAGCTTTTTCAAAGTGAGTGATTGATGATGCCTTTTTACCACACCTGAAATCTGATCAGATCACTTCAATAGACTTCAATAGACTGTTTATGGTCTTTTAACACACTTTGCAGGTGGTGCTTACACACACACACACACACACACATTCATTCATATACAGTGGTAAAAAAGTATATGAACCCTTTTATCTAGTTTTCTGCAATATCTGTTTGCCAAATGTGATCTGATCTTTTTAATTCATAAGTATAGACAAACACAAGATGCTGAAGCTAATAACACACAAAGAATTATCATTTTCATGTCTTTACTGCTTTATTGAACAGTGCTGGTGGCAAACATAAGTGAACCCTATGAAAGTAAAGCTGAACAGAAGAACACACAGCACTGTGTGTGGTGTAGAAAGGACACTGCTAACAGCAGATTTGGGGCTTTGCTACCTCGGGGCCTGGACAGCTCTCCATCATGGAGGGGAAATGAATTCCCACAGGGATGATGATGTCAGGGACAGTCACCCTCAACATGGAAGTCAAATCGACTGAGCCCAGAGAAGCATTCACAGCACTGTGAAGGTTGGATGAGTCTGTTCAGTAATTACAACTGTTATTATATAGTCTAATTAGCTTCAGCACATTGTGTTTGTCTATACTTCTGACTTAGATTCATGAACCAGATCATTTTAAAGGGTTTACATACTTGTTGTCTCTGTACACACGATTGTTGAACGGACAGCGTGTAATGTATATACAGTATATGTAAACATAAATACTCATGTAGGCCTTCAGCAGAGAGAAACACATACGACTTACGCGTGGCTCATATTCACACTGTGTTGTTCACTGAAACAAAAACACACAAAAGCTTATGCAGTAATCACACACAGATACACACTTTTGTGCATTCAGGCTGTGTGTATATTTGCCATGCATGCGCACACTGTGATGGTCTGTTGTATCGCAGGAAAGAACTGTTAAACTTTCCCAAGGGAAACAGCAACACAGCCCTTCAATGGACATTGTTATGAGGTGTTTTTTCTTTAAGCAAAGCCCCCACCCCACCCCACCCACCCCCTCTGTCTCTGTCGCCGTCTTTCTTCCCTCAGCTGATGGATCTTGCAGGTGAGTAATGCGTCGTTAGCACTTTACTAATCAGCGCAAAAGCACTTTGCCTAAGTGAGTAACTTCATCCAAATGGTGGTCGCTGTTCGCTGTTGGACCCTGTTGGTGTGAAAGAGGTCAGGGATTTCATGTCAAACTAGTACATGTGGTGTGCGTCAGTTCATTCAGGTGCAGACCCTGGTTGGATACAACACACATTCAAATATACTGTTTATAAACCTACTGTCTTTGGGTCATTTGGCAGTGTAATGCTATAAAGCACACCATTATGCATTTATGACCCTCATGGTCAAGTTTTACAAGTTTTTTTTCAAGTTCCAAGTTCTCGAGCTTCTTCCAGACTTCTGTATTTCAGCAGGCAGGCAGTAAAATTGGGAACACTTTTACATAAATGATGAGGCACTGCAGTAGAAAGACCATTTAGTTCAAGCCTTTTGTTCAACTTGTGAAACTGAAGCCCTCTCACTCACACACACACACACACACACAGGGCTAATGAGTGTTTTTCAGCCTGTGTTTGGTGGATTAAAAGTCGGAGGAGCAGAATGGATCTAATTGAGAGAGGAAACCAGCAAAGGGGTGAAAGAGCGGGTGAAGAGAGTGAAGGGGTAAAGTAAATGCACTGACCAATGGGGGGTCAGTCCCCTTTCACCACCTATCTCCCTGGGAATCCACTCTTACTCCCCCCACTCTTCACCTCAACGCACCACTATATCCCAGTCCCTTTGGGATTCAAATGATATCTCATTAACTCTTATTGGATTGCATCATTCATGGGATGCATAGTGTTTCACTTTTTCTCTTTCACCAATCAATAAGAAGGACACTTGTATCTGGAATAAAGGACTCCTCTCTCTTTTCCTCGTCTTATTGACCATCTCGCCTAATTTCCGCCTCTCTTCCTTACCTCATTTACTCTTTCTCTCACTCCATCATTCTCTCCCTCCTACTTTCAGTTCAACACATTGCATCTCAATATTACAAACTTCGTTCAATACATTCAAGATTCATCTTGCTATTCTCATCCTACTCTGTGCCTCTCCTCTTGTCCTCTCTCGCCTCTGCATCCACAGGGTGTCTTTGTGTGGTTCTAATGTGCCATTACACTCGCTGCTAGTCAATGGCCAAAATTCCCAAAGGCCACTGAATTAACAGAGCAAATCAGTGTAGGCAGAGAGGATAACTGGAGCCATCAGGTACTTATTTGCAGCTGACAGGAGACAAACAGGACAGACGGTTGCAATAGCAGAATTCTAATCAGTGCATATTCTTTTAACCTTGTTTTAAATCTAAACATCCAGGCAGACTGAATCAAAGAACACATGAAACAGCAGTCTTTGCAGTTACAGCAGGCGGGAGAGTTGCCGTGTCAAAACAGCATGCATCCGAAATCAATCTGTGTAATTTATTATATGGGCCTGATTGACAGGTATTTTAGTGCAGGATTAGAATTATTTAAATGTTGTTGATTTTGTACATTAAACATTATTGTTTCATCTGATATCCAGTGCCCAGTGCAGCCACCAAATACCTTATAGTAACTAAAACGATGTTCTTTGTGACATTCCCCCCCAGGACATCTGTAGGCATCAACAGATGGATTAACCCTTCATTCGTCTTTTCTCTCAGGGGACTGAGCCTGTTTGTTTGTGTTTTTGGATGACATGAGATCATCTGGGATCAACACTGTGCACACCACCTCTTCCTCCCTAATCCATTTGTATTTTCTTTAGTCCTTCTCTCATTTTCTCACTTGTGTCCTCTGCTGACCCTATCCATGGAGGGCGGACGGTCCAATCCCTAATTGTCTCTTGGGAAGAATGAAAGAGTGAAGATTAGAGTGCACACATGAACAGGTCAGTTAATTCACTCTATTGGATGACAAATGTTTCACCGCCACTGCAGAATTCCAAAGAAACTCAAAAGAAAGTGTGTTAAAATCTTCATCGGCCCATGTTCTCACCGTAATTTTTTTGTTGTTGTCAGAGCTGCTGAAGGTTTCACTTTTTTGGTTACTTTCCAACCTCCCACATTCTAGAAGCTGGTAAAGTTGTACAAGAAATCCTCACTCTAGTCCAGATTTGGGACTAATAAAACACTTTTGAACCTAAAAAGTTCAGTATCCCACAGTTTGAAAGTTTGTTTCGCACTTCTCACTATATATACAAATAACATGGCTATAAAGATAAGATTTGAGTTGTAATTTTAACATACGGGATGTAAAAAGCTTATGCATGTGAAAATGATTTACTTGTTGATTTGGGCTTCAGGTTTGGCCAGCCAGTGTGTTATGTACTCAAACGTGACTTTTTCTGCTGCAGTCCTGTGAGACACAAAGGATCATGTTGTCATGTGTGCACAGGGGAGAGCAAATGTGTATTTTGGGAGGAATACTGAGATTGTGTGTATAGGAAATGAGAACCGATAGAAGAAAAAGAAAACTCCCATTCACCTGCATGGATAGAAAGTTGTGGATAGAAATTTGTTGAAATATGTGAGGGATGTGTGTTGCAGATTTGTGTATGCATCTGTGCTTGTTTATGTCCAGCCAAGGGAATGTATGATGTGTGTGTGTGTGTGTGTGCGTGTAGTTCTCATCCAGCCTTTCCTCAGGGCCTGTCTGGCATTGTGCAGCTTCCTGTCTCAGCAGACATTATCAGTGTGGGATCAACGGAGGAACAAAAGGGGTCTGGACACACAAACACACACACACACACACACTCACTCACACACACAGGCTGGATCAGTTTTTCCCAAGCTTCTTGGAGCCACTGAAGGTTTCAAGTCTGAGTGTTGCATACAGATACAGATTTGAATTATTTTGACGACAGAAGTTGACCTAACTTCTGAAATTCAAATGAAAAATGTAACTCTTAATGCATCTAAATGTCCAGTATTATCCAACCCCCTGCTTCAGTACATTGTGGAGAATCCTTTGGCTTTCTAACAACCAATAACTAACAAATGTTTTGGGTAAATGCTGATAAGCTTGTTATACTTGATCATAATTTTTGCCCATTCTTCATGTGAAAAATCCTCGAGCTCAGTGATCTTTGATGGCTTCCATGCTGCAACTGCCTTCTTTGAATCCCACCAAAGATTTTCAATTGCCTTTAACTCTGGTGCATGAGAAGGCCACTCCAGGACCTTCCAGGATCTTTTGCTCAACCAAGCTTTGGATGAATTGGAGGTGTGCTTGGGATTGTTGTCTTGCTGGGAAGTCCAGTGATCACCATGGTTTAATTTGTCAGCAGATGGCATCATGTTCCTCTTTAAAATGGCCTGGTTTCTCTGTGAACCCATGATGCCAGGTACACGATCAAGATTGCCAGTTGCTGCTGCAGAAAAACAGCCCCACATTATCAGTGACCGACCTCCACGCTGGACAGTGGGAATGATATTCTTCTGCTCATAGGCCTGGCCTTTCGCACGCCAGACATACTGCTGGTCCATATGTCCACACATGTCCAAATTCCTCCTGGCATATTCTAGTCGACTTTTGATGTTCCTTGTGGTCAAGAGTGGAGTCTGGCCATGAAGTCAATGTAGTCTTTTTTTGAATTAAATAATTAGCTTAATTCACGTCTTTCATTTTCTCAACTCTCATCTTACCTTTTGACCCCTACACCTCTGCTAACCCTTACAGTATCCCCTCCCTCTTCTGCACTTCTCCCCTTCAGATCTGCTGTTCTCTTGCTATTGCTTTTTTACCCACTTCTTATCTTCCACATTTCCTCCTCTTTTCTCCCTCCTCCTTCTTCCTGTCCTCCCCCCACCTGTGTTGTATGCCTTATTGACCTGTCAGACAACATTTATTGAAATCACATTCAGCCTGTGAACAGTATCATGGTGACACAATGGGACAAAACACCACTTTACTCTTACTATTACTTCTTTTGAATAAATATATAACATAATATATATATATAATATAATAATAATATAACTCACTCGGATCTACAGCAAAGACATCGGGATGTCATTCGGACTAGATAAATGTGGGCGGATGATATCTAGAAGAGGAAAGGTGATCACAACCGAGGGGGTTGACCTACCGGAAGGGAACATTGCAGATGTGCAGGACAGTTACAAATACCTGGGGATCCCACAGGCAAATGGTAATCATGAGGAGGCAGCTCGAAGGTCAGCCACAGCCAAATACCTCCAGAGGGTAAGGCAGGTCCTGAAAAGTCAGCTGAACGGCAAAAATAAGATCCAAGCCATTAACACCTATGCCATGTCAGTGATCAGATACCCGGCTGGGATAATATCCTGGCCACTGGAAGAGATACAAGCCACTGATATCAAGACAAGGAAGCTCCTTACCATGCATGGTGGGTTTCACCCTAAGTCCAGCGTCCTGAGGCTGTACACAAAGCGAAAGGAGGGGGGCCGAGGACTAGTAAGTGTCAGAACTACTGTCCAGGAGGAAACAGCGAACCTCCAGGAATACATCGAGAAAATGGCCCCCAAGGACCAACTCCTAAGTGAATGCCTCAGGCAACAAAAGCCCAGAAGGGATGAGGAACCACTGGGCCCATCGTGGAAGGACAAGCCCTTGCATGGCATGTACCACCGACAAATTGAAGAAGTGGCTGATAAAACATACCAGTGGCTGGAAAAGGCTGGACTGAAAGACAGCACAGAGGCACTAATCATGGCAGCACAGGAACAGGCCCTAAACACCAGAGCAATAGAGGCCGGGATCTACCACACCAGACAAGATCCCAGGTGCAGGCTGTGCAGAGAAGGCCCTGAGACAGTCCAACACATCACAGCAGGGTGTAAGATGCTGGCAGGCAAGGCATACATGGAGCAGCATAACCAGGTAGCGGGCATAGTATACAGGAACATCTGTACAGAGTATGGACTGGAGGTCCCAGGGTCCAGATGGGAGACACCCCCAAAGTGACAGAGAACAAACAGGCCAAGATCCTGTGGGACTTCCAGATCCAGACTGACAAGATGGTGATGGCCAATCAGCCTGACATAGTGGTGGTAGATAAACATCGGAAGACAGTGGTAGTGATAGATGTAGCAATCCCCAGTGATAGCAACATCAGAAAGAAAGAACATGAGAAGCTCAAGAAATACCAAGGGCTGAAAGAGGAGATAGAGAAAATGTGGGGTGTGAAGGCATCTGTGGTACCAATAGTGATGGGGCACTAGGGGCGGTGACCCCCAAGCTGGAAGGATGGCTCCAACAGATACCAGGAACAACATCGGAGATCTATGTGCAAAAGAGCGCAATGCTGGGAACAGCTAAGATCCTGCGCAGAACCCTCAGACTCCCAGGCCTCTGGTAGAGGACCCGAGTCTGAAGGAAACACCGCCCAGGTGGGCGAGAGGGAGATTTTTTTTAAAATATTGTACATGTTTACCTTACATTCACACTAACTTCTTTCGGGATAAATCATAGTTAGGGCTGTATCAAGTAAACTCTGACCCATCCCATACGTATGCTGCTGTAGGCCTAGACTGCTGGGGAAACTTTCATGATGCAATGAGCTCTCTCTCTCTTTCTCTTTCTCTCTCCCTCTCTCTCTCTCTCGCTGTACTCATTCTGCAGGTACATGACTCTGGAGCTGCAGGATCCAGATCTGGTAACTGCTCAACTATTATTATTATTATCATTAGTAGTAGTAGCCATAAAAACATTATTATGATTGTCATTACAACAACCAATCAGTGCTTAATTACAGTAGTATGCGCAACTGTTCCTGGTCTCTTTCTTCTCCATCACTATCTCTCCCTTTTTCCCCTCTCCTCTCTTCTCTCTCCTCCCTCCCCCCTTCTTTCCCGCCATCTCTCTTTCAACCCAACCCACTCTGAGTATGGTTCTGTTCGATGTTTCTGTCAGTTTAAAGGAGGTTTTTCCTCTCCACTGTCACCAAGCGTTAGCTCATTGTGGGAACTGTTGGGTTTCTCTCTCTGACATTGTAAGATTTTTACCTCACTCTGTTAACATTTTCATTTCTGCATAAATTAAAGGGAAGCAACCAAATCCATTCTTTTTTCTCTTATTTTGACAACTGAATTCTGTATTTTAGCCATTATCTGTAGGAAACAGTGTTACTCGATTAAGATATTTGGACAGTAGTTGTGTTCCAGTGAACTCTACCTCAGACCTTGTGCTAACATTTTGTTCCCTCTGTTTCAGCGTTTGTCCACACTAAGTGATGGCTCCTCAGCAGTGAAGGGGCCCCCCATGTCTTCTTCACTAAATCTTTTTTCCTCTTGGCTGCAGTGTCAAAACCATTTCACTGTGCTTTTGTTCACCAATATCATTCTCCAGAAACTGACTGAAGCACTCTAAGCCTTGTACTTGTACCTGTAACATATGAAAGTAATCAAGCCTACATATTACTTTGTCACAACTGAAAGAATAAAGCCTTGCTGTCACACATACCATGAGAATACATCAAAGCAACACATTCATTCCCTGGAATACACAAATGTAATTTTAGTTAGATCTAGATTTAGTTCATGTCCTAATAATGGGGGAGGGTTACTGTCATCCCTCCGCTCTTTTGCTATCCTTGTGTGTCTGCCTCATGGCCCATGTCTGCTTCACGTCCTCCATCACAAACACTCTCCATCAGTGATCATTATCATCAGATGAAATCTCACCACCCTTCCTCCTCCTCCCCCATCTCTTGTTCCCTTCGCTAGCCTCGCTGCTCTGTGTCCCACATGACCGGTTAAGGCCTCGGGGTGAAGAGATGCAGGGGGCAAGGGGGGAGGTGAGAGGAGAGGGGAGAGGTCTGCGACCCCTCAGCATGCAAAATCCCACACCCCCAACTCATACACACACACCTTAGCTTCTCAGCCTGATCTTTTCATGCTGCAATTTAGAAAGTGAGAGGAGGATGGGGGAGGGGAGTCACTCAGGCAAACCTCTTTACCTCTCCTTGTTTTGTGATTAAGGATGAAAAGGAGAGGCTGGGGAAAAGCAGGTCCCCTTGTTATTGCACTGCACGCTGTGTGGTGAAGAGATAGCTGATGCCTTTGTGGTGCACTGAGAAAATTCACAGGGTTTGAATTCACGTGATCATGAATTGATGGGTTGAGAAGGAAAGCTAACAGTGCTACAGAGAAAAAAAATTCAACACATTACCGTTGTCTGAGAAGGAAAAGGCCACTTGCAGTGCCAACTTGAAAGTTATTTTAATTTCCAAACACAGCAGAATACAAAGGTTTTCCCCTGTTGCACTATGCCTCTAATTGTCATGGACGTTTGTGTTTGTTGATAAGGTCACAAAAGACTTTTGACGTTGTTTGTGCTTGGTTTTGTCGGCACGCATAAACTTTTTGGGGAGCAGAACAATCCTCGGTTAATGGCGTAGTGACGATGGGAATGAGTCACGTGTGCAGCTGTACAGCTGCTGAGATAAGATGGAAACTAAATCATGACACACAAAAAACAACGCTACAAGACAGAAAGTTTATAATCATATTGTTCTGTAATAAAAATAAAAAGGCACACAGTGGGAAGGAACAGACAAAAATATGAAGCTGAATCATTAAAGTGTTTAGATTTGCTGCATGGTAAACCATCGAAACCACCTACACAGGGCTTGCATATGAAAATGTCAGCAATGTGAAAATAATATGTTTACATCTAATTACTTATATAGAGGCACTATTATAAAAGGAAATGTATTAAATGTGCTCAGATCACTTTTTTAGTTTCTTTGTTTGTTGTGACATTGGCGTATGGGAAAACGTCCTGCATGTCCACTTCTATTTAAATGATTTTGCATAATATGTCAATAAACATAGACTGGATGCCTAGATGTTTGCAGATGAGCACAGAAATGATCTGAGTATGTCTCCACAGGTTCATCTTAAATAAAATATATAAAGAAGAAGAAATGTCAGGGAGACTCCCCCTATTAACATGTCTTAGCTTTGAAATTTAAAGAAACATACTGAAATTGCTGCAATTGATATTTATATGATAAGAATGCATCAAATTGGCCTTCAGAGAATTATAAACCTAAGCAGCTTCATGGTGAGTTTGAGCTCGTTAAATGTCCGGCCCTCAGCTTTAATGTTCTGGTTCACTCTCCCTGCTTTCATACTGCTGTGTTCATGCACAGCAGGCAGCTATATTCAGTGAAAAACAAAAAAAAAAGGTTGAGGTCGAAAGCAGAGCAAAGAGAGTGAAAACAGACATCGAGCTGAAGTCTCCTACACGTCTGACAGACCGGGTTCAGTCCTTGTTACGTCCCTGAGAAGCCCAGGCCATGAGCCATGGGACTGCTCCAGGCCCATTTAGAATTTTAAATCAAAATACTTGCTAGTTTGAAAGTTTGGGACCAAATAAATCCAGGAAAACAGAAGCACAAATAAGGGCATTCGTTAATAAATTACATCAAAAGTAAAAGTAAGTGCCACAAATCCAGCTAACACCAACACACCAGCCCACTGGCAGCATCTCTTGTTCCAGTCTTTATACTCACAACTCTGATCTGCAAGTGGAAACAGGTGTGCTCACCCACATGCTGCAAGATTTAGTTCAATTCAGTTTCACTTGTATAGAGCCCATTTAAAACAAGCCACTTTACAGAGTAAGAGGGCTGGCTATGAAACCCACTCTGAACATGTTTCCATGGCGCCAGTGTATGACAGGCAGACCAGGCAGGACACTGGAGAGGGTGAAAGGTTACCAGCCACTAGTGTCTCACAGGACTGTGACCTGTGAGAGACACAAAACTGTCAAAGATGAAAGGTCTCAGACAGTCATCAGACACTGGTAGAGCGTTGGACTGGCCACTGGGAGACACAGTTTTTAATAAACCCCAGAACCTGAGGCTGTTTTGAAGCGGACACCTGCTGCTCGTGCTTCAGTGTTGCACAGCTGCAACTACGTGGCTGGTTAATGGTCAAAAGAAGCATTATCTCTTCACCTGAGGACCTGGTGAAGAAACACTGGTACGAGTGTCAGGCGTGTCATCCGTTCTCTGGGAAGAAAAATGGTGGGAAATGCTTTTGTGCATGACAGCAATCTCATTTGGGAGAATAGCAGCCGTATTTTAATAAAGACACAGTGTTTTTATGTCACACACAGGGGCTGGGTCTTCAGCCTTGCATGCTTAGGACCATCTGTCAAAGAAACACAACCCCAAATACATGCTAGCGTTGCTCCATGACTGCTTTCAACTAAACAAGTGCTTGGTAAGAAGTTCACTGTATAAACCTGAAAGCTGATCATATGTCAGTTCACAACTTGGTTGGTTTTAAGGTCAGCATACTGGTCTACTCACAATGACACAAATACCACAAATACTCTAACCTTAACATGTTGATGTCCAGCGCAATGTTTACCATGGTCACCATCTTTAGTTTGATGTGTTAGCAAGCTAACAACTGTAGTTAGATAAGATAAGATAAGGTAATCCTTTATTAGTCCCACAAGTGGGAAACTACACTATAGTAGCAGCAGTAAAAAAAAGGACCCAACCCAACAAATAGCAATGGTCCAAGATTGCTGTAACAGCAAAATGTATACACAGTATACAGAAATATATAATACAGTACAGCCTGTTTTTATTTTATTTTTACCTATCCTTTGCTCTTAATTGCATCTCCCATAGTTTCACTTCAGTTTTCTGGCCAACAGTCACTCTCCACTTTCTAGTTGATTTCTGTTTCTTTTGTCTTCTTATAGGTCCATGTACAGCCAAGGTCAAGGTGTCAGTGCGGGAAAGTCACACACACTCACAAGGAGGAAATGACAACAACTAGATAGAACACCACTCCCCACACACAGCCAATATATTTCTGCTGTGTTTGCAGTTTTATAAGGCAGAGACAGGGGCAGCGGGGTGGATCAGGACCTCTCCTGAACTAGTGTGTGCTGTAGGTAAATCCATCGCTGACGGAGTGGTGTTCAGATGAAGAACAATGCAAAAAAAAAAACACACACACACACACACTCAACCTGTTATAAGCAGCGTAGCGTTTGTTATGCAAAGTGTTCCCTGGAAGCATAGACGGTAAAGTCATTGTCTTCATTCCCAGGAGAGTTTCCACCATTAGAAGGTAAAATACAGCCAAAGATGAAGCACAGTCTCTTCTAACAGAGCCCACATGTAGACCTGATCAAACCACCACACATCCTGTCACTTCTCCTCACATCTAACTCCCCTGATGGATCCCAGCGCTTGTTGGGCCTCTAAATAAAAAGGATCTCTACATACGCTCTGTCTCATCTGCCGTTGTTCCCTGGCAGTAGCCTGCACCCAGGCAGGTTTGGGTTGTAAATGATGAGAGGCGTCTTCATCTCTATGACTTACCGCCAAGCGGGGAAGTCAAAGAGCAGAGACCTCACAGGCGAAACTCCTGCTGATCCAAACATTTCTCATCTTCACTCCATGATCAAAACAAGGAAAATTGAGCACGGGGGGCTTCATGTTTTTGATCAAAAGGCCGTTGCTGAAAAATATTACAGATTAGGTTTTCCAGACTAGCAGCATGCTGGAGCAATTAAATAAATAAGCAGGGATTTTGAGGGAAGATGGAGGGGGAGCAGTGGAGCAGAGATTATAAGAATGGAAGGAAGAGGGTACAAAGATGGAGGAAGAGATGGAGATGGAGAAAAGCAGGTGTGTGAAGGCAGAGAGGTGCTCCCAGCATTCCACATGATTTCACTGGAGAACGTATAATACATTAGTTATACCCCGATGCTCTTTAGTAACAATAACTTGTTAGTAAATACTAAATAACTTGAGGGCAATTACAAGTCAAAGTCACTGTAAATTATTTGCTTTCAAAGTTGTATGAAAGCAGTTACAGTAGCTGAGACTCACACATTGTATTTGCATTGGAGTTACTGCTGATGGTCTGTTGAATTCAGGCAAGTCTTTTGGAAGCAAAATCTCAAAGGACTTAAGTCCAGTCCATCTCTTCCCCTGCAGTTCCACCACAATATTAGTAATTTTCTACAAATGTTCTAAATGCTCTCTTCACTTCAGTCTAAGCTGTCTCAGTATCTGTTTTGTTGTGTTGTAGTTTTTTTTGTCTTGAAGTATGCAGCCAACAAACAAAAACAACAACAGAGTATGAGCAACCAACAAGGCTCCATCATTCTATTCATCTCATTCCTGCAATTAGCAATGCAAAGCAAGGGGGCCTTGAAGAAACGCCATACTCTCCTACTCTCCCGCTTTGTTCCTTCTCATGCTGGGAAAACGAGGGGTGGCGGGCATGCACTTGATCCTCCTTGATTCTCTTTCTTCTTTTAATTGAATTGTCCCTCTACCTCCTCCACATTCTTCAGACCAGAGCATTGCAAGGGAGGGAGAAGACATTCCTGGGATCTTTGTTGGGCTCAGGAGAAATGAAGGGAGGAGTGATAACGACTGGAGACTCTTTACGACTGTTTTCTCTATTCACAAAGCTGGAAGCAGTAAGGAGGTCAGCAGTTTAAGCTTACGGTGGATTTGTTGTGAAGGAGGCACATGTTCAGGCTAATGTTGAGTGACCATGGTCAGTATTTTCCACGATGCATGTTAGATGGCAAACATAACACTTTCATTCTTGACTGTAACTTCAATGATCCAGTAAAGTCTTGGTGCTGTAGAGCATCTGCCATGGAGAGGATCTCTTTAAGCAGCAGGGCAGCCGACATCGGTGTCACTGGGGCTGCACAATCATCAATTGTCTGATGGTAACTCGTTATATTGACTGCACTCACCCAGATAAACTTGAAATGAGGGCACCTTACTCCTTCTATTAAAACCATTCCTGAGTTGACTGTGCTTTGGCTTTATTTTGAACCTTTGGAATGATGGTAGGAGGCTTAGCTTTAAAATCTTTTGGTGCTGTGCTGCATGCATTCTTCCTTCCATTTCATGCAGAGCTCCAGTGTTTGACTGTGAGGATGCTGTTCCTCTCCTCATAGTACATAGTCTCCATTTAGGCTCCTTTTGTTTACCTCAGTCATGCCGCTTTGTGTCAAGACCCAGCAGATTTTGTCACATCTCCAGAATTTAAAAAAGATATTTTGTAAAATTTGTAAATTTGTAAAATTTTGCATAGTTGTTTTTTAGTGACAAAGCATTGCATCATAGAAAATTATGGCTTGTACAAATCACTGGAAATTAAAGACTGTCATGATATACAGTGCATGTTCTTTAAAAGTGTATATACACTTTAGAACACAGCTGTACATGAGCACACAGTTTTCTGGTAAAACTACAACATGATTTGAATAGCAGTTGTAGCTTATAAAAGGCAGAACCAACTGAGGAAAAGAAAAACCATTGTTAAAAGCTCTTGACATGGCTGGAGCTTGTATTCTAAACTCCCTCCAAAGAAGCTAAATACTGACAAGCTAAATAAATATTTGTCTTGATCGATGATCAATACCGCTCTTCACAATGCTTTCACTATCTTGTGTGTGTCTGCTGCTAACAGAGCATTGTGAACAGTGTCTCTGAGGGTGAACTGGCATTGTGTCCCTGTGACCGCTACAACCTAGCCCAGGCTCCAGGGAGGAAACACAGGGGCCTAGATAGCAGCAACTCAACTAAGGACAACACTATGAGCAACCACTATCAAGGGAGCACACAGTCAAGAGGTACAATAAGCCATTCATGTCCACAGTGATGTTTTAGAAATGATCTTTTTCCTGTACAGCATTTAAAGTATTGACTGAGGAAAGCACAAATCAATTTAAATGTTTCAAATCAAACAAGACAAATGTTTTCATATTTTCATTTTAGTTTGTTTTTTTGAGTCACCAGAATTTGTTTTGAAATTTTAAAAAAAAGTCCTATGCACTTTAAAGGAGAAATGTACAGTCGCTCCAGCTTACCATCACTATACTCTGACTGACCAATAACCTCTGATCCTTTTTGAGTTGTCTTCGACTCACTAACAAAATACACCCTCACACAATGCCCATGTCTGGTGTTTACTGCTTCCTGGGTCTTTAACAAGAGCAGTGCTAAAGAAGGCAGTTTTATTAAATCTCTTGTGTGTGTGTGTGTGTGTGTGTGTGTGTGTGTGTGTGTGTGTGTGTGTGTGTGCGTGTGCGTGTGTGTACATTCAAGTCTCTCTGTGCCTTCTAAGGCAGTTAAAGCAGTCGCATTTCTCCTCTGGAAATGGGTCAGCGACTTTTCTTTTGTAGGGTTACTGACTTGTTTGGAGTGTAAAGTGCTTTTTTTCAGTTCTGGTTGTCCGCTGCTGATAGCTCTGCTTCTTACCTGCAGGCATGCTGTACTATAGAGGTGCATCTATAGATGGTTGGATGGTCCTGTCCCAGAACTGAACATTCACATATTTGAAATCCATTACAACCTTGCAGTGTTTTTTGCTGTAAGGCATTTGAAAGACACCGAAACCCCACCTGCAGAACCAAGGTCCTTTTCTAGACATAGGCAGGAGATGAGTCCAGTTTCTTTTCTCATTCATTCTGAATTATCTATATGAAATATATATTTGTAAATAATATAAATTCCTATATATTAAGAGGTTGAGGTAGAGAATAGAACATAGTACATGAAACGCTACAACCAAGTGGCTGGCGTAGTGTACAGGAATATCTGCACTGAGAATGAGCTGGAAGGGCCCAGGTCAAAGTGGGAGACACCACCAAGGGTGGAGGAGAATGACCAAAGAGATCCAGACTGATGAACTGGTGATGGCTAACCAACGCACATCGTGGTGATGGTCAAGCAGCAGAAGAAAGCAGTGGTGTTCGATGCAAGATAGATAGATAGCAACACCAAGTGACAGAGACATCAACAAGAAAGAACAGGAGAAGCTCACAAAATACCGAGGGCTGAAAGAAGAACTAGAAAAGATGTGGAAAGTGAAGGCAACAGTGGTGCCAGTGGTAGTCAGAGCACTCGGGCAGTGATCCCCAAACTGGCAGAGTGGCTCCTGCAGATTCCAGGAAGAACATGAGTGAGCTCTGTCTGGAGGAGCGCAATCCTAGGAACAACTAAGATACTGCACAGAACCATCAGGATCCCAAGCACTGGCCAAAAACATAATGCAAATGTGAATCAGACTTTTTGGGGAAGATGTATTCCTTCAGGGCAGTAATGAAGTTTCTGTAAGAACAGATCTGACGTTTACACAAAGACCTCATCGCCTATTTATTCAAATAATCAGATAAGTTCAAACTACTACATGGCTCATGCTGTCATTGCTGTCCAAATCTGCTTTATGCTATTGTAAATATTGATTTTGGAGATGACAGAATGGTTTACTAGAACACAGCAACCTGTTTGTAACAACGCTTGTTCGTGTGAAACGTGTTCGAGCTTACTGCATCCATTATGGTTTTAGAGAGCGAAACACCCTGCAGCCCCCGTAAAAATCCACAACTGTTACTGCTTTATGGCTGAGCCTTGGGAGCACTACAGGTTGTAAAGTGAGTACTCTCTCACACACACACACACACACACACACACACACACACACACACACACAGTTCACAGGGAAGACAAGGGTGTGTGTGCCACACCTGGTCAGATCTACGTGGTTGCTAAGTGAGGGAGAGAATACTTTCTTCAACCTGCTGACCTCACCATTGTGAACAGACACACACACACACACAAATACACTCCTACTCAAAATTTGATTGTAAAAATGTTGCGTTGTAAAAGCACTTTTACACACTCACATTTACAGCATTCTTTCAAAACAATAAATTTCCGTTCACACACTTGCACACAAAGCGACACCCTGACCTCCCCCTCTCACAGACAGGGACCAGTACACTGAGTTGTTGTGTCTTTGTTAGTCCAGGTCTCAGGCAGGACTGTTTGGACAGATGTGCTACCAGTCCCTCTAGTGGACGCAGGGAGCCAGGGCTGCCAGCTGCCTCGCTCTGACCTCCTAACCTTGACCTTTCACCCCTTTATCATCCTGGTTGCTTTTTCAAAGTGACATTGTTTAATTTAACAAGTACTATCTTTATGTTCAATATTAAGTATTATTGTATGTATACAGTTGTTTATTAGACTAATCAAGTCTTCCATTTGCTTCAATATGTTTAGAACCTAAAATCTCAATCTTTTTCAAGAGTTATATTCAATATTTAATAAAGGTACATTCATTTGGTTACATTTATGCAACTCATACTCGCACGCAGCTCAACTGCTAACTGAATATGTCTTACACAGGAGTTTTCCTTTTAAGAGATGAAGCGACTGAACATTTCCAAAAGCTTTCACTACATTAAAGAACCCTTTCACTTGTGTCTCTATTGTCAGTTCCCCCTGCTGCCAAACTGCCTCAGTTCCCACAGTTCCCCATCAATTTGACGCAAGATTTTTCTGTTCAGTATTTCCAGTTTCCTTCCATCCCTTGCAGGGATCAGGTGGGAACGACGCCTCGACCTGCTCTGCGTTCCTGTCCACAGTGGCTGAGTGATGGGAACAGGCGATGTATGGCTGCTTTCTCATGGTCATGCTGTTTTAGTGTCGCATGCTCTCACAGGCACATGCGGGGATATCAGCAGCAAAACACAAACAGGGAAAGACGCTGCAGTAGGCTGAGAAAAGAAGACAAAGGGATCTCTTTGGTGAGTCAGGGTCACAGAGGCAGGAGTAATGAGATAACTGAGTTTATTAAAAAAAAAAAAAAAACTACAGTGCAGTAGATAAAATACATGAATACACTTCAAAAAAGAACAACTGCAGCACATACAGTATGTGCCGTCACAAAGGCAGCACAATTTCATCACACTCATTGCAACTTTACTCTACAAACTAGGTCCCAGCATGAAAACATTGCTTTGATCCGATTACAGTTATTCGACAGCTGGATTTACTTTATTACTATTTTACATACAAAACATATGATAAAAAGTGCTGTTAATTTATGATGGTTTGTTAGAAATTAATGTAGCTAAAATGATTAGTAAACAATTTACAGTGGACAGAAATTTGTTTCACTGCTATTTTGTGTTTGCTCTTCATTTAACAGAGGGTTCCAACCAATCAATCAACAAATCAACAAAATAATCTGCCGATTTATTCCCATATTGACAATAATCATTTGATGCAGACCCACTTCAACCAACTATCACAATAAAAATCTGTTTTTATATTATTGTGGGGGAGTAATAATAATCACTAGGTCCAGTTTTCTGCACTGACTACATTCATTTCTAATACTTGAAGTATTAGAAGTATACTATATTTTCCTGTTTCCTCATACTTACATACATTTACTTAGTGTAAATAAAACTACTGTAATAGAGTACTTGAGCTTTGACCTAATTATATCTGCATACTCCCTCCACCACTGGTACCACATCAGTGAATGTGGTTAAAAATCTAATAAGCGATGAAGTCATTATAAACAACCTGTTTCTATGTGTATCAGAGAAGGTCCATGACTGTCCTCCATCCTCCTCCTGAGAAGAATGCTTTTGTATCCATTTGAACAGTATTGTACATTTTTGGGATGAGTGAAAGAAACATAAATGTGAAAGAAACATAAATCATGGGAACAGAGGCTAGTGCATAAATGGGGCAGACCTCACCTATCTATTGTTCCTTTTGCCGAGGCCCTTAATAGATACAGGAGCCACCCTGCATGTGGAAGTTGAAGAAAACTAGGTTGTTCTTAGAAGTCCAATATTGACCAGCCTTTTCATTTTACTGTATAGTTGAATGCATTTTCAGCAGATCTCTTCTTTTCAGTGTGCATAACCTTGCACAAAGCTGCATTTCATACCACCATGTATTGGCCACTGATTTTTTTTTTTTGCCTTCAGAACAGTTCTACCTCCAAAATATTTTAGAAAGTTACATCTCAGAGTTGAAACAAATTTCTCCAGCTGCACACCCGTGCCCTCGAGTGTATGCTGACAGATAGAAACCCCACAGTGTGTCTGAATTTTCCTTTCAGTCCTGCACTGTGCACCTCAACACCTGGTGTGGAAAAAATTATGACCCTTTAAAATGCATGGCAAAAACACTGACTTACCCTTTTACCTTTACCTTTAATAAAGAAATAAAGACATTCTTATATGAATATAAATCTACAGTTCATATCATAAAATACCCTTTTAACCTAGCAATTGTAATGCCAATCATTCTCTTATTTCTGAAGGAAATGTCTGGTTCTGCTAGTTATTAAGTGTGTCTGTGCGCTGTGTGGTGCTTAGAAGGTAGTGTACAGTAGGGGTTTTTTTTATTGTATAAATTACAGCTTGGCTCTTATGACCAAAGTCTGATTCTAATATCAGCATTTCACCAGCACACGCACTGTGGGAGGTGTCCCTCATTCAGCCTCTTCTATTTCTCCATTCCCTGTTTCCACCTCTGTGGATTTGTATCCAAGATGTCAGGGTGAGAGGCTTGACAGACCTTTCAGATCTCACAGATCCACGCTGAGACACATGCTTTACTTTCTGGACCACTTTGGCTCTTATACAATGGGACACAATAGTCCAAGAGGCCATCCATCTCATCCATCTTTGTTTGCAAAGCAGTGAGACAGTTTTGTACTGGACTCTTTGGCACTGTGGGGGACACCGGGGTGTCAGCTTACCTGAGTGCTCAACTGGGAGCTAACCAGGCTTCCTATTCAGCCAGCACTGACGCTCAATAACTCCTCCTATTCTTAAAAATGTCAGGGGCCAGATCCCAGGGCAGGGAGGCTGGCTGCTACTGTTGGCTAGGATGTTGCTGGGGTTTGTTCATGTGGCAACTCCATTGTCCTGGGATTTAGTGATAGAGTGGTTTTAAGTCATTTTTAATCATTTAAGAGTGAGTTGCTGTAGGAATAATGTGTTGCCTTGGTAATACTAACTCACCTAAGTCAGTGATCTAAGAAGTTAGTGACATCACTACAATGAAGATGGGCCCAAGTAATAATAAACCAAAATTAAAGTTGTGTGTTTGTATATCAGTGCCTACATCTTGTGTTATCTCACACACACATCAAAGCACAAGCACAGCTGGCTTCTCTCTGGCATGGAACACATGCATTTTACATTCAATCTGATCTGCACAATGTGTTTGTGTATGGCATGAATCAAAGGAAGAGGCTTATAGTGTGATGTAGAGGGTGTCCCCAGCAGTGTGAAACACAACTTGACAGGACAACTGTGAGGATGTATTACGACAGAGTCATTAGTGTGTGTGTGTGTGTGTGTGTGTGTGTGTGTGTGTGTGTGTGTGCATTCTCCTCTCGGAGCTGGACCTCTATTGCCAGCAGCCTTATCTGAGGAGTAGTCTCACACAAACAGTGCGATAAAGCGATAATTACGTTGTTCATAACAGGACCTGAGAGCTGCTTCAAGCTGAGTGGGAAAGCAGGAGTGCAGGACTTCTCATCAGCTTGAGCCACACCAGCATCCCCTCCCCCAACACACACACACACACAGCCATGGGCAGATGCAAATGATGAGAGTGCGGTGAGAGTGTGTGGGGATTACCTGGTACAGGCTGCCCTCCAGTGGACAAATGAACACATGTCTCTTATGGTACGTTTTAGTATGAAATCCAAGACCTTAAATGTTGCTAACGAGTTAATGCATAGCAGGGTAAACTGCAATGTTAAATGAAGGATTATGTATTTTACACATTTTTATGAACAGGTGAAGCAAAGTGATTCTTTTTGAGCAGAGACATGTTTTAATGTTGTGCATTGAAGTTAAATGTCCTGTTTTGTGGCACTGAAGAAAAAACCTCGAAATTAGATTATTTAAAAAACAGAGGCAAGCACAATATTTAATAAACACTCACTGAGCATTTTAATAGGAAAACTTGTGCACCCTCTAATTTATGCAATTTTCAGTCAGTCAGACACCATGTGAGAGATGTGTATCAAGTAATGCACATACAGGTCAGGACATACTGAACAGTTAAAAAGTGGGGAAAAAAATAGTCTGGTCTGATGAATCTGGATTTCTGCTGAGGCATGCAGGTGGTAAGGTCAGACTATGGTGTCAGCAGCAGTCACAATTAAAACACTTAGTTGCCTCTTAATGGCAACCAGTTGTGGTTTTAATGCCACAGCCCATCTTGGTGTTGTTGACCATGTCAGTGGCGTCTCAGACTGGCTTCCTGAACATTACGGTGAACTTCAGTGGTGTCTCCAGTCCCCACACTGGTAGTGTGAAAGTGCAGCTGACAAGGGGACAGGAACACTGATAAGGACTGAGAAGAGAATGAAGCCATCCAAACGCAGAGCCACTGAAGAAAACCTGCTTCAGATTGTCCCTGAGACCGTCAGCTCACCTTTCAACATGACAATGACCTGAAGTACACAGCCAAGAAAATGCTGACATGTCTCAAAGTTCAATTTTGAGCTCTTCAACTATTCAAATGGGATTTTGGCCTAATAATTATTGGATGGATCGTCTCGACTTGATTATACAGACCTTGTATCATTGTATCATTGACTGTGGAGCGCTTCTGAGATTTCCTCTACTGTGAAGTTGATATTTGATGATGATTATGGTTCTTGAACACTTGTGTCTATGTCAAACTCCATGGTGTAAATTTAAATGTCAAGAAAGTCAGAGTTTATTTCTCAAAAGGCGACTTTAGAGAAGTATTGATGAATTTTCAGTGTCTTTTAGCAACAGAAAGAGAAGCAGTAGCTTGGTATTCCACATACTCTGCTCACAATGTACTGACTTTCCTTTTATTTGGTTTTCTCATTTGTGTTTGTTGCTGTTGAAACTGTAAATTATACCATTCAGTGTCATCAATGGAAACACCAAAGCACCAGCAATACTTCCTCAACATGAAGTCGAAAATACTTGTGGTTCCTCGCATGGAAACAGGAAGCTCTCTGTGGCAAAGGGTTCTATAATGCATATATACGCTTCATGCTCTGTTATCATCTATCAATCAAACAGCATTCTCCCCCTTTGTGGAACAAATGCACTTTATTTTATTCTCCCCCCTCATTGGAAGCAAGTCCGAGGCTCAGACTGTGGATCAACAGGAAGCTGTTGGGCCCATGATCAAAGCAGACTGGGGCCTAAGCACTGTCAGTCCCAGTGTTGAGAGGCAGCATTCTGTTTGGGATTATCACACCTGCAGTTCAGGGATTAATCCAGCAGAGATATGGGAACTAGGGACAAGAGGGCGCCAGAGGTCGAGCGCAGAGAGGGAGGAGAGGCATACTGATCCCAGGGCTTTGCCCCCATGAGTCCTCACTGCTATTGACCATGTGAGCACCAGCAGGTTAGAATGGGTGGCATCAGATGCACGGGAAGCTTGGTCTCAAAAACCATACTCGCTCACTATCATCAAGACTGGTTACTGCCTTGGTGACGAACTCTTATGATAGGTCAGATGTTTCTCTCTCACCGAGAAAGAATTTCAACTTCAGCAAAAAGGAAATCAATATGTCTAATAGAGAAGAATCACAGATGTATACGTGATCAAAATGATTTTGATATTTTTATTCATTTTCCACAGCACAAGATTTATGACTGGTGTGTCACCTCCTTTCAAATGGAAGTATCCAACAATATCAGTTTATCTGGGATTAGCTGACTAGCATATATATGTAGAACAACTACTGCTTCTCAAACACATTGGTTAATCATATTAATGAATTATAAGCGAGACAAACATTGTATTGTCCCTAACCCTAACCCTTCTTGTGATGTCACCCAGCCCATTCTCTAACCCACAGAGAGGTTGAAAAGATCAGGTATGACATAAACGCTGGTCAGTTGGCTTTTCTATGAGTATACTATATGTATTTAAACCCCACAAATTTTCTCCTGTTGATTTAGACGGGGAGAGCTGCAGCTAAACTTAGTGCAATGTCTTTGTAAAGTCATTGATTACAGATTTACTGTACATTAACCTGCCTAATATTTGCTGGTCCCCCTTGTGCCACCAAAACAGCTCTACTACAGGATTAAAATCTGTTTTTCACTGACCTCGCGCACAGCAGTAGATGGCTGAGCATCTGAGTTGATGCTGCTCTCTGCTTCTCCAAAGTTGGAACACACTGTCCAATTTCTACTACAGTTAATAAGCTGTGTCAGCACCTCATACAACCCCACTTCAACTAAACTAAACTCAGCTTCAGCAGTACTCCTTAGCCATGGCCAAAAGAAAACCTGAAAAACAACAGCTTCAAACAGCTTATCATGTCCTACCAGTACATTTTATTGATTACCAATCTCCAGCAGTTGTATAAATAATGATATCCTTCAGACCTCACAGAATATGAACATGACCTTCCTGAAAGAACTGAAATTGCATGAACTAAGAGAGGGAGAAGTGACCCTGGTATTTCACTGAACTTCAGCTCTGCTGCTGCCATAAGCAACAAGATGGAAAGGGAGACATGGTAAGTATAGCATGAAAAAAAAAAACAGGTTACACTAAATTCTCTGACTCATCAGATTCAGAGAATACAAATTTCATATTTCCACATCAAATGCTATCATTACAATTTTTCCCATACTGTATCTCGACACATGCTGGTTGCCTCCAGTGCTTAGATATGGTCACAAATTTTAATTTATTTTTATTTTTATATTTATTTTTATTTTATCTGACTGGGACAAGTTTTACAAAAACGTGGAGGTGGTCAGAGTCATTTGCATTTCCTTAAGACTCAGTATTTATTCATGTTTCAAACTGGTAAACGTACATTACACTGTGAGGCCAGCAGGTGTCAGCAGAACAACATGAATGAGTCTATGGCCTATGGACAACGTTAACCGTGATCTTGGTCAACCAGCAACTTGGAACATATTCGTCTTCTGTGAAAAAATTTCCCCACCTGTCTACATCTTTTTACAGATTTTAGAAGTCCAAATCTAACGCTGGTGTTACTTTAATCAGACAATGGGACTACATCAGCAAACATTGCAAAAGAAAAATGTGCTTAATACCCATTTTGATTAAACATTGATAATTACTAATATAATACCTCACACTCAATATGCACATTGCAGACAGAGTAAACTCTCTGGCACATCTTGTGCGTGTTGATCTGTATATGTTTGGTTAACAGAAGTAAATATGATTCAATATATCAAAAGACAACATCAGCACCAGCCTTAATTATGTGACAGTTCCGATGCGTGGAGGTTCAGAGACCAGATGACAACAAATATTCTCATCTGGTTTCCCAGAGTTCCTACGCCAGGTGTAGGTCTGTTGAGGAAAAGGGTGACCATCAAGGCTGTCATGGATTCCCAGCCCTATCTGTATGGAATTTGCTGGGGAAAAAAAGTAGGAGTGAGGGACCACAAGATAAAAGCTGCCTGAAGGGGCCTCCTGTTGGCTCTGGCACAAAAGGGAGGGAACTAACTGGAAACCAGGAGGAGGCAGTAACTTGGCCACAAGCCGGAGAGTGTTGTGGATAGGGGTCCAAGCACTCATTAACATTTTTGTTACTTTTGCTGATGAAGGAATATTTGTACCATTAAATATTGTGTTAATGTTTTCTTTTATTTGTTTTTTTTTATTTAAAAAAATACCAATTTATGCATAGAATTGTATGTAGAGATTCCTGGCACTGAAATCTTAGAACTTTTAGTACATTCCACAATGGGGGGAAATGATATTTATGTACAGTACTGTGCACAGGTTTTGAGCCTCCACCAGCTTCTCCACTGATCCTCATTCTAATCTCTGTGAGCTTCAGCATATCTTAGTCTTTTCACCCTGTTCCCCTTCTGAAAAAGTGGATTCTTGGCTGCTTCCCTTCCTGAAGATCATTTTTGATTTCGACTGTGTGTGCTTCTGGTAATGAAAAAATAAAGATCATTTGCAACCTTGTGCCAAACAAATATCTGCCACTGTCCTTTCACCTTCCCTTGTTTACTGATCTCCATATTGACTCCTTCACATGACCATGTTAGACTCAACAAACAACACAAATGGCTCCACATCAACTGGAATATTGTTCCTGTTTTGGAATATGAAATGCTTGATTTTGAAATGTTTGCCTAATATTCTTACTACTATTTGAACCATCTATTTTGTGTTTATAATTCATGAAATGTATTTGCCATCAAATGCAGTGGAAACATTGCTTCATGAACAGAATAGTTGGGGTGAAGCTCTGATGGAACAGAAAATAAAGCACTAAAGTCAAAGTTAGGTTCATTATGTTTTAATGCATTTGAGTAGTTATTCCCCATATTATTTGACAAACGTGACTGTTTTGTGACCGTGTGGAAGTCAGGTCAAGTGTCATAAAAACAAGTGAAATGGATGGGACAGACACTGGAAATGGAGCAGGAGAAACAAGTAACATAGAGCAGAAGGATATAAGGGTGCAATGAGGACAACTAAGCTACTAAAACTGTAGATTTAATTTCCTCACTGTGCAGTGTCCAGCAGATTTTTTTGAGGACAGAAATATTCCTTGTGTTAATGCTTTCACGAAGTGCCTGCCTATTATTCAGTGTTACAACACTTCCACCATTAGATATGAATCAAATTAGTTTACTGTGATGATGCAGGTGATTAAAAAAAAGGACGACACCATGAACTCAGACATTCACATCCACAAGAAAAACTGAAAGGTGGAGAATTGCAGTAAGACAACACTTAGTGGTTTTGGGGGGGAATCCTCAGACCCGGCTGCAGATACCTCACCGTGATTCAGGTGCGACAGCAGTAGCAGCAAACGACGCAGCGGGGCTCTGTGTTACAGCAGCTGCAGCACACGCGGCACTGCCTCGGGCTCCTGTGACGCTTCTGCTTGAAGGTATATGGCATCTGTGTGAAACGCGTGACAAAGCGGGTATTTATACAGCACATGCAACAAACTGTGTGCGAACTATTGATCTTCTGACTCATGGACAACCTGCTGCACCTCCTGAGCCACGACCATCGTCATCACTCACTCCAGTCCTTTGCATTGCAAATGTGTTCACTTGCATTATTTGGCCTCATTCATTTAGTTGAGTGAACATACCATCCACTGGAGTCCATTGGAATCCTGCGGTATCTCTTGATGTTCGGCAACTGGGTTGTCATTGCTCACCGGCTCCTCCTGCACTTGAACCTGTTGATGAATTTTTGACGTTCAGTTAAAGTCTCAGCATTCTGACAGAACTCTCAGGAAAAAGAAATGATATATTCTAACTTCAGTGGCTGGAAAAGCAGAGCTCTCCTGAGAGCAAGTAATGGCGAGCATGACGGCCACTGCAAGTGCAGCACTGAACGTCCCCATTTTCAAAAAAAAAAACCAGAAGTGACTCCCTGATTCCTTCGGATACTTTGGTGACTCTTCAGCTCCGTCGAGTCGCTCCTCTGTCAGATGCGGAATGCAGAAAGTGCAGTTCTATTTATACTCACGTGGGCCACCGTTGCATAATCGCTGGCAGAACCGTTTACACAAAATGGCCTTGGATCAACCTGTGACTGATTCTGAGAATGTGAATTTGACCACGGGTCACATTATTCCTCAACATCAAATCAGTGATGGATGCCTTGACTATGTCGACAAACATAATTTTGATGAAATACAATTTTATTATTTCTTATTCAATTTCTCAAAGGTAATCACACGAACAGAACATTTGATAATACTGAAAAAGCTGGAAGGAGTAACTTTATTGAAACGTCACTCAAAGAGGCCAAAAACAAGACTGACCCAAGATGAACATAAAAAATACCTCTCTCCAAAGCAGGATTTGTTTTAGTCAGTCTATTATGAAAAGGTGGACAGAGTAGGACATCTGTATCTACAGTCTGCTCAGAGGGGGGGTTAGAAGAAGTCCGCCGCTGAAGGTCGGCGTTTGGGCGTGCTCTTTGGAGTCTTCAAAACTGTCTCCCTGTTGGCGCCTGGGGTCTTTTTGGTGGTGGAGACTGGTGTGGGCGGACACTTCAACACCCCGAACTTGGGTTTCTGCTTTGGGTCAAACGGCACTCGTGATGACCCGTCTGGACTCAGCAGAAGGCTCTGATCAGTCTTCTTGAACTCTGCGCAATGAAATGGTAAAAAAAACAAGGTTTAGGCAACACTGGCAAAGCAGCAAGAGTTAAGAGTTAATTTGTTTAATCTATAATGTTTTCTGCCACTATCTGCGTCTTTCTCTCAATGGCAGCTACACAACCTGGTCTTAGCTGAATCTAACAAGTTGGATTTACTTCTCTGATACCAAGGGTGTCCAGCTGAGTTTCTCAGGCTCTCAGAAAACTTTATTTAGGTCAGCGTAGTTCCAGGTCACAGGGAGTTTAACAGACTTTACTCTGAGATTGAGTTCCAATAGATATTCATGGTTTAACAATACATCCATGGCAACAAAGTTACTCAGAAGTTAACTGATCCTACAAGATCCCGGGAAAGTTTTGTGAAACCCCGAGAAAAGCGCAGTTTTTTTTTTTTTCTTACCCTAATTTTTTTTTCTGCATGTCCTTTACGGAGCTCCGTACAGACATGTATGAAAAAGCAAGCAACAGAACATTTAACAGCAGGTAAACTGCAATTTTATGGCACGTGAAAATAATCAACATTGATGACATGATCTGCAAACGTGGAGAAATTGTAACCAGAGATGGCTGGCCTGTACACTCAACTCCAATGACTCAATACCCCTGCCCCACCCTGTTGGAGACCTGCGCTCCACTGAACAAGGACAGTTTTCGTCTAATGTTAGGAGAACTAACACTTGGACAGGTTTGCAGTTACAACAATGCTTGCGAGTCGAGAGGACGATCCCCAAAGAGTGCCAGAGGGAAACTGGCATATCGCACACCCACAATGAGATCAGCCGATCACCTGAAAACCTTAGTCATTACTCCTGGAAGCTGCAGCTACTCGCAGATTCACAGGCCACTAAAGACATACATATTTATCATAGATGTCTTACCAGCTGTTTTGTTATTCTTGAGACCAAAGGTCACCTTCTTGGATTCTGATTTGGGAGTTTGACTCTTCTGTGGAATAAAAATACCAAAAAGTAGAAGACATGAGGGACAACATTATTACCAATCAAAGAATGGCAGCGCTGTAAAGCAATAAAGAAGCCGTACCAATTTATTCTGGGAGAGACGCACTGGGTGTTTAGCTCCATATGTTTTTGGTTTGCTCTTGTTTGTAAGCAGGACTACGTGAAAAGTAATGGATGGATTTTCCCAATTTTGTTTTTAACCAGAGGTGGCTCTTGGTCTAAGACAGAACCCCTTAAATTCTGGGAGTGATTCGGATCAGTATCCAGATCCAGGAAGTTTTGGAAGGATTCTTCACCATTGTAAGATACAGCAAAACTAAATTTTTTGAGTCTCGTGTCCTTAAATGCATAAGGATGTGAAATAAGTGAGGTGCCCTGATGTTAGGGTGCATGACACATGGACTTACAGTTTTTCTGATTTGTTAAAAAGTGCAACCGATTGACCTTTGCATCCCCTTTCTTTGAAAAAAACAAATGGAATCACAATATTTAAAGTACATTCAGCTAGTACCAATGTCCCTTCATCATCAAAACTAACAAACATGGTCAAAGAGTGTAGAAATTGAAAGTTACAGTGACAAAATGAAAAACAAAAACTGCGACTACCCCGATGAACCCTCTAGGTGATGAACTGTAATATGTAAAGCCAGGTCTCTTGACTTTAAAGAAACACTGTCAGTATTAATGATGCTTGATGAGTGGCTTCAGATGTGTCCAGCAGCAACAAAGACAATGAGATCAGGAAAACAACTGTCAGAAGACTTCAACATGAACTTTTTAAACCGTCATAAAGCTGTGATAGATACCAGTACCAGAAATTCAAGAAACGTGGACAGTCTACCAGGAAGTCAAACTGCGCCATGGTTTATAGTGATCGTGCTGCTGTGAAATCAGTTCACACTGTTGCGCAGAATGACTTAAAGGCTCTGTTTATTCACAACACACAAACCTACATCCTCTCTCTTACCTCTGGTGGTAGCTGCCCATCACCAGCTCAAACAATGTGGTAATCTGTATGAAGCGGCCTGTAGATGCTGAGTTGTGGTCAGGTGTTGGTCACCTTTACCTTTTTGCTGGGCAGTGGGGTGCTCAGGATTCCCTTTGCCTTGCAGAAGAGAGGGGCTGGGACCACAGTGTTGCTCTGGAAGGTGACGAACTCAGACGCCGACCCTGGTGCAGTCTTGGACTTCTTGGCTGATGACTCTTCGAGATCCTGAAAAGAATTAACGCTCAGTGTAAGCGGATAGTTCGGCACTTCCGTCCCTGCACCTCATCTGAACTACTTAACCCCCCACATACGTACATTTCCCAGTTTGGTCTTCCTGGCAGCGGTCCCTTCTTCTGCCAGGCCGTTGATGGTGTGAGTCTCCTGCGCAGGTGCCTCAAGCTCATCAGCCTCGAACTCAAACACCACGGGGATCTTCCTCTTCTTCTTCTTCTTGGTCAGTTTCCTGGAAGGAGTAACCGCCTCGGTTTCATGCAGCGGGACCTCAGAATCCAGACTGTCAACCGCCGGCGGCTGGGTTTCATTTTTGATCGGGTCATCTGTCTGGATGGGTGCCGGTTCTGAAATATTTTTCTTCTCCTTTGCAGGTGCTGCCTCAGCATTCACAACCTGAGGGGTTTCTACTGCAGTCTCGCCTTCTTTTCCACTCTTTGTGCTTTTGTCCCTCAGTGGTGTTCCAGTGCTTTCTTCTGCAGCAGGCTTTGCACTTTTCTTGGTCCTCTTTCTAAGTGGCACTGCAGTGGTATGTGGTGATGATTCAGATGTGATCTCAGTGTGTTCTCCCTCCCCCTCCACCTGTACATCAGCCTTGAGGCTCTTTTTCTTACTCTTCTTCTTGGCAGGAGCTACAGCGTCAGTAGGCTCCTCGAGTTTGCCGATGGCGCCACCTTCCGCTGCATCCTTGCGATGTAACGATGTGACATCATCCCTGGAGGTCATGTCATGAACCCTCTCCTCAGCCTTCATGCCCTTCTTTTTCTTCTTGGCAGGAACTACAGCATTTGTCTCTGTGCTTTGTCCTGCCGATACCTCACAACTTCCTGGTGTGACCTCCGCCTCTGCGCTGACCTGTAACTGAGTCTCAGTCCCATCTGCCTGTAACTCATTTTGCAGCCTCTTTTTCTTCTGCTTCTGCTTCTTCTTCTTTGCAGAGACTGGAGCAACAGCTTCAGGGCACGTTTCTGGCTCTGTGACCTGGGCTTTGGGCTCTGACAAGGCTTGGGGTTGGTCCACGTTATCTTCTGTGACAGTGACTGAAGGCTGCTTCTTCACCTCACAGAGGAGCAGAGTTTCAGGCTGACCCTGTGGAGCAGCTGCTTCTGTGACTTTAACAGATGAGATGGAGCTTTGTGCCTCTGCCTCCTTCACTAAATCTCCTGCTGGTGAACCTCCATCCACCTCCTGAACTGGACTCTGAACGTGACCTTCAGTCCCTCCCTGTTCGGACGTCTTGGCATTTACATCACCGCCTGCATCTGCACCCTGCCCTGCTTTCTTCTTCTTCTTCTTCTTTTTCTTCTTTTTCTTTTTCTTTTCACCATTAGCAGGTCGGTCTGCTTGTTCACCGCCATCCTTCCCCACGTCCGCGTTTGGCTTTTTTAGTGTGGATGCTTCCTTTTTCTTCCCTGAAGTGGCAGACACAGAGAGGAATTACTCTTCCATTCACTCAGATCTCATTAAAAAGGACAGTACTGCACAGACAAAGTGTAAGAAAAGCGCTGGGAAGAATCGCAGCAGGATTTCTGCGAGAGCTCTGCAGGGGGAGTAAGACTGAGACATCGTGTTCTTCAGGGTCTGTGGTGCAGCACATTCAATTTGGAATAAAATAATGGATGCTACATTTCAGTGCCCAATCTCAATGTTGATTGTAGTGAGCCTTACCTCATACAGACACAACTGTGTGGGGGATTGTGTGTGTGAGTGGTGGATTTGAGGTGAATTTTCCCCCATCACGTTACACCCAGTAAGACATTTAATATAAGTGGAAACAAACGTATTAAAAATCAAAACCTCTCAGGAGTATTCAGATCCTGCACATCTCTAATAACCCCCGAGCACAGTGAAGAAGCTCCATCAGTGTGCCCCCCCTTCTCAGACAGTAGAAAATGGGATGCAGTTATAACACACTTTCCTCTCAAACTGCTTTACACCATGAGCTACATCCACATCCACACAACACTTTTCAATGACACATGGGGCACATGGGATGTGGACAGTTGAACCTTGTCCGGAGCCACAGGCGCTCCACTATTACAGGGCGGTCCTGTAGTTTGAGACTAAATTGACTCTAGATAATTTCTGCCCTTCTGTACTGCTGATATGATTACTGTTGTTCTTTTAAGGGCTTTTTTAAAAAGATTTTTACAATTTTGTTACCTTCACTTTACAAGAAGAACACCGTTTGTCAACAGGGAGCTGAGATGGTAGCAGTGTTGTTTAGTGTGTTAGCCTAAATCTCTCCTTCCAACTCCTTCTAATGTATATTAAACATACATGCTGTTATATGTAGTCCCAGTCATACAAACACCCTTTTCCAAAAAACGGACAGATGCTAAACCTCCACAACATCCTTTAAAAGTTTTCAGAAGTTGGACATCAATCTGCCAGCATGTTACCTTTACTTTTCTTCGCTGCAGGGGTCCCCTCCTCATCCGCCTCAATGCAACGTCCTTTCCTCTTCATCCTCTTCCTGCTGCCGAACATGTCATCATCCTCGTCTGTAGAGACCTCCTCTGGATACTCGTGCTTAGGGAAGATGCCTGTGAGGAGGGAGATGCCGGAGCGAGGCAACATTACAGATCGCAAACAATTATTCTGTTTCACTGAATGGCATGACAGTCGATATTTGCAGATGATAGATGCTGGATGTGCCCGTGACATCCAGCATTCGTAGTGAGAACCTCCATGTTGGGCTGAGGAGTGGAGAGGGACACCATCCTGGAAGAGGATGCATCACGCTGCATCACTCCATATATTACAAGAAACTCTGGATTCTGCCTCACCTCCCCCGCTTTTCCTCCTCTGGCACAAGATATCATTTTTGTTGGTGTATCAGTAACAGTCGAATTCAGTCGTCTTGGCTTTGAACATTAACGTTGCCGCTTTCACAATAATGTACACATGCACCATTTTCAAAAATGTTAGAAACATGTGATCACCAGCTCCTACCTTGACTGATGTTGCGCAGTCTGAGATTCAGCACATAGAAGAGAGAACAAAAAGCATGAGCGTGGAGTCAGTGTTAACTGTAGCTGAGGACTGTATATATGTATGTAAGAATGTGTAAAAATTACTTCAACTGCTGGCAAATCTGAGATGTGTAAAAGCTGTGGGTTGTTGTCAGTGGGCCAATAAATATTCACTAAATAAATATCACTATTTGAAACATTCCCAATGAGACAAGACGATAATAAACCATCCATCTGGAGCCATGACTGCGATTGTGTTTCCGATGAGCACTGCTCAAACGGACAGGAGCAGGGAAACCCCACAATGGTACCACCTTGTTTGAATGCTGTGGTGATGGTGGGGGAGCCTTTACTCACACTTTGATGATTTTGTAGAGCCTCTTTCTGTTCTGGCTGGGCGTGCTGCTCCGACTGGCTAAACTCAACAGCTTGTCTGCCAGGGCCGCGTAGTCAAACTAGAAAACACACAAACACCTCACTGGAAAGAACAGTAACTCATCGCCATCTGAAGGAAACTGAGGAGGAAACATGTCAAGTCTTCAGAACAGAAAGAAGCCTTTTTTTCTGATCAAAGTGGAATGAGAATGAATGCTCAGCCCTCGTTCTGCTGCAACACTTTCTGCTTCCTCCCAGCTTTTGCACTTTTTTATTTAAATACAATGCTTTGCGTTACTGCCACCAATTTTTAAAACCATACCGTCAGTTTTCAAATGTATTCTTTTCTCCCCCTCCAGGCAAAAATCTTCATTTAACTTCTCACTCTGCAGCATGGGCGGAGTTTTGGGTCTGGACAGTAAGGACATGTCCCTACCACTGTCAAAGTGTCCCTGATTTATGGCCAAAAATATTTTTACCCATGTGTAATGATATTACCATGTAAGCTGGCTGCTGTGTTACCTGGAAGATCTAAGGAAGCTACTCAGATTTGTCAGTTTTCTGCAAAACGTTGGTTGTGATGATAAAGGACATGGGTGATAGTTCGCCAGCGGCTCCCCATCAGTAACAGTGGTGAACATGAACTGGTAACTGGTTGATAATTAAATGGTTATGCTAACAGTATTATGTCATGCAGCTGAATTGTATCCAATAAACATTAAATAGATGAGATTAACATAAGTTTTTAACAAAGTCTATGAACCTAATATGATTCCAGGTTTAGTTTGCTTTGTCATGCAGAGTGTGACATGTTACATGAACGAATTACAATGAAAGATTATCCCAGACAATGCAATGTCTGGAGAAACTGTGGGTGGATAGCTGCTAAAGAAAGACTGATGCTCAGCATCAGTTGAGTGCCTATAAAATAGTATGCACCCCCTTGGGCTTTGCCTCTTTAGTGCTTTTATGAATGCAATCATGGTCAATATAATATAGATTTTATTTACAAAAAAAACTCTTTAATGTCAATGTGAACACAGATTAACACAATAATGTAAATTAATTAAAAATTATGTGAAATAAATTAATCCTGAGTGAAACATTATTTTCTCCAGTACAAAGTGTATGTGTGTTCAGCCTGTGGTGTGGGAACAGTGTGGAGCAGGACTGATCCGAATCAGCCGCAGAGGTTGCCATGGTGCTTTGCAAACCTGCTGAAGTAAAAAGCCAGAACTCCCTTCACCCAGCTGTTCACTTCAC
The DNA here is from genome assembly GCA_016785225.1 of Psettodes erumei. NCBI lineage: Eukaryota > Metazoa > Chordata > Actinopteri > Pleuronectiformes > Psettodidae > Psettodes > Psettodes erumei. The sequence goes on from JAFBJZ010000939.1 coordinate 712,973, forward strand.
CTCCCGACGAAGCCACACATCTTAACATCTGAATTGAGCTTCTGCCATGAACGGTGTGGGACTAATTAGGTAACAAAAAAAGACTGAGCAGAAGAAAAAAACAGAAGCTTGCTCAGCAAGGAAAAAGTGAAGACAATAAAAAAAGAACAGAGGAAGAGGCTTCACCTGCAGGACTGGTCCAATGCTGTCATCGGATGGCAGCTCAGTGTCTGAATCTTCCAAGTGAAGAAGCTCATCCTCCTCATCTTCATTTGCTTTACTGCCTGAAAACAAAGCAAAAATCAGCTGTCATATGAGTCTGTAGGAGTTTGTCAGTGCTCGGTGAACAGCAATAAAAACAACACAAAGTGTGACCAATCATATGATCAGATTGGCAGCCATTTAGACATTCAGATCTGTTCTTTTTGGGAGAAATCAAGAATCAAGAAAAATCCAGCCCTGCGCTCCTGAGATGTACCGTTGATCTGCTTCCCTGTCCGTTTGCTTGTTCTCTCCTCTGGGTCTCCACAGTCCTCATCAGAAGCCTGTCCTGAGTCGGAGTCCTCAGCTGCTTCCACCTCCTTCATCAGATCTTCAATAGCGAAGGGGGCCTGGTCAATAATGGCACTGAAGATGCTGCTGCAGATGGCGCTGAATAGAATCCGACTGGTGAGACAGACGCGAGAGATTGAGCTGATGGCTTCCCATGCTGCACAATATCAGCACTGACCATCACGCATTGACAAGTTTTGTCATGGCTTTTAAAAAGGTGGCAGTTCATTCTCCTCCCTGCTGAGCTGAATCATGATGGAAAGTCAAAGTACCCATATGTGATCTCTGCGATAACCGTCAACAACAAGATTTGTTGAAGTCAGACAGTGATCAACATCTGGAGACAATAACACCTGCTTTGAAAGTTAAGTCAAGTCTAATGGTATCGCTATGAGTACTTGGCATCGGCTCGTACCCAAACGTAAGTATTTGTACTAATACTCAGAATAAAATAAAGTGGTAATCTGCATTCCTAATTACAATAATGCATCTGTGGTGTATGCCACACTGTGCATGGTGTCTACTGTGGTCATCCCACACTTTGAAAATGCAACGAATACAGACCCAGCAGTCCAGTTTATTTACACGGCACCAAATCTTGATTTAGAAGACCAGACTACTGGCAATAAAAAAATGAAATCTTCACAAAAACCTCAGACATTTGATGGGGTACAGCTTGCTAATAACCTGTAATTTGTTTTATTCTTAACAGTAACCTTGGTGACTTTAGTCATTCCGTGTATCTAGTGTAAGAGACAGCATGGCTGTCAGGGATGTGGACTTACTCTTTGGTTTTGGCTGCTGTTTTGCAGAACGGCTCGATGAACACCAAGTTCTGATCAGCAGTGAGCTGTGAAAAGAGAAGAGCGTCTGCATGAGGAGAACTGAAGCACTGACATATTTCCTCATGATGGACGACACTAGTGTCTGTGGAGATTCATGCAGGTCAGAGTATCCGGGGGGGAGTTTAATCCAAATCAGCTGGACTTGTAGAGCAGTCAGCAGTCAGTGGTAAACATCATCAGCAACACTGGACTCATCTTAAATTGGCCATGCTGCTTCTGGACTCCCACTCACACACAACCGCAACTGAATTCATGAAAGTACCGAGAGGGTATGAAAGCAACAGTGGTGCTGTACCTCTGCTGAGCCCACGGCTGCCAGTTCAGTCATGTAAAGATCCAGGATGTGGAACTGCAGCCCGCTGGGCGCCTCGCTGTCGCTCTGCAGGAGCTGGGCTGTCAGCAGCTTCACAAACCCCCCCACCACACTGAGGAGGGCAGGTAGACAGATGCTCACTTCCAACAATGACTCAAACGTCATTAAAAAAAACAAAACGTTCCAAGATGTTACCTGCTCTCCCAGTCTTTCCTCTTCAGCATCTCAAATGTCTGTCTGAACATGAAGCGGACCAGCTGTGACAGAGACAGAGAACACAGCCACATTTTTAACACCTAACTGCACTACACTGTGCTGGTGCCATCCCTGTTTATGCTCAATCACACCCGAACCAACAGGGGGTCTGATGTAAACAACCATCAAATGAGAAGAAAAAATATTTTTTAAATTAGCGGCTGTCAAATTAGACAGATAAAACAGATAAGAGAGAGTGGAAATTAAGATGAAAAATCTATGAAATGCTTCTTGAGGGATTTCAAGACATGATGCTACAGGCGCATGTACGAAACCTCAAGTGATGTCACATGAGTCAGCGTTAGGTGGAACTGCTGACTGATGTCTGAGCCTGAGAAGGAAATGAGCTGAGCTGCCCTCTGTAGCGCACTCCTCATTTCTGCTACAGGCCAGAGGCCCTAGACTTCATTAGCTCCTACTGGCCTCACACCATCAGTGGTCAGGATGCATTGTGGGTAATGGTGTGGAATTAAAAAGGCAATGTCTCAGGTTCTGCTCAATTGATTTGGGCCCTTTTTAATCTAAAATTGCCGAGCTGCAGTAAATCAGTTTTAAACTCTTTTAATAAAATGGAAGTCCTTTTGTTTGGAAAAAAAAACACCATTTGACAAATAACATACGGTATCTTGTTCTGAATATCCTTTTTGTATGGTATGAAATTTTCTGTCATATCAAACTACAATACATGCATCTCACTTCGCAGCTACTTGCTCCCGACACCAACCTGGAAGAACTTGTCCATCCGCAGCCTGTCGATACCGGTCCACTCTCTTTTGAAGGTCTGCAGGAAGCTCTCCAGGTATAAAAACTCTGCAGGGGAACAGCATGTCGTCATGCATACTACAGGGCTTTTCTCATGTGCCTTCATCTGACTTTACTTGCTCTTATTACATCGTATGAGATGTTGAGATCACACGTCAGCAACTTACGTCCGTCAGTTGTCTGGAAGCTGTGGATCAGGGTTGAGATTTGCCTTGACAGCTCCTCCTGCAACAGAAAAGCGAAAAGCACGTGTGTGAAGTCCCCTTGAAAACTCTTTGTTTCTGTCGGACACTGAAGCCATTTGTGTTTAACATCAAAGATGAATTTGAGACGAGAATACAAAATGGCAACTTTTAGGTGCTGGTATTTACATTGAGATGTCTTAAACAACACGGGACACAGCACCTTTGGTATGGGACCACTGCCTTGTTAAGTGAGCTAAGGTAAAGGTAAATAACTGCATCACTGATATGAAAGAACTGTTGCACTCTTCCTGAGTAGAATGGGAATGTAAATGTCAAACCAGGATAACAGGTCACATTTGAAACTATGACAGGAACAGATTCAAATGTCTCCAATATGAGCTTTTCAATCCGGATCAAGCTGCTGTCAAGATCAAATGTCACAGGAAGCCAATGGCAAATCCACAATCTCAGAGCTGGTAGTTCTTCGTTGTAAAAAAATTTTTTTAAATGCTAATTTATGATTTTTTACAGGGCTAACTAGCTTCACGCTGCCAAAACATTTAACCTCGTCACATCAGACCAATGAAGCTGTTTGAATCAAATCAAACGCACTCACACTATATTCTTCAGATCAGTCATTTTGTGCTTCGTGCACACACCCTCATCATGGGAAACACACCAAGAAATGTATATGATGCAGCTTTCAAGTTAAAGGCGATCGATCTTGCTGTCATCCAATTCTAACAGCGAAGAAGACGAATTTAGTGGTTTTAGGGTGCAGGAGGAAGATGAAAATAGTGATCATTGACTTTTCCAGGTAGGCTACTATACTGGTATTTTTTATTTTTGTAACCAGCTGTCTTATAGGCACTATTGAGAAAAAAGCATTTACGGTAACATTATGTATTTGTGTATGTTACTGGTAAGTATTTCATTAAAAGTTAAAAACATCTTTCTGTGTAAATATCTCATGTTACAACGTGGACACCTGCAGCTTATAGACAAGTGTGACCTACATATGTGCAATTTTTTTTCTTTTAAACTTAGTGGGTGCAGCTTATATTCAGGTGTGCTCAATAGTCGGGAAATTATGGTAAATTGATCCAACACAATTAATCGGCAACATTTTTATCTTCTCCAAAACAGTCCACTTGTTTTAATCAAGCTTTTCTTGGCTTGATTAAAACAAGTGAAACAGTTCTCTGGTTCCAACTTCTCAAATGTGAAGCTCTTTGATGTTCTTCTGGTTTTATATTGTTTGGGGGAATTTTGGGGAACAGAAGAGTGTGTTGAAACATCAAGCACCTTGTGTTCATTTTCATTTACACTGTCGTTTTCAGACATAACATTGCAATGCAAAACCCTACTGACTTCATTTGTCTGTCACATTGTGACTGTCTCACACATTTCAACTTTGGCCCTTGCTTCAGAAATATTCCCTGCTATTACTGACTGAAGCCTTAAAGAATGGCCACTGTAAGCACAAAGGCTGTTAAATGAAAGACAATCCTGCTGCACAACTTGGGAATTTCATTTGTGTTTGCTCATATGTTATAGCATGTTGGTGGATATTCAGACAAAGATAATCTATTTTCTTTATGCAGAAGAGATATCAGTTGTAATAATGCATTTATATATTCTCTCTGTCTGCGTAGTTAACATTTCGCTGATGCAGCCTTTCCATTTATCTCAAAGTAATCTGTTCAGGGCCCTGTTAAAAGTTACTAGGTTTACTTAGGCGATCAGATATCAGTCTGATGTCACAGATATCCAGAAATCTCCACATCTCTACTTCTAAAAATCTACCAACTGGTACTTGATGTCATGCATTGATAGTACATGTGTGAAAGGTTCTTAAAGGCTTTGTATACACCCGTGTGTATGTGGTCCCATGGAGAAGAAACATACCTGGAGAAGCGGTTTGTCCTGCATCCACAGGGAGTAGAAAAGGCCCTTCCACAGTTTGAGCAGCTCATCACCTGTGAAGCCACCTGCACACAAGCGGGAAGACATTATCTGTGACACATTTCCCGATTCCAGGAGAGCAAATAATGCAGTGATATTACTAAGTTTGACAGTTGAGTTGATCTTAATTCACTGGTCTTGATGACTGCACGTTTGAAAAAAAAACATGTAACAGGTAAAGGTAAATTATGCGGCTATGATTGCCACATTACAGCTAACGGCTGATCAGTTGAAACATAAAATGCTTACAAATACAGGAGCATTAAACCCAAAAGCCGACTTACCTTCACACGTGGGGACCAGCTACCATTTAATTTAATAGCACTGAATATGCCCCAGACTGGGCCCAGTTACCTTAAACAGTCCATTTTAAGCATGAATGCCAACGTCCAAACACCAGTCAAGGCTAGTTCAGCGTCTACCACGTATTTGAGCTAGCTGGCTAACACGCGCAGACAATCTTACCTGCCGTTTTCTGGGACCTGACATTTATGTATTTTTTTAGCTTCTTTAAAGCCTTGGTCCGTGTGGGTTTCTCGTTGGAGGCTAATTTCTGTGCGAACTGCACCGCCGGTTCCTGAACGGACGCCATGGATGCACCGCTTCACGTGGACACACTTCGCTCCCCTCAGCCGCCCTGCGCACACGTTTCCCCGTGCGGCGCGGGCTGATGACGTCACCACAGCTCGGCATGGTCGTCTCCTGTATTAGCAAATTTACAACACAAGCTGGCACTGTACAGTGGTATACAAGAGTACAGATGACTTTTGAAATGGGACAAATGATGACAGTCTGGATGAAAGGAAAGCGAGAATTACACAAAAACATTTTTGGGCTAGGGTTTTCCGAATGGTTAACGTTCTCCACGAAATTACTGAGTTTCATCACATTTTCTGCTCCATGTTAAAAAATAACGACATAGTGTGGTGAACATATAAATGTCATCTTGTTTACTTGAATCTATTTTTATGTATAACAAAAATTCCAAGAATGAAGAACGTATTAATCGCCTGGTCATGTGACGGATTCACGGGTTGGCATGTCAGTCCAGTAATTCTTGTTACGGGGAGCCTCCCATCATTCTACCGAAACTGGTTGCAATTCACCTCGCGGGCGATGTCAGGTAGTCCTCGGTGAATTAACTTTATTGTTTTAGCGTGAAAAGTTTTACTTTAAAACGTTTAATATAGGCTGGAAGTCATTAATGCAGAAATGGCGTGCGGATATCTTGAGTAATATGACTCAACTACAGAATTTGATCGAGTTTGATTCATGCCTGGATTGAGATATTGTGACGTACTGCTGTCGGAGCACGGTGGATATCCATGTTTTTGGCCGTGGTGATGCCAGTGCATTGCAAAGTCCCCAGTCCACAATGAAAATACCACTGAAGGTACACCTCCGCCAGAGGCCAGTTTATTACGTTGTACAATACAAAACAATACACTTTTTACGTTATAACATGATACTGATTATGTTTTCTTTTTCTGGTGTGGCAGAAAAATACTTTCATACAAAAAGCCCAAATATTGTTTCAGTTTTTGCAACTACTGGACGGAATAATCTCCAAAGGTCTTATCATTTTCACCATCCTTGCTTTATGTGTTTTGTCTCTGTGGACACTTACACCAGGTCTAAAATAGTCAAGCAACACCATTTTAGTGAATACAGTTGTGTTGCTTTTTTCCAATAATCTCCATAATCCCTTCCTTTCAGTCAATTTCAATCAGTGATCTTCTGGACAACTTTAATACTGAAATCTTAAACGATGTTGACAAAATAGTAAAACATCAGAGTACATGCAATGTGGAGTCACACACTTTATAATGTATTAATATCGGACCTCTTCCATTTCCATGCTTCCATAAGCAAATATCAGAAAAATGTTTGGTTTCTTATCATGTGTAGCCCATGCAGATGACACAAAATTATATTTAGCTGCATCACCTGTATCATTTGTATACACACTGATGTCGAGCAGGGTGGATTACTTTACATTACAGCAATCAGAAAGCTTCAGCTGATCCACAATGATCCTGCCAGAGCTATAACATGAGCTAATACTTTACAGATGTCTCAATAATCATCAGCCATGAAGACATGAAAATCATTTCAAGAGAATGACATTTGGGAACGCTTTTCAACATCCCAGGATTTACAGTGCAATTTGTTGTATAACTCAAATACTCAAGGGTACCAGTACTTAGTGGCTTCCTACAGCTGCTTAAAGTAGGTATGGTGGAAGAAAAGAAGACAATGGAGAAATAAATGATACTAACAATTTTTGTGAATAGCCTGCTGGGTACCTACAGGTACAGTCGTTCACATCACGAAAACACGATGCTGCCGAAAATATGAGAATGTTTAATTACAAGAGTTTGGTTTGAGAAAGTTGAGGCATCATCAGCCACCTGACTGTCTGCCAGCGAGAGAACGAGCTGGCACAGAAGACCTACCTTCATGAATGACTGGAGCGGAGGTAAAGCAAACGCAGACAAAAGAAAACCAGTTTGACGTACAGACAGACTGATGACGTCAGAGCAGCCGCGCAGCTGTGTGTGCGTGCGGCTCCGGGGTGACGGTCGCGAGCCCTCACACAACAAGGAAGTGGGCGAGATGTCGCTCACATGAAGGCGCAAACTGTCGCAAACCGTCGACGTCCTCGTCTCAGGTGAGTCCGTGTTTTCTGGCGAGTCGGGCGGCTGAAACGCGTGCTCCGACCGCGGGGTGGTCGAGCTAGCTGTCGTGAAAATGAAAGGGAGCCCCGTCGTCTTTCCGTTCAAGGTTCCTTTGGCGATAACCCTTTTCTCGTCTGGCTTTTGTCGATACAGTATCGATAACCGGGTGGCCCTTTGAGTTACTAAGTAATCGCCGGGCGACTGGCCTGTTCAAGAGGAAATGAAGAGAACATGTCCCAACAGTCCACGCTACGCCGTCGGAGAATGTCCACGTCTGTAGTTTGAGATGCTCTTCTCAGCCTCAGCAAATACTCCGGTCATGTGGGAGAAAAAACAAAAACGTGAAGCCTGAATTCATCGGTTTTGGGTTAGGTTGGGACATTACTGTTGGAAGCCAGACGCTTGGAGAGATTACAGCTGTGCGTAAAATTACAGAAAGACGAGGCTCCAGGCGTGACGTCAGTGAGACTCATTTATAAAAGACTTCGGGACCGCTGGCGGCGACGCGGACGCGCTCCCAGGGTCCTCCTGTAGCACGCAGCTTTGTCGCTTTGCATCGCTCGAGCTGTCGCAGAGCTGTATCCTGAGGCGGCCAGGTGTATGTTCCCGACCTGGGATCTGTTCCAGACAGCAGGATTAACAAACAATGAGATCCAGAACAGCTGATCTGAGTGAAGCTTTTGCATGGTGAATGGAAAACACCAGCATTAACGGAGCTCTGATTTTTAGTCAGTGGACCTACAAAGTTTATCTAAGTTCATTTTATTATATCTTATTATTTAACAGAATTGAATTTCCTTGACAGATGATAAAGTTATTACATCCAACTGTTTGTCAGATTCAATTTTTCAACATATTCATTCAGCTGTAACCAGATACCGGAGACAAAGTGAAAATATAGGTCCAACACATTTATAACCTCACAGTCCGACCCAACCCCCAGCTCAGTGTAAAGATTTCCAGATGTCTTTTGCACATTTAAAAGCCTTGCTCACCAGGGTTTAATGACTGCGTTTCAACGTGTAGTACATTCTGTTTCTGGTGAAACGAATTAAAGACGATATGCCGCATAACTACATTTAAGTCAGCTTTTAAACTTTACAGTCATGCTCACTTTGACACATCTCCTAATCAAATATGCTGTGATAATGTCCCATCAGAGCGACCAGTCAAATAAATGAATGTGCTCTGATATGCTCTTTGATGTTGGCTGTTTGAATGAGGAAATGAAGCTTGTTCAGGCTCAGCAGGAGACAGAGAGAAAGTCTGGGTTTGTTGAAGGAAAACCATCTCTGTTTGTGGAGCAGACATCACAGGGTTGAGACTCTTTTCACTCAGCCCTGACCACAGCACAAGCAGCTCCCCTTGGAAATGAAGCTGAGCACTTAATTCAGCTGTGATCGCAAACTGAAACAACACAAAGAGAGAAGCCGACTCTCTCAAATCTTTTTTTTTTTTTTTACCAGCTTCCCAATGCACAGGTCACACGCTAATTTATATAAGACTTCAAACATGAGAAGGTGGAACCAGAGGATTTCTGAAGGTCAGCACAGTCATTTTGACATTCTCAATAATGACTTAATGAGTAATTGATTATCAAGATTGGTGACCAGTTGTCAGCTGACTAACCAGTAGGTCACTCAGCTGTGTGCTGATTGGAATCACACTTTGACATGTGAGCATGACATGTGTTGTTATGCTCTCAGATTAAGCATTGAATGAACCTGTTGCATCAACTGTTGTTGACCTGTTCACCCTCTCACCGATGGACTGTCTCCCGCACCTCTCATCTTTTCAGACCTGCCGGTCCCTGTGTCAGCCATGAATGCACGCTCTGAGATGGAGATGAGCTGAGGCGGTGCCACCATGTCAGCATGTGCCCTGTGGGTGTCTTCAGCGTGAGCTGACATCAGCTGCCCATCACCGTCATTGTCAGTGCTCCTGTCCAAACATGGCCCCGGTTCCTCCTGGGATCCGCCTGTTGGTTTCCTTTGACAGGGATCAGTGGTGAGTCTGAGTACTAAGTCAGTGTGTGTGTGTGTGTGTGTGTAGGTGGAGTCATCTCTTTACATGAGAGTCTTTTCTGAATTTCAGCATACTGTTAAATGATTCATGCTCTTGGTACAAGACTTTTCGTTGCTGATGTGGAAAGTGTTTGATCATCAGTGTGTTTGAATCGATTTTTCTAACAGTTCCCCATCCAAGACTATTTCTACAATTCTCTGAAGTTTGACAGCACTGCTGGTAGGGGGATCTCACTCGGACTGTGCCCCCTAACAACAAGCAGCAGTGATCAGGGTCCAATAAGCTTGCAAAAATCCACACACCGCCCCACCACATCACCACATCGATCATTAGCCCCACTGTTAGAAAGCAGGACCTGGGGATTTCACTCTGGTCCCTTTGCACCCCCAGAGAAGCTGCTTCACTGACTGCACCACTGTAGAGACATTTGTCCACACGGTGACATCGCCTGTGCAAAACTGTTCTATTCATGTATATCTACATGCGTCTGTCAGGCTCCTCCTCATCCACCGTTAGGTCTTTATACATCCGCCTACAAGGTGCAGAATCGGCCTTGAGTTCCTGCATCTGTCTCATAGCAGCATCAAATAGCTTGTCCATTGTAGAAACCAGATTTTCAGGTTCTCCTGTATCCCAGAGAGACCAGTGTGCCGGGATGGCTGACATTCTGAATGAGCTGTTCAGGTCTTCCAACAATGAACTAAAGCTAACTTCACCAAATTTTACTATTTTGTTGGGGCTTTGTATACCATGTAAAACATATCCATTTAAATTACAGGTTGCAATGCAACAACATAGGAAAACACCAAGAGGGCTATATGCAGCATAAATGTACATTTTCATTGATTTAACATAACACTTTGCATGTTTAGCAAGGTTCACGGAAACTGTCCTTTTTTTTTAGATTAAATAGCATTTCAGTTTATGTACCTGATCTTGTACAGATCTTGGGGTTTGAAATTCAAAGCACTTGTCTACTTCCAAAAACAGAATCCTTCATTTTTGCCTCACATTTTTCAGTTGCAGCATTTTTGAAAAGGTTTCTTATTCTGATTTGGATTGGAGCTGGATGTCGGAATTAGTCCTGCAGTGTTCTTCTGTACTTCTCCATCTAATAAAAGTAAGTCAAGATCATAAACCTCAGCGTGGGCAGGGGGGTGTGGTGACACTGGCAGTCCGGAGTCACAAAGAAACATGGCAGCACCACTGTCTCTTTCACCTCTGAGAAAACTAATTCTGAATCATTAAAGTTGCTACATTACATTAAAATAGACAAATACCCTCTCAGATCAGTGGGCAAAGGATGTGACTGCCACTGCTCTTATGAGAATGCTGGGAGTTGGTTTGTTGAGATAAAGAATTGGTGGCGCTGTTTGTGCCATGTTGAATACAGTCATTCTGTTCCTTTCAGGTATCGGTGAGAAGCTCTTAGCTCTTGTTTTTGGCACATGCTTCATGCATGTCAGGGTTATTGATAAGTCTTTTGTCACATACTTTATCCACACACCAACTTATCCACATTAGCCAAGAGATTTTTCATGGTTTCTAGCCAGGATTTTTTTTCCCCAGTAATTCTGGCTGATTGGACCTCTACTCATGTCTGTGTGGGTATGACTGTTTGACCGACCCTCTCTCTACGCTTACACCTGTTAGGGTGGGACATGCATGTAAAAAAGAAGTTGCAGGTAAAATAATAATGAAATGATATAAAAGCCATGTGACAGATGTAAGTAGAAGAGCTGAATTCCGTGAAGTTTCTAATCTAAGTACCGGTGGGACGATACCAGCGCCTGGAACTGGCTCAGCTTGGTACATCCGGACCTCTCGAGTCACAGAGAGCAAACACCAGTTCCCAGTTCAAATACAGAGCACTGGACCCTTAAAGTTAATGAGCAGTAGGCGACATTGTGAGATGGATGTGTTTCTCAGTCAGTTGTGCGGCTGTGGCACACAGTATGGTATGTGTGTAAGTGACAGCTGGGATGCAGGGATGTCCGGCTATGACCAGGATGCACACTGATCCGTCCTCGTGCCTGTGCTGTGGGACAGACAGGTTAATGTCAGCACGGACGGAATCTGAATACTCTGACTGCATGTTCAGAAACACAACATGAAGGAAACGCAAACAAAAGTAGGCTGAAGTTACAGGATGTAACGCAATGTGTCCAGTTCTCCCTCCGAGCTCCCTCTGTGTGTACCTGAACGTTTCGTAATATATTTGCATACTGTCCTCTCCACTGTTGTCTGGTGTGTGTTGTGATTGTTGTCAGCAAGGTGTGGGCAGGTGTATCAGTTTTAAAGAGAATTGTAGTGTACACAGGAAAAGGCTAAATGTCAGCCTCACCCCTTTTTGTGTGTCTGTTAATGTTCTCTCTCCTCTGCAAACATCGCTCTGGGGAAGAACATTATGCAAATTTGTAAGCTGGGAAAAATGGGTGTCCTGTCACCCGCTGGTGTCGCTCCGCTCAGTTCAGTGCTGCCCTCTGCTGTTTCCTCTCTGCAGGTACAGAGCCCTCACCTTCGTCCTCACATTCCTGCTCTACACCAGTTTCCACCTCTCCAGGAAACCCATTAGCATCGTCAAGGTAACATAAGCACCTTGCTCCAGTCGAACTATCTTCTACACATACAATATACTCCCCTGGCTAAGCCTAAATCCAGAATGTCATGGACCAGTACAGTGTAGATATTGATGATGAAGCAGACAGTGCAGGGGAGGGGGGATTTGGGGTAAGAAAATGTTGTAGAAAACGTGTCAAGTAAAAACAGGCAGGCAGCCAGTGCTATGCAGTGGTGTCAGTGTTTCTGCAATGTGACGCAGGTCAAGGTTCACTCAGCATCTTTTAGAAACGGTCGCACAGTTTGTTTTCTGATGCAAGTTCGAGTTTAGTGTCATGTCGGAGACCTGGTCACCAGCAGCCTCAGTTCTTCGTGTCATTGATTCCTCAACAGGCTGGAAGCGTTCACGTTGCCCGTCTGTTCGACGTGACCATGAACTGAAGCTCCTGACTAATGTATAGCGTATCTGCATTGCACTACTGCCACGCGATTGGCTGATTGGATAACTGCATTAGTAGGCAGTATGGAGAGTATGATAGAACAAATGGAAATCAAAAGCCAGTCTGCCTTCCGTTTGGTCAAATGTTGTGAAATGTGCATCATCACATGACTCCGACTGGTCTTTTTATTTCTGGGAGAGTGAGAGGTGGATAGAAGACTGATACCTCAGCCATGGTGTGCGTCTGTTCTTGACAGAGTGAGCTCCATAGGAACTGCTCGTCACTCAGCGAGCTAGCCACCGTGGCCTCTGGCAGCAGCAGCAGCCAGCAGCCCTCCCTGCCCTCTCTCCACACAGACATGGACTGCAGCTGGAAGCCTTTCGGTTTGTATCCGCTTGACCCTCAACCTTCCAGGCAACGAGTGTATTACGTAAGAGTAAAAATGTAATGTGCAAAGTAAGTAGTCACACACTGCTGCTTTCACAGCTTCATTTATTTAGCTGTGTTTAGGGATGTGTCTGGGAGCGTCACTCCTCTGAACTGTACCGTACATATTTCTTGCCCTGCTCAGATAAAAACAACTACAAACAGCTGCTGGGAGCCATGGACTACTCCTTCCTCTGTGCCTATGCTGTTGGAATGTACCTCAGGTGAGATGAGTTTTGTTTCCAGCACAGGTGGGTTACCCTGGGTCAATTTGAGCAAAAGAGAAAAAATACTTTATATATACCGAAGTAAAGAATGTTTCCAATACTAAAGTACAACTCCTGTATCGAACCTTGCAGCCAGATAAAACATAAAATGTACAAAGACTTGAGCAAGCAGATGAAAGCAGATCAAAAACAAAAAATATCTAAAGTAGGCCCACATCAAGCGGTGATGTAAGTCAGCTGTCTGACTCGAAGAGATCATGGCTCCTGTTATGATGAGCTGATTCTTCATTAACACTGAACAGTGGGGTGGTAGCCTGAGAGATGAAGCAATGGTTCAGCCTGTTAGATCTGGCATTTGGTAGAAGGGCTACTTAAACTTACAGTGAGTAAAGAGGTTTCTAAAAATGTCTGTGTTAGGGGAAAAAAAAAAAGCGGGACAGATCGGGCAACATGTGGGCCTGGATTGTGCTGAAGGCAGAAAAGGAATGTGTACTCAGCTTTTCAAGGTATTAAGACATAAAGTTAAGCAGCATCATCAACCACGCTTTCCACTTTTTTTTCCCTGCGTAATATCACGCTGGCTCCTCCATCAGGCTCCTTCTTGATAAGCTTCTCAAATCCAGTCATAGCATGAGGTCAGGGCCACAGTGGACTTGTCTGATACTAACTGATGAGAATGAGTCGCTGTGATTCATGCGGTGTCACCACTGTGTGCCTGCGCAGCGGCATCATCGGGGAGCGTCTGCCCATTCGCCTGTACCTGACTGTAGGGATGCTGAGCAGTGGCCTGTTCACCTGCATGTTTGGACTGGGTTACGTCTACAACATCCACAACTTGGGCTTCTATATATTTGTCCAGGTAAGATGCATCACCATGAATTAGTGAGTCATGAAAACACAAGTATGGCTAAAAAAGACTTGCCCTGTCACAAGTCTCCGTTCACACAGCCGGTAAACATATGACACAGACGTCGGCTGTCAGGGAAATTCTTTCAAGCTGTCCAGCTATTGTGTCATTGCTTGAGCTCATAGCCAGGCTAAATTATTCTCTGTCTCAAAGACACTCAGGAAAACAGAGCCCCTGAAGGGCCCTGGAGGAAATGCAAAAGGTAATTTAGGGTAGGAAACAAAAAGATGTGCTTTCCCCAGGACCTCCCAAAACTTTATTCAGGTTAACGTACTTTCAGGTCACATCAGAAACAACTGCAACAATGGAGTACACGCATCCATGGTTTAACAGACTTTGAGAATGACCTTAATTATAAAGACATTAGTGGTTTTACCACACATCCATGGGTTGATTCAATCAGTGGCAACACATTGACTCAGAAGTACACAGACTGTAGGAGAAGTTGCGAGACCCAGAGAAAAATACATCCTTTTTCTTTTTTGACACTAAATTTTTTTTACTCCATGTCCCTTACATCAGGAGCTGAATAAATAACACAACACAGGTATAATACTGCACAATTCTCTGTGTGTCTGTGTGCCAAACACAGCTACATATACTGTACATAATCAGAGCTTTCTGCATTTCCACGTGGACTTGAACACGATCAACCAAGAGAGGTGCTCGGTAACCGTGTTTCTAATTCCTCACTTCTTCAGTCACTGCTCCTCAGTTATCCTCCTGTGCTTTCAGGTGGCTAACGGCTTGGTCCAAACCACTGGCTGGCCCAGTGTGGTGACCTGCATCGGCAACTGGTTTGGAAAGGGAAGGTAAGCTCTCCCTATTCTGTGTCTGACTGGAGCAGTTGACAAAAAATAAGACGTAAAATATGGATTTGGATTGGGCTCGTGTGGACGTACGTTTCGACTTGTAAGGACAGTTTGCACATGGGAAAGTCTCATGGCATGCACTGAGTGTTTGTCGTGGGACCCATTTGACTTTTCTTCTTTTAAGAAGCTGCACTGTGGGGTGAATCAGTGGAATATTTATAAAACCACTTTAGATTTGTTGTGTGTTCTGTGTTCACAGAATCTGTAGCATTTCAGTCAGTGCAGGTGTGACACCTGCAAACCAATTTAAACGAATGAATGAGCCTGATGGATCTAGTTCCATTCTCAGTTTAGACGATATTTAGTGACCAGGTCTAAGGTCGGTGAAGGCCCCGATGTGACCTCTGATGTTGACCCCTGTCCTCCTGTCAGACGTGGACTCATCATGGGGCTGTGGAACTCCCACACCTCTGTGGGTAACATCCTGGGCTCCCTGATCGCCGGCTACTGGGTCTCCTCCAACTGGGGCCTTTCCTTCATCGTGCCTGGGCTCATCATCGCAGCCATGGGCGTCGTCTGCTTCCTCTTCCTCATCGAGCGTGAGTACACCCTCCTCGTTGGCTGCTGGGCTACAGCATGGTGCTGTTTTGCACGACTTTTTTTTCTCACAGTTTATGCACTTTCTTAAAGCACACACATTAATGGGTTGGATCTTTTTCTTCTCAGTAAAGTGAGTTTCATCACTCATGGTTTTTTACAAAGGTCTTTGAGTTTCTGAGAGACAGACTCATTAATTAGTTAAATGAAGAACTGTCATTAGATGTGAGCAGTGTCTGCTTTCTGTGGTTTGACTACATTCACCTCCCTCATCTTTCTCCCTCTTCAGATCCAAATGACCTAAGAAGCATGTATGCTCAGAATTCTTCCACTGGCAAAAGTGTGAGTACAGAGAGGGTTTTTTTTTTGTTTGCCCATTGTCCGTCTTTCTGTCTGCATGAAACACTCTTGTGTATATTTGCAGTGACACCAGAGCTTTTAACTCACAGGGACTTTTAAATATGTTTAACTCATTGGTTGAAACTCTGACCACAATTGATCTGCACATCTGACTCTGTAACACTATATATATATGGTATATGTGACAGAAAATAACGAAAAGGACAATAGCTGTCACCTCAGCTCATAGTACAGACTAACAAACTGCAGGATTAGGCTCCTCATGCAATTCATCTGCAACAAGAAAACCAGGGAGTGTGGGATCACGAATGCAGCATGAGAAAATGAAATGGACGAGGTGTGGATAGTTCTGTGACTACTACTGTCCCTTCAAGCAGGTTCCAACCAAGTGTTGGACTGGAGTCAATGGACAGAGTGAGCTGTATCTGCAGTACAAGGACAACAAATCCCAGGTATGTGTCCCTGCCGTTCATGCTGTACCGCTGCACGTGAGCGTACAGTGTATGCACAGTTTCCACGCATAACTTGTTGTTGAGCCCCACATTCAAAACGGTTTTATGGCATCACTGTTGTCAGTGTCACATTTTGGAATCACAGCGCTACCATTCTGCGCTGACACTGATCGGTGCCCCTGCAACAACCACGTGACAGTTCTTTAGATTTGAGAGGTCTCCCAAATAACTCACAGACCCTCTGAGAGATTTTCTTTTGCCCATCACTGTAGTAAGTTTCACTTTAACCTGTCATTGTAATTCATTCAGGCATACTACTACTATTACGACGATAGCGTTCAAAACAGGAAGGTCAGTGCCTTCAGTGCTTCACAGTCTTTCTTGGTGGCCTCAGCAGCAGTCAGATCTCTCAGGTGTTGTGGGGTGCTGGGTTGTGCTGATTCCAAATGTCCGCTCTCTTTCAAACATACATTGTACGCACATCAGGTCACGGCTCTGTGGCATCACAGGAAGAGCACTTCCATCCCCTTCCAACTCAATGAGTGGTGGGTTTGGTCGGTCTTAAGAAGTCGGGACATTTGGATTCAGCTTCAGGGTTTCTTGAATCTTTTTGGAATCATCATTAAGTTGGGTTTATTTCACACACATGTCCTTTCCAAACATGATGTAGCAGTGTGTATGGTCAACCCTGCCTGTCTGCTATACCACGTGGGTGAAAGCAGTCATAGCTTAGTGCTGAAATTAGTGTTTGGAACAAGTGTGTGTTGGTGTCATATTCTTTTTCTCCAGAACAAATGCAGGTACGTTGTAACTGCTTATTTAAGAGTCATCTTTGATTCACATGGTCACAAGGTTCAAATCTCCCTCTGTTTCCTTGTTTCATGTTTTGTCACAATTTGCATGAACTCACCTGAACACAATTTTTAAAAAAGAGCCATCCAGCAGTACTGTGAATGCTGGGCTCAGTATTCATGTATGAGGCCTGGATGCATGTGACCCCCCAGATGACTGACTGGTTTGTGCCCCCCCCAGAGCTGTGACACAGAGCTGCTGTTGCCCAGGGACACTGTGCGTGTTCCTGTGCAACCGGTCGTGGTGGTGAAGAGTGAGTCTGAGCCGTCCGCCATCAGCTTCATGGGAGCCCTACGAATACCAGTCAGTTAACACACACACACACACACACACACCTGCCACCCTTGCCTTTTCATTTATAAACATTGAGGCATTATAAATATGAATTGTTGAAGGTTAGCACTCTACCTCTTGAGCCACAGATCTTGTTTCCAAATGGACATTTTCCATAATTCTTAATTTTAAGTTTTTCAGTCATCTTTATCTCTAAGTACAGACACGGATCAAACTCTGAGTATGTAAAGGCATTCTCTGCTGTTGTGACATGTCCAGAGTCCAACAGGTCATTATGGTAGGAAGGACTGAGCCATAACTCTGTGATATGTGTTTGTGTTGCCAGGGAGTGATCGAGTTCTCTCTGTGCCTGCTGTTTGCCAAGCTGGTCAGTTACACCTTCCTCTTCTGGCTGCCGCTGTATATCACGAAAGCAGGTGAGGACGCAGGAGCCGATCATTATTCTTCTAAGTTACACACCTCTCAGGCAGCTTTTGGTGGTGCTATAATAAAATATTTTTTTTCTATTTTTACTAAT
Organism: Psettodes erumei; assembly: GCA_016785225.1. Lineage (NCBI taxonomy): Eukaryota > Metazoa > Chordata > Actinopteri > Pleuronectiformes > Psettodidae > Psettodes > Psettodes erumei. The sequence goes on from JAFBJZ010000939.1 coordinate 730,975, forward strand.
TAACCCCAAGCCAAACTGGCTAGAAACAGTTTTGTGTCATTATAAGTTCTATATGGTCACTTTCACAGCCACTCTTTTCCTTCACAGTTGAAGCTGCTGTACATATTTGCTAGGTAACCCCGAGCTTTGCTTATGCACTCTTGGGGCATGTCGCCTCGAGGGGGGTTACTGTGCATTATTTTTTAATATGACATGATCTACTGTCACGACCCAGTCAGACTGAACAAAGTTTGGGGGTTTTCAAACTGCATCTTTCAAATTCTTCACATGCAGCACTCAGAACTTTAACAGTCACCAGAATGGCATTGGGCCTTTATGCTTTTTTCTGCACATCTTGCATTATAATAATAATAATAATGCAAATTTAGTGTGGGAAACTTTATCAGTTCACTCTCAAAACTCCTAAATTAGAGATTGTTTAGAATGAAACAATGGAATTGAAATGTTCTAGAAAGTTTTAAAACAAGTTAACTAGTGTGGACGCAGTAACAAGAAATATTTGTTTCATAAAAAATAAAAATAAATCATAGAAAAGTTCTGAACTTTTAGAATTCTGCACCTCAGACGCATCGTGTTGAAAGTAACACAAAAATGTCACAAGGTCTGACCTCGATAGATTGGGATACCACTGGGACTTGTTGGGAAAAAAAAAATCAATGTACTGTTCCGACAGTTTGCTGAAGTGGCATGTTTCTTAGTGTACAGTATACACTGAACTTACAGACACAGAGAGTCACCCAGAATGTTTGCAGAACGCAACCCCTATTTCATATGGAGGGAACCACATGTCAGTGGGTGGGGTTGAGGCAGGCTGAAGGACCACATGGTCACCAGATAGTGACATCAGGGGGCCCAGCCCAAAGACATATGATGATCTGAACCCCTGGGTAAACAAAAACAACACAACAAAGGATGTGGATTGCAGTCTTGGCCAAGTTGAGAGTAACGTAAGTGCGCTTGGCCTGTGTGAAAGATGACAGGCCTTGTACCGTGCAGTTTTATAGAGCTCTGAAACTTATTTTGCTATCTGATGGGCAAGCTGATACTGTGTCTGAGTCCTGTCACTGGTTTATGGTGTTGTGCAGTGTGCAGTGTGAGGGTAGACCAGCTTGCTTTTATTTACTTTATCTCCTTTATCTCTGGGTTTCAGCTCACCTGGATGCCAAGAAGGCCGGAGATCTCTCCACCCTGTTTGATGTGGGAGGAATTGTGGGTAGGTTGTCCTTCAATTCCAATATTTTCCTACCGCTGTGAATGATGGTTAGTGTGAAAGATGCTGGCTCATTGCCCTCTCTCTCTTTTGTCTGTGCGTGTTGGGGGAGACAGGGGGCGTCCTGGCAGGAGTGATCTCTGATAAAGTGGGAAGGAGGGCCACCACCTGTGCTGTCATGTTGCTGCTGGCTGCTCCCACAGTAGGTTTCCACTGCACTGTTCCACTCACGGCACGAGCAACAGCGAGCTCAGCGTTCAGCAGGAGTTGGCAAAGTGTCTCCATGTGGCTCCCCCTGCTGTTGGATGGACAGCAGACAGACTGCACTCAAAATAATGTGTGACACATATAGGCTTTTTATAGTTTTATGCACTGGTGGACTAGTGAACAGAAATCAACCTAAATCTAAACAAAACTAGATGACACCCCTTTGTCTGGTAGGTTGTTCCAAGCACGTTTGAGAACCTGCCACAGTTCTGTGAACTGAGGCTGCAGTTGAACATTTAAAAAAAAAAATCTCCTTTCCTAACCACGTTTCCTTGACTTTGATGGAAAAAGTCTTGAGGTCATGGTGCTTCTGCAGCATTCAGAGAATATGACTGGCTCTTACCATTGCTGCCACTTAGATACTTCTGCATTCCTGAGTCATTTCACGCAGGTAAGAACCCAGTCCGTCTCTCATGTGATCCCAGACTGGCTCCATGAGGGTGAGGTCAGGGCCCCGTGGTGCCAGACCCTCTGCGGCAACACTCCTTGTTTGGTTTGTTATCCTGCTGCAGAGGGATTTTAGCACCAATCAGAACCCTCCCTGATGACGCTGTGTGGCGTGCCTACAGTACTGTACATTTTATGGCACAGTGTTGACAAATTAGATCCAGACATCCTCCTTTTGATTTGAGCTGAACGTAACATGAGGGTGCTGCTAATGTGTTTAGACAAGTGAGTTACGACTGGCGGCTTATAATGGGAGTGTGCTGACTGTCGTGCTGTGTCTTTGTCTTGCAGCTGTATGGCTTCTCCATGATCAGCGAGTTTGGTTTGGGGCCAACCGTCGGTAAGTGCCAGATCTCACTCCTCGACTTTGTCGGAGCTCGTGACAAAATCGTCCAGTTTAATTTGTATAGCGTACCTCACGGTGTTAGAGAGAGAAGCCCAGCAGTTCCCACAATGAGCAAGCACTTGGTGACAGCGGAGAGAGAATGCTTCCTTTTTACAGGAAGAAACCTTGAGCAGGACTGGTCGTTGGTAACTTTGACCAGTGCTGTTTTATCATTGCATACTGTAAGTGATCTGTAACAGCATTTTCAGTGATTTCAGAAAAAATGACAGGATGGATATAAGTCTGTAGTTAGCTAGGACATCTGGATCAGCAATCTTTTTAAGAAGCTTTTTAAGGAGCGGTTTAATTACTGCAACCTGAAAAGCCTCTGGTGTATAACCTGTAAATAAAGCTAAATCCATCAGATCTAACTTGGAATAGGGTCAGTTGATGGCTGGGAGTTATCTTAAATTAAGTGATTCATTGATCAGTTTTTTGGCTGATGGACAGAAGCATGATCGTGTTAATGTCATTTTGCACTGAAGAGCTGTTTGTGTTTGGGTGATCAACAAAAGTAATGATTTGAAGTAATCATTTTGTATGTGGGGGATTGTGCGAAGGACTGAGATATTATATAAACTAAATGACTGTTTGTGTGTTAAAGAAAAGAGCAGAGTAACTAAACACTTAAAGGTCATATAGTAGCAGACCTTGTCAATACCCAACCAGTATAGACTTTGATTCTGTGAAATGTAGTTTAAATCCTGGTGGACAATCTTTATATTGTTGATTTGTTTTTGGACAGAGAAGAATAATAGGCAGACACAAATGAAATCTATTAGTCTAAAATTAATTCTTGCATTTTTTTTCTCGAATATTCTTCATAGATTCTGAAGAAGAAGGATTTGGATTCAAAGTTAATTAAAAAACTTAAAAGGAGAAATCTTTAACATCTCCACTAGCAAATCATTTTCATTTCTCAGCTCATTTGGGTCTTAGTCCTGAGATTAGAAGTCTGTTTCTCACCCTTCTTATTCATGTACCACTCGTTAGTCAACAGAAACGTTTGGTCATTTTCATCTTCTCTTAATCCATGAAAAACATAAACATTTCAATGGACAAGTCCAAGAATGAGCATTTTAAGTCAATCCTGGCATGTTGTCCGCCTCTGCTGTTTTGTACACAACCACTGCAAAACATGTGTAAAGAAAATATTAGGAACCTCTTGCAAGTCCAAACCACCTTCTTCCTCATACAGTATATACTGTACATTTTAATGACCAACAGATGTTTGTCCCTAATCCACCAAAAATGAAGAAGACCTGAAATGGCTGTGAACATTCTCATTTGCCCAGGTCATGGTTATCTCAAGGAAATTTTAACGTTTAAATTTTGACATCACAGTAGCGAACTGATGAAGCCTTTTGGATGAGAGGCGAAACGTCTTCAAAGACCTACAGAATAAGTCCAGTTGATTTCAATTAAAATTTCCTTGAGATAAGACCTGAAATGTGTTTGGCCATTAGGTCATGAGATAGCATGTGTAATACACCAGAACAAAAAAGTTAGCTAACAGGGATCATTTGATGACTACTGACTCTCACTAATGCTAAATCCCCATGTGAAAGCAGTGTAACAATGACGTGCTAATGGCTCAAGTTACCCCCCCTCCTATAGATGTTAAAGGATTAAATTTACTTTCATTAAGTAAAGTAACATTATTTAACTTATTAATAATATTATTAATAAGTTTCTGTGTGGTCCTCAGGTGCGTGTTTTGTGAGAACTCTTACTGGGGTGTATGCACATTGAATCAAACATCACCTCGATGCTGAGAAATATGCAAGAAATTTAACAAGACTAACTACAGTCCCAATATGGTGCAAAAAGAAAGGGAAAAAAACTCAAATGACAAAATTACTTAACTCATGCATGAAGCATGTAAAAAGACTAAGTATACTTGTCAAACAAATGGCAAATAGCAAATGGTAAAAATATCTTTTTTCAATCATCCAGAGCACTCTCCTGGATTTATACCCCTGTAGCAAACTACCCCTCTTTGTGTCCAGCTGCTTATCATGTACAGGGTCCAGATACTGAGGTCACATGACCTGGCTAGGTCGCTCATCAGCACTAATTGGGTGATGAATGGAGCTTCAGCGATCGCCGGGTGCAGACGCGGTGGCTCGACCGCCACTCGTTCATTCACACTGAGCTCATGATGGCCACAGCTGCTGCAAATTATCCTCACAATACGCCGAGGGAAATGTGTCGGCGTCATCACACGACGCAGCCTCAGAGCAGCTGGAGCAGCTGCGATGTTGTGTAATTATCTCAGCGCGTATGTTGTCAGCTGTCACGCTGCCCACAATTCAGTTTGTTCCACCGAAGTCGTCTCAGCCTCATCCAGATTTTCAGCTTGGAGAGGCCCAGGAGTGGACTGGGTGTGGGTGGCTGTCCAAACTCCAGCACTGAAAGCCCAAATCTAACACAGCCCTCTGTGTTTCCTAGGCATGCTGCTAGTGTGTGGAGGACTCGTCAATGGACCGTATGCCCTCATCACAACCGCAGTATCGGCCGACTTGGTACGTTCGGCTCCAGAGTAACTCCAGCATTAACTCAGTTTGCATGGTCCGGGCCTCCTCTCTCATCTCTCTAGACTCTCCCTCTCTTTTTATGTTTGACCCCAGGGGACCCATAAGAGCCTGAAAGGCAACGCCAGGGCCTTGTCTACTGTCACTGCCATCATCGATGGCACTGGATCTGTAGGTCAGTACCACGGATAAAAGCGCAGGATTCCGTGCTGAAATTAATTTGTTACGGCTTTGGTTTCACTCCTCCTTGTACTGTCACGTATCAGCCTCATTTTGATGCTTACTGATCACTTTAATCGGTCGGATTCAGCAATGCTTAAGCTACTGCTGATGCAGATGCTGCTCTACATCAAAAGCGTTGTACTTGCAAACCAATGCTTTTATTGTGAAGACTTGCCATGAAATGCAATGTGCAGAGCTTCATTACATACATACAGGTTAGCTGCGCCCCTTGGCTCGGCAGTTTGTAACAAAAGCAACTCAAACGGCAAGAAATTTGTATTTGTTGGGGACTATTTTCAGCAGTGGATGAATCCCCATTTGGTACTGTGAGTGAGTCACCCAGTGAAAAAGTGTGGCTCACTGATGTTTTTGGAACCACAGAGCTCTGACTCAGAGGAATAAAACCCAAATACTTGTGATTCATGCATACAAGTAACCGACCTTAACTTTGATTGATCTGCTTTGTGCTGCACATGCTGTCTTTAATGTTTTTCCTGAAGGTTCTCTTGATAACCCACGCTTGCGTTTGTGCCGTCAGGCGCAGCACTGGGCCCCCTGCTGGCAGGCCTGTTGTCTGCAGGTGGCTGGGATCAGGTCTTCTACATGCTGATGACGGCCGACTTCTTTGCTCTGTTGGTGAGTGCTTTGACGTGTCATTAGCAGTAACAGGAGTAGCTTATAAATGGTTTTCAATGGGACGTCCTTAAGGCTGCGCTGAACATTGTTTCTATATTAACATTAGTTAAATTACTGTTACTAGAATTACTCAGATATACACAAGCTGTACATCTTCTTGCTTTACACTTTTGGATCAGCTTTTGAACACAAAGAGAATTCATGTAGCTTTACATGCAGCACCACACAATGAGACTGTGTTTCATATGCCCGAGAAAGTAAAAGCTGTAGTGAGCTGAACAGACTCTTCATTCACTTTGTCAATGTATTTACAGCTTTTGCTACGACTTGTGTCAAAGGAGCTTGCCTCAACCAAATCCCGTCCCATCTCCACTGTAGAGTAAGTCCTGCTTCACTCAGTCACCTGTTTCCATTGGATCTCAGAGATCCACAGTGTAGAGCAGTTTGACTTTCCAGACAAATGTTCGACTGGGCTGTCAAACTTCTTTCCAGTTACATTCTAAAGCAACTATAACATATTTCTATCTATATATAGTAACATATAAACATTGAAAACTAGTACCTTTTTTCTCTTTATTTTATTTGAAGCATAGATTAAGGGCAAAATTAAGACAAATTTTAACAATACTGTATTAACATTTTTAGCCGGCATTTCTTACCACTTGTAAGAAGGAAATGTATTTCTTTGTTGAACACAATTTTTCACAACAAATCTTTATTCCTCACACAACAGCTAATCATATCGGTGATAATGAGCAACTGGTGGTGAATAATGTTGCCTCTCAGGAGCATTTGCAGATAAATGTCCTTTTGCTAAATGCACCTTGTTTTAACACAGGCCGAACATCATTTCTAAATTCTATCCAAAGTCCACCCGTCTGATCCCAACTGGTCCCTTGGGGCTTGTGTGGGGTATCCACCCTTTACAACAAACCTCAGCTGGCAATAATATCAAAATGTCATTTGAATAGTTTGATTTATTTATCTCATGGACAGTTAGTTTTTGCAGAGCTTATTGATGTTGAGTGTAAAATGACACCCAACTTACCAATGTGCTGTTGATGTTTGTCTCTGCTTCACAGGTTGAAGGAGCATTGAGCACTTTGATTGCACCCAGTGCACTAAAACCACTTCTCTAAGCTTGAAACGTGAGACATTAAATTACACACAGACACATGTTCAGAAACCAACGTGCATGTATGTGTGCCAGCCTCAGTGGTTCTCTGGAAACCGAAAGAAAACTGAACCTGGAGCTCTGCCCGATGAACCAAACTGAACAGCAGCACATTTTGGTCTGGAGAACTCGTCTGCACAGAGAGATTCAAATTCATTGTCTTGTTCCCACTTCTTCACCTTTTGAACAGGAGCACAAATCCCACTCAGTCTGCTCAAGTGATTGGCTGGTATGTAAGGCTAGCCTTACTTGGACATGTATATTAGAACTTCATTTAAACTACAGATGGGTGACCAATTAAAGGACAGTCTTGGTAAGTTTTGTGTTACTATGAACCACCAGAACAGCTTCAGTGCTCCTTGGTGTTGAATCTACAGGCCTCTGGACTCTACTGAAAGGAAGGACACCATTTTTCTAAAAGGTTTTCTCTCATCTGGTCTTTTGATGACAGCGGTGGAGGACACTGTCCAGAATCTTCCCCTGGCGTTAAGCTGGGTTTAAAGATGGTGACTGTGAGGGCCACAGCATATGATTCACAGTTTTCATACATACTATTCATTCAGCGACGCCTCATGATGGGGGCATTGTCACATCCTGTTTCTCAACTTATTTTTCAGGTTTGTCCTTTCATTTGTCACAGTCTGTAGAAATGATCTTTCATGACTGTAGTTATGGGCAGAGATCTCCTGTTCTTATCTGACCTAACCATAACATCTGTAACCCTACCTACCGGCCTAAGTTTAAATCCTAACTTAACCATCTCAGCTATTACTTCTAAGGGGCCAGACTTGGACCCAGCCTTCCAGTGACACAAGACTGGTGTCGGGTCCTTAACTCTAACAGGTCTGGTGCTGTGCTCATTGTCAGCTTGAAAAAACAGGAGGGATTCAGAGCAGGGTCATTAGAATAAGGTTTCTTTGCCAGACCCACAGAAATGGCAACAGAAAAACTGCCACAAAATTGGCAAATGTGCCAGCTGTTGTAAGTTAGCTGACAGATTAAAAAAAACAACAACTCATAACTCCATACATTTCTACAGTTGTTGCAGCAGCTTCCATGCTGCTCAACAAAGCACAGATGCATGCTTACTAATGATTGATGAGGGCAAAATAAATCCCCTCTTGAATAATTAAGTGGAAAAAAATAGCAGTTTAGTCTCATGCTCATGAGGCTCAGTGGGATCCATCATGTTATGATGCACCTCCTTGAATTTGGTATGAAATGTGCTTGTTCCCTCATTAGCTTGCTAACAAGGCAAGATAGACCAACCTCTTGACAGCTAGCCAGCTGGACCGGACTTAATGCTGCTCTAAGATTAGGCTGATGCAAGTTGGACAGTTACACCACTTTAAAGACTGACCTGTTAGTAACCTTACCCCAAGATAAACTCAGGAAGACCAGTCATGTTCCTAAGATAACAACTAGTGACACCCGCTGACCAGTAGTACCATATACAGGACAGCATTGCTGATAATCTGTGCATTGTCTGCAGAGAAGAGACAGCAGCAACCTGTTGAAAATATACAGTGGTCATTTTAAGTTGTACAGAAGTACTGTCCTGCCACATTAAGAAACCACAGCAGCTCAGGTCTGAACTGCACACAGAGCTGATGCTACCAGAGGGGGGGTTTGTGTTTGTGTGTGTGATGTACAATGCCCTTGTAAATGTTGAATTCCTCCAGCAGGAATATCTTTTTTGCTGGAGTGAATGCTGAGAGGTGTGACAGGTTGGTCAGTCATGTTTTTTTTAGTTTGGGAAAAAGGTCTTTGTTTACTCAAAACCCATTGCAAATTTGTCCTACTTAAGCTTGTCAAACAGAAGATTTTGAGCAGTAACTGAATTTGATTGTCTGTCCGATGTGATGTCTGAGTGTTGATTTAATCTCTTTTTGTGAAAGCAGCCACAGTGTCAACCTGAATGTCTTTGGACAGTCATGGTGTTGTTCAGTGGGCTACAGTAGGTATCTGTGAAATTATAAGTGTGTGTCAGAATCATGTGCACTTTGGCCCAGAGCTGGAGGAGGAGGAGGAGGCCATTATGAAACTTCAGCATTTGTGGCCCCTTTCACACATAAAGCTTAAAATAGCCCTTAAAAGGTCGATCCACCCAAACTTTGTAAAATGTAACATCGAGTTGGCTCTATATTCAGACAGTTTGCCCTTTTTTTTGTCCCGCTTTTGAGATGTTTGTGATACACAACAACAATAATACACATTTTAAGAGAAACGGATTGGGTGAGAAATAACAAATAAGCCAGTTGAAAAGAAAAAAGATGCAACTCTCCCACTCTCCCAGAGGAGAGCGGAGGACCAACTTCAGTGTGATGCTCTATGTGTGAAAGTGGCACATACCAAGACCACTACAACCCTCCTCTCCTGTGTGGTAGTGTCTGCTTCAGTGTCACCTTTGCCTTACTTAACCAAAGAAACTGTGGGATCATAAGATCATTTAACTTATTCCTCACAGTTTTATGGTTTGCAATTTATTTTTTTTCAGTTTTTGTTCTGAGATGAAGGCACCAAAGTTTTATTTTTATATAAAACTCCATATAATAATGTATGTTTTCTTGTGTGTTGGTTGGATGTGGGGGGGGGATCTGAGATATTATGAATGTAAAGTTCTTGTCAAACTAGATGACTAACTTTGTGGATATATTTTGCAGTGCAATGTGGATAAGTACAGTTATTATTTCAAATAGTTGCTGATAATAACTGGATTTTATCTCTGTCAGTGAATTAAACACTTCTTTCAGTGCTTGATCTAGTAAGTATAAACGATCCTCATTGAAAATGATAAAAGTACGACACAAAAAGCTATTTTTTTTTGTTTTATTCTTCCAGATTTTCTCATATTTATAATTACATTGTGTTAATTTATTGATTGTGTACTGTATTAGAACAATATCCACTAAAATACAAATGTGATTTTAATGTAATCTAAAACTCTGGGATCACTTCTTCTCATGGTGGTAGTGTTGAGACTACATTATGCCTTCCAGGTGTGTGTATTTATTTTGTCAGTTGTAGCCTAGTAATTCAGACATTGTGTGCCTTGTTTGTTCTCTTTTTGTAAAATGACACACCTATCCAAAGGTCTTCATTGCTCTGAATGAATTCTGGGGGGGAAAAGAAGTAAACCATTTGTTTTGGTCATGTTTTTGATGGCTCTTTTTTGCAGCATTATACTACAGGCCGGCTAAATCAGTCGGATTCATGGCATGGAGTGGTCTTAAGTCTCAGCTGGAGGTGGCAGGTGTCATCCTAAAAGGTGCGCTCCTGACAGACAGAAACCCACTCAGTGACACAGGCAGACTAGAAATCACACACACATGCACACACAAGGATTGAGAGAGCCACTAAATGCTAAATCCCCTTCTGCTTTTACTTGAACACCGCAAAAGGTTTGATGTGGAAAGAAGTGGAGTTAAGTTATAGTATGGGGTAACAGCCAAGGTGACTTAAAGGAATAGTTCGATGTCTCATCTGAATTTATCAAAAACCAAAATATATCACATCTCATTGATAGATTAAAATGATGGCTTTAATACTCACATGCTTATATGTTGAGAGTTACGGGGTTGTTGGTGTCAATAATTGTATCTCCTGTCTATACTGGCCCAAAAATGATCCTGAGCTTAAGTGACAGTCCCCAATCTCAGCAAAACATGCATGAAGCTAATATGAGTCTGATACCAGAACTCTGTTTAATATATAAACACTGAATTAGTCAAACTTATGTATATATCTCTTTCTTAGAACCAAATATCCAAACCAATGAAATGCTAGGAAGTCATTATAGTCTGCAGATGTAAATGTTGGTAAGCTGTTACTGATTGTCTGAATTAAAGCTATTGCTTGTGACCCCTTTGTAAAAGGTGCCATGTCAAAATGGCTACAAGAAGACAGACTAAGATCAGCAAATGTAAATATACAAATATGTAGACATACATATATATTGTTAGCATGTGAACATTTGCCGGTTGATGCTAAACACAAAGTTAATGTGTCATTCACTTCACTAGGACCTAAAGATGGGATGGTTTGAAATCTTGACCTGATTTATGTTGCTGTAGAGGAAGTCATGAAGGTTCATCCTCTGAGGAAAACGAATGCGTGTACCAAAGTGGAAAATCAAGGCTCCTCTACTTCAGAAACCCATCACTTTTGTGTTGAACATCATCACAGGAGTGTGACAGACTTATTCACTGAGTGTGTTACTAGACCAGGCAGCGTAGTAGTGGGTGCTGCCTGATCAGTTACAGCACTAATCTCTGATTGGTGGATGGAGACGTTACAACTGTTCTCCCTTAGGGACAATGCATAGAAAAACAAAGCGTTATTAGTGTTGCCTGACTGTAGGTGCCTCTGTGTGTGTGTGTGTGTGTGTGTGTGTGTGTGTGTGTGTGTGTGTGTGTGTGTGTGTGTGTGTGTGTGGGTGGGGGGGGGGGCAGAGAAAGAGAGAGACAGGTGAGCGCGCTCAGACCTCCGGAGATGTGTGGAGTGATTGAGGGAGGCGGGGACGCGCACGGACAGGCTTTATGAGATGCGGTCAGATAGAGAGGTGACAGAGACCGTGAGAAAGACACAGAGGGACACAGGGAGCCGGAGACAGACGGAGCCTGCGATGTCGTCGCACCGCTGACTCACCACTCACCCCCCTCCGGTTTGTTTTAAGACGGTGGGAGCCGCGCAGCCACACAGCGACGCCGCGGAGAGGAGAGGGGACCATGGGCTCTGCTTCGTCCTCCTACCGGGTCATTTACCTGGACGTGGATGGCAGGATTCAGAAGGTAGGAAACCTGCTGTGTGGATGTTGTGAGTCACCGCTGCCACTTGATTCCGCTCAAGCCAACCATCATGTTTACACGTCTCAACTCCAGAATGACCTGAGGAGTCAGTACAAAAGAAAGCTCACTTTTGACACGGCGCTGGCATTTCTACATGAAGCGCTGAACAATATCAAATATCAGCATCAATATTAGTATTGTATACTATATGAAGTATTATTGGAATTGTATTCATTCATTAATACATTCCTTTGTTGTTAGTTATTTGTGTTATTATGGACTATAAATACACTATTAATTCATTCGCACTTCATTAATTAACTGCTTCTCAGTACAACAGCCCTCACCCGCACACACAGCAGGTAAAATGACTTTCAAATATTGTAATGTGGGTAAAACCCACAGAAATAACATAAAGTTAGTTACATTGTAATACTGAGTACCACAGTCTGTAGAAGAGCTACTGTGATTTCTGTGGGAATTCAACTAATGACATAAAATATCACAAAGGTGCTAAAAAAGTCACAGTATGCACAGTGGAGGCTTTGCACCTCCACATATGTACTTTATAAAAATCAGATGGTGTGAAGTTTATTTTGTTATCATTTCCGGACTACCTGGGCTCAATATTGTTTCTTTTAGTTTAGAAAACCCCTACAAAAACATTGTTATGAACCATTTGTAATATCAAGGTATGATGCCACCAGAGAGAAGGAAAACAACTGCAGAGAGATGTGAGGCTTGCTCCACATTGCTCATCATCAAAGGAGGCATCAGTTGTGTTTTTATTGTTGTGCCCTGTGTATGATTTACAGTAAAATGAGTCAATTATACACAAACGCTGCTATGGCCTTTAGTCTAAATGTCATGTCTACTTATCACAGTGAATGTAATAAGACCGAGCACTTTGTGGGCTAAAAATAGTGTGCATAAGTAGAGAGGCCATAGTTATGATGATGTGGATGAATCATTACCATTCACTGTAACCAGTCATTAAAGAGTGCTTTGTCTTCTGTGTGTGTGTCAGCTGCAGAAAGACATAGACTGCTGAGTGTGTGTGCATTGTTGACAATTTATAGTTGTTTAAGGCAGAACAATCTCAAGAGTTTGTTCAATAAATCGGGGTAGTATCTGCTCTGCTGTCCATCTGAAGACTACAGAGCTGTGAGGCCAAAAAGTAACCCAGGCCAGTCACTGAAGACACAACTGACAACATCAAGAGATTCAAGAATGGAGGCCATGCAATTTATTAATTCAACACAATACAAGAGAATACAAAGGTTACAAACTTCCCAGCCTGGGAGCTATGGCCTTGTCTGCGCTGAACCCAAACATATGCAAACTACAGTGGTGCCGCTGGCTGGAGCTCAGAGTCAGCCCTGATGAAGTGACGGCAGTGACAGTGTACCACCGTCTAGTATTTGTAAAACCGTTCACTATGTTATAAGTTCATTTCTAACTGAAGTAAGGAATATATTCATAAAGACAGACATTTACAGCAACAGTAATTTAATTTTAGTTTTTAAAAGATACTCCATCAGTGGAGGAGATTTTCTTTTTAAAAACTTCATGTGATGTTTTGGAATTAAATCGCTTGCTTGCAAAAAGAGTGACACCAGCTGACACTGACATGAGCTTAGAATAGAATCTCTTTTTTGGGATAGATTCTGCCAAATCTTTTGTGATCTTGCAGTTTATTAAAAAAACAATGTAAGAGTTGGCAACATTTTAGGTCAGATAGTTAACCAAGAGATTTTTAAATCAAAAAGAAAATATTTTCATTCAATAAACCATCCATTTTCTGAAGCATTTCACCCTGTTTATGATAAGAAAGTGACTAACTTCAGTTGCGAGGAATGCCCTGACAACCTTAGCCATAAGAACCGAAATCCCCCGCAGAGCATCCAGGTTTACTGTGATCTGACCCAGGCCTGCCACGGTAGCATCAGGACTTCTCCACTTCTTTAAAATCATAAGGTCTGCACACACACCTAGAACACACACCACTGTGGAGGAGTCATTTTTACTCCGAGACAGTGAAGGGCAATACGAACTGAAGTGTATTTGCACCAGAGCTGTTGAAATGTGCTGCAGAGAATGCAGCTCCAGCTCTGTTTACACTGACAGACCAATGGAGGAGGATGGCAGCTCATAAAAGGCCATATAATGAGGTTTATGCCTTCCTGGCACTTTATGGAGTTCACACAGAGTGTAGTATCTGCTCCCTGTGAAAAACACAACATTTCCTCATGCAGACAATTTCCCAATCTGGGAAAATATGCAGCAGGGTGAGAGGATTAACACTTCTTTAAAGAGTCACCCCACTGAATGTGGTTGGTTTGTAATGTCCAAAGAATTCCTGGTGGAGGAGAAATGCAACAGGAGTTGCAATAGGCTATTAAACATTTTATGAACCGAGGAGATTAGTGCAGAGAGTACATCATATTTTTAATTTTTACTGTTTATATAGCTCATAGTTCTGGCCTTGTGTGGGTGTTCTTCCTGGAGCTGTGTGATTGTGTTTGATGGCTCACCACCAGACAAATCTTCCATACTGAGGTTCAGTGATATTGAACTGCTGTCTCACAGGACTGGCGGTCGCTTCTTGCTGTGCGGGATGTGTTTAGGCGAGCCCCCGTGCAAGCCACGGACCAGCCATGAGCCCTTTGATTTGGATTTAGGTTTTCACATGAGATCAGTTTTAGGTTAGGCTTGCAGCAATATGTCTATGAAACGGTGATGGACGAGAAAACAAAGGACAACTCTGTTGCAGCTTCAGTAGGTGAGCAGCTTTGTATTTCAGTCACGTTACCGCTACATCGTGAGCGCTGCTTTTGTTCCCTGCAACCGTTGTTTGTTTGTATGATCAGGTCATATTTGCATGACAGTGGCTGGTTTATGGTGTGGGATAATCATCATCCTGTGGGCATCAGGCAGCAGCGGCTCTTTATGAGAAAAGTGGGTTATTGAAATGACTCACACCTTCTCAAGGAAGAGTGTGAATTTGTTTAGCAATGTCTGTACCGTAGAGGGTAAAGTGCTTTGAATCCTCATCAGATTCTCTCATTTAGTGAAAAAACATTGACTCAAAGTGCTGATAAATGGGCAAAAAAAAGCATTTTTCACTGGTAAAAGAGCACTGGAGCTGTTCTTGTCACTTCTGAGGAGCTGCTGTCATCACATTTCACCAGACACTTCACTGCTGCACACTCATTTACATTCAGCTGACTTCCTTTTGAAGCTATTTGTTTTTGTTTTCCTCTCAAAGTACGAATGAGATTTTTTTTTTTATTTCTTCTGTCTGTCTTCTTGTGTGTGAAGTTCTGCATTGTTTTTATCTTGAGGTTGGAGAGTAAAGCACATTCTACATAATGATAGAACATAAGTAAATCACTGCAGGACAGGAGCAGTATTTCTCATTCAGAAAACCTAGCTCAGTAGAACGTCCCAAGTAGAGCTGCAGTAAACTTACTAACTGTGGATTGTGGACCGTTGCTCAGACAAAACAAGGATCATCCTGGTTTCAAGGAAATTGTGAAGGACATTTTCTGCTATTTGAGACATTTTGTTAGACCAAATGATTTATCAAGTCACTGAGAAAACAATGAACAGATAATGAAAACAATGGTTTGCTGGAGTCCCTGTCTTAAGCAATGGGGGGCTAATTTCAACTCTAACAACAGAGTAAAACTTAGAGATACCAGAATTCAGATGTGGTCCAACCTTCCTGAGGAGTTTTCTTTTTTTTGCCTTAAAGCACCGATGCAGGTTGAATGTGTTGTGTAAAATTCAAAACAAAAGGGATCTGATCCACTGTGTGTCAGAGCAGAAACCAGAGTCAGTGTAGGTGTGACGTTTGTGAAGTGCTGCTCTCTGTCCACTGATCTCCTCCAGTCTCTGTCTCTTCCACCTGTGACAGGCTGCCAATGCCAGACCACTGAAGTGCCCTTTGTCCCCTCTACTCCTCCCTGACCACACTCGTTAAACTTGCACCCACCCCTTCCACTGTGTGGGTTGTCGTGTGTGGCAGCGTGACAGAAGTCATGTTCAATGACAACACTTGACCTTGTTTATGAAGCAGTAGGAGAAGAAGGTATGAAAAACACCATATATTCACACGCAGTCTTTTAACAGCAGGAGAGCCTTGAGCGTGGGAAGCCTCAAGAGTTTCTCCCCAGTGCCTCATTACTATGGTCAGAAGAGAAAGGAAGAACCAAAGTATTCTGCTGCACATCAGTGAGAAGCACTAAAACATGTTCACAACATCTGTACTTAAACAGTAGCTGATTTTAATCGTACTCCTCCTTGTTACTTTCTCATGCAGTGGAAGGACATGACAAATGTCTGACATTATTTTACAATTTTTGTGTACATTTTGCATTTAATAATAAGCAAGACTGAAGACTACAGCCATGCTTACACACCCGAGAAGAGAATAGTTGAATGGGTGAAAAATGCCCTCTTACAGCACGATCACTAGAGGAGGAAAAAAAAAAGAATTAGGGTCAAAGGTGGGGTTGTCCCCTAAATCCTGTATGGGAGCCAGGGAAGACATTTCAGAATTTTGTCTGGGTGACGTGTTCCTCATGACTTTGAACACCATCCTGCTGACTGCTGCAGCAAATACTTATTATTGTGTTTAACGTCGATTAATTTGCTGCTGAAAATTCCTACAAAGAACCTGAGAAACAAAGTTGTCTGTGGCATGTAAAGTACTTTTCACTAACAATCCAGCAATGCCATATGCTCCTAATTTGATAGATGAGAAATCTTCTGTTGTGCTGATGATAATTTATCAGCTGAACCCAATTATAGTGCATTGCTCACTTTACAGTGAGAGCACATTGTTTCACATTTAGGCAAATGTAAATGACGAGTGAGCCAAAACAGTATGTACAGTAGTTAGAACTCGGATTATTTCACATTTAGGAGAAGACAGCTCTTTAAAGTAGGTTTAATAATACTGCCAGAGTTATGTTAGCAGGTTAAGATGCAGTCTTTTAGCACATAGTAATGAAAAGGTCAAATATTGTTTGCACATAAATAAATAAATAACACTATTGCTCTTTTTGGTATTACCGTGCTTGTACAACTGTGCCTAGAAAGACCAAAAACACACTGCCAAGTAAACCAGAAGGTATTTTTGGTTTTCGTAGCCAGTGGATTAAATATGATGTTCCTCATTAACCCCATCATGGACTGTATGAAGCAAAATGTTGAGAGACAACAGCAAAAACTTCATAGTGAGCAGTGTTTGTAGCAGTTGAAGGTCATGCTTACAATGAGTGGCAGGCTTTGGGTTTAAAAATAAACCTGAGATTATTATTCAATAGTGATTAAATAATGGCATAGTTTTACTTTCCCTGCCACCATGCTGTTTGTATTTTCATTTGTTGACTCATGGAGTATAGATGATGTCCTTGTTCCCACTCAGGTGGTCTTCAGTAGATTCTGCAGCCCATGTGACATCAAGGAACTGTTCTGTACAGCCCTGGGTGTGCCGAGGTAAAACATACACACACACACACACACACACACACCATCAGCTTTGTTAAGTTCAAATAGTCCTGCTCCTTTCTGTGTGGAGTTTGTATGTTCTCCCTGTGCCTGTGTGGGTTTTGTCCAGGTACTCCACCAGACACATGCAGCTTAGGTTGATTGATGACTCTAAATTGTCCGTAGGTGTGACAGTGAGTGTGCATGCTTGTTTGTCTCTATATGTCAGTGCTGTGATAGACCGGTGACTTGTCCAGGGTGTACCCCACCCTCACCCCCAGGACCTTGCACGGATAATTGGTATTGAAAATGGATAGGTGGACTGCTCTCATTTCACTTTAAACTGAACAATATATGTGTAGGTTACAACCAGGTATCCTCTACTGTTTGTTGTAGAGCTCAGGTGTGATTTATTATGCTGTAAGTCATCTGTATGTGGACAATAGGCCTGTATTTGTAAGCAGGGAAGTAGTGGTAGTTGCATATTAGCTCCCCTATTTTTTTCCTGTTTTTGAGATTCTTCTATGTGTGCTCAGAAAGTCACAAATGATTGGACATGTATCTTAGAAAATGTCACTGAAGTAGCCCTGTCATGTAACATCCCGAGACTTAGAGGCATTTGGAGTTGCTGTGGAGATCTGATCAGGTTGACTTTAAATTTGGTCAGTGCAATCTGAAGATCTTCACAATGCTAAACTGTAAAGCTCTTTAGTGTTTATTGAACGGTGTGGCAGTAATAAGGTTAGAACCTGTACATTGCCATGTGCAGCTATATTGATTTTTACTTTTTAGTCAAATGATTTAGTCAGTTATACAGGATTTGAATTGAAGACACTGTTAATAAAGTATATAGCAGACTATATCTGTGGAATTTTTTGAGAGGAATTATGTTTGTTTTAAAAAAAAATGTTTCATCTTGTCAACCATTTGATATATTCAGTTCTTGTACTACTACTACTGCTACTGTCACACTAGCCAACAGGGAGAGCAAAAAATTAAAAATAAGCATAACAAGTGCAGAGGTTTCTTTTTTCATACGCTGTGAATCATTACATGTTTTCAAATTGTCACAGGGATCACAGTTAGTGCTTTATTGAAGATTGACTGTTGCCCCTCACTTGTACGTCACTTGGGTTAAAGTCAATGTAATGTAAAAGATTAGCTAAAGGACAAATGTCATGATGTCTTACCTGTACAATGTTCCCATGTGTCTTTGTCTTCATGCAGGAACACTAATCTATCCCTGCTGGACTCCTCTGGAGCCATGGTGTCCATCGACCCCACCATGCCTCACAACACAGAGAGGTACGATGTCTTCACCAACGAACTGATTTACAGGACACTTGTTCAGTCCACCAGCTGGCTGTTTGATTGAAAGACTCTTTCGCTGATTGGCCAGTGTTTCCTGCTCCTTCCTCTTGAGCAACATGTTGCTACAAAAAGCTGCCATGAAATGGGACCTGTAGGTGTAGATTAGAAGCCACTCAAGTGTGACTGAGTTTACGTGGAAGTGATCAGAACAACAGAGGCAGGGTTTATATGTATGCATTTGTATATGTATGCATTTGGCTGCAGGTGAAGTTCAATCTGATTGAACTTCTTCTATGAATACTGCCAGCACCTCACTTGTGGTAAAAGTATGGATTTTGTGCTTCTTATTACTTATTGAGGATGTGAGCAAGACTGATTTTCATTACTGCTCATTCAAATGCTTTTCTGGGAAGCGGCGGAGAGCTGAATTTGGCTCATGTCACTGTGGTTGGTTTTTCCCACAGTGTGAATTCCTGGCAAGATGCTAATTTCTGACTTCTGCTAGAGTTGTGATAATTAAAGGATTTAAATTTGAACAATAATTTGTATTTAAGTAATGTAGGATGTCACCAGTGTCTGATACCCCTGACAGCAGGGTCAAAAACACAATGGGGCAGAGAACCAGAAATAGAAACTGTGAAATTAATATTTGTAGCTTTGACTCTTCCTGCCGTCTGTTTCTAAGTCCTGGTCATACTGATGCTTGTCCACAAATATCATTTAAGGGGTCTTTCACCAAGATGCTAAACATTGACCATGTGCTGTAGTGTAAGAAGTGCAGTTTGAGCTTCTGTGTTGAGCTTCTGATTCATCTGTCAAGCAGCACAAGCACTTTTATATACCCTTTCTGCTGGTCTGGTCCGCCCTCTTAGCCTGTAGCTGTGGGAAAGTAAGATAAACAAATGTGTTTTATAAGAACTATACTACATTGATGAAACAATAAGTAATATAATATATGTAATATACTGTACTGTATTTAACTGCAAAGAACTCTGAGAGACTGCTCCCAATGGTGAATCTTTCCCCAAAGCCTGAGGAGTATCCAGATCAATTTGTGTTCCAGCCAGCGAGGAGGTGAGCCAGGGAACTGCTGCTCACCAGTGTAATGTGGTTGCCCTTTATACATTTATATATACTTTACATATTCCTGAAATTTTGCAATGTTGAAGAAAGGAAAAAATCACAGATCTGGATAGTGATCTGATCACTCCAGTGTTGTAAAAAATTTGTCAGTTACTTTTCACGTCGCCCTGCAACAAACAGAGCAAACCGAAAAGATAACCTACTTGGCGGAGGGATTAATAAAAATGATGAATCTGTAAAGACGGGCACAAATGGAATGCAGAAGTTTATGTTGACATAGTATAGCTTTCATACTCCACAAAGCTTATTCCTGTAACAGTGAGTACAGCACATCCACCTTCAAAGTTGCAGAGTTAGGGCAGAAGCTGTCCACATGGACTGTAAGGCTAAATCCAGAAGTCCAGACTTGACCACACTTTGTGCACAGTGCCATGGTCAATAGGTGCAGACCTCACCAGACTTTGCTCCAGAAATGAACCAGACTGAGATATGGAAAATTTGGAAGTGAAGTCAACACCTTGAAGTTTTTACATCCCTCAAACGAGTCCTGAATTTTTTTTTACAGACCTCTTACTGACCTCTTTCAGCAGGATAATATGTGCAGCAGTGTTCTGCCACACAGAACACTGCTGCCATGAAGGTACTTGGTCTGCATAGTGCATCTTGATGCCATCTCTTCCCCAGGTTAATAATGTAAAAACAACCAGCTGTCCATGTGATGTAAAAGAAAACAGGACTCATCAGAACAGAACGCCTATTTCCATTGCTCCATGGTCAGTTCTGATGCACACGTGCCCATTGTTGACACTTTCAGTTGGAACAGGGGTCAGCATGGGCATGCTGACTGGTCTGTGGTTACACAACCTCACACACAACAAGCTGTGATGACCTGTGTGTTCTGACAGTTTTCTATCACAGTCAGCATTAAGAGTTTCTGTAGTTTGTGTTACAGTAGCTCCTCTGTGGCACTGGACCACATTTGGTGACCAATTTAAGCCAGGAGGATGCCCCAACCCCAGCTGTTCTGGAGATGTTCTGACCCAGTCGTCCAAACGTCACAGTTTGACCTTGTTAACTTTGCCTAGATCCTCACACTTGACCATTTTTTCTGCTTCCAACACATGAACTTTAAGAAGTGACTGTTGACTTGGTGTATGATACGTCCCACCCCCTGACAGCTGCCACCTGACCTGTCAGTGGATTTCATGTTGTTAATGATCAGTGTATATCCTTTTCATGTCAGTTTCATGATTTTATTTTAAAGCTGTCATTACATGTCATGCTGAAAAACCCTCACATGTATGACTGCCAGTGGCATGTTTCATTACATGTTACATTCAGTTCCATTCGTGCAATAATAACCTATATCTGGCATAACTGAGAATTAGGTGAGATTCTGACTGTGGTCATAAGTTCCTGAAAACAGAAGTAACTTTAAGGCATTACATTTTCAGGAATGATTTATGTTGCTATTTTGATCAGTCCCTTTGGCCCTGACTGTTTGTGGATAAAACTGCAGCTTGTACTTTTGCCTCCTGCAGCCTCACTTGCGGATGTGGGTTTTTGCCTATTAAAGTATTCTCTGGAGCAGTTAAAACGGTTTTAACTCCTTTAAGATATTTTATGGCCCAAATGTAATGTAACCAGTCTAATATTTGAAATGGAATTTTACAGATCTGTGGTTTTGTGCTTCATAGACATCTGTAGAAAGGTGACAGGAATCTACTGCCATCCAAATTTTCCAATTAAACCTGAAGTAAAAGGGTGGACTGAACAGCAGTTCCTCCCAATGTTACATAAACATGCATTCTGAAAGCTGTCACACTGTACGACCCTTCAGCTTCAGCGATGAAGGTCTGGGTCACATTCCACTACCAAGGTTATACATGTTACAAACAGAGGAGCACACCGATTAGAGGAGACACTTTAATAGGCGTATGCGTGTGTGTGTGTGTGTGTGTGTGTATGTGTAGGGTTTTGTGCTATGAAATTTTTTGATTTGACAAACATCATCTGAATGTGATATGTGTTATCTTAGTAAACACAGTGTGAGATAACAGCATGTCAGGGGAATTTCTTTTATCTTCACATCACCTCTGCTCTCCAAACTAACCTCTGCCTGTGTCCTGTTGTGTTTCTCCAGGTCTCCATACCGGGTGGTACCAATGACTGGAGGACAACTTGCTGGTGAGTTTCAGGACACACTTAGATGGGCCATTAATGACAGAAAGTGGATGTTTAAAGATGTCAGAGTACGTAGGCAGTGATCAGAAGTTTAATGGTTAGAATGTTTAACAGTATTTGGTTTATATCCCTGAAGGAATAATTGTTCTTTTCACCTTGAGGTATTTAAACACCGAGCTGCCCCAGTGTGAATGTGTGTTTCCAGCAGGTCTGGATGAGAACCTGAGATTTGACTGGGTGAATATCACTTGCCCTGGCTAAAAGCTCTGTCAGAAGTTGATTATTTTTAATCTTGTTTTTTGGCCACATTTTTACAATACAACCTTGAAATGTTTTTTTGTTGGATTTTCAGATCGGATGAAGGATTTTAGTCTCTGGACATGAATCTTAAGTTGTTTTTAAGAACTGTTTCTTTTTGAAGACTCTCCTCTACATGGCTGCATGGCTATCTGTGGACTTTGCACGTTGGCTCACTCACACTTAAGCAGGGATGGACTGGAACTAGGATAGACAGGCCTTTTTCGGCATAAATTATAATTAATTAATATTTTTTGATAATGGTTTTGTTGTATTAAGAAAATCTGATTATGGTGAAGATACTTTAGGATGTCTTGGTGACACCTGCTTCCTCAGTTTGTATAGGCACCTCAACACTGCACTGAATCAAAACAAGACCATGTCAGACAAGCCTAAGCTCAAGCTAACCAACATATTTTAAAATTCTTATTTTCTAACTCATTTTTTTTGTATTCATCTTATTTTTTTACCATGGTTTTCTGCCAAAAATGCTCTGAGCTAATCTGTTACAACACAACAAAGTAAACTCAGAAATGTGCATGGAGAACTCCCACTCTTCTGGAATGCGTGGGGGGCACTCGCAAGGTCGTCCAGAATTGATTGGGTCTTATGGAACTGTAGCCACAAAATTTAATGTTTATGACGTTTATGAAGAAAAAAAATTCTACCAATCTTCATGTTGTTTTCAAGGTGTAGAGACAGGACAGGCCTTGCAATTCTTTTGTGAAATATCTTGTGTGTTTGTGATATTAATTAAGCCACTTCAGTTTCACACATCAATCGAGCAGCAGCCACTTGATCACCATGGATCACAACACATGTAAGTTTCTAACGTTTGTTTTGGTCATTGAGGACGGGTGTCCTGTTGCTAATGTTAACCCTGTTGTAAATCCTTTACTGACCCATCAGAATAATTTGCAAAACGCTTGCAGTTTATGAGCAAAATGGCCTTTCCTGTAAGAAAAACAAAAGGAGCATTAGCATTTTTCTGAATTTGTTATATAATATACACTGCAGTTGCAAAAACTAAAATATAATTTGGGCTTGTTTTCTTTAGAGGCAAAAAATAATTATTTTAGCCATTTCGCTCAAATCACCCCCCTTTCATGGAGGACAACCTTGTGACTGCCCTCGAGTTGAATTGCAGCAAGTTCTGGTACAATGGCATTAAATAGGAAGTGGATAGGCTCTCCATAATCATCCCTGATAAACTCCTCCTAACAGAATCAGTGAGCCAATCGAATTTCAACAAAAAGGAGTATCAGTCCACACACACACACACACACACACACACACGCACATAATGTTGAAAGTATGAGATTGGCTGAGTTGGACAGACACAGACAGTGTTCCATTGCTGCTGTTTGGGTCTGGAATGAAGTGGCCATTACAGGACAATATCTGACAGCTCAAACAAGATCTTTAAAGCAAAGATTAATAAAAACCTGTGCTTTTCATCCATGGCCACTGTAAGACCCATTCACTGAGTGCCAAGCTGCTACTCTTATCTGGTCCAGCTCTGTTACCACCAGAGAAGAGCTGATCCTCCCAACTGATGCCCTGGCCCTCAATGTTGATCTTTGAGCCAAGGACAATTCCCAAGTCTGCTCTCCTCCACAACTTAGAGCCATGCATCCTACTCAAGAGCAGCAGCAATTGAGCTAAATGCTCATCTGACAATATGTAAGGTTCCGGCCTGAGTCTCCACTCCAGACCCAGGTGGTGGCTCCTTCACTGCTGTGGACCGCACCTTGCCTCCTAGCGCCCATGTATGAGCAGGCGAATCCTGAGCTAACTGGTAACTGCTCTGCTGCAGTGGACCACGCTGCACCTGGTCCTGCCCCCCAGGTGATGAGGTGTGCATGCCCAGGTGCAGCCCCAAAATAACAAATAACAAAAATAATTCAGTTCCACTGCCAGAGACTCTCAAAGAGGAGTCTGAGTGCTATTCCTCACGATCCCTAAAGGCTTTGAAATACACAGTATATACATACACACTACCAGTCAATAGTTTGGACACACTTTGTCATTCAATGGTTTTTCTTTATTTGTATTAGATGCATACTAAAGACATGAAGCAAGATCTATGGAATTATGTAGCAAAATTGTGAAAGAGTTCTAAATATGTTTTATATTTTAGATTCCTCAAAGTAACAAGTCTTTGCTTTGATGACAGCTTTGCAAACCCTTGGTCTTCTCTCATTGTGCTCTATGAGGTAGTCACCTGAAATGCTTTTTGCTTCATAGGCGTGCCTTGTCATTCAATAGTTTTTCTTTATTTGTATTAGATGCATACTAAAGACATGAAGCAATATCTATGGAATTATGTAGCAAAGCAAAAATTGTGAAAGAGTTCTAAATATGTTTTATATTTTAGATTCCTCAAAGTAACAAGTCTTTGCTTTGATGACAGCTTTGCAAACCCTTGGTCTTCTCTCACTGTGCTCTATGAGGTAGTCACCTGAAATGCTTTTTGCTTCATAGGCGTGCCTTGTCAAGGTTCATTTGTGGATCTTCGTGCCTTCTTAATGGGGTTGGGACCATTGGTTGTGTTGTGCAGAAATCAGGTTGGTACGCAGTTGACAGCCCTATTTGACAACTGTTAGAATCCATATTACGGCAAGAACCAATCAGCTAAGTAAAGAGAACCAACAATCCATCATTAGTTTAAGAACTGAAGGTCAGTCAGTCTGGAAAATTGCAAAAACTTTGAATGTATCCCCAAGTGCAGTCACAAAAACCATCAAGCGCTATGACGAAACTGGCTCACATGAGGACTGCCCCGGGAATGGAATACCACGTGTTACCTCTGCTGCTGAATAGAGAAGTTCATCTGAGTCACCATCCTCAGAAATTGCAAGTTAACAGCAACCTCAGATTAGAGCCCCAGATAAATTTATGGTCTTTGGCCTTTATGGTCAAATAGCTGCTAAGACACCACGACTAAGGAACAGCAACAAGCAGAAGAATTATTTGGGCCAAGAAACACAAGGAATGGACATTAGACCAGTGGAAATCGGTGCTTTGGTCTGATGAGTCCAAATTTGAGCTATTTGGTTCCACCCACCATGTCTTTGTGTGACACAGAAGAGGTGAATGGGTGGTCTCTACATGCATGGTTCCCAACATGAAACATGGAGGAGGAGGTGTGATGGTGTGTGCGTGTGTGTGTGTGGGGGGGGGGGGGGCTTAGCTGGTGACACTGCTGGGGATTTATTCAAAACTGAAGGCACACTGAACTAGCATGGCAACCACAGCATCCTGGCCTCCACAGTTGAGATGGTTTGGGATGATATAGACTGCAGAGTGAGGGCAAAAGGGCCAACAAGTGCTCAGCACCTCTGGGAACTCCTTCAAGACTGCTGGAAAACCATTTCAGGTGACTACCTCATAAAGCTCAGTGAGAGAAGGTCAAGGGTTTGCAAAGCTGTCATCAAAGCAAAGGGTGGCTACTTTGAGGAAACTCAAAACATATCATATTCAGAGTTTTTTCAAAATTTTTGGTTTGCTACATAATTCCATATATCTTGCTTCATTTTGATGTCTTCAGTATGTATCTACAATGTAAAAAGTAATAAAAAAATAAAGAAAAACCATTGAATGAAAAGGTGTTTCATTCAAACTTTTGACTGGTAGTGTATGTGTTTGTTTGTATGCTGTACATAATAGTATTGGAGTATATACATGGGCAATAAATGGTTTTATCAGGTCAGGAACTGTAAATATAATGAAAATGAAATGTATGTTACTGTGATTACAGTAACAAATGAATTCCAATTCATCTCACATGGTGTCAGCACTCAGGTCTGTCAACCTTGACCAATCTTTATCTTTATGGCTCGGTACCAACAGGGGTAGGTATGGGGGATGTTCTTTCTTACTTCTGTGGTTTGGGCGAACACAACCTTTGAAGTTTAAGGAGATCCCATGAACTCCCTCTGTTTGTGTGTCTGTTAAGTTTCCTCCTCATGGCTAGTCTTGCATAATATCCCACATAATGATTAAGCTCGCTGATTTTAGCAGTAATAAAAGCAATAATAAAATGTTTTAAGCCATTCCCTAAACCTGGACTCATTTCAAACAAACATGTTCACTGAGACAGTTCAGCATGTTCTATCTGAGCTCGTCAGTGACGATCCAGTTCACTTAGTCACTCCAGCTCACCTGGCTTAATTAATCACCCAGAGGAATCTCTTAACAGTCTGTACTGACCTGTGACCCTTAAGAAAGATGGAATGTGAGTGACACAATGTACAATGCAACGTACAACATCCTTTTTTTTTTTTTTTTTTTTTACAATTTCTCATAGCTGTTAGTTTATTGGCCCACTGCATTGAACTTTGGCCGCAACATGGGTGTTCTTAGCCAATGGCAGGGCTTTGTTTGTGTGCCCAACCTGTTCCCAGTGTGTGAGAAACAGAAGCAGAGGCAGCTTGTTAACACATCGAGCTGTCAGCTGGTTCCCGTCCATTTCAGATGTTGTGTCGGTCAGCAGCGGTGAGAGCAGAGGGAAGGGGGCACATTTTATTTATCCACACTCTTCTCGCTTTTCTGCCTCTGACCTCTGATGCTCTATGATTGTCTTGCATAACCTCTGTGTTTACTTGTTTGTGTGTGTATTCCTGACAGAGTTTGTGAGTGAGTGTTTTTATCAGGACTATTCAAATACTGTGATTCTAGTTGCTAATGCATTTACAGTGAAATAATTAGCCTCAAGGATTCAAGCTATTTACAACTGTGCGTGTGCAGATCTGACACTGTGTGTATGTGAATATGTAAAAAGTTTAACACTTTCTCCCTCCTCAGATAAAGAGGAACTCTTTCAGAATGTACTGACGCAAGTAGCAGAACAGTTTTCAAGGTAAGAAAATGTGTGAATGTGTGCAGATCCTCACTTCACTCACTGTCAGCTGCTCCGAATGTAGCTACTACATGTGCAAACTTTCGCTGTTTAACATATGGATTACCACAAATCATTACTTCAGATTCTGTTACCCATTCTGTTACCCACTTTTGGATTTTTCCTTTTAAATCAGTGTGTGTAAATTAATGTGATGTATAGGAGGTATGTTGTTGGTGTCAGGAAAAACACTTCAAAACGCGGGGCAGGCCTAAGAAAAACAGCCATTTCTTATAGCTCAATGGCATTACTTCTGTTGATTTTATTGTATTCTAGAATCCCAAAAGGCTGAGGAACACAGTACTGCTTCATTTTAGGAGTGAATAGTTTTCACTGTTGTCACTGGTGTTGCTTCCTCTCCTAATTGCTTCGTTGTCTGCTTCGTGACTTTGTCTTTGCTCTTTTCACTCTTGTTCCCATTGACTCATGTCATGATTTCACTTCTTCTTTGCTTTAGCTCTCTCTTCATGCTTTTTGTTTACTCTAATCACACATTGTGTGTACAACGAGTACTGTAGGGTGACTTTGGTGCAAAGACGTTGTGCTACATAAGCCCAGATGTAAACAGGGCAAGACAGGAGTCCAGTGGTGCAAAGGGAAAAAGCAGCAGGATACTAAGGGAACAGATAGCGTGTTGTATCACATATAGTGCAGCTACAAATCTGACTGAGTATGAACAAAGAGATATTTCTTGACTCATTTCTGTCTCTCTGTCTCTCTCCCACCTGTATCCGTCTGTCCATAGGGCATTCAAGATCAATGAGCTGAAGACTGAGGTCACCAACCGTATTGCCATGCTGGAAAAGAGAGTAGAGCGTAAGTTTATTCCCACCGCCATCATCCTCATCTGTTCTGAGTCATATTCCAGAAAAATTATACATGCATGCACTGTTTGTCAGCAGGATGACACTGTTGACAAAACATTTATTTACATAAAGATTTATAATCTCAAGATTACCACGAGTCATCAGTAGCTCTTTAAAAAAATTTTTTTTTAAGTCTGTGGAATATCATCATCAGTTCAAATCAAAGACTAAAGTCCAAAACACACTGAAGCAGTGTGACCACATCAAAATCTCAATACCCCGTGCCTTCACAACCCCAGCACATCATGTCAGCTCAACATGGACACCCAGTATTGTTAAGATTCATCCTCTGGAGAACATGAATGTCTGTATGAAGATGTCATGGCTCTGACAACTAACATTGTTTCACTCCCTGGATGATTTATGCCACTAGTGTGGCTAAAACGCGCTTGAAGAAGAAACAGATCAGGACAGATCAAATCACTTTCTGTCTGTCATCTGCTTCTAGTTTCAAAAGATGGTCATATCTTATAAAGAACTGCATTTAGCAGTGTTGAGCGTTGAGTTCAAATCTTCTTATTCAAGCACTGTACAGTAGACTGATTAGTGTAACATAATAATGACTCCATGCTTTCAGTGCATGTCTAAACTTGTGTTTGTCCACAGTTTATGAGGCTGTGATTAGATTAACTGAAACCACACAGATTATGTGGTCTGCTAACCCACATCCAGAGGCTGTTAACCATGTGCTCTGAGGCCAGTACTATGAAGCAGGGTTTGTGGTTAGCAAGGTAACTTCAGGTTTAATTGGGTAACTGGGTTATCAGGGTCATGACAGTGGATCACTTAGTACCAGTGTAAATCATGCTCAACACCTAACCTGCTGCGATCAATAATCGACCCATCATCATCCTCACTGTTCATAGAGGGTGCTGTGCAGCTCGGTGGGCAGATCATCAACATACCCCTTTGTCTTTCCATCATTAGTTTTTATATGAGAGAGACAGTCTCTCTGAGGGAATGACTTCTCTGCATCAGCTTCTTGAGCAGTATGTTGTCAGTGAAACACATCATGTCAGTCAGTCAGGAAATTCTTTCACCAGCTGTCCTCCATGCATTTGGCAGCTGCAGTTGTTGCTTTGAGTCTGGATTATGTGTAAGTATAAGTGATTGACAATCCAGGCACTCTATCTACTGGCTCTGATTGGTTCTGCTGAATGGTGCACAACGATTCTTGCAAATGGCATTACAGCAGTAGATGGAGCCAGAACAGTCTTTTTTTTACAGATGTCTTTCTCATGTACTACAGTCAGGACAAAGTGACTGTTTTTTATGTATAACAAAATGTTATTTTCTTTCTACTGCAGCTTTGAGAGAAGCCAGATAAAGCAAAGATATCCCGCTGAACATGCTTTATAGTACAAGCCTCATTTTAGAGCATAAAGGAGTATGTTCTCATTTTAACACTTATACAGGATCCAGGTCTTTTGCCTCCCAAGTGAACATCATCAGCTTCCAGGTGTTTGGCCTTTTATCAACTGCAAGGCAGAAGTTTGTTCTTGTGAGGTGGATGACCTGCTCACATAGTTTTTACCTGCTTGTCTGCTGGCATATCTGCATCTTGGTGCAGATGTGTCAATTCTCCCAAGATAAAAAACAGCTATAAAATACGATCAATAAATGTGTTGTGATAGTCAGACTTGTTGCACTGTCCTACACCATCAGTGTTATTTTTTTTATAATACAGAGCTTAGGGTTCTTGACAGGCTAGCTCTTAAAGTAATTGCCTGCAGGAACATTTAATCAGTGACCATTTTGCAATCTTTACATCCTTCATAGTAAGGCTGTGATGAAAGATAATATTTAAGCAACAGAAATCAACAGCCCATCTCTGATTTGTTTAAGTGTTTCACATTTGCACTGCAGGGTTGCTCTGCCATTACTGAACACAGAGATGTTAGTTTTTATGTCACCTTTTAGTGTTTAAACATCACTGCTTTGTGCATTTGCTCTAAATTCTTAATTTAATACAAATATGCATTGCTTGTCATTAGTTAAGGCAAGTTTATTTGAGTAGCACAACAAAGCAATTCAAAGCTGTTTAGATAAAATATAACAGATATCAAGACAAAATGGAAAATCAACACAAGATAATGTTAAAAATGTTAAGAAAGAAATTAACTTGAATTAATATATAGATGGATAGATGAAGATAGAGGGGAATGAAAGGCATTATGGACAATATAGTGCAATCAGTAATTCACATCCCAAATACAGTGAGTGAATACTACTCCATGCATTTGTTAACTTAAGACCGGACTAAAATTTGAAGGTGACTGTCATTTGACTTGCATCTAATCTAAGCTGCAGTGCGATCTGGAGACTGTCCTCCTGATCGCCTCTTTTAGTCTTATTTTTTTTCATTTTTGGATGCAACATGTCACTACTGCCAAAACATGGTTTTATTAGTCATTTTGACTCCTCCTGTTCAAAGTGGGACCTGGTTAAACATCATGGGTTTCATCAACATAGGAAAGGAAAGGAAATTTTGCTTTGCGTGGTTTCCCCCGACAAGACCCTGGCTCCCACTCCGGCTTTCTACTTAGCACTGTCTCAGGACAGTGCAGGTTGTGCTGGTGCTGCTTCTGTTCCTCTTCCTATCATGATCACTGACTGGAAGTCTGAAATAATGTTCAGCTGAAGCTGATTTCAGTCTTCAGCAGGCAGAGTTATTCAAATGATTGTGTAGGTTTATCGTGTTGTCTCTCCATGAGACTACTTGTTAAATTCACTAAGAAGAATGAAAAGTTACATTGGCTAATACAACCCAGTTGTGGCAGAATATAGCAATAGAATGTTAAGGGTTGGGTCGTCATAGAACGATAACCCTTTATTTCACTCACTGAACAGCCTGTCGTAGGCGGTGATGTGACTTGAAGCATCACTAGATGTTTCCTGTAAAACCTGAGTGAGTGTAGCTGTGCAGCACGCTGTGCGAGAAGCACCTACGCACATGTGCTTATCGCTGTTTCCACGTGCGTGTGTGTGTGTGTGTGTGTTGTGTTCAATGCATCATATTCCCCTTCCCCGACCCCTTTTCTCACTAGACTGCGTGTCGTCACACCCACATCGATACGTTACCTCTTGGCTGCCATCCTCCTCTGACTCGTCTGTCTTGGAATACATGTGTTTTTTCACGTGATGCGGCTGCAGCTTCATAATAGCCCCCTGTGCACTCACCCTCTCAGTGACCATGACAACGTGACCTGAGTTTGCTTTGGTCACCACGGTGATTTCACCAAATCTGCTGCTTCCCTTTGAAGTAACGTGATGGGAAACTTTTTATCTCTCGAAATCATGACATAAATTTGTTTGCATGGCTCCTGTGTAATAGTATTGTTACAGTACTACTTTACTGACACATTCATCAGGTCAGCTGTTAACCAATCAGTTTTAATTAGTTTCAATTTAAATGAAAAAATTTGAATTTAAATTCTTTTCATTTCAGTTTTTTTTAATCATCTGTCCCATGTAATGGACATCAGAACCCAGTGGACCAAAGAATTTCGTAATGTTATGTAATATTGTATTAGTGTTCATGTGGATTTCATTTACAGTTTCTTCTAATTTCATAAATACTAAAAAAATGTTAGATGAAGGAAATGCATCTAAACACTAAACTATCCTTACAAGGAGCTGGTACATCTTCATCATAGCGTATGCAAGACCTGTCATGTACATAGCGAGAAAGGGTTCAGCTCTGCTGGAGTGGTCTTAAGGCTGCCTGCAGAGATGAGCACCTCCTGCTAGTTTGTGTTTGCAAAAACCTGGTTGTGTATGGACTGGTATGTATAGATAAAATGTATTTTTAAAAAGTTATTGAACTAGTAATTCTTAGAACTAAGGTGCACATCTTGAAGAAAGAGTGGATTATTTTCAAAAGCGTTTCATGAAGGCTAAAATGAAACTATAGGATCATTATGATTATTTTTTAAACAATAAATTCATTTAGAGGATATATGTCCTGCAATTACAAATAAGATCCATTTCTTCTGATTGTGGCTGATTCAAGTGAAATTTGTGCTTTTGAGCTTTTGCTTTTGTGTTAAACTTTTTAGACTTCTATAGACTATACTTGAGAATGACCCAGGGCCTGGACAGACACCGAGTTGAGCAGCAACTGTCCAAGTTTTCTCAGGCACAGCAAATCAGCAAATCAGTGTTCTACCTGCAAAGGCTTCCTAGTGTCACAACACAAATTTCCTGGAATCCTGAAAAAGACTGAAGGCAACATTTCTTTCAGTACCCACTCTCTCTGACTGGCTCGACTGTAGTAGTAGTGTCAGATGTGACCTGCACAGCCACTTGACACAAGCTAAGCCAATTGCCTGGATACCTGGTCACTACAGCAACAGCGTGGCACCCACACAGATCTCCATCCTCTCATCACTTTGGTTGCCATCATCCCCTATTCTAATGGAAGCATGCATGTTGTCGGGGGCAACCTTTTCTGTTTCAGAGATGGGTGGATTAATGAAAGAGAGAGGAGCCAGGAGGACAGGAGGCAGATAAAGATATGTGAAAGTCCAAAGGGTTCTGATAGCAACTGCAGTCTGCTGAGGTGATACACAGACAGCTATTAACATAATGCTGATGGATTTATACAGGGTGCGGATTAGGTGAGTTTTGCTGATTTGACAGTGAGACTAGTGTACAGCTGCAGGATCTCCTGCACCATCAGTCTCTCTCCATCCCATCCTCCTGTTCCTTTCCCTCAGGCCATCCAAAAATACATTTACATTTGGAATTCAGCAAATGATATGTACCACCTCAACCTTCATCAGCAGAAATTTTCTGATGGTCCGTCCCCACTTTTGATCCCCTAAATGACACCTTACAGCTGCTACTTAGAATAAAAAATATTAGCTGAATTTGAAAGCTATAACTTCTTAAGCAGCAGTCAGAGAGCAGCTGCTGAACATTTAGCAGCTAAAGAGCCATGTTGATGTTTCCCTCATCAGCTGGTGGAGACTAAAACAGAGCTAAAAGAGAAGGAACACAGGGCTGATATTCATCAGGTGACACAAACATGACACAACAGTGAATGATGATGTTGCTCTGTAACTCCTGGATGTGGAAATAACTGTTGGCCATATTAACATAAAAGGTTATGATGTCTCAGTGTTGTCTTTGCAACTTTTTATACTGGCCCCAAAAGCAAAAAAGCAAATTTGAGTTACATTCAAATACATTTAATTCTAAATGATTTGTTACTTTTATCTCACCTTATAATGGGAGACCATAAGGTGATGGAAGGAAAAGTGTGTTTATGTTTCAGTGATTGAGTGCATTATTGACAAAGACAGAATAAAGACTGAATGCCAAAAAAGTTATGGGCCAGCATAACCTACATAACATATCTGACCATGTTGCTCCACTTAAAAAAAGCTCATTTAAACAAATCAAATAATTTCAAGGCCTATTGCTTTAACTGGATGATGCCATGATTCCCTGAGCAACCTTTTTATTTTTAATAAGATTAATGGTTTGAAAAATATGAACCCCAGTAGGTGTAATGAAGTTTTAATAAATAACTCTGTGTTTGCCTGCAGTGGAGGGCATGAAGGTGGTGGAGATTGAGAAATGCCGTAATGACATCAAGAAGCTCCGTGAGGAGATGGCATCAAGAAACAACAGGTGACAGCAACAGCGGCAACAGTTCATTATTCAGTAATCAGTGAACCTCCCTGGTCTTTTCATCAGTTCACTCTAAGGAACACAGAGGAGAGGGTCCAGCTCCTCTCTTAATAACAGTGAGAAGGACTGTCGAGGGACAGCTGATCCTGAGCAGTGGTTTCTGAGATGTGGTTGTTAGGATCAGCTCCTGCATCTGCTGTCAGGAGATCTGCCACACTGTTCAACTTACTGTACTGTGAGTGCAAACATGCACATTGGTTAGTGTTGGATTAGTGTCCATTTTACTGCAGTAATAGCAGGAATACTAGTGTTGCAATATCAGTACAAGTCAATTCATAAGTTTCTTACTGCTCACCAATCTCTGGAATTTGTGGTCATTATGCCTCTAATAATTGGCAGATTATTCAGTAATGAAATGAGATAGTAGACCAAATAGGCTTATTCAGTGTTGCTGGCAGCAACTAGTATAGACCGAAATAGCAGTACATGTAGCAGTCATTACAACGGTGATGGAAACAGTAATAGAATTTAAAGTAGTAGTATGAGTTTTAACCAAGAACCACAGAATGTCAACACTGAGTGGTGTCATGGTGTCTCGCTCAAATGCATCAGGAATTCGGAGATAATATGTGGCAGGTCATGCCCACTTGCACCAATCAGTATATCATATCAGCACTTCAGAATTTGATTAAACGAGTATAAGTGGAGTTTTCTTTCTGTCTTTCTTTCTTTCTGTTTTCAGCACCTGTTTGTGATTTACGGAACATCTGCAAATACTACACTTTCTAAGGGGTTATGGCTAATATTCATTAAGTTGATGTTAAACATGTAAACATGTTTCTGGCCAAACTTGCTTCTCTATAAGATAATTGTATATCTCAGTACACAATTCTCTGGACTTTTTGTATAAATGTCCATCATGGCCTTTAGAATATTCAATTTTAGGTGTGAGCCAAATGTGAAGTCAATTGGACTCATTGCCACTAACCACAGCAAAAGAAATAGGTTCTACCCCTGTAGGGTTACAACCACAATCATTTTACTAGTGCTAGAATGGTTCTTTATTTGTGTATTTTGTTTGTTATCTTAACAGTAATTTCCTGGAAGACAATAAGAAGCTAACTCCTCGTAGAGATGTGCCCTCCTACCCCAAGGTAAGGTTTTGGGAGAAAGTCTCCACCCCACGGGTGGGTTTGTGTTCACCAGGTCAGTCTGCTGATGGCAGGTGTAGTGAGAAGAGCTGCAGCTCCACTGGGGTTTCAGGTTCCAGGTCCAGTCTGCACTTCCGCATGTCCGATTTTTGACAAATACAACGGAGATGTGGAGATGTTGATAGATGTGGACCAGGTTTAGTCTGGTCCCAGAAAGCAGTCAGTGGAGCACACTCTGCGATACTGATCATCTCATCTGTACCCTGAATCACACAGTGAAGCCATAAATACACAGGGACAAGTTGTATTTTAGCAAACCATTCATTGCTGTTGGCTAGTGCAATATTTGGGATACATTTACTGTCTGAAGAGAAATGAAATGCCTTCCCTGTGGTGAGATACAAGAGTCCAGCAAGAATTTACAAACATCGTGTAAAATAATGGGGTGGCATTTTTTTTTTAATGCGTGAACATTACAGTAGGTGTGTGCAGTGATGTGTAGAAGTATGCCCCCGAGCCAGGCAGAGGCGGACAGGGTTAACTGCAAGCTCTGTTGCCTGCAGTACATGCTGTCACAACAGACCATAGACGCCCTCAAAAAACCCGCCTTTGACGTCTGGCTGTGGGAGGCCAACGAGGTAAGACCTGACGAACCTGTCTCACTCACTGCTCCCCCCTCTCCTCTCTCCCTGTCTATCCTGCTGCCTGCTGCGTGTGTGTGTGCGTGTGTGTGTGTGTGTGTGTGTGTAGTACCATCTGTCTAAGGAGACAGTAGAAGCTCTTAGATTGCCTACATTTGATGCTTGGCAGTGGGAACCCAATGAGGTGAGACTTATGCCCTATAAATACATTTACTAATGAATGATTTATTTTTCATCAGGGGCAGCTTAATAACTGTTATTTACTAGTGATTAAGATGGAAATTATGAATCAGAAAATGTACCAAATCAATAATTTCCAAATTGTTCAATATGTCAAAAGTCACTGGTTTACACAGTGTCATCTGACCTGCACTGAACTGACAGAAGAAATTCTGCACACCGACAGAGACACACGGTGGTGGGTATTTTGAATTATACCCCAGTGCAACTGATAGTGTTAAACTGATCGGCATCACACTTGGACACAATGGATGAACATCAGTGCAGCAGAACCAGCTTTATCCTTTTCTTCTTATCAAAATCTGGGGCCTACATTTCCCAAAATGCAACTTGGCTGCTGATAATGGGATGTTTTGTTTTGAAAATCAGGTGTGTTATACTAGTAGCATAGGGGTGTATATTTCACTTGTGAAATGTACCAGATTTATCTGGAAGTGACAGGTAGGGCTGAACACATCCTGATTTTAATCAGATGGTAAATCAAAACAAATCAGATTTTGCATAGGAAGCAAAATGTTGAAATCAACTGTCAGCAGTGCTATGCTAAAGGCTGAAATGGATTTGTGACAACAGATTTTAAAATCTAATGAAGATAGAGATATTTTGAGCTAAACCAGAGCTTATGCTACTGACCTGCAGCAGGATGAGGTTGCTTCTCAGTGTTTCATTAGGTGTGGACATCAGCATTCAGCTTTTTATTACAACTAGCGAGTCAAATTCAGTAGATTTATGTCAAACCTAATCCTGACAGATCACAAGAGAGCTTAACTCCCATATATATGAATAGGGGCTATTGTATATTAATATATATAATATAATATATAAACTAAATTAATTAATAATTAAGAGAAACTAAATTAATTATTAATTAATTAAGTTTCTCTTAATAATTACTCTACAGCAAAACAAAATAAATTTACTCAAAAGTGCAACATTTAAAATTAAAAATATAAATATATAAAGAGGATACTATATTCAGATTGAAGCTTTCAGTACCTCTTTTTCTTTTTAGTATTTCTTTTTAATATCCCATTACTTATTTTCATTTTCATTTAAAAAATGTTATGTCATTCACAGAGACAGCAACATATTTATTGTTGTTTTGTGTTGACTATTTTGGTTGTATCCATCTTTTGATGTAAAATGCATATTACGATGCAGTACATGGTGAAAGATATTCAAACTGAGAAGTGGTTCATTTCCAAAGGGCAGTGACATGTAGAGAAGTGGGTTTCTGTTCTTGCAGATGCTGAGCTGTCTGGAACACATGTACCATGACCTTGGCTTGGTCAAAGACTTCAACATCAATCCCATCACACTCAAGAGATGGCTGGTGAGACCTAAGCCCAATAACCAAATTAACATTTGAAAATCACAACCTCCCTGTTCCAGACCAGAATGATATCTTGAAAAACTGCTACTACTTTTTCCATCGTTTTTTTTTTATGGTAGAACAGCTTAAATACAGTCTCCCGGTTCTGTTTCTGTCTGTCTCTGTGCAGCTGTGCATTCATGACAACTACAGGAATAACCCCTTCCACAACTTCCGCCACTGTTTCTGTGTCACCCAGATGATGTACAGCATGATCTGCCTCTGCAGCCTACAGGTAATCACCTTCTTAGAGACCTGACTGCTCTGCTTCAAGGCCACGCACCCTACATATATAGATATCTATATAGATATATATGTCTTTTTAGGCCTATTCATTGATCCCAGATATTTAAAAAGCACTATTAACACAGAACTGATGGGTTGAGATGTTGAAATATATGAATGACATGTCTGAGATTTTTTTTTTTATGCCAAAGTCAGTGAACTCGTCCTAAGAAGTGCTAATCACTGTATGAAATCAGCTGAGGAATAACTGTGGCTGTGGAGAAGCTGTTCGGATCGGGTCTAGTGACAGGCATTATGGAGTTGTAATATGTGAAATGTGTGATCCAGTGTTTTGGACTGTCATGTAGTAAAAGTCAGGCTCTGCTGCTTCAATGTGGACCACGCATTTTTCAATCTGTCCCTAATCACTGGAGAACACGTGTCATTTTTACATTTTGGTTTCTTTGGATTAAACAAGCAGGATATAAATTTTTCATTTCAGTAAGTGCCCTTGAAAGCTTCATGGTATAGTGTGTCATAAACCCCCCCCAGTATGATAATAACCCATACTCTTTCTCTTAATATGAATGACATAGATATGAATGAAACAGAAGTATGCTGTTAACTTCTTATCAGATATTTTCTGAGGTAAAAAAAATACTTACATGTATCAAAATTATCTTCCTGAGTGGGGACACTTCTGATATAGTCAGTGTGGTTCACAGTAAATATTATTTCTGACAGCCACAGTTGATAAGAATCTTCTTGACAAGAATATTTCCAAGAAATCCCATTAGAAATGCTTGCAGGCCACGAGAGGGCTCATAATACAAAAAACTACATTTCCTTAAAATGAGTAATAGTTAAACTGAAATTTGAAATGAGTGATGTCAAAAACATGTTTTTGAGGAATATCTAAAATATGAAATTTTAAAAATGTTTTCATGTCAAAGATATTGCAAAAACATGACCTGACCAGGCCATTTTTGACCCACTTCTGCATCTACGGGTCAAGCAGCTCTGCCTAATAGTTGAATTTGGACCTTGAGACGTCGACTGGGCAACTGTAAGCAAATACTTCAGATAATTTTATTCCTTTTTGGCGTAATTACGTACATACGTACATAACTAACAGAGTCATCTGGTGAAAGTAAATATGTGAATTAGTGAGTGTGAGTTTTCAGCTTATGTTCTGTGAAGTTACAGTTAAGTATCAGCTACTGTTTGTTGCCTTCTATGTCTCACATCTGAATGACTATGATGGTAAAGATGACTCATGACTCATCATGGGAGGACTGTTCACTGGAGGGTTAATCATGACAGGCCTAATGGCCGATGATCAGACATCTACACCACTGATGTGCTAGCGAGGTCTCTCACACACACAAACTTTAGTGTGGCAGATGGGCCAAATACATGTTAGTGCACATATGCACATGATAGTTTAGTGATTGTAATATAAGTGTGTGTGTTCATGTTTTTAGGAGAAGTTCACACAGGTGGACATTTTGATTCTCATGACAGCTGCTGTGTGTCATGATCTGGATCATCCTGGATTTAACAACACGTAAGACAAGTTAGCATGCGCGCACACACACACACACGAAACCATCTCCATCACCATCTTCTATCCTTTTCTTACCTCTGTCCATTCTGGGGTTCTTCGTTTCTTCCTTCTCTTCATTCCTTGTCCTTTCTGTCTCCTTTCTGTCCCCTCTTGTGTTGTCATCTTTCCACTTGCTCCATTCTTCCACTCTACCTGCTTCCTTCTTATATCCCTCCCTTTGCCTTGTCTGTTCCCTCACTTAACTCCTCCTGTCCTTTTTTCCTCATCCCCTGCTTCTCTTTCACCAATGGCCCAACTCCATCCTTTTCTTTTTATGAGGAATCATCACCAATCAATACAGTGACTGAACTGCTCTTATGCTAATATCCAGTTGTAGGTTGAAGAACAATATCATCTATTGCAATAACAATGAAAAAGTAGAAGAGAGAGAAAAACAGAGAGGAAAGTCTCTTCCTCCCTCTGCATCCTGTCTCCTATCTCTTCCTGCTCCTTGTCCCTGATTTCCCTGCATGCTTCCCATTCTTCCCATCCTCTCTTCCTTCCAGGTACCAGATCAATGCCAGAACAGAGCTGGCGGTTCGCTACAATGACATCTCCCCTCTGGAGAATCACCACTGTGCTGTGGCTTTCCAGATCTTCTCTCAGCCCAACTGCAACATCTTCTCCAACTTCGACCCAGAGGCCTTCAAACAGATACGGCAGGTACGAATCTGTGTGTGTGTGTGTGCGTGTTGAGCTGTGCCATGTCTGTATTATCGGTGCCATAGTTATAATTAGTATTCTGGTGATATGTCACATCTTTTTTTTCCAAAGGTCTCTCACCATATAAATGAATCTGAGCAAAGTGTAAATTAAAATAGCTCAAGGAATAGTTCTTTTTACACAAGTGAGGAGTTTTGTCTGATGCATAAAAATGAAAGAGTAATTATACCATGTGTACATGTGTGGTAATAACAAACCCAGAATTTGGCAAACTTTTATTAAATATAAAATGATGCAGCCATGAAAACATGGAGTCCTGGCCTTGTACATGAATACATACAGTCTGCTGTCAGACAAGGAATAGACTGCTACATACAGAAATCAAACTGGCCACACAGCTCATGGGAAATCCTGTCAGGTCCTCTGTGTGTGTGTGCACTGATGTGTTGTTTTATCAGGGAACCATTACACTGATCCTGGCCACAGACATGGCGCGACACGGTGAGATCCTCGACTCCTTTAAGCAGAAAGTGGACAACTTTGACTACACGGACGAGGAGCACGTCACCTGTGTGAGGACACTTTCATTCACTAACAACCGCTAGGCTGCTGTGCAAGTAAACATGACATCGTGACTAATTCACTGATTCGGCATCTCATACTCATCCGGCATCATCTGCACTATGTGGACACGTTCTAACCATGGTGATCTTTGCCCTCTCACCCTGTGCAGCTGAAGATGGTGCTCATCAAGTGCTGTGACATCTCCAACGAGGTGCGGCCCATGGAGGTGGCTGAGCCCTGGGTCGACTGTCTGCTGGAGGAATA
Organism: Psettodes erumei; assembly: GCA_016785225.1. Classification (NCBI taxonomy): domain Eukaryota; kingdom Metazoa; phylum Chordata; class Actinopteri; order Pleuronectiformes; family Psettodidae; genus Psettodes; species Psettodes erumei. The sequence continues at coordinate 771,137 of JAFBJZ010000939.1, forward strand.
CTTCATGCAGGTGTGCCCATCACAGAAATCTTTTCAAACTGTGCAACACTTATACAAGTAGACATATGCGATAGAAGATTGGGATACCTCGGGTGTTTGAATTCATTTTGAAGCAGGACCAGCTGCATGTAACTTCACTGTGATTGGTGATCGTTGTGTCTGTGCTGCTCAGAGCGACAGGGAGAAGGCTGAAGGGCTTCCTGTGGCTCCCTTCATGGACAGAGAAAAGGTCACCAAACCCACGGCTCAGATCGGCTTCATCAAGTTTGTCCTCATCCCCATGTTTGAGACTGTGATGAAGGTGAATATGCAGGACAGTGATGACAATGATGAGGTCAGGTCAAGTAAGTGAGTTGAGAGCGGCCTCTGGAAGTGATTTTTCAGCTCATTTTTAGTGTTTGATTACTGCAGGGGTTGGACTGACTTCCTTTTACTTCATAAATACAAATTATTTGCCGTGATGATACATACATTTATACCTTGTGTGTGTGTGTGTGTGTGTGTGTGTGTGTGTGTGTGTGTGTGTACTAGCTGTACCCTCAGATTGAGGAGGCAATGGTTCAGCCACTCAGAGAGTCAAGAGACCGATATGAAGAACTCAAACAGATTGATGATGCCATGAATGAGGTTGGTGGATTTGTGTGTGTGTGTGTATGTGTATATGAGACAGATTGTCAAGATGCTTATGATTTGTCCTTGAAGCAGGTGGTGAGTGATAAGAAATGATGTTTCACTCCAGGTGCAGAAAAAGAAAAGTGAGAACTTAACCATGGGAGGAAAGAAGAAGTAAACATTTTAAAAAGGTAGGAAGGAACAGAGGTTGGGATGAATCAAGTGTCCCGGTGGGTCAGGCCTTCATGAATCTTCTCTCTGTTTCAGAACCAGTGAGCGTAGGGCATGAGAGTGAAGCAGTGTGATGTCACGTGGAGTGTTTCCTCCTCACCTCAGCCTGTTGAAGGACAGTGGATGTGTGATCTGGAAAAGTCAGGTAGATCTCAGTCTGTCACAGCTCTCAGACAGTTACAGGCTAGTGATGGACTCAAGGACCAGATGGACAATCCAAAGCCTTTGTCAGGGAATGTCAACATATGTACAGCACAGACTTCTTCAGTGAACAATATTTAGATACATATTTTGCATTGTTGTATTTTTTATTTGAAATGTGTTGTTTTTTACAGATTGTACAGATTTCTAGTGGCATTTGTTCTTTCCTACAAAAAAATAAAGGGATTACTGTAATTACAAAATCCTGTCTGTACTCTTCCATACTTACTCAATACAAAAATGTCATACTAAGACACGTGCAATATGCTTCTCTATATATGTACATGTTACTTTTGTGTATCATGATAGCAAGGCAAGCAGGCAACTGCCTCAGGGCTGCAGACACTGAGGGGCATCAAACGCTCCATATGCACTGTTGCTGACAGTTGATTTTTTGCAAATATTTGTGGCACACTAAAAATCTGAATATTTAAATGATTGCTATCACACAATCACAGAAAAAAGCTTCATAATTTCAAATTGCAAAAAGCTCTTAGTATAGTATGTAATAAAATGCAAAAAACCCACCTTGGTATTTGTTGGTGAAATGTAATAAACATCAAAGAATCGTCTTTCATAAACAATTCATTGTGTAATATGTCTTAAAGACACAAAAAATGTCATGGCATTGTTTGTCATTCAAACATGAAAATACACAACGGTATACTATGTCAAAAAATGCAAAAATAATTCATAGTATATGTCATAAAATTGCCAAATACCATCAAAGAATACTGTTTAATGAACACTTAATAGTATCATATGTCTTAACAAAAAGTCAAAATGTCATAGTGTAGTATGTCATAAAAATCAAAAATAATAAAAAAAAATAAATAAATAAAATAAAACAAAACAAAACCATCAGAGTATAGCATGTCGACAAATGTGAAAAAAACTTTCCCTACTGCCTGTGGGAACGCAGACATTCTGCTGCCCGGCTCCCTGCCTTACTACTGCCCGGGGTTCAGTGTGGGGTGGCTGAGACCCCCAGGTTAGTACCCAACAATATCCAGTTACAAGCTATTGTACACACTTACACACACACACACACACACACACAAACACCACACACTCAACACACATTCTAGGTTGCACCTTATCTGATTATATTGTTGATAATGTCGTATCTGTAGCAAGTAGGGTTGCTATAGTGATAGTGATAATGTTATTGTTATTATTGTTGCTGTCATGGTTGTGGTCATTATTCTGTTTGTTGTCTTCTCTCTTCCTTCTCTCATTGTCTTTTCTGTCCTCCTGTCCGGTCCAGTTGCATAAGTCATTTCAACAAGGCAGATAATAACTATAATACATAATAAAGTCATATAATCGTGCAACAGGTGGATTATGGTACACTAAAACCTCTTGTAGAGCAAATCTACCTGGCACTGTAAGGGTATCCAGATCTCTCTGGGGCAGCGACTTTATAACATTTATAACTACAGATCTCCATCAAGGCTGAAATATAAATTTTACTCTAAATATCACTTATAATGAACATTTTTGAACTGATCATTAAAAGAATGTCCTGGATATGACACTTGTGGAATTATATGCTCCTGGAATGTAGTGAATATCATTTCATTAGCAATATTATTTGAGTAATATTTATTATTATTATTTCATTAGTAATAATATTATTTTTGGAGAGCACAGAGAACATGTCCTCCAATTTTTCTCAGTTTAACTCATTATGCATTTATGGAGATACGACTCACAATATGAAATTTTGCCATCTTACATCTTACAATGGTGAAGAATGCTTAAAAACATGGATCCTGGATCCAGATACTGATCGCAATGAAGAAATGTGGAGCTCAACACAAACATGAAGGATTTCCAGAAGTTTGGAGTTGTGTCCCAAACATAAATCAGGTGCTCTGCTGTGTGGGTCTGCCACGGTGAGACAACAGCGCAGTTGCGTTGCTTTAAATGTAGCTGCTGCAATGAATTGTGGGACCGCATTATCTGATCTTCTGTAAAGGATGTCCAGTGTATCCTATGCTAAAGGAGACGAGATAGGAAGCATCGAGGCGCCTTTCCTTAACCTTTAGAGAACTGGACCAGCTCTTATCGTGGCACTTACAGTAAATACTTGTCATTTCACGCAGACAGGAAATTTCCTTAATAAAAAGGATTATTCACCTGCAACCAAACAACCTGAATCTGACTGGACATGGTTTAGAAAATGTGTACAAAGTGTGTATATATTATGTATTGACCTTAAGTGTAATGATATCTATATGTTATCTACGTCATACACAAATCTGTGAGAACTGTTTGGGAGTTGTAACCACATATCAGCTGGTGCAGGGAAATTCAACAGGCAGCCGTTTTTTTTGTCTTTCTCACTGTGTGGTTCTTAGTCCAAAATGCTCCTCAAATATAAAAGACGTTCTGTGGCAACTTCAGGCACATAATATAAGCTCTGTGCAGGAGACCCGCAAAATGCACAGTAAGTCAGAACAAGCAGAGAGCAGTGATGGAGGTGAGGAGATGGAGGTGATTCAATCTTCCAGGTTTATTTCTACAAATCTGAAGAAAACAAAAATCCATCTACCAACCACGGGTCCATGTGTTCCACCAGTGCACATTCAACTTAGATTCATCACGCATAGTGTCAAACTCAAAGGAAATAAGAGGGCTGTGTTCAGGTGGTGGATTTGGTCTCCTTCCTGGCTTTCTTGTTGCTCTTTGCCTTCTGCGTGTGCATCCTCTTCAGCTGCTGCTCCTCCAGTCTCTGCTGCTTCTTCTGCAGGTACGACGTCACGTTGTCGTAACTCGTTTTGTACAGATGCTCAAAGCTGCTGTTGGTCCTGGTGGATGCTGTTGTATAAGAAGACAGCAGGAGGAAGAATGTTGGTGACCAGAAGCTGCACACGTTTGAAATCATCAACGAGAAGTAACCACACACCACGTGTAAAATAAAAAATGGAAGGGTGGGGACAAATTTGCTCCTCCTCCAACACTTTGTGTGGAGGAGCGTGTGTGTGTGATCGCTTGCTCACCGTCCAGCGTGTCCCAGTGTGGCCTGAGGGCTTCGCTCACTGTGCTGAGTTCAGGGCTCTCAGCGTCACACTGCATGGAGCAGGAGCACACACAGCATGGAATCAGAATGAGAACGTCACACCAGTGAACCAGCCACTGTACCAAACTCCCTTTAAATAAATGACATTTTACTGAACAGAAATTCATTGTGAAAGGTTATGAACTTCCCAAGCAAAAAAAAAAAATCATCATCATTCATTTATTCTGTGTGTTTGTCAATAAAGCAGTTGGTTAACTTTCCTGCAGCAGTGGAAGTACACAAAGCCTGAACAATAGCTTTTGCTGATGAATCACAAAGTGAGAGGGAGTGCTGTGTTACTACACACTGTAGGTGTAGTACTGTATATGACCAGACTGCTGAGAGAAAGACAGGTAACACAGACAGACTGGTGAGTCAGAGGTTCTTCCTGCAGCAAGATAATGAGCCACAACGTTACAAGAACACAATTGATGAAGAGCAGGGCAGTCTCCAGAAGTAAACCGCATGGATCTGGTTTAGAATGAAGTGGACAGCATGCTCAAGCAAAGCAACCTGCAAGTGCGAGACTAAAGCATGAACTGCTGCAACAGTACTGGGATGAACATTTCCGTTGCAGGAGGAATGTCACGTGTGTTCATCCACTGCAGGAGACAAATATTCAGACTCTGCATTATTATTCATTTGCCCTGGGCTTTCATTCCACAAACACCGACACATTTCAGATTCCAGTAACAACAGGAAGAATGGAGGTGTTCTGTGACTTCTGACCAGAACTGAAACATTTGAATATCCTTCCAGCAAATCTTCTCTTGTGCATATGCTTGTGTATAAAAGCCAACATTAAAACCAAAAGCTACGATCAGTGTCTAACTGTGGAGAGATGGATCACACCATACCTCCCAGGATCCTTGTCTGAGTGAGTACATTTGGAGAGGTGCATCATCGCAGTCCATGAGCACCCAGAGGTGTCCGTCTGGGTCAAAGGTCATGTCCAGGGGACAGTGTGGCAGGGGGAGCCTGCTGTGGGGCACAAGCCTGGCTTCCCCCGCCTGGTCCAGAGTGAACACCTGAACTGCAGTCACGCTGAGGACACACAAGAAAGTGATCAGCTGATCACTGGGATTCCTGAACGTCAAAGACTTGGCGACCTCTTTGCCTCCGTCCTACTGATGGTGAAGTAAGAATGCTAAAAGACAAACACACATTCAGCTGTACACAGAGACACAACTGACTGGCTGTCATGCATTTTCATCAGTAGTAAAATTTAGTTCACTTTGAACGTACATGACACAGCAAACACGAGAGACCTCATCATTTTACTTGTGGCTCCTGCAGTTGAGACTTCCACACGAGATGAACAACAACAAGAAAAAAAGATTTGATTTGGATGTGAGACAAAGAAAATCTATTTTGGAGTGAAGTTTCTGGGATGATGATGGTTTTGTTGTTTTTTTTGGCTGTTGTGAACAAGTTTACATACAGGCCTAATAACAACTGAACAAAGCTGATATCATCTGTTTATGTTTGGTCATCTCAGGGATACATTTTACTGTTGGTTGACCACAACTACAGGACATCAACAACGACACTTTCGTTCAGCTGTCAGTTTATTAGGAACACCTAGCTAAAATTAGTGAAGACAACTACCAACGTATCCACTAAAGAGCAGAGACAAGTTCAGTTAGCCCACTCTATACATCAACATCTTCATCATCATGGAGCTATTTGCAAAACCATGCAAAATGACTACATACCTACCCGAATACTACAGCTGATACTCAAAAACGAACTGAATGGGTTTCATGTCTGTGAAAACATGATGAAGACGGTGGGGCTGGTGGGCAATTTCTGCATCACATTAAACATCTCTCAATAAACAGCACTTTATTGCAAACACCTGCACATTGATGCAATTCTCCAACCAGCCAATCATGTGGCAGCAGTAGCTGCAATACAGGAGATTGGCAGCATGAATGTGCAGCTGACAAGTCTGCAGACGTGATGTGATGAATTCATGTCTACATGGAGCAGAAAGTTTCCAACATCTTGTGGAGCAGACGGTGTTTGGAGAGCAAAGACAGGAACTAACCGATATGTGAGGTGTTCCTAATAAAGTGCTGGGTGAGCGTATGCAGAGTTTGCCAGCTGTGTCAGTCAGTCACAAAGAGAAAGCCCGTCTTCTCCCTCTATGTGCAGAGTGTAATGACCAGCTGACACAGTGGCTTCCACTGACCTTTCACACTGCACAGCGATGTGGCGCCCATCAGGGGAGCTGGTGATCCGGCTCACAGTCGGCTTCTGGCAAATCACACAAACAAAAGTGGTTGAGTTATTTCTGCTCACATTTTCCTGTCCATTCAGCTACTACAAATGTTCCTTGATCATCAAAAATTTGCATCCCCCCTTTATGAAATGTTCTCTAATACTCTACTCTGTATGACCTCCCTCCAACCTGTGTGTGGTCCCTCTGAGCAGCTTTTGTTTCCTCTCAGGATTCTTCATGACATATTTGTTCAAGTCTGGAGACCAAACATTCATTCACTTCTTCTGCTGAAACCATTTGTCTTCATTTTGAACCTTTTCACTGATGGTAGGAGGTTTAGCCTTCACATTTTTTGATGCTGGGCTGCATTCTTCCTTCCACTTTGTGCAGAGCTGCAGTGTCTGATGCAGACATACAGCCTCCACCATGTTTCATAAACAGTTGTTTTCTCACCAAGTTTCTCTGCAAATTCTGATCAACTAATTCAACTTTGGTCTCTTCAGTCCACACAATCTTGTTCAAAAACTCATTTGGTTGTTCTCAAGCTTTTTAGCTTTTTAGTCCAATCATGCCACCTTGTGTCTATAAGTAAGAAGTGGGCACCTGAATCCGACAAAATCCAGACTTGTAAAGACGACACAACAATGTTAAAGATGATGATGACTTTTACAATGGTCGTCTCTGAGGACGTGTTCAGGTCCCCTGCTGTTTGTCTTGGATTCTTTTGGTTACTTTGCTTGGTCTTTCACTTCCTGGTAGACTGTCCACGTTTCTTGAATTTCTGGTACTGATATCTATCACAGCTTTATGACGGTTTAAAAAGTTCATGTTGAAGTCTTCTGACAGTTGTTTTCCTGATCTCATTGTCTTTGCTGGACACATCTGAAGCCACTCATCAAGCATCATTAATACTGACAGTGTTTCTTTAAAGCCAAGACAACTGGCTTTACATATTACAGTTCATCGCCAAGGGTTTATCATCATTATCTTTTCTTAAACATTATTTTCCATTCTGAGCATGTTGTGAGCAGGTCACATTTGATGAGGGAGGACCAAATTTTGTTTTACTCATTTTGTCATTTCAGTTCTGTTATTTCATAATCACATTTGTATTATTAACAAAAACAACTTGACCGAATTGGTATTGTAAGTCATGTTTCCTCATTGAAGTGATGTACAAGTGCTTCATTACTCTCTTACTGTAGTGCTACTTCATAAAACAGTGTTGTGTGACTCACTACATGCTCAGCTGCCAGAATAGTGTGCGTGCGTGGGCTTAATGTGGCCAAATGGTTATTGCATTCATTTGGAGTATTTATATATGTGTTTTTCTATTTCATTTGTGTTTCATTTAATTTTTTCAAATGTGCTACATCCATGCTAAATCCATACATACATACCAATTCTGTGTAGAATATTATTCACACTAGTTGGCATGATAGATTCTTCTAGTTAGAAAAAAAAAAGATCCTAAATGATTTTATAATAAAAGGAATAAATGACACTGGATGAAGTGAAACTTCACACAAAGATATCAAAGGTATGGTATTCATTTCACTGTTGTAGGGCAGAACATGCTGAGGTCACCTTGTCTCTGTCGGGGCTGGGTGTGTCCTCGAGCTCTTTCAGGTCCCAGCTTTGCAGCTTACGGCCGGACTCATACTCCCACAGCTTCACAGTCCCGTCCTGACACACACAACCACACTTCCTGTCACACTGAAACTCTACTGGACGTGTTCATGAGGAAAACTCTGAGCTGGCTCTGACGTCTGAGGACATCTCTCTTCTGGTTTTCACATTGTTTTCTTAAAGTGATTAGATGAATCTGGGTGAAACAGTTTATCGCTCCACAGAGATGACAAGGTATGGTATGTGGCAAGATGTGGGAAAAGTAAATCGTCAAAGAATTGTATCATAATTGTATGATGTCAAAATTACCAAAAGATTTGTTTTTACATAAACAGGTCTTATTAAAAGCCCTGAAAAGCTCAAGAGTGTAAATAAATAATTTCTATTGTCTGCTGATGAATATTTTCTGATAAGATGATGTGACAAAGTACCAGGTATACACACTTCTGCAGCAGAACTTTGAAATCCTAGATCTCCTGAACTTGCAAACCATAACAGTTGACTGCTGACCAAAGTGGAGAACGTAAAGCTCGGCAATATTGGTAGGTGATGTGCGTAGATGTGCGTATGTGCATTACTATACGTAGCTTACCCCTGATCCAGACAGCAGACAGTGGGAATGAGCTGACGGGACCAGCAAGGCACTGACGAACCTGTGACAAAGCAGGACAAACAAAAAAAAGAAAAACAGTACTGTAATACTCAAATGATGAAACTTTAACAACTTTAAACTTTAACTGTAACAGAAATGCTTTGCTTTGTGCTTCTGTGCAGAGGGTTTATGTAGATCTGATACTAGTTGGCGTTGGTGTTGTGGTTCTTAATGTTGTCATTGCTCAATTGTTATTTTAAAGACTTTACAATTTTATTGTAATGTTTTTACATGATACAGTGTTTTTGTATCTTGATGTGTCTCCCGGTCCAGCAGACTGTTGTTGACATTCATTTATGTACTGCGGTGCTGCTCGTGCGCTGTGTTAAAACTCCCCTCCTCTCAGGTCAGTGACTTACTGCTGATGACCCAGGCAGAAGGACTGGATGTCGTACGGACACCTAAGGCGGCTCACTCTGATTTTCTCATCCCGATCGGCTGTGATGATGTACTTGTCGTCCGGCGTCGTGGTCTGAAAGGCAGCAGGAGGGGCAAAGCATTCAGGCAAACAACTTAGGCAGACACACACTCTCTCACACTCTATTACTGCACTCTCTGATGTAGCTTGTGACCCTCCCCGCACACAAACTACGGTCGTACCCATGCACCAACCAGTGAAGTCACAACTAAAATTTTAATTGTGACCATTAAAAATTTCATCACAATTTTCCCCTCTGCTCCTGAGTTGTCGATTTGTATAATGGTCAGATAGGTGTTTTTGACCTTCGACTTTTTGGATATAAAATGTCATCATTAGACATTTGTGTGAAATTTCATCATACTTAGCATATGAATTCTGGAGTTCTGGATAAAAGCATGTCACGTGAGATCACAGTGACCTTCCACTCTGACTTTTCACCACCAATTTCTCATCATATCATCCAAGTGGACGTTAGGGCCAAATTCGAAGACATTCCCTCCAGGTGATATACCACATTCGCAAGAATGGAAGAATTCTAGAATTATATGGCAAAGAAATGTCAATGGGAAGACGCAATAGTCTGTCTCGTATCATAACCCCCCCCCACAATTCTTAATTATAATCATGGGAGCAAACAATAAGTACACAACAGCCCCAACCCTTGGTCCTGTCATTCAGAGCTTCTTCCCTGTAAGATATCAGAAAGCAGGCAGCAGAATGGATTGTGAGAAACAGGGGCAACCCTTGAGCTCATGGATACATTTTACTTGCTCTTTCATTTTCTCTAAGTTAACTTCATTTGTTCATATCAAAGTGTTGTATTTTTTTAGATGCAAATATCAGCATTATTTATCTGCAATTAGCCACCGTGCTCTCTAAATACTGGCATCAGCCATTAAAAAAGGGAGAACACTGGAGACATGCGAGAAGTGGACCAAAAGAAAAAAAAAAGATCTGTGACTAATTTACTTGAACTGTGGATCTTTTTGCACATGTTGACACCTATTGTTATCAGTTCTCTGGACTGTTGTTCCTTACCAACGCCAGCAACATGGACAGGTGGCCCATCCTCAGCTCGCCCTCCCTCTGGGGCTCCACCACAGAGAAGGAGTACATGTCTCCTGATTTGTCGGCTACCAGCAGCTCATCCTCGGCTCGGCTGAACGCCAGGGACGTGCACCTCCTCACCACCCACCTGGGTGACAAACGCATCACCGTCTTTAACATGGCTGCCGACGCACAGCTTGCATCACGAGACTTTGAATTCACACCTGATGCTGATGCACTGCCACGAAGGCTTACAGCGAAACAGAACCAGCCTCTTGCTGTCGTCACTCAGGGCCACCAGCTTTCCAGAGCGAGACACGGCGAAGGCAAGGACTTTGTCACTTCCTGTTTCCTCTGAGGGGCCCCCATCGCTAATGAGAGAGAGAGGTGACAACTGTTATACATGTTCCTATATTTCCAGACCAGAAACCTATGCTTTTGTCTTTACCCGTTGTTGTCATCCTTTTCGTTCTTTGGCTTCTTTTCAGCAGCGCTGCAGTCAAACACGAACGCTTCTCTGGAATAAAATGCAGAAGAGCTGATGCATTAAGTGTGGATGTGTTCCTGCATTGTGCCAGATTCAAGTGCTTTTTACATTTTGCTCTAGTTGACTTGAAACAAACTCTTTTCTTGACTCACGAAACCAGCTGTGAATACTTGCTATTACTTTTACACAAGCAAATTCAATTTGAAATGCTGCTTCTGCTTCAAACAATTCAGGGACTAATGACCTTTTTCTAGAAGAAAAAGTAAAAAATTTGAGAGAAGCTTATAGTTCAGGTGTTATAGTCCAGTCATACAAATACTATAATTCATTGCAATGATTTTTTTTGTCCTCAGAGGTACAGCTGAAGCAATGAGTCAAATACATTGATTTGTCAATCAACTTAAAATTGCTCAGCAACAACTCTGATCTGTTTTATCCCTCTCAGGGTCCAGCTCTTTAACATCGCAATGAATTGAACATCTTTGTGTCACAATCTTGAGCATTTTTCAAAGTATTCATAGAATAAATGATAAACTATTGGACAAAAAATGACAGTTGTAGCCCTAGGAGAAGGGAACATTTTTGAATAGTACAGAATAGATATAGATGCTCTGCATTGAAACATTGTTTAGGTGGCAAGGCACATTCATATCAGAGTAGTTTTATTAAGGAGGTAACTAACGAGAGAGGGGGGCTGGGTATCGCATCTCAAAACTTTATTAACACTCACAGCCTGTAGCGCACAGGCTCTGAAAGCTGTCACGCTGAGTCAGATTGTAATCTTGATTATTTATCCTCTGATCAGACAGAACTGCAAATGACAATTTATTATATTTGTTGATTGATCTGAAGAATATTCCTTTTCAAATAATAAATTCTTTGAATGTGTACAGAATATCAAATATTATGTAAAAAGGCAAATCCTAATTTTCCAACGTCAAAAGTCATGTCTTCACATGTCTTGTTAAATCTGAGCAGTCATCTGAAAGTCAGACATATGTAATCTACATTGTCATGAATAGGAGACAGCAATAAAGCCTCAGGGGAGAAGCTGAAACCACATTGAGAGGGCTTCATGTTCTTGACTGAACAGTGACTGGCAGACCACAGTGCATGCGCCTGCAGCACTGTGAGTCAAACAGGGTGATCAGCAACACTGGAGCTCCACACGGGACCGTCCTCTCTCCCTTCCTCTTCACCCTGTACACCACAGACTCCAGCTACTGGACAGAGACCTGCCACCTACAGAAGTTTTCTGATGACTCTGCAGTAGTTGGATGTATCAGTAAGGATGAGGAGACTGAGTACAGGGCTGTGGTGGACCACTTTGTCACTTGGTGCGAAGAGAACCACCTACAGCTCATTCTAACAAACACTAAAGAACTTGTGGTGGACATAAGGAGGATCAGAACTTCTGTGACCCCTGTTTCCATCTGTGGGGTCAACGTGGGCATTGTGGATGAGTACAAGTACCTAGTGATGTACTTGGACAACAGGCTGGACTGGTCTAAGAACACTGCTGGACGATGCCTAGGATATTTTACGAGTCTGTGGTGGCCAGTGCCATTATCTATGCTGTTGTGCGCTAGGGCCTGGGGCAGCAGACTGAGGGTGAAGGACGCCAACAGACTGAACACGCTCATCCACAGAGCCGGCCACGTCGAGGGATGGGAGCTGGATACTCTCACTGTAGTGTCAGAAAGGAGGATGTTGTCCAAAATAAGGTCGATACTGGACGACACCTTTCACCCTCTCCATGATGTGCTTCACAGCCATAGAAGCACATTAAGTAACAGACTCATCCCACCATGCTGTAACACAGAGCACCTCAGGAAATCATTCCTACCTGTGTCCATAAACTTATATAATGCCTCTTTCTGAGAATTCTACTACATACTGTACATACTGTTTATTATGGAAGGGGTTATTTTTTATAATATCTATACTTTAGTATTGGGGTTTATTACTTTTCTCACTATTTGTATTACTTTTTTATTCTTATCTTATTCTTTTTTATATTTGTATATGGTTGGAGCACTGCAACCAAAGAACTTCCCGCGAGGGATAAATAAAGTATTTCTGATTCTGATTAATTTGCTGTTAGAGTTTGGATGACAAATCCATCATAAGCTCAACATTTGATTATTAATGGTTTAGATCTTCAATGTGACACTTTTTCACTTTATTAAGAGAAAGGTCCCGTGTAGCTTCTTGTCTTTAGGTAACTTTTAGGAAGGCCAAACACAAGCCACACCGTTTCCAGACTTTTTCCTGGCGTTATTACAAGTTACAACAACCTGCAGATCAACACAGACATTTCTCAGTTCCTTCCTCGGCTAGCTAGCACTGGTAACTGTAAAGCTAACACGACAACTCGCACACATATGGAGGAGACCGTTAAAACGAGTCAGACCTGCTCTGCTTGCTGTGAAGTGCCGTGAGCTTCTTGTCGCAGGTGAAAATGAACCACTCTCCACAGAAACCTACGGCAGCCATGACTGTTGTGAGTAACGTGCGACGGTAGCCCCCACGCGGAGCGAGGAGGCGTGTCATTGTCGCGCGTTAATGACGACACAGCCTCACGCCCCCTCGAGAAAGTACAGAATGTACACATGAGTTGTCGGTGTTTGGGGTTTTGTTTTTGGGCGTTTCCTGTATGAAATATAAAAGTAAAGCTTTTGAAACCATGATAGAAAAAGAAAGTATCTAAGCATGCAAAATACCCCCCCCCCCCCAGCTGCGATGCGTGACGTCCAAACCCTCCTTAAATCTGATCATATCCAGGAGGAAAAGTGAGCGTTCAGTCAACCTCAGTCACATATATCAACACACAAATACTACTTTCATCGCGGATTAAATGTCTGAGTATTCAACCAGAGATATAACAATCACGGAAACTCATAACGGACAAAACAAGCAGGGTTTTTGTCACGAAGGGGGCGTTCACTGTCTCTCACTCCTGTTACATAAAAGGTGAGCAGTTTGGACCGAGCCGTGGCCGCGCTGCTCTGAGCTGCACTGAACTGCTTCTGGACCACTGACCGTCGGAAAAGGTGCATACCACCGTCATTTATCAGAAGGTAACAGCCACCACATACTGTTGTTCTTCAGCTTGTTATTCTAAGGTTGCCTTTTATCCCGCTTAGACGCGGTCTGAGACTTAATCTCAGCTGTTTGTCAAAGAACTGTCGCGGCTCTGTTTTCGCGCACGATGCTTATACAGCAGCTCGCACGTCAAAAAGCGTTTCGAGTTGTTAATTCTGTGTTGATGATCTGTGTTTACTGAATTATCAGTAGACTGAGACGGACTGCGCGGAAAGATGGCGGCTTCCCTGCTGAGGATTGGACGGCTGGGCTGTATCAAGGTAATACCGGTTTAAACGTTAACAACGCAATGCAATGTTTTGTCTCGTCGTCAGGAATGCTCTGTAAGTTAATTAATTAATTAATTAATTCCGATGGTGTGGGCTGCGTGTGCCTGTGTGGTTTTCACTTTTATCTAACCTCGTGGCTGCACTGTTAACCAGACTGTTACCGTCGCCGGATCACTGTTTTTTTTTAAATGAAAATGTCAGTAATTATCGTTGTTGTTATTGTTTTTTGTTGAAGCCGTTGCTTTCTTTGAGCTATCTGGGTGCATACCTCAGTGGAACAGCTTTAGATCAGACTCCAGGCCTGCCAACTGAGGCCGTAACACTCAAATGCCAAGGACATTTGCATTGAGAGCATGGCGTGGTCTTAGCGCGTGTGTGAGCGTGCATGCATGCATGCATGCATGTGTGTGTCAGTGATTACATTTGAATCGGTCCAGGCAGAAAAATGGTACAATGCCTGACAATTGACTTGGAAGAGGATAACTTATGCTAACTTAATTATGACGACGTTTTAAACGTCTGCAGGTTCTGGGTCAGGAGAATAGTGTGTAAACCATTGCTTCCTCAGTGGTAATACTGGTGTAGAAAAAATTACATCAGAAAACCCAGAATTTGGCCCACTAATCACTGACTGGTGGATTGATCCATCCTGCAGGGGTTTTGACAGTGCTCAGTTACTGCTTCTTTAAAGTAAGAACATACTCCTGTAACTGTGCGCGTTTGGACAGTGTTTGCAGGCTGAGAGCTGGAGCACTTTGAGCAGAGCACCTGCAGCTGTTGCATTTAGCACAAAATCTGGGGGTTCTAAGAAGTCGTCAAAAAAGAACAGCTCAGGTAAGTTTCACACCTCCTACTCCCCTGTGGAATGACAAAGTGTCAGTATCTATGTATATTATTTTTATTCAGTAAGATGAGGCATAAACGTTAAGACAAGAAAGGCCTTCTTTGGGTGACGTAACAGGATTAACACGACAGATGAAAGGAAACAAAAAAAGGTAGTGAGTAATAGTCTCTAGGATATTGTATTGACTTTGTTGTACGTACACACATGTAGAGGGGCCAGGGGGGATTATAACAACAATGAATAAATGAAAATAATAGGCAGAGAGAATGAAGGATAAAAAAGCAAATAAAACAATGAAGCTGAGATTCCCTGGCACAGGTATCTTGTGATGTGTCGGGTTCAGTTCTGTTCTATTTACTTTCTGTTCATTAGTAGACTTGTGTATTCAGCTTTTGAGCACTGCTGGGGAGCGCCGCAAAGGTCAGGGGTGAGATGCCAACCCGTATGTTGAGCACATAACATGCAGCAGTTGTTCGGTCAAGGCTACAGGGTCACAGGGCAATTGTTTAAATAGAAAGCCCATTTAATCTGTTGCTGCTTTTGTCATCACTTGCAAAATGTGTGTGACGAATGTGGACGTTGTTTTGCTCGACCCATCAAAACATCAATATAAAACGTGTATGCTCAGGGTATGAGGTGGATGACGTGGGTATCAGATTTGATACCCAATGGTATGAAAAAGTAATTGAACCCCTTTTTTAAAAAAAATTGTTTTGAAATGTGGTCTGATCTACACTGAGATTACAATTTGATCAATTCAATGAAATGCACAAACCACAAATTACCGTATTATTCCTTTCCTATACTGAATATTATTCAAACATTCAGAGTGTAGGTTGCAAAAAGTGTGAACCCCTTGGCAACCTACCAACCAGAGTTGGCAGACCTGGGGTCTGTTCCAGAGAGTAGGCTTAACAAACTCTAAATTGATGAGGCCTGAGATGTGAAACATCAATACTGAAGATACTGGGATTCACCATGGCTATGGGTAAAGTATGGTAATCTAGTGGAGCTGGAGAGGTTAATGTGTTGCAATGCACATTTATTTTGAAAAAAGAATAGCAGTAGTGACACAGCCTGAGTTGAATGGATATAAAGTTTTGTTAAATTCAATCTTTAATCATACAGTTTCAGCTGTAATTTGATGGGGACCGAGTGATGCTCAGAGCAGAGGATGAAAATGTAGATCTGTAATTATAACCTTACAGTCTGACCCAGCAACAGCCTCATGATTTTGGTAATTTGCTGCTGAGGTTAAAACCGAGTGTAATTTTTTTTTTTTTTTTTTTTTCGATTTGACATTTAATGTCTGTATTTCAACATGTAGTAAAGTTAAATGTAGTAACTTAATGCTGTTAGACTATATGCAGCCTATACTTCAACACTCACTTGTAAACTTAATGTAGTTTAGCGGACTGATTCATAATCTGACAAACTGTCAGATTGTGAATCAGTTCGCTAATGTCTGCAGAGTCTCTGTGTTTAAAGAGAGAAACCCAGGGTTTATTGATTTAAAAAGTTGCCAGCGAGCAGGTTAGCTTCACAAGTTTCCCATCCTCTCAGAGAAACTCCAGAGTTTTTACTTTACCAGTCCAGGTGAGAAAAACACTGAGATGTCAGAAGACTTAAGATGAAGAATTGATTTGGATGAAACTGGACTGCTTTTTAATGGGTGTGTTCACTAAAGATACATATTATTTTTTTTGTGTGTGTGTTATCAGCTCAAGCACGTTGTGTTTCTTTGTACTTGTTACCTTGATGATCGGATCACATTTTATAAACCATTAACATAGGAAGCAAGGGAATTCAAAGGGATTTTGCGACTAACCCTAATTATTATTTTCTGACTTGAACCAGAGTTCATTATTTTGACTTCTTGCTTTTCTGCCACAGGTTTTGAAAATTACTTCACTGTCAAACTGCCCTTAGGTCTTTGATTATAATTATCTCAGTATAAAGCCGTCATGGTCAAAGTTACAATTGTTTGTTTTCTCAGATTTTCTATAATACATTTAACATATTCCTTTGGTAATATCGTAGGCCTTTAATGTTTTTCTTCTTTTAAATTTCTTTTTTTTATTTTCCTGTAAACCTGTATCAGATACCACCTTCCCATATCTTCTGTTTTGTAAATATGTGCATTTTTTTTCAAATGTGGGTTTGTAGTTGATGTTCTTCAACTATATACCTGCGTTTTTATATAAAAACAAAAAAAAAATAATGCATCTTGTCTGCTTGCCCTCCTCCTTCGTTCTAGACAAAAACCAGACTAAAACATACTTCGATTTAGAGAAACTTGTCCAGCACAAGACATATGAGTTACCCAAGAAAGAAGTTTGTCCAGCAACAGCAGCTGCAGTGGCAACAGCAGCTACAACTAAACCAGCTGCAGAGCCCATGTCCCCTGCTGCTGCTGCTGCACCTGAGGTGGTGGCAACCACCCCTGCGGCAGAGGCTGCCACCCCGGTCAATCAGGCCCCACCAGCAGCTGAAGCCCCCCCTGCTGTCGAAGCAGTCGTCAAATCTCCCCCAGCAGCAGAAGCTGCATCTGTTGCTGAAGCTGCACCAGTCACTGAAGCCTCTGCTGAAGCCATATCAGTGACTGAAGCTGTCGCTGAAGCCATTCCAGTGACTGAGGCTGTCGCTGAAGCCATTCCAGTGGTTGAGGCTGTCGCTGAAGCCATTCCAGTGGTTGAGGCTGTCGCTGAAGCTGTTATTGAAGCTGTACCAGTGGTTGCTGCATCTATACCCGAAGCTGCTGCTGCCCCTCCACCAGCTGAAACACTTGCTGAAGCAGCTGTTCTTGCCACTCCCGTTACCGAAGCTCCCACTGAAGCTGCAGCTGAAGCCCCAGCTACTGAAGCAGCGTCAGTGCTTGAAAATGCTCCAGCTGAACCTCCTATTGTAGTGGCCCCTGAAGCCACAGCTGCAGAGTCTGCACCTGCTGCTGAAGCTCATATTGAAGCTGCTCCTGAAGAACCTACTGAACCAGCCGTGGAAGCTGCCCCAGAATTTGTCACCTCTGAAGCGGCCCCAGAACCGTCGGCTGAAGCCTCTCCCGTCGAAGCGGCCCCAGAATTGGCGGCTGAAGCGGCCCCAGAACCTGTGGCTGAAGCCTCTCCCGTCGAAGCGGCCCCAGAACCGGCGGCTGAAGCGGCCCCAGAACCTGTGGCTGAAGCCTCTCCCGTCGAAGCGGCCCCAGAACCGGCGGCTGAAGCCTCTCCCGTCGAAGCGGCCCCAGAACCTGCGGCGGAAGCCTCTCCCGTCGAAGCGCCCCCAGAACCGGCGGCTGAAGCCTCTCCCGTCGAAGTGGCCCCAGAACCGGCGGCTGAAGCCTCTCCTGTCGAAGCGGCCCCAGAACCTGCTTCTGCTGAGACTGCAGCTGAAGTTTCTACCCCCGTGGAGAGTGCTGAGGAGCTGGTGGACCCCGCTCCAGTCGTAGCTGAAACTGCAGGAGAGGAAATGCAGATGGAGGCCCCAGCTGAACCAGTTGAACCATACGAGGGTACACAATACAACCTCCCCCTCCCCCACTCTTTCCTCTGTGGATCCTCCAGTCTACCAGCACTCATTTTCACCATTTTTGCAAATCTACAGTAGTTGTTTGTGATGAGTGTAAGGATAAATTGTAAAGATACCCAACATCACAAACACTTCTTTTGTTCTAGCCATGCACAGCTTGTTCCTAACACAAAGACCTCAAACTTCTCTCCTCCTCCTTCCTCCCTTCCAGTTCTTACACTTATTTGGGAGTCACAAGATAAAAAAAAATATGTAATGAATTCCTCCATGTTTTGATCCAATTTGGGGGGGAGGGGGTCTCTTTTGCTAACAGATAAAGTGTAAATGTAAACTTTCCTTCCCTTCTCTTTTCACATTGAGACTGCAGCCTGTTTGCTGTGTGGCGTCGACGGGGAAGATTTCAAAGTGCTAAGAGTGCAAAGTTCTTTGGACTTCACTGTTCAGTGATTTGAATAAGTACACTGTTGATAATTGTAAATGTGTAGCCTAGCATGACCTATCACAGCAACTTTTAAATCTTTCGACTGACCTGACCTTTCATAATTTTGGTTTTTCCTGTCTGACCCCTGTATCTGTCCACCACTCCCAGGTGCTGTTTTGTGCATGAGGGTTACAGTTGAAACTGGGTGTGCTCTAATGGAAAGATGATTCCAAGTGCATGAACCTGGTTTAAGAGTATTTTTGTGTAAAGAGAAATTAATCTTTTTTTTTTCCCCTCCTTGTGGCTCTCAGCTCAAATAGACCCAATTCAGAGGCTCTTCCTGGATGCCATACGCGACTACTCAACAAAAAGCAAGTGAGTCCCACTGCTTCCATCTGTATTTCAGCAGGGTATCTCACAGGGCCGCTGTTCTCTGGTTAGCTTTACTGGCATTTAGAAGTGCTTCAAGTTCAATATTTTGGATATTTGAGGAAAGGGTTTCACCTGTCAAAATTACAGCTCAGCTGACCATGTCACAATATATACAGTGTGTACGTGTGTTGATCTTGTAGTTGCTTTTGCTTGTATCACAAAACCAAATCTAAATTTCCTAGAAGTCTCTTCCTTTTATTACATTACATTATATCTTGTCTTAGACACATTCTTTGGCCTACTTTATTATTATTAATAATAATAATAATAATAATCTATAACTGACCTGCAGTTTATCGTGTAACACACAAAAAATAAAATAAACTAACTACACAATATTAGATTAATTTGGCCCTGAAAATAGTAGTAGATTTAATAGATTTTAACTTTTAGAAATCCCCTCATGTTGAACTGTCTGTCACTCACTGCTTCTTACACAGTATATATGACACTTCAGGTCAATCAGTTGAGATGATGTCCCCTTATCATAATTTTTGCACCATCAGTGGCCGAGGTTGTATGTGCTGTATTGCTCAGCCCCAGGCATATTGATTTGATAAAGATGTTTTAAATCTTTAAAAATGTCTCCCAAAGGTTGTTTCATTTTTTAAAGAATGTTGTAATTATCTACAGCAGTCTAGGTTTAAATCAAGCCTTACTCAAACATGCTGTGTAAAGCCCTACACCTCCCACACTTTCTATATTGACAGAAACCTATTTTAATATATTATACTGTATAGTCTCATTAATTGATTGCAAATTGATTTTACTAAAGAGCCAGATGTAGTGCAGTTGTCCAAATACTTTACTTATATTTAATTTCTGGACTGTCTATTTGGTGCTCCAGTGAGTATTTCTGGCAGGCAATGGAGGATAAAGTCAATACTTAACTTTTAATCTTGCGTTGTCTTATGTTTGTTCTATCAAAATAATTTTATGATCAGACATTGACCTGATTGAATTATTCAAACTGATAACTTTGATATTTGTGTTCCTCCTGCAGGACCACTGGGGGGCTAGTCGATACAGGGGCCGAGTACGAGAAGGCTTTGGCTGACGAGATCGCAAAGCTTCAGAGGCTTTATGGTGGTGGAGACCTTGAATCTTTCCCAGAGTTTAAATTCACAGGTGTGTTAAGTTCATCAGGTATCAGTCAACGAGTAAAACGTGTGTTTCTCTGTGAACAGCGCTGCTTTGTTGTGTGCTGTATATTTACCAGCCAACAATACTGTTTTTGTGTGTCTGTGTGATACACATCAGTCATATTGAATAAGCAGCTAAAGGTGACACATTCTAATTCCACTATTCCATCACATACATGGATCTTAATTGTTACATATTTTAATGACTACGGGGTCGTAAAGGAGGATTAGGCTTCTTGTGTGTTTTAGTCCATACAGTCAATAGCTATTATTTTTCAAAACCATGCCTGTTCCTGACTATCACTGCTCAAAAATGCTTCCACTAGTGTCTTCTGAAGGAGCCTTTCAAACAATTGCTAATATTTGTTGAATACTGAAGCTGTTTCTGAGCTCACACACACACACATGCATTCATAAAGAGCATATTGGGGGCGGGACTGAGGAAGACAGACATGACATTAGGTAGAAGTACAGACTAGCTTGTGATGGGGTCACACCACTTGTGCTGCCTCTCAGCAATATGGTAATGACTACTAAGTAGTCATTGGTTGGAATGTCAACATGTTGACAGCCATTTCGGCTGCTGTGATCCAATCACAAGATTGCTTCTCGTTCCTGCTGTGAACATCCCCTGAAGTTGTTTGTTTTTTGGTACATTTCATACTGATAAATTTAAAGATGCAATTCATATTATGGCAAACTGCCAGAAAAGGGTGGATTGAACCCTTTAGGTTGGTAGTGTTGTCATGTCCGAGGCCTGTTAATGAGTGAGGATTAAGTGGAGCATGAGATTTACAGAAACTGAGGCAGTACAGGATACATTGTACTGGAATACGTACGACGTGGTGAACAGGGAGCTGAGCTGGGAGGCAAAGCTTCCCATTTACCTGTCAGTCTACGTTCCAGTCCTCACCTGTGAACCAACTGTCCTGACTCACAGTGGAGGTGCTGCTCCTTCGTGTCACAAGCAGCCACTTCAGGTGGTTCAGGTATCTGATCAGGATGCTCCTCTGGGAGACTTTCTGGCAAGATATAACTGAGAGGAGGCCAGGAGTCACTCGGGTCCTCCAGGAGGAGCTGGACAGTGTTGCTGGAGAGAAGGCCATCTGGACTTTGTTAACCTGCTCTTACAATGATCCAGCAGTGGTTGAAAATGGATGGACGAATGAATGAACTAAATGGCAACAACAAAATATATATTTAAATTAACCTACAGTAATCTGCAAGATCCTTATTTTTTAAGTTACACTTTCCAAGCAACATGAACTCTACACTGTGAGATTCAGCTCGCTGGCGAAAGTGTGGTCGGAACGGTGGTCACACTTTGTCCGCACCGAAACATGACAAAAGCTAAAAAGGTGACAAATTAAGAAAAGGTGTCAGAGCAACAGCAGCAGGTCACATATACATTGCCACGGGAGCTCAAAAAAAACAGAAAATTCCTTTGGATACACATGGAATGAATTAAATCAATTTATATAAATTAAAATGTAAAAAGCACAATGTTGATTTCATGTTTTCAGCAGAAGAACCTTTTTGATGATATTTTACTGATCTGTAACCTATGACACTGATTGATGAGGGTTACTAATCAGAGATGCACTAAGTTAACAGCTGTGATTTATGTTTTTGTTTTTTAGAGCCCAAGTTGGATGAAGTTTCCCAGAAGTGAGCACCAGCAGTTTGCAATGAACCTTTTTTACTGATGCCTTTTTCCTGTACATCTTTACTCCATAGTGGAATGTTAGGTCTTCTTACTGTCAGTTACAAAAACCCCTTGCACCTCATTTTGTAAGTGAGGATAAAGCTGTTTCAGTAGTTAGATCTTAAGCATCATGCACTGTGTTCATAGTGAACTTAGAGCTGTGACACAATCTTTGTGCAGATCCACTGATGAGCTGTGTGTGAAGAGAGCCAATAAATTCCAGTTCATATTTATTGTATTCCTCTTTCTTTTGCTGCCAGTTAAAAATAAGATGTTTTATTTTGAATATCACTTTGCAGGTAGCATCTTACTGTTACAATGAGCCGACGTTGCACCTAAAATGTTTAATATACATCCACAGTAAGACACATGTGCATTGAATATATTTAACCTCCTGAGTTTGCAAGAATAGAAAATGAAACTGTGTATTTTTGTTGAGTCAAGTAAGACACTGTTTTCAGGTCTGAGCTTATAGTGAAATGGATGGGTGGTGTACACTGCTCCAACTTCTCTCTGTTGTGCTATGTTTATCCACATACTCACTGCGTAACTCCTTGTAAAGGAAGTTGAAACACTGTATGAGCAAACGTGTTCGACATTTATGTTTGACAGAGCATCACATCTCTCTCCTGTGCAGGATAATAAACCAACATTTGCAGTTGCTCAGGCAAAGACAAAACACTTCCAGAAAACAAAAGGGAACGGGAGCACACTCCACGTAACAGCAGAAATTCAATCAGCAGAATTGTTTTCACGATAAATGGTACTATGCCCGAGTAGCCCTGTGTTTATAACGCTGAACTTTGACTTGATGTAAAACACAAAGTCTTGTCAATATTGTGTGAGAAACTTGCATTATACTCATGGTCTGCTTCACAGCAGGTTATGTGTTCAGCATGAGTTACGGTGGTGATTTACACTGGTAAGAAGTGATCCACTGTCATGACCCTGATGACCCTAAGTTAAACATGAAGTTACCTCGCTTACCACAAACCCTGCTTCATACTACTGGCCTCGTGTACAACAGTCCTCACCAATTTCTGTTTACCGGCGTTAATAAGTTCTACAGTGTTACTTGGTTATTTGTTAGCATTGGAATTCATTATGTGACAAATGTCAGTATAACATCATTTCAAACAGGAGGCAAATACATGATTTGAGAGGTTTTTAAGTTCATTGTATCCAGTTAGACAGTGAACAATGGAGAATGTCTTTAAACTCATTGTTCTTTACTTTGCCTCTTCAGTTTACAGTTCTACATTGTTTTGAATTTGAACATCTAGTTTCAATATGTAAGACTGAAATAACTATTTAACTAAATAACTTAGTTAACAAAACTTTAATGACGTAAACAGCAACAACACAAATTCCTCAGTATGTCGAAGGTGGCATATCCATGAACTTGCTATTTACTATTTACCATAACACATCACAGTAAATTACTTTTTTCAAACACACTCGTCACTTGGTGTAAAAAATAAACAAAATCATAACTGTATTAAAACATAAAATGTCAGGGTTACAACAAAGGATGGCAACTTTGAGGCATATTTGGGCCAAGAGTTTACCGAGGGAAATAACCTTTCCTGTGCTTCTGACTGAGCATCTTCTGAACTCAAAGGACCGCGAGAGGGCGCCAAACCATAGGAAACATTTAAACACCAAACATGTTCAAAGCTGTACGTATGTGTATGTATGTATTTTTATATTGGGACTACGGAAGTAAATAAGCATTCTTGCAGGTTTAAATCAATTGCATACTGATGTTCATTAACGTGCATTGTCGCGGATGAAAAAGTAAAACAAAGTAATGATGAAATTTTGTATAGAAGATTTTTTAGGCGCAATATAACCTCCATCTTAGCTTTATTTGGAGTTTGAAGTGACACCTGAACGACATTGTACATTGAAAGCCAAGAAAAACCCTGAACTACTATACAGTAGTTACAGGTACGAGTAGTACGGGTCTACAGTACATATACACAGTGATTATGTATCTAAGCGGAAGCCCTCAAAATAACTTAAGTGGTATAACACATGTTTGTATAGTAAAATAAAATGGAGGAATTAAGGAGTTAAATCTTTTCCTTTCTTGCAAGTAACCTTGGAGCTGCCGTTGTCGTCATTGTGGAACCGTTGTATTTCCCTCTCAGTTTCCGGTCGGAGCATTACTTCGGGGACACGAAATGGCGACCTCCTTGCTGCGCATAGGGCGACTGGGTTCTCTCAAGGTAATACGAGTTGAATTGTATCCCAGACGTTTTACAGCACCGTAACTGGACTCGGCGTAGCGTTTCTTCGGATATCTGGCGGGGTCTCTTCTTCCGGAGAGACCTTCACCGAAACAAAGTGGAGACGGCAGGTCCCTGAACGTAACAACACCTGACGCACCTCCGAGCTACTACGTCCAAACACAAACAGAACTACATTGTAACACATTTAATGCGCAAACTCAAACCTGGACTAGGCCACTAACATTTAATTAGCTGTTTGTTTTCATTGGATTTGTACCCTTGAGTTTGTTTGAACTCATTAGCAGTGCGCGATATGGTGTTGTATATATAAAGTATATGTTTAAGTTGATTTTTTAAATTAGCCTTTTCTAGTTAGAACAATGTATTTGTAAATGAAATAACCAACAAATCAATTAAAGCCTTAGTTTTGCTACATGCCATTGCTGTTGATTGATTACAAGGTCCAAAATGGGGGGTACACCAAAGCCATATGACATCCGTAGCACCCACCACAATAAAAGACCGCTGAGAGCATACCAAGCTGATGCAGCTGTGTACAGCTGTGTGTGTGGCATTTCACTTCTCCCACGTCTCCGGGTATAATATTTGACTGATATTACACTGTTGTTCTCTCAGTGCTGTGACAGTCATTTGAATCAGAGGTGTTGTTGAGGTTGACTGAAGCTCAAACAGTGAAACAGTGAGTCAGTCGAAAGGCGAGGTAAAAATACTCTCACTTTAAGGACAGTGAGATGTGCATGGCTGCTTTCGAGCAGAAACAGTGCAAGTTTTGTTACTTTGCTCACTACAAACATATCTTATGTCATGTTACCATCCAATCAGGAGTCAGTATCACTGTGAACACATTACGGTGTGGATGAGGAAAAAAAGCACTTGAGTATTTTGTTGGGTAATAATACTTATTATGAAATAATTATTGGAAATGTTCATTTTGTATGAAATAATGTCAAAAGATGGTATTTTATTCAATATGTTTGACAATGACTACGCTTGAATGACTCATTAGTTGCTGCTCATAGTCAATCACTTAAAGGTATAAATATGATATTTGGTTGTGGCTGTTGTTATCACAGGACTGTAGAAAAACGGGAGGGGTTACAAACTACAGATTACAGTACACCTAGCAGTAAAACATGGCTCAGGATTCAAGGAAGGAAGCTTGTGATTCCAAGTGAGCTGGTTCCCAGTGAGTCACTGCCCACATCTCAATCAGTGGTTGTGGCAGTTCAGGTAGGTCTGGTGGTGGTGTGTTCAAGGACTGGCTGTTTTCATGGCTGGGAAAACAACCATGCCAGTCTGAGCTTTATAGACAGTGACATTGTCTTCCTGAGCGAGAGGCCCATAAATGGGCAGGCAGTGGTGAAGAGCGTCCGCAGAGACACATTGACAGCCACAGTTACTCTTAAACACCCATCCACCCACAGAGACTGTGTCGACAGAGGGTTATCACGTCAGTCACTGCTGATTGAGTAGAGCTGAACTCTCAGCTCTTCCCAAACAGAAAACACATGACGCAAACCTGATGGCAGGTCAACAAAAGAGCGTGTCACTCTGACTACCAGGCCACTTCCTGTGACATAACATGAGTGCATCCGATAAGAGGGTTGCACAGGGATAACAGGGTTCTGGTCATACTGTAGCGTCCTACTCTTTTTGAACAAACCATTCCATTTTTTCTTTTTTCTTTTGTATTCTACCCTTTGTGTGTTTTCTGCTGCATTTTTCTGTTGAGTGCTGAGGTTCCTTTGCTTTTCCACAGTGCCTCCAGTTTGAGAGTGGGAGCATCCTGTGGAGATGCTCGCCTGCTTCGTTCTGCACTCGCACTGAAGAACCCCCGAGTCCCACGAAGGCAAAGGCAACGCGCAAGAGTAAGACTGCCTGTAAAGTTTGAAATGTCGGTGGTTGATATTGTGTATTCATTTTTTATTCATAATTTCCCATGCTATATGCATATACGAGCTCTAAGATTTAAAGCTGTGTTGATTTTAAAGCTTAACAACATTTCTTTTTACAGTACAAAACCTGTGCCATAAGGACTAAAGGGTTTCTCTCTTCCAGTCTTCCATTCTCCCCAGAAAAATTCAATGATAACATTACGTGCTTGTGACTGTAAATACTGTTTGTATGTTTGATGAATGAATGTCATGTTGCAGTAATTACATTCTCATTTTGAGCTGCGGAAGATGAGATTCCAGGAAAGCCGATTTGGGTGCACGATGAAGTGTTAGCCACTGTAAATGTGTCTCATTATTAACTGCACTTGTCCCATTTACCGTTTTCCTCAGCAGCAGAGGCTCCGGAGGAGAGAGCAGCCCTGCTAGCCTACAAGACTGCGGTTGCCTTCCCACATAGAATTTCACAGCCTGTGGTTTCCCCAACACAGTCTCTAGGTTTAGCTGAAGCAGCAGCTGCAGTGCCTGCCGCTGTCATCAGTGAACCGGAGGCTGCAGCTGCCTCCTCACATCCAGCTCCCGACCCAGATGTAGCTCAGGTTATTGCTGACACGCCTCCACCTGCTGTTGATGCAACAGCTGCTAATGCAGGCGATGAAACAACAGCACTGGCTGAAACTCCAGCTGTAGCCTCAGATGGTGCTGCCCCACCTGCGGCGCTCTCATCTGAGCCTGGTG
Organism: Psettodes erumei; assembly: GCA_016785225.1. Classification (NCBI taxonomy): domain Eukaryota; kingdom Metazoa; phylum Chordata; class Actinopteri; order Pleuronectiformes; family Psettodidae; genus Psettodes; species Psettodes erumei. The sequence continues at coordinate 798,030 of JAFBJZ010000939.1, forward strand.
ACCCAGCAGCTGATGGATCATCCTCCTCATCATCCAGTGACTCGGATTCTGACTCTGACTCTGACTCTGAGGACGAGAAGTCTGAGGTGAAGCCTAAAACCAAGACATCCCCACCAGAGATGGCAGAACCTGCTATGAAAGAACAAGCAGAAGTCCGTGAGGTAACATCAGAGGTGAAGGAAGAAGTTCATGAAAATAAGAAAGACGTTCCACCAAAACTTTCCTCTGCTGCTGGGATGGTACAGGAGCAGGCTCCAGCAGCAGCAGTGGCAACCACAGAGGCAGCTCAAGCTATCACAGAGAAAGCCAGTGTCAGCTCTGAGGAACTAGTGGATTCTGCCCCTGAGATGCATACTAACACAGAAGACACTCCAGAGGTCACTGTCTCCAGCCCTCAAGTTTCAGCTGAAGCTGTAGAGAAACCTGCTCCACAACTGACTGAAGACATTGCATCTCCCGCTGCCCCTGATATCCAAGTAGAAACCTCAGCTGAAGATGTGAGTCCCGAAAATATCTCAGTCGATGCTCCTGCTGAAACCATGGAAGCCACCCCAGCAGAATGTGCCCCTGCTGAAGCTGCACCTGCCGAAGCTGCCCCAGAGCCTTTAGATGCTGAAGCAGTTTGTGAGACTGCAGATGATGATGTTTCTATCCCTGTGAAAAGTGCCGAAGAGCTGAGGGACCCTGCTGCAGTGGAAGCTGAAGCTGCAGAAGTGGAGCTGCAGGTGGAGGCCCCAGTTGAACCATCTGAGGGTACACACTACACCACCCTTCCCCCCAAATCTCTGTTTCTGTCTTCCCTCTTTGTGGATCTTAAAGTCCTCATATATAAGCATCCTTTTCTCTGTCCTGCATACCACACTGTGTACTTTTAAGGTTAACCACACATCAACTCCCTCACATACAGTAGTTGCTGTTGCTTTCACAGATTTCTATATATCATCCCTGGATTTTTTTCAATTTTGTTCCACCACTGTAACATCTAACCTCCCATTGCATTGGTTTTCAGTGTGCTTGTTTTGCATGAGGTGGCTGTATGTGCTTGCGGGGAGTTTTGGTGCATTCCTTTACCCTCTGCATTTTCAGTGTGATCAGGGTGATGTTGGGCCTTGCATACTGTGACACTAATCCTGCTCACGTTTCTGCTTTCTCACCCGTCCTCTTTTTTTTAAAAAATCCCACTCGCCCAGCCACTCCTCGCACTTTCCAAATCCATTGTCATTCAGAGTAGCTCACTCATATTTTTTGCATTATGATCATTTTATTTTTTTCAGTACTTTTCTCACTTTGACTCATCGTTGTTGCGTATAGTGCTGCTGTTTGTATGGCATATAGGTTTCAAGATTTATGAGTTAATGTTGCAGGTAGTAATGACACTGTGCCGGGTAATACTAATGCTAACAGTAATGTTAGAATGCACATGGTTATACCGTGGTTATAGGGAATACTTATTAAAAGCCCCCCTGTCCCTGACAACAGCTGGACGAGCACATCTGGGAATGCCTGGAGTCATTGGAAGCATTTCAGGAAACAGGATCACAAATGACCTTGTTGGATTAAAAGTTCATATCTCATATTATGAGCACTGCACACCAAACTGATTAGCAGCTACCAGCCAATGTTAAGCAATGGCTCTCACAGCATCAAATCCTAATGATTTCTATAACTATAGCTATGTATGTTTTTGTTGTTGTTGTTGTTAAATCAATGCTTTTCTGACCTGTTGGGTCATCCTGCTTCCTGAAACAACTTCCTTCTCACTTTGGTCAGTTGTCTAACCACTGGTTCACTACTCTTTTTTTAACTTCACAAATCTGTTGCTCACCCAAAATTCTTTGAAATAAGCACTGCATCAATTTCTGAAGAAATGTAAATTTGTTTTAAATGTATTTCTCTCTGATTGTGGAATTGTTTGTTTTCTCTGTTTGATAAATTTATAACCTTACTCTTAAAATGTTGGAATACAGCTACAGTGCTGTTGCTTGTTGAGGAGTTTTCAAGACAGGTTTAAATGTAGCGGTACATTGGTATTGATATTGGTAAAAGAACATTAAGCATCTGTGTCTAATCAAAAGTATCAAAGTCTTGTTTCAGAAACACTATGATTTTTGACTTGTTTCCCTTTTGGAAAATCAATTTCATGCGTGTTTCTGGCAGTGTTATTATTGTGTTAGTATGGGCTGTCTTTACTGCCTGCAAGCGCGTTTACTTTCACACGCTTTCCTCTCACAAACATGTTCCTTGAGACTTTTCACACCAATGTGTCTCCACACACTGTTGGAGGTAATGCAGCCTGCCGCCATAGGAAATGCTCCACTATAAACCACCTTTGTCAACATGCGTGAATACGTAAATTTGTGGTCTCCTCAAAAACCTTTAGAAATATTTTCAGAGTAGGTCAGTTTCATTCTCGTCCTATAGGTTAACAGAAATACATACTGTAGATCAAGTATTAAATACAGCCTTGTCACCTGGAAAATGATTAACCGTAACAAAGACATAATAAAGACAGAGCTGTTTTTGTATGTTTTACCACATGACCAGCAGGAAGATCTGAGATACTAATCCTTATACCTGACTCAACTTTCTGACATGCCTTTGTTTTTTCCCTCCTTTTGCAGAGGCTGCAGTGGTGGCACCTCCAGAGCCCGAGGAGCCGTTTGACAACAGCACTTATAAAAACTACCAGCACCACAGCTACAACCCCTTCACATTCGCTGACCTGGATGTAGAGATGGCCAAGTTTCGTCTTCCCCAGCCCTCCTCTGGCAGACGCTAGAGGAGCTGGCCCTGGCTGCAAAGCTTTATATCAGCTCAGAGACAGGTTAGGGTTAGGGGATGGTGCTTTGCCCCCCCCCCCAATCCACCCTCACCCACCCACCTGTCACAGCATGCATTCAGCTGTTAAAATGTCATATTATTAAAGTTCAACCAATAGGAAATGAAGTCTGAATTTGCCTGGTGTGACTGTTTTGTCTTACATAAAGGATTAAGTGTATAAAGCGAGAGGCAAAGATCAAACGGTTCTTTTTTGCTGCTTTTCTTCCTTGGGGGCATCATTTGAATAGAGCTGAATGTGCAAGTGCTTTATCTGTATTCTATTTTAATAATTACAATTTTGACTTTCTAGCCTGCCTCTTTGCACACAATGTCCTAATTATCCTAGCTATATGCGTTTTGTAAAGGAAAAATCAGCATCTGTTGTTGTCTTTGTGTGTTAGCGTGTGGATGATGAGAATATATGCATAAAGGCGTGTAAGACTGGAGCTATACATAGAAAATGTGTTGTGTATTGAGGGCAGTGAATAGCGTTTGCGAGCGAAAACCCCAGCAGGGTGCAGAGGGACTGGCAGACAGCAGGACGTCATGTCTCCGCCTACCTCATAAATATTCATTAGCCGAGCGCCCCTGCGTGCCCTTACGCGATGACGCAACGCGACAACTGCGGGTCCCGATTGCTGCAGCCGCTTGTCAGTGTGACGAAGATTGGCACTCAGGTAAGCTGTCACTCAAAATCCCTCTTTTTCCGTTCCCTATCAATCAAACAATCTGGGCCGCACGCAAAAATGCCCCGGGGCGAGGAGTGCGGACGTAGTCAGGGCAGCGGAGTGTATCTTTGGAAGGGAAACAGAAACGGCAGAGCTCCGGGAAGAATAAAAACTGTATACAAGAGGGGGGTGGGGGGTAAAAAAAAATATGTCGGCGTTTTGGGGGCAGAGGAGGATTGTGGAGAAGCAAAGGGCGAGAGAGCTAGAAACGAGGCCCGACAGTTGTATGTTGCCGCGGAGGGGAGGGGAAGGATAGGGCGGCTGTCCCCGCTTGATTGATTGACTGATGAGGGAAGGATTTGAGGATCAACCGGGCTAGCCTGGTGCGCACAGTGCCTCTTAATATCACTGCATTACAGTACACAACCGACATTATTCATTTATAATATTATTCATATAAATAACAATTTCAGAAACAGTGAAGCGACCGATGCTGTGTTGTTATTTGGACAAGCGGCTTGTATCGTATCAATCCGCAGCGGGGTCTTTTTTTGTACCTGGCTAGCTAGTTTAGCTTGTTTTTTGGCAATGATTCCCGTCGCTACATATAGCGCTTTGCATTTTGGGTGCACCGTGCCACCACGAGAAACACCTTAAAGTTATCATATAGCTATAATGCTAACGTTAGCTGCACCTCGGCCAAACAGTTGTTTTTTCGATTTATCCTCAGATTGAGCTCGCGAGCTAACGCGAATGTGGGGTTAGCGTAACACACTAGCTCGCTGAAGATAGTGGAAAAACAAAGCATACTCCAACCGAGCTGCTTTTTCTGCGGATAATACTAATGTTATACTAAATGATAGCTGGCTAACCATAGTCAAGAGCTGTTCTTAAATTTTAATTTCCTCCTTGCCGCCACAAATGGTGACTGCGTAGCTAACACTAGGCTAAAAGCTAAGTTCATCATGGTGGGTGTGTTAATATCAGTTACGGGATATCTTTAACATATGTTCCTTACTGTTGGAACAGCGCTCCTCTGGACCTCTGTCAGCCTCCGCTTGTATTAAATATGTAGTGCGGACACATTTTGCACATTATTATCAATAAATATCATAATCGTTTTGTAAACGCAGTCCCTTTTATAAACGTGACTCTCCTTTTCTCAGTATCTTTACATGCAGTTGATTTGCCCAGATGTGTTAACTACATTAGGACAGAACATGTTTTATTACTTGTGCTGTTGTCCTGCAATTCCTTCAAACCATACACATTCTTGTCTTATTTACGTAGTAAATATTTGAGCATAAGTTAGTAGGTTTTTAATATTTACCCATAGTAATTTCACATTAAAGTGTATTAATGTTCAACGTCAGTTATTTGTAGTAATAAATGAAGCTTGCTTCATCTCCATCACAAAGCCCAGTTTACCAAGCGAACAATAATTACATTTTGACAGCATGATAGTTACAATATCTAAGCGTGAGCATGCCTACAGTACAGGCTTGTGTTACCGGTAGTCTAACTGAAACTATATGCATTGTGCAGGTTGGCCACCTGTCCCCGCTCCCTATAATGCCCCAGTGTTTGCAGCGTCTGCAGTGAACGTGATGGCAGCCCAGTCGGTGTCCATAGACAAGTATCCAAAGGGAGAGCAGCAGGTGGGTGAGACCCAACCTTCTCTACCTGGCCACGCTGCACCTTCAACCACAACACTGAAAAAGAACGACACCTAAATGGTTCAGGCTACACCTCTGTTCTGCACTCTTTGGCCCTGGATCATCCAGTTATTTTTAGTGCAGATGAGTCAGCCTGGATAGCCTAACAAAGGGAAACTCTTTGTGCACTTAACACACAAGCAATGTTCATTTCATCACATCAGTTTCAGTTATCTGTTAGCTGTGAGCTTGTCTGTCTGTGACAGGCCACCATAAGTAAATCACTGTATGAGAGGCACTGATGCAATATAAAGCCATTTTTATACCTAGTATTTTTGTATCTGTGCTTGGTTAAATTCCTAATAAAACCTATTTATTCTAGTGCCAAATTTGGGGGTGTCAAGAGCTGAGAATAATCTATGACTAATGAGAATTTTTACACCCCTCGCAAGTGATTATTTTTAGCCTGTTTGTGCTCAATCTAAGTCATTGTCGGTTTCAGTCACATGGATCGGAGAGCCTGGAAGGGATCTGGGGTTGCTGGTAGACAGGCACGGTGTGAAAAAGTGTGAAAGAAATAGAGGACAATGTCCTTTGAGTGGACCTTTGCAGAGGCTCTAGTTATATTTTCATGTGTTCCTCATTAATGCACATTAGGTGAATAACGTGTACACACAACTTCTGGGCTAAATGAGAACACCTGACACGGTGGTCACCACTGTCTGGTTGTAGTTGAGCCATAGTCTGCTCACAAAGAAATGCCAGGAAATCGGAAGGTATGACAACGCAGAATGCAGAATTTGAGTGCGTCTCTCCATCAGACATGCAAAAGAGTTCTTTTCAGGTCAGAAGTACTCTGATGTCTTTCTGAAGTGCCGCCGCAAGAACATTGTCTCTCAAAAATCACAACATCTTTATGATTAGATGAAGTCCTCATACTCTTATTTGAAAATAATTCAGTTTCAGTTGGTATGAACACTGTGGGGTTTTCAGGCCATGTCCCGATGACTCTCCAAAGGGTTATACTGAAGTAAGGCTCTGTTAAGCTTTGCCCTCCAGCCACTCTTGCTTTTCACATGATGTTTTTATGTCTTTCTTTCTCTGCCTTTCTCTTCACCTCCTCCATCCGCTTCTCTCTCTCTCCATTCCTCACTTCTTGGTTTTGTCTCTCTCTGCAGATGCAAGGTGTGGTAAAGGTAAACAGTGACTCGGAGCAGAAGTTCATAGAGGGGACATTGGCAGAGGCGACCAGCCCGGCACCAACAGAGCCGCAGACACCAATGGACGCGGACAAAGCCTCCATATATCGGTAGAGCAGATTCTGCGTATATGTGTGTTTGTTTAGCGAGAGAGAATCAGATCAACCTTCCTCTCTTTCCCCGTTTGAACGTCATTACTTTCAGACTGGCCAGACACTAAATGCTCCTGAGGAAACCTCACATGATGTCTGTGAAGTCCTCCCCTTTGTTCATGTGACTTTTATATTCTCTGTGGCGTTTGAAATTCAAGAGGGTGTGTTACCTCCTGCTGTTTTTTCTTGTCTACATTAATGGGGCTGTGCTGCCTTTTTATTATGTTCACATTGCTCATTTAAAGGCTAAGCAGGGCCTGCAAACAAGTCCCAGTGTCATGACAAGCTAATCTATGGTACAGTAACTGTAAGAAGAATACTGCAGAGGCATGTTGCTGTAGTCTTGTGTTCGCAGTAGATTAAAGACAGAGTGGATGAGGATGTCTTCACTTCATTTTGACGTGCTCGGGTATCTATGTCATCATTTGTTTTCATGTACCATTTAATACCTTTTTTGTTAAGTGGTGCATCTTGGAAGCCTGGGGCGAAAGAATAATATGTCCTGAGTGAGCCGTTCCCTTACTTGTCCCATTTTTTGTGTGTTTGTGTGTTTGTGTGTGGTGGGGGTGGGGGTGGGGGTGGGGGCACACCTTTCACAGGCACCCCCTGTTTCCTCTGTTGGCCCTGCTGTTTGAGAAGTGTGAACAGTCCACGCTGAGCTCTGAATGCATCACCTCGGCCAGCTTTGACGTGGATATCGAGAACTTCGTCCGCAGCCAGGAGAAAGAGGGCAAACCCTTCTTCAGCGAGGACCCCGAACTCGACAATTTGGTGAGACACCTCTGCATGTGAGGCGTAGAGATGGTCAGATATCTGCTCTTGTGTGTGATTTTTTTTTTTTTTTTTTCGGTTGCCCATTTCCCCTCCAAAAATTTGGTGGAGGATTTTATTCAAACACTGAAGTACATATTGAAGTTACATTTGACTGGTTCAAAATGAGCAGGATAGAGTAGAATGTTTTTGTGTTTACTGCAAGAGAAGTCGCTAAAAAATGACCAGAGAGAGAAAGACATGTTTTGGCTCAGGCACTTTGTCTGAAATACAACACGTGCTGCAGATGAACCTGTTCCCTGACCTCTCACTGGCAGTCATTAGAATAATCCATAAGAAACACCACTTTGTAGTTTACAGGGTGCTATAAAAACAAGGTAAGGGATAAAATCACAGCCATATGCAAGCAACACAATATAAAATGGTATGGACATGAAGAAATGAAGTAGGACACAAGTGAGCAAGAAAAAAAACAGACTTTGTGAGCCAAGTGTCTGAATCCTCAACATCTTGCACTAAACAGGACACAGGAATGGACGAACATTTAGCGACTGCCATGAACCTCTTTGTGTGTTCCCCCACCTCTGATCTCCAGATGGTGAAGGCCATCCAGGTGCTGCGGATCCACCTGCTGGAGCTGGAGAAGGTGAGCGACCTGTGCAAGGACTTCTGCAGCCGCTACATCGCCTGCCTCAAGACGAAGATGAACAGCGAGACCCTGCTGAGTGGGGAGCCGGGCAGCCCGTATTCCCCTGTCCAAGGCCAGGCCCAGAGCTTTTCACCCACCAAGACTCAGGTACGCACCGTCGACTAATCAAACAGGGCTCCCTCCTGGAGAGAATTCAGATGAACAAATGTCATTTGAGTCTTCTGAATTCCAGTGCAAAACACAAACTACACCTGTACCTCAGACTGCTAGCTGGAGTGTCAAACCACTCTGGCACTTTGGAGCATGAATATCTATTTGACTTTCCGGTACCTTGGTGATGTAGAAGGTGACGTGTCAGAGCTTTTCATTTTCATTGTTGTAGTTTGCAGTGGCATGGTGCTGTGCTGCATTATATTGAGAGAAGCTTTTCCAATATTTGGTCAGAATTTTAGGAACACCTGTCACTACGAGCTCAATAATAAACATCGTGTAGGATGATGAGCTCTCAAACTGCAGCATAATGAACAAAGTCGTGGCAGAGATGCTGTGTTGGATTGTATAGTTACCCTGTAAAGTGGACCACTCTGGACCATATGTGCTCTTATGTTAACCGCACATCTTCCAATTAAAAAAGGTATGTGAACCCTTTGGGATGATCTGGTTTTCTGAATTAAATGCGATCTGACCTTTATCTAATTCGTAAGTATAGTGCTGAAGCTAATAACATAAAAAGTGAACCTCTAGAAGACTGACTTGGAGTCAGTAGTTAGCAAACCTGGAGTCCATCCAGTGAAACTAATCTGGAGGTTTGGGTTGGAGTTACTTTGACTTCTAAAAACCACTCAAACATTTTGAGCTTGTCGTTCACAAGAAGCATCTGCTGTTGTGAACCATCCCTCGAAAAGGGGAGTTGATTTGCATTCAGCTGTAAAAAGTTAAAAAGTCATCCCAAAGATTTGAAGTGTCCATCAGTCCGCAGTAATGACACATGACACATGAGCTGTAGATGGGGAGGATTTGGTACTGTGGCTCCTCTCCCGAGAAGTGGGCACCCAGCCAACACAGAATCCACAGTGAGGTGAAGAAGAACCTGAGAGTAACAGCTGAGGGCCTGGAGCATGGAGGTGAACATCTCTGCTCGTTAGTCAGCCACATGCAGAGCGTCCCTCCACAATGCTGAACAGAAGAACACACAGCGAGGTGTGTGGTGTAGAAAGGACACTGCTAACAGCAGATTTGGGGCTTTGCTACCTCGGGGCCTGGACAGCTCGCCATCATGGAGGGGAAATGAGTTCCCACAGGAAAGATGTCAGGGACGGTCACCCTCAACATGGAAGTCAAATCGACTGAGCCCAGAGAAGCGTTCACAGCACTGTGAAGGTTGGATGAGTCTGTTCAGTAATTACAACTGTTATTATATAGTCTAATTAGCTTCAGCACATTGTGTTTGTCTATACTTCTGACTTAGATTCATGAACCAGATCACAATTGATCGACAAGTAACTGTATATATATGTATATATATATATATATATTGTTCCATCTGATGGTCATTGCCAAGAACAGCTGTTCTCTTGCCATTAACACGCTGAAGCTTAAGGGATTGTAATACCTAAGGAACTAAGTCCCAAGTAACAAAAAAAAGTATTCACCCCCTTTAATCATTGTTATGCATCATAACGATATAATTTGGCTTTTTTTCAAAACTAATTTCACAGATTTCTGTACAGTAATGTCAATACATTAGAAAAAAAATTAACGATTGCATAAGTATTCACCCCTTCAGGTCGGTACTTAGTAGATTTAGTCGACGTGGACTGTCTCTGTCAGGCTTGAACTTCTGGACAAAGCAATTTGACTCCCATCCATTCTTCTTTATAAACCTGCTCTGCAGGGATCAGGTGTGTGCTGCCCTCTTCCAATCCAGCCACAAATGATCTGTCGGACTGAGCTCTGGGCTTTCACCATGTGATCTTTAAACCATGGCTGCTGAGCTTCCGCTGTGTGCTTCAGGTTATTGTCTTGCTGGAAAACAAGTCTTCTCCGAAGTCGCAGTTCTCTTGCAGGCTGAATCAGATTGCCCTCCACGACTTCTCTATGTTGTGCCGCTTTCATGTTCCCTCTACCCTTACAAGCCGCACAGGGCCTGCTGCAACCTCCATGTTTAATGTCGGGGAAGGTTGTGCGCAGCGTCTTGTCCGATGGGCTCATCTTCCTGTGCACCGTGGAGTCTCCCACACGCCTTTGAGTGAACTCTAGTCGCCATTCAACATGAGCTGACTTCAGTTGTTGTCTGCAGAGTCTGTTTGTTGTGTTTGCTGCAGGCAGACTTACACATATTCCTTCTTGTTGCTTGGTTGAACTGAACTCCAGGGGATGTTCAGGGACTCATCTCCTGACTTCTACTTTTCAGTGCCCTTTTGTCAGAGTGACATAGGGTTGTTCTGTCTACATGGTGTTTTTGTAGCCAGGATAATTAATTCCCCAGTGTCTTTATACTGCAGTCACTTCAGCTGATTTCACCAATCCTGAGACTACAAGCACCAGTTTATATCGACCGTGATTCATTCATGATGCGTCAATGCTGTGTTGTGCAGAACCCCAGCTCCATGTCGGGGACCATCAGCCCCCAGGGTCAGATCGTGGTGCCAGCATCCGCTCTGCAGCAAGGCAATGTTACGGTGACGGCCGTCAACCCCACCCAGGTGGTCGCAGGTATGTCATCATGGCATACAACCTCTCCCTCAGGTACTGTACTACGCTGACTGTCATGTTCCATTAAGATCCTGTGATCACAGCCTGCATTCTGCAGCTCAGCGGGTAGCTGGGTTTTTTTCATCGCGTGTGTGTGTTGATTTCAGGTGGCACCGTGTACCAGCCTGTTACAGTCGTCACCCCTCAGGGCCAGGTGGTAACTCAGGCTCTGTCTCCCGGGACAATACGCGTCCAAAACAATCAGGTAGTGCGTCTCTATGCAACTGATGCTGCTGCACTGGCTAAGGAGAAGTTTCGTTCTGAAAACAAAGAACTTGTTTCAGATTTTAATGTCAGTTCTGATGAAATGATGTTCACAGCATTAATGTTTCTGTTTAGAAAAAAGTCCCCCCAAACATCCACCCTGTAAGATGAAAATTAAACAAGTAATTTACTGGTAGTAGTGGTACCTCTACAGTTTGCCTGTAGGTGTAAATGTGGTCATTCATGGTCATTGTTTTTCACTGTGTGCTGGACGTTTGAAAGTGGAGGACACCTCCTGTAATAATGTGCAAGTAATGTGCAAAGTGGAAATCCCAGTATGAAAACACAGAGATGGACAGAAAAAGTACATCAACCACGGTGTGAATGAAAAGTGTGGTTCAGTGAGTTGTAGGTGAAGCAGATGAACAGAAAGGCGGCTGAACGGCTGATGTCTTTTTGCTCAGCTCCAGCTGCAGTTTCACCAGGACTTGAATCTCTTCAATCACGACGACAACTCAACCAAGAACAAGCGCGGCGTCCTTCCCAAGCACGCCACGAACGTCATGCGCTCGTGGCTCTTCCAGCACATAGGGGTGAGCGTGCGCGCGTCCCAACTTTCACCGCATCGTGCTTTTCAAAACCGCTTCAGCCTGTCACCCCTGTTTCCTTCTGCAGCACCCATACCCAACGGAGGACGAGAAGAAGCAGATTGCCTCTCAGACAAACCTGACACTTCTGCAGGTCAACAACTGGTGAGTGGGCATCACACAGTTCAGTACCATTAAAGTCCTTAAGCCACAATACAATATATTACAATAAAATATTTTTAAAAATTACATCCCTCTAGATAAATCCTCAACATTAATTAACTTTAATATGTAAAACTCAGTGCTTGATGATTTAAACTGGGCTTCTGTTCTGCAAGAGAAACAGGGAGAGCAGAAAAAAACTGTGTCTGTAAGGAGAGGAACAGCATCCTCACAGTCAAACACTGCAGCTCTGCACAAAGTGGAAGGAAGAATGCAGCCCAGCATCAAAAGATGTCAAGGCTAAACCTCCTACCATCAGTGAAAAGGTTCAAAATGAAGACAAATGGTTTCAGTAGAAGAAGGTGAATGTTTGGTGTCCAGACTTGAACAAATATGTCATGAAGAATCCTGAGAGGAAACAAAAGCTGCTCAGAGGGACCACACACAGGTTGGAGGAGGTCAGAAAGGCAGAGGGAGGTCATACAGAGTAGAGTGTTAGAGAACATTTCATAAACTTTTGCACTGGTAGAACTTTCATTTTACATTCCGTTTGACCGTTTTTGTTATTATTGATGATGAAATTGTATAACCTGAATGTGCTTTAAATATTGTGTTGATGGGGGAAAAAACACACTTTTCTGACTATTCGATTTGTCATTTTAAAAGAAGGGAGTGCAGACATTTGCACCCAACTGTATGTTGTAGCTCTCAGTATCATGGAAGAGACTTCTTTCTGCACGCACAATATTGCTGGAGCCGAGTGCAGTTTTGACACACTCTGGGTTTCAGGGTCACAGGTCACCGTCGACTTCACGCCTTTTTGGCTGCCGAGCTGCATTTATTTATCCATCTCGAGCTGAGCTCGCTGCATGACAGACGTGCTGCGCAGCTACAATGCCTGCAGCATCCCACTCAGCCCCTCAGTTTGGCCAGGGCCGTCCCAGAAAAAGAACCAAACGCAGTTGTTTCGTTTCTCCAGGTTTATAAATGCACGGAGGCGGATCCTGCAGCCCATGTTGGACGGCAGCTCTTCTGAGGCACCTAAAGCCAAGAAGAAGACGCCTCAGAACCGGCCGCTGCAGCGCTTCTGGCCCGACTCGATTGCCGCCGGGGGAGGCTCCCAGCAGCACGTTACCATGCCAGATGGTACACAGCATTGTTTTCTGTGCTCAGTTTGTATCGAAGGTGACAAAATGAAAAAGCAGCAAAATCCAACTTTACATGGTCAGTGTGGATGTTCCTGCTGCTTCGGCACATTCAGTTTGAAATCAAATCATGGATACTGCCCAGGAGGTTTACATCAGTGTAGAAAGAACCAGCACATCCTTTTTGTACCTGGCCTTCATGTTTTAGATGTTTACCGGGGCATCCTTTGCATCTTGTGGTGAATCCTTCTCTTGATCAACCACAAAATAGGGGATTTTAAAATCCTCTGCACTTCCTGTAGCTGTGAATGCCTAAACTACACGCAGCTCTTTCTACGCTGACGTAAAGCTGACACTGGCACTTGAATGCATTATCCAGTCTTCTGAAGCTCAGCGCTCGAGGACCAAAATGTGTGCAACTGTTGTAATGTTTCAGGTAGGACTAGGTAGTGCAGGTGTAGGATTTCTTTCAGGTTTAAAGGGCACAGGTGGAATGGATCATCCAGTGTTACATCGTGACTTCCACATCTGTATATTACATATACACTCTTTGGTAATTCAATAATAACTCACACAGTCTACTACTGTCATCCTATAGGGAAGTTAGTAATGTTCAGCTTTTATTTGCATTGGTTGAGACATATTGATTGTGATGCCATTTGTGTTGCATGTTGCAAGAGTTTCTGCTGTTTTGCGCACTCCATTTATATAAGCGAGCGTAGACTTTTTTAAGTTCTTTTAAGTTCTACCAGACGTGGCTCTTTGCCTAACTGTGAAACCCTTACATTTTGGGAGAGAACTGAAGCACAGTCAGATCCAGGAAGGTTCTGAGGGATTCTTCACCACCGGGAGATCAAAACCTCACATCTCCAAACATGCATAAACACTTGAGCTAAGACTGAGCATCTCAACACTCTCAAGAAAATAATATTGCTTAAAAATAGTACTGCGCCTCCTGTGATTGGCCGTAACTCCTGACCACTGCTGTGGCTGTGTTCAGCTCGTCTGCCGTCTCTTGCTCCTTGTGAGTGTTGCAGAGTCTGCAGTAGTCCGGCTCTTTCAGTTCAGAGTTTGTGTTAATGATGTGAAGCACTCGGCTAAGACTTGTGTTGACATACATTACCCCATCTGCTTTCTGTCAGACACACATCAGAGGCAACGCTTAGCAGATGCAGCACGGTGCGGTCGGCTCTTAACCCCTTAACGCCTGAATTTATTTCCAATTATCAAAAAAAAATTTGGTGCGTGTTTTTGCTTTGAAGTAGATGCTAAATTAAATTGAGAGTGTTAATTTGAGTATAGTACATAAAATAGATATAAATCTATTATTATCTATTATCTATGATGCAAATTAGCGACAACAGGCAATAAAGGTAAAAAAATACCTGTTCCCATCTCAGGTATGAAGACTCTTTGATTAATGTAACAAAGCAATACTAATACAGACGCTATTTTGGCTGTTTTGGAGCAGAAGTGGTTTAATGCTAAATCGCGACAATAGGCGTTAAGGGGCTAAAGCAGGAAGTCAGAAGATGCAGTGACAGTGAGCATTTCTCAGCCGCCAGTGGAGAATTTGGACTCGGACACTGCATCCCCTGAACCATACGAGTGCTTCTTGATTTTAACTTCAACAAATGGTCACTCTGTCCCCCTCAGGTACGATGGTGACAATGAACGTGGAAGGCCTGCAGAGCCTGACGTCAGATGGCGCCACGTTGGCAGTGCAGCAGGTGATGTTGGGAGGCCACAGCGAAGACGAGTCGGGGGACAGCGGAGACGAGGACGACGACGCAGACATGGCCGGGCTGGGCCTGGACAACAGCGACTCGCTGCAGTAGAGCACCCCCTCCCCCCGCTACACACACACATACACACGCCGATCCACACGTAAACACATGTCGTGCGTCATTACAGTAGGGTGACGGAATACTCCAAGCCACAAAGAATCTTACTACAGACACACACATTAGGTTTACACTGAGCACAAAACAACAGGACGTGACAGACGCAGTCCTGCATTCTTCCAGCCCTCCACCCTGCTGAACAGCAGTTTATGCTGTGTGAGTGTGTGTGTGTGTGTGTGTGTGTGTGTATGTGTGTTTGTGTGTGTGTGTCTGTGTGTGTGTGTGTGTGTGTACATCAGGAGTTTCATTTCAGAAACCGTTTTTTTAATTATCTAGTCGATGTAGGCGAGTGCACTTTTTTGTATATTTAAGCTCAAAAAGATTAAATCAAACAGAAGAGAGAAAAAAAGTGTTAAAAACACTCGAAGCAAGTTTGTATGCTCCGTTGATAAATGTTGACTGATTTATGATTTCTTGGATTCCTCCCGGTCCCCAGTTGAATTCAGATTTTGGATGCCATACACTTTAAAGTTGTATCTGTAAGGGTTTGTCTTCACTTTTTGCATGCTTGTGTTTCGAGTAGATGTGTGCACTCTTACAACTGGCTCCGCGGCTCTCACACAGGCCCCTGCAGGCCGAGCAGAGCCCAGGTGAAGAGGTTATGAGAGAGAGAGGGGTAAAAGAGAGATGCTTATTTTTATATACAAAATATGAAATAAGTGGGGTTGTTTGTTTCTTTTTTGTGTCCTCCTGTTTTGAAAGGAACATTTATGTACAGAAGCTAGCGACCCTGTTTTCCAGGGTTCTTTAAAGTTTTCTAAAAAACTGAAAAAGGAATTGAATTCTGATGGAAATTGCTATTTAAATTGGTTTTAAACGTACAATGTTAACAAGGCCTTACCTGTGTTCTTTTCTAAAGAATTCTTTCTTGCCAAGAAGCACAAAAAGAAAGTCTGACCCTTGTTAAATTGGTCAAATAGACACTAAAGTGCAGAACCCTTGTAGTTCTGTTAAGCATTGTTAAAGACTTTGTGTACTGCAGTTCAGCTCCACTTTTACCCACATTGTGTATACCATACATTATGTCTTTTTATCATTCTACAGTAATAGCGTAGGCATCATATTTTGAGATGCACAATCCAGAACACTATGCTAATCACACAATCACAACCCCTGGGAGGGCAGTATCCACACCAAGATATGAACTCCGTCACCAACAAGGAGCAGCGGACTCTTTGCACGCGTTTAGTTTATTTATGTGTACAACATTGGACATGAGGAAGGCTGGACTCCTGCTGGCTGCCGAGCTGAAGGATAGGGACCGAGCGCTGCAGCCTCCACTACGCACATGTAGTGAACGATTGGACATCTCCTTTTCAGTATGTTGGTGTCACTGCACAAGTTGGGGTGCCTCTTGTTTGAATATCTGTAATATTGTACTGTACAACGGCTGTTTGTCAATAGTTGCAGTAATCTGGTTTATATCCCTCTTGTAAATTTGAGACTTGAAATAGTTCATTTCATGCGGACATGCTGAGGGTGTAGAGACTCTGGGTGGGCCCTCGCCGAGCTCTCGGCTCCTCACTTGCGTCTGTCTTGCTTTTTATGAGCGCTCTTCACTTTTCTCTTGTCTGTTTTGCCTTAGAGCTTTCTATTTTGGAATAAATGATGCCTAACTCTCTGTTGTGCACCGTCTCGTCGCTCCTGCTCATCAGTCTCACGCCCAAGTGGCTTTTGATTGGGCCAAAGGCTCCACCATTCTGGTGTGGCAAAGTGTCGCAGGTTTTTGGGGGTTTTTTGTCTGTCGAGTGTGGTAACATCCAAACAGAATTAGGGGGGAACTGAAGGTGGTTCAGTAGTCTGTGCTGAGGGTTGGAGGAATGTGGGCCTCTTCTTTCTGAAAGACCACACAGAAAATGGACAGAGACGTGGGAACACGACAGGGTCAACAGCAATTGGATTTTGTGGGGTTTTTTTACAGCTGTGGGTCCATCTTTTACGGCAAATCTCTGTGCTAAACTGCAACGCCTTATTGTGAATTCTAAATTCCAAAAATTATCAAATATGCAGAATATTGTGAAAATGATAATATTGTGGATGTATAAAGCATCTTAGATATTTCTGAAAGTAAATTTGTGTTGGGCACTTTTCATCTTTGATGCCAGTGAAAGTACCTGGACCTGTAATGAGTGTTTGCAAAGCCCTAATGATTTTCACTTTGCTCCAAGTGACTGAAGTTTGTCTTGATTCTACACTGATCAGCCATAAGATTAAAATCTGGTTCTTTGTGCCACCAGAACAGCTCTTGAACCATCAGTGTCCGGACTCAGACCAGGAGACCTCTTTCTTTGCATCAAATCTTGTTAAATGCTGTCATTTGAGTCAAGTCTGATCCATGGGTCCAACAAGCTGTGATGACCTGTGTGTTCTGACAGTTTTCTATCACAGTCAGCATTAAGACTTTCAGCAGTTTGTATTACAGTAACTCCTCTGTGGCACTGAACCAAGTGGGTCACCCTTCTCTCACCACACATATCAACGTTCCTTTGGCACCCATGACCCTGTCACCAGTTCACTGGTTCTCCATCCTTGGACCTTTTGGTAGGTACTGACCCATGAGCCTGCTGTTCTGGAGATGTTCTGACCCAGTCGTCCAAACATCACAGTTTGACTTTCGTTAATGTTAGATCCTCACACTTGACCATTTTTCCTGCTTCCAACACATGAACTTTAAGTAGTGACTGTTGACTTGCTGCCTGATACATCCCACCCCCTGACAGCTGCCACCTGACCTGTCAGTGGTTTTCATGTTGCAGCTGATCAATGTATAAACTGTTTTATTTTCTGTGGCATGTTAAAATATCTCCTTTGATTTTGATTAATACACAACACTGTCAAGTTTACATCACAACAAGCCCTCATTATGGATTGGACAAGATTTCTTTTGTCTACATATACTGTATATCTATATTTAATTGCCTTCTCTCTAGTTCTCATAAGTCCGGCAGGAAGTTGCTGACCATATTTTTTGGACAAGAGGTACAGGTTCAGTACCAGTCCTAAGTTGTTGAAAGGCCCAACTACTGTATGTCTGGGGCAATATTCACAGAGGATGAATATGGCTCACGTGCTGACCTCCAACTGTTGGCGGATCCAGCTGAGTGACTGCGTGATGCGAGTGTAAACGCCTGGCTTGTTCCTCATGGCACAGCCAATTCCCCAGCTGGTCGCCCCGACCAGCTTCCATACAGATGAGTCCTGGCAGGCCAGAGGACCTCCACTGTCCCCCTGGGGACACGCACAGACATACAGAGAGAGGCCCCATCTCACAAACCAATCACAATCTGAGAATATATTGGAAAAAAAGAGATTCTTTTATTGTTTTATTTTATTATTTAATGTTTTCAGTATTGAGAAGCAGTCTGTATGGGGCATGTTAATTGGAGAAAATGTCCTATATGAAATCCATAAAATCCATAAATAAATGCTGTTTTCTTCCCAAAGATATATAACTTTATTATAAAAGTAAGTTTTATTAGTTTGGTAAGATAAGTTTTAACAGATTGTAGTGGTGGTGATTCTCATGTCCTCTGAACTCACAGTGAGTCCTGGTGTTTAATGCTTCAGTGAAAACTGACCTGACAGGCGTCAACTCCTCCCTCCAGGTACCCGGCACAGATCATCCAGGAGGAGATGAGGTTATCGTAAACCTCAGGCTGGTTGCAGGTCTTTGTGGAGAGGAGCGGTACCATGGCTGAGCGCAGAACCACACTGGTCTCTCCTGGAAAGAACATAATCAGCATGTAGGTGTTCAAATATGCCAGTTATGAAGTTTCAGAATAGTCTGGGTGGGTGTTTTCCACATCCAGACTCACCATCACCCTCAGTTGCTCCCCATCCAGAGATCCAACACATGGTGCCCTCCGCAAAATCCTCCCCATGGTTAGGCAGGCATATAGGCTGCACAAAGCCTACACAGGAGAATTTGAATGGACCACATGTCCCAGAGTGTCACACACACTATACAGCAAGGTGCAAGTAGTTCCCATCATAATCAACCAGTCATCAATCAAGGATACAGCAAATGCTGAATTACACCCACATCCTCTTTTCAGGTGGTGGCTACTGCACTTGTAGTCTAATGGGTGAGAGTGGAACCAGACAACTGGACCGCTCAGTCCATCACAGGACTGAGGGAAGACAGAATAAAGCTGTGAGTATGAAAATTTGATCTCTGCAGGGTATAGCCATCTCTAATGCAATATTGTTTTTGAAATGATGCAGATAGATAAGACCAAGCTTGTCTTGGGGCTGTACTGGTGAAACTTCTTCAAGTGTAAATGCAGAGATGCAGCAGCAGAGGTCTGGATATGTGTGAGCTACAGATGGAAGGATGAAGCAGAGCAGAGCAGTGAGGAATCAGCAGGGTCATGAATCAAATATCCACCGAAAATATCAATACCGTTGAAAACAAGTGATGTGGAAAGTCTCATCAGTGCAATGTCATAGTCCAGTCCTTTGAGCCGGTAGCGGGAGTGGTATACGATCCGCTCCACAGCCAGAGACTGGGCCCCGTTGACCGGTTGCTCCGTCAGCCCCACATGGACCACCCACAGGGAGGGGTCCGCAAATCTGATGACAGACAGAAGTGAAACAATATCCATGTCAATATGAGGGGCATGTTAAAATATAACCCTATAAAACCTACAGGTAGACCTATGTTCCACTTACCAAGCAGCTCATTTACTGGGCAGAGTTTATTTACATATATACATTAATGTATAAAGGTGATCCTTCCTCTCATCCCCCCTCTCTCTCTTCTCCCTCTCTCTCTTCTCCCTCCCTCTCTTTCCCTCGCTTCTTTCTCCTCTCTTCTCCCCCCCCCACACACACACACATGCACATACTTCTCCTCTTTCCCCTACTTTTTGCTTTTCAACCCAGTTGCTGAGGTCGAGGCAGATGGCAGTGATTCTGTTCTTGTAGACATCTCATGCTCGATCTCGATGCTCGATCTCTCCCATCTTATTTGTGGCGGCCTTCTAGATTATTCTCATATGGGCAAGGAAGATGGTTGGAGGGATAAAGATACCATCAGGTCAAAGGCTACCAGCAGTGAGAGGCTATATGGATGACATCGCCACCATCCTCCAGACAGCAGCATGTACAGTGAGATTGTGGGGTAGACAAGGATGAAGATCAAACCTGCCAAATCGCACAGCCTGTCCTTGAGGAAAGGAATCAGAAGCAACCATACCACCTTTGTAGCAGGTGGTGAAGAGATCCCATTGCTGGTGAGTCAACCCATTCGTAGCCTTGGTCATACTTATACAGCGGACCTCTCAGACCAGAAGATGATCAATCAGAGCCAGCTCCCTGGCAAGTACAAAGTATGGAGCTACCAATTCATACTGTACCCAAGGGTGATGTGGCCTCTGAAGATGGGTGAAGTCCCTTCCACTGTAGCAGACAAAATGGATAGGCTGGCAAAGTCATGCATCAGGAAGTGGCTGGGACTGCCAAGATGCCTGTCAGATGTTGGCCTCTTCAGCAGGAACACATTGCAGCTGCCACTGCAATCCACAAGCCTGGGATACAAGCAGGAGAAGGCCCAGGTGGTGCTGGAGCTGAGGGGATCCACTGACCAACTGGTGAGAGCAGCTGGTGCCCAAATACAAACAGGGAGGAAGTGGAAAACCCAGGAAGAGGTTGACATGGCAATCAGCAGGCTGAAACACCGAGAGGTAGTCGGCAGAGTCCAGGAGGGTTGAGCAGGCCTTGGGAGGAGCGAGACCCCCCTCTTCTGGTCAAAGGCCTCCAAGGAAGAGCGGAAAGCCATGGTGGTGGCAGAAGTAACGAGGACAGAGCAGGAGTGCCTTAAGTTCAATGCAGTGTCTCAAAGCCAGCAAGGAGGTCATGGATGTCATGGGAAGGCACTACAGACAGGCCCTGGTCATGGTCTGATCCCTAAGCCAGGCTCAGCTTCCTGATCAGAGCCTCCTACGACACCTTACCTTGTCCCAGAAACCTCCAGCAGTGGTTTGGCACAGAAAAATCCTGTCCCCTTCGCAGTACCAGCAAGGCAAGTATCCAGCATATCCTGTCGGGCTGCAAGACAGCTTTGTCCCAAGGCCGCTACAGGTGGTGACACAACCTGGTGTTGAGGAAGCTGGCAGAGGTGGCCAAGTCATGCAGACAGGAGGCTAACAGCAGACCTGCCATTCCAGCAAGACGTCCTATCCTGTTCGTGAGGGCCGGAGAGAACGTCAACCCTCCTCGCCAGAGAGTAACACCGACAGTCCTCTCGCCCTGCAGTGAGTGGTCCATGAGGGTCGACCTGGGGAGGCAGCACCAGTTCCCCAGGGAGATCGTAGAAACATCGCTCCGGCCAGACCTGATCATGTGGTCAGAGCCATGCAAAACCATCCTGCTGGTGGAGCACACTGTCCCATGGAAGGAAGGCACGGTGGCTGCCAATGAGCGGAAGTCCAGGTACGCAGACCTGGCAGAAGAGTGCAGAGAGGCTGGCTGGAAAGCCCTCACATCTCCTGTCGAAGTAGGATGCAGGGGCTTTGTCAGGTCCTCGACTGTTTGCCTGTTCCACGACATGGGATGCACAGGAGCAGGGCATAGGAAAGCCACCAAAGAACTGGCAGAGTTCACCGCCTAGCCTCCCGGAGGTGTAGTGGGAATAAGAAGGCAAAACACTGATGAAGGGAGGCTCCCACCTGACCACCCCAGAGGAATGTCATTGCCCATGGGTAGGTCGGGTGACAGGTTAGGGTTGTAGCCTTTCAGCAAGTTTCTTGCGCTTGGCTTAGAGGGGCGCTCATTGGTGCACACTTGCCTTAAGGCACCGGCGGAGGTGCATCAGGCAGCAATGCACAGCAGGAAGATCACCAGCCTGTATCATCAACTTCCTGTTAAAAGGCAGTTTTCCTCTTCACTGTCACCAGGTGCTTCTGGTTTCTCTCTATATATTGGAATGTTGCCTTCATTGAAATATGTCATGATTTCAAATTTTACAACATTAAAACCACTGACAGGTGAATTGGGACCTGCAAGTCAACAGTTGCTTCTTTCTTGACATGATGGGAGAGAAGAGTGACCCATTTGGTCCAGCATCACAGAAGAGCTGCTGTAATACAAACTACTAAACTCTTAATGCTGACTATGTTATAAAAAAGGTGTGTAACCACAGACCAGTCAGAGTGCCCATGCTGCCTCCTGTTCCTACTGAAAGTGTCTACAATGGATACGTGAGCTTCAGGACTGAACCATGGTACAATGGAAAAAGGTGTTCTTGTCTGCTGAACCGTGCTGTCTTTTACATCTTGTGGACAGCTGGGTGTTTGCACGTCATTGACCCAGGGGAAGAGATGGCACCAGGATGCACTATGGGATGCAAGAAAAAGGCTAGTGGAGGTAGCGTGATACTCTGAGCAATGTTCTTCTGGGAAACCTTGGGTCCTGGAATCATGTGGATCTACCACCTATCTAAACATTGTAGCAGACCAAGTACCCTCCTTCATGACAGCAAAATGTGTCCTGGCACACTGCAAAATTTGATCAGGAATTTTTTGAGGAATTAATAGATATTAATAGAATTCAAGGTGTTGACTTGGTCTCCAGATTCCTCAGATCTCAACCCAAATGAGCATCTGTGGGACGCACTGGAAAAACAAGTCTGATCCATGGAGGCCTCACCTGTCAACGTACAGGATTTAAAGGCTTTGATGTAAAAACAGGACAGCGTCAGAGGTCTTGTGGAGTCCATACCTTGATTGCTCAGAGCTGTTTTGGGAGCAGGAGGGAGACCTACACGATAGGGCAGGTGGAGCTAATGCTATAGGTGATTGGTGGTGTACTGTATATACTGTATGTATACGCACATACTTGAGTTCTCATCAGACATCACAAAACTACTAAGCACAATTGCTACTGAAGACCTGAGAAAACACCACAGAGAAGAGAAGGGCAGGGTTGAACCTGTTGGATGACATCATGTTGTCGCTCAGTAGGCGGAGTGTGTGGTCCACTAATCAAGAGATGGGCGTTGTGAGCCTCAGCTCCCTCAGTCTGCATAGTCAAGAACCGTTGGGCATAATAGATGCATAATGTCTCCTGGCAGAGGAGGTGTAGGTACTCTTTACAGCCCTGAGTCAAGTCAGGCTGAGTGACCCCCACCAATACTCCATGTGTTATAGTCCGCTCCACATTTTACCTGCTACCTGTCCTGCCGCTGCTCTCCTCGACCTGCTGCCTACCGCATCAGTCTGACCTCAAACGCCTGTGCTCCCAGCTGCAATTCATCACAAATTAACTTAAATATATACTTAAAGTATATATTCACTCCCTCTTTCTAACACAGCACTCGTGCTTTGAGTGATCACGTGATGTCGACCTGCTCTCCTTGTCTCTTCCACCTCAGCCTCTGTCTGATATTTACTCTGCTCTGAGCTTCAGTGAAGGTTTCATCCCAACTGCTCTTGTGGTCTGCTGTGCTGCATTTGGGTTCACACATACCTGTTAGACCTGTGTCCCTCATCCTCTTGTCACATTTGGTGATTTTGATGGAGAACACAGACATAATTATCCCACTAAAACATACCCATGTAGCAGTTAGCAACTGTCTCCTCTGGATGCTTGCACAGTAGAACATCCTTCAACTCTGTGTAACTCACCCATACACACAGTGTGCTGCAGTGAGGATCCAGCGTGATGTGATGATGGATCCTCCACAGAGATGTTCATCTTTGTAGTGGAGGCTGACCTGCCAGGGGAACTCGCCTGGTTTGGATATGTTCCCTCCAACAATACGAGTGCTGTACTGAGGCCTGTAGCCACACTCTGGAGACAGGGTCAAAAGTCAGCTCAGCACATCTCACAATGGAAACACCAGGCTGTCTGTCTCTTTATTAGGCATTATCTTTATTATTAATTATTAGATCAATCATGTAACTGTAACTTATTAAATCAGTTTTTGTTTGAAATAGTGTTGCTCCTACCACTGACCAGGCACTGTGACTCATTCAGCCATTCAGAGAGCTTCTGTCAAAAATACGTTTTTTATACCAGGCATGTTCAGAGCTTCTACCATCTCTACCAGAGACAAAGTCTGGGAAGTTTAGAGGAAACCCTTGAAACTTAAATCTGTAACCAAACTGTCTAATGGGGCACATCAGTGACTTCTTGCTGCACTTGCACAGTGCAAAAATGCTCGATCCTACATTTCCCATAATGCACCAGATGGACACAGCCAACACTAGTAAGTGCCTGCATCTTTCAAGCGTCATGCCTTTAGTTTGTTACACAGGCTGTACCAGCATTGTTGGGTCTATGAGTGATAAATCTAGTGTCTAGTGAAGGGCATTCAAATTATTTTCACCTTCAGAACCATAGAACAAATTATACTGCTGTTTTACCCCTCATGACACCTTTCCCCCTTTCAAGCATGTAGTAAACCAAATTAATACTGACCCAAAGGATCCGTAGCAACCTTAAACTCAATATTAGTTGAGCCCTAGTCCATGCAAACACAAATGTACACAAGACACACACACGCTCATGCGCAAACAGGGCAAACGCTGATGCCATATCAGTCCTTAATTACGCTGAACTTACAAAAGGACTTCACATGGGCATCATGAATTACAACTGTAAATTCACTTGTCAGCACAAACACACACATACAGTACATGCCATGCAAGGCCATATGCAAGCATGAGCAGATATGCTCTTCTCAACCATCTCTCATCTTTCTCATTGAAAAAAAGAGAGTGCAGACTGGAACAAAGATCACACAGTCTGATGCATATCCTCACCCAGACATTTCAGAGTGGTCACCATCCCTGAGTTGCACTGAGTCTTACTGTGACAACGACACAGGAGAAACCCAGTAAAGAGTATTGAGAGTTACTGAGAGATATGATCCTGATGTCTGGTGACTTTACTGATTAGTGAAAGTAAAATCAGATCTGTGTCAGATAAAGCATAAATCTGACCTTGTCAATGTTTGTTTTCAAATGTTGATGAAAGTTGCAGTTTGCAGTTTTTTTAACAGAAAATGTTTGGCTGACCATTAGCACAGTGTCAGTTTCTATACCTTTTCATTTATTCAAACTGGAATGTGCTTTGTACCTGAAGGTTGTGGTGTTCTGGAGCTTAATGATCTGTGACTGGCTCAGGTTGATGGATACTAGGTGATGCTGAAGGTCCTGCTCGATGGAGGTCAGAGAGACAAAGAATGACTCCACATACCTGAGAGACAGAAATACAGCAGATAATGGGACTTCTGGAACAGTAAACTGATGGCAGTGGGTTTTAAATAATGGGACAAAACTGATAACTCTTTTGAACTATTTGCACATGAGGCCCTTTAATGCTGCATTCCACTTCAACACATTAGTTAAACCTAAGTCCACTTGAGTGTGTTCTCTGAAGGCAGAATTCAAAAAGCACTTTGTAAAAAAAAATGCAACTCTCATTTTTGTTAGGTCAACAATTTTTCATTAAGGAGTGCTTCAGGGCTCTGTGCTTGGTTCTAGACCATCTCTGATACTTAGATATTCTAAGCCTTAACCATGATAACCCTTTCAGAACACTGTTAAGATTAACAAGGTCTACGTGATATCCATAAAAAGCACAAAATATTGTGCAGCTAAATGTTGATAAGACCGATGTATGTATGGTTAATAATAGTGCAAAAATTAAATTTCAAACAGTCTTGGGCCACTGTCTCATTCCATAACTCAGCATGGCAGAAATCTTGATGTCCTCATTCATTACTTCTGTCCAGATAAACATGGAAACTCATTGGTTCAATCCCATTTTTAGCATCTCAGAAAATCAATGCTGTGAAACAGTAAAACAATTAAAAGATTTCAATGACTACGTGTGAAGCCCTGAAAAATATTTCCCCAAGCTTTCTATCAGATTTGTTACTGCCCCATGTGCCTTACTGCTTCCTCACACAATCGAGAATTGGAGTGTGGCTTCTGGTTGTGTGGGTCTAGATTGATAAACAGAGGTGATTGTCTCTTTGCATTCATGGTTCCTGGACTTTGGAATGACATGCCTGAGGAAATGGGGGGGCAGCAAATCCCTGTCTCTACCATTCCTGGTCAATAATTTAAGGCTGTGTGGCTAAGCCTACTCAGAACAACAAACCCCTATATTTGACTCAACTTGGCTGCTGATGGTACCAGTTCTCATAAAGACCCACATATTCCAAACTGTAGTCTAAAGAATGTCACTGAGACTGCTCGGGGGCTTGGTGGCTCATCAGATTTGTCCATGTACCAAAATCAGACAGTGGACTTGTTAGCCTGTTAGCCTGTGGTTTGTGGCCTCCTGGTTTCTGCTGCCTGTGGACTACCAACTCACACACACACACATTGACACCGACAGACATTGATGCAGGATGCCTTTTAACAGTGTAAACTTAATCTGGAATGATGTAAGTGGAGCAGTTGAGAACAGTGCAAAACATAGCGGAGGTTCATTTCACATTACCTGCTCCACTCCAGGTTACACCAAACATCTATAATAAAAAAAACTATCTGGAGGCATGTCTGGTATTCTGTTATACAGATGACTTGGGCTGGGCTGTACTGTGTTGTCAGTAGTGGCAGGTTAACAAGGGGAATCGCCTACTGGTCCTGATACAACATACATTTGAGTATGCAGAGTGTTGTCAGTACACAATAATCACAATAAGTTAAATAAAAAGAGTTTTTGATTTCATACTTTGTAAGCTTCAAGTAGCCCAGATCTTGATATCTTAGGAGGATTATGAAATATATTGTTTTACTAACAGTGAATAAAGACATTTTTTGTCTGTCAGTGTGACCTGAACTCACAACCAATACTCTGAATACTTCATATATAGACATCTACGCCTGGTACATACTGAAAAATAAACTGTAAAATTACTGTAACTCCCCCCCCCGGGTTTATCTTGTGGGGACTTGCAGGGATTACTTTTATTGCTGTTGAGATATTTCACTCTAGCCAAATGTGTGGGCTTACTTTTGCAAACTTTCCCACAAACCTCTGGACAATGGGGGCAGGTCCAAATGAAGGAAAATTGGGAATGGGGACAACTCTACATCGTATTGCAACATTCAGATGCTGCGAAACAGTAAAAAAGGAGATGAAATGAAGACATCAGACTTTTAGCTGAGACCTTGAGTATCCCAGCTGCTTGCAGGCAGAGACCCCAAGCCAGTTGTTCCAGTCTTCTGAGCAGACTGTTCTCCATACTCCCCCTTTCTGGACCTGTAGCACTGAGCTCTTCCCACTCAAACGCACTGACAGGCAGACAGGCAGACAGGCAGGCAGACAGACAGGCAGACAGGCAGGCAGACAGGCAGGCAGGCAGGCAGCAAGCAGACAGACAGAGAGATAAGCGGACAGACAGGCAGAGAGACAGACAGACAGACAGGCAGGTAGGCAGACAGACAGACAGGCAGACAGACAGACAGACAGTCATGGAGCGAAGCTGCTATTAATTGACATTTTTTGCCAAATGTAAAGTTTGTAGGGTCAATGTTTGATTACCAACTGGGCAAAGCAAGCAACTGCACAAAAAGACATTAAGGCTATTTCTTTAACAGCAAATTTATCTGGAAGTATTATCTATTCAACGACAATATAAACATCCTGTAAATGGTTAGAGTGTCTGTATTCCAAAATTTAGGACCTGTCTTATTTCATTTTGCTTTATCAAGGCACGTGTATGCCTGAGTCTGTTTTACAAAGCTAAATCATTGTGGAAACAGGCACACATGCACAAGCTTCAATTTGACTCCCACAGTTATCAATAAACAGATGTATAAATGCTCTTACTGCTAATGCTAATCACATGTCATTCATTGTTGCAGTACTATCACAGTACTTTTACAGTACATTTAGGCATTAGTTTAAAATGTAACTGATTTCTTTTCAAGTTGTTCAAAACTCAATTTTTTTTATTTTATATGTTCCACTTTTAAAAAAAAAATCATAGGTTTTGTAAAGCACTTTCTAATTTCTTACAGATTTTTTATTTTTTTGATTTTCCCAAATCTCTGCAGTAATTGTTTATATATGAATAACCTTTTAGCATTTCTTTATTATTGGATATTATTATATCCATTGTTATCCAATATTTATCATATTAGTGGATTCATTATTACAATAGTGGATCCTCTTGTATTTGATTGAATTCTGATACATATTTGCCAAATAGCTGAATGACTGAGTAAATGTTTTATAAGCTGCTTTTGCTATTAAAAGTAGATCCAGCCATCACTTATACAAATCAATTATGAAGGTGTTATTTGAGCAACAGTGAGCATCTGTCTAAAATGATCACACCTGTGTATCAATAAATGTGAGATCTACAGATTTAAGCTCTTCCACAGTGTGTGTGTGTGTGTGTCTCACCACAGCCCAGCTCATCCTCTCCGTTGTCACAGTGCACCTCTCCATCACACTGAGCCGAGGAGCTGATGCACTGAGATGAACCACAACGAAACTTCCCTGTGCAACTCAGCCCCACTGTGGATACAGGAGAGGCAGATTAAACACACAGTCATTCAATACTGAATTAGAGCAGCAAAGCACTGATTTCAAGTGAATTTCTTCATCTCATTGGGATAAATTGATAAGTAATAGTATATGTAAACATGTTAACAGTGAAGGTCAATTGTAATACAGAGAGCTGTATTTTGTTCAGTTCTGCTGAAACCAAATTTTAGAAGGATATAATGCTTCCTGTACTGTCTACTACATGTGCACATCCAGTACATCAGATAATTGGATCCTCCACAGTGTTTAAAATCTATTTGTTTGTTAACTACGCTGAGCTTTTTCAGCTTGTTGTAAAATACAAATATACACCTTTGTATACTAAAAATGTAAAAATATGTCATAAAACACTATGTTGTTACAACTCAAAAAATGCCATAGTATAGTATTTTGAGAAATGCAAAAACTGCAAAAGTATATGTTGAAAAAATGTGGAAATGTGGATATTCTGTTACAGAATAATATGTTGGAAAAATAAACATCACAGAATAGTGGTCTATAAAAACTTCATAGTTCAGTACTGTATGTCTTAAAAAATGCAAAACACGTCATAGTATAATATGTCATAAAAATGCAAAAAACACCATAGTATAATGTGTTTAAAAACACATAATATGATCACGGATCAATGTCATAGCAAAGTAGATGAACTCTCCAGTGTCAGCTGGATTCCAGCCACCAGGGTCAACGTGTGTTCAGCCTGAAATATTCCTCTGGTTCACTGCTTGCTTGAAAAGTTGGGCATGGATGCATTTAATAATATACAGTATAAGGTATTAATCTATATCTTCCACTGGCCCCACCGTTGCAACCACTGGCCCAAAAACCATACTTATATTGCTGATATTTTTTCACAATGAACTTCAGTTTGCGACCTTGGACCCCAAAGTCCATGACTTAAATATTTTTCTGTCCATCTTTCTAATATTTTTCCACAACTACTAATTTTTAGTGAAGATGTACAGGCACTCAAAAGCGTTGAATATTTTGGAAAGTATGAATTATTTAAAAAATGGGAATACATCCGATCGTGTCCTGATCAAGCTGAAAGTTTGAATGAAGTTTCTATGATTAAGCATGTAGAAGAGTGCCAGAAACCAGCAGAATAATAATATTGAAGAAGAACATGTAGTGCGATTGTGATGCACAGCAATTCCACCAATATGGAATAATGTTTCAGGGAAAATGTTATTGTATACTAAGGCAAAAAAAATCATTAAGGTGTCAAAAAAGCCATGAAAAACATTATAGCATATTAAACTTTCAAAAACAACCATAAAAATGACATGGTAAAGTAAAGTGTGGAAAATTGGGGAAAATGTGGACTTCTGTTTCCTTTGCTCTGAGGATCTTATTTTGTTGACCCAAGATTTGAACTAAGAATATCTTGTGTATTTTATGCACCATACCTTCTTGGAGTTTCGCTGTTGGCATACCACCATTATATGTAACATCATCACAGTATTGTAGGATTTGTAATGATTACATGATTGAAGAAAATGGCAAGTGTTTATAAATATAATATAATATAATGTAAAAATACTTTAAAGTAATTAATTTTTAATACAACTATTTTATATTAGTTTCACCTCATTATGTCTGAATCAGTTACATTTGTTCAGCCAGAGCAGGTCAAAACCACTAGGACACTTGGGTCAGATCTGTGCAGGTTGATTAGATATGTACAGTATATACGTTTAACATGCACAAAGCGATAAAACTAATGGATTTTTTGAAGGTCCACTGGCACACCGGCCCACTGGGATTTGCCACAGTGTCCCTGCTGACCTGTTCCCCACTACTTGACACATCTCCTCTCCTTCATGTGACATGTCTCTCTGCTGGTGCTTCACAAGGCTTGCAGCTATGATGACTGACAAAAAGTAACCCGAGTACAGTCAACAACCCATCCAATATGGCAACACTGTATGTATGACAAGCATAAACTGGGGCTACAGACAGCCAGTGGTTAGCTGTTCATACTTGGCCCTGCAAATGTTCAGAGTTGACGTCAGAGTCTTGTCTAATATGTCTCGTCAGGGAGGTGCCACAGAATTCAACTAAGCAGAAGTCTCAAATCCAAGCAAACTCAAAAGGCTACAAATTAGCTCTGAGCAGAAAACACAGTTTTACACACTTTATACTGCTGACCACTCCAGAGTAGCACAAAAGACCAGACAACCAGTAAGGTTGTTACGGCAAACGCTGATCATGTTTCGCCTCTGAAGACCAGACTGAAGCCAAAAAAAAAAATTCAAAACCAGCACACAGTAAAGATGGCTGTGTGTGTGGTAAGGACTGCATCAAATATTGATGGAGCAAAGGCAGCCCATGCTACAGTGGCCCCATTGTCACTCAGTGGACATAGTTCACACAAAACACAGCTCCTCACCTCCGAGGCCGATGCCAAGAATGAGAGTGACCGCCACGATAGTGCATGAGGCAATCAGAAGCTCAAAGCGATGGGCCAACAGTCGGTTCTTCCAGCTTTTCTCCACGTCTTCCTCTGTTAAGACACATTTCAAAACAACACAGTATGAGCTGCCAACAGTTCAAACTTAAACAGGAGGAAAATTGTGATTCCTCAGTTATGAAACAACATTTAAACCATGAAACTACCGACTTTCATTTTCCAGGTTTCATATTCTCAGGTTTTTGTCCCTTAGTTTCAAACACTCCTGCACTCTCTGTTAATGACACTTTGCTTTTTACTGTGTTTTCTGCTTCTGTCTATGCACAGCTAACCTAACAATATACCGCTTCATTACTGATTAAATCATCATTCACCTGCCGTTAAAGCAGGTTCGACTGGCTGGTTAGGTTAGGTTAGGTTAGGTTAGGTTAGGTCATGGGAAAGTGAAGAGGACTAAGGAACAAAGAAGCTGTAACACATCACCTTGTCTGGGAAGGATGCTGTGCCATTATCCCCATAGCAAAGCATGTCATCCATATCATCTCACATTTCATGTAGATCCCTGTGTAACTCTGCCATTAAGCAGTAATCTCCACATGCATCATTTCACACTGCCATTAACTCAGGAACGCCACAGGGTCTCACCTTGGAGAAATGGCTGCACCTTCGTGATTGGCATAGTTGGACTGGGCACACCTGGAGGCTGGAGCTCTTCAGGTTTAGCAGAATTATTCTCTGTTTGGGGGTCAGCGTTAAAGCTTCCCAAAGGGCTGACATTCAGTGTATTTGGGGTCTCGACAGTGGGGAGGTCTTCCTCCGTCACCGAGACCACCTCTATCCTGGAACAGTCTGGTTGTTCAAGTCCCTCTGCCTTAAGTTCCTTAAAGGACAATGTGGAGGAAAAGATTCATATATGACTCCAGCATCTGCTGAATTATATAAAATGGGTTCTGCTGAACAGGTTTTTAAAATTGCAGATACAAGTAAGAAAACCTGAGAGATGGATTTGAAATCCCTGAATCTAAAAAGACTGGTTATAAGGCTGATGTTGAAGGATTCAGAATAGTTTCTTTCACACATTACCACTACAGTACAGTGTCACAGTGCAACTGATGTAGACTGTGGGCAGAGAACCATGTGTACTCACAGACTCCTGTGTATGACTGTTTTAATAAAGACACTTTGCTTATCTCAACAGCATAATATGCTCAGTGGTGGAGCAACAAGACTCTGCCACTGCAATTTAACCAGTGCGCATCTGACATTTGTTCTACACATGAAAAAAGGGGCACATTGAGAAAAGGATAAAGCCGTACCACAATGTGTTCCCAGAACAAAAATACGGAGTGTTCTGTTTGACCGCCAGCTGATTACACATGTTGCATGGGTCCCGGGTCCCAACATTAAAAGCTACTGCTGAGCGCTACAGTGAAGAGGCTCCCTCCTGGAGCTTTGGGACACAGAGTGCCCCCCAAGCTGAGGAAACATGCTCAAGCAACATCCAACAGTATGACATCATCATTATTTCATTTAGGGCTGTGAGTAATTATTATTTCCATTATTGATTAATCTGACAGTTTTTATCTGATGAATCAGTTATTAGTTCTATTTATTTTGCCCAAAAGTCTAAAGGCCAAAAATATTCCAGAAATTTACAATCATAAAAACAAAGCGTTTTCTGTCAATCATCTAATCGCTTCAGCCGAGTCCACTTTTTTTTGTCCACTTACTGATGGGGGGGTTGATGCATCAGCAGCAGCAGTATTGGCAGCACTATCTGCAAAAAGAAGGTAGAAAGAGTGGGATAAGTGGAGAGTGACACTGATCAAAACCGAAGTAAGGGAAGAAGAAATGAGAAAAAAGGACAGGATGAGCTCTGTTCCTGAGATTGACCAAATTATGTCCAACGTACTGATGTCCACAGAGCTTTTCGTCATTATGCCATTGTCCATACGCAACTGTGTTTTATCCAACACCACCACTCCCAACTCACTGTTCCCCTCTCTTTGTCTCTCTGTCCATCCTCCGTCTTTTTCCTTTTTCTTCCACCCTTTGCCCTGTCTTATTGGCTGCCCTCCTGCCGTGTCTACAAAGGGACACCTGAGCAGATGAGTGCTGCCACTCAGAGTGGGGATCAGGTGACCCTGCACCTCCCATTCTATGGGTAGGATTACATACTCATGTGTCCCCTGAGTGTTTAGGCAGTTGGTGTGAGGAGGAGGTAGGGGGTGCTGGCCACTGCCTGGCCACTGTCCAGTGACTTCACCCCCCAGCTGCTTTCTGCAAATACACCCATATACAGTACATGTAGTGTAGAATAAGTCAAATCTGTTTTGTCAGTTCACACAGTCTTCACAATAGTATGCTACAGGAAGTAACAAAATGTGCAGTAAGGGCAAACGAAAGGTCACTGTTGGTTTACAGCTGTGAAAAACTTGTGGGGACATTATTTTGGACAGAAAGTAGTTCCCATGAAGCCTGTTCACAGGGAGGTCCAGGGATTATCCAGTATGACTGTTTCAGCGACACATTCCCAGACATACCTTCTAACTGACTGATGGTGACAGATATGATTTCTGTTACATTGCCTTGCTGCCAGCCCATCTGGTGGTGGCTGTTTAGGGAGCTTCCAACATGAAATCAAAGTTTCTTTATCTTACTCATATGAATCTTAACATCATAAGTATATTTCCTCCTCCTGAATCTATGGAAGGATCCAGTCCAACTCGAACACAACGTGATTATAAAAAATATATATTTTATTTAATGCTGCAATAGATAAAACAAAAATAAATAAAAGTAGACAACCAAATATAAATGACCTTGATAAAAAAGTATATAAAAAACTCAATAGCTGGGTAAAAATCAGTGCTGTGTCATTGTCTTCTCTGACCACACACCAGCATCACCGACGGTTGTGGTTAGATGTGGTCAAAAGTAACCACACTCACACACTGGTGTCACAGTGCACTGACCGCTGACACCCAGGACACATATACAGCGAGATGAGAAGTTCAGCCACTAGAGGTCAGCAAAAAACAGATTTTCGGGGGGTTTGTTTAAAAACTTTGGACATGGCAGCTCTGAGTCACCTTAGCTGAATGAGAGGGCAAACAATTAAATATTACAGAAGACCTGCCATGAGTGTGAAATATAGAAATTTTGATGCTAATACCATATGTTGCAGTTTCAGCCACATTTGGTCACATGAAAGAGCTGCTGTTCATCTTACTGTACCTCGTTGAACAATCAGGTCTTTTGAGCAAGTTGAATAGTGATGTTGTGTGTGAGCTCAGCTCAGTCCTTGCCTATAGTAAGCAGTGAGCATCAGAATTTTGTCTCCTCTTATTGTGATGCAGTGTGAGATGTAGGAGTTTGTTTTCCCACATGGCCTAGTTGCTGAAATAAGAACTGGTTACCATGGCTGCAGTACCTACAGAGGCGGTGGCCTCTCGCAGACCAACTATGCCAGGGCTTTCCTCATTTACTTATCTTCAAATGTATTTTAAAAAAACAGGAATCATGGCTGTGTGGTGCCCTATTGTTGTCATGTTATCTGCTGAGGGGGTTCATGATTTCTGTCATTGTAGCAGTCCACTTGTGAGCAGTTTACAGCAGCATCAGTAATCAACAAGCAAAATGCTGACGTGTCAAGTTAGCTCCAAGAGGGAAAAATACAGTGGCTGCAACTTATATGTGCTCACTGTTAAGACTGTGTGGTGTTTCCCCGTCTGTTCTGTGAGGTGCTGAAGTCCATGAGAGATGCCATTTCATTTCCCTGCATGCAGGTCAAGCATACTGATGTGTGGAAATGACAATAAACCCTAACATGATGTGTGGAGGCCAGTTTTTGAGCTGGAGCAACATCGTGAGCGGCCACAATTCTCATTTGGATGCAGGTCTGAAAGGGCTGGCTGGTAGTGGATGAAGATCATGGCGTTCTCCGAGGAAGGAAGTGGGTGCAGGGCTGGTGGCGCCCCACGCTGCTGCCCTTCCTGAGGTCGCCCTTGTGGGAAAGAGCCAGGTAGATGTCTGGATGAGACAGGGAGGAATAGGTGGTGTAGTGATTCTCCTCCAGGGTCTCTTTCAACATGCAGTCAGCAGAAAACTGGTCCTAGAGAGTACAGGGAGACACCCAATATGATGCATTTGTATTGTTCCATTATGCAGCCATGTAAACAGTGTTAAGTCATGACTTCATTCTTAACAACATAGTGACCCAGGTCTGAGGACACATGCAGGACATATTTATAGCATGCTAGTGTGAGTTGTGAAGTGGGTTCCGTACCGTTCCAAATGCCAGCCCTTCTTCACTCATACACAGATACAAGCCACTCTTGACTCCTTTGATTCCCACCACCCCATGCTTCATAGCGAACACCTTGAGCCAAGCTTGTAAAGAAGAAGAAATGCATAAAGGCTTGGATGTGTTGTTGAGGTATATTGGAATTATCACGTCACAGGCAGTGGATGCACAGAATGTACAGCGCATACATGTGGACTGAACTCACAGTACTCAGTGGGTTTGTGGACACCTCCAACAGAGCCACTGGGCAGAATCTGGAGATGGTAGCCAATCCCAACGCGGCAGTAGAGCAGCTGCTGTTGGGCCCCTTCTCTGATTGGATGAGGACCAGAACCTGAATTGGAAAGTGATGATTTGTTGTTGCAGATAGATGACACTCTGACACTCTGCTGACACACATCCTGAAGGAAACAGCTGAAAATGGATTGATTCCATATTTCTAATTATGCAATAAATGCAGAATATAATTTGGAGTATCTTGCAGTATTGTTGCAGAAATGATTGTTGCTAGAATTCCCACCAGTCACATCTATCTTAATACAGTGCCATATATTGTTATGATTCCTTTGTGAAGGGAGTCCTGGTTCAGTGCAAAAATGTTCTGAAGTCTAGCTGATGTGATATGATAGCAGTTGTTTGAGTTAGGCAAATCAATTTACAGTCTTTTCTAAAATTCTGCCTCTGTAGACAGTGTTTCCATCCTGAGTGCATTGAGAGCATTTAAGGAAATAAATCAGCACAGCTTAGCTGCTAACATCTCACATGAGCTTGAGCTGAACTTTTGCATTCATTTTCACACAATTACAGTGACTCTCTGAATGTACATATGACATGTGAGTGTTACATTAAAAAAATAAAATGTGAAGGGTTGGTGGTGGTAACAATAAAGTCAGAGCTCTGACATGACTTGTGCATTGGCTTGACCACAGCCCACAGCGAGCAGCTACTCTGTAAAAACAATCAAAGCAAAACTAGAATATAACAAAGACTAAAGGAGACACTCAACAGTGCTGTCCAACATGGTCTTACTGACTGAATCACTGTAGCTTTTCTAACAAATGTAGGCAGCGCAGATTTTGACAACTTGAATCAAGAAAAGGAACAAACAAGCAAAGTTAAAGAGTGTCTGACCATTTCCTTTTAGCAGGGAGTCCTTCATGTGCAGTTTCCAGAGGCTTTGGAGGTGAACGCTATGATTCTCAGGTTCTTGTCTCTTTGCTCCCACTGGCCAATGACACAAGCTGAAAACCAGGAACAGCAGCAAGGAAACGTTCATGGTGAAGGCCAGCAGACCACACTGCTCTGCCTACTGACGGAGGGCCACAGACTCAGGTGCAGCAAGTGTGTACAGCAGGTCCAGGTAAGGCCTCCTCTGCTCATCTCCTCTGCAGCCGCTTCCTTCTTTTATCTCCTGTGATGCACTGACTGACACAGCCACAGTGAGACTCTCAGCTGTACACAGTCATTATCAGCGGCATATCAGCAAATCCTGCCAACAACAACCTCAGGATGTGATCTTCTGTGAAGCTGCAGCAGGAAGCAGCTTGTTCGTTTTCACTAACATAACCTCTGCAGTGTTAACCTAACTGATCTGCTTTTTAGTTTCACTTCACACAAAATCAGAAAAAAAACTTTGACAGTGTACTGTCTGAGTGTAACCTGCATACGCCAACATGTTCTCATGTTGCCCAATCAGACGGGCGAGAGACATGCAAACTGTGTTCAGTATCACATTCACTGAGATTGGAGAGAGCGAGCTGAGCTGATAGAGCAGAGAAAAGAACACACATACAAATGCGAGTTCTGGCATCTCAAGGCAGGACACTTCAACTTAGTCATGGTTTGTTTTTCTGATAGGTTTACTGTATCTTCTAGCCACTATGTAGCAAATATGCTACATAGCCAAATGTGCAGCATGTGGGTACCTGAACATGAAAGCTTCCGCCCTCCTGGTTTCAGTCTTGCCACCAGATGTTCAACCTGCTGCAGGGATTTGTCCCCATGCAGCCATAAGACTCATTAACTGGATCCAAAAATTATGATGAGTGATTGGGCCTGATGAAAATAATAAATCAGAAACAAGATAATGACAAATTAAATTCATAAATCATTTACAGTTCATGGGGTGATGAATAAGGTTAGTTTAATTTACATGATGGCTAATGTTTACATAAGGTATTTAATGTCAGCAGCTGATTAACAGACAGCAAGAGAAAGAAAGCTTTATATTATATGTTTAATCTGCCATTTGTTCAAAATATGAATTTGGATTTTAATTCTCATACTAATTTTCTCCATTCCATTCATTTCATTCACAAGATCCATTTCTAATGTTTTTAACCAATTTCTTGTCATTTACTTATATGTTATGAGAACCCAGAATGCAAAGCACAGACAGGAGGTTGGTTGGACAAAGTAACTGGTTTATTTAGAAATAACTTGCATGAAGAGGATGGGTTGAGGAGGAGGTATCTGGGGATCCGGCAAATGGAGGTCAGGAGAAAGTGCAATCCAGAAGTGAGGCTGGGCTCCAGAACTACGTCATTGGAGTTGGTTGATGAAGCAAGAGAGAGCGATAGTTGGAGACAGGTCAGTAACTGGAGGCAGAGAAGCCCAAGAGTTAAAAACACAGCAGACGAAACAGCAAAACCTTGAAGATACTGGTAGGGCTGGATACGTGACTGACTGGTCCAGCAGTGTCTGGAATGATGCAGGAATAACGTAGTTTTAGCTGAGCTTGATGAGAACAATAAATGGGAAAAGGAGGGGGAGAGAGATGAGCAGAAGACCTGACAAAATATAAAGAGTCTTTCTTCTCGACCTGTTATCTTCTCTAAAAGTAAACAGCAGCAAGAACTCAATAACTGAAATGCAGAATTTTGGAAGGACTCTTCCTAGAGCAAGCCGTCCAGTCAGACCCAGGGAGGTGAGCGAGAACTCAACGACCAATCTAACAGAGCTTCAGAAGTTCTCTGCAGAGATGGATGAACTGCTGGAAGTTGCACCATCTCCACTCCATCAATCAGCCTTTCATGGCTTCATGAAAAGACAGAAGAGACTTTGAGAACAGCAAATTGTGAAAACCCTTTAATGTCTCTGGGTCTAGTCTGCATCAATTGTGACCCTTTCTTTTAAAGGAAAACTCCCACTGGGTCCATGGTGTAAAGTCCAAAACCCAGTTTTTATGTTCTTTATGTTGTTCACTGTGCTAAGTTAACCCGCCATTTCTTCAACATATATTTGAAAGAAATCCTGAAGCGTGCTGATCATTCTGTCTGACTGGAACGCTTCCCAGGGCTGGTCTGGTGATACACAGCCTGTTTCCATAACACATTCATTGTGTGACTTTTGATACAATGCCGTTTTCAGTCTGCACACAGTGTCTCACAGCGCACATCCTATCTGAGATGAGTAACACCAAAGGCATTTCAGTTCTTTGTACAAACACGACTTTATTGGTGACATGCTGCACATACATGATCACTGGACGGTGATACAGGCAAATGTAAGACATAAGGTGAGGCACGTGAGAAAATAACTTGACAAACATGGAGTCGTTCAAAGCTGCACCAGGGAACTTCAAAGGTCAGCACGTTACGACAAAATTCAAGGACTTGAGTTCAGAAAGACCCCAGTGTGGCTTAACAAGCCACATGTTAAGGCACTTTTAGTGGGTATGGGACTTTCCTCTGGTGCAGCTGTCTAGCACAGCTTCTGTTAGTTTAAATGCAGCTCTCTGGAGAGAATCTGGATGATTGCATGTCATGAACTCAGATGGGAATCTGTGATGACCGTGGTTGTTCAAGGCTGTACACAGCTTCTTTTGACTCGATCAGTTCAAATCATTTGTTGTTGTTTTTTCCCCAGTGAGAAGAGCAGGGTGTAAATATAATGTCCAGGGTTACAACTTTATCAGAAACAAAGATGTGTACATATACAGTGAATGTGTTTACCATCATTAGCATTAGGGCTAAGAGGCTCCTTTAGCTCTCAGCTTGGACAGCAGCATTTCATTCTTCCGACACTCCTGGTGGAAAAAAAGCAAAAACCCATTTATTTCATCACAGTTAAATCTTCATTTTCATGCACTGAAGTCAAAAAATGGACTTGAATGAAGTGATTTACTTTTAAACTTTTACTTTTAAGAAACTTTGCCCGCTAACAGTCACTGATCTGTTATCACAATCTGTTTTTTATGTCCTAACATCCACCCGAGTGTTTTGAAGACTGAGTCGCCATACATCGGCATGCCTCATATCGACTGATTAGAGTTTATCACACACATATCAGCACTGGTGTACACAGCAGCTGTGGGACAGAAAAGACAAAGAGGCTTGTGTCGCTGTTTTGTGGTTTGTCCTCTAGAGTGCGCCGAGCGCAAGAAAAGAATACTGGATGAGATGTGGTCATCGGTTGGTTGGTCAGTGTTTCAACACAGGATCAGGACAAAAGCACAGGTAACTTCAATTTGAATGCACGTATTTTTAAATATTCATGTTTTTTGTTCATTAGGTATTTCTGCAGCATGATACCACATATTAGCAATAGTCTCATCTGCAATCAGTTGATGCAGCGTTGATAATGAGGTGTTTTTAATCATTTGCTCGTCCCATTTGTGACAATACATATGATTACATGAAGCTTTATCAGTCTGACTATTTAAGTTAGTTCACCTAAAACCGGATTTTTAAAATGCATATCAACACTTCAGTCCGACTGAAATCAAACTTCTCAGTATATAATAAACAGAGCTGTGAAGTCCTCCATGTTTATACAGTTCAACATGCTACCAGTTTGCTGCTAGCTAACTTGCGTGTTGATTATTTGGTCTGTGGTGTAAAAAAGTCTATAATACTTCTGTCAAAAATGGATTGATAAGGTGCATGTATACTGGGACAAGGACAGTAGCCCAGATGAATTGCATAGCTTAGCTACAAACATAGCTCGGCTAAACTGGGCATGTACTGTAAAACACCTAAAAACAGTCCTAAAACCAGTTTACTGAGTAGCTGTGGAGTGTTTTTTTCCATTTTAAAGCACTCTGAATTATTGTAGCCAGCAACCCCTTCAGCTGTTCAGTAACTTAATTCACAGCTGTACTGTTCTTCTCACCTCTTTAAAGTCCTTCACGGTTTTGAAGTAGAGCCTCTGTTTATCCAGCAGCTCCAGGTATTCATCGTTCAGCTGATCTCGTCTCATCTTGTTCTCCTGCTTCTTCTTCTCCATCTGGAAATAGTATACACAGAGACTCACACAGATGTTACCGAGGTCTGTGTTGGAATGGCATTTGACTTCTTGTGCTGCTTCCACAGTTGGACTTCTTTTTAGCAACGATGCCATGTTTCCAGATCTCAACAAGTAACTCGGTGAGTGCAGACCACAGAAGAAAAACTGCTCAAACTGACGACAGCGAAACCTGAGTGGTGATGAAGGAGTGCGAGTCGTACCTTGATCCGGCTCTGCTTGATCCCCTCCACGATTTGCTCCATCTGTCTGAGGAACTGCTCCTTGGCTGCTGAAGAGGACATGGCCCTGCACAGTGGTGCGGCAGATCAGAACAAAGCCGTCAACAACACGGACGGACCAAGCCGGTGACGGGAAAACCGATTACAAGCACACAACAGGTCACTTACTGCTGGAAGTTGTCATGGATGGAATTCAGCAGATTCACCTACAGATGTGAAGGCACATGTTATCATTAGTTTTAGTATGTGGAGTCGTCTGCTGGTAGCTTTTAATTTGAAACTGGACAGAGTCACAGACAAATCTAAATTACAAGTGACTGATGTGTTTACCTCCTTCTCCAGATACACCTTCTTGTCATCTAATGTGTTGTACAGAGTGAAGAACTGCTTGGTCTCTTTGTGTGTTGCAGAAACTGAAAAGTATGAGAAGAGTTAGCAGAGACTGTCTTTGCTCCCGATTTTCAGGAGACATTAGGTGTGTAAGCTTCATCCAGTTGTTTGTGTACAAACTCCAGTTAGAGTGGCCACAGAGGAGGAGCCCACCTTGGCTGTAGAGTTCGATGAATCTCTTCTGGTACTGGGTCAGCTCGGCCCGGCTCGGCACCTCGTCTATCTTCCTCTGCAGGATGGCGATCTCACGGTTCCTCCGAGCCTGAACAGGGTGAAACAACAGTTTGCCACGTGAACTTTCTATTCAGTGAAAGATGAAGCAGTGAACTGTTTTATATCCTCTGAAATGAATATTGTATCAACTGTTGTGGAGGTTTGGTCACAACGACTATAACAGTATTCAGTAGTGACTGTAGAGGCTTTGGTGCATATTTTGTTACCTCTGCCAAAGAGGTTATGATTTCATTGCCATTTATCTATGTCTGTCTGCCTATCTGTCTCTGTCTGTGTGCCTATCTGCCTGTCTCTTTCTGTTTCTGTCTGTCAGCCAGCCGACCTGCCTGTCTCTCTTTCTCTCCGTGTCTCTGTCGGTACCTTCACTGAAAATGTACGCATGAGAGGCAACCGTAATCACTTGCTCAGTAGTTACTAATGCTGTGGCTCTGTGCAAAATTAAATGCAATAGGCCACTAGGTGGCACTTATGTTACAGAATCATGAGCTATGCTAAAATTATTTTTCATGAAATGTGTATGAAATTCTGCACAAATCATCGATTTACTTTCATGTTCACAAGTTGGTGAAGGTCTTTCTGATTTTAACCACGCTCTCTGGCTGCCAGGTGTGAACTGCACGAGGGGGGCTTGATCCCCTTGAATACCTGGCTGCAGGTTAAGTTGGGATTTGCTTTGTTTTAAGACTGAAAAGACGGTTTCTCGGTTATCTACAGTATCATAAAGTCAGATCAGAACAGGCAGTCCATGCCTTTTGCCACAAGAGATGTTCGGCCTCATTCACCAACCGTTCTTCTCAAGAAATGTATTCTATTCTATTCTAAAAAAGGTTTTCAATTTACAAATACAATGGGATTCACCATTGTGAGAACACAGGGTCAAACAATCCTGCAATTTAAGAACACGTCACGAATCTGCCATTGTCTTTTCTTCAGAACAAACCCCTAACCCCTCATCTGAATCTCACACGAGAACATGACAGAATTAGTGCATCTTTAAGTAAAGGATTATCAGCAAATTGTGCTGAAGTACTGACAGTAAAGTTACTCATTACGCAGAATGGTTCTTTCACAGGGATATTATTATTTAGATCTGATTACAGATTATTATTTCTGCGGAAATACCAATGTTAGTAGTATATTGGTGGAAATAATTCAATGCATTCAACAATGTATCATTTCTTATCTGATTGTCAAATGCTTGTAATTACAACCTTAATCTTAGCTGTCAGATAAAAAGTGAAGTAAAATAGTCCCCTTTGAAATGTACTGGGATAGAAGTATTAAGTAGCAGGAAATTTTAGTGAAGTACCTCAATACAGTATTAGAATGTACTGAACGTAGTGAGATACATCCTGCTGTAAACACTGCATACGTGACATGCAAACTGTCAAGTATGAAGTGAACCTAATCTGAACTAAGAACCTTAGTTCTCATACCAAACATCTACTGGTGTGTACATCTCTCCCAGCTTATCTTCAGTGCGTCATGTGCTGTTGTGACCTGAAGGCTTCACATAGATCACTCCTATCATGCCATCTAATCTTGTGTGATGTTGAACATGCAGTTGTTACCATGAGCAGACGGATCTTCTGCAGTTTCTCTCTGTCTGTTTTGTACTGTTTGTCTATGAGCTGGTTCCTCTCCTGAGAAAAGAAAAAGAGAAGCAGGAGCAGTGCATCAGGGAAGGAAGGCGACTCAGAATCTTAAAGGAAAGATTTGTGGCAATGTATTTTATA
The DNA here is from genome assembly GCA_016785225.1 of Psettodes erumei. Taxonomy (NCBI): domain Eukaryota; kingdom Metazoa; phylum Chordata; class Actinopteri; order Pleuronectiformes; family Psettodidae; genus Psettodes; species Psettodes erumei. The sequence continues at coordinate 840,756 of JAFBJZ010000939.1, forward strand.
CTAAATTGATGATGATTTACTGTATACCTTCTCCTCCTCCGTATCCTGCCCAGATACCATTTTCAACTCCTCAATGTTCTGCTGCAGACGGGCCATCTCTTCCTGCAAACAGCATCCACACATTAAAAAGAACTGAGCTGGACTGAACATCCATTCCTTGTTGTGCTGGAAACCTGGGAAGGATCACAGTGGAAGTCTGTGTTTTAAGGTACTCACTCTGCAGTGTGTGCGGAACTCCTGCTCCTGCTGCTTCAGGTTCTCGTTCATTGTTACCAGAGCTCTTAGCTTCTCCAGCAAGCTGTTCAACAGAACAGAAGACTTTAATCCTTAACTTTGACATTTTGCAAAATGGAGGCAGCCATACCTACAGAGATCACTGCAAGAGTTTGCACCCCCTTTACATTATAAGGGGGATCTACATTATAATATGAACATAAATCTACAGCAGATCTAAAGACAAGCAGGTTGTTGGGGGGTGACACTACAGAGCCATTTAAGGGACATGTAGAAAAAAAAAGCTTTTCTCGTGATCTTGCAAAACACATCAGAAACAACAATGACACATCTGTGGGGTAGTTTAACACTTACACTTTACTTTGAGATTGGCCTCAAATACACTGCTCAAAAAATTAAAGGAACACTTTCATTTGCTTTTAAGAAAAAAACATCAGATCTCAATGGGTGAACAAATCATGCTAGATATGTATACTGATATGGACTGGGTAATGCGTTAAGAACAAAAGGATGCCATGTGTTTGATGGAAATGAAAAGTATCAACCTTCAGTGGGCTGAATTTTCATTGCAGCAACTCAAATGGTACTCAGTAGTTTGTATGACCCCCACATGCTTTTATACCTGCCTGACGACATCAGGGCATGCTCCTAATAAGACCACGGATGGTGTCCTGGGGTATCTCCTCTCAGATCTGGACCAGGGCATCACTGAGCTCCTGGACAGCCTGAGGTGCAACCTGGCATCATAATGTCCCAGAGGTATTCTATTGGATTTCGGTCAGGCGACCATGGGGGGCAGTCAATGGTATTAATTCCTTTATTCTCCATGAACTGCCTGCATACTCTCGCCACACAAGGCCAGGCACTGCCATGCTCCAGGAGGAACCCAGGACCCACTGGACCCATGTAGGGTCTGGCAATGGGTCCAAGGATTTCATCCTGATACCTAATGGTAGTCAGGGTGCTGTTGTTTAGCCTGAAGAGGCCTGTGCATCCCTCCATCAATATATCTACCCAGACCATCACTGACCCACCATCAAACCGGTCACGCTGAACGATGTTACAGGCAGCATAATGTTCTTCACTTCTGTCACATGCTCAGGATGAACCTGCTCTTAGCTGTGAAAAGCACAGGGTGCCAGCTCTACCCTTTTTCTTTTCCTCCCCTGAATTGTTTTTGCTTCATGTCCCTTAAGAGGCTCCATATGAAGGTATGACCTCTGTCTTTTTGTAAGCATGACCTGGATGAGCTGTATGCGTTAACACAAATGTCTCAATCAGTTGAACGGGACATTGAGCGGACCATACAATGCCGGCTCCCTCGTGCGAGCAGAGCTTGATCAGAGGTGCCACCCTCCCCTAAAACAAACCACCGATAGGTATGGCTGTGCAGCTCCGGCCACTGTCTGGAGTCCATGTGGGAAAATGGGTAAATGCATGAGAATGAGACAACACTCACCCACTGTCAGCCTGCTCCTCCATCTCTTCTAAAGACTTCAGCTCTTTCTGTAGTCTCATTGAGCACTCTGTGGACTGGGAAGATACACAAATGCAAGATGTTTACCATCGTTCCATCTTAAAAATGCTCTGATGCTTCATTCTTTTCTTCTATTGTCTCTCAGTATTGCTTTTTTCAAATGACTAATGTCTGATTGTGATGTATCCAATGTTATTTTGTCATATTCTTGTCAGACCGTGAGGCCGTCTGCCAGGAAAAAAAAAGTTTTGTTTTCGTGACACAGATGTTTAGTCTCATCTTACCTCCATCAGTTTCCTCTTGGCCTCTTCACAGCCTGTCTTCACCTCTGCATGCTTGGCTTGCACCTGCCAAAAAAAGAAATAAATACTTGTTATTGTTAGCATTTAGGATTCCTCTGCTGGTCGCTGCTGTAAATCATAACAAATATCATTTTTCTGGTTAAAATAAAGGCAAACTGTCTCCATCATGATGGCCCACACTAACTACTGTTGGGGGTGGAGCAGTAACCAATGTAATATCTACTTAAATTCCACCTGTAACATACTGGACGTTGGACTGCTTGGCTAATCAAGTGTGCTAGAGCTGCAACTAATGCTTCTTTTGACTTATGTTCAGTTGTTAGCAGGATTACATGAAAACTAATGAACAGAACATTCATGAACATTTCCCCAGACGTGGCTCTTTGTCTTACTTAGAAACCATTTGATTTTGGGGGTGATCCACATCAGTACCTAAATCCAGGATTTTTTTAAAGGATTCTTCACCATTGCAAGATAGGGGCCAATTTTTAGGCATACGTCCATATACGCATGCGGATTTAAACTGTACGGTTTGGGTGCATACCACCGGGGTTAAGCTGTTGGCTTGGTTGATTGCCAACCAGCCAGACCACAAATTGGTCCAGATACTCTTCTGGTTTTGGGTTAAAAGTTCAGCAGAGGTCAGCACTATCCGTGTGCTATGGCTGAAAGCAGTTAATAGATAAAAAATAAGGACATGATGATGAAAACTCACAAAACCTCAAAGAACTGCCTTTGTCTGCCCAAAAAGTGCCTGAATATTAATAATCAATTTCCAGTGGTATTAAACTGGGAAAGGCATCAAATTCTCACACACAGGTAGGATGAACGAATGTGTGGCGTGTTTAGGAGATAAACTAAAGTAAAGTAGAGTAAAATAACAGTCAGCACTAAATAATCAGCCCTTTTAGTGTGATCATTTTCTGCCCGACCAGGTAAGTAAGTTCTGACTTGGATACTCGATGGAAAATAATGTGTACCCTGAGAAGTTTCTTTTTTCATTTTCTGCACCATAGCCAATGAGAAAGGTTTTTTTGTGTAATATTTTTAGGATCACAGTGTTTGACACAATGGAAGGTACAGTGGTGAAGCGCTGACCTCCTCCAGCTGCTTTGTCTTCTGCTGGATCTGTTTGCTGAGCAGGGCCACGGCCCTGTGGTGCTGTTGCAGCGGGCCGTAGCGCTCTGAACGCTCCTCGGCGGTCAGCTCCGACTGCTGCAGAGACACATGACAAATACAGTATGCAAGTATTAGAATGAGACATGTTACAAACAATGTTACAACAAAACCGCAGCGTTATGAGCCCCCCAGGTTTGCTGGAGTAGCTGTGCCATGTTGTGACTCTACATATGTCAGAATCATTACCTATTACATTTTGAATTTACTGTATACTGTGTATTTACTGTGTCTTTTCTCCACCCCATTAACCTGTTGCAACAAACATGCATCAAATTACCCAAAATGAAGCATCTGATTCTGATAGTAATGTGATTACTTATTTAGTAGTCTAAGGAATTACATTGAAATTCTGTAATTACATCTAATGTAATCCACAGCTACTAACCCCAGTAACATTCTGTTACTTTGTACGTTTGGAGTTCAGACTGGTCTGGGACGAGGTAGAGGTAGGTGGGCAGAAGCCTCTACCCGAGGAGGATGAATCTGACTCCAGGTAATCCATATTCCCTTGTTATGTTTGTCAAATTTTGTTCGTCGTGGAAAGTTGTGTGCAGTGACCGTGGGTAAGACAGCCACTGGATGGTCAAGAAATCCCTGCTGCTTATACAACTGCAGTGTCTCATTTAAAACACAAACGATACAATGTGTGACTGTGCAGGGTTTGGAATCATTTAAAGGCTGAATAGTAGCACAGCATAGTAGCATTAACTACCGTTTAAGTGACATGTACAACACTGACAATGATCCTGCTTATTATGACTTTGAATTCTGAAACTGATTTGTTAATACACAGCGATTAATACACATGTATGTTAGACACATACATGAACACAGTACTTTAACCAGCAGGAGAACCTGGATTATATTTAGTTATGCATACATCATGCTCAGCCACTGACTACACTTACATACACTTTAGTTGAGCTGTGGTTGTAGCTTGTGTGATTTCATTAGAAGAATGTCCTTGTCCCATCAACTGATTTATTGACATAAGTATTGGCCGTTTACATTACAGACCAAACAATCACAATATGGTAAAAAAACAAACAAACATAAAAACATGGAGTACTTTACAGCTCTGCACATTATGTAGGGGCTCTAGCTGTACACTGTATTCAAACAAGATTCAAAACTATCTTTCTGAAGACAGAAGACACCACTGTTACCTCAGCTAGCCTGTTGTCATAAGCTTCTTCTTCTGTTACGCTTTGTGTTCAACTTTCAGCGGCATTATCTGGGTGTGTTAGTCCAACTATGAGTGGTTGGATTTCAGCCAGACTATGGTGTTTAAATGCATTTTTAAAGTGCAGTTTCAGTCTAGGCATCCCATAATCGGACTAATAAGGTTTCCTGTAAACATACCCAGTGAATCACTACTAGCGGGTTCCGTGGGCTGTCAAGAATTTCTTCTGCTCTTTTTAAACGAAATTGATATTATTACTGTGTGTGTGTGTATGTGACAGTTTCTCACCTTCTCAGCATACTCCAAAGCGATCTGCTTGATCTCCTCCGACTGCAGTCCCACTATCTGACCCACTGCACTGGCTGTCAGCTTCCCCTGTAGAGGGACAAATCTCAGTCACAACTGCACCAAGCTGCACATTTAGCTTTTAGCCATTTAGTTGTTCAGGTTACAGGGAATGCAATGATACAAATATCTTCAATTACCAGAGCCTGCCTCTTTTCACGTGCATCTCAGAGCACGAAATCAACTCTAACTGTCCAAAAGTTCTCAGATCATCATAGTTTATTATACTATTAACTTGAATATTCATATGATTAGAACAAGAGGTAAAACAGGTTATCAACTTCTTTAATTTGGGGTAACTAAGAGATGTCCAAACCTGTAACTCAGAGTTACCATGAGATGGCCTTTAGCTGAGAGGAGAGGTGTTTTAGGAACGTAGAAACAAAATGACTTTTGAGACCGACTGGGCAAGGATGCAGAGGGAAGCAGCATGATGTCAGTAACTGCTATTTCAAATGTGTCCACTGGGAGTCGCTCTTCATGCTGGAGCTGGGAGTTCCACAAAAGGCACATCTTTATTCATACGTGCTCGTTTGGTGTCAACTTTACCCTCTGTGGCACCCTCATTACCCGAAATGGCTTTTGTCAAAAAAGAGAAAAGTGGACACAGAGTGCAGACTTTTCCATGAAAAATGGTCCTTTTCCGACTTATTTGTGGCAGCAGAGTTTAGCCAGTGGAAAAAAAGGCTCAGTCCAAATTGGGAACATAGCATTTCATAGCATATTGATACTCTCCTTAAGAATATGAGCAAAGAAATAAGTGTAAGAAAATGCTCTTTTTTGTCATGAAAAATGTTATGAAGTCATTCATTTTCACACTTGGAATGAACTGTTCAGTCCTGTGGTCTACTGCAAATGAGACTGATCGTAACAGACTGGAAGCAGTCCGAAACACATATTACTGTCCTTGTTCCTTTCCTGTTCACCTTGCACTTCACTGTAGCTTCTTTCCTAACACAGCTCTGGCCAACTGTAATATCCAAATCAAACATATCATCACCCTGCACATTTCCGCCTCATACATTATGGCAGCATTACTTTTGATTCTCATTTCATAAAATACAATTAATACTATATTTCTTTTTAATGATACATTTTTGAGAGCATGGACCCCAGCTGCTGTGGAAGAAGCTAAGGGGGATCCAGATAGAAAGGCAAATATATATAACACATCTCTGAAAAATTAGTTTCCAAAGTTTCCAAGCCCTGACAGCTGGTTGGACAAAAGAATCCTGAGACTAGAGAAAACAGTGAGTGGTGCTAGAAAAAGCAAGAGCTATGGGTTATTAATATCCTGAACCTTTCACAGGAGACAGAATGAAGGTGGAATCAACTTTGTATATTTTTTCAGGAGAGTCCCATTGTAACCCTCATTGCTCTCATTTCTAAATCGTGGACAGATGAAGAGGAAGAGAACAAGACAAGGGACCAGTTTTCATTTACCTCCTCGTTCGCCATGGCAGCCATGCTGGTCATCAGGGTTTGGAATCGCTTCTGAGAAAATGACAAATCACATTACATATCAATATCACATTTCACATTACTTCACAGTGGGACACAACACTCAAACACAAACTCTCACTCACAAACACACACACACACTCTTTGTGTGGGGTGAAAATGAACTGCATTAGTGAAATGTAAACTTATACACACTGCATTTGCTGAGCATAAACCACAGTAAAACAGTTCATATGTGACATGACTGATGATACTGTACACTGACAACAGGTAACTCTGTATGTGCGAGGCTATTGTTTTCTTAGTTAAAATAAACAATCTTTTTCAACAGAAATTTGTTTAAAGCCTTGTTAGTGAGCGCTGAGATAACCCATCCATCGAGCAGGTGTGGCACATCAATGTGCTGATCAGTGCACAGGTGTGCCTTAGGCTGGTCACAATAAATCATATCATTCTTCATGACACATCCACTCAACCTGTGTCAGACTGGATGTGAAGTGAGTAGACATCAGGGGTATAAGTCTGGACTACTCAGGGACAGTCAGAGACTTGTCTTGAAGACACTGAAGGGGTTGTCTTGGCTGTTTGCTTCAGGTCCTGAGTGGCAGCCCACTATGTGGTCAACCAGTGGTTTGCAAACCACCGTTTGGAATTTGAGTTTGGAATTTTGGCCGTCCCCATCTTGGTTTTTTAAACCCCGAGAATACCATATTTGGATGACAGTGTGAAAATGGACCGAGGGGGGTGAATCTGACTGGGAACCAGAGGACACTACTGAGCTTACCGGGCTTTGACTGAACACCCCAAAGTTACCAGGAAACACCAAGCTGTAATTCACATTGACTGTCATATCAGGAGTCATGCTAATAGTGGCTAGCAAAAAACAGGCTTAAAATGAAATGTACTAACTGAAAAAATAAACGGGTGACTCCTTAGTGTGTCTTTTAGCATAACCGAACACTGAGCGGGACATTTTGGGGCAAACAAATGTTAGTTATCTTTCATAAACCAAAAACCCACAGTGAATGGTTGAAGTCCAACAAGGCTTTGCTCTGGCCTCCATCCTGACTGACTGGCAGGAATCAATCACACTGTAGCTAAATTACAAATTGAACATCATTTTGTGTTGAAGAAGAGTTGGAACTATTGATTGAGACCATAAACTCGGTATGAAAATCTTTACTGAAGTCATAAATCTTGTGAGAAGTAGGCTCATTTTCTCTCGACTTCTATACAAACAACCAGTGGAGTCGCCCCCTAATGGTCACTTAATAGAATGCAGGTTTAAGGTACTCCCCTTATCAAACTCCAGGATTTTTGCTCACAGTGTCTTCTGTCCAGTCACTCAACCATAAAGGTCTGATTGATGGAGTGTTGCTGTTCCACCCTCTATCTTTGCAGAGAACTAAAGTTCTGTTAGAGATAAGTTTGGGTTCACAGTCACCTCCCTGATGATTAGACTTCTTACCCAGTTCCCCAGTCTGACTGGAAGGCCAAGGAAACAAAGAAAGGAGTGTCAGTGCTTTCTATCTTATCTCCTATAGCATAGGACACACTGACCCTTCCTTTAAAATGGGAAAGAAATAAGGCTTTCCCACAATTCCTTGCACCAGCTACAGTTAAAGCTACATACCCAACTTATTGTGGGTCACAGTAAAACACCAGATGGAAACAGCCATAAGAGAATGATTTTTACCTGAATTTACACATGATTTACTTAGGTTATTGGCAATACTTCCATATTTTCTCAACCCCAGTTTCTTTCCTGCTTCATGCATTATGTTGATGCTACTTTGCAATAAAACTGAATTATTTCACTGCTTGTATCTCCCTACTTATTTCTACTAATTGAATGTACTTCTAATATGCGTCTTTATACACTCACACAACCTACTCACGTGTGTATAGGTTTTCAAAATGCTCTAATCTTTAGTAGTTGTTGTGCCAAATTGAGGTAGTTTTAATAATCCATTCGAAATCCATTAAAGATTAAATGGTGCAGAGTTTATTCCACAAATTGCGATTATTCCAAAGTGCTGCAGTTCCTATGTAGAAAACTAAACATGACTAGAAAATGGTAAGAAAACCATAATGCTCCAAACTAGTCTTATGTCCAATGAAAGCTGGAACAGAACAATGAACAATGTATCCAAAAAAGCAAGCAGTTATCTTCAGTTTTGATTGAATTTTGATCCAGGTCCAGATCTTTTACTTCCTTCACCTTTGCCTCCTCAGGTATGACTGCCAACACTACTCGACTGTTACTAATTCCCTTTGTCAAATTAATTTAATTTCACACTCAGGTGTGAAACACAGGCATGCTGGGAGATTGAGTCTGTGGGGGTGGTCTCTGGCACATTTTCCGTTGTTTAGGGGACTGACGCCAAAGGATCAAACTTGAAGTCAGGCTTCAGATGTTACATGTAGGCCAGAGCAGGCCTGCCTTTATCTGACAACATGTCCATGCCAAACGCACTGCTGCAAACTGTTCTGTTATCCTCAGCACATCCCCTGTGGTGGTGAAGTGGCACCACACAGGTGTACAACCATAAAGGAGGTGTAGTCCTTGCTGTTTCAATATAACAAAATTGTTGGGCATTTAAAGCTCTTTGTTTTTCAGTGGTACACTAATGCAATAATGTCCTTCTGCTAGTTTGGTAGACTGAGACACACTGTCCATGAATTGAAGGTCTTCTTGAGACATTTCAAGCTCTTCTCCTCGATTACCTTCAGAGAAGTCATACTTGAACTGTTGGTTCCATAGCTCATCCAGTTCCTGTTTGATGTAACACAGGTTACTCCATCATCACTTGACTCCCAGTTGCCATCCCTCAATGGACCATTGCAGCATAAGGCCTATCATTAATACTCATGATGACCTCCTCTGGTTCCAAAGCCTTTGGTTGCATTGTTACCAATCAGAAGACCTATTTTTTTTAGACCTATCAATTTTAGGGATTCATACTCACTCCAGGTAAGGCCACCTGTCCACATCTTCCTGCCGTGGAATATTTCTATATAGGGATAGTCCTTTGGGAGAAAACCTCTTTCTGTTCTATAAAATTTCAGTCCTCCAAAATGCTCACTTCTAAGCTGGTCACAAAATGGCTATGAACTGTTTTCTGCTCTTCCTTGGTACTCTGACACTGTATCATCACAGCTTGTGAGGAAGAGGGCAGGTGCATTAAGAGATTCAACATCTTCTGCCTTAAACACAGGCCAACATAAAGCTTTGTTTATGTATGCCACAGAGATCTTATATTCATTCCCAAAATGCTCCTTCAAAGGTTGTTAAGCCTTAAGGTAACCCTGATTAAATCCACATGTAGACAACTCCATATTAGCTCTCTGGGCTGTCTGCTGGTATTTTGCTCCATGAAGTACATATGATCCTTACTGCCATTAGTGTTACTCTCCACAAGGGGCTCAAATGACCTGATAAAGAGTCTATATTCCAAAGGATCTCCTTTAAAAACAGAAATGTTCTGAATTGGTACAGTAGACTCTTGCTTTACCAGATATTCTGTGATGTCAGCTGATGTTGCAGTACTGTAACAACAGTGTCAGGAGTTGCTGAGTCCTCTGCTTGAATAGAACTGCTGCTTGAAGAAATATGGGTACTGGCATTACTTGTCTTCTTATGATGCTCAGTAGACACCCTTTGGCTGGCTACAACAGAAACTGGGTTTACATAACTTTCCTTTACTGTAGCGGGTCATTCCTCCTTTAGCTTTAAGCAGTTGTAATCATTTTCTGAAGCATTTGATCCATCAAACTGCTGCAAAACCTTAATCTTAGCATCACCAGCGCTGCTACTCAAATTTCTTAATGCTTGTGATATCAGGAGGGCAGGTTCCAAAAACTTAAATTAATAGGTTCTCCACTCTCTGCTTTTTCAAAATCATCCAAAGAAAGCCTGCCATCATGGTCAGGGTGCATCTTCTTGAGTATGATCTCTACCAGGTCTCTGACTCCTTCGTAAGGGTTCTTCTCAGTGGGCACGTTGAGGCCGTCCTTCAGCATGTGAAACATTTCCTCCCTTGAGATGTAGTTGTCACCATTCAAGTCATACATATGAAAGCAGTATTTTATTTTTGCATCCAAGGTCCCTCTAAGGAAAACAGATAGTCCTTCAATCCATTCTTTCACACTTACCAAGCCATTATTGTCTGTCAAATGTCCTGAAGACTCTCCGTGTCACTGATAATGTCACCAGTAAAACCAAAGATCTTGTGTCAGATGTCCCTGAACTTTCCTCTGTCCACAACACTGACTGTGGTCCTGAGTGTGGCTGACTCCCCCATCAGCACCTTACAGTGCTGGATAAGGCACTCAACCCCTGTTTTATCTAAGTGCTTGGCTTGTTGAGAATTTTTTTCAGCCAGTGCCTGTATTGACCTTGTGTTCCTAGCAGACTTTTCCTATGGTTTTAGAGATAGGGCAGGATGAGCGTTAATCTTCCAACTAGTTTTAATAGTCCGTTGTGCAGAGGAAACAATGCAAAGTTCATTCCACAAACAGTGCTTATTCCAGAATACTGTGGTTCCTGCGTAGAAAGCTGAATATGACTAGAAAATGGTAAGAAAGCTGTAACGCTCCAAAGTAGTCTTGTCTCCAATGAAAGCTGGAACAGAACAGCATATCATAGAAACCAAAAGAGCAAGCAGTTATCTCCAAAGGCAACAGAGATCAAATCAGAAAAGATCTAAATCAAATTGTTTAAACAAAAACCAAAATCAAATAAACCTACTGTAATCCTGCCTCATACACGGTGTATCAATAAGACTGCAGAAAGTGCTCACCTCCTCTGCAGCCTGCAGGTCCTCCTCCTCCGACACCTCCGCCATCCCAGGAGGTGCCGCCTGAGAGGCCAGCGAGGCCTTCCCCTCATCCACCTACAGGAGGGAAGACAGGATGTGGAACCACACTGAAGTCTCATCGTTGACACTGTCAGTGTGTTGGTGTGAATGGGGTAAAGGAGGGGCATACAGCAGGAAATGGTATTGTGAAGGCCCCCTGCACTTTTGTAAAAGCACCTACCTTTTCTTGTTTGGACTGCTTGCTGAACCCATATCGCCTGGAGAAAAAAAGAAAATAACAACTTGAGACTTTTGTGACATAACAAAGACATAAAAATGAAGAGAGCTTTTTTTTAATTTTCCATGCCACATTACAACATCAGCACATCAAAAGGCGGTAACCCAGAGTGAGGACATACAGATCCCTGATTAAATAAAGAAATCCACACAAAAGTGTATCAAAGCAGCACCACACGTTGCATCCATCATGCCAAAACATATGACAACTGTTTGTTCAAAGACAAAACAGCAGAAGCTTGCAGTTCATACAGTACTTACAGAAGGAAATGTGACATTCTAGTACAGGGAGGGAGATGGATGGATGAGAAAACAACATATCAGACAGATAAGAAAATAGAAATGAGATGTGACAGCACACGAAAGCTCTCCACAGAGCAGAGAGAATGTCTGCTCCTTACAAGAGATGAGGGCTTGTTGCACATTAAAAAAAATACTTGGCAACAATACATTGTGTGAAGCTGTTTTAAGGGTCCAGTGCAGTCATGTTAAGCTCTGTTTTTAATCTTCACTTTATTTTCATGAGCTATGTTAAATGGAGAATTATTGATACAAAATAGTGGTTTGATATTTTGGGATTTTAAGATAATCAGCATGAGCCGATGGCTGCACTCACGAGGCCGACATACCAAAATTACTTCTTTATTTGTGGTCATCTCAGAGGAACATCTTAATGTTGATCATTTCAGTTCATTTGGATTTACCTCTGCTACTTTTTGAAGTTCAGACTTTCTTTGTATTTTATACAACATTCATGTTTTGTGTTGTGTAAAACTTAACCAGTATTGGTAGTGAATGTTGGTACCATGCTTAAATGACAACAACAAAAAGATTTGATTTGGATGTGAGACAAAGAAAATCTATTTTGGAGTGAAGTTTCTGGGATGATGATGGTTTGGATTTAGTTGGTTTTTTTGGCTGTTGTGAACAAGTTTACATACGGGCCTAATAACAACTGAACAAAGCTGATATCATCTGTTTATGTTTGGTCATCTCAGGGATACATTTTACTGTTGCTCCTTCATTTTCTATAACTTCACTTAGAGAAGTTCACAACTTGTTGTTATTAAAACTACAAAGTTTTTAACAAGTAACAATTATTTTCATGATCCTCATTATGCCAATTTTATTGGTCCATAAAATACCAGAGACTGTGTTTACAGTGACCCCTGACATGCTGAAACTTTATGATGAAATCTGTTTCAGTGAAGCCATCCACACACACCTCTGTACAGAAACAGCAGCCGTTGCCTTCACAAAAACCCATCATTAAAACCTTGGCCCTCATCCATCTCAACTCATAAAGGAAACCACAAACTCTGACGTCAAAGGCCTCCATTTTTACTTCTGTATGACAGTGTGCTGCAGCTCAGTTCAGGCCTATGACTAGTTAACACTACAATCTGATATTGTATATATTGTATGTATATTGTATATAGATTAGGTTGTTGAATAAAATGAACAAAACATCATCAGCGGTGTGTTTTCCTTGAGTTTGACAGAACCACTATTTTATGGGTCAAATAGTCAGTATAAAAATTGTCCAAGTACTGGGGATTGTGACTCTGTGCAGACACACTACTGTAGCATAATACAGAACATCTTCAGGAACGTGAGACAGCTTCCTCTGTGAGTCTATACAAACAGACCGTGTGAAATGTGGAGCTCAAACATCAGGTGTGTATTTGACTGACACACACATTCAAGCATTTGGTTGAGGATAGCTTACAATGTTTAAATCCCTGATAAATTGAGATGCAAATAGCCGTGTGTGTGTGTGTGTGTGTAGGATCTGAAATCTCACCTGCCATATTCCAGCAGAGTGGAGTGTACCCTGGACTCCTCGTCCAGCAGCTGTCCTGCATCCCTCTGTCGCCTGTACCTCCTCTGTGGTTTGTACACTTCCTGGAAAACACCGCAGTGTTCATTTGAGTCATCATCTATATTCAGTGTGAAACTAATGAGTAAGTGTTATTGTCGAACATAGTACACTTCATATTTATACAATGGGGAAAATAAATATTTACACTGCCGATTTTGTAAGTTTCCCCACTTACAAAGAATGGAGAGGTCTGTAATTTGTATTGTAGGTACACTTCAACTGTGAGAGACAGAATCTAAAAAAATCTAGAAAAACATATTGTATGATTTTTTAATTATTAATTTGCATTTTATTGCATGAAATAAGTATTTGATACAATAGAAAAAGAGAACCCAACATGTGGTACAGAAAACTGTACAATTACAGAGGTCAGATGTTTCCTGTAGTTCTTGACCAGGTTGCACACACTGCAGCAGGGATTTTGGCCCACTCCTCCATACAGATCTTCTCCAGATCTTTCAGGTTTCGGGGCTGTCACTGGGCAACAAAGTTTCAGCTCCCTCCAAAGATTTTCTATTGGGTTCAGGTCTGGAGACTGGCCTGGTCACTCCAGGACCTTCAATTGCTTCTTCCAGAGCCAGTCCTTACTTCCCCTGGCTGTGTGTTTTGAGTCATTGTCATGCTGGAAGACCCAGTCATGACCCATCTTCAATGCTCTTACTGAGGGAAGGAGGCTGTTGCCCAACATTTTGCGATACATGGCCCCATCCCTCCTCCCCTCAATACGGTGCTGTCATACTGTCCCCTTTGCAGAAAAGCACCCCCAAACTACAATGTTTCCACCCCCATGCTTCACAGTTGGGATGGTGTTCTTGGGGTTGTACTCATCCGTCTTCTTCCTCCAAACACTCAGAGTGGAGTTTAAACCAAAGAGCTCTATTTTGGTCTCATCTGACCACATGACCTGGATGTGTGCTGGCTTGAGAAGAGGGACCTTGTGTGCTGCAGGATTTCAATCCATGACAGCGTAGTGTGTTACTAATGGTAACCTTTGAGACTGTGGTCCCAGCACTCTTCAGGTCATTGACCAGGTCCTCCCATGTAGTTCTGGCCTGATCCCTCACCTTTCTCATGATCATTGATACCCCACAAGGTGAGATATTGCATGGAGCCCCAGACAGGGGCATCTTGAGTTTCTTCCATTTTCTAATAATTGTGAGAGTTGCTGCCTTCTCACCAAGCTGCTAGCCTATTGTCCTGTGGTCCATCCCAGCCTTGTGCAGGTCTACAATTTTGTCACTGGTGTCCTTAGACAGCTTTCTAGTCTTGCCCATGTTGGAGAGGTTGGAGTCTGATTGATTTAGTGTGTGGACAGGTGTCTTTTATACAGGTAACAAATTCAAACAGGTACAATTAATACAGGTAATGAGTGGAGAATAGGAGGGCTTTTTAAAGACAAACTAACACATCTGTTAGAGCCAGAATTCTTAGGCGATCAAATATTTATTTCATGCAATAAAATGCAAATTAATTATTTAAAAATCACACTGTGTTTTTCTGGATTATTTTTATTCTGTCTCTCACAGTTGAAGTGTACCTACAATAAAAATTACAGACCTCTCCATTCTTTTTAAGTGGGAAAACTTGCAAGATCGGCGGTGTATCAAATACCTATTTTCCACACTGTATATGCTTCTCCTTTATACACTGTGGTGTAGTTATATATATATAATTTACTGTATGTACAGTGGCTTCAGAGAGTAGATATAAATCTATAGATTTTGATTTCTTCTGTTAGATCTACCAAGTTAGGGTTAGAACAAGCACAATGTAATCATCAGAACAAAAATCACATAAATATGGTGCTTGTTTACTTGTCTATCTTGTTGTTACTTCCTCTGAGTACCTGATTGTTAAATGTACATACTGTCTATAAATACTGTCATTCTGTGAGTCTTTCTTGAGTTGAGACTTTGGATGTTTCTTAAATACAGTAGGTTTCAAAAGAAGTCTGGTGTAAGCGCAGTCAGATTCTTTTAGCACTGTGGCACTCATTCCCTGCAATCAATTAATCAATCCACCCTCCTTCAGATCTTTCCTTAACCTCATGGCAATTTTCATTGAGGTCAAGGAAAAGTGGTTTGTAGAGGAGATTTTCATTTTTTTGAACACAGGCCCAACTTCTCTCTCTCCAACAATGTTTTCCAGCTCCTCGTGGGGGACCCCACTGGGGTCTCCTACCAGTTACGTACAGGAACATTGAAATGAAACATGCACAGTAAAGTGTGCAAAGACTCAAGGGGTCTGAAAACGTTCCCAAAGTGACTCACCAGTACATCCACAACTGCCTTCACAGCCTTTTCTCGCCTCTGGAGAAACTCTTCATCCTGTAACGTGAAGGGTTGCATGTGAACACCAGCTCTTATGTAGAGGAGAATTTGGGTAGTAACTAACTAATTATACTCCAGAGGAGTATTTCCACCACACACCTGCAGAAAACTGCTTAATGAATGTGTTGATATGGTGTGTTTGTGCAACTGATAAAGTAAAATAACATATAAATGAATAATAACATGTTATGTCAAAAATATGAGACAGTGAGCCACAACTGTTACTTTCTTACTGTCTGGTTATTTTTGACTTACTCTTTCAACTCTTCTAGTAGTATCTCATGAGTTTGGCTCAGAAAGTCCAGACTTTGACCTAGTATCTCTGCTCATCGCCATTAAAATCAGACAACTGATTGATAATTGATGAACAACTGTGATACAGAATAGCATCATGTTTTTACATAGTATCTAATCATTTCTGATTGAATACTTCATCTGTTTTGCTTAGTATTTCACTGTTTTGACTCAGTTTCCTTATTACTTTACTTTTTATTTTTTTGTCACTTTGAAAATACCATGGCTTTCCTTTTCCAGGCAGAAGTGGGCTTCTAAAATTCAAGCTGTTCCGATCACATCAGTGTTTTTTTGTGTTTTGCTAGTTTTCCTGAGGATAATTAATGTGTAACACATTTTCCAGCCCCTTAGAAACACTGTTTGATACTGTCTAAACTCCCAAACCATCCAATCTCTATTGATGATCCGGCATTCATAACTGCTCTACACATTCTTTGGGATGGATAGAGATTGATGTCATTCACACCTATGCTCTGGCATTGTGACTGACTGCTGCTCTCACCTCTGGGAGGCTGTGCGTCTTCTGGAACTGAGAAACGGAGTACGCTCTCACGTAGTCGCCCATCTCCTCCCTCGTTTCGATGGCTCGCTTCACCAGCCACTGGCAGGAGACACGACACACAGCTGATCTCAAACGAGTCCAAACAAAGTGTGAAGTGTGAACCTTTGAAGACACCAAACAGTCATCTCTGGATTTTATTTTCTGGCAAATTGGCATGTGACTGTGACACATCTCTCACCACAAGCAAAGGTGCAAATCACAGATCCAAATCACATGCCAAATGCTCGTTTCATTCAGCTGGAAACACTGTCTAACTTCACTGCTGGAGAAAAAGTCAAATCATAACCCAAAAACACTGACTTTATCATTGTTACTATTTTCATAAGCACTATGTAACACATTTTACTGATGCTGGGTCCGTTCATGTGGAATTCTCTTACTTGTATCACTGGAAAAATGTGGATAAAATCCAGGCCCTGGATTTGATGGGGCTCTAAGCGATGAGGACACTTCATCTTCGGCAGAACAGAAACTATTTTCTCTGTCAGGGCTCTGCAAGGACCCGCAAAACACTCATCATTGTTAGAATGGTACAATCATCTGCAACAACATGTTGACAAAACCATGAAAACAAAAGCAACACTGCAAAATAAAATCCTTTAAGCTCTAGTATGGACTCACTATAAATCTAGTTTTCATGCAATTTATCTTGGATCTTTATCGTGTTAATTTTTGTTATTACATAAGTGCTATACCACCACACACAAAACAAAGAAAAGGACTAAAAGGTCATGAAGGATATAAATACAAAAATATTCCCTGCTTGTCACATTTCTTTAGCTGCTGGTTAATAATGTCCATCCTGCATAAAAACTGGTCACAGCTGTGATAACTGTGACCTCACAGGTTCACTGTGTCATACTGTGGCTTTTCAGATCTTGCTCACAGGCTGTATCTGCGTGTAAGATTGCCAGACTGTCAGTACACAGCCTTAGAGAAACAGTCAGCTTTCTGTAAAAAAAGCTTACATTTTCTGGCCGATGGTGGAGTTTTCTTGGAAAAGAAGATCCACGTCGATGTCAAAGTTACACGTGGTGATGCACCAAGTCATACCCCCGACCACCTGAAGAAGAGAGGAGGGGGAAACGAGCAGAAGTGAGGGTGGAGGTTCAATGTGGTGTTAAATCACTGGGACTGTCTATTGTGTGATGCCTCTTGAACAAACTTTCCAATATCAAAGTTGGAAATTAGGAGGAAAAACCATGGCCATTCTCTCAGATCATAAAGTCCCAAATCTATTATTTAAAAAAAATCCAAAATCCTGTGAGACCAAAATCACACATTTATCAAAAAAACAGAAATGTATGTGTGTGTGTGTGTGTGTGTGTGTGTGTGTGTGTGTGGGGGGGGTAAAAAACCACATTGCCCCACTTTGCAAGGTCGAATCATTCTCATCACACCACAGACCCCACTGCTTGCCATGTCTGCAGTGGATGACCTCATGAAACACTTTGCAATTAGATTTGAGAACATAAATTAAGAGAACACAGCTACAGCTAAAAGCATGACACTTTATTGCAGAAATGAGGGTAAAGGGGGGGTGAAGAGGGGAGGGGGGTTGCAGGATGGAGCGGGGCAGGGGGAATAAGCAGACGGGGTTGAGAGATAGATCACACATCAGCTTTGGACCTTATCGAACGGTGACAGTCCCTTGATCCTAGCTCTGAAGTATCCTGCTGCCAGCAGGAGCTCCAGGATCTCCGTCAGCTTCAAACTCTGCTCTTCATCCTCTCTGGTTTCCACCTGGGAGCCAAACACGTTATCATCGCCATCATCATCATCATCATCATCATCAACAACAACAACAACAACAACAACAACAACAACAACAACAACAACAACAACAAAACAGCTGTGGAAGACAAACCTTCACCCGGGCTGCAGAGCAGCAGTTTGGTGTTTCAAGGCGGAGGTTGGTCTGCTATCAGACTTTCACTGTAGTTCCTCCAAATTTTATTTCCATTAAACTGTCCTCACTGTCGAGACGTTTGAACGATTCAATGACATTTAATTAGCGTTAGCTCCAACTCACTAGCAGCTTTTAGTTAGCTCCCTCGTTAGCTACCCAGCGATCATTTTATTTATTGCCATAAATGAGCTGTTCTTTCAGTAAAATCATTGTTGCATTCCTAATAAAAAAGACGGGGACGGTCTTTACCTGAATTAAATTGCCCTCTTGGTCATACTGGGCGCCTATTTTCGACCCAGTTCTCACTCTGTGGAAAAGAGACGTCGCCATGTTGAACTGGAATGATGACAGGTCACATGACCGCAACACATGACAGCCCGATGATATTTTCCCCCTCCTATTCATTCAACGTTTTCGAATACAAACAGGCGTTTATTTCACTGAACATGTAATATAATAAAAATAATAACCAATGAAACAATTCAAATAAATCAAATCAAGTTGACAAAATGTTTAAAAGCCACAAAATTAGAATTAAAAAATATACATTCGTGAATTGACCTACAATAAACATGATAGTGAATGAATCATTTATTCGCTTAGTTTTTGTGTTGTGGCATGTTCTGTGATTTGTTTCTGTTACTGCATTTCTATATGAAACCTATTAAACACACGGACAACAAAAACAGAAAACTCATCTTCACCAGGATCTCCTGGTAGAAGAGATTGTACTTCCCGGTTACATATAGGATTTTAAAAAAGAAGCACAGGAGAGAGGAGACGACAAACAGAACGTCTTTTAAAGTGGTAAAACATGATAAGTGGAAGGGTTAGTGTTAGGGCTATACATCTTGTTGCATCTTGCATCTTGATGTGCAAAGGCTTTTACGAAGAAGTTCTGGAGATGGGTGTTATCAGTTTTTGTATAATCCCTCTTCTCCATTTGGTGGCAGTAACGCACCATTTCTTTGCTTGCTTACCGCCGCAAAACATCAAGCAGAAGAAGAAAATTTTGCGACATTGCTGCTCACGCCGCGTCGACTATTAGCGACACCGGCTCCACTTACGGCACACGTGCGACCCTTCCAGCCTAGCGGCAGTGTTTACTTCAACATGGCCAAAGTTTCGAAGAAGAAAGCGAGTAAAAAGAAAGGTAAGAAGAGCTCCGATGCGACGGAGCAGAGCGCGGCGATGAAGACACCCGTGGTCTATGACCACGACGAAGAGGAGGAGGAGGAGGAGGAAGAGGATATACACGAGCCCTGTGAAAACATAACCAGTGAGGAAGAGGACGGCGACGATGAAAGAAAACGGCAAAAGCTGCTGGAGGCCATCAGCGCTCTCGGGGGTAAGAGGAGGAAACAGCTGGGGGAGAGATCCGAGGCCGCCGTCCAGATGTCCGAGTTTACGGTCAACGCGGAGGGGGAGGGCGACAAAATAGATCTGTCGGACCTGATCGGGACCATGGACAAAACCCCAGCTGTTCCAGCCAAGACCAAAAAGCAGCTGAAGAGCCTGCAGCAGAGTAACAGGACCATCGAGTGTCCCCTCAGCAAGCAGGAGAGTGAAAGGATCCAGAGAGATGTTGCTTTTCAGAAGGCAGCAACAGAGGTGTCCCGCTGGAACGGCATCATCAGGCAGAACCAGAGGGCCGAGCAGCTGGTCTTCCCCCTGAATCCGGAGCCCTCTGGCCCTAAAGCCATGGAGAGGGTCGTGACCGGCTGGAAGGCTCAAACCCCGCTTGAACAGGAAATTTTCGCCCTCCTGTCTGCCAACAAGCAGCCCATCAATGACCCCATCCTCACCCCTGCTGAGCAGGATTCAATGAGGGCGATGAGCCTGGAGGAGGCCAAGATCCGCCGCGCAGAACTGCAGAAGGCAAGGGCTCTGCAGTCCTACTATGAGGCCAAGGCCCGGAGAGAGAGGAAGATCAAGAGCAAGAAATACCACAAAGTGCACAACAAGGTCAAGAGGAAGGAGCTTGTGAAGCAGTTTGATGAGATGGTGAAGACAGACCCAGCTGCTGCCCTGGAAGAGCTGAATAAGATGGAACTGGCCAGGATGCAGGAGAGGATGTCGCTGAAGCACCAGAACAGTGGCAAGTGGGCCAAGTCCAAGGCCATCATGGCCAAGTATGACACAGGTGCTCGCAAAGCCATGCAGCAGCAGCTGGAGGTGAACAAACAGCTGACCCAGAAGCTGGTGACATCAGTGAATAACGAGGAAGAGGAGAAGGAGGAGGAAACAGAGATGATGCCTGATTTTGTGAATGATGCGGAGCAAGGGCTAGACCCATCCAATCCCTGGATGAGAGGCAAGCTCTCTGAAGATCCCACAGAGAAAGAGCTAAGTGACAGTGTGGCTCTCACAGCAGAGGGGGTTGGAGTGGTGGGAAATCCAGCTGAAGAGGAGGAGGAGGAGGAGCAGGAGGTGGAGGAGACACAAGAGGAAGCACTCCTCAGAGAGTTTGAGAGCAGGAGAAAACTGCGTCAGGTTCAGGAGGGTGACACAGTGCCTGTAGTGTCTTTGGATATTGAGGAGGAAGAGGAGGAGGGCGAAGCTGTAGCAGATGCTTCAGACAAAGAGGAAGATGAACTTTCAGAGTTCACAAGCATTTTCCGAGGAATAGCAGATGGCCGTCGGGACGCCGAAGCAGAGGCAGCAGCAGACGCCAGCCATGTGGACACATCAGCTCCCCTGGAAGAAGGGCAGCTGAGGATCAGGACCTTGGAGGATGTAGAGCTCCTCAGTCAAGACGAGTCAGCCTCTGCTGAAGCTCCTGCTGAGACCCAGCCCCCCCCAGCCACAGAAAACTTGAATTCTGCAACTCACAAGGCAGGCAAAAACAAAAAAAGGAAGAGAGGGATTGAGCTGAAAGAAGTCCTCACCAGAGAGGCAAAAGTCATTCAAATCCCACTCACTCCAACCGTCGAGGACGCGGAGGAGGCAGATGAAAAGCTGGACCAGAGGGGGCTCATTAAAGAAGCCTTCGCCGGCGATGATGTCATCTCAGACTTCCTCAGGGATAAGAGGAAACAGGAAGACGCAGGGAAACCTAAGGTGGTGGACCTGACGCTGCCTGGGTGGGGGGACTGGGGCGGGGCAGGCCTCAAAATACCCCGCAGCAAGCGCCGGAGGTTCAGAATAAAGGCAGCCCCGCCTCTGCCCAGAAAGGACCAACACCTGCCCAGCGTCATCATCTCCGAGAAGAGAAACAGCTCACTGAGCCTCCACCAGGTGAACTCGCTGCCCTTTCCCTACGAGAACCACGCCCAGTTCGAGAGCACCATCCGCTCTCCCATGGGCCGAACCTGGAACACAGAGCGGACAGTGAAAAAGATCACCAAGCCCAAGGTGGTCACCCAGCTGGGCGCCATCATCGAGCCCATCGCCCGGGAGGAGCTGATGAAGGACAGGAAGCTGGTGTCTGCTGGGAATCGAAGTAGTGTGGACTCTGGGAGAGGGAAACCTTAGTAACAGATTATACTGAAGTGGTGAAAGTAAAGAAAGTTCAGCAAGAAAATTCTGTGTGGGGTGATGACAGTTTAGTTCAGTCTGTGCTGCAAGCTCAAGTTCTGTGTTTGACAGATTACATTTTTAATCTTTTTCAGATTCTTTTCTTGATTCTTTTCATATTGGATATTACACATGTATTACAAATATGAAAAAAGTCAAAGTCTAAATAAATTCCACCTTTGGAGTTGAAGACACTGTTGGGAATTCTCTTCTTACTCTGTAGGCTGTGAGTCTGTATTATGCACATACACATTAATTGTGGAAATGGTGCAGTACATTTCCAACTTCAGCTGTAACTGCTGCTTTCCTGTGCTAGAGTCCAGCACATACGAATCTCCAGAGCAAGAGGGGTTCTGTTTGTTTTGCTTCAAATGCCAATTCTCATGTACTTCTCATGTTCAGAACAAGTGACCTTTCATAACCCCACACACCCTGTGAGAGTTCCCATCATGTACAATCAAAATGGTGAATAAATGAATAAAGTATTAAGAACATCTTTCAGAGTCTCAAAAGTAAAAAGCTCATCATGCACAATGGCTGCTGTTAAATTGGATTATTATTATTATTATTATTATTACTGATCCATTTAACATTTCTAAACAGCATTTTAATGCAGTGCTAATTCCAACTGTTTTATGTGATAATATTTCAATGTTTACTGTATTTGATATACACATTATAGGTGTTATAATACTTCAAACAAGAATAAAATACTACAAATACTTGTACTGGCAATACAGCACAAGGGTAAATGTACTTATTGTTCACCAATTTGACCAGAAATTACATCTGTTGGCTTGCTGGCACTACTTAGGCAGACAGAAGGTTGTTGTAAAATGTGGTCACGATCCCATGGGTTGACAGTGTGGAATGAAGTACCAGCACGAGCTGCTGGGGGATAGACATGATGAGAAAGGAAAGAAAAGTACAGTCCTCATTTTAAGCTTCATTAGGGGAAATGTCAAGATTCCACAATCCAAAGAAAACCTGTTTGCAGCACTGTGACCTTCATTAATTGGATCACAAAAGAAAATAAGCATTAGGCATATCAAATGATCAAACTTTGGAGGAAACAGGACTTTCCCATTAACAGTAATGGCAACGTATGAAACCACGATACTTCCGCAATGACCAAAAACTAGAATGATTAGTCTGATATGGAATAGAAGAAAATAGGGGGTAGATACACGGGCAATAATAAATAAATAGCTACACACGGTTAACTTAGAAGAATATGAAATAACATACAATAAAAAGTGGTTCCATTTCATACTACCCAGCCAAATTAAGTCAGTCATCCATATATCAGCATTTTGATAATTACCTCCATCAGGGAGGTTATGTCATTGGTTTGTTGATTGTTAGCAGGAGTATTCCAAAATTAATGGATGATTTTCACAATGTTTTGTTTGTTTTGTTTTTACCAGATGTGTCTATTGGTCTACCTTAGAAAACATTAAAGGTTGAGAGAGATCTGGATCAGTATTCAAATCCAGGATTTTTATTTTTTTCTTTAAGAGTTCTTCGCTATTATGAGATAGGGCAGAATTAAAGATTTTGAGTCACATCTCCATAAGCGCATAGAACACAAAACAAATACAAAAACAATAAAATCATATTAATATAAAAGTAGCGTGCTCTACATGTCAGGATCATATGCTTCCACAAATGTTATGTACAGTAGTTTTTTTGGTAATGATCTGTTGAGACATTTAGGATAAAATGTTACTTACGGGGAAAATTCAGCCTTGTTAAAGGTCTGTGCTCTCAGTGTGCTTTCCATCTGATGAGTTGAAAAAGGCCGATTTCAGTTCTTTTCCTCAAATGTATTATTTCTGCTTTTCCTAATTATGTGATTGTAAAATACACATCTACTGATTGGACAAAGCAAGACCCGGACTTCCACAGCAGCAAGTGTAAATAATGAAAAGAAAATGACTGAATTCCATTTAGCTGCTTCAGTTTAAGGATCCAGGTGTTGTGCATGCTGGGCTCAACATCACACATGGCCATGTCTTACTGCAACACTTTCTGTTGCTGAACTGAACAGAGCTATCATCACCTGTGCTTTTCCCACTGTGACCCATCTGCTGTGAAAAAGCTCCAGTCTTACAGACCACACATGTAATCTGATAACTGACAAAATAGCCATTAGATTTAGCCATTGGATTTAATGAAACCCTAACAGTGTGCATCACTTGCTATACTGTTGCCCAATATTGTTATTGCGTTATATTGTATTATATTGCGTTAATATTGTCACCCTCCCTCACACACACACACACACACACACATACACGCCCCTTTCAGTGTTGATTTTCAATACATTTATAAGGCCATGCAGGAGTGTCTAGAAGAAAAGCCATTACAGTTGCGTTAAACCTTCACATATGGGTGAAAGTGCATCCTTTGGCACCTGACATCTCTGTATTTCACGTGATAGACACTCTATTGCAGTGTGTGTGTGTGTGTGTGTGTGTGTGTGTGGGGGGGGGGGTGCTGTAATGGACTATGCATCAGTTCAGGTAATGGCTGTCAGCTTGAGTGCCAGAGAGGCAGGGGAGAATTCCATTAGAATCCTCATAGTTACTAAATCAGTCATTCTCTCCACCTTCCTCTCTATTGAACCACCTCTTTGGGGGCAATTACTACAGCTTCATACAGCCTTCAGCAATGAAAAGAGACCTAGTCCTTGGACCTACTCCTGCCTGCTGGACTGCGACGAGATCAGACAGTGATTTCTCGCTCAAATATATGAAGAACACTGTGGCTGGAAATCATAGGGCTGGGGGGGGTGTATGGATGGCCTACAACTCCCATGATGGAAAATGTTTTTCTCCATAATGCCTATTTGTTAGCTCCAGTTGCATATTTGTACAAGGATAAAGAAATATTTATACCCTGTTGGTTGGCTGCAAAATACTAGTTTCTTTTCTTTTCCCTGATCAGTTCTTGCAGTTATGGCTCTGAGATGTGACAGAAGGTCATCATGGTCATCTTAAATAAGTATTCATCATCATGCAGAGTCATTCAAGAATATACCCACAACAGTGTCTCTCTCCTCTGGACAACAATAGATGTTCAAAGCTGCCACTGCTGCTTCACCACAGTCCAATTGCCTTAGAGGTTTGTGCATGAAACAATCCAATAGAGGACTCTTTCCCATTTCCTCCTGTAATCCAAAGCCCACAGCATCCCCCCCTGACAGGTGTAAGATTAACTTAGTTAGGTGTAGAGCTGCTCATGCGCACCAAATTAAATTAATGGAACAAATTTCCCTCCTAATTAAGATGAAAATACGTGTCAGTTGTAACCTTGCTGAGCACTAATTATGTACAAATGATTTATCATCTGTTTCGTCCTGAATAGCAATGGGCTCACCTCTCTGATAGCCCTGGCTGGCTGTTAAGAGATGGCCCCTGATTAACAGTGACAGGTTGTGCTGCAGAGAAGCTGCACATTGCTGACCAGCCAATCAGAGCTGGCCTGAGCTCAGACTCTCCTCCCTTCCATTAACCTGCACAGAGCGTGTAGCTGAGAATCACTGAGCCTCAGCTCTCCTTCTTGTTCCTCTCCCCTGAATAAAAATAAAGTACATTGACAAAGGAGACACTGGGGAGTGGGTGTGTGTGTGGTGGAGCTGGCGGTGGTTGTGGTGGGGTGTTCTACCACAGGATGTTCTATATATATTAGACGGGATTAGCCTGTGCCTGTATGATCCAGATTGATCATCTTTAACACACTCTACAACTCCAATAACAAATTGAATAATGCAGAATACAGCCAAGCTCATACATCAGCATTTTATGCCCACCAGTGGATAATTGCTTGAAAGTGCCAGAGAACAAAACAACTTGAATAACCGTGGTACCAGCCTGAGGCCAGCAGGTGGTGCAATAGGTTAAGCTTGTCAAACGTCACTACGAGTTCCTGTGGGCTAAAATATCAAAATAAACAGGGCTTCATTATACAATTACAGCCTAACTAGGATAGTCCATCTTATTTTCATCCTGCCATGAAAGAACAGATATATTTCAATGGGCAGCAGCTTTGATTAGCATTAGAATCACAGTCCCTTGTGCTGCTAAAAACACACTGGCCAATCTGTAATCATTGTTCCGCAGGCTTGCTCATGGGGATATAGCCCACTTTGTCATTATCATTCATTATGCCACACACATGCTGGCATATCTTCCATGGTGTTGCAAGCAACATGGCATTTGCATTTTCTCCTCATAGTCCAGAAAATTTGCACAGACAATGATGCGCCACAAATAAATCCTCTCTCTCTTTTTTCCACTGCTGGAAGATGAGAGATGCCTTTCCCCCCTGAATGCAGCTCAAGATGCAGAAAAGCTCTTTAATTCTAAGTCTCATTTGCTTGTTGGTTGTTTATTCTGCAATTGTCTGTGTGCACATTCCTCAAAATGTCACTCTGTACAAGTGTCAGCTTCAGCCATCGGGGATCATTTGACTTTCTATTGTCTGTAGCCTTTATTTAGCCCATACCTAAGCATTACCACAATTTGCTCACTGGAAGTTTCATTGTTGTGGTAAATGTCAGTATGCCTGAACAGGGGGTACCTGTGTTTTCCAGCTCATTTCTCTCTTTTGTTTTTAGCCCAGCTTGTCTGTCCAAACCTGGTTATTCCCCAAATGCATGTGGTTAACGCACATTCAGAGCATGTCAAGCACACACACAGAGGGAATGTCACACTCATCTCAACATTTCTGCCACTTGCCCTGTTACTGTTGATGTATTATAATATGCACAAATAAAATCAATTCTGGGTTCTGAATTATTGAGTATATTACTGAGTATTTCACATTTATGCATGTATTTAGGACCCTGACACAAATAGATATGTTGTACAAAAATACACATTCTAATGGATAAAGATGATTTCATTGTATCATGACAATGCAGAGTGCTGAGGTCATCCCAAACATGTGACACATTCATGGCAACACAAGAACAGCAGCCATTTTCTTTTGTTGCTCCCACACCCTTTTCCCATTTTATGCCTCTGCCTGTAGTGAGAGAATTGGGAGCTGAAGTATGAGAGGCTTGGCAAACAGCATCTTCCACATCATGGCGGTCTGGGGATTGGTGGATGATGGGGAGGGAGGGGGTTAGAGGTTAATTATAGACAACAGAGAGGTCACAGGGCCTATTATTTTGGAGCAGGGACCTGCAACAGTCCAATGGGAATGACATTTACGATGAGGGCCCAGCCCCACCCCTCTATCACGATCCACACCCACATTCAGAGCCCAACCCGCACACGCCATCACTCACATTTATACTGAGGGAGCCGACAGTGGGACTCAGTGGTCTGATAATGAAAAGGCCCTTAGTGTTTGGCACAGGCAGGATGATGAACTGTACCCCTGGCTGTTCTCTGGTTGCATCGGGGGGCTTCCAAGTAGCCCTTGACAGCTAATTGAAAGCCCCCATACCCTCCTCTTACCTACTAGACTTCCTCTATCACTCTAATTATTGGGGTTAAGTGACTATCCCATGGGACTGTGAGGAGTGCGGTGTGCTGGACCTGCTGACTCATCTTTTTAGATGAAAAATACATGGCAAACACATATTGAATCACTGTAGCTGGTGGCCAAGTTCAGATGGTTGTCCCTGGCTCTGAAAGTCCACAGATTTGTACAAAATAAATATGGCTTTTAATATAGATAGATATGGCAGTAAAAAAAGCTTTGAATATAAATAAATAAATATATATTTTTAAAAATATATTTCAATAAATAAATTTGACAGTTATCTACATTTCTGTCATTTTAATTTAATCAATTTAATTTTCTTGATAACTGATGAGAAACTTTACTCCAATATAATAATAGTACTATATAGTACTAATAGTAATAGTACATATTTATTATATTTATTCCTCTTCATGTAATAACCTCACCAAATATTGAGAGATATAACTAATAATGTGACATTAGAATGTGACGTTAAAATGTGTCCTCAATAGTAGCTGCAGTGCTGCAATCTGCCATAGGTCTAGTGAAGCTCAAATAAGACAGACAGATTTACAGTTACATTAACACTGCAGAGGATAGGAGAAGGACACACTGCATCACAATACAGTTTAAGTGCTGAAGCCATGTTTGATTTTTATTTTCATTTCAAAAAGACTTAATAAATATATAAACTCATGCCTACTTTGCAACATTAGAAGCAATACAACAATATTTTTAAAACCAGGTGGCTGAAATCTGCAGTTAACTGCAATAAATAATATAAATATAAACTCTGAGCTATGATGGAATGAACATGGATAGTCTGCTTCTGTTCAAACCAGTGTAGCCAGATATAATTCCAGAAACCCTATCATGAGCAGCAGGCCTCAGTCTGTTGAATAAAAATGGTGTAAATGGGATGGAGGATTAAGAGTGATGCACTCCACACTGTGACTTTCTCATCTCTGCGTTTCTGTAAGCCTGCTATACCGCCACAGCAAATCAAATGTTGTGGAGTGTGTGTGAGGAGCATACAGATGTTTATTGCCTGTGGTTGGAGACTGAAATGCTGCGCTAACCTGTCAAGCATTTTAAATCAGTTTTACAATTGATAAAAAGTTGTGTTTTTTTTTAAAGGCTTTATGGTTGTTTTAACTGCTAGAAAATAAGTGAATTGCTTTCTAAAAGCTACTTCAAAACGGTATTTCAACAGTTTCTCCCCTAATATCCAGGTGAGGTGAATGACGTTTAAATGGCAGCGTAATATATGAACCTCATGTAAACGTCATGTACCATTCCTCCAGTAACGACTTCTGTAGATTCTGCTGTGGTTAATCCCCATGGATTGTAACCTCCAATCACGTGACACGTCAGTTTTGAGCAACGCGGTCACGTCATGGGTTTTGGCGCTGATTGGGTGTTCATTCAGCTCAGACAGCCGGAAGTAGTTCTAGAAGGAAGAGAAGGCGAATTCATATTTTAGTGTAGTGCAACGTAGTGCTAATCGATGAGATCTTTGAATGTCACGTGAAATGTATCGTTGTGTTTGTGGAAGGTCTCCGTCAGCGTAAGGTAAGAGATGACAACAGCCAGTGTGCTCCGGCGGATAGCCGTCAATGCTAGCTATCTAGCTGTTGCATATAATCAGGCTAGCAAACTATCACCGAGCTAATTTAACGTGTCCGCTACCATCGCAACTGATTGTTCATTATTACTGATTAGCTGAGTTGTTGCGAGCGACAGGCCAGTTGTTGACTGTTGACGCTGAGAGGCGGTTATGCTAAATTCAGCAGGTGCCGTGTTGCGTGCCAGTCTAAGGTTTAAAGTAACAGTTCTGAGGTAACTGTAACGCCGGTATCACACCAATTAGGACCGCTGTACTAACCACTTTAACATCTTATACAGTGAGAGTGTACAACGTAACACGAGCATAGCAATAATCGAGCAAGTATGCGTCGAAGATAGGAGCGAGCACTGTTACCATTGGAAACGAATTATGAAGTGCGTGTCAGCTCTCGCTCTTATTCCATTCATGAGTCTTCTACATTACGGTGCGCGTGTTGTACTGTATTTGAAGGTGTTTTGATGTTATGTTGAAAGCATTTTTTAAAGTGATCTAATAAATTGGCAATGGTGTGTGCACATAAGGAAGACAATACATACAGAGACCATCTGTCTGTGTATGTTGAAGGAGCATCATATAAGCTGTGTTTTGAGTGGATTGTCCTTGTTTTTCAGCTTGGTTTAGGATGTCAGGGGAGGACATTGTCGCCACTGGCGGATAAAGACGACAGCCATGAGTGACAGCGGGGTGACCAGCAGTCAGCAGCAATGGTCAGGACCTTCCCGGGGCCCCTATATCTCAGTCATCACCAACAGGTAAGCTATGTGTCTGCTCCGCATAAGCTCACTTGAAGAAGACCACAATGCAAATACAACCAAGGCCAAAATATTTGGACAGTTCTACTTTTTTCTTGTTCTCCAGGCTCTCTACGCTGCGTTCAACGGCAGCTTCTCAGCTTCTCAGTGTAACCGGGGCTTGGCATCCCTTTTCTATGGTCACTGTCATATCAGCTGTCACTGATTAATGTTACTTCAGTCTTTAACTTTCTAACAGGCCTATGTTAAAATTGGCCATTGTGGGTTTGTGTACTTTCTAACATTTTTGTTGGTACTTGCCCAAAATAGTTTATGAAGGAAGAACTTACTCTCTGTAACACTGTAAAAATACAGATAAAAAGACAACAGAGTGAGACATGATATATCAGTGTCAGGGAAAGGATTCTCCGTACTAAACTGGGGCAATGCTAGGCTTATCATCATGATGACTGTCAGTTGTTGGCAGGGAATGATGGTATTGTCCATGGTAGAGGTAGAGAGGAACAGCATCCTCACAGTCAAACACTGCAGCTTTGCACAAAGTGGAAGGAAGAATGCAGCCCAGCATCAAAAGATGTCAAGGCTAAACCTCCTACCATCAGTGAAAAGGTTCAAAATGAAGACAAATGGTTTCAGTAGAAGAAGGTGAATGTTTGGTGTCCAGACTTGAACAAATATGTCATGAAGAAACCTGAGAGGAAACAAAAGCTGCTCAGAGGGACCACACACAGGTTGGAGGAGGTCAGAAAGGCCGAGGGAGGTCATACAGAGTAGAGTGTTAGAGAATATTTCATAAACTTTTGCACTGGTAGAACTTTCATTTTACATTCCGTTTGACCGTTTTTGTTACTTTTGATGTATATTTATATCCTGCATGTACTTTAGGCCCTGTTTTCTTGTCAGTGTATTATGGCAATTTCGCACTGTACAACTTAACCCTGCTGGCATTTTCCAAACCTCTCTTTGCTCTTTATTGTAGAGCCACCAACCTGGTCATTCGAGGGGCCATGCTGTTCTCTGTGGGCGTCTTCCTGGCCCTGGTGCTGAACTTACTTCAGGTGCAGAGAAATGTCACCCTCTTTCCCCCCGATGTCATCAGCAGTATCTTCTCCTCCGCCTGGTGGGTGCCACCTTGCTGTGGCATGGCCTCAGGTATGTGAACACTTCCCAGGTCACAGTAAGAGGGATATTTTAGTGGGCCAATGCAGAGTGCCATCTGTTGTATTTATTAAATCCAGACTAAATTCTGAACTGATTCTGAATCAAATTGTGAAACCAAGAAACCCGACTGGAAGCTTCCCACCAATCTTAAATGTTTTACTAATGAGAGTAACCACAACAAGAGTTTTAATCTTTACAACTTGACAGGACTCTGAGACTGCAAAGCCAGTTAGTTCACTTCATCATGCAGACACTGAGCCTCATTTAATCAAAGTGAAATGAGATGTTTCCAGCCTGTTGTGCTGAACAGATATTAAGCACAGAAATTAAATTTGTTTGGTGCAGATAGGAGCATACGTATTAGTGCAACTTCTGCTAACGCAAATGTTTGCAGGAGTGTAACTGACAACACACACACATTTACACACAGTCTTACATATTAATGCACAGTATGCCCACCAGGCACAACTAGCCAGCATTATTGAAATGCTGTCCCCTGGGTGTGGAGCTGTGGATGGAGCTGCTGCCTGTTCCCAAGCGGCTCAGCATGAAGCACAACAGCCCGAGGCTCTCTTCCTCCCCAGACTCACCGTGCTGCCACAGGCTACGCTTCGCACCCCAGGGGAGGGCCACTGCATTGTGTTGACAGTGCAGAAATTAATTTGTTTTGAAGCCACATTAGTTAGGTCAGAAATTATTAGGGTGTGAGCCGTGATGCAGATTACAGCCATTCTCGTGGAAGTGAAAGAATTCTCACTTCCTGTTGAAGTGCATTACAAAGAGATGCTGTGTGAATTGTTTATCTTATTTCCGGTAAGAAATCTTCAGTCACTTTGAATAGATTCTGTGGCCTTGGGGGGCCCTGACCCTAACCCTGGCCTGTCGCTTTGACTCTGTGTGTATGTGAAAGCTTTGTTGAGTTGCCTCTTGTTGTCCTGCTCTGCTCTTACACTGTTGCCGTTTGCCCCTCGCAGCACTGATCGGGCTGTTGTACCCCTGCATCGACAGACACCTGGGTGAGCCGCACAAGTTCAAACGGGAGTGGTCCAGTGTGATGCGCTGCGTGGCTGTGTTTGTGGGCATCAACCACGCCAGTGCTGTATCCTCAAAGCTTCGGCCAGCAGTTGCTTTTCTTCCCAACCGGTCTGTGATAGGTTGATCTAGTGCTCTACTTTCATTGGCTGTGATCTGTATGTACAGGTGGATCTCCAAAAGTAGAATTTCATGAAAATTTATCATCACTTACTTAAGACAGTGAAACATTCTCATTACACGTAAACTAAAATGTTTTAAGCATTTTTATATTTTAATAATTTTAAAAAATCTCCAAAAATTTGAGTATTCCATTTTGAGTAAATTACTATTCGGGCAGTATAATACTGCGCACCTCTTGGTCTAGTTCAGTAGCAAAATCATGGGGAAGACCTGGCCTGTTGCTCAAAGGCCCAAAGTCCTCTTTCCAGATGAAAAAAAATTTATTGTTTCATTTGGAAGTCAAGGTCCCTGAGTCTGGAGGAAGACTGGAGAGGCCCAGAATCCAAGGTGTTTCTTTAGTCTGTGAGGATTTGAGGTGCCACGTGCCATGTGTTTATGAAGCCCAAAGTCAACTGGACCATCCAGCAGATGGTTTGAGAGCACTTTGTGCTTCTGTCTGCATACAGATGAGCTGAAAGCCACTGCCAAAGCAACATAGGCTTCAGTAACAGCTGAGCAGTGCTTCACGCTGATCACTTCTATGCAACGCTGCACTGATGCTGTATTCATGGATAAGGAAGTGCTGAGTGTGTAAATGAACATACATGTATTCTAAGTCCTTTTTTGATTGAGCATAGAAAATATTCTACTAATCTGACATACTAGATTTCTGAGCCATAATCATCCAAAATTAAATAAAAAATGCTTGAAATATTTCAATTTATGTGTAGTGAATATAGAATATATGAAAGTTTACCTCTTTGAATTCTTTTATGAAAAAAGAACTTTTTACCAGTATTCAATTGTTTTTTTTAGATCAGTGATTTTCCTTCTTATGATTTGTTGAGTAACTTGGTCGAATGTAGAGTTATTCATTCTTCTCCACACCCTTGGACAGCAGCAAAGCCACGTATGCAAACACAGTCTGGAGCTGGCAGCCACTGACCACTTGGTCCTTAACCCCATCGCCATCAGAAAGTGGACTTTGCCAACAACATCCAACTGTCTCTGACCCTGGCGGCACTCTCCGTCGGGCTCTGGTGGACTTTCGACCGCTCCCGCAGTGGCTTCGGCCTGGGTGTCAGCATCGCCCTGCTGGCAACGCTGGCCACCCAACTCCTGGTTTACAACGGAGTCTTTCAGTGAGTTCTCTCAGAACCTAGTTTGCATATTGATCCAGTGCTGAACAGTGGAAAATATCCAAGGATGAATAAAATGAGACTAAAGGTGATGGGAGAAAGTAACCAATTCAATTTAAACCAACAAATGTTGGTCAAAGTGCTTTACAGACAGCTGAAACTATGGGATTTGTTGAGGAGTCAAATAAAACAGGACGTAAAAAGGATCAATAAGAGGATTTAAGCAAAGTAATGAAAGCATAGGAAAATGCATGAAATAAAATAAAATGGAGGGGCAATAATGACTTAGTGACAATTCAACCTATTTAATCCAAGTTTTTCAACAAAAGAAGATGCTCTATCACCTTTGGGTCTCAATCACCAGGTGGTTTGGAAAGCACCATTTTGAAGCCACTAGCTAACTAGCTTGGTTAGCAAGATTCATCTGTAATTCACTTAGATTGTCATATCAGGAGTCATGCTAATATTGTCTAGCAAAACAGACTTAAAATCAAATGTACTAACTAAAAAATTGAACAGGTGACTCCTTAGTGTGTCTTTTAGTATAACACTGAGCGGGATGTTTTTTGGCAAACAAATGTTGCAGTTATCTTTCATAAACCAAAAACCCACAGTGAATGGTTGAAGTCCAATGAGGCTTTGCTCTGGCCTCCATCCTGACTGAGTGGCAGGAGTCAATCACACTGTAGCTAAATTACAAATTGAACATCATTTTGTGTTGAAGAAGAGTTGAAACTATTGATTGACACCATAAACTCGGTATGAAAATCTTTTCTGAAGTCATAAATCTCATGAGAAGTAGGCTCATTTTCTCTCGACTTCTATAAAAACAACCAGTGGAGTTGCCCCTTAATGGTCACTTAATAGAATGCAGGTTTAAGGTACTTCCTCACTGACCTGGAAGATTTGTACTTTTTTTCAGTCTATGGTATTAACTGAGTGCATGGAATGGAGAGCAGTGATTGGTCCACAGATCTGAGTTCACAGATGGAACATGATGCCACTTCTTGCAGATCTTTAAAAACAAAAGAAAGAATCTTAAGATCAATCATGTACATTACTGGTAACAAGTGAAGAGAGGCCAGACATAGTCGAAAGTCAAGAGGCATGTATCATTTAAAGAAATACGGGGGCTGTAATGTGCTTCTTTTTCTGCACAGGTATACTTCACCAGACTTCCTGTTCATTCGCTCCTGGTTGCCTTGTATCTTCTTTGCAGGGGTGATAACTATGGGAAACATAGGACGGCAGCTAGCCTTGGTAAGATATTAGAATCCTTCCAGTGGCTTTTCATTTCAAATCTCTTTTTGAATAAGTATTAGATTCATGTTCATTTCCTTTGGTGGATTGTAATGCAAACCATAAAACAACATACCAAGACTGCATCTAGTTCTTCACTGAAAGAAAGCAGTTATGGCAGTGGATTCAGCTGTCTTGTGTCTAACGGTTCCTTTTCTCTGTTTTTTTTTTTTCGTCAGTATGATTATAAATTCATTCAGGAAAAGACCCATCAGGACTGAGGAATCCCTTGCCTCCATCAGAGCTCTGCTCCAAACGATATTGTCTTTGCACAAACCTGAAGCCAGAGACAGGTTATCAGAGAACATCTGCATGCAACGCAGATGGGACTGGCCGTCCCTGGACGAGCTAGTCAGGCATTTCAAATGAGCCCTGAGCTCCTGAATGGCTGCCCGCTGCTTTCCACTGGTCTACACAGTATTTTTTTTTTATTGGCTCTCGTCACACCTGGAGAGCGGGGCGTCCACTGGCTGCATTCATACAGCTGAGGGAAACAACGACAGTGGAGTCTTTTGTGGTTTTTTTCTTTTTTCTTTTTCCTCTAGTACAGTTTATCTCTACTTACCTGGGAAGGGATTAGCAGTGAAGCATCAATCGTCCTCCAGATCAGCTCGGATCTTTGAAACCTTTGGCTCCATTGTGCCAAACTCAGTCACACAAGGGATCAGTCTGAAACTCTGCTCTTATCTCCGGATTCTTTCACGTCCTTCATGTACCAGTGGAGAGCACGCACCCTAGTTATTTTATATCTAGAGAGATATGTGTTTATTCCCAACCTTTCATTTTGTGTAGTTAGTAGCGTATATCTAGTCTTAATTTTTCACGATAAAGGAATGATGATGTGCAGTGGGTGTTTCCAGCAGAAACACTGAGGTGTGCAGTCTCACTGAATCTAGAGAATGAAGGGACCCCTGAATGGAGATTGCTTTCTTACTGATGTTGACTGCGCAAAGCTGTCAGAAGCAAGCGTTTCCTCTGGAATTGACACAAGCAGAGAAAATGACTTTCATCCAGAGATAAATGCCAGCTAGAATTTTAAGAAAAGACATTTTGTATGGGTTTTGAATGCTTTCGACAGCAACACACTGTATGTTCTCAGTAGCCTGTTCAAAAATGGGGAAAAAAGCAGCATTCACTGACCCCAAAACAATAGAAATGCCAAATTTCATTCACCACTTCACAAGAATTTGATGGTCATCCTTTATGACCCATATCACAGAGTATAAATTATGATAGGAGATTATAGTGATAGGTAGGTAGAAGTTCACATTAAAATTGTATTGGCGGACTTCTTTTCTTGCGTGTTGGACATGTTGGTTGGATAATTCACGACAGAAGTGCAGACTTTGCTGGAGGTAAGTTGTCCACAAAGAAAACCTATGAATATAGTGTTTAGCAGTGTTAAAGTCTGTATAATAATCATTTTTTACTGTATGCAGTAGGTGCTTTTTGATAGAGGAAGAACCCTCCTGCTAGAAAACTAATAAAACAAAGAAGAAAATGGGTTTCATAAAATCAGGGAGCGCTCGTGTATGAGTACGAGGCAGGACTGGATCATTTAAGCAACATTTTCATAGTGACTTCTTTGTGGAAAAAATAGAATTACAGCAGACAACCAATAAAAACAGTGTTTTTGTAATACTTCATGTTCTATCTTAGATGATGTGGAAAACAGGATAGACATTGGTAACACCTGTAATTTTGTCCCAATCTGAGAAGATGTTTTAATTCCTTTAGGATGAATTGTACAGTGGTTAAACTGGGATGAGCATTTCCACTGATTTAGCCAAGCTGTGAAACCTAACGTGCAATTTGTTTTGGTGTAATAAAGAACATGGCCTTTTGGTAACTGCCTCTGGTTTCGCTGTGTATTGTAAAACCCGGTTCTTCCTCTAGGCCGGTGACAGCTGAGCACAGAGGCCTCATGTTGTCAGGTCCATTCTCTTAAACGGGATATCTCCGGAACATCTTGGGGAACTTTGGCACAGATGTCCACTTTGGATAAGGGATGAACGCATTAGATTTCAGTAGTCAGAGGTCAAAGGCAAAAGCCACCGTGGCCTCACTTTTTGGCCATAACTCACAAATTCACACCATATGACAGAATTACACACAACTGACAAATGTGATATGTGCCATTATAATGTTCTGCAGACAGACTTTGGCTGTTACACAACTCCATAACTCAGTAACAGAAGGGGAGATTGTGACCATATTTCCTGGAACTTGACTGTTTGATGGAGGCGTATGACTGCAAGGTGCTTAATTCTAGTCTTCTCCATTGCAGTCCCCACTATTTTTCAACCTCAGTACTTCAAGGAAATCATCAATGGTAGCAAAAAGCCCCCGGTTTCCAGTGTAATTTTGTGGTAGAAATCGGATAACAATAAAAACACAGATTGGTACCCACTGGTAGTTACAGTAAATGTAGTTACTGGAGTAAAATGTATTTCTCATTTCCTCTCTCTCTAGAAGGACAACAGTGAGGGTTTTTTTTATTGATACCTGATTCATACAGCAGAAACTGAAATTGCCGGCTGTATTACAAAGTGACCAAGACAGCAGCAGACAGTGATTAGAACTAACAAAGTCCAAACGGGTAAATTGGCCAACAACATTGTGTGAGACAATTTGTGACAATCTCAGTTGTCTGTGTTGCATTGAAATCCTGAACCCCATTTAAAGCTCCATCTAATTAAGTGGAAATACTCCATATCTGGCACAAATGCTGCACACAAACAGGATTGCCATGGCAAAATTGCACACATCAACTGGTACAGTGTTCATTGCTAATGTGGATGAATGTGTCCTGTCTTGTTCCAGCTACCACACGCATGGGCTTTTATAGACAAAAGTAATTAAGATGAATAATTAGGATTTAAAGAGCCATTGTTTGTATTATTGCTACGTTCCAGGATAAGGACACTGTTTCTCTGTGCTTTACATGAGAGTATGAGGCAATTTGCTGTGTGAATGTTATTGTTCAAGGCTAACTAGCTAGTAAAACAATAGGCGTGATGTGTCATAGCAGTAAGTGCTGCTTCGAAGAGCTAACTCCCTACCACTAATGAATTCATTAATCTCTCTATTTATTCCTGACAAGCAATTATCCCCCTTCACAGACTGAGGGTCAGGAGGCAAGGTTGAGAGCTCTCACATATTTGATGAAGAGGAGACCTAAATCGGACCCAATCACTGCTGTCTTCATAAACCTGCTGCTCCTTATTTATTTGTTTTGGACAACAATCCTGCACACAATTTTTAAATTTTAACCTTATTCCAAACTAGACTTGTCTTATTGACATAGTCTTGGGCATGGCTGGATCTGTGACAGGATGAGGCAGCTGTGAACGCCCACATTGGACTTGCCATGCCGGTTTTCACCCCACCTTACTTGCATGTGAAAGTTAAAAATTTTTTTGATGGAGAAGAAACTGGGGTTAGTCAGCCCCTGTGCCTGTTGCATACTGCCTAGAACACAATGCTAAACTTGGAGCTGATATTACAATGTCAAGGGAAGGACACAAGTAGACACAAAGTCACACGTTTAAGTATCGTATAGCATAGCATAATATAGCAAAGTGCATAGTTTAGCATAGTACAGCTTAGTATCAGGGACATATGCATGTGCTACAAAAACATCAGTCAGTGGGCTGTTTCTTGAAGATGAAAATCTGATACAGTTGCAGGTTCTGAGCTTTAAATTTTCAGTGGTGGAGATCTAACACAAATGAAACAAAAACATACAAGAAAACCCAACAATACACAGGTCTGCTACACAACCGCATCAGTTTACAATATCTCACTCATCATGAGGAAGCTAAATTCTAACCTCCAATGTGTTTTCAGGTTCAATGAAACCACATTTAACATTGCACAATGACAATTGCCACCCTTTTGACACCTCATGTAAAACTTGCTAGGTTTGACCTTGCACTCGCTTATGTGTTTTGCACACATAGTGAGGCAGAAAACCTATAAAAAGCACACAGTAATCGCTGAGGACAGGCCAAATACAATGAAATAGGTCTTAGTGGGGAACCACAGTGCTCCATCTCCTGCTCATCTCTGAGGGATGACCGTCTAAACTGGAATAAAACCCTGTTAAACTGTGTCACAACATGAATCACTGCCCCAGGAGACATCCATCTTTGCTTAAATGGTGACCACAAATGATCTGTGAACCACTAGATATTGATTACTCATGTGCTGCAGGTGTCAGGTTTAATGTTGCAGTGGCTTGATAGTGTCGCCTCTGACAGCCATTGCCCTAACTCTCCTTTGATAGATTTTAATGGTGAAATATTGATTTCTTTCTGGCCAAGGTCTGCAAGCAAGGGCCAGATCATTTGTTGGGGTAATGCAGGACACTCTGTGCCCTGGTCCCAATCAATCATTTTGACAGGGAACACCAAAGAGAAAAGGAAGAAGGAGGAGGAAAGAAAATCAAACCCGGTGAAGCTACAGTGGATACATCCACAATGAGAGAGAGTGAGAGAGGGAGAGAGGAGTGCAGATTCCTTCAACACTGGCTGTCGTTAATATGAATACTAATGATGTGTTTATTGAGTGGGAATTCTCAGCAAATCACAGCTGACGGTATAACCGTCTGAGTGCCTTGAGCAGGGAATGAGGATCTCGGAGAGAGGGTCTATATTTTATTTAAGCAGCTCTCAGCTTGGGCTGGGGAGAGAGAATCAGGTAATGTGTTGTGTTACAACTCAGTGGTCGTTCCCCCCAGCCGAAGCGATAACAGACTTGCTAATGGGAAGCCATCAATCACAATCAGCCTCCTATTCCACCAGTGTCTCCACTCTCCTCAGCTCTGTAAGAGGGAGCTGGAATAGAGGTAATATGTAATGGAGTTTTGTGGCTTAGCAGCTGCAGCTGCAGTAGCAGTGCATCCCAGAGTCATATTTCCAGCCAGAGCAATAGATGCTTTGCCATGTCAGCATGTCTTTTAATAAGAGAGCTACAAAATGGCCATGAGAAGCAGTTAACGCTGGGGTAAGGCCTTGGGCAGCAGAAAAGAGAGGAGAATCTAGTCTGGTCTCAGGTGGGACAAGTGTGTTGGGTGTCTGGTGCCAAAAGCAGCTAATTGGTTTTTCATTACACTCTGCTCAGTCTACTGTTACACCCACAGAGCAAAGACTGCAGACAAAAGGACAAGTGAATGAAGGGATAAATGAACGAGAAGCAGTGCAGGCAGGACAAGGGCATACATGTTGAAGTACATGCTGGATATTTCTGGTCATTCATGATATGTTTAACAGTGGATGGCTTTAATTTAGAGTGACACCATCCTGGGATGGGCTGGGGACCACTCTGTGACTGGAAGAGGATTCACTGTGCTGCATCACTCCATATATTACAAGAAATTCAGGATTCAACCTCACCTTCCCCCTTTTCCTCCCCTTTAGAGTTCACAGAATGAAATAAGTGCCCAATTGATGTAAATGTAGCAGAACATGGCATTTTTAAAATTTATAATAATTCTTATGTCAGGTTCATACATTTATTAGTTTTTGCAATGTTATATGAACATGTGGAAAAATAGACTGGTCACTGTGGTCAGTGAATAAATCAATGAAACAAGTGATCCAGAGTTTAGGCCTTGTTGACTGCTGTTGTGCTAACTGTGTGAAGAGTTTTGAAAGCATGAATTCAATCAAGAGAAATGTGAGTCAGCAACTGGAATGTCCTCTATGGTACAGAGAAATAAGAAAGGACACATTCATTTTTGGTTTGGACAAAAGGAAAAGCGTAAGTGTCGGCTATCCCCAAATGTATCTTTTTAATATGTGAACGACGCAAGCAGATTTGTTTGCTGTTAGATTCAGTAGTCTGTTGAATTTATTGAACTGAACTTGTATGTTGAGAAATGTTGAAAAAATGGTGTCTGAAAGTTAAAGATATATCACTTCTGGGGTTGACTATACATTCTTTAACAGTGAAGTAGTTTTCAGCACTGCTCAGTTGGGATTAGCATTAGGGTTAGGGTGTATTATTACACACCCTTACCTACAACAATAGATGTTCTCTGTAAGATGTGAACATTTGGAATATGTTACACTTTCAATGAATACATGTCTTATGTGTTTTTTGCTCAACTGTTCTGTTCCCATGTACTGCTAACGTGCATGAATACAGAAATGATGACCACTAGGGGGCACAACACTACATGTCTCCTCAGGTAGCCTCACTGATGTGTCACCTTCTCCTAAGACACTGTCAACAACCTGACTGTAATGGATAAAGTGATTTTGACAGCACTGAATAAATATGAGGTAGTCATGTTATGAACTATGTGAACATTCATTTTTGTTATTCTTTGGAGTTACAGCGCATAGTATCAAATTGTATAGAGGTATTTCTAATGGAAATGGGCATGCATGTCAAAATAGTCTATTTTCAAATCATACTGTTGTAGAATTATAATATAACTGGTAGTTGATGTGATTGGTATGTTGTAAGGTGACTAATGTAAAGCACGCACACAGAGATCAAATGGCGGTTAAGACTTGTACTCAGACTAATGGATGACTTCCACCTATTGTTGTTTCTTCATCTTCAGCCTATTCGTATCGTCCATGTACGTCAGTCAAAGAGGTGTTTACATGTGGCAACACGTTCCCATAGCAACCTGGTAGCTTCAGAACAAATGTGTCTCGATGGGGGCCCCAAACCACACATCCCTGAAACAGATTCACCAGGGGCCCCCGGAGCCACAAGGAATTTAATATTCATCTATTTACAGTGTATAACAAAAAAACACTGGTGTTATTTTTCTTTTTACACACTGTGTCATTTTTACTTATTTCACTGGTCATGTTTGATGTTTTGCCAGTATATATACTGAAAATATCTATTTTTTTTTTTATTTTAGGACAATATCAATTAGTTTTCACCTGATGAGGCAGTGGTATGTCTTGAAATAAAAGGTGTCTTTTCATAAATTGTATTGTACATCACCAACTTGTGCTGAGCCATATCCAGAGACATCAAAGTGAAGACTTCGTGTGATGGGGAACAATGGTTTGGTCACACATGAAGGGCTGCATTTTGTGGCAAACATTCAAGTCCCTGAATCCAGAAAGTTAGGATCCAATGGGGAGGGGGGGGGTTAAAAAAGCAAAAATAAGAGAAATTTCAACAGAGTGGGATAAAACTCACAGACCCCAAATCGCTTACGTAAAATAAATAGCATATACACCGGGCAAGATAGTTAATATGTTCATGTTCATTTTTTGTGTGTGATTTATCATGATCATCCTCATCATCTTCTTGACAATAATAGTTAGATTGTAAAAGCTGCAGGGTAAGATAACTGCTGATAACTTGAAATGTTTTGATATCCATAGAACAATGACATGTACTCAGGACAACCACTACCACCTGCAGAGCTAAATCATTTCCTAATGACTTACAAAACATGTCAGGGGAGCAGTGAAGGTCTTTCATCAAGGCACTCGTCACCACAGCCATGAAAACCCTCCTCGGTGTTGGCCGCCCGAGCACAAAGGCAGCCTGTGCTCCTACTCAGGCAGAGTGAGTTTGTGTCTAATCACATATGGCATTGTCATCATACAGTGATTTCCTGCCCTGACACAAACCCCACAGCCACTTGGTCATGGAGGTCAAACCAAATTTTCTCAGAGAGGGTCTAACGATTCAAAGGCACTGTCACGGTCCCCTCGGTGATTTTGACTTGTCCCTTCCCTCTGATGGGAAGGTACGAAACGAAATTTCAAGTGAAGATGAAGTTCGTCACTGTTGGGATATGTGTGGAGCAGCAGTCTGAGAAGTGGTTTGCGGGCTGAAAGGGCAACATTTTTGGGGACTGCACAGTCAGGACGTGGTTTGCATCATGATGTGTGGTTGTCTTTGGATCTCTGCATGAGACAGTTGTCTTGATTGCATCTTCTTGTGGATGTCTCTTTGGTAGCTTTTCCTGAGGTGTATTTTAAACACACACTTCACTAAGATGGCTCATGTCAATAATTCTGTGTTTCCACTGTTGTAGTCAAACTGTGATATGTGGGTATTCCCTCTGATGCAATGAAATATTAAAAGTAAGAAAGAAAAGAAAATGAAAAAGATAACTTATTTTATTTTCAGGTCAATTTTCATGTCAAAAGATGTTCAGATGTAAAACTGGATAAAGTTGTGGTTGAGTCTTTTTTGATGTCTCAGCTATTTACTAGTGTGTGTATTTGTACATTATATTTCACCTGCAATTTTCAAGGCCTCAGCTTCCATGGAGGACACTGAGGTCATGACACTGATACACTGATACTGTGTTTTCTTTCTTTTTTTGGAATTTATGAATTATAGTACTCTATACATACATACTATACATATTTTACTGGAAGAATCCATTATTTTTTAGGCCTGCTGTATCTGACTTAAATAATTATAAAATAAGATAAATAAAAAGATAAATAATTGTATTGGTATGTCTTTGAACCTCTATTTTGACCATGTTGGGATCAAAAATCCTTGCTGCGGCACTGGCACTTTTAACCTAATCTCTAGATATCATATGACATGAAAATCTCCACATCAGTACTTAAAGGGAGAATATCCCTTAGACTACATGGCTTTACAACTACTTACTTTCTTAGTTTTAAATTGCTTTACATACAAAAAAGTTGAGATAGGCATATTCAGCTTTACCTTGTCAGAGTTGAAACATATTAAAACAGTTTACTGAAATTCTTACACAGTGGCAGACAGAGTGGCCCATCAATGCAGTTCTGCAAATAAAATGGATCAATCAACTCAATTTTAAGTCAGGGTTCTTTAATGCACAGTTTGAAAATGGGCATATACACAGCAGGATGGAAACGCACCTAATGTCTGACAATGGCAAAAGGCCCAGTACTGTTGTATGTGGTGTCAGTGTGAAGTGGAGACCCAGAGAGTAAACTAGGAACTCTCCCACTGTTTATTCAGTTGCATGGGCCCTCCATCGTGTCCTG
Source organism: Psettodes erumei (assembly GCA_016785225.1). Taxonomy (NCBI): domain Eukaryota; kingdom Metazoa; phylum Chordata; class Actinopteri; order Pleuronectiformes; family Psettodidae; genus Psettodes; species Psettodes erumei. The sequence continues at coordinate 884,160 of JAFBJZ010000939.1, forward strand.
TTAGCTCATATGCTGACAGACACATATGACATGCTAAATCACTGATGCCATTAGACATGCTCACTGACCAAACGGATGACATGCTAGGGTCCTAATCCTTGGTTTGAATTACTGTGCGCTCCGTGACTAAATGCTTTTGGTCAAACACAAATCATCAGTGTGTAATCCACTTAGCCGTGCATGTATATGTGTGCCTGTATGTGTGTGAGAGAGAGAGACAGAGAGGGAGAGTAAGACCAAGATGGTGCATGTGTGTGGCCTGATGTAGTAAACCGCACTGTAGAGATAAAATGTACATGGCCTGCAGGTCATGAAGGAGTTGGGGGCAGTAAGAGAGCAGGAAGCAGACTGGCTAATGCTAAAGCTACGGTTTGTCTTTCACCGTTTTCTAAGCTTTTTCCTATGATCACTGCCATCAAATATTTGGTTGCCAGAGAGATGAAAAACACGTCTCCAGTTTTATCTGCATTATTGTAATAACTGAAATTCAAAGTTCTGATATTATCCATGCTCATGACTGATCCTAACGTCTGTAACTCCATGGCACTGTCATTGCATTCATTGGTTTTTCTGAAAAAGTGGAAATTGTTAAGTGACAAATAATTAGTCAGTATACAAGAAAGTTCCTCATGCACCTGAATATGAAGGTGCATTCTTGATCTCTGGAACACAAACTGTATCTGTGTTAAATTACTCTAAAAAACTCAGTGGCTAGCATATTGCAGGACTTGTGTCCAGCCTCACAGCTAAAGTCATGACATGCTGTTTGAATCGCAGATAAAATCTACATGATGATGAGGATACAGCACAAACACACACACCATCTTTGAAATCTTTACAAAAAAGAAAGGTTTAGCTCTTCCTGACCCAGACAGCTGATCTGGTGTGTAATACACTGTGTGGTGGAAGTACACGGTAGCTCAGCGGTTGAAAAAAATGTAGTCCCAAAGGTGATGCTGATAAGTGGTGAAGATATGCATACACTTTAAGTGATATAGTGTTATATACTATTCCTCTGTGCTTCTCGAAAGTGAGGCAAATAAAATCCACTGCAGCTAATAAACTGAGTGCCTCATACAGCCCCACTTGAAATAACCCCAAACATCCCTTTAATGCATGCACTCAGTAACAACTCATCTAAATAAACATTGCTTTGTATTAAAAGTGCAATATATGTTGGGGACAACTGCAATAAATAACAATACTGGATTATTTGAAAAAAAATGTTTTTGACATGTGGAGTGAACTACCTTTTTTCACAACATTTTGAATTAAATTTACTTCTGATCACTGTTTTCTTTTCATTCATAGACCAAAGGTTTCAAGAACCTACCAAATAATTTGTGACTGACAGGTACATTTACAAGATAAAGGCAAATTAACAGCAATAACCCTTAACATAAAAATTTAAGCAAGAACCTTCCTCTGTTCTTTTATTCCCCAACAAAAACACATAGCCAAACGTTGCACCCATGTAGTACGTTGTTCTGTGTGCATGTTCACGTCCTCAGTTCTATGTGACCAGCTTTCATGAATATCGAGGTATTCAGGGGCAGCTAAAAGGGTTTAACACTGTGCGTGAGGCCTGCTACAAGTCCCCAGAAAAACCAATTTAGCTGCCATAAAAGGGGCCGCCTCTACCTCGCGCTTTTCTGGTTCTCTTGCCTCTTCCTCTAACCCAGTGATGGAGATTAAGCTTATTAAGAGGACTTATTGTCTGTGGTGTCATGGATACCCAGTGATTACACACTCTGTGGCTTCTCCTCCTCCGTTCCACCTCAAACCTCGCAGGGATTTGCTAACGCCAAAGTCAAATCAATTATTCACCCCCCCCCACTCCCCCACCCCCCATTCACCTCCGATATCATGCCAGACAGGCGGCATACTTCATTGTCAACAAGCATGGATGGGAAAGGCAGGGGAATATTTGAAAAGATGTTGTGATTGTGATTGCGAAGTGTGAATTTCACAAGATAGAAATATTCCTGCTTTATTTCCGTCCAGAGAATGTACTGACACATTCAGAAGTGTTTCAAGAAAAAAAAAATGTAATGTTAAAAATGGAAATAGTACTTTTTATCATTACTACTTTTAACACTTCTTTATTACCTAAAACACATTGTGGCATTGCTGCTATTGTTTCTTTTCATTTCCCTCCTTCACAGACTGCACATGAATAAAAAATATAGTTCCTGAAGTGGAAGTGATTTCACCTCTGACCTTGTAGTTACCACTGTGGTTATGAGTCAATGATTTGTGTTATTCAGGAACCCCCTGCTGCTGCTGTGTGCTCACAGACTGAATGTTAAACTGTGGGAGAGCCTGTGTGCTTGCATGGAGCCCCAGCAGACCCAGCCTTAACAGGAATGAGTGGGGTGATGGTTTTAAATGCTCCCCTGCTGCCGTGGCACTTGACCCTAGCTGCCCCCTGTGAAACCCTCACTCTGGACTGACTCCACCTGTACACCTTCAGCACTCACAAATCATAAGAACATGCACTGGGCCAAAATAGACATTTATTTCCTGTTTCCAGGAATATTTTTCAAAGTACTTGTTGGGTCTCAACAATTGTGGTTGTGGGTTTAAAGAGGTATTCTGAAGTCTGACATTAACTGTATCTGAGTCAACCCTAATCCCTTCCAGAGCCAAGTCCAGATCCCTTGTGCAGCAGGAAGGCAACAACGCATCGGCCTTAAAAGTGTTGAAATTTCTCATGAGAGCATGTTGACCTTGAGCTGTGAACTGTGCCAGCCCCCCTCCACAAAAAATTCTTCCAGGCAAGGAAAGAAGATCAAAAGGAGAAACATTTGGAATAAGCGTAGGGGAAGCAGGTGAGGAAGTCAGGGATAGGGAGTAAGAGATAGACAGAAAAAAAGATGGACAGAGGAAGAGACACAGAAGATATAATTGAGCCTGTGTATGAACAGTTTATCTCTTGTCAATAGACCCCTGAACACAAATGTTGGTCTTTGTATGTGAGGAAACCGGGGGCAGCTTGGCCCATGTGGGACCAACAGAAGTCGGTATAAATGTGTGTGTATGACCAGACAGCAGAAAGGTCTGGAACACAGGAGACCCCGGCCACTGATAGGCATTCATGAAGCCTCTTCAGCAGGTTAGCGGCGACATAATTAAATAGATAAACCTTATGAGCAGGGCACCGAGATAAGGGTTGTAATGAGAGTGAGGGGGGAGATCATCCAATGAGAGGAGAAAGGGGGGTTAGTAGGAGGTCTCAAGGGAAATAAACCCCGACCTGTCAATCATCTGCCAGAGATAAGTGTGAATATGGGGCCCTGCAGCAGATCTCGGAGAGCATGATCTGTTGCTTAATGTAGTCAGGACTCTGCTTGAATAAGGGTTTTTTAAGTGAGGTGGAACAAACCTTGAGAAACCTGGCATCAGATCTGATGACCACATACAGACATATAATCAGAAGAACTGCTTTTCTCTACATTGTGTCAGAGTCTAAGTCATGTTAAGGACTTTGTGTGGATGTGGCTTTACCACAATCCACCAGTCACCCAGATCATGTGAACTGCAATACATTTACATCTACTCTTTCTTTTTACGTCCAACTCCAAACCCTCTCACTTTCTAGTAGGAAAAGGTCAGAGTCATGGCTAAATAAATTGGGTTCAAAATATGGTTAGGGTTATGCACTGAGAACATTAGATTAAACCAGAGATAACAGATTATTTGGGCAGTTGTTAGCAGCAGGAACAACTTGTTAGCACAACAATTGCATCAGTAAATATGTCTTTTGTTTTTTGTAAGGAAATGTAATTAGGACTTGATTATGTTTTCTTTTAACATTATGAGGATATGTTGTAAATTTTAATGTTTTTTTATTGATATTTTGTGTTTTTTGGTAAGTCATAAATATGATAACACTTAACAAACAGTATCAGTAAAATGTTCATAGATGACGTTTTGTTTTCTGATAAAATATCCAGTCTTGAGGAACAATATCCACTTGAAGTAACTCCATCTTTCTTAAACTGCGTGGATCTTTATGGATCTGTTCAGTCTCTGACAGCACCTAGCTCAGGTTCAAGAATTATCCTTGTCTGGTTTAATACAAAAAAAGTTTACAGTAACTTCAGACACAACCATCATTTTTCACAATCTACTTTTTTTCAATCTCTGGTCATTCCTGGGAAAAGCATCAGGCTCTTTAGCTGCTAAATGCTTGACTATATTCAGCAAGCTAGTTGCTGTCTTTGTCTGTCTTCTGTTTGTTGCTCAGCAGGAAGATCGCTGTGTGCTTATATCTTTGCTTGTTTTGCTGTAAACAGCTATGAGAGTGGTGAGAGAGGAGTCATCTGATCCACAATTATCACAAAAACACTGATGTCACTGCTTTAACGCTTGGGAAATATTGGTGGTAAAATGAAAGTCTTTGGTAAAGACATAGTTTTAACAGTTTTTAAAGGTTTTTTTTTTACTGTAATAATAAACTAATCAACTATTGGCTTGTCCCATTATTAACAACTTTAAATTTTACACACAGCTTAATTTGACTTCATTAAATAAGCATGTGTCTTTCATGTTTTGCGCTTTCAGCACAGAAGCCAGTGTGATGTAGGTCACAGCTTTGTTACATGTCATTTCTCTACTTTTCTCTTTTACAGGGTCACTATTATCCAAGTAGAGCTGCAGTGATCCAGACTGATTCAGTGCCTTCATGGCCTGAAGCTCTACTGCTCCACAGCAGCAGCAGCAGCACAGCCCTCACAGCTGCATAAATAACAGATATGAATTTGTATAGCAAAAAAAATCCCACCTTTCAAAACACACATAGCAATCTGTTCCAGTCGCAGATATATGACTCTCTCCCACTCGGGTGTGTAAGTGATCTGGGAGCACATTGTCTTTTCCTACACCAGCCTTCCATGTGAGCCCTGCACAGACGGCTGCCTTGTGATTGACAGCTCGTCTCTGCGACACTGCTCCTGCTTCCTCCTCCCTCCTCCTCTCTGTCTCTCTCCCTCTTCTGTCTTTGACACCCCCGATTAGAAGGGAAACCTGTGTGGAGAGAATGCATCTCTAACAGGAACAACGTGTGGTGCTGTGAGGTGGAAAGTGAGCTCTCTTGTTACGGGGCCTACAGCAGAGGTTGTTTACATGAGCACCTTAGGAGGAACAGAGTGTGCAGCCTGACAGCCGATGTTGCTTCATCTCCAAGGCCATGATGCCTCCATGCAGCTCTGTGCCTTACCTGCAAGGAGCAGGAGGAGGAATCATTTCCCAGCACATGTTTGACACCTATTCATTTAGAGGTGACATGTAAGGGAAACTCAAATTCTCATTGTTGCACTGAGGATATTCTGGGTTGCAAAAAGAAAAAAAAGGAAATGCTGCCTTTCAAGGTGAATAGCTTTGAGACCAGGCTGGGTAATTGTCTCTCCATGTCTGATTTCAGCCTGCAGCCTTCAGCATGCTTTACCAGGTTCAGTGCCAAAAATGAAGTCAGTCTATGAATACACCTAATAGGCCCAGTGGCAGCCAGTGAGATGTATGTCTGACTGACACAGAAGCTGTGGGCAGAGAATAATTTGATCAAAGAAATATTATTATCAAACCCTTCAGATCTCACTGGATCATTCAAAAGGGATTGTGGCTAAATGAACACAAAACAACACATCCCGCAATGTCAGTTTAGAAGGTATACAAATAAAAAGGGGTCTATGGTTTTGCCATCTTACAAACACACACACCACCATCTCGCCAGCCTATGACCCACCAGTTAATGGTTAAGAGCTATGTATTATATGAAGGACAGGTTTACATTGGAATTATCTAATGCAGAGCAGAGGGGAACTTCACATTACACATACCTGGTTAAGTATAACAGCAGAAATAAAAGCAGCACTAATAACCTGTCAGAGGCAACATTGAAACAGGTAACTGGTTTGAATGCTGTGTAGTTATGACATAACCAAGCCATTGAAAATGAATGATTCTACAGATTAAGTTTTCCAATCGAATCCAATTTTATTTGTATATCACTAATTCTTAATATACAATATATTATCTCAAGGTACTTTACAGAGTAAGGTCACCCTTACAATGACCTTACAGTGTTAGAGAGAAATAAATAAATGGTATATTTAAGTATAATTTATGTGTTATTTATGTGTAAATTTATGTTAATGTTAGTGAGAGAAAACAAAATATATCCCTTTTCTTTTCCCTGTGCTCGCTGTGGGTACATAGTGTTAATGTAATGGAGACAATATTTAGCCAACAAGCTTGAGCCCTTGACAGCTAATTAGCATTCCTCATCAGCCATGAAGATGTTGGAGAATCTCACATTCTGGTGTTGTTCAAAACAGCAACACCTAAGCATAAGGGATCTTTCTCTTTTCCTTCTTAAGAGACTGAACCTAGTTTAAGGATATATACTGTATGAATACAAAATATGTCTGTTCTTCAAGGAAACATATTAAATGAGATTTTCTCATATGAAACATCCTTCTGGTTTCGCTTTTGGCATTAACAACAATAATGACAGACCAATATTTGACAATACAACACTGATGCTGTATTGATCTGCACTGATTGATTTGTTGCAGGGGGTGTGAGGTTATTTGACACAACAGTTTGACTGAATAGAAGTGGCATGCAGAATCAACACAGCTACAACTCTGCAGTGTTGGCTTTGTGTCCCGGCAGCTGAGAACTTTTCACCAGAGTCAGAAGAGATGTTGATTTACTCAGCTGAACTCACAGTCTTCTGGGAACTGGGGAGATCATCTGTTCTGTCTGTCTGTCAAGAGTTATTTGAGTTGTGCTCTCTGAATTACAAGCTTTTTTAATTCCAAATGCTAAATTTACAGCAGACAGCCTTGTTGAGTTAGTCATTTCTGGGAACTTGGAAGGATCTTCATTATGCTGTTTATTGTGGTTTGGCATGCTCTCTTTACAGGGTAACAACAGTTCAGCAGTTATCCTTAAATCCATTGGTCTGACGGGAAAACAGATATTTATAGATCTATATATATGTAGTATTTTTTAGAATTAAATTATTATCATCATTATTATTATCGGCCTAAGTCAAAATATCCCTAATTGTTTTTGAAAAATTCTTCATGTTGCCGATAGGTGGCGCTATGACAATATGACCATATAGTCCCATATAATTTGGCGTCGGCTGGGTCCCCCGAGTTGGCGCAGGGGTGCGAGGGCCCATTAACACTGCTTATTATTATTATTATTATTATTATTATTATTATTATAATAATAATAATAATAATAATAATAATAATAATAATAATAATAATAATAATAATAATAATAATAATAATACAATATACTAATGTTCATAATTAAGGTATATCACCAGTTCAAATGTTCATAATGCAAACATTAAAATCCAGGTTTAACATTAAACTGGCTACACAACCTTTTGATATGGATTTTTTTTCCCCCAACATAATCACACATAACAAATACAGGTGATACAAATAATTCACATCAATCTCATTCTACTGCATAATAAATATAATCCTACATAAGAACCATCCCATCCTCAAAAAGTGACATGGTGACATAGCTCTATTCTTGGAACAGGAGACTGAGTCACTCATCACCAGGACATCGGTTACATACATATTATCCATACACTGGCATCCCACATGGAGGATTTCACAGCCAGAGTTGGTGATAATGGCATAGCTGCTGCACTATTTGCCTCTCACTATACTAAAAGCACAATAGCAACTGTGGGATTGATAATTTATCTTCTCTGCGCAAGAGAGCAGCATTGTTGCCCCAATGTGATACCACAAACTAATGCATTAAGAATCAGGAATGAGAGTGGTGATCCTCTCCTCTTCTCTGAGTGTGGAAGTCACCATTGCAACCTTTAGTGGACAGAGACACCTACTGTGTGTATTTTCAAACAGGTAAATGGAAGCTGAAACAGAGGCTGGTCCACACCCACTGCATCTAAACTTAACAACAAAATATGGACTTCATTGACCTGGCAGCTCAGTCATTTCATACATACATTTTGATTATCCACACATAGAAGCATGATGTGAAGAGCAGTACCACAGCTCTTAATGGATGTATAGTGAGGAACCTGAAGGTTCTTCTGTGTACAGATAAGATTTATTTAAATGTAAGCTGTATCTTTGTTGGATTTGTTTTCTCATACACACTCAAAAATAAAGAATAATTACCTTCAGCTCCCCCAAACTTCTTTATTTTCTGGTGTTTGTATTGAGATCCAGCAGAGGTGTTTGTGGTATAAAGCGACCTGCTACTCCTCGGTCACGCCACCAGAAAGTGCTCTTCAGCAGCTTATCATTCATCTTTAACAATTCCTCTGCCCCCCTGCACTCCCTCCATCCATCTTTCATATTCCCATCTGTCTCTCCTCTCACTGCCACTGCAGACTCTGGTTCTTCAACTTCTGTGTCTAATTTTGCAGAGGAGGCAGAGAGAATGTGATTTCAACGTGTGAAGAGGACTGCAGTCTGTACCAGCAGCACTTTATACAATCTGCAGAGCCTCTCTCTCCGTGTGGTCGACAAACACACAGGAAGAGATGTGATGTGCCCACTGGGAGCCTCTGCTCACACTACAAGCCTCGTCTTCCGTTAGTATTCAGATGATCTGCTGTGTGAGTCTCAGAAAGGGCTTAGGAGGGGACTATGTGTCAGTAGTCTATGATATATTCCAAGCAGGTGCGGTAGACATGGGATTGTTCACTGCTGCTACACTTCCACCATGAGGAGTTTCAAATATTTCAAATGATAGTAAAAAGGGGCACTGTGGGTTTAATAGTCGCTGAGCAGCAACTAAAGATGTGATCAGGGATTCTTCCTATAAGCATCTGTTTTGCAGTGGCAGCTATCAAAAAAGCTCTGAGTGAACACAGAGTTCAAATCACTGACTGCTGGTGTGTGCGAGAGGAAGACAGCACACCTCTGCCAGCCAAACACCTTGAACTGTTCACTGTCATCCATTCTAGCAGGAGAAGCCTGGGAAGCAGAATGGTATATGGTTAAAAAGATGCTTCTGGTGCAATATATTGACAGCGGTATTCATTTCAAATTTGACACTACCAGCCAGAATTAGTTTCTCTCTATTTTTATCCTCTTATCTGAGTAAAATATTTATCTATTCCGAAGAACAGAAATCAAGATTTACATTTTGGGCAGCATGGATAAATCCACATTCTAACTAACAATCAAGAATGCAGACCTCTACCAGGGCTGAACATTTCCCCAAACTAGAAAAAAATATCTGCATTGAGCTAGTGTAACCCTCTTGGTGGAGGTAATTTTGTTTCTCATCAAGAGACCAAGTCAGATTTTCAGAAAAAGGTCTGCAGCGTAAACAGAGCCACACAGCATTCTTAGCTCAAATTCAGGATTACAGGTCCAGCACCAGGCCCATGTTGATAGATGCCTGCTGTGATGCTCCTAAATTTACTCTGAGGTAATAAATGTTAATGGTACATCAAGGGGACATTATGGAGTCATGGTACAGTGACTCTTCATTTAGAGCCACATATGAGATGCACGAAAGCCCAACTGTTTTAGGGTGCCCTGCCTGCTGACCTGTAATGCCCAATCCATTCTGATTAATTGGATCCTTTAACAAGCATCCAGTGACAATATTATGCACTCCACAGGGAGAGGTGTAGGGTGTTAGGGTGGTGTAGGCTGTTTCAATAGCCCTAGTTCCTTACAGGGGCCCCGTGAGAGCACTGGGACTCCCGCTCATTGAGGATGGGCAGCAGGCTGGACCAGGTGGGTGGGGGTGGGGGTTCGGCTAGTGTTCATTGAGATGATAAATTGTTTATCAGGCTGCTGTTGTGATGTTTTAGTGTTTTACCATGCAGCAGTTTAGACTTTTCTTCTAAATGTGTAAAAGCTCAATCAGTTTGAATTTTAGAAATATTCTGTGTATTTGGTTACTACCACAAATTACTGATTGGAGATATAATTACTAGTACTACTGCTGCTAATACCGTAATAATGACCATGTTCATTTATTTAGCATAGTTACAAATCATAGTCACAAAGTGCCTTACAGAGCTTCTTAAATGTTTTTGTATTGACAGTGCATTACTTGTTACTTAACATTGCACTTAACATTTGTTTACCCTTTCCTGAATCTGTTGTTTAATATATTAATAACATTCCAGTGCGCAAAACTTCTGTTGGACAGTCCGCCTTCTCTGTAATAGGAGAAAAACTATGGAGCAGCCTACCTACTGAGCTGAAAATACAGCACAATTTGTGCTGTATGTTTTTAATAAAGGTTTTTAATAAAGGGATTGAAGCTTGGTTGAAAAAGAAACAATATTGCCCCCACTCCTAAAATATAAACACATTTTATGCATGTCTGTAAGTCTACTTTTTACTGTTTTATAAGGTTATATGGTACGGTATGGTATGGTATGGTATGGTAATAAGGGTACACTACGTGATAGAATAAAACAGTATATAAGTAGTAATGTACTATATATAACACTACATACATACTGTGGCTGGTATTGGCTGAGCTCAGAGAGGATCTGCAGCTCAGTCCTGCTCTGACCACTTCTGCAGAGCCTCCTCAAGCACAACCACACCTGTGAAGCATGATGTTAATCCTCCAGAATCTGAATTATGAAGCTTGGGGAAATTAAAACAAACAAAAAAACAGACAAACAAAAACTAACTTAAAAAAAATGTTACTTACTAAAACTCAGGCAAATAGAAGAATGTGACAATGCAACTGTTTTAAAACTTCGGGAAATTTGAAAGAATCTGTAACACTAAACCTTTTCAAATCTTTGGTAAATATTTTTTTCATTTTATTTATGGAGCAACAATTCAGCATTTATCTGGAAGGCAGTATATTAATTAGCTTTTACAGGCAATGAAAAGCTAAGCTGAAAAATGTTCATCTGTCAGATCAACCATCCATGAAATCTGCTGAGAATGAGGAGGAGTTGAGCCAGTTTCCTAAAAAACCAATCCATTTTATCACGCAAACTACAAAGTAGCAAGGCCTATGGAGAAGATCTAACATAATGAAGGGGGACACTTCTGGAAATGAAGAATGTCTCTGCTCTCTTACATGACATCACGTATTTGAGGATGGAATTTTATTTCTAACTCATTAGCTTTTCTTTTTTCAAGCAGTTACATAATAAATTGTGTTTCCTAAGTTTTATAAGTGCACATATCTGAGAAGATTGATTTGAAGGAGAGACTCTGGTGTTAGACCATGCACGTAAAGTACAACCTCAGTGAGAGGAGAGAGCGCTGATGGATTCAATTACTTCTCCTTTGTCTGTTCAACAAAGAACATAATTAGCACTAATGGTGATAGCAGCAGCCACATTACAGCACCTCTTCTCTCTCTCTCTCTCTCGCTCTCTCACACACACGCACACACACACACACACACAATACCCATATAACCAGCATACAACCACTGACGCTTACAAACATACAACAAATTCTTAACAGCTCAACATAATGTATCATTTCAATGGTGAGCACAAATTTTGAGGCAAAATTAGCTTTCATTAGTTCAGTTTGCAAGTGTTGCCTGTCCTCCCATTTGCAGGAGGTTGCCTGAATGAACCTTCTGTGATTGGAATCAGCAACCTAACTGATCCCAGTCACAGCCTTTCATTCAGCCTGCGACAGATCCCAGCAAGGCTCCTCTGTCTGGGCAGCGATAGCAAACTCTTTTCATTGACTGGCATAATAGTCCTCCTGAAGCCCGTTAATCACTGTGATGGTAAGATATGGATAGGGAACTATATGAATGGTAATTGAAGAGATGTGTGTAACCACCCCCACCATTATTAATCCACATAATTTCCTCTTTCATTTCAAATTAATTGGAATAAAATGCTTGCTACATTAGGCTCATAATGAAAGGCAATAATCTACGAAAAATGTATAAGAGCAAGACCTTCTCTGCATGTTCAAATTAATTAAATTCATTTTTGCCATATTTCATTAAAATGCTCTCATTTCAGAGCAGCCAGTATCAGGCCCTTCGTCACTGATGAGAGCCAAAAAGGTGGATTGTTGAGAGAACCCAACTGTCAGCGAATTTCGGCTCCAAGTTAATTATTTCAGCCCGGTAACCCTTTTCATCATTTTTGACTCACTTTATAGAAAGAGCCAATTAATTATGTCAAACATGCTCTCTCCTTTTGCTCCCCAGAGTGGGCAGGCTGGCTGATGGGAATGTTTACTGTAAGGGATGATGGTGAGCTGGTGGGTGATGGGTGTGTGCGTGAGTGTGTGTGTGGGTTGGGGGGGTTAGGAAAGAGTCCGCCCCTAATCTCGACACACCTGTCAGGCATACAGCTCGTTATCTAGGCACTGAGGGCCCTGGCTGGTTTTGTCAGGAGCTGGCCTCTAACAACAATGCAGGGCAACGTATTGAAGCAGCATAGTCGAGCGCTTGCACACACGTACGCACGCACACCCACACATACACACACAAAGCAAAAGCTGTTTCTTTCCATTTTAACTGTTGAGAAATTGTGATATATATCCTCCGATATTAAATCAAAGAATTGCCTTTCAGCTGTTTCAGCATTGGATTGAAGCTCTCAGCTTCTTCTGCTAACGCACCTCATCTCCAAGATCCACTTTTCAAAGCAATGCATTTCAACTGAATCTGCTTCCAAGTTTATCATTTCAGCTTTCTTTTCAGCATTTTTTTTGCATTTTCAGCAGAAAATGCAATTTGTAGTTATTGGGTTTTTAAATTTTTTTTAAATTTTTCTCAACTGGTTTGGCTACTCATTTTATTTCTAATCCATTTTCTTTTTGTGTCTTGTTTGGTCACTTGTTTTACCAGGATGTACATCAAGTGACTCGAACTGAACATGTGCTGAATGCTTCAGGCCCTGCCTCTTCACTCCTCTGTATGGCAAGTGTCTGAAAGGCAGGTAAGTGCTGGCCCATTGCTGACTGACTGACATGTGGTGTGACACCAAAATGAGAGCATGACAGCGTGGAGCTGTGTCCACAGGCCTTTGGAAGGGCGTGTCCCACCTGAACCTGCAGCTGTGGCTGTGACATCTGGAGTGGAATGGGGCCTGAAGAATTCAAAAATCGCTTAGTCATTTGTTAGGTGGAGAAAAGAGGCCTGCAGCATCACCGCCGGCATTGCTCCACTAAAGAGCAGGATCCTCCAGCCTCTGCACAAGCACACACAAAAGCACACACAAGTTATGCAATTCCTGTCTAGGAAAAAAATGGGTGTGAATTCACACCCTCTCATCCTAGAGGCTCTTCCTGCATAGTTGCTGACTGCACTTTGTCACTCATTGGCAACAGATTAAGTAACAGGACATACACTATGCTGATGACACAGAAGTGTGTCACCAAGTACTGGGTAATATCCTGTTAAAGGACATGTTTAGTTTACATTTTTCTTTCTGATCTCCGAGCTGTGTATCTGTCAGTGTTTTACTATTGTATGCCTAACTTTTCTCTGACACCAGTTTCATCCTTTTTTTCTGGGAATGGTGTAAATTTTGGCTTAGTCATTTTAATAAAATGAATACTGTTTTAATTTAAGATGAAACTTCCTTATTTTGTTGCCAACCAAAAATTATTGATTTTAAATTTATAGAGAGATATATTTAAAAGATGAAATTATGTATCTATTGCGTGCCTTTAGATAAACTACAATCTACTCTCACTATTATCCACCAAATCTTATCCATATTTGAATTCATACCTGAGATGTGGAAGCACTGGGCAACAGATACAACCCTTTCAACACGACAAAGCAAAAAATAACAGCCACAAACGAGCGTAAATCACATCTTGGCAGTTAGGATTAAAGTTAAGAAAAAGTGGTTGGCCCCAGGAGAAGTGGGGTAAAGTACAGGAGTAGAAAAATTACCCATAATATATCCAGATAACTGTCAGTTTATCATATTTGGCATGTGGCTAAAAGACAACTTGTCTTGGTGTGGCATCCTTTCAACTCCCAGCTACGACGCATCCATAAATAATGCCATGGGTAGGTGTTGCAGTCCAGTTCTGTAAATTTTGCCAGCTTTGATAATAATTTCCACCTCATTTTGTCCTCACCCTCAAGTTTCGTTGACCTGGATGTTTGTTGCTAAACTATCTGAAAAATATGATTAGTCATGCATCTTTGACTTATCTGACAACTTTTCTTGGTGAGGTCGCTGCATTTCCAGATCTCTGTAGTGTGAATGGAAATGAGAGTAGAGCATTGTAATAACCCATTAAAGTGACAAATATAAAATCCAATAACTAACTAAGTAACATTTCTCTTTTTAAAGAGCATTTTAACACCCTCAGAAGTGTTCTTTTGGCCATTAATATGGATACAGTAAAAGTGAGGTGGAATCATCGCTTACAGTTTTGGCCACAACAACACTTCAGCACCAAATGTTTCAAATCTATTTTTGGTCTCCTCTTGTGTGGAGTTTGAGAGGCAGCTGTCCTAGAGTTCTTAAATGATGAACCGTGGACGAGAGAGTGCAGGTGGTCCTGCACAGTGGTCTCTGCTATATTCCATTTTACTGAGCACAGTGCACTTCATATGAAACACAGGCTGACATCAAAGAGCTGAGGGGTGGGGGGTTGGGGGGAGGTATATAGAAACCACAGCTTCCAGCCCAGCATGATTCCGACACACACACACACACATAAGTGAAAGGAGTGAGCTGTTGGGTGATTTTCATGACTACAATCTCTATAGTGAGTTGTGACCCGGCAGGATATCACTGCACCAGAGACCAACACTGATTGATTCACTTGTGTCTTTGATCGGTTTTGATCAGTTAATCTGCATGTCCTTAGCACAAGTTCAAGGCCTCAAGGCCTTTTTTGATAACTCTGCCATGAGAATATGCCCATAATATCTTTTAAAGTCATAGCAAATTTTTTTTTGAAACACCTATAAATACACCTACCATCAGTTCTAAAGTTCTTTTTTATTATGGAGCCCAAATGGTGATTCAAGACTTTGGAGGCATATTTACAGGGTTTCAAAAGGTTTCAAAGGGGTCAAGAAAAAAAAGGGACATAAGGATGACTTTGTGTGTCCATCCATTTAGTGTTTGTGTGCTGCATCTCTGGCTATAGCAGGAGCTGTGAGACATGTTGAATAAGCACAGGTTTTGGTTTTGGCCTCTATGTAGGCAGGATAATATCAAACCTGGCAACCTCACTGTAATCACAAGACAATGAGCTGCATGTACAATGCCCAGCTGTTGTTCAGCAAGAACCACCCCCTAAAACTGCAAAAAGTTGTTTGTTAATTTTGTTGTTGTTGTTGTAGAAATTAAACTTCACCAAGTGGTACATGACAATTTAAAATTTTAAAACATAATTAACTCTTCAGCACAAGTTAGTCAGTGACCTATAAATGTTGATGAATTAAATGTCTAGCCATAAATGTTCAAACCCTTTTCAAGAAGATGAGTGCTCAGACAGTCTCTATGATGAATGAAGTAGCTAGCTAAGAAGATGTAAAGTATCATGCTAGAGGAGAATATTCCAAAAACTGGCAACCCCAAACCCTTCTATTTTTTTTAATTAAATGCTTGTTTAAAATGTTAGTGAATGAGTCATTAACCATTATTAAATTATAAAATATAAATCTTTCATAAATGGTGTCAGAAAGTGTTAGTTCACATAGTACTACTACTAGTACTACTAATAATAATAACAATAATAGTAATAATTCACACCTGAAACTTTACAGCGCATCATGTATTCCGCTAACTTGCTTTGAGTCTTATACTCCTATACTCTTATTTTCTTTAAGAATTTAATTGATAAATTATGTTAACTGCTAAAATTGTGTTCACAATGCTAACACTGCTATGATCAAATATTTTTGATCCTCTGATACTAAATTGCAAACCATCCCACAAGAGCTAATTATTTTGATAGTCATGGTCAAGATGAAGGCTAATGATTCCCCCAGGGCGTGGTTTGGGTTACATTATCTTAAAAATATTTGAAGCAGTCCAGAAGATGCTTTTAGAAAACAAACAAACAAACAAAAAATCATAGAAGGTGCTTTTTCACATGAATGAAAATCCTAAAAATCCATGAAAGATAATACTAACAATCAGCCCTGCAGCATGTATGTGTGTTTGTGTACCTGATTGAGCACGTGCACTGTTGGTACATGTGTACGTGTGTGCGCGCCTGTATGCATGTGAGATAGCTTTTCGGCTGAGTAGAAGTAATTCTCCTTGATTCGTTCCCAGTCACACATCCAAATGAGTTTGGATGAGAAACGGCAGGGGGTCTCCCAAAATCCAAGGCCCCATTTCTCTGCATGGAATCGCCACCCTCTCTGTTGAATGTGAAATGAATTTATTCATTGTAGATCTGGAAGTTGATATTAAAAAAACCCCACACGACTGTAAACTGAAGTCAAAACAAAGGAAAGGGCCCACAGGATAATTTTTTAGATTTGTCATGCTGCAGTGTCTTCAATATGGTGTCTCATCAGATCTGAATGAGTCTGCATCTGGCTTTAAAATATTTGTCAGACAATAGCTAGTGTTTTGCTGTGACCTAAAATTTTTCATTACAGACCACTTTCTGCATATACACAGTAGAGCCACTGCAACATATCTGCATATATGATTCTGTGATCAAGGAACTCAATCTCCTTTTAAATGTGCATTAAAAATACCAAATTAAAGATGCATCAATCAATATTTTCATATAAACAATAGATCAAATGTCTTCATGTACTGTGAAAGGTTTAGCTCATACTGATGAACACACAGAATTATGGCAGAATGCAGAGTGAGTGTGTTTTCAGGCACTGACCTACTGGCCCAAAATGATGAATGGTTTATAAACCAATCAGGCTGAACTGAGTCCGGCTTTGGAAAGGCGATGCACAAGGAACCACACCTTACCGGTCCTGTTGAAAGCTTAAGTTGAGGGGGTTCTGTTTTTGTTATTATTCATCCTTGGATTTTTGTTTGTAAGTCAGTAAGACTAGTGATATATGCAGTTATATGCCCTGTCCTCCTTGCTGTCGTCTGTACTGGGTCATATAACATGCTGTGTATCTCGGCTGTCATCGTCCATTCACACGAAAAAAGACAACTGGCATCAGACTGAACTTCTGACTGACTTGACCTGGAAATCAAAGGTAAACAAAATGCAAACTCGTGAATTATCATCAGGGTAGCACTACGTGATTGGACGAACTCCTGTCCTAACAGTTGGATCCATCAACAGTAACCCAGGCGTGTATCTAAAGCCTGAAATGTGGCTGTGGGTGCGGCAGCTGATGGAAATGCAAACGTTGACTAGAATGGTAGCTCTCACCTTTGGCGAACAGGTCCCAGCTGTAACAGCACACAGACAGATCTGGTGGAAACTGACCTTAAAGATCAACACAAGGAATGACGAGGCATGCAGTGTAATTAGTGAAGTGCAGGAAGATTTTTGGAGTAGCTTGTTTAGTTACCATTTAAAATTGTTAACAGTAGAATTATTAATTGTTACTAGCTAATGTAATCTGCCAACAAAACATAAATCTCCTGGCTGAACCGTCTCTGGTGTAAAGTGAAGCTAAGTAGAGGACAGAATCTAACCACATCACAGCCTTAACTGTTCCCCTTGCTCCTGAATACATACATGTTCCCAGTTTCCTCTCAGTACTGCTGTACCAACAGAGCAGTGACAGGCAGAAAAGAGCAGAGGAGCAAGGTGCAGGTGGAAACTTTAAAGGGAGGGAGTGTTGTGACTCTGTGACCTGCCCTTTGCCCACCTCCCTCTTCCCAGAGAGCTCTGGTGTCCAGACTGCTGGGAAAATGCAGGAAAGGCAGCACCCCGGACAACACACACAGGTCCACATTTACATTTTTAGTTTCAGATACACTGCTCACAAACAGAAAATGACCTGTGTTGTCAGGCTGGTCAAGAAGAGATCCAGTAACAACAGCATACTATACACAAAACTAGATTTACTGGTGAGGAAAAAAAATCTCAAAATTGAAATTAAAGTGAACATTAGAAACGAAAGGTTTTTCAGTTGTTACCTATTTTTCTGAAATCCTGGATTCGAGTTTCCCCCCAAAACTAGATTATTTTCAGTTTCTTATCATCCTATCACATTGTAATGTGTTATATATTAATATGTATTGACAGAAGTTCATTTGGTAATGTGATGACAGCAGATCGACGGCGTTACTTGAAGCAACTGATAATTAATAACTGTGAAGCTACATATAGGTACACTGTTACTCCAATCCCCATTTTGACAGCATGCTAAACTATTTTTTGCCATTATTTCCCCCATTTTTTTTCTCTTCATATTACTTTTGCTTGTTTCTCTGATTAATATTTCCAATTGATTATCCCAAATTCTCATTGGTGGGCATGGTATTTCTGAACCACTCATTTAACCTCAATACATTTAAGCAGATTTTTGAACCCGGAGGGATTGATAGGTACGGTTTACTTTGGCTACTTAGTGCCACTAAACGTCATTGTTTACAGTCTTCAAAATCATATCAATGTCTTCTTTAAATGACCATGGGTGGCTGCAGCTGCTCTAATTGGTTAAGATCTAGTGTTGAAAGGAAGCAAGATCGGCTCAGAATCCCTCTACCACATCCTTTACAACCGTCCAGTGTGATGGGCTCTTTGACTGTAAGGAGCTAGGTAGTTGAGCAGAGTCACCCCACAACAACCTACAATCATGATGCACTTGTCCTTCTTTTTATTTCAACTGTGTAGAAATGTAGTGTTTTTACATAACAGATAATAATCATGTCAGATGCCAGTGAAGGCAGTAAAACTTTATATATATATATATATATATAATATATATAAACTACATTGAGACTACTCAACTGTCAACAAAGAATAAAATAATATTTCATATGATTCTAGGTAAGAGAAACATGATGTGACAATGCCCCCATCATGCGGCATCGCTGAATGAATCATATACTTTGGCCCTCACAGTCACCAGCTTTCAACCCAGCTTAATATCAATGGAAGATTCTGGACAGTGTCCTCCACCGCTGTCATCAAAAGACAGAGAAAATCTTTTGGAAAAATGGTGTACTTCCTTTCAGTAGAATCCAGAGGCCTGTAGATTCAATGCCAAGGCGCATTGAAGCTGTTCTGGTGGTTCATAATGACCCAACACTTTACTCAGACTTTATATGTTATTAAACCTAACCAAGTAGTTTTTGAGCGTGGACAGTTCTCAGCTGTATTTTCACTGTTGTTAACATGACAACAAAAATGTGGTACACCTGCTGCTGGTTTACTACAGGTTGCATCTGAGGATAGGGACCTGTATGTACAAGGTTGGAGGACTATGTACAAGAAGGACCAACATGATTATTGAAGACTTGACAATATTGCTGTCCTACTTTGTATGACTGCAACTTTAATTTAAACTTTAGCTATGACTCAGTGCTGCATGGCAACAGGTTGTCCACATACCATTTGTGCAGGTGCCTTGGGGGTCAGAGAGGGTCAAGGGTCTGAAGCAGAGTGGTGGGAGGGGTCACATAGTCTGGTTTAAGTGAACTGCTCTTCCCTTTGCTCCTTCCCATGACACCTGTCCTGTCTGTGGGAGGTTTGCTCAGCGTCCTGATCAGGGGACAGGAGGAATGGTCAGCAGCTCTCTGGACACTTTTCAGGTTGGTGGGTGTCCCTGTGTGGAATGTCCAAATAGTGTTAACGTGTGTGTATGTCTGTGTGTGTGTGTGGGGGTAAGAAAATAGAAAAGAAGACCAGGGCACGTTATCGTACTGCTCCTGCTATATGCACCTGTGTTTGCAGGGGGATGAATACATCTGCTCTGCTACTACATTTTAACAGGTGAATAGTATATTTCAGTTCATTTGTTTCTCATGGTGTACAATAACACAAACACTGCCTACCACACAGAAACCTACATTTGTAATGTATACACACACACACACACACACACACACACACACACACTGAAACACGCTCAGCATTCTGTATATGGACACATGCATTGCTATGACAGGAATGTGTGTTTACTCTCTGCTGCCAGGCCACACCATCGCAGCACCAGCTGGACACCTGGCCTCTGGCCTGTCTTAAATTAGAGACCCCTCTATCTCACTCCTTCTGTTCAACCCCCATCCTTCTGAAGAAAAAACTAAGGTTGTGCTCTCTCATTGTTTACCCTGTCCCTCTTCTGTCCCTTTCCTCTCCTCTCTCTGCTCCTTGCCACCCCCCCCCCCCCCCACACACACACACACACACACTTGTTTTATTCATTTGGGTATGCAGGAAAGGCTCATTTCTTTGCAAAGAGGTGTTTTGTTTTAATTAATGACTGCATGCTTTGGATTTCAACTGAAAGATTTTTGGCAGTGGGCATGGGCAAATTGGTGGGATGCATCCACACCACTTCCATTTATCTGTACTACAGATCCTTTTCATTTTTCTGTTGTTGCCTGCCTTCTCCTACACACCTGTCAACAAGACCAATTTCCTGGACTGTAGAGCCTCTCTCTTTTCTTTTGGCCACATGCAAATGTGGCAATCTGAGACGTCAGGGTGATTTCATGCGCAAGCCTCAACATTATTAAACTGGATTCCTTTAATAAGGAAAGTCCCATCAAGATGTGACATCAACAGTTGTGGTAGTGGTAGTGGTATAATTGTAGAAGATGATGAAGAAAATACATAAAAGCGAAATATGTTATAAATCTAAGATTGAATTGATTTAGGAAAGCTCTTCATTCAACAAAGTACACAAGTCATTTTCAATGAAAGTAATAGGATATAAATTGCTGATATGAAAGATATGCGCACAGAAAAACACTGAAGGTCTGCGGGTAATGTCAGTCCCATATAGACAAAACTCCAAATCCAACAGAAAACCAAAAGTTGTGGAATTAGGTTGATGAAAGAAAAACTCAAGGACAGATGATGAGCTGCTTACACCACAGAAATTCATTTTGTGTTCCAGCAGGAAGACCTCATTCAATTTCACACTCTTTTCCACTGCAGGAACTTCATAACGCATATGTTGGAGCTTCCCATAACCTGACCTTTTAAGAACCCTTGTGAGATTGGCATTACAATTCAGCAAAGCACATGCAGAATATTCAGACTCAACTATCACCTTTTTGCTTAGCTAAATACATGTCCTGGTATTAATGTTGCATAGCCTATGCAAAGTAGTTGTTGTAATCCACCCCTCAATAAAGATAATTTATTTCATTCATTTATTATCATTTATTTTTAGTGTCACCTCTGGAGTAGTGCTCCCCAAAAGTCAAGTTGCTGGCATGGAAATGCTGAATTAATATTTGTAATATTAAAAAAGAAACAACAACAAAAGAACAAAAAACCAAAAAACAACTTGCTCACCAGTGTGTAGTGTGGCTCACACATATATCTCCAGATGTCTGGTCACTGAAAAGTGAGTGTAATGTTGGAGAATATTGTTCTGTACTGGATGTTTCCATTTGAATGGCATTTAATAAACATCTGTTCCCACAAGGCCATTAGCTTGGCAGGTTAAACATCAGCATGTCATGAGAAGAGGCCAGCTGAGTGATGGGGACCAATCCAGGTGTGTCTAGTAGTAACAGGACAGAGAGAGCTGAACAACAGTGTTTGGCGAGCAGAGGTTTTATTTAAAAACAGGAGTGTGTTTCATAGAAAATGATATCAGTTGGCCTATATTTTTTGTATATTAACAAATTAATCATTTTCTAAATTTGTTAAAATCACAAAAGGTAACTGCAGAATGAGCTTAAAGCAAACTGCTAGCAAGAGCTATAGGAAATACACTTCACTTTTTCAGAAGAACTGATGAATGAAATAGGGATTGAATTGTGTTACAGCAGGTAGACACAGAACAGTAGGGGAACCATGGTAAGACAAGAGGTGACACAATACTTTGCAATTTCAGAAGGTGAAAACAAGATCAGTGTCCCAGTGAGAAAGAAGCAGTTTTTCATCCAGCTGTCTCAATTTTGGGACTGTGGAGGGGTGGAATTTGGGGTCGCTCTCGGCTGGCCACCATAAACGGCAGCAGAGGCGTGAGTGAAAAGAGCTGGAGTAGTAGGAAGTGTAAGAGGATCCAGGTCTGAACTGCTTTCAGATGCATGGGAAAGATTTTTAGTTGCAAGGTATTAGAACAGTTAAAGGTTCATGTGCCTTACTCAGACAGAACTGAGGTAACTGAATGTGTGTATGCTGAGCATGCAAATAAAAATAAAAAAAGACATTGCTCGTGTAACACTGGTCACACCCACATGTCTGTCAAATTTAAGCCCTCACTAAACACACCCTCACATCATGAGCAAAGCAAGGGGCAGTGAACCCCCGGGAGTATGAATGTGAGTGATTGAACGAAAAATGCAGGGAGTCTCAGGGACTGGGCCAGAGCACTGTGGGTGGGCTGCAGGGTTTTTTTTACAGCTTCAGCAAGATATTTGAACATGGATGTGTCTGTCATATCAGCTTGAATCATAGAGTGGGGCAGCAGCAGGAAGAAGCATCCACTCTGAACTAAGTGAGATGCTGCAGGCTCAGTATTTGACACAAATGCAATGTAACTGAAAACTCTGACATACACATAGCCGTGTAACAGTAAAGTTTGCCATATGACTCAGTATGGATCTACTCTTTGTGAAGTTAATTACAGTAGGTACTGAGCAGGTAGAGACATTGACATTGGGAAAACTGAGCAGGGCTATTTGTAGCGGCAGCACTGCAGAGAGGGTTGTCAACACTCCAATGAGTAAAGAAAATGTAGAAGCAAGATGAGTTCCTCCTCTCTCTTGACAAGATGTGACTGTCTGATGTGACAGCGCTGTAGCATGGACTAATGAATCTCTATAGACACTGGCTGCTTTGCTGAAAAAGATTTCATATTCAAAGATCAGGTCAGCTTCTATGTGTAATTACAGAATAAACTACCCAGCAGAAGGCCATAAAGTAGCTCAAATGAGCTTAAACTTGACCAAAATACTATTATATCTACAGATCAACAACAGAAATCCATTAATAGCCCATTTACAGCATAATGAGTACTCTTACTCTTGATAATTTAGTGATAAAGTGAAATGAAAATTGCATTAGTAGAAGAAAGAAGAAAATAATAATAATGAAGAAAAAGACTCCCACTCCAACCCAGCCTTCCCCTACCATCAGTTCTGTGTTAGGGGAGAGGGTTTATTTCAGGTTAGTGAAGTAAGATTGTCAGTGAGTGTGTGTAAGGTCATATAGTCACATCTTAGCAGTAGGAACGACTTTCTTTTCCGGTGTGTGAGAACCAGCTTCTTTGCAATAATTAGACTGTAGGACACAAGATATGTTGGGAACTGCTTAGATTCACAGCATTGTCAGATACCCCCAAGAACAACACTGAGTGGTATAAATATTGATCCCAACTTTGGGGCACAGGGCGAATCTATGGAGTAATGTGCCGTCTGCTCAGAGGCATTGATCACATGTCAGGGAGACCTAGATCTATTCAGTGCAGCCACTCCTTGGAATAACGAAGACTGTAGGATTTCAAACTGGATTAAATAGCGCTGGATTAATTGTGCTATTGGAACATTAGTGAATGTACTCCAAGCTTTCCTTCCTCTATGCCCATTTCTTCCTCCCATTTAGTTTTTATTGGAGTCAAATCAACGGGACTGATAGAATGTAAGATATTGTATATACACAATATGGATTTTTCTGAGGAGGAAGTTGGTTCGAGATTTAAGATAGCAATGACCACTAGTACCATTTGGGCTGGATCTTCTTCCTCACTTTCATCATTGGCAGGGTTCTCTGAGTCTTCGAAGTCCAGGGCTTCTGGGCCTGTTCCTACCATCCATCGCTTCTTGCTCCTGGTCCTTCATATTGTCAAGATTATGCAAAATCTGATATCTCGAAACTATAGATTTAGATTATTCCAGAAGCAGGTAGAATTAATTACCCTTTGTGTTTTGTCAAGTTTTAATCACATTTGTTCACACTTACTTCTCTATCGCTCATTCTCAGTGGCTAAAGATATACTTTTTTCTTGTTCAGCTGAAATTAACTAAACATTCCTGTCATTGTTTCAATAACTAGACCTACTCAAGTAAACACTGTACAATGAATGCAAAGAGATGACTGATTAACACTCCTCATAAATAACTTATTAATTTGCTTTCAGGCAAATTCCTTTCAATACCCTAACAATTTATAAGAGTGTCTCTCAAATATTCATAAGCCAGGGTAAGTGGGCAATTTGTGCTTGACTAATGACAAGAGCATTCCTCCTAATTACACAAGTTGAAATGGGATTAGACAGTTTTTATTTCTTAAAGGCCATGGACTGGCATAACCGCCAGCACCAGCCGTTCGGCACTGACAGGGATGGAAGCCACCATTACATGCTGCACTAATAAAAGTGTGTCGTTTAATTAAGGCTAACGTTTCCTCTCATAATAAAGCAGACCGTGGCTGACATATCAAGAGATTTGTTCTTGCACCCCTGCATGTAATTAGTAAGACAACAATATCACACAGTGCCTGTGGTTTCCAAATATGAATGGCAGTGTGATGAAACACACAAAGCTACTAATAAACAATATGGAAATGGGACTGCATCATGACCTCTGGAGGGTTTAAGAACTCACACACACTTGTGCAAAATACGAGTGGCAGTTATGAATACAGAGCGCTTCATTCTTGTGAATGTGGCACAGAAAACAGTTAACCCCCCATAACGCACACACAAAAACATGCGCAAACCCTCCCCATACAACCAAGACAGAAGGTTATTGCTGATATGGTGAAGCTTTGAGGGCCATTATCAGACAGCACAAACAATTAAGGGTGTCAATAATGAGAGAATAAGAGGGGTCTTTTGTGGACAGCCTTTTGACGCAGAGGCCCCTCTGGCATGAAAAGACCTAGACACACTGATGGACCTCCCCCTCACTGGTTTGCCGACATAGTCATTAGCTAGTGATAAGCTCAGGGAGGAGGCATTGAGAGATAGAGTGCAGGATCCAATTTTGGAGGAAAAATGATGTGGAGGCAGACAGTAGGAGCTGTAAACCCATGTTGCTCTTACATGAAGAAAGATTTATCCTCCAGATCAAAATGTATTATTTCACATTTCATTGTAGCAACAGTGCCTCAGATTGTCTGAATACATAATGTGGTAATATCATGACTGTTGTCCATTATAGTGATAGATAAAAATTTAGCTTACTGTCATCACCAGGGTCATTTTTTTCCCACTGTCCTCCCTCCTTCCATGATTGACACCAGCATCCGCCAGGCCTTGGAAAGCAGCCAGCCATTCCCTTGTGTTGTGGCTCTGCTTGGTTGATCATGGGGGTCCTGCCCTTGGACCCTGGCTGCTGGGGCCCGACAGGGAATCACTTGGCCCCCAACAACACGTTTAGGAAGTAGCGCTGGCTGGTAATTGTCCTGTGCCAGCAGGGAAGGTGGCGGGACTCAGGGACAAGACAAAGGGAGGAGAGGATGAGTGTGAGGGACAAGGCCTCTGAGCCTTTCATGAGAGAGAAGCTGTCTAGACAGCAATACTTCACAGGAGAGACTGACCCTCTTTTAATATGTCTTTGAAAAACTGAAGATGGTGTGGGTGGGGGCTGGGGGGCTGAGCTGAGCTGGCTGATACAACTTGATGTGGTACCACAGTCACAGCAGAGTCACTTCTCTTCAGAGCTTCCTTTACCACTCTCCAACTCATTGGTTTATCATTTATTTTTTTGTTTTGATATATCTACACACACTTTTGTCACTAACTAGCAGAATTGATGCAAAGATGCTAAATTGCATTTTGCTTTACTGGTACCTATTGACATATATATGTATATAGATAGATAGATAGATAGATAGATAGATAGATAGATGCTGGTGTTGTTCATGTCATTTGTGTGTCTGCAGAACATGCTAAACATTTATGAGGATGTATCTTGTCTTGTTTACTGCCACCAGCTGTACGCCCACAGCCCCCCCCCACCCACCATCCCCAATATGACCTTCCCATAAAAAGCCAATTACATCCAGGGCTAAGAAGCTCATTGATACCTAATTAGATTATTGTTAAGGCTGCTGTTGCCCTCGTGGCTGAGGGGTCACTGTCATAGCATCTGAGTGACACCAGAAGTGATAGGGGGCGTTGTCCCAGGCTGAACCCCTGACCCCAGACTGCATCGGAAGTGTCATAGAGCCAAGCAGGACAGATTGAAAACACACTGCCCAGGGGGAGATAGGGTACCTAAAGACCCAAAGAATACTTTCACATTCAAATGAGGAGGAGCATCCGTCTGCTTCTCACCCTATAGTGCACGACACCCTTCCTCCCACCCTAATTTCACCACCACAACCAGCATAAATGTGCACATGAAGTCTTGCTGCTGTGCTTTCAGAGATCAATGGAGAAGCAGAAAAAAGGCAAAATTCTCATAACTAGGTTATACAGTATATGAGAGAACTTTTTCTTATTTTTAGTTTATTTTTGGTTTATTATAGTTTAGGTATTTTAGCCTCCAGAAAAAACATTATCAAGTGTCTATGCTATATTTCTTATATTTTGAACTCAGTATCTATCTATATGGATTATGGAAGGTCAACAGCTGAGGAAATGTAGTGCCAAAGGAAAGGACTGTTTGACAGGAAGATGTAGCAGTGGTTAAAAAATAAATTCAAGTAGTATGAAATTCCCAGCAGCAATAGCAGCAGAGTGTTTGTATTACAAAAAGGAACAAATTGGATGTTAATCATAACACCATGTTTGAAGAAAGTCAAGGAAAATCAAAAATCAAACACCTTCCACTGCTTCTACTGCTTAATTGACCTCAGCACAGAGTATCTGTAATACATTTATTGTAAAGACTATGAAATGTCACCTGTCAAGCTCACCATATCTATTTTTAGCTTTGAGGTCTGCACAGGTCTTCAGTAGTCAACACTTACCATCTTAGCTCACCTACACACTTTGAGACAGCTTTATTACTTTATTAGCTGCCAATATGTTGCAAACCTACTTCCTTTAAATTCATTCATTCCATTTAAAGTGATTGACCTACTGTGTTTTGTTTTTTTTTTGCAAAGATTAGCAGAACAATGGTGATGTAACACTGTGGGTGACTGAAATACAGCTGTGCATCAACAGAATGACACATGAATGAGAAGTAACCACACCGATATTCACAGCACCAGCAGAACCTTTTAAAGAGACATCACCATCACTATGTACAGAATAATAATGATCCAAAGATTAAGCTCTGTGGGGCTCCACAAGGGATTTCCTGCTCTAAAAAAATATTTGGATGCATTCACAAAGGCTATCAGAGAGGGAGAGTGTGCTACTGCTGTGAAAACACTGGTATTATGAGGTGCGTTTGAAGGGTAAACGTGTACAGAGCAGTGTCTTTTGAGAAGCCCCCCAGCAGCCTAGCAGCTACTCACAGTGGGTGGTAGGGAGGCACAGTTGTTTGTAGATATATGAGCCTATGGGGGGTCAAAGGTTTATTAAAGAACCAGTAAGTGCTTGTTCAAAATAGAGCCCTGACCCATTAACCTCTCTCCCAACCCCCCACCTGCTCCACGCACACACATATGCACACATACATTTACACACACACGTGAATGATAACAGTGTCTTATGTAATAAGTCTCCACTGTATATAGAATATATTTGCTGTATGTACAGTGGAGACCAATGTGATTGTGGCAGTTTATGTATTTGTGTTTGAAGTGTCGGAAGGAATGGGTGTGCAGAAACAGTTAGCCCTCTTGCCCCCTCTCTCTCTCTTGTCCATTTCCTCCCCTGACTCGCCTTCCTCTTCAGGGCCTACAACGGTCTTTCCCTGAGCTGACCACACCAGCTGCAGTGCCGATGCGGTACATTAGCTCAACGCCAAAGAGCAGGGGTGTGCTAATGAGACACGGGCGTGAGCTCTGCAGCTCGTTCATCATCCTGCTCTCTCCAATCCTGACGCCCTTTTATAAGGCCCCCGCCGGGCCCCATGTCATCTCCTCCGGCATTAATCAGCTGTCCGATGAGGCGGGGGCCCCGATGATGCCCTATTAGCTGCCGAGCTCCGGAATCATTACAGGCCATTGAAAAGGCCAAGGATTACACTCCCACCAGTGCCCCCCTTAGCCCCATGATGCTCACTTAGAGACAGAGAGAGAATCTCCTGGAATCAACAATGCTTAACCATGAGGTGGAAATTAGCTTCAGGAAGAGGTTTGTTCAGCTTGTTTACTCTCCTTCCTTCTTTATAGCTTCAAACCCAGCCAGGTTTTCCCGCTTGTGTATGTATGTCTGTTGGCTCACTGTGGGATCAAGATGGTCCTTGGGGAAACCTGTTGTCTCAGAGCAGTCTTGCAGTTTGACCTAAATATCCTCAGGCAGACACCTGCCGTCAGTCTTTCAACCCATTGCCATAACTCATTTATTATCCCCAGCGGGACCTCCACAGTGATCAATGATTATGAATGTCATCGGAGAGTGAGTTACAGTGCACCAAAAGCCCTCAGTAGTAATTCCTTGGTATGGATCATAATCGTAATTATGAGATATGCATTCACTTCCCTTTCTGATTATCTGTCTGCATGCATGAGCAAGCTGGCATTAGAAGTAGCACAACATCCATCATGTGCAGACACAGGTAGATTAGTAGGGCTAGCTTGGTGATAGATAGCCACTGAAAGGGTAATGATTAGCTCCTCTAGTATCCATGGTGCTGTGCCTGCTGGTGTCACCCACTGCCCTCCACCAGCCATGCAAGTGGAGCAGATGAGGGCCCATTTGTTTTCATTAGAGCATGTAGTGAGCTTGTAAAAGGTGCTCCTCTTTCTCTCCTGTGTGTCTGCTCCCATCTCTCTCTGTCTGTCTCACACACGAAATATGCACAGCCTCAGCAAGGAAGAAATCAATTCTGAATCAAAACATTTGTACAAGGTGACACAGAACACGGAATGACAAAACATGTGCAGGTGCTCTCTGTCTCCAGCCTTCAGCACTGAAATGCAGCCTTTAATTCTAGACCTAAAGCACTGGACCTGTCAGAGACCTGTGGAACTGACAAGTCTGCTTATCCTGCCAGCTGATAGTATCTTCTTGCTTGCTCACACCAAGGGGGGCCGTCCCTGGCTGTAAAAAATTGATTCTGAGACCCAATGACCTGAAGTTTTCATAGACCCAAAGCAGAAGGATTTAAAAGTCAGGCCACTAGTTACACCACTAGTTTGATTAGCTGTTGGAAATGGATGAGAATGTTCGATGTTCACTCAGGATCATCAGTCCAAAGTCAGATTTCAGACATATTTGACTCAAAGGCTACAAAGAACAAATGGGAGATGGGAAGACCAATATAACTAAAATTCACACAGTGGATGATCTGCTTTGTGAAGTACCTAGTCACTGTATTCGCTTCCTGTCCAAACTCAGAAATACTTTAATAATTTTGTTAGACATTTTGTTAGCATCAGACTCAATACAATATTTGTGTCATCAGAGATTTCTGATTCTACTTAAGCAAACTGTTATCCAGCTATAATTCAGCTATAATGCATTAGTAAAATGACTGTTTGAGCTGTTGGTAGTCTATGAATACTACCTTTTCAAAGATATATGAAAATGTCTTGGTGAACCATTGCAAGGGTGGAGTGGGCAACAGTAGGTTGCAGGGGATCGCAACTCCCAATGTCAAGCAAGCAGATCCAACTCTTGCTCAGTGATTCAAAATGAAAAAGAAAATAAATATAGAAGAAACCCAGAGAAGCACGTTCCTGCTTTGCATTTACACTGTCAACTTCTTTGTTACTCACACAATATATGTTTCCATCCACTATTTTTTCCCCAGTCATCTTCCCCATGTACTGTTCAAAAATAACTTTACACTTGGCTAAGGTGGAATTGAGTGTGCAAATTTTCAGTGCAGTTTCCTCCTAAGTAAGCAGGGCAAACTACAATGACTAACTCCCTGTTGTGTGTCGACCACACCTGTGTCACAGTGTACTGTAACACAGCTGACACCCCTGCTCCACTCTTACCACAGAGCCCCCCCCCCCAAAAAAAAGAACGGGGGGTTATCACAGTTATCACAGTATCACACCTCAAATAAAAAAAAAAAATCAATCAATTAAAAGCTGGGTCTCCATCAATGGCTGGGGTGTGTGTTGACATGAGCAAATAAGGGCCGGCCCCAAAAAACAGACAACTGTGGATAAATTCCTGGTGCCTGTCAAACAATTAAGTCAGTTAAACATTATGCACATTTGTAAAGTTTTAATTTAATACATTCAACAATATAATCATGCGATTTTGTAAACTGTGTTGCACTGCATTACATTACTCATCTAGGGTATGATCTGAGTAT
Source organism: Psettodes erumei (assembly GCA_016785225.1). Lineage (NCBI taxonomy): Eukaryota > Metazoa > Chordata > Actinopteri > Pleuronectiformes > Psettodidae > Psettodes > Psettodes erumei. The sequence goes on from JAFBJZ010000939.1 coordinate 914,530, forward strand.
TATTTTGCTTTTTCAGTCACTGTGGGTGCATGTGTGTCTCCACTTCGATTCTTCCTTCTTTAATGCTGTCCTCCAAATGTTTCATATTAAAAGCCCTGTTAAGAAATGATCACTTTCTGTCAAGTGAAATGCTAAAGGGCTTTTAAACTCAGATGGTCACAGGAAGTATTTAGTCCATATTAACAGTCCAGTAACCCTAGCAAGTTGTTTGTCACCCCCTTGTTGTTAAGTTGACAACAGAACACGTGGGCCAATTAAATGTGCTGTGTTCACATTAAAGAGGTTAAATGACACATCTGAGGTTCCAGTTAGTCCAATTGGGTATATAACAAGTTGTTGTTGTTGTTGGTTATGTACACTTACCTGTGATGTCAGACAATCAACAGACTCCTTGTTTAAAGGAGCAGTGCAACATTTTAATCAGCCCAGGTGCGTTAGAGCACTGACTGTTAATATCATTTACATTTGTGAGATGATTGTAAAGAGGACTTGTTGAAGGCTCTTGAAAATTTGTAATGCTTTGATTATTATTAAGTTTAATTACCTCTGTCAAGGAGGTTATGTTTTTGGTTCGGTCTGTCTGTGTGTCACCTCCACCAAGTATGTTGTTATGTTTTTGGGTTGCTTTGTTTGTTTTTGTGAGCAGGACAACACGAAAACCAATGGTTGGATTAACATTATTATTATTATTTTTTATTTATTTATTTTTACCAGAGGTGGCTCTTGGTTTTACATAGAAAACATTACATTTTGGGAGTAACCATTGTGAGATATGGCAAAATTTCATATTCTGAGTCATATCTCCATGGAACAATCTCAATACTCTCAAGATAAATATCACAAATTGATCCAGATTCAGATACTCTTCTGGATCCAGGGACAGGCAGTAACTGTTGTGTAGTAACTAAGAGAAGTAGATTCCTCCAACCACAATAATACTGTAGCTGATACAGTGTAGGTTCAGTAGTGTTAACAGACTGCATTATCTATCGTTACAAAGATCGATCCAGATGAGGATGGAACTCAGTGGTGAGGTTTGTTTTTATCTTAGCCATGTTGGCAGCATTATTCAAAATGCAGTGATAGAATTAACCCTATCATTACCAACCAACAAACAGGTGATGTGGCATTGGCCCCAGGAGGAGCCCCTTAACCTGTGAAGTTCATTTGCAGGATCCAGAGTCACAAATTATATTAAAGGTTCTAATGCCATAAGCGATGCAATTCCACAGTAGTTTTGAGGGAATGTTCAGCCCTGGGGGAGGTCTTCACTCTCCTTAATGTATGATTTTCTTCAAACCTTAGCAGTAACTAATTAACTGTTGTAATAATATGGTAAAACAAACTATTTTCCAGTTTGCTTCTTTCACATAAACACACACAAACACACACACACACACACACACACACACACACACACACAAAGATCTTGTGGATTAGGCAAAGCAGCCATATGGGATGTGTAGCAACCCTCTCATCCAGTTAGAGCTGTGTTCCTGGCTACCTGATAAATGTAAATCCAATATCCCCTCATTTTTAACCCTGTCTTGGATCCTCTCCAACTCCTAAGAAAATTTCTTCTGGCTCTTTAGCTGCTCGAGGGGTGGTTGTGGTGCAGGAGGCAGAGAAGGTCATCCATTAATCAGAACAGCAGTTGTTCAGTTCCCGGCTCCTCACATTCTAAGAGGCACTGAACATTACACATTTGATGATTATAGTAGCCACAATCAAGCTATAACTGATAGGTATGTGCCACTTTTATTCTCCTGAGTGGCCTACAAAAAGGGAACATGCAGGTTTAGTGTATCAGACATTTGGTTGTTGCTGTCTGATGTTCTTGACAGAAAACTTTATTTTTTATGGTAAGGTTGTTGAAGGTGGTTTAAAGTGGCTAAATGAAAAGATGTGGCTTTGAAAACTCACATCGTCCATGGCTGACATCTGTTCATTGTTTTTCCCAACTGCAGCTACATCTGTTTGACAGACATGAAAGCAGCCTGAGGCTACTGTCGCAGCCTGCATGCCACTGCCAGGCTGAGTATTGACATACTGATGATAGTGTCACTGTAAATCAGGCTGGCTGCAGTGTGTCAGATAAGTGGCATACAGATACATGAAAATGGAAGGCTGTAATGAATCAACAACAGCAGAGAGGCCTCTTTAAATAGATAGTTCACAGTGCAGATAAGAGAAAATCAGACGAGTAATGTATTGATGCAGCTGACTGGACAGCCGTCTGTTACGTGCATATATTATATTGGCAGTGGCATGATAGTGCAATGCATTATAATGACAGTCACAGCTATTATTCCATCATGCCCTGTCTCAGTAATGATTGGGGGTGTCTAATTGTGAACTGCTGTCATAAACTGGGGTCATCATGCGTACTTAGCAGCACATCGTCACCTGCGCAGAAGTCAGCTCGCTGATAGAATCAGTCCTCTGACACAGCTGATCTCTGTGGGTTGATTTATGGGAAACACAAGATGTGTGCGTCGCCTGCCTGCAGACAGCAACAGGCGTCTGCTGCTGTCTGGATGGAAGGAAGAAGGAGGACGCAGCGTCCCGTGACCGTCCCGGGCGCCATCCTCTAATATCCCTCCACCTGTCTGATAAGGGGGTTGGGTGTGTCCCCTTGGGCCTGCTCAGGCCAGAACCCTACTGCCTCAGGATGCTTGACACCACAGGGTTGTCTTCCTTTAACACTAAAACATGGAACACTGCTAGTTTTCTGGTTGGACAAACAAAGACTAAACAAAGACAAAAACATACTGTATTTCTCTGTGCATTGTACTGTGTATAATCCTATTTGTGACAAACTATTGAATCAGGTGCTCACTGTTTTAACAAATGGGAGGGCATGTGCTCAGGACAATTTTCAGCAGTATTAGTATTTCTGTTAGTAGGACATTGTATATATATGTGCTCATGTTAATGAACATGTCCTTCAGTGCAGGAGTGAGGCTTGTTGATGTGATTTTGATTATGGAACTTGGCACAGACTAATAAGATATATCAGGTTCTTGACTCATTTTTGGTTTTGGCCTTGTATAGGAATTGTTGACACTTGTCTTTTAACCAAACTGACATGAAACTCTTGATTGTGTTCTACATACTCCATGACTAAACCTTGGGGAGTAGGGGGAGGTCACTGACCTGTTCCTCACATGAACAGGTCGATGTCAGGTGTACAATCGGTACCTTGCTCATAGACACTTCCACAAGGAGATGCTTACCAACATGCTTGTTTCTGCATGCATCTGCCCAGGTATGGAATATTTTACCTGAATATCCACAAAGCTGATAACCAGTTCTGACCTTTGGAGAGTCTTTTGCTAATTAGGCAGGTCATTTTTTTGGCTGCTGTTTTGTAATACTCCCTTTAATGCAGCGTGCACCCCACAGCCCTTCCTTGTAAAGTTTTAGTTTCATGCTGCTTTTATGGCCTCTCTCTGCCTGCACAGTGTCAAGGAGGCTGATAGAGGGAATTAGTCATGACCTTTAAGGAGGAGCAGTGGAAGGTCTGTCATTAGCAAGGTACCAGGAAGACATTACCCCACCTAGGTGACCTACACAGATGCTGTTCAGATAAGGGATGAAGAATCACAACCCCGTCCCTGGAAGCTCCGGCAGGAAACAGAGTGTCTCCTCTGACCTGCTGCATTTTTCTTCTCAGTTCATGTCACACTGTTGTAAATAAGAAGTATAGTGCATTGACAAAGACTGACAGAGGCAGTAATGCTCTGTCTCATGTCAAGTCAAGTCAAGTGGGTTTTATTGTCATTTCATTCAAGTACACAGTAAAACAAAATTACATTTCCCCAGGAACAGTTTGATGCTACATCTAACACTTCAGGACAGAATCTATACACAATTCTATAATCTACATATACACATTTACAGGACGTGCCTAGTAACACAACTGTTGCAGGGTATGTGTAATATGCAGAGTATGTATACATATATAAATATATCAGTAGCAGCAGGGAGAAAGTGCAAATGTGTTTTTTTAAAGTGCAGTGTGTGACTTATTCAGGCATTATTTACTAGTCTGATTGCCTGGGGGAAGAAGCTTCTTCCCATTCTGGATGTACGGGCAGTGATGCTGCTATAACTTCTACCTGATGGCAGTAAGGAGAAAGGTACATGGGAGGGATGTGAAGTGTCCTTGATGATGCTGGTGGCTTTGTGCATACACCAGGTGTTGAAAAGTTCTGTGAGGAAGGGAAGAGAGGCCCCAGTGATTTTTTCAGCCGTCCTCACAATTTGCATCAGGGCCTTACGATCTACAGCAGTGCAGTTGCCAAACCACACTGTGGTGGCACTGCACACAGGATGCTCTGAATAGCCTCCCTGTAGAATGTTGTCAGGATAGGGGTTGGGAGTATGGCTTTCCTCAGCTTCCACAGAAAATACAGATACTGCTGGGCTTTCTTAGTGATGTGTGTGGTGTTCAAGGTCCATGTGAGATTGTCTGTGATGTGTGCGCCGAGGAAACTTTGTACTCTGGACAATCTCTATGGAAGGGTTGTTGATGCACAGTATAGTGTGTGGTTGTAGAGACCTTATGAAGTCAATGATTTTTGTTTTGTCCACACTGAGGGACAGGCTGTTGCTGCACCAGTCCCTGAGCTGTACCACCTCCTCTCTATACAGGGCCTCATTTTCACCAATGATCAAACCCACCAGGGTTGTATCATCCGTAAACTTGATGATGTGGTTTGAGCTATGTGTTGCCACACAGTGATGGGTGAGAAGTGTGAGCAGCAGGGGACTGAGCACTCAGCCTTGAGGGGCTCCAGTGTTCAGCACAGTTGTGTTGGAGGTCCTGTCCCCTATCATGACTGCCAGGGGTCTTCCTACCAGTAAGTCTAGGATCCAGTTGGAGAGGGTGGTGTTAGGCCGAGCTCGGCCAGTTTCCTTGCCAGCTGGGGATGATGGTGTTGAATGCTGAACTGAAGTCGATGAACAGCATTCTGACATAGGTGTCCTATATGTCCAAGTGTGTGAGAGCCAGGTGAATGGCAGCGGCGAGGGCATCGTCTGTGGAGCTGTTGGGACGTTATATGAAGTGTATCGGGTCCAGTGTGGAGGGTAACTGTGCCTTGATGTGTTTCATGTCTGGCCTAATGGCGGATGATGGTGGTGGTCTTTAAACAGGAATGGATGATGGTGGGGCTTAGAGAGATGTTGAAAACATCGGTCAGGACATCCACCAGTTGGCTTGCACATACTCTCAGCACATGGCCTGGTATTCAGTCTGGTCCAGCAGTTTTCTGTGAGTTGACTCCGAGCAGAGCCTTCCTCACTTCGTAGTTAGACAGGCGGAGCACCAGGTCATTAGAAGGAGGGGTGTCTTTCCTCACCACTGTGTCATTCTGCTCCTCAAACTTTACATACAACTGGTTCAGTGCCTCAGGAAGGGAGCCATCCCCATCACAGGTGAGAGGAGCAGGCCTGAAGTTGGTGATAGCGTATGCCCTGCCATAGGTGATGTGTGTCGTTGGCGTTTGTCTCTGTCACTAATGGTGACTGACAGGGTCCATAAAACACTGTGAGAATATTAGGTCATTATTTTCAATATTAAAATATTACCAATCATTGCCATTAATAGAATATTTTATTTATAACAGTCCCATATTTCTTTTTCTTTGGCAAAAAGTTTGCATCCAGCAAGCCTCTTCATTATAAAACACAAGTGCTGTGCTTGAATACAACCTGAAATATTAGCTCAGCTCAGTATTCAGGTCAGGTGATACAACAGAGCTGTGACGATTCAGCTCGAGATGTGCTGCCTGAAAGGAAATTTTGTCATTAACTATGTCTCATAGTTATCAGTAAAGATGGATAATTGTGATTAAATTGTGAGCGTGCGATATTTTGTCCTTCAGGACATAAAAAGAAGAGGAAAGATGAAGGCTGAAAAACATATTCATGGAAGGTAGAGAGAGGTTGTAGTGGTAAGGGAAGACACAGTTTTCGTCTGTTTATAGTATTCAACAACAGCGAACAAAAACCTAACTAACTAATCAAACTGAACTAAAACTAAACTTTGTCTTTCTTCAAAGACCAAAACCTAAAACTAAATTTATGTCAGGTGCCAAAAGCAGCTAAACTTTATTTGTTTTATTGACCTGTCGATTTATTATACAGTACATATTAGACTGGTTTAGTGGTGTCTCATTTTATTAAACTTTTATCTCCTGAATTAATTGAACTTTAATCCCCTTAAAAACCCTACCTTTTACCACTGGTTTTACTCACATCTGTACATCTCTCTTCAATGTTGTATTATGTGTGTATGGGGGGGGGGTTACTGTTGAGCTGCAGATACTGCATGCACACAAACCAGAGAGTGAGTATTAGCCCCATGGAGACAAAACACCAGGGGGATACACAGTAAGTCTTGCACAAAATGTTTGAAGTTTTCTGCTGCAAGTGAGATGGTACACTCACTGAGATAATGGTACTGCAGGTAATGATGCTGATTGAAGCCAGGTGCATCGGGAGTGCCAGGACTCAAGAAGGGCCAGCTGTGCCAACTGCCATCCACCAACTGAATGAGAAGAAGGGAGAACAGGAACACACACTTAGGGAAAAAGGGTCATGCAAAAGGAGAACAGGGGCACAGAAGAAAGCCAAGAGAAGACACACAGGTCCCCTAACAGCTCAGAGGAGCTTGTGTTGTTTTAATACAGGCATGACCAAACATGAGTGTATGTGAAGTTATATCTGATGTATATTTTAGTCTCTAACCTTACTAACTCTGCGCTGTTTCTCAACTAAGGGAATAAGGTGGAGCCTTGCATCAGTGGCTAAAATAACAAGTACACTCAGCAGCGACAGATGTAACGACACGTCAGAGAAGTGATGCAAGACAACCAGACCAACATGGAGAACAGCAGGGAGGGGCTGTGGTGGCAGCAGTGGTGATGATGGTGGTGGTGGGGCACTGTAATCATACCATCCAATGGCTTCTGACGCATGTCTTGTGAGAGCCTCCTCTCTGGTGTGCCGTGAGCAGCCAGATGGTGGTGCCTCATTCATACCCAGGGAGGAGACAGACACCCACCGTCTGCCTCCTCTCTATGTCTGAACGCTCCGTCGCCCGTCCTCTCCCCCACCTCAGTCCTGATGAGGCTTCCTGAAGACAATTACTCATTAGTCAGGCGAGAGAGAGAGAGAGTGAGAGAGAGTAGTAGGCTGTTGTCTCCGTGCCATCTCATCTTTGTGCTGTTCATTGCTAATGATGCTCATTAAGTTTCACAACGAGTTATGTAATGAGATGTTGTGGTGTACCTCCAAAAAATGCATCTTCTTTTCTTACCATGACTTTATTATGACTAATCTCCCAAAATGCTTGTCATCAGAATCCAATCCATTGTTTCCTATAACCCAAGGCTTTGGGTTTTAAGCAAAAACCAAGGTCTTTTTTTCTTTTTATGGATTTCTTCCTAAACAATTGTAGCATTTGTATTGTCATATCATTAAGATTTGTACCAAAAAAAAAAGAAAGAAACCCAAAAACTGACCAAAACCCCATTCAGACACAGTAATACAATCCTTTTCCTGTACCTCAGTAAATACACAAAATATATATACAAAATAAACCACGGGTGGAGTTAATTCTCCACTCAGATGGTTCTGGTTGACTGAATGATGAGTAGGATGGAGGAAGAAATAACTTGGCCTTAGAAGTATTTATGATTCTATCATATTCCTCAGTACTTTCCATCCATATAACAGTAACACTGAGCATCCCAGAAATTGTAGCTAGCATTAGTAACAGTGTTTGCTTCAGGCCTGGTGGTGCTAAGAGAAACCCTGCACCTACTCCCACCACTTGTAGGTGTGTAATGTCTCCCAACAGGCTAGTAAGACTAAGTTTAACACCACTGTTTATTTGACACTTTTTGAATCATGTAATAATAATAATAATGATTATAATTTAATTACATTTTTTAAATATTTGTTTTTATTTAAATACTACAAAACCCATGAGCCCTGTCCACCATTTAGGGAGAGACAGCCAATCAGAGGTGGAAATCAGAAAGATGGTAGATTCAAGAAGTTGCCTTCTTGCAGTTTCGAACTAAAGATGGTGTCGCAATTGCTGAATTAATCCAAAATTGGTAGCAAGATGATTAACTAGTGCGTGTGTAAAACCATTCGATCTTCCCCAAATAAATGATTCCGTCTGGACGAGGCTCAGGAAGTCATGGATATCTGCTCTTGTGTAACGTGTTTCAGGATGACGTTGCCCTTTACAGTAATGAAATACTGTGCCTGTATGTACATTCTCCAGTAGGTCATCTCAGTCTGAAGATGTTTTCCTTCCTTCGCTCCTTTCTTGCACCCTTGCTTTGCTTCTCTCACTCCAAACTCACTTAAGTGGGAAATCGGACACTTGAACCTGTGCGTTTTCTACCTCACACACCTTCTTGCCAGGATGTCGACCCACCACTGAATGCTAAATTCAATCAAAGGCAATGGCATTGTGATCAAGGGACTGGTTTCACAGTTGCTTTTGGCTCGGACTCCACGTGCTTTGAAGCAAAACCGCAGAAGGCACTGGGAGCTAGACTAAATACACACACACAGTCCACAAAGGCTCACTGGCCCACCTTTTTTGTTTCTCATATATTTCTCTCCCCATGAGCCAGGGGCTTGGGAACCCTATGCCAGAGCGTTTATTGATCCTGAGCACGGTCCTCCAGAGCCCCTGCTTCTCTTAACATTGAGCACATATGAACTAACACAGGGACTGCAGTTTTTCATTATGTGAAATGTAGATGTGATTGATAAATTCTGCTGCTATGGGTTGTACACTGGGGTTGAAGAAAGGGCCATTTTTGAAAAAACAGAATGTCAAGCAAAAAGAAATTGCTGACACACCCTTCACATATTATAGATACTGCGACAATATATTTGGCACTTATGCTCACTTATGCTAGATTTGTCATCACTCCTACAGCCTATGGTGACACTATGTCTTATGTAATTCTTTTTTGGGGGGTAGTGTTTATGCAATCTCTTAATATTTGTGAAACTGATGCTCGAATATACTGTACATTTAACTTGAGATAAATGGCACATAGACGGGGTGATGTCAGATTCTATTCCAGTTACACTCTTTTTTCAGAGCCAATTACATATCAAAGCATCTGCCAGATGACAGCACAATCCAATTTAATTCTCAATAAATATGCCATAAATAATAAACTTTACAAAAATACTCTGTAGAAAATGTGCCAATATGCAATGTGCAAAATGATCTGTGCCAGTACTGCCAATAAAGTGCAAATCTTGCCAGCAGAGTGCAAAGTGCTATATGGAAAGGAAAGGAAAAAAAAGGGCGACTGCAATTTTTAAAAAACATCATAAAAAAACAAGGGGCATTCATTCTCTCATTTCATATTGACACATCATTGTGTCAATATCACATGTGATGTCGTCTCGTCTGAGACAGAGAAGGAAAATGTTTCAGCAAGCCACAGCCAGCCCAGACAAGCTACAGGTGTGATGTCTCCACTGCCAGCATCTGTCTCCAGCAGTGATTTGTGATTATGGGGTAAATTCTGCTACATTATCAACAGTATGCAATGGGTTAAGTCTGGACTTCTGTATTTGCTTGTGTGTAACTATTTCTTTAATCATGGCATGCCCCTGTGAAACAATATTATTGTTTCAAATTATCTTGTTCTGAGGACATGTAATTTTATTGGTTTTCAACTGAAGGGCAATCGTGCGGCAGTGCCAGAGTGCGGCACTGGCCCTGTTTTTTCAAATATATTGGAAGAAAGTTCAAGAAAGGGATTTGATTGAAAACACTAATACAATACAGGACTGTATCAAAGAGAGATCTGTTACTCTATCTGACAAAGGTATATCAGTCGGATGAGAAATTCATCAACACAATGAGAAAACATCTTTGATAATAAAACATGTGTGGATACAATGGAAGCTTATACAAATACAATGAGAAATGGAAATCTGTGTTGGGAATTGATGAACTGTTCTGAGAAGTGCATTAATAGTGGTGAGAATGATGCTTTTGGAGTGAGATTTGCATCAAAGTGACTGAGAAAATCTGTAATATGTAAAGCCAGGTCTCTTGGCTTTAAAGAAACACTGTCAGTATTAATGATGCTTGATGAGTGGCTTCAGATGTGTTAAATTAGGCTTCAATAGAGCTCCAGCAGCAACAAAGACAATGAGATCAGGAAAACAACTGTCAGAAGACTTCAACATGAACTTTTTAAACCGTCATAAAGCTGTGATAGATACCAGTACCAGAAATTCAAGAAACGTGGACAGTCTACCAGGAAGTGAAAGACCAAGCAAAGTAACCAAAAGAGTTGCTAGGAAACCTGTTTGAGAGCTACTAATAATCCAAGACAAACAGCAGGGGACCTGAGCAAGTCCTCAGAGACGACCAGAGTAAAAGTGCACATCATCATCATCTTTAACATTGTCGTGTCGACTGCACAAGTCTGGATTTTGTGGATTTTGTGGATTTTGTGGATTTTGTTGGATTCAGGAGCCCATTTCTTACTTTTAGACACAAAGCAGCATGATTGGGCTGTGCTAAAAACCAAATCTTGACCATTATTGTTATGCCTGATGATGAAAGAACGTTTTTTCTTGCTCAGTGTGCAAAAATAAAACTTGTGTTGATAAAAAAACAACTGTTTTACTTGCTTGGTCATTTAGAAGAAAGGGGATGCTAACATTTGCACCCAACTGTATATCCTAATATATCTCCAGTGTAGTTGGACATTCTTGGTGTTTTTTCTCCTTTGATATGTTTTTGCTTCCCAGAAGAAACTGTGTGCATTTGATTTTGAAGAAAATGGAACACAGCTTTTTTGACTGAGCAATGAGGTGTGGTATGCTGACTGGCAGACTGAAAGTAACACGGGAACTTTTAGCTGTGGAATGTTGTGTTTAAAGATAATCTGGAAATGCACTGGAGGTCCACAGTTGAAAAAAAAGAGAAAAGTATCAACTATGATGTATTCATCAAGCTTTTAGATCTGCATAAATATACACTGATCAATGTGTTTTTGACCCAAGTCAAGCCATGACGCCATGGAACAATTTGGAAGTACAAAATAAGTTTCAAATCATATTACTGGTGCTTCCTAATGGAATCTTCCAAAAGAGGATGCAGATATACACTCATCAGCCAGAATGTTAAAACCAGTCATCAGTTTTAAAGTTTTGGCTCCTCGGTGTACAGCTGCAGTGGCTGCAAGAGCAAGCAACAGGCATGACAGTATCAGCTAACCCACTGCAATGATGTATGAACAAATATTGCAAATGTAAATGTGAGTCTGCTTAGGTTTTCAGTGAACTTATGACCTTATTTTACTATCCTTTTTGCGATGGCTTTGGCCTGATGGTAGACTCTATCTCTCAAAAAGCTGAATATTTTTTCTGTTTCATTACAGATATTTAATAAGTTAAGGGGTGTCTCTATATCTTAAAAATCTACTATAAATCTATATGTTAAATATTGATTTCATACACAGGAAATTCAGACAATAAACTGTGCTAACATTTGCTTTGTTGTAGTAGTGTCTCAACTGAAGTTTGAGAGCTATAATAAAAATTATAATATAATGCAGTTCACATAGCAAACTTTACTGCATTCACCGTAGAACCTGAGGACCAGTGCAGACCATTATATAATACAACACATCATATTGAGGTCATGATTTGCAGTTACTTGTTGCTTGGTTTAATAGTTTAGTAGAGCAGTGATATAAGTTGAGGGCTGGATTCCAGCTCACAGGGTCACCAGTCCAAAGCACTCCATAACAAACCATAAATACACTAACAACAAAATCATTTTACAGAGAAAACACAGGTGAACAGCAAAATTATTCCCCACATGGCTTGTTGTAAACTTCCATCACAGTTTACAGACCCACTTCCTGCTTCAACTATGATGTATGGTGTTGTGCAGTTGCTGTTACTGGTTTACGTTGTGTGTGATCATCTGACTGCATGAGGTTCCTTCAGTGACTTTACAGTGACTTCTCAGATGTAAGCAATTATTTTGCTGTGTATATTAAAGTTTTTTTTTTTCTGTGGCATGTTCTATGTAAATAAACTAATGCATCTTGCTCTGCCTCTGCCTTCTGCAGTATTTTGTTTCATATATTTGACTTCATGTCCACACTGAGAAGATGTGACTCCACATAATTTCCATAAGTTTCACAGTAATTAGAAAGCATCAGATCTGTTTCACATCGGCAAAAAAAATAATAATAATGAAAGTGGGATACTTCCAGATGCGACGTAAACATCACCTCAGACACCACCCACACATATACAGACACATTCACCCCTCCAGTTGCTGTCAGACTGGCGCCTGGTCCCAGCAGACAGAAGGTTGGATGTGAGCAGCTCTTCATCTCTACACCACATTAGAGTGACACATGGAAATGAGGCTCCCTGGGTGTTTGTGGTGGCAGTAGCCTGGTGAACTCTGGCTGAACCTCAGCCTCTGATGGCCTCCAGTGGGTCGGGCCTGACATGAACGTATGGGCTCACAGATCTCACACACGTTGTCCATCCATATGATTCTTTTCTGTTACAGAGGGGAAAGGAGAGGAGAATTCACAATGAAATATGCAGCACTTTGAATACTGGCCTCCATTCTGAAACATATCTCACCTGAAAACTGAGTACACTGAACAAGTATTTCTCAAATTTCATATAAATCGACATTTGCATTTATACTCCAGCAATCACAACATGCAGACTTGAGGAAATAGGAATTGAACAACTGACCTTCCAATTAGCAGATGACCCATTCTACCTTCTAAGCAAAACCACCCGTGGCTAGAGCATGTGAAATGTTCTTTTTACGTTTTTAGTTGAGGAGCATGACAATATTTGTCATTGTGCAGTTGAAAATAATATTCTCTTTTTATTTCACATCTTCTATGCCTTCTATGCCTTCTATGGCAGCAAAGTTTTTGGATGCGTAAACACTAACAGTTATCATACAGTTGTTTTGTTTCAAAAGTCTTCACATAGTCAGCACAACAGCAGTGATCATGGACTCATCTCTGCATGGCTTTTCATTGCTTAGAGACAAAATACATTGAGTATTCAGTGCCCAAATTTTCAATCATTCAACTGTTTTCTCACTCAAACCAACCCCCAAAAAACAAATGTACACTCTATCTGCACTGTACTCTTAATTTAAATGAAGTGTTAAATGTATACTCAATAAAAAACATGATCATAATGTAGTGAATTGCTACTTTCTGCAACATCTAAATATGAAAAAGGCCCAGCTATAATGATATATATATACACTGTATATACTGTGTATATGTATACACATATACATATGTATTCACAGACAGAGCAGACTCTTGAAGGTGAGACATGAATTACTGTATTCACTCTTCCCTACAAATTTGTGCAGCCCAACAAAGTCAAAGAATTGCTTTTCAAAATTATACACAGATATTATCCAGTAAGCTCTAATATTCATAGATACATGAGTGAACATCAAAAAGAAAACAAAATTTAAAAAACTATTTTGCAGAAAATTTTCCGTGTCCATGTTACTGTTTTCTGGACCAATTTTTCAATTGGCTCTCCACAGACATTTTGAAAAAGACATCTCATTCAAAGAATCTGATTTGCCAATAATATTTAAAAAATCCATATTTGTCTTATAATGAACAGTATATAATCAATTTGCACATTATAATTGCTTTTTTAATTAATGAAATAAAATATTTAAAGAAATTGCTTTCATAGTATGCTTACTATGAAGGCAATATACCACATATACCACTTTAAGAAATTTAGATCTTGAACAGCTCAAAACAACATCAGACTTTAGAATTTGCAATAAAAAAATTATCATAACCCATAATTTATGCAAATGCTACAGCCTAAAAAACTTAAAATTTAAAACTATGTAAACCCTTATGCAAGTTTATATGTGTCTGTTATTCGCTTTTTCATTTTAATTTTGTAATTTTTATCTTTCTGATTTTGTATGATTGTAGTACTTTATTTTTACTTCTTTCATTATTTGGATTTGTAAACTTTGTTCATTGACTTCTACTTTATGCACAAACTGAATGCATTGGCCATGAAGTGTAACAAATTTAACGACTGCAAATAAATTTTAAAGAAAAAAATATTGCAATAGCAATATTCACTTGGACTAGTAAGTTAGATAATGTTGTCATATATATAAGCAGAAAATACAGGAAATACGTATGCACATAAATTGTTTTTTAAGTCTTTTTTTAATTGTCAAACTGTTACTGTTACTAAGCAACACAGTTACTCAACATACAGTATACTAAAGTGTATGAATCTTTATCAGAAAGTACACTTGTTAGGAAAATGTTACTCACAACAGATGTGAAATGAAAAGACACAAAGTGAGATATGTTTTCAGATGTTATCTTTGTAAACAGTTCACTGCATGGTTGTTGCCTCAAGCATCCACTTCTGCGTGATGAATTATCAGATTGTGAGGTTTTGTGATGCGTTCTTGTCAGAGTGGCTGAATTGAGACATACAGGTAGTTAAGGTCCTGCCTCACTGTGACTGATGGTACAGGAATGTTCAATCCCTTCAGGTGAAGTCAGAGCTGAACCTGGGTAAGACCTCTTCACCAGCTGTAGATCAGTGGCTACAGCACTGCTGGCTAGCATGTTGGTGCTTGCTGCATCTGGATGTGTGTGTGTGTGTGTGTGGGGGGGGGGGTTAAGCCACAGTATTTGTGTGCAGTTTGTGTATATTTTGCATGTTGATGCATGTCATGAATGTGCATGTGTAAAGGAATGTTGCAAATGTGAGTATTTATACTTGTCTCTGGAATTTATTTACCAATAAATTTATTTTAACAGGTTTGTTTTTTTTCCAAAGGAAGAGCCAGTTTTCACCCGAATTTTATGTTCACAGTGAAATTCCACTATGGTTTACTGTACACAAGGGCCTAAACTAAAATATTTGTCACTTGATTAGTTAATCACTAATCATGTCATGTGTACACATGACATGTGGCACTGACAAATGCTTTTGCCTTCTCCTGCCTACTTGTCTGTTATTTGCCACTAAACCAACACCCACAGAAATCGAATCATGACAACCCTAAATAAAATTGTTAGTCTACTAGGTAGTCTACTAGGTATGACTCCTGATTTCTGCTGCCTGTGGACTTTGCACACAAGTTATACAACTTTTATTGCCTTTAAGTGCTGTTTTTTCCATATTTTGATGAAAAAATTACATTGTGTCGAGGTTGTTTATATTTCTGCCACTGTTGCAAATTCATGGTTTGGAAAGGCACACGCCTATCAATTGTACATAAGGTCTTACAACTGACAATGCATATCAAACAAAAACCAAATCATGACATCAAAGGAACTGCCTGCAGAGCATAGAGACAAAACTTTGTCGAGGCACTGAGCTGTTGCATTGAAGATTCCCAAGAGAACAGTGGTAACTCTTAAATGGAAGGCAGTTGAAAGAAGGTTAGAATGAAAATCCATGTATGGTTTGTTCTTTCACTATTCAGTTTCAAAACCAAATCAGACCAACAAACAATATAGGGCTGTATTTTCAGATTTTTTATTTTTCTGTTTTTGTTTAAAATTGAAAATCAGAAAGTACAGACCCATTTTAAACAAAAACAGAAAAATAAAAAATCTGAAAAAAAACAAGCAACAAAAACGGCACTGTTTGGTTTTGTTCCTAACTTTTTTACCCAAATTAGGAAATAGGGAAACAACAAAGAACTGTTTAGTTTTCCAAAGTAGAGTACAGTAGAGTAGAATAAGTTGCCAGTGTACACATGAATGTACATGGATTGGTATGGCCACTCTTGAGCCTCACATGTACTTTCTGAGAGTGGAAATCAGCACAGCTCTGCAGCATTTTGGTGCAGAGCCATCTACAGTTTGATCCTCTGCTGCTTAAACTGACCCACCAACTTCCTTTAGAAATAAAGGAAGTTGGTTTAGATTTTTAAAATAGAAATGCCGTTTCTTTTATTTGATCTGATTTTCTGTTTTTGTTTTAAAACTGAAAAATAGAAAAATTGCCCTGTTTGTTTTTCAGATTTGGCATTGCAAGCATGGTGGTAGCAGCATCAAAGACATCAAAGGACACAGACACACACATAGCAAAGGCAACACAGCAGTGGCTTAGGGACAACCGTGAGTGTCCTTGAGTCGGCCAGCCAGAGCCCTGACTTGAAACCGATGAACATCAACACAATAGTTATAACAACCTGAGTGTCATCCAAATCTATGTACCCAACTGTCATAATAAGCAAGATAATCAGACAAATTCTGAAATGATAATGAGTAAGTTTAAAGCTGCACTGAGAAATGCATGACGAGAAAGAGAAATATCCCAAATCAAACCTACATAGGCAGTAGGAACAGAAAATGGGTCCTCTTTCTCACCATATGGTGATTGACTGATATCTTCATTTCTATCATGTCCTCAAACTACTGAGAAGAATCTCTTTTGGCCTAGCCAGGTATTTTCCTTCCTTTCCTTCCTTCCAGCCCCCGATAAATATTCGTTCTTCATCACTACAACCTGGGCTGATGCTCCTCATTTGTTGCAGTTATTGGCATTGTCTAGTAATGTCAGGCTGGCACCTGTGTATGTGTTAAGATTTTGAATGTTTGTGTATATGTCAACATGTCTGTATATTCTCTGTGACTGCAAGTAAGTGTATGGATATATGTATATGTATATATATGTATTACATAAATGTGTGGTATTACCCACGTGAAATATACTTGCAAATGCAAGATGCAAAATTTGTAGTGTTCGTGCGTGTGCTTGTATGTGCACAAAATACTTGCTTTAATGTAGAATACATATTGTGTGTGCGCGTGTGTGTGTGTGAGTGGCTGAGTCGTTTGTATATGTGTATAAACAGATATATGCTGTGCTTGTCCACATACATATGCATACATATGAGTCTGTGTGTGTGTGTGTGTGTGCATGTGTGAAACAATGCACGGTGTGTGTGTGTGTGTGTGTAAAGGTGATGAGTGGATGTGGTGTCTGCTGGTGTTCCGGGTGGGGAGGAGGACGAGGACAGACAGGTAAAGGCCACTGGCTCCTGGCTTGAACCATATTAGACATAGTCAGACGTGCCTTGAGTCTCAAGTTTAAAACTCATTCCATCTCTGCATGACCTTTGCCACCATCACAACGCAGCAGAAGGTTAAGGTCGATTGTTAAGGTTGAGGTGGAACATCTTGTGAAGACATTTGCTGCGCTGTTGGATAGTAAAGGGTATGAATCACAAGATAAAAAGAATCCCTTTTAATTTGTGTAAAAAGGCCAAGTAATGATCACAAGAGTTGTGCTCATGGGACAACTATCATAGATTTACCTGTGGGAAAAGAGAACCCTCAGCTGCATGTTTCCACCAGCTGAGAACAGCATGGCCGCACATATGGACCTCTTTGTGTTTGGCAGGTAACATATGGCTAATATACCTTACAGCAAGTGGCAAGGTGATAAACTTTCATTTTGAAAGAATGAACAGTGACGAAAGATTTTTTAAAAAAACATTTTTTTCCAAATGATAATGAGCTTTTTTAAAATCATCAGGAGAAATGCATTGTCTCGGAGGGAGTATTGCATTAATACAGAAGTACATAAATTTTAGATAATGAAAGTGAAACTGAACTCAACTGACTTTCACAGTTAAATCATTAGCTAGTTTTCATGGTGCTGTCATCTCATCCATGTTGAAAAAGTGCTTGTTTGGAAAGATCCAGTCAGTTTCAACCCTTTCAACTATATAAAAAGAAAACCTTAAAAAGTCACAAGTAAAAAGAACAAAAAGACAAATTTGTTCCCTGGACAGATGATGAGGATCAGTGTTTGCTCAGCTCATTCATTTGTCTGTCTGGTTGAGGATAGGTCCATTGAAATTACTGCTGCTGTCAGTCCACAGAGCCACAGCCACAGCCACAAGAGACCACATTCACTGAGACATGTTTCTAACTCTCTACAAAGGAGAGGAGTTAAGGTCTATCCAAGCAGTCACTAGATTTTCTGCTACATTTTAAAGACAAATAGTTGCTATGGAGGTCACAGGTCAAAGTAAGCAGCACTTCTGTTTTGTTCTTCTTTAAAAATACTTTGACTCTGGTTCTGTGGGAGGAGGAGAAGGATGAGGAGACGGTCACTGGCTCATCATCGTCATCAACATGGACTTGTGTGCAGCTGCTGCAGTAACATTCTGTCATTTTTCATGTCTGCAAACAACAGGAAGAGTGTTAGCATTAAAAAAGTGGAGCTCCATGAATTTCTGGAAAGTGATCAAAAGTGAGTTTCATTTCATGTCAGGCCTCCCAACATTAGCAGATGTTTTTTATCCTGCCTTTCAGTCTCACCATGGGGGACAACTCTAATCACTTTAGCTTTCAGACATGGTCAGATGTCACATCATATGAGCCAGTTCTTTTCAAGCACAGCCCTATCTTTACTCTGCATGGTGGACTTATGTGTTTAGATATTTATACATTAATTTTCCCTTCACCTATTACTACTTACCTCACAAACATACAAGTACAATAAGTAAGTTAATGTTAGGAGTGACTTAACTTCGAGTAATTTACATTCCTTCCTGCAATAAAACAATGGCTTTTTATTTAAATGGCAAAACTTGATGGTCACTGCCTTCATTTTAAGAAGTGTGATGTTTTCTCTCAGAAGGAAAGAGTGTATATGCATGTTCTCAAGGGGAGAGCAATACTTTTGGTGTGTATTTTCATGTCTTATGCAATCCAGATGTAAGGTGCGAGGAGGAGCCCACACAGAAGCTCATCTTGACCTGTGCAGGGTCACTGCTTCATCGACGAATGCTGCACACATCCTTATGTGAAGGCACCGTCATGAAGCCTTCAGGAGGAGGTGACCTCCACAAATGTCCCAGTGCATTGCTTGCCACGTTTTTTCTTTGTTGACACACACAAACACGCAGTTGACCTCTTCTTTCATTCTCTCTCATCTCCACACTAAACGCGGAGCTGAAAGTAAATCTGTTTCTTGCAACAGTGCAATGGTTTCCATATGGGAGTCCTCGGCTCCAAGTCTACCACTAAGAGAGTCCATAAACCTTTGAGGTGCACATGCAGCAGTTTCAAGAGTTCAGCACTGGGAACAAGTGGGGATTATGGGACAGGGATAGAGCTTTTATGGGCCAGTTTTATCCAGCTTCTTGGAAGATCCAGATTTTTTTCAAGGAGGAAAGCATGGTGGCTGGAATTAAGAGCTGCTGTTAAATATGAACTGAAATACAGCACACACACGACCACTGATAAGCAGTGGGGGCAGGGACACACACACACACACATATATAAAACTTCCTTGCTCACAGGAAAAAAGGTTCATGTAGTATCAAAGACACACAAACATAAAACCAGCATAATACTATAACTCTGCAACATTTCAAATTCTACATCAGTTACAGCCAATGTACTCCTGCATATATCAACATGAACTCATGATGAAGAGCAACTGCTGCTGAATTGGAGCTTGTGCAGGCTGGCAAATGCACCTGCAGTAAGTTAATCAGTCAGTGTCTTGAGCAGCTTATACAGACCAGCTGTGCAGCTCTGCACACTGGAGGGTCCCCTGGAAAAGCAGCACATTTCCCCTCATGCTGGAATCAGGCAGATGATAAATTGGGATCCAACAAAGGCGGCCATTCAGCCTCGCTAAAAAGCATATAACCAATTGCTTGTGGATGAGCGATGAGCAAGGATTATGCCCCACAATTTTATGTATTCCTCACTCTCTGCCTACAGCAGAACTACCCACATAGATGCCAGATTTTCTACTGCACAGCTCAAATTGAACCTGACCTGAATGTGGAGTCACCTGAAGCTGGATTTTGCAGCATCTTCTCTAAAAAAATATAAGTTTTTTTTAGAAGATTGCAAATCATACATCAAGGTCATTCCATCTAATTCTTCTCATTAATTGTTGCATGTCCTGGGACTAATTGGTGCCTCTGTGATGTGTTGCAGGGACAGCTATAGGTAATTAATTAGCCGTTTATATTTCTTGACACTGCCCTCAGCTGATTATACACACTGCCCAGTTAGACAAGGCAGCATTACTGCAATTACATCACAGCAATAGATGGGCTACCTTAAAGGCCAGTACCTGTGTTTTTCACCCCTATTTTATCAAATCAAACTCCTGCTCTAAGCAAGATGTGACAGCTGAGATGAATAAATGACATTTAGGTACAGCCATCTCATCAGATGTCAGTTCAAATTAAGTGTGAACATATTGGGAGCATAGAAGCAACTATGAAGACTAAAAAGACCTTCACATCTTCCATTAAAGCCTTGTCTGTAATTGGAAAGTAGTATGCAGTAGCAAGAAAATTGCTGAAGTCATGAAAATTGTCATATAACTGTAAGAAGATTTCTACTAACATTACATAAACTTTATGTAAACATATGTTAAGATGCAGGGAAAAGCCCTAAAGACTCAAGGCCCTTAAGTTTCTCAGAATTTATTTTATGTGATGATAAAATATGCATATTAATTATTTGACATTTTATCGTCAATAAAATATATATTATGCCAATGCTTTACTTTTCATTTCTCATTTTAGTGAAAAACAAAAAAGCTTGATTTTTAGTTTTGCTCTCCCAGCTGTACTATGCCCCCATCCACCAACCCAACCACACACACACACACACACACACACACACACGGACATACTCTTCACGCCTGCCAGTGTGTACTGGAGTCCAAAAATATTGCTAATGACATCATGCTGTCCATATGACCACCAACCAAACACTGACATAAAACACCACAGCTGTTAGCCTATGATGCCCATTCTGCTTGTATTGGTCAAATACTGACAAATGCTGACATGAAATTGACTGATTTGAAGTCCTCACTGTACACCACTTCACACAGACAGATTGCTGATTGAATACACAGGTACAGGTTCAGACACATATGCAGTCCACAGACACACACGCAAACACATACACAGTGAATTCCATAGGGACCACACATAATGCTTGCTGGTGTTAAAGCTGTTAGCCACGGTCTACGCTGAGCTCCATTCCCAAAATGCCTCCCAGTTGTAACTTGAACTCTTTGAGGAGCACATGGGATGAACCCAGCAACTTCACCTTTCCATCTCTCACTTTGTCTCTCTGTACACTCTTTAAACACAATCCTTAAACACCTCACCTTGCCATACACCTAACCCAAACTATTGATTATTAACTGAGAATGATCTTGTGATGTAAAACACTGTTTGCAAAATAGGCTTGGGTCTGTCTTTAGTGTCAGACCAGGACAGGTATCCTTTTACTATTATGTTGGAAATTTCTACAACACATAACCTGTCCATTGACAATACTCCACTTCCACTGCAGGACATAGGGGATATACGAGTATATGTTCTTAGACCAACTGTTGATGAGTCAGAAAAGTGGCTTTTTGTGCAAACCTTATCCACTTTCCACAGAGAGAGAGTGAGCAGTACTGTCCTGTGGGTGAGAGGCTCAGCTCCTCTCTGTACAGAGAGTGGCTGAGAGGTGGAGCAGCAGTTTGTTATTGTGCTGCTTTCACACAGGCACTGCAACCCTGGACTTTGAAACTTTACCTGAAGAACTGGATGTGTGAACACACAACAGCTGGAACCGGACTTTTCATTAGTTTAGGATTGTGCCATTGTGCCAGCAGGTCACACCAGGATGTATGTAAATATGATGTGAGGATGTCATGAGCATGTTTATTAGTGTACTGCAGTTCCACAACAGGTTTTAACTACATCCCCAATTTCACACATTAACCATTCATAATCCAGACAAAGACGTTTGTACCTAGTCTTATTTAGTAATTGAGCATTTTTTTAACAACTTTGGACACACTGATAAACAAAGTCATATAAGTATCATTTCATAGGGCAAAAATTACCTTTGTTGTTGTTTAATTTTAATTTGACATTTGACATGTTTCCATCAACACACTGGGGATAAATTGGCTTCAAGATATAGATCATGTTTGAGGGGGATTTGTACAAACTTTATATAATATAAAAACAAAATAACAGCAGGACTGCAATTAAGTGATCCCTTTCACTTTCATTTGAAACATAATATATACAATATACTGTTACTATATATATATAGTAACAGTAACATGTTTCCTTCTTCTGGGCAGTTTCTATGTGTATTTTAAATATATTTAATGCTTGTGAAGTAATCATATTTTCCAACTGATTCCATGGCCAAGGTGCATAAAAGGAAAATTAAGTTTTGCATCCCTATACACTCTTACATAAGTGTCTTTATAAAGCATTATTTACATATAGTATAAAAAATGTCTGTGTATGTTTTGAATGTTGTTACCAAAAAGTAAGACGAAGCTAGCCTGAAATATAAGCTGTTGTCACCAGTGGGAATTATAGTAACAAGTTTTCTTGCTCTAAGATTTCTGAGTGTGCAGATCTGTAATATAAGCTTGTGGTATATACTACAGTCTATATACTGTGTACTGATACTTTATCTCTCATGGCTTAAATCAGACAAATTAACTTTACTGTGAACGAAACATTGCTATTTATGCTGGTGATGGCAGTCCTGCCTTCTGTCACTCCGTATTTACTGCAGCAGCAGTGCTGCTGTCCACTTCACCCCCACTGTAAACACTATGTAACCTTTTATCAGGCAAGAATGTGATAAGATTCGACATCACAGTGCAGTGTGAGTCTATTATTGCCCAAAGGAGGTGCACACAGGCTCCTGCAAAAGTATATTTTCATTTCATGCGGAGAAGCCCTCGTCTCCATTATCTGTCTCTGACACCTCTATGAATGTCTGCTCTGCTGCAGCGACAGAAAACCTCCTTACTCATGCATATTTATGCAGCATGTGATACAGGGGGCTTTCACACAAATAAAAAAAATATATATCCACATGAAGACAAATATAATCATCAGGGCTCATATACAAATAGGGCCTAGAACAGAACTTAAATGCTGCATTTAAATTTAACCTTAACTTTTAAACTGATTCCATTTCCTTTATTTATCTAACTAACTACCTGTGTAACTTTTGAAATGTACATGTCTATTTGTTTTTGCACTTTACAAAAACTGAAACACAAAAATGGGCAAAAAAACCTTTTCAGGCAAAAATAAATAAAGAAATTTAAAATCATATAGCACACACGGTAAAAGTGACTGATTTTATCCAAAGTGGGTTAGAATGCATTTTTTTTTTTTTTTTTTAGCATGAATGACCCCCAAGGGATTAAAGAGCCTTAATAGATAGATTTTTACGACAGTAAATGATATTTTCCACCTGGTTTATCATACTAAGATATGAATTTGAAATGTAAACTCTAACACAGTACATTGTACTTGTTCAGAAGCCATTTTCCTTCAACCACACATACTATAAACCATTTTGTTTGCAAAGTGATGATTTGGGGAAAGACCTGTTACTTGTAATGCCTCTTTAACCTTTCACACTGAATGGAGAAGATGTGGAGACAGTTTCACAGAGAAACCTGGAAAACATTAATCGCTGCTGAAGTGGGCATGTATTTTGGACAGTGGGATGAACTGAATCTGGAGCTTTTTGTGATTGAAAATTATAGAAACCTTACAGACAATAGTCTGTTTCAAGATAATTTACAGTGACATTTATAGCTACAATATCTCTTTTATCCCATGTTACCATGGCTTATAAATGATTTATTCAGAGGAATATTCCCCCCAAAAACTTAATTTCACATCATTTCAAAAGCCCATAGCTTTTCCACTGAACTTCATTCTAATCTTTGTGAGCTTCAGCATATCTTAGTCTTTTAACCCTACTCCCCTACTGAAAAGGTGGTTTCTATTTTTGAATACTACATATATATTTCTTTTATTTTTCTGGTTGTATTATCATAATGGGATTAAGAAATAATTATATTTAATCATTATAACATTGCTAAAACAACAGAAAACAACTAATGGTGGCCTAAGACTTTTCCACAGTACTGTACATGAGAAAACTTCCTATTAATAGAATAAGCTTTGTTCATTTAATTTGCAGCATCAGCACACACAGCAATCACACATGCAGGTGGCGCTCACCTACCTGCTGGCTTGAAAAAAAAATGGCATCGCCTCAGGAGGGGATGCCAGGCTCAGCCCTTTGAATGGTGGTTCCATTGAAGAATCGCACCATGTAATGTGGGGATTCCTGAGACACTGAAGTCTGAGGAAGAGCTAATCCTGTTTGCATGGTTTCTCTGAGAGGAGACAGGGGGCTGAGAGAAGGTGGGCTCCAAACCACCGCCGTTTCAACCACTGTGGCTTTATGTAGACTGATGCAGTTAGTTAGTTCAATAGTTAGTTAGTCATCATATATACCCAGTTATTCTGGGTTTCATTCAGAATTTAAGTCTCTAAAGAACTGTTTGCACCATCATGGTGCAATAAAATCCAAGACTAATTAAAATTCCTCTGCTGTTATCAGCTATTGAACAGCAGACTGACACAGCAGCAGCAGCAGAGGAGACATTACTAATATACACTGACTTTTGCTTCTTGTTTTATGGAAGAACCTTCATCATGTCAGAGGAAGACTGGTTCAAACATCTGGTGTTTAATAAATGATATATCAGTGTAATCTTGATGGGCATACACACATATGAATTCATGTGTGATTTATACACACAAACACACAAGCAGCAGTGACGGAAGCCTGTAAATCTCAATGGCACTTTTGTTACTCACCCATGATAAAACAACAGTGACCATTTTTGATGTTGATTTTGATTGATTTTGATTTTGTTGATGTTTGATTGTTGACAGGCTGGTAGACAGAGGGAGGCATGTGGAGTTTTAGCCTCCTACTGCACCATCAGCCACTGTCTGTTGGTGGTGGTGGTGGTGTGTGTGTGTGTGTGTGTGTGTGTGTGTGTGTGTGTGTGTGTGAGTAAGTGAGTGAGACACCAGACACCAGGCTGTTCTAAATTGGCTGAAGTCTGGTCAGTCCTGTATATTAGAGTCCACCACCACAAGTATGATATGATGTGATACATCCTGTATGCCGCAGTGTGACTGATTTTGTATTTTGTATTTTGTATTTTTTCTGAGCTGTAACACTGGTGGTCCATTTTCACTTCTAAATCTACCATTGTTGGTTTACAAACATTTGCACTCTCACTCACTCACACTCTCACAGAGTTGTACTTTAATCATCTATTTGTGTTACTGCCAAAGAAAGAAAGAAAAAAGAACCAAAACTGAACACTGTGACACTCCTCTTCTGATCCTGGGTTAGCCATCCTATTCAGTAAACAACCGATCCATGCAGACAGAGCTCAGTAGAATCAGGGCTTTATTTACTCTTTCTCACTGGTATTGATACTGTACATCCATATAGTTCTTCATCAGAAGGGAGGACAGCAGTAGTGACTGTCTTGCCTGACTGTTTATTACCTTCATTTGCATGTAAATTAAAGCAGCTTTGTAGCCGCAGGGCCGGCAGCCCGGCCACTGTCTATACAATACTGTCCTCCTGCTTCACGTGTACAAACATAGTCCACACACACACACACACACCTGCATCATGGGCAGAGAAATGTTAATTTGTCTAATTGTTTTGAAATTTGCATCACGCTCTGATTTCACACACATGTTCACACTATGCTTTTATTATGCAATTATGCATGCATGGAATGAAAATGCTGGGCTGCATAAATTATATTCTCCTATCACTCTGTTTCTACTGCACATGAAAGCAAACCTCCCCTTCTCTTCCCTACTGATCCGAGGCCAGCAGCTGAGTGGAAGAAAACAGGTAGAGGCAAAGATCCAGTCAGCCTGTCACAACATTTACCTTTGAATTTGACAAATTGATTTCAACCTACTGTTACCCTCTGTTTTCTTTCTTATTTTAAGAGGGGGGGAATACTGTCTTTGGACAGGCTCCAGAACGATTATAGAAGAGACAAACCCTTTCTATAAGGGAAGCATGAAGCTCCGGATGACAGATGACCTGCAGGCTGGAGGAAATAGCTGGGTTTCATCAGGAAGACGCTCACTCGATAAGTAATTTGGTCCAAAATAATTACACAGTGGACTGCTGTCAGCAACAGCAGCAGCACGGCCCTCAGCTTACCATCGGAGGTGCCGCTATCTATCTATCTATCTATCTATCTATCTATCTATCTATCTATCTATCTATCTATCTATTCAAAAGATAAACATTTTGCTGCAGAATGAATAAATTCTCCCTGTACCAAAACCCCTCATCATCACTTTAGTTCCTCACTCTGTTGCATGACATAAAGTTGAAGGGTTTGAAAGTAAAGTGATGATTCACTTCGCAAAGTAACCGGCGGGCATATCACTATTCTACATATCTTTTCCAAATGTGCTCATCCCTTTCTCTCTCTCAGTAAACAATGATCTGCTCCAAAGTAAAGATACGTAATTTAGGATAGGAGGATGAGAGTGGGAAATTCATTTGGATGAACTGAGCTGATAAAAGGGAACAAAAAAGCAGGGGGTTCTTTAATCTGGGGGCAGCTTCATTAGTTTAATTTTCTAGTTTTCATAAAGATACGCTCACCTTTTTTAAGATATAGGCATTAATAGAAGCTCACAGGAAACAATTCAAGAGGTCAAATACAATTTTAGCTTGATAAACATCTAAACATCTGTGTAAAACAAAAAAAATCATACACTCCATATTTTAAACGGAGAGTAATAGTTCTAAAAAAACTACAGCCATTTATCTGAATCTGCATTAAAGGCTAACTGAGGGTTATAATATTTCAATAAAAGTTATTCTTTTTCAAAAACTGAGTTTTATTCAGCATTATCCAGTAAGGAAGGTTTAAAAATAAGTAATGGAAGAAATGTAGGGAGTCTTAAAATAAATAAAAAAGAAGGATAGTTATTTGTTTATGTGTGTGTTTCGAAATTATTTGTGAAATATTTGTGGACTTTTAAATATAAGTGACTCTGCAAAATATAGACGTAATGCTTTTCATGTATTTCAGTCCATGATTTTCTAACGAAATGCTTTTACGTGACTTTGTGGATGAGATCGGAAACCGTGGACGTGGCCTTGACCCGCTGTTGTTCGCTCCCTCCGTCTGACCGTCTCTCGCCCCTCTCTCTCTCTCTCTCTCTCTCTCTCTCTCTCTCTCTCCCTCAAACACACCGAGGGAGATTCCCTCTCTCTGTTTGTTTCCGGCCTTCCTGGCTGATGAAATGAGTGAACACATAGAAACGGAGAGGCAATTTCATGCTCTGCAACGCTTTGAACAGCGCTGATAACGGCGCGTCTCGCAGTGTAAATTCACCTCCTTCCAAAGACCTATGAATATGGATTCAGTTGTCCTGTACTCACTTGAACCAATGTACCCCTCACCACACACACACACACACACACACACACACACAAACACAGGCAAACATATCTCCATTTATATAAAAAAAATAGGTCATTGTGTTTCCTCATTTTGTTCTTTTTCCGATATAAAAGCGTTTATTTGGAAACATGGTTTTAAATGTACATAATTTATTCCATCCGCTCTTTTCCCGGGGAGTAGCTCACATATACTCAGACAGTCTGATGCTGCTGGATGTGTATCTGCTGGCCTGCAGGCCTCTGCAGCTTCACCTGCCAAAATAAAGGCAACACTGGAGGAAATGACGCTCGGAAGGAAAATGCGCAGCTTGTGATTTGGTGTATGTACAATATAATTCTTCTGTGACTGTATGTAAGAAGTGCAGTAACTATAGTCAATGAAAATTTAAGAAAATATTATAATGTTCTAAAGTAACAGTAACAGACACAGCCTGGATCCAATAGGAAGCATTGCGTGAACATGAAAAGATGTCATAAGGCTGAGATAAAGTCGCCAGTCTGTTTAGTGTGATACAAACAGGAAATGATAGGAAAATATTATGTGTTATATATAACACTATAACGCATTATTATAATAGATATCTGTTCAGTTTGCTCACACTGTACAGTTAATTATTGTGTTGTAGTATCACTAAAATATACTAAATTATGGGGACTTACAGCGATGGCCGCTATTGACTTTATATTATTCTGAGTCATTCAACCACCCCCGTCCCAAAAGTTTTGTTTTTTAAAATCAAATATTTGGTTTTTAACATTTTATCGGCATGTTAAGTATTCATCTATATTTTGTTCTCCATACTTCCAGGAGTACGATTCTGAAGGGAGAATATACAATCATTTATTTATATAAGCTCTTTTACAGATCGATTTTTTTTGGGGGGGGGGTCAGGGATGTGGAGTACTTTTTGAATTGTACGCTCTAAATTAAACTAAATTAAATTAAATGGATTTAAAAACGGGGTATGGCGTTATGTTTTGTTGTTGGCGTTATAATACTTCGATAATATTCCTATGACATTCCTGAAGGGATTCGCTGTGTGTGCAGTATATATATAGAGAGAGAGAAATTTATCCGTTAGGTGCTTTAACCTTCCTTATTGGTTCTTCAGATGGGTGTAGCATCTCTGCAAAAAATGGCCACAGGATTATTACAGCTCTTCGAACTCAGCTGGACCAGAGAAACAATAAAACACGGGTCTACTGGAGGTTGTTCTCGCGGTGTTCCGTGGTGTCGGTGGCTGTAGAGGAGGCGGTGAGCGCAGCAGCAGCGCAGTCCAGGACCAAAGTAACGTGAGCTGCGGCGAAACAAAGTGGAGCTGCCCAGAAATAGGAGCCGGTGTGGACTTGTTATGGCTGTGGAGGTGGCCTGTTTCAATCTCATAAAGAATGTGTAATTGTTTTAGAAACTGTCCAGGCTCTGTTTTCCAATGAAATCTTTGGTTTGCGGTAGCAGGTCAGTCCGAGAGTCTGAAGACTGTCTGTTCTGCTGTTTAGTCACATCCGCAGAGGAGGAAGAGGAGGAGGAGATAAATAAGCTGTCCTCTGCCTGTCTTCATCATTAAATTAGATACTATATATTTACAATGTACAATGTACGGTAGACAATTCAAAAAGGTCAACGGTACACAGTCCTCAGTCGCTGTCCTCCTTGTCCTCCTGAATGGTGGTGGTGGAATGGTTGTACAGTCCCTGCGCCATCAGCTGCAGCGCAAGCCCGTTCTTGAAGCCGCTGGCTTTTTTGATTTTGGCCCGCTTGTTCTGAAACCAAATCTTGATCTGGGACTCGTTGAGGTTGAGCTCTTGGGCTAGAGACTGCCGCCGCTGCTCCGTGATGTAGCGGTTCACCTGGAACTCCGTCTTAAGTCTCTGCAGCTGCTCGGCCGTGAAGGCCGTGCGCGGCCGCTTGTCCTCTTTGCCACTTTTCGACTTTTTCAGTTTCCGTGTCCTTGGGCCTGCAGTAAGGGCGAAAGGACAGGAGAGCGGAAATATAAATATTCAGCGCAAATTGTCCCATAACAACGACAAAAGTAATAATAATAATAATAATAATAATAATAATAATAATAATAATAATAATAATAATAATAAATACATGAATAAAAAAGTGACTGCTCGGATGAAGCCATGTGTTTGATGCAGCACACACAGCGCTACACGAGCAGATGAGAGTGTTTGGAGAAGACAGACAGCCACACAAAGGCGCAACAGAATGGAGAAGAAACCGCCACACACATTTCCTGCATTTTTTATAAACATATCTGTTAATAACACAAAATCACACAATTCCCGTTCTGGCTGAACCATGCGAATCACAACTGAATGAAGGAGGTGTCAATGATAAACACAGACGTATGCACTGAAGGGAAATAATTCCTGTAAATTTTCCAGACAGAAGTTTTATGTCTTGATTTTGGACTAAAGCATGTCGAGGGATTTCGTTTAGAATTTAACGAACGTGTTGTTTATTATCACACAAATAGAAATAACAAGGAAGAGAAAGGTAGGCTAAAACACAAGGCTCTTTTGGAGTAACCCTTCATGTCCTCACAGGTATTTTTGTTTTTGTTTTGTTTATATATATTTATATATATATATATAAATCAGACTGCATGTGATCTCGGCTGAAGTCCCGAATGAAATAGGCGCTTAATGAATTCAAAATGTCTCCTGCAGTGAGACAGGGAGAGCTGAGGGCCATTATTTACCTTTAATTACTTTGTGTTTTATTCCGCCAAGCTTTACTGACAGCAGCGATGTTCGTGGCGGTGTTCAGAGGGTGAACAGACACACTGAGGCTTTCATAGGGGGAAATGACTTTATATCGACAGAAAGCGTCCACAGTGTCCAATCCCTAAAGCGACACATGCGTACGACCATAATTCTCCAAGACCAAGACCCACTGTGTCTAAAAGAGTCAAGTTCTTCGGGTCAGTCACATGCAAGTTCTAAAAATCACTTAGAATCTAATTAAAAATAATATCTTAAAATCTCTTTTAAAAATCTAAACAATAATTATAGCTACTAGTTTTTATTAAATATTATTATATTATAGAAAGTGTAGGTAAAATTATATGTTAAAAATACAGGAGAAGGCTGAAAAAACACCCCTGATGTTACATATGTTTTCGACTCCTTGTTGAAACGCGTTAATGTGCCGTGGTTTGCTTCACTGCGTTCAGGTTCAAATAAAAATTATCTATTTAAAAATACAAATATCATGATACAATGATAGGAAATATTAATATGTTAAGATTAGCTAACATTTGCGAGACAAAGAATTGAAATACTGAAAGCATTTAACTCTGAGTTGAAAACATAAATAAATGTTAAACACATTGGCACATTTTCTTTAAGACCACTACAATAAAACATTTCGATAGTGAGAATAAGCCTAACCTAGCTTATGCATATATTACATTGAAAATGAATAATACCAAACAATAACAAATGTGTTGAATGAAAATTATTGTATGTAGGATAAATTATGTGTATATAAATATCGCATCAAACCTCACGAAGTGTGTTGAAGTTGTCATTATTATGTTTATTAATATTATAAAAGGAACTGAGTTATTTTTCTTCATGAAACTATTGCCTTACCAGATGAGGGCCTGTCCGAGTACCGGGTGCAGTAGACCCAGGCAGGCCACAGCAACGGCTGGGTCTCCGGTGTGGGTGCCCCTGTGCCGTTCAGCACCACAAGCGAGGAGGAGGTGTTCTCCCCGGCCCCGCCGCCAGTCCTCTCCTCGGCTTTCACGCCGCTGCTCACGGTGGAGGAGGCAGTGGCGGCTGCCCCTCCGCCGCCGCTGTTGCTCTTTTTGGGACTCGCCAAAGACGAGGATGAGGCAGAGGACGAAGTGCTGTCACTGCTGCAGTTGGAGTCCTGACACGGCGTCCCGGGAAGGCTTGGCCTGCTGACCACCGAGTGGACGCGCTCCCGGCTGGAGGTCTGCGCCCTCTCCCGCGAGCCCAGGCCGTGCTCTTTCTTGCAGCCAAAGTCCGGTCGCAGAATGTTGTCGATGAAAAAGTTGGTGGTTCTGTGGGCCTGCTGCGCGACCTGCAGAGGCAGTATGGGCGGCGAGGGCAGGCTGGGAGACGGGGAGACGCTCTCTCCCTCGCTATCCGTGCTGTTCAGATCCCGCTGCTCCTCCATTGCTGGGTCACTGAAGAACGTGTTTTCTGTTCTCTCAGTCCACTTCCACTTTGTGGACCTGTGCTTGTATCCAAAATGTGACTATGGGAAGCACTAAAACATTGTTATTTTCTATCCAGAATATCACTGCTTGGTGTATTTTTTTTTTTTTTGCAAACTATGGACATCCGGCTTGCGTAAAGGCGCTCCGGCGCGTCATGGTCGGTGATGGTCTGGCTACAGTTGCTATTGCGCACTGCTTTCACACACCCACAGCTTTTCACTGCTGTATGACAGTCGGATCTTTACAAAGTCCTCACATCACATCACCATGCGGACACACACACACACACACACACACACACGCGCGCGCGCTCACACACACTAACTGGAGGCGCATGAATAACATCCAAAGCTCACTGGGCCAATCACCGACCGGGACAGTTTTGGACATGGGGTGACGACGTCCAATAAAGTCAGGCGTCTCTGAGCCAAGAGGGGAGCTGTGGAGCAGCGAATAGGCTTCACGGAGAAACCAAACAAGAGATTATCACTGCTCGCACCTTTACCATTGTTACGGTGTATCTGTTACATCTTATACAGCTGAGGGAGAGGAGAAAAGGAACTGCACGTACACACACTCATCGCCGAGGCTGTCTGATGATGGTGGTGCCTGGATGGGAAAAAAGAACTGCTCACTTTCAGATAATACAACTTTTAACTGGACAGCACTACTTGACAGACAGACCGTGTGTACAAAAGATTTACAATTCAAACCATTAATTTGCCAATTTTCTGATCAACGTCCTGCATAGAAACATCTTCCAGAACACACACACACACACACACACACACACACACACACACACACCAGCTCTCTATTTCTAATGTTTTATACACCTTCTGCATCTTTTCGCGCATCCATCCACTTGCACCTTCCGTTTGATGCACATCCCTCCTCCACCGTTTTACCCTCCCTCCTCAGGTATAGCCACCATTGTCAGCCGGTATTGTTTTCCAGGTCGAGCTCCGAAAAAGCGCACCCTTATCTCTCAGTCAGAGTGCGGGGACTGCCGGCGGATAATTTATAGGTTTTAATTACTCCCTATTCCGCCTGATCAACCGGACGTTCATCACCTGGCTGTAAGAGAAAAAGGACTCAAAGACTGTCACCGTCACAGAGCCAACACTTCATCAAAGTGCGCATAAAGTGGGCCGATAGAATAATGGACAGGCGCGTCGCAGGAGCGTTTTCGTAGTGCCAGCAGAATGCTGCTGCGCAGTACAGTGAGGCTGCATGAAGGGACAGCTTCATTGGTATAGGCCCATGTTTTATTTGAAGGCCTGGGTGCGCCTCTTCCATCAAGAACAGACAAATACCTGGACTGTTTACAATTCACCATAATATAGCATAATATGTGGGATGAGCAATTCCTCTGTAAATACCAACGCACTTTAATGACCTTTTGTGGTCCTAAAACATTCCTGTAATAATTGCGCTATATTCCTCAATGGACTGAACATGGCTGATTTTTTTTTACATAGGTATTTTGTTTGTTTGTGTTTGTTTATCGTGTATTTGCGAAAAGGTCTCAGTGTGTTTATAACGAAATATCGCTCTGTTGTATTTCTGTTGTAATCTTTTGGGTAATTGTAGTAGTGGTACCCGCGTCGCCTTCTGTGGTACTTAATGCTATCTGTCTCAGTTGCGCTGTAATAATCCCATAATTGCATGTGCATGGAATAATTCTTTTGTACTAGCAGGACAAATAGACTGAGATAGGGACCGGCCAATGCAACTTCATACACACAGTAAGCGTGGATTAATTGCATTCTAAATTGCTGTAAATATCTCTGATGTTGTCTTTGTAACATAATGATAATTATCATGCAGTGAACGTTAAGCATGTCGGACTATAAACTATACTATTACAACAAACTATGGGGCAATGAAACAGGAAATACTGAAAAGGTTTGAAAGCCAGTCAGACTTTTCCGGCTGGAATTATCCACTTTACAGTTAAAACACACACACACACACACACACACACACACACACACATACACATTGTGTAATAACAATAAAAATAATAATACCAATAATACTAATAATAATAATAATCATCATCATCATCATCATCATCTGTCTTTGTACATTGTCATAATGGGAAATAATCCATGAGCGAAAAATGTAAGATTATCCTGGCTCGTGTGTGTGTGTGTGTCACTATAGAGCATAGGATTGACGTTATCACCCTACGCTCTATAGTGCCTCACAGACCACAGCCCACATGCAGTGAAGCAGCAATAATATCAGACTGACATCTAGTGGACAAAAAAAGTAACACGAGTAAAAATAACTGAATAACTGGCCCACGTGAAAAATTGAATGAGAGGGAGTTCTGATGGGCAGGTATGATGAAAGATAAATGGAATATGACTGCAATTGTCACACAGTGCAGACAACACATTTACAGACAGAAAGATTTTTGGGCTAAATTGTATTAAAGTTTCACAGTCAATAGCATCAGTCAATAACATGATGCAATGTATTGTATGCAGAGGACAAAGAGTGTCAGCCAGACATTATACTATATTTCACTTTAACACAGACTCTAAGTTTACAGCTTAATCACTACAGTGGGTGAGTGAGAGCTACTCCCTCCCTCTTCTACAGTGTACTGGATCATCATGAGCTCCATAACACAACTGCTCCACATTTATCTTGTTTTTCTTGTTTCATTCACCCACTGCAGTAAAACCGAGTGCACTGGAATAACCTTAAATTCCTACTTTTCAAGAGACAGTAGAAAGGGTCAGAAGCTGAAAGGTCAAATGTGAGAGTGTGACAAAAAACAGAATAAAAGTAAGAAATTAAATTAGAAATTTAGAAGCATAAAGGCTTACATGATGAAAACCAAGGGAAAAGTGATGACTTTACTTCTTTGTTTTTTTCTCCTTATTTCAAAGAAGATGAAACTGAAAGTGCTTTATAAAATAAAGAAAAGACAACTCTGTCTCTCAACTTACTCTGTCTCAATACTCTGTGACTTCACTTCTCTGTCTGAAGCTCATTTTCCTCCAAGAAATCTTTAAAATGCTCAGAAATATGCAGTTTCATTTTCTTTTAAAAGTCTTACCAATTTCCTATATAAGTGGGTCACCCTGTTGTCAGTATGTGGTGCTAGACAATATGCACCAAACAAGTATTAGAGTGCTCCACATCAAGCCTACAGGCCTAGGCCATGATAATATCATGTAGATCAAATAATAATTGTCCCTCATGGCTTACTTTCCGTTTCCAGTAGGTGACACTGACGTTCCATGAATATTAGCATGTAGATGTGTTCACACAGAGACTGTCATCATACATGTGAAGTGTGCCACTGATTGGACAATGAATGTCCATGTTATAGAACAACTTCCTGTTTGTGTGTGAATCTGCAAAAGTCACCGAGGCGCCACGGCCACACCTTACAGAAAAACCCCAGGCTTTGCATAACTTTTAGTCAGCTACCTTTTAATAAGTGCCGTACAGCATACAGGCATATAGCAGGCCACATTTGAAGTGGATATGATCAAATCTGTGGGAGGAGTTTATTAAAATAATGAATACAATGCCTGAAAATTGAAAAAAAAAAATACACCAAAATTTCATGCTCAATTCAAAACGGCTGACTTCCTGCTGGGTTTAGGGTATGGCTCCAAGAGGCTGTTGGTCACACTGCCTTGTCTGTTCAGTCCACTGACTCCATTAGTTTGACAGCAAAAGTGTGATCCAGATTCATTAGGAAATTGAAATAAATGCAGTCAAATGAGATACGGTGAAACTTGGTATGTTTGGTTATGTCTGTTATAAGAGGACTTTGTCTGGAGATTTCTGTTAATAAGGAAGAACAAGGAAGAAGTGAATGTAGGAAAATCACTTGACTCACCTTTGGTGTTGTACCTGAGGAACCTCAGAACAAAATCTGACCAAATATGTATTCGGTCCAGACATGCTTCACAGGACTATGTATCCAGTTTCAGTTTCATTTTTTTTTCTTCTTCAAAATGCAAGTTTTTAAAGTAACATGAAACTTGATTTACAATCTATCCACACTTGCAAGGTCAAAAGACAATGCAATGCAAATGATGGGAAAAAACCCACCCTGCCTGTTGTGAATATACCTACTTTGAAATTCAAAGCACTGTAAGATGCTGTGTCTACAGTATATTTTTTATAACATAGGTACTTTCCATTTGCAGTGTCATGTCTTGCATATCTTTGACTGTGGCTCAGTGAGCATGTGTGTCGGTGATGTTTTGCTGCGTTACATCTTTAAAATTGGAGCTGTTATGGAGAGCAGGCTGTGTTGTGGGTCTTGCTTCTGTAATTCTGCCACTCTGTCAGCGCCCTCCTGCAGCTTCAGACTGGGAATGGTTCCTCTCCTTTTCTGCCTCTTTACCTTCATAGCTACACACCACCATGTCATTAGTTAAGTGAGACTCTACAGACATTAAATGTTGCATTGTTAATAACTGCTTTATTGTGAATTTTGGATTTGTTAGTGGTGTACCATTCCTACATTAGAAGGTCAACAACAAATTAATCTATGAATAATGAATCTCAATGTGGTTGTCTTCTTGTTAATACAATGCAGGACACCACTGTTCTACAGTGGAAGCTGCACAAGTCATCAACAGAACTCCTCTAACATAGCACATGCCAAACTTCTTTATCTGACCCTCCTACACTTTGTATTATTGAACAGACTGAGATTAGATTAATTAGAGTAACAGTAGTGAGACTGGTATTCAAACCTGTGTGTGCCCCAGACCCAGCAGAGGGGTTTAGGAGGTCTGGAAAGGTGGGATCAAATCCTCCTGAATAAACAGTGTCTGCAGACTAAAATTTCACCTGCAGCCTGGCGCAAGCTTTTAACAAGTCTGGTTTGATTTTTTTGATTTAATGTGTGGAAAAGTCTTCTTCTGAATGTCAAACTAGGTCAGGGGCACAGCAGCTTTAATGTCACTCACCAGTCACTACATCAAATAATACAGTAATACAGGAACTACAGGGACGTGCAGAATTTTGACTGAATGCAAGTTTTTCTCTATATATATTCAAATTTGTGATTTGCAAATCTGATTGTAAGACCAACATTTTATAATTATTTACCCCGAAAATAAAGTTTAAGTGCATTTGTATACGGGTTTGTGTGTGTGTGTGTGTGTGTGTGTAATAGTTACTTTCTTTACGTGTTTTGTTTTCTTTCCTCTTTTGCTATTGTTGCACTTTCTTATGTTTGATTAGTTGGCAGACATGTAATGTTCACTAAGTTCTGAGGTAAACACAATGACATGTAAGTTTGAGACATATTATTTTCATTTTTAATTTATCTGAGAGGGACCTATTGTGTATGTATTAATTATGACAGGGGTAAAAGCAGAAGTTTTCTGGGAGTGTTTGCATTGCAAAACCTCTTACAGGGGATGTCAGGGATTGTGCCAGTTTCAAAACAGATTCATATGTGTAGCTACCACACTCACATGTACAATATGTGGCACAGACACAAGACACTGGAGCTAAATGATAATTTTCTGTGGGTTCCCCATTCTTAGTGACCCCTCTTATACAGTATCACACAGTATTGTGACCCATTTCTAATATGACATCAGTGTACATAATCAGTGCATCCTTTCAGCTAAAGCGAAAGATTGTGTTTATGCTGGAAAAAAGGGTCTGTCATTGGACACCAACTATAGCCTGACTTTCTTTGCATTTTCACCCCCATTACAGACTCCAGTAGACAGAACCTAAATCTGTGATCAGTTTACTTATATGGCCTGTAAGAATCTTAAAACTGGTTCAAAATTACTGACTAAAATGACCTCACTGACAAGGAGGACAAAGGAAAAGCAAAGGAGGAAGTAGCAGAGGAAATGGGGTGGATGACTAGATGCACAGCGTCTAACTTTGAGAGCATAGTTTTC
Source organism: Psettodes erumei (assembly GCA_016785225.1). NCBI lineage: Eukaryota > Metazoa > Chordata > Actinopteri > Pleuronectiformes > Psettodidae > Psettodes > Psettodes erumei. The sequence goes on from JAFBJZ010000939.1 coordinate 952,093, forward strand.
ATTCTACCTCACTTCAGACTATTACTCACCACCATGAAGCAATGACATAGTAAACTGTCCGCTGTAATTTTAACAGGCAATATAAATGGGATAAAAATAATAATAATAATAATAATAATAATAATAATAATAAATAAAACTTTTACATTTTACTTTTACTTTTTATAAAACATGTCAAACTTTATTTCTGTCACTATTTTGCTAACCTTTCTTGTATCCATGGTCAGAGTAGCAGCTTCTTTAGTTTAATAATCCACTGTACTGCAATCGTGTGCTCCAGCATTTCAGCCACCTCAGCTATAGATAGATAGATAGATAGATAGAGTTCCTACCCTGTCCATGTGAGCTCTGCTGTGGAGATGTTGCAATCTGAGGAGAATCATGTTTTCCTGTGTGCTGTGTGTTATAAGGGCTCCTGAAGTGGGAAGTGAAGGTAAACGCTGGACTCCAGAGTGCATGAAGACATCAGCAGACAAGACCATGGATAGCGTCTCATATACCCAGACGAACCCACTGTTCGGCAGGTCCCTCAGCACAAGTGATGTCTATAATTTCCAACCAGAGGGTGAGTACTGAGGTAGAAATGAAAGAGTGTAGCCTGAGATTCTACTGAACATGGCATAACATGAGTTTTCAATTTGAATTCAGACAATATCCACTCAACAAGTCTGTGAGACATTAAGTCGTTATGTGGACAGAACAATTCAGAGGTTTTAATTTTAGTGTAGAACCTGCTAGCTAACCGACTAATGTTTAAACCATCTTAGCTCTTGGATCATAACTAACAATATTTCATTGTGAATGCACAAAGCTTGGATATATGCACTTTGGAGAAGAAGAGAGAAGTAGTGACACAGGGGGTTAGCATTAATGCCTACCTAATACCGCCAATGTCCATTTAAGTGCACACTACTTTTTTAATTTCAATGCTTTTTCATACTGTTAAACAGCCAATACTGAAAAGCTTTTATTTTAAATCTCTACTATTATATATTCCGTTGTTTCTACTGTCTTACTATATTTATGCTCTTGTTGATGTCACCTAAAATGTAATTATAGTCCAGTCCACAGGACTGGAGCACTAGGCTGCTGTGAATGCTGAATTATCATTTTGCTTCCAGCACCTCCACAGCTTTTAGTAATTTTTAGTTGTAACTGATATTTTTACATAGCAGAATAGCACTCAACAAACCTGTCTCAAAGCAGAAAGTTTTACTTTTTTAAATCACAGCTTTTTGATCTATTTGGGACACTGTAGCAATCTGTAAATCCACACCATCACCTCATAATTCTTATGAATTATTTTATGGCAAGTAGCTACCTATCCAGCAGACAAAGGTAACTATTTATTTGGAGTTGTTTTCAAAATTCATTAAATAAATAAATAAATATAGCTGTCAAATGTTAAACTGTGTTCATCAGCTAATCACGGCATAGTGTTGGCACGTTGATATAGTTTGTGTTGAATATCACAAAACATTTTTTCTATTCAGCTAATGTGGAAAAGAACACTTGGCTTATGTAATTCATCCAGTACCTCAATGATAAAATTATTTAATCGAACTGTTTGTAGGAGTAAGGTTTCGACCTCAAAGTGCCTTGAAATAATGTTTGTTGTGAATTGGCGCAATGAAAAGTGGATTGGACTGTTCAGACAGCTATCAAAGACAGCACTAACCAGTCATATCAACAAAAATCTATGCTGGTCACAAATTTATGGCAATCTCCATTACTTTTCAAAAACATTAGCTGCCACCGTTAAACCTAAGAGTGAATGAAATTGCAATTATGACCAGCAGGTGGCAGCAAAGTTTAATCTTTCCTGTTCCACAGGAACAGAAACAATGTCAGGAAAAAGACGACAGCGAAATTTCAGAGTGATGTTTAGTTAGAAAACAGTAAACATGGCTTGCATTGGTGAGATTACACAAACACATGACACATCATACCTAGGGCTGTAAGAGAAATATAGACAGAAAAGGCTTGGACATGTACACATGCACTACAAAAAACAAGAGCAAATTATGCAAACTACAATAATTAAATAAATATGTGAATGTCATAGATTTAAAAAAGGAGATAGTATAGGCAAAACAAAAACAACAGCAAGCACAAACCTACATACTGATATGGTCAGCACTCTGAATGACTCTTCCTTGACTCTGTGGACTCATTCCCTGTTTAATCTTGTAGTTCTTCCCAGTGTGTCCTGTGGTTGTATTTCACTTCCTGTCATTTTGAATTTCTGCTCCTTGTGATTGTCTGACACATTATCCCTGCCTCGTTTGTGTATTTATTTTTTGTTGCATGAGGTAATTTTGTTTCATTTTGGCTGTTCCATATATACAGTATATTTAATTTTCTCTCTCTCTCTCTCTCTCTCCATATATACTATATATATGTACACATAAACTGTGATGATTCTTTTTTAACATCTTGCTGCATCACCTCTCTGCCACTCACCTACATTGAAGTACTGGAGACTCTTCTATGGAAAGTGGCTAAGGTTGAGGAAAAGAATCATAAAAAAAAATGTTTTTCAAAAAATGAAATGTTGCGAGAAATGTGCTAAATTGTAAATGCCCACTGAGGACATAATGGAATTGAACATTTTTCGATTGGAAAGTAGGTTTACTCACAAACTTAGTCATGTCAATAGAATAATTTGTTGGAAATTAGTTTATCAGTAAAAAATCATTTATCTGTGTGTATCCTGCCTTGGCCAATGCCTTTTGTATGCGTTTGGGTTCATTCAGTCACTCTAAACCCAATACCACACATAAACATAATTTCCTTGAGTCAGGGTTCTTGCAACTGAAAGCTGAAAATATGGAAGCAACTGCTAAGATGAAATGTATGAAATTGGGCTACTTTGTGTCCTGAAATCACTCCTAGATGTAAGATTACTGCTGGACAATGATCCCTTTCTGGTGTTTTAAATGCATTTCCCTGTTTGTGTTTCAGATCATAAGCCAGCGAGATCCACAAGACAGTGGTGTCTTAATCTGATTGTTGTTTACCTTATCTTGCTGACTGGCCTCAATACCTTTCTCCTTTATAAAGGTGAAATTTTTAATAATGATATATTGAGCTTATTTCCATGTCTGTTTGTATAGTGGACGTTTTTTCCCACAAACTAACATGATTAACATGAACATCTAACATGATTGATGTAATTAAGTACTGTAAATATTAACTGTCTGAAGTCACTGATCAAGTGTGCTTGTTCTTTGCCCTCTCTGCCCCAGTTTTCACATTGGAGCTGAAGCTGAAGTCAAATCAAAGCCTTCTGGGTGGAGAAAAGGGGGAAGACAATCTCCAAACTCTCTACAACAGGAGTCAAGAAACCAAGACTCTAAAAGGTCACCTATGGACCCTGCAAAACCAGGTCTGGTTACATTTTACTTAACATACTGTATATAGCTTTGGTTTACCTTTATTTTCATTCAGTTCACATTCAGTTTAGTCTTTAAATTACTTACTAGGATAATTTCCACACTTTAATTTGATTAAATTACAAATACTAAACTAAAACTTAGTACCTCTGCCAAAGAGTTTATGATGACATAAAAAATAATGAAGGGAATTTCACAGATCCAGGAAATTGTTGAAGGATGCTGATATCCATAGGAGAGAAGTCATATCTCCATAAATACATAAAGATTTGAAATAAGAAAAATTAGGGCACACTATCTCAGTGCTATGAAACTTTATGTTTCCTCCCAAGAACATGGTCGGTGTCTGTTGCTTGATAACAAACATCTAATGTACATTCTGTACAATTCATGAGACAAAAATTGGTTTCACTTTATTACTTTCACAGGGGGTTGGTAGGTGTATGATTAGCCTTGTTAGAAACATTTCTTTATGGATGACTGATGGTAGTTTGACAGAAATATCTCAACAACAACTGGAGGAAATCTGGTTCATGTGTTCACCCAAGAGAATGAATTGTAATGACATTAGTGAGATTCTGACTCTTCATACAGCCCCACCATCGGATCAAACAATTAAGTTGTCTAAACTTTTGGTCATGGCCAAATACTGACAAAACTACTGACATTCCCTGACATTTGTGCTAATTAGCAAAAGTTAGCATGCTAACTTAAATAGTAAACCTCTGTATTACCTATATATAGCCTCAGGGCTGTCATAGTGAAAAAGTTACACCTGTATTTTATTTTAAAGATGAGGAACTATTTCCAGTTCTAGGCTGACAAATTCAGTTCTCATTGTTAATTTCAAATCTGACTTCATGACACAATGTAAAATGCAGAAGTTAGCAGAATGACAGTCTGCCCATAGTGAACATAGTTCATTAACAGAAAACAGAATCATGTGTAAGACCAGACATAATTTTAGCCATTATTGTAACATGAAAACAACAAGAAGAGAGTCATGAAGAAAGTGAAGTGACTAAGATGTGTGTTACGCAGCATTATCTAATACATTAGCCAACATTAGCCACAATACATGAGTAGCCAGGCTGGGGGCCTCATTTATGAAGCAATGCGTAGGATCCATACTTAAAGTATAAATGCTCACAGAAGCTGAAAATGACACACACCAAAAATAAAAATAAATAAATAAATAAAACACACCTGCAGGCAATGTTTCTTTTAAAGACCACAGTCCACTTATCCCATCTTTTACATGCCAGTTTCAACCAAACCACCTCAAGAATGTTGATGCATAGAAATGAACCTGCTGACCAATGGCTCTTTATGGTGAATCATGGCACTGACACTGGCTTTGTTAATGGATGCAATGCATATGTGCAGGTGATGAAGATGTGTCAGGCGAGGTGGAGAAGGTAAAGCATGGGTGACAGTGTGTCCAGTGTGCTCTGTGAACCTGACAGCACAGCTGTGTTCCCTGCAGCAATTTTAAACAAAATCTACACGCAAACTAAAATCATCATGAAATATACACAGTATTAGAAGATTTATAAAAATGAGACTATTGGATGTTATTGTTGAGTGGCGATCATTTAATTTGGTGAGTGAGGTGAAAGGTTGCAGTATATTCATGACAAAAATCTCAGACCTTCCTGACCCACCACATTCTTTCATCATCACCCTAATATTTCAACATCTGACTAGTGGTTCACAGTTCGGCCTTCTGCTCTGTGCTGTGAGGGTGAGGACTGTGATGTGGGACAGCACTAAATAATCCACTGATTTAGATTTGAGTTGTTTTATATCTTTTCAAAATTAAGGTGCTTATACGATAGTTACGGCTCACTAAAAGCACAAATAACACTGTTGCTGTGAATGTTGATGATAAAGTGGATTATTAAGTAAGATGTAATGAAGCAAAACTTAATGTGAGAGGTACTATATTTGTAAGATGGCTCTTCCTCCCAATCTCCCAATCTCCAAAATGTTTGTACACATGGTCAGAGTTTTTCATACAGGTGTGCATACTTTTGCTTCAGAGATGGCATACACTTCTTTCACGCCCCAGTTTGTGTGTACACAAGAGTTATCAATGAGGCCCCTTGATTAAGTGAAGCTGTGTGAGTAAGTTTATTGAAGAGACCAGAGGGGCATTGTATTTCTTTGTATTTCAACCACTCATTTGTAAGAGGAAAAAATATTTTTATTCAGAAATTGAGAATGCTATAAGGCTTATTTTCATGCATTTCAAAAGGTCATGATTTACATCATAGCTTTCAATTCACAGTCACATTTCTGCTGTTGCTTTGAAAAAAGGTCAACAGTCTTTGTGGACAGGATGGTCAACTGGATAGACTGAAGACTGACCTGATCCTGCTCAACACCAGCACCAGCAACCTGGAGAGCAAACTCAGGACCATCAGCCTCCAGCCAGGTAGGATACATGCCTTTGTGCATTTATGTGTGTTCAAAATTATTCACAAATAACACATATTTGTGGTAGGTACCTTTTTGAGGATTTCAGGTTCAGGGTTTCATCTCTGTAACTGTTGGGTAGAACTGTAACCATCTGAACCGATCCTTTTTTTTGATCGTCTTTAGGACCTCCTGGTACTCCAGGTTCAGATGGGCTTCCAGGACATCCAGGGACACCAGGAGAGAAGGGCCTCAAAGGTGAAAATGAAGAACCTGAATGAGGAAAGATGTAAACATAGCTATCAGTGTTCAGCATCTACAAAACAACACCAGGCTAAAGGTTTCTCAGTGTAAAGAGTTACAACTGATGTAGCAAAACTGTGTGTGTGTGTGTGTGTGTGTATGTGTGTGAAGAGGAGGCATTAGCTTTCAGCTGTTGAGCTGGCATTAATACTGACATTGATGACCTGCTGTGTCTTGTCGGACAACTGATGAGACCCGGCTAATAGATGGGCTGTAGCCCTTGCAACCTCGTCAATGCACTGACAATTCCTGTATGAAATCTCCATCAGGGCTGGAATTCTACTCAAGATAAGAAATAACCCAACTCTAAAGCAAATGTTTTCCATGTTTTCCAGCCCCACATATCTTGTTCTTGAGGAAAATGGAAAATGGAAAGTGTAACCACATTAAATACATTTTAGACAAGGATTATTCTGAGAGCTGGTTGCCAAACTGAGCAATCGGCGAGAAGGGCCCTGGTAAGAGGAGTTACCAAAACCATGCGTGATCCTGTGTGGAGATGTGAGAATCTGTTACTGCAGCTCCCCACTGATTTGGGCTTAATGGCAGCTTGAATTAATTGGCCTCAATTCAAAGCATCATGTCTGGAGGAATACAGGCACAGCTCATCACCTTATCCAATACCTGAATCATAGTGGTGGCAGCATCATGTGTTTTTGTACTTTTACATTTTTGTTCTTTTTGTTCAGCTTGACTTACAAGGACTTGTGATTGAATATATTAATTGATTGATATATATAGAGGCCTCCTGTATGTAATCTAAGCAAGTAGGCTGACTCCTAACTGGTATACAACCTACACCACCACTGTTTCAGTGCATTGGTCTGCATGTTTCAGTGATAGTGTTGAGTAAAAGAAGGTGGAGTTCATCACGAAATTACATTCCTGAATGATTCTTTACAGGTGACAGTGGTGTTGCCGGCCCTCAAGGATCAAAAGGTGAAATGGGACTCAATGGGAAACCTGGAGTTACTGGGCAGATTGGTGCGTTTCATTATTATTATATTGTAATAGTGTACTTGTTGTTCTTAAAGCTGTACTTTATTATTATTATTTGTAACTTCAAATCTGTCAGCTCAAACACAAAACAATTTCACTGTTTCAGGCCCATCTGGACCCACTGGACCTCCTGGACCCACCGGTATGTTTCCAGTGTTAAAATGCTGACTTTGTTGAACCTCAAGTGTTTCCCACAGACCAGGAGGCAATTTGTGATGACAGCCATCTGTTGGCGGGGCTGGGTGGGGGGTGGGGGTAGTAGACCGTGAGTGACCACCACATGTTACTCAATGTGTGGGAAACCCTGACCTCTGACTCTCCATCTTGCACCACCAACAGGTGTCTGGAGTCTGTGATCTTTTCAATCAGATTTGCATGACATAGACAACTGAAGCCAGCAGTCTAAAATGCTTTCTGTGTCAGTGGCATGTTCTGGTATGACCACAGGTCCAAGGCAGTTTTAACAGCCACTGTTTAAGCAGAGCACCTGTTCTGCATTTATGAAAAAAAAGGTCAAAATAGTTTTTCTGACAAGGTCCATGTTGTCCATGCAGAAATTAAGCAGCTCATTAACAAGTGTTACCATAAAGAAATTACCTTTTCTACTGTGCACTGGGCATTAGTCTTGTTTTACATTGGCAATGAATATGTTTAAAAAGAACTCTTTCCAAACACAGATGTATTAAGCAGAAATATGTGCAGATTCAGGTAAAAGAGCCTGAAAATATGTTCCTAATACAGTGTGTGTAGTACTAGTATATTTTAAGACAGTCATACTGACCCATAGTAATACCAAATGTTCTTTACTGTACAAGAACCACGACCTTCTGTGGATTCACATCATATTGCAAGTATATTGAAACTGAAATAACTTCTGAGAGGAAAACTGCATCAGTAGATTGCAGTTATGAAATACTGTAGTTGAGTTTCTCTTCCTCATTTAATGCTTGGTCATCATCAGTATTATTGCTGACACTGTTATTTAGTTATTTAGTGTGATGGATTATACAGTTTGCACAGCTTTTATTCAGGAAATGAAGATGTGCACCAAAATAACATTAACATTTCTCCGTAATCATCCCTCTGGTGTCTGTGTGTGTGCATATGCATGCCTGCCTGAATACAGGTCCAAAGGGAGAACCTGGGCTCCCAGGGGCCCCAGGGAAACAAGGACCAGTTACAAAAGGAGAGAAAGGAGAGCCTGGGCCCTCAGGTAAGGGTTTGGATATTTGTTGCAGTGGTCTTTGCACCACTGTGAAGGTTCTATACAACCAGGTCAGAAAACATAGAAACAGCATATTCATTTGTTTCCTTGCCCACGAACAGATATGGTGGGACCCCTTCCATAAAAAAGGTGCTAAGAGAAGTTTCTGCCCTGTGAAAAAGTAGATGATCAAGTACAGAGAGAAAGAGAGAGAGCTCAGTGCATCAAGGAAGTTGCCGCAGCAGTCTAAGCCTATAGCAGCATGACTACCGGATGAGCCAGCCCTAACTATAAGATTTATCAAAAAGGAAAGTTTTAATCCCAACAACAAATTTGGAGAGTATGTCTGCCCCCTGAATCCAATTGGGGAGCTGGTTCCACAGAAGAGGAGCCTGATAGCTGTAACTCATTTTCTTCTGCATGCATTATGAAGAATGTGAGCATTGACATGAGTAGGAGGTGTCACTTCATTTAAAGTAACATATTCTCCTTGCTGCAAGCAGGTTTTGGTAATACAGAAGAAATCAATATGATGATCAGTTATCAAATCATTGCCATAGAAGGTTTTAGATGAGAGTGACCTAACATTTAATTTTCTACATTAAATTGGCATGCTTTTTGGTTAAGTTATAGTAATTCATTTAATGTTGCTACACATTTATGAATAACTGTATTCTGTTTTCTTTTGAGTGAATTAATTTAGGTGGTAAGTGAGTAGACACAGTGTCTGTGGGGTTTTGGGTGGGTGACTGTTCTAATGAAATAAGTGTGTCAGACTGCGACTCTGCCTCCTGGCCAAAACCGGTTTAATCAGATATCATTACCACCAACGAGAATAATGATCTTATTGCATTTACACTAATCCTTTGCCAGCAATTTCAACTTGATTGGTAATTCTAAATTTCCCGTAGGTGCAACTGTGAGTGTGAATGGTTGTTGTTCTGTGTGTCAGTCCATGATTGACTGGCAACCAGTCCAGGGGTCCGGGGCCAAACAGCCTCTATCCAGATCCAGAACCTTTCAGAGTTCTAATGGCATAATCTATAAAATTTCATAGTAGTTTTGCGGAAATTTCATAATATCAGTGCATGTAAACTCCATTTGGTTGGAAGATGTATTTGGTCATTTTTCCTTCACAGGTCCCCCCGGACCACCAGGTACCAAAGGGGAAAAGGGAGACTCAAGAGACATAGACTGTAAGTCTGCACAGTACTGACCTGGGAGCCACAGAGAAAACAGAAGTCATGAACAACAGAGATTTTAAAAAAATACTACTTCTAATACTACTAACTAAAACTTTTATGTATCAGTAGCTTGTTAACATCACCTGGAGGGTTAAAATCCATTGTTGAAATTATGTTCAATGGGGAAGAAGTGACAATGACTTGGGCTGACTGTAATAGGCTGATTAAGCAAACTCAATTCTCTTAAATTCTTTGTGTTGTCACAGTGGATGTGCGTCTTGTGCCGGGGAGCTCCCGAGGAAGAGTGGAGGTGAGGCACAATGGAATCTGGGGCACCGTGTGTGACGACAGCTTTGATGCTGTGGATGCCAAGGTGATCTGTAGGATGCTGGGATTCCAGGTTGTCATGTCCACATTCACTGCCAGCCCAGGTATGAAGTCCAACACCTCCTGTGCCATATGTTATCCTCTAATGCTTAACAAAACAATCAAGCCTATCATTTATTTATGTATTGTTTTTATTAGGTTCCTGTGCTGATAATGCTGACAATCAGCACATTGACCTATTATACACTACCCCAGCTCTTTGTGTTGTCTTCATGGTGGTAAATGAAACCACAGACAGTGCAAGCACAAAGGAAGCCATCTTGCTGAGCTTTTGATTTCTGGCACTAAATGGAACATTTGGATCATATTTTTGTAGGGTTGGTAATGTTATTTTCACCATAGTAATAACTGCTGTGTGGGAAAATTGGAACATTGCAGCAGTGAAAGCAATGAAATCTTACTGGTTTAGCCATACTATCTAAACCACTTTGTTTACATGCAGAGATGAAAAAGTGAATTCACCTGGAATGTTAGCAAGAATCTTTTTTTGCACAGAAGAACTGTGAACTCAGCTATGACAAGTAGGGTGGGTCAAAGTTTAAGAAGAACATTGTTTAAAGTGGGTTCATATTTTTGTTTCAGGGGTACCCTGGGTCATTTCTGTTTAATGCTCAAAATCACATTACTTTCTCCTTTTTGTGTTACTATTCCTCCATAGCAGCTCAGCTGTTTGTCGGGAAGTAGGGCATTTTGTACAAAAAGAACTGCAACTTGGGAAAATATCTACTTGACTGATTTTGAATTTGAGCTAAATGGCTAAAATAATTATTTATTGCCTCTAAAGAAAACAAGCCCAAACAAGCTATTTTAGTTTTTGCAACTACAGTGTATATTACATAACAAATTCACAAGTGGCTGCTGCTTGATTGATGTGTGAAACTGAAGTGGTGAATGCCATAAAGTAGCTTAATTAGTGTAACATCACAAACACAAAAACATATTTCACAACAATTTAAAAAGCTGCAAAACTTTAATTCAAATATTATTGCATATTATATTGCATATATATATATATTACAGAATATTTCCTGAAGTGTTTGTGTATTATTTTAAGTGGAAGGAGGACAGATGCTAGGCACTGCCTTTATGTTGGTTCACAGAAAATATGCCAAGTACCATCATTATCTCTAACTTTGCTATGAAATGCAGACACACAGCATGAGCTGTCTCTTCTAACATTGCTGTCCTTCTGTAGGGACTGGAAGGATCTGGCTGGATGACCTACGATGCTTAGGCACTGAGTCTGATGTCTTTGACTGCCCCCACAATGGAATTGGTAGTCACAACTGCCAACACAGCGAGGATGCTGGAATTCAATGTGCCTAGACTGAACAACCACTCAAGATGAAAAAAAGAATGTTTTACCTGTGCTCCATACTTAGCCTTGATAAACAACAACAAACACACATGCAGTTCAATATTGATATAAGCAGAGAACAGCACTTCTACTGATGATTTTCACAGCTGTATCTCATTACATATTCATCAAACACAGTATATGTAATCGCATCCAACTAAGATTCACCTTATTACTAAACATATTCACTGAAATTATAGTGTAACCTTAACAAAAGATCAAGTGAATAAAACTTTGGTGGAAAAAGTTTACTTCTCTCCTCGTGGTTGTCTGCGTCTTTAGCCCAAATCGTTTCCTGTCGCTGTGCTCATTGATCACCTTGTGTCTGTCAGACATTGCCACAGACAACTATGCAGAGGTCAGTGAAGATGAGGTCACGTTCAAGGACATGACTCGTGCTTAGGAATTGGTTCCTGACACAGCGGTCTCAGTCCCGCTTCAGGTAAGAAACTATAGATACACATGTTGAGTTCATATCAAGTGTCATCACAGTCATTGGGCTTAAATGGCCTACCTTTATAGTGCCTTACTTAACATATATTTATTTATTCAACTTCTATGAAGTACTACAGTGTATGTGTGTGTGTGTTCAGGAGATTGACTGAATAGACTGAACACTTACTTAGCAACACAATGATATTGGCATTATTGAAGTGTCCCACCCCTCTATCACTCCACCAGAGTGTGCATGTGTCCAGGATCCCCCTGTCACCAGCACATCAGACAGGCTCATTTTCACCAGCTCACCTCTGCATCTGTGTTTCTGTGTTGGTTTGCCAAGTGCCATGAAGATCTCTTCATGGCCCCAGTCAGGAATGATCCGCCTGAGGAAATCAGGTCATGTGACTGAGTTCTCTTAAATCCCTTCTTAAGACATACTGAGAGCCTTTCCTGATTTTACTTGAATTCTAATTCACCATACAGTCTTTTATCTCCATTTTTTATTGTTCTACACTGAATTGATTTAACACACTAAACTCTACCGGAATACAATAGTACACAAGACTGTTGTCATAACTGACACCCGGTGGACCAGGTGAACAAGCTAATTTACACCCCATTTACAATGCAATGACATGCTTCATGGAGGCAATGAAGGTTAAATCTGCAACTCTTTGACATGTCAACAATTTTGTCCGATCGAGCAGCAATTGAACATCTTTCACTCAGTGTTGAGTTAGAGGAGACTTAAATAAAACAGATAAAAAGTAACCCCAGTAACATAGTCACTGCCTTCCATGCTGCTTCCTACTGGTTACTAATCCTGTTTTCTGGCAAATGTGACACACAGAAAAAAAGAACACAGATAAATTTGTCTCCTGGGAATGGGAAAGGATTTTTTAGTGGATTTATCCATGTTTGAACAACCCTCATATAAAGATATTAGACCTTTATATATTTCACCTTATCTTGAGCTGATCCAGTTGTCACATCCTTGTTTTTCTTGTCACCAAAAACTGGATGCGCTCATGCACCCAGGAAACAAATCTGAAACAAGACTGGCACACTGAAGGCAGGGCACGGCAGGATGACACACATAGACTTACAGTTATGTCATCATTATCTGGAATAAAAAACGTCTTGTGGTGTGAGCAGCAAAGTATCACAGATGTTCAAAGTCTTACAATCTGCATTTCCTTTATGGAAATTTCAAAGCAACTTCTTGTTGACAGTTCATTGGTGTAGCAAACAATATCAGGAACAGAGAGAGTCACTCAATAAAGGTGACAAAGTGCAGGATTAATGAAAGCAACTGTTGAGAATGGTTATGAAAATGTTTTAATACAGTTTACTCCATGAGACTATGAGAGAGGTAGATTTTATTACATCAGTTGTACTTCTGGGCCTCTGGACCATCAACAGACCAGTTTAGGTCTGTGTTTGAGTACCAGAACATCAAGGATGGCAAATAACTGGCAAGTATTTGTTGCTGAAACCGGTTATTACATCATATGCTTATTATCACACAAATTCAACTCAAAGTAACAAGTCCCTTTAAAAGCTCAAGTAATTGCAGCTCTCTATGGCTCAGGATACTAATATTGTTATTAATGATAAATTGTTAATAATGATAAATGACCACAGTATTTCTTTTTCCATTGTTTGTCTGCTGTAATTTGTCAGATCTATCAGCTCTGCTGTGACTTGGATAATATTTTTTATCTAAGTTGTTGCAGCTCCACCTGGTTACTAAAGGAGGCAGACAAGATCAAAGATTAATAAGAAAGGACTCAATAAAAAAAATATCTGCTGTATTTAATCAACAGCAGCTGAGCTGAGAGAGGATTTCAAAGTGGAAAGCAGAGTGAGATGTTTAATATCAGACCAGAGCTCCTGTGAATGGATTAGCCATCAGGAGAGAATGTGTCATTGCAGCACAACTAAAACACTAACTTAGAGGTAGGACTTGATTCACAACCTATCAGTCTGCCTGATTCTCCCTTCAGGAAAGAACAGCCTGAATCACACTGTCAGAATGTCTCCCTGGAAGTGGCACACCTCACCTTTTTTCCTCTGTACTCGTCATGTGGAGGGACAGTGGGATAATGAATGGAGGCGAGGTGAATTAAAAAGACAAAGTGCTGATTATAATTCAGTAGACTTGTTCGTCCATTTCTCCCAGGGTCCCTGCTCTGGGTGAAAGCTGGAAATAAACGTGAGGGGGTTTGGGGCTCACTCCATTGTTCATTAGCAGACCAACCCCAGGTCACCCAGACCTGCTCCCTGGCCTCCAGACCACCTTGTAATTGAGGACTGACATGGATAAATAAATTATAGGAAATGGGTAATGGGTAATGAGGGTGCCCTCGCTGTCCTCCTCACCTGTGTGAACCACCTTAGTACTGCTGCAGACTCTATGAGCAGCCGCAACATTTAGGAAGATATTCATGAGATGAATGACGATGATTACCAGAAATGACTGGGCCCGCTGAGTCTCTCTCAGTCTGCGATCTGTATTGTGTTGAACTTCACACAGAAATTATGGATGGAGGCATCCTTTTGTTTTTGTCTTGATGTTTGCCCATGTCACATGAACTGGCAAACTCACATAGCATAAATGGTACAACATAAAGGTTAATTGCAAAATGACCAGGAACATAATATACTGAATGTGCTGCTCACTTTCACAATAAACTACAGATGATACTTATGCAAATTGGCTTACGGCATAACAACTAAATCAAAAACAACAAAAACAGAAACAACGGAAATAATGATAAACCACTGGAATGAGGCAAAAAAAAACCCACAGTGAATATTAAAAATGTCAGAATGAAGGAATGTCGGATTTTGGAATAGAAATTAAGAAAATGCAATAATGTCACTGTGTACAGGTGTAAGTACAGGTGTATTCTCAAAGTCCAATTTAATGAGCGCCAGCTTCTCAGTCTGGGGCTAGCGCCTCAGAGAGAAACTTGCAGATAGTATCCCATAACAGTTGCATTTTACATGCAACATCAAACCTTAAAGTCCATTTACTCTCTTCATGACATTAACCTAGGTTTCATACATTTCATTTACTTTGTTCTCCCAGTTCTCTGTAATCCTTTCAAAAGCCACATAACTTCAGGATAACATAATGTTGTAGCTAAGAGAAATAAGGCCTCTCTGAAAGGATAGTCTCTAACTTGTGTAATTAAACTCAGGGAGCTTTCCAGGCTTTCCAATCATAGATTTTCTGTAGGCTCGAGGCCAGCTATAACTATTATTTTCATTGCTCCTGAAAGGCATATGACTGCATTCATAACAACAAATTCATAGCTGTTCGCAAAAGAAGAAAGTTTTTTCTCATCTTTCATTACCAGATCAATAAAATGAAACAGCTCTGATCCAGGAAATGAGTGCCCATCAAAATGAAGCCAGCTGGATGGCCATGCCATAGTCCCTGTGACCAGTGCTCATTCTCCATATCTAGCTAAGGGCCCACCGGAAAAAGACAGGGTCAGGCCCATGCACCAAGGACCCATCAGAAGCTGACAGTATGGGCAGTCCCTGCCTGGTGCAGCATCATGGGTAGTCATGCTGCTTCGCTGGTTACCTATCTTCTTTTTTAGAGCAGGTTGCTAACTTGCCAAAGCTGCAAATCACAGACATTACAGTTGGGTTTAAAAGTATGTGTGTATTTCTCATGTTGTTTCACAGGGGTGCCATCCTTCAAACTGAGGGCAGGGCAACAGATGACACTGCCCCCCACCTGCTGTATGCACAACATTTTATATATAATATTATTGATTATCATTATTCCCGGGAAAAACTTCAAGTTAGGGACAAGATATACCTATCTGGTCAGGACTCTATGAAGTTGTGGATAAACTCTCCACTATAACATGTTGGAAATGACCAACCAAATCATGTGGCACCAAACCAAAGCACAGCATACAGTTTCATACTTAACCAATGTCACCCAGAGTCAACTTTGTGTAGGTGCATTTCACATGCACCAATGCAACTTTAACATCTTCCGGTCCAATTAGAAGAATTACATGTGCAATTTTATCCCAAACTCACTGCTCATTCTACACCCAACTGACCTGGGACTCCTGTTGTATCTTCACCCAGGGTAACACAGACCAAGGGTCTAATTAAGCAAACTAATCAAATGGGTTGCTGTTGCTCATTAAAGCCCTCATCTGCCATGTGTGCAACTGCTAACCTTTGTAACTGGCCTTCTGGGAGAGGCATAATCTCATTTGTATCCAATGCATGTCATTGACAGTGTTAAAGGGCAACTAACGGCACTTGGATGGTAGTGAGAGGGAGTTAGGAACAAGAAGTGTTATTTTCCATAAGTGTTTTAAAATGAGCGTTTAAAAGATTTGAATACAAAGGAAAGTGTAATGTTCAGGTACGATGCTGGAAAAAAAAGAATCTAATGCGGGCAAGAGAAGATTCTTCATTAAAAGAAAGATATAATTTTATTTTTATGAGTAAAATTCGTTAATTAGGCATGGATACACTTTAGCTAGGACTGATGAGGATGTAATTAATTTTGGTCATAATCCAAATTAATGAACAATGAAAATTTTGACCTTGTGATTCAATCCCCAAAGTTATTACAATTTATCCTGTCAGGGAACTAATGCATGTACCAAAATCCATGGCAATCTATCCAATAGTTATCAAGACATTTGATTCAGAAACAGATGTCAACAGCATGGTGTAACTAGAGGAACAGTCAGAGGATCAGCAGAATATGACACATCCTCTGGGAAATGTCAGAACAAAATGTCAAGCCAAACCAGTTTGTAGATGAGGGGTGACTTTGAGTGGCTGGTGGTTTTTGAGAGTCAGTGGAACGCTAAAGTGATGAGAATTGCACCATGCATGTATGTAATAAATTTCATGGCATTCCACCTTAATGATGATTTTGTTAAAACAAAAAAAATGTTATCACATGCTGGAGCTAGTGCAAAAGGTCAGGGGATCACTTAAGTCAGTCAAATTCATACATGATAATCACTCATAGTTATGAGATACTTTTCAGTGTAGACCCAGGTAGTGAACAGTCCGACATTGTTCTAGATCCAGGTTGCTAGTATGATTCCAAAATTAGATTTGAACTCTTGACTGTGTATGTGAAGTAGCGGCTTTCATACCATTTGTATGTCAATTTAACAGACAAATGGCAAGTACCTCTTAATTAAATATGAGCTTCAATCAATCTTTTCTAAGTGTGAGTATTTTAAAAAAATATGCATTATATGTACAAGTACTGAATCAGAGTCTGTCTCTGTAGATTTACCAAGTCATGTCAGCGGCTATCAGAACCAGTATGATTGACGATCCAGTTTGAAAAAGGTAAGCCTGGCACAAAATAGAGACACAATACTGCATTTGTACATTTATTTACAACACAGCATGGTGCTGTTGTATTATTTTGTAACACCTCCCCTCATTATACTGTGCAATGGTAATTCAAAAAACAGAACAACAACAATTACCTTACATACTGCATTGTCTGTGTCTATGGTGCTCACAGCTGTGGATGGAAAATAATGGCTGTTCAGAAGGGGGTACAACACTCAACAACCCTGACTGTCTTTGTCAAGGAAAATGGTCTGTAGTAGCCTGTACGGCTTTTGCAGGGCTGGTCAACATATTACCTATGGTAAATAACACTATGGAACCCTCAATGGCAGCAATAACGACTTATATTACTCGTTATGTTACCTTAAATTTCACAGCCAAGGTCTGTCGAACGCTCCAGTGTCATCAACGCCACTAGTCCTATACCTCACATGTTCTTTACATAGCACGTAACACATGCTGCCCCCTGGCATGGCAGACTAGCTCCCACTCCGGCAGACCCAGAAACATATCTCATCTTGCCTTATACAAGATATGTTATACAAGCTTTTAAGGTTGCAGGAATTAAACTTGATTCAGATATTTCAAGCAACTAAAGGTCTACACACACCCTCCCATTTATTTCTAAAATTCAAGAAAAAGCTGTTACAGACCAATTACATGATGATTTTCATCGGAATGGTACATTTAAAGATTTTCAGTCAGGATTTAGCTGAGCTAAATAAATCCTAGAGAAATGATGAATTGACAGAGACAAAGGGACAGGGAAAGACTTATATACAAAAAGGAGGAAGATCACAGTATGTTGGGGCAGACAATCAAAAAACTGAAAAATAGAAGACACAGCATATACTAAAAAACAGGAAATAAAAGCCAAAATGGAGTCCAAAAAGTCTGTTGAGGGCAGATGTGATAATAATTGTGTTTTGACTGAAGAAACTTTCCCAGTGAACTAAGAATCTTTGAATGTACATTTCTGCTGCAGGGACCAGGGTCCTCATGTATTTCTTTACCCCACAATGAGCCCCTTCTTCAGGAGGAGCACTTTCTCAAAGTAGAGGGACCTTTGGGGTGGGGCTTATAATGCTGATTGGTACATCAGTCCAGCAGTAGTAAAAAATCAGCTGGCTTTGATTTTGCTTCAACACATTAACCTGGAGTTATAGAAGCAAAGACAGATGGACTGGCACAAAGACCAGGCCTTACTGAGTGTTTATGCTGAAGGGGGCTTGGGAAATAACAAACCACAATGTATGTAGTAATCTTCTAATGGATGAGCATTCTTCACATTGTGAGAAGCTTAAAAAGACACAAACCAAGACCACCACAACAATGCATCTCTGACTGGTGGACCAGCAAGTGGTTTGACAGAATGCATTCTGTAGAATCAAATGGCTCAGCAACTTCATCGTTGGAATTGGTTGAAGGTAAATCAAAGCACATATGGTAGAAAAATAATTATGTTAATGTTAAGCCAACTGTAATTTTTTTATGTATTTTAACTGACGGTCTGATCCTGGGGCTCTGATCCTGTGTTTTCTATGCTTGTTACCATGCTTGTTCTTTATGTTCAATGGCAGGAGACTGTCTCGATCATCTCACAGCCAATCACCAAAGTAGCCCCTAATATCTGTTTCCTTTAATTAAGTTTAGCGTTTTAAGCATTTTGACTATGCTGGGTTACTGGTGCTGGTCTCTTTTCCAGCACTGACTCAATAATGCCATCTACTAAAGAAATAAATTCTGTAAATAAATAGAGTAAACCAAGGATGAAACCAAGAATCTCTTCCTATCTACTGTGTGTTGTGCAAATTCTGCCTGTTTGTGGAGTAATCCACCTGCTGGACTGGAGTGGAACAGCTTGTTGAAGCTGTCTGATTTCATATGTCAGCACGCTAATTTGTCTAATCTTCCCAGGTCTTTACACTGTAGTAGAACTGTAGACAAACAGCAGGATCATTTTAGTTGCTTGAAAAGGTGGAAAAGTGGAAAAGTTGGAAAAGTTCCTGGGATGAAACATTCCTTGTACCTTTCATCTGTTAGAATACATACAACTGCTGCATCCCTCCTGCAGAATTCAACTATCTGTCAAAATGTTAAGTAGAGGGCAGAGGTCTGTCTGCCAGAATATGCGGTGACATTAAAGTTGGTCAGTGTCATGACAGTGACAGCACCTTATAGGAGCCATTCAGTATAGTTAATAGCTGGCGTCATCATATGGAAGCAGCTCCCCAAAAGCCACCCTCCCAATATGAGCAGCACACTGTCCTCAGTCCACTCCAATCTCTTCCCCCCAGGGCAGCTATACTGCATGATGGATTCTCAGGTCTCTGCTGCTGTCTCATTACGAATCATTCCCATGAATAGAGATGTGACACATCTGAAAAACAGTGGCTGTACATTATGGCAGATTCGCAAGACCAGGGCTTTCAATCAACCCAAAGGAAGCAGGAAACAGGGACATAACTCAGCCACAATGTCTCCCTCAGCCTACATATGTGACATCCATTGAGAGGTCAGCAAGGATGAAGAGGATAAAAGAGAAGATATTGTATGTGAAGCACAGAATGGAAATTTCTTTTTTATACACTGGCTAAATCAGAATTCCTTATGGCTACCATGCAGTTAGGTGGTGAGTGCAGGATGTGTGGGCTGATCATCAAAATAAGGGCTTTCTAAGCAGGGCCACACCTTTGTAGGGGCCCAGGTATATTGTATTCACCTCTTCTGGGCTCTCTTAGCTATCAGCAGCTAGAGAACAGCAATCTTGAGTGAACCATATAAATCACTGTTACCAGTTGCTTTTTGAATAAGCCCCATGGGATCACTTTTAACTGCACCAGGCACTGTTACATATTAACTTCTTTTTCCTGATATGTGCTCATTTATTGTTAGTTGCACTTTCCTCTCAGAAGTTTCCATTCTGCCCATGATAGTTTGTAATGACAGAATGATAACTTTTTTTTTGATTGATTGACTGATAAAAGAAAAAACTTAAGCTGACTTAAGCAGACACTGGTCTATGCTTACAATTCAGGAGCATTAAAATGTATATGTGCACAGTTGTTTAGGAAACTATGCATCTCTTTTTCATAAACATTGAATATTTAAGACTCAACATTTTGAATCATAAGATGTACTTGGGACCGAAAAAATGAATTATGAATGCATCCCTTTTCAAACAGCACAGAGAAATTCATATTAGGCTTTTGGAAATAGGGTTGGGTTTTCCAAGCATTTTATCCTGTCTCAATCCAGGAATCTCAGTTAAGTCACTTTCCGAATTAATGTTCCTTTAGGAACAACCATTATGACCTCCCATTTTTACACTACTCTTACTGATACTTGCATAACTGATGATTTTAAAACATATCACTTCAAAAAAAGAGTGAACATAATTAGAATTTATCTGTGTTTTCAATGTAACACTAAGCAGCATCAGAAATATCTACCCACTTCATGGTCTGCAAAGGCTTTGCTTTGCATCAGAAGTGGCTTATGAAACAGAAAGGAAACAGTCCAGTCTGTTATATGCAGTCAAATACTTTGGATATTGCATGTTAATGTCCTCTATTTACAAAATACCCAAGTGGACTCAGCCTCAATTGTTAAAAAAGGGCCAGTTTTGAATAGCAATAAATGTCAACAGCACAAAGGCTGGTCACACCGTCTATCTGCCCTGTGCTTATCTTCATCTCCTACTGAGAGAGACAGTTGCTGCAGAATGGAGATGTGTTTTCACCAGGGGTGTGTTTTATTCCAGGTTTTTGTTTTCACCAGTTTTCACTGAAAAAAAATTGTTCAAAGAAATCACTTTAATCTGGATTTTTATTTCACCAAATTAGAGGGATAAGAAAATTCTTCTGCAAAAAGTACAGGGAAAACACACATGGCTGTATGTGTATCCAAGCCCTGAAGAGTGTTATACTGCAAACAGCATTGTGTTTTATTTATATTAAGAATTGTAGCATCCCTCGTAGATTTATAAGCCTCTTTTTGGGATTTTAACCTGGGTCATTTGTTTTTAACAGCTGTTCATTCTGGAGATGGAGTCAGAGCAGATTTCTCTTGCTGCTCCTCTGTGCTACTACAACAGTGGTGGTGGAGCTCAGCAGTTGTGGTGGGCCAAGTCTAGTTGGTGAGACAATCCTGAGTGTCTGAACTGTTTGTCTAGTGGAATCTGGTACAAGACTCATAATAACCACAAAGCGTGAGAACAGATTATATTTTAAAAGCACTGTTAGAAAAAAAGCTTTTCACTGAACCACAGTGTGGTTTAAAGGTGTTCAATGATAAAACCTTAGCCCATAATTACTACTGTACTGGATCTCAAAAACTTGAATATCATGGATTTTTAAAAATTAGATTAGATTAGATTAACTTTATTAATCCCACAACGGGGAAATTTACATGTTACAGCAGCAGAGGAAAGGTGAAAAGAAACAAAAGAAAGAAAGACAAAGTGAGCATAATTTACAGAGTTGTCAGCATTGCTGACAGGAGAAACAAGAAGTCAATTGTACAACAATTGTAAAAAAAAAAAAAAAAAAAAAAAAAGAAAAAGAAAAGATTATGGACTGATCATGGATTATTCAAAAGGGGAACATTGTATATCTATTCCATATTCATTTCACCTGAAGTGAAATATTTCAGGCCTTTTTTCTTCATGATTATGACTTTTCAGAAGTTGAATTTCTGTATTATAAATGTTGCTTGGTCTTAGAAAGTATGTGAGATATGGTATTTCTGATTTTCATTAACTATAAGGTTAGCACGGTTGCCTAACAGCAATAAGGTTTGGTTCTGGCAGGTCCTTTCCGTGTGGAGTTTATATGTTCTCCCTGTGCCTGTGTGAGGTACTCCAACAAACACATGCAGGTTAGGTTGATTGGTGACTCTCAGTCATCCACAGGTGTGACTGTGAGTGTGAATGCTTTTTGTCTATGTGTCAGCCCTGTGATAGACTGGCCACCTGTCCAGAGTGTACCCCATCCTCACCCACTGTCAGCTGGGATTGCGACTGGGTTTGTGTATCGGTGAGTCTATGGGATAAATTTGTGTTTGTCTCTTTTTTTTGTTGCTTATTTACTAACCAAGAGCCTGATTTGTGAGGTAATCATATTAGAGAGAATTTTAGTTTATTTTTCTTGCTTTTCTTCATTATGAACCACCAGGCCTTCTACTGATAAAAGCATTAATGAAGAAACATTAACATACCCCTGTAGTGTGATTCATAGGATGAATGTAGGTAACATTGGCTTTACTTGCAGAGAAGAACCTATTTCCTATCATTACATTACTAAACAGACTGCATATGCATTTAGTCACCATAGCAACAATGGATTTTAGCATTTGATTCATGGGGATGCTAAGGGATATGTGGGGAAGGAAAAATAGGTTATTGCAAAGCATCCTTGAGGGAAATTTATGAGTACCAAGCAAACCAACATAGACTTATATGTGAAATCTGAGGAAATATTTTATGTTAGCCGGAATGCATCTGTTGCTACAGCTGGAAATAATAGCAGTAAAAAAGACATAATTAAAACATTTAGAAGATAGGATTAGAATGTGGTAAACAGAAGTGGATGTGTTTGTTCAAATATCCTTTATTTAGTCTTTCTTTTGTTGGTTTTGAGCCTGATGAAATGAAAGAATTGACACTACATTAAAGTGCTATGTAATGATCCATATCTGTCTGATTTCTGGGGGGTTTTTGTGTGTATTTTCCCATCTGCGTGTTCACATGTTTTGGGTGGCTTTTGTGGTTTCTGGTGTTTCATTTACTTGTTTCATTTCTCGTTTCACTTCCTTGGCTCTTTTCTAACTTCTGTCCCTGCTTTGCTTTCCCTGTGAATTAGGGCTCCCTCTTGTGTTCTCCTTCATGGTTAATTATTTGGTTATATCACTTCACAAGCACATGGTGCAAAATACAAGCTCTTCAGGACAAGACTCATCTGTGTACCTGCATCTAAAGGAGGAAGTTCATTCTTGAAGATGCCAATGTTCATATTTTAGACAGAGAGGAAAGCAGGTTTGAGAACTATGATCGGTTTGGGAACGACCATTGTTGAACAGAGGAGGAGGTTTAAGACCCCAACTATCAGCCACTTGCATTGACAGTCTTGAGGTCCCCTTCCCAGGCAATTTAACACCCACACCTCAGGCCATGTGAGCCTGACGACATATGTTGCTGGGTTTGAAAACACCTCATGCAAGGGGCCGTTAGGGCAATGACACACCTGTGAGGCTCATCATGTGACAACAACTCACATGACAGGGTGTGTCAACTCCCAGGAACACCTCCATGTGTCCATCCCCAAGGATGAATACTTGGGACATCCCCCTACCAGTTTTTAGAATTGAAGAAGCCTTTCAGATGTGATGTGATGACTTCAAGGAAGCAACTTTCTATTACCCAGTACCAATACCTTAAATAAGCAGGGCAAAACACTACATAGTCTTATATGCTACATGGTGAGGTTAAAATATATCGTAGTGTTGAAGAAAATCAACCAATGTACTGTTCCAAAAGTTTGCTGTAGTGGGGTGTTTCTTGGTATACAATATATACTGAGCTTACAGACACAAAGAGTCACCCAGAATGTTTGCAGAACACAACATGCATGAGAAAATATGTTACTTGTTAGATGACCTTTGACCTCTGCATGTAGCTCAGGTGTGAGGGATGAGACAGAACAAAGATTAGGAAGAAGAATGGACGGCAGAAGGAAAGACAGCAAAGACAAAGAGGAAAATATTGAATATGGTTCTTTTCAACCAGATCTCCTCAGTCAGTCATATCATACTTTACTCATGGTAATGAGACAAACATGCTAAGAGGCTTAAGTCCTCTCTTTGTTGTTGTTTGTTTGACAAACGAATGAAGATGCCTAAGCTTTTTTGTCATGTGAAGGGGGGCTTTTTATTGACAGTGGGATACTCTGAAATAGGTATAATTATTTTCAGATGGCCAAAGCATTTTTCTGTGTATTTAATCCTTTTGTCCTGGAGAGCAGGAGCAGATGGAAAAACTAAATATGTATTCAGGGTGTAAATGGGGAAAGCTCTTTTTTTCTTTTTTCTTTCTTCACATTCTCACTGAATTGGTTTATTTTAAAGAAAAAAATCAATCGTGTTGGCCAGCAAATTTAGCATGGTAGAAACAGGTTACAGCAAACCATTTTGTGATGGTGAGATGCCTCAATATTGTTACTGCAACACCACTGACACTGACTACTTATGTTTTTCGGCAGTACTTTTCCATTGACATTCTTTTGCTTCTCTCCACCTGCCGGCCACTCTCAACTCATCACTTTCTGCCAATCACCTTCATCCACACCTGCATTACACTGACAACCACAGCACTACATAATACCCCAGGCAGTTCTGTCAGAACTTTGCCACATTGTTCTTCATGCCCTATGCAATACAATCCAGCACTCCTTCCTGGACTGATCTTTCATTTGCCAACCCCACCTGCCTTTGACCTGCCTTCCTCATCTCTGCACTGGTAAACTATGCTGCTCTATGTCCTCGACCACAAACTCTGTCTCTGCACTGCCTGGTTCCTGTTTACCTCCAGGCTGTGGGAGGTTAAGCCTCGAAGATTGTTTGTCTGATTCTGTGCATGTGCCTGGTGTGGGATTTACTGCTCACTGATCATCAGTAAAGACTGGTTAAAAACTGTACTCGTGGTCTCGTGCACTGCTTTTGTGTTCACCCTGATCTATTGCACTGGGATTTTTGTGTAATTGGTCATCCTTTGAATCTGCTGGGGAATGGGCTGGTCTAAATTTAGTTCCACCAAATAGGTGTTCTCTGTGGTTTTGTAAAGTCGTATGTCTTATGTCTTCTTCATAAAACTTTAACAAATGCAACTTGAACAGTAACCAATATCTCCTCCAAGCCATACATAAAAAATACACTGTATTTCACTACCTTTCAGAAACAGTCTCTTGCTCCTATTGTGCCAAACAACACCTTTTTGTCAGTCATCTAAAAAGTAGGAAAAAAAACATGAAAACTGATTCCTCTGAATGTTATCTTACTATCTTGACAGTCTTAATAATAGCTGCATTAGGTATTCAAACAAATGCTTTTGTACTTTCATCACTTTGCTCCAAACAGAAATATCTCATTAACTAGTTGATAGACTGCCATGAATTTTTGTACAGACATTCCCCAGAGGATGACTCTTATACTAAGAGCAGGTTGACTTCTGTAGATTTGATTTTTAATACTTCAGTATACATATATTCTGATACAGGATTAAATTTAACAAATGTGTGATCCTCTGAATTTTTCTCCAGCATGTAAAAATTTAAATTTTCCCAAAACATTGGTTTTATGACTAAATATCTCCGATACCAATGACATTCCCATCAACTCTTGTTTCAGCCTTCAGCAGATCGCAGATGATGAGAACTCCTGCTAGTTATAGGTAGTGTTGTTTTGGAGTCCACTGGCTTAGTCAATATATCAAGCCATGGGAATTCTCAGAGTGCAGACTATCTGGTTGATAGGTCGTTAACACTGAGACCAGGAAGTGCACGACAAAACAATAGATAAAATACTTTGAGACCAAATTTCTATGGTAATCCCAAATGTAATGTATCTCCAACCATAGGCCATTAGACTCTTGTTCTAAAAACACAAGAATTCTCATTCCAGTAAATCATTTACATGGAGCTCTCCAGATTGGCCAATTACTGAAAACCCTCACATTTGGTTTTATAAATATCAGATAACTATCCACTGAAGTCATTCTGATTAATAATTTGAATCTTCAGCATATTCGCAAATGAAAGCTTCCTTATCTGAGTTTACCAATGCATATGTTACCTGGGCCCAAAAGGTGGGGGATAAACATGGTAAAGAATTGACTTAATATCAGCAATGTCATTATGAGCATTTCAGCATATTTTATTTTATCTTATGCATTTGTCTTCCTTAAAGCTCCCTCTGGAATTTGAAAAGAAGCAACCGAGAAAAAATTGCCTGTGACACGGAGGACTGACTTTAAAATGAATCGTTTTACAACATGCATTAGAACTATGTGAACCCGTTGAATTCAGTGACAGTGTCAATCTCAGGTTTGCCCTTGCATTCAGTAAGCCTGCTAATTGATCCTGCACTATTTAAGAATGCAGGTCAGTCTGGGAGTGGGTTGAAATCATCAGTATGCCGATCCCTACCTCAGGATGTGTTGGCATGCAGGACTGGAAGAGCAAACCAAGTTTAATTGGTCAAATGTGACCAGCAAGCCAAGAAAGAAGGAGCAAACACAGAGACAGGGTGGCAATCATTTCTGTTAGGGGAGGGGGGACAGCACACACAGAAGAGTGTTAGGACATTTTACTTAGTCCTCTCTCTCTCTCTCTATTTCCCATTTGTGTAAAGCATTTTTTTTGGGAGATCTGATCACAAGAGGGGGAACTTTGTGTTTTCCTTAGTTGGTGGAACATGAAGTGTGTCAAAAGTGGCAAGAAGGACTAACAGTCCACAGTGTGGCTGTTAATCTACTTTTTTGTAGTATGACAAGAGTTTGTGTGTTGGTGGGTCGATGGGAACCAGGAAACACTTTCACCTCAGATGTAGTGGATCTGCATAGAGGAAAGAAGAAAGGGCATCTAATTTCTCTTCATTAACTTCTACTCTGCAGAACTCCAAATGCTTTGACTCTGCTTTGATATGGTGATTTTAGATGTAGTTATTAAGTATATTATTTGTCAGGATTACAAATTAATAATACATTTAGTTAATTTATTATTATTATTACATTTCAATTAATTTTCAGTGTAAGTAATTAAATATGAATACATTAAATATCAATATTTCACTAATATCTTTGATAATTAATACATTATTAATTTCCTGATAACCAATGACATAGTTGACACAAGTTTTTGATCACGCAGAGAAGATCATTTATGGCGGAAACAGCAATGTAATAACAATACAAGGGTAATAACACGACACACCTTAACAAAACAAAAATGAAAGGGAAAAAAATGCATTTGCAGAGCAAGTAGGAGAGAATTAAGATCAGTGAAGTGTTTTGTAAAAGATAAAGGGTGGTTAAGAAAGAGTACAAGTAAGACTGACACTGGTGTGGTGTCATTTGGTGCACACCATCATTTGAGGTGTTTAAAAATAAACTGGTCCTGAGGCCTTCAGACAGGCATTGTGGGCTCAGCTGCAGTGCTTTGGGACAAACTGCCTTTATCTGCGACAGGCCGCTCTAACAACAGCAGACTGGCTGCTATCAACATCTCTGACACAAACATTCCATTTCTTCTGCCCAACTCTTAGATAAATAAACCAGGCATAACAAAAGCCTGAATCACTGATGTGTGAGTTTTATGGCAGATAAATGAAATTTGGCATCATCACCGAAATTAAAGGACAATGACATTTCATTTCTTTAATATGGTAATTGTGGCTCCTGACTACCTCGAGAAAGGCTTTGGGAACCTTAGAGGATGATGCAGCACCTCAGACTTCTCCATTCCTTCCCCATGCAGAGTCCCCTGATACAGTCAGGGTGCCTGTGGCAGTGACCCATGCTGTGTGCTCAGCCCCCACCACCCCAACTCTGCCAAAACACTGGCATGCCAGGCCGCCCACAGTCAAGCTAATCAAACACAACTCTATTTTAATTGTAAATGTGACACGCATACCTTAAATCATGCCATTGAAAAAACAACAAGATGAGCATCCTGCATTCTAATTTATGAGACAGATATTCAGAAAGTTTCCCATACCTACTCTCGCCTCCTCTGTGTCACACCTACATGATGCATGTATGCACACAACTGTACTTTTAATCATGACTCAGATGTTTTGACATTTAAGCTGGGTCTGATAAAGCTTTTAACTCACCTTTTACTCCTCAGACACCATTCTTACTCTTTCCATTATTTATCAGCTCTTATGGGAACAGTGAAGCTGATTCCTGTTCTGTTTTAAAATGACACAAATCGAGAGAAACATTTCACAAAGTTGATAGGCAATGCAAAACCTGACTAAAAACTAAGAGGTGTGAGACTGTGCCACAGAGGATTATTTTCTTCATTTTGAGTGTTGAGAGGGTCTGTACCTGCTTAAAACTCAACTGCTCAAAATTTTGTTTTGTCAAAAGAAAGTAGAAAGCACTCTGAAAGCATAGACCTGTGCCAAGAACATTTAGACATTTTCCCCAAACAAATAGACTACCCAGATCTTTATCAATGTGTGATAGTTTCTTTTGACTGACTGAAATTGTGATATAATGCCCAGTTAACAATCTTTCTGAAAATTTACTGGCTCTAAATACTGATCCAGATCACTCCCAAATTGGAATGGTTTCTAAGTTAGACCAAGAACCACCTCAGAACCCATCAACAGACATACAAACACACTCAAAATCATAACCTCCTTGGTGAATGTAAAAATGACTGTGATAGTAAAGGTGTTTTTGATCTAGTCTATAGAAGCAAAGCAGAGTAGGAAACAGGTTGTTAAATACCAAACGAGTTGTACAAGGAGTGAGAGCAGAGGGAGCTGGATGTCTTGCAGAATGGTCACTGTTAGCAAAAGTTGAGCATATGTAAACTCAAACACAAAAGAAGAGGAGGTCAGCAAGGCAGCGAGGCTCAAGAGGGAATAACCTGAGCACACTGGAAAAACACAGGTAACTGCAAAAATTAACAGGCACCAAGATAAAGCTTCAAGAAAATGTATTTGTAAAATGTGCATATTTAAGGCCGATAGTCCTATTGATTATTGAGAGATTTAAAAAAAATCAGATACTAATTTATTGCCCAGTAGCAACTGTTTGGAACATACACACAACATATTCAGCATTTTATTTTTGTAAAGAAGTGATAGATACTTACTTAGCATATTTGTACATGTCAGTGCTCTCTGGTGGACAAATTACCTCATACATTTCTGTTTCTTGTTATTCAATTGCAGACACAGTTACAATATACCTGCAATAAGCTTATTTCAGCCTTTATCATAGGCTGTATATGTCAGTGAGCTGTGAGCTTGTTTTCTTGGAGGACAGATCTTTGCTAAAATTGAGAAACATAACATTTGCATAGCAGAAATATTTTCTCTAAATGTCTTCATTACTCTTTTACCCTTTTCCTCTGTTGCTTTGTTTGCCTTGTTAATCTTCTCACAACCCTTCAGTTTTATCTCTTACTCTTGTGAACCGCTGCTGACAGACCAGATAATGCTGAGTGGCTGGTGGGTTATTTTTACAAAGAATGGCAAACTGAAACAGCCCGTTTTGGTGTATATGAAGGAATGATAATTTATGTTATAATAGTCACTGAACAGAGAGAGACAGATGCAGGTGTGACTGAAGACAGCTGAGAGGGAAAGTGTTTAACCATGGACAATACCTTTCCTTCTTGACCACCTCCGTAACCGTTCCTCCAGGGTTTGGCCTGATGGTTTCACATTACGGCAGCTCATCAGGCTGCATGTGGGTGAACCTTCTTGTCACATAGAGCCCTGACTCCACGCTTCTTGATGCAAGGTGATAAAAAATGACATGTGTTGCAGAAAATGGGGCAGGAGGGTCACTCTTGGCCAGTAACTCAATTGTTAGTCATCTCACTATGATAGAGCAGACTGTCCATATCTGTGTGGTACTGCTGATTAGCATGGCCTCCTTTTCTAAAACTCTCATTTATTCCTGAGAGTGACATACCACCCAAGTCTCTCTCCCTGCTCTCAGAGCATATTCGATTTCTTTGTAGTGAAAAGTTTCCCCTAAGTGCTCTTTTCGCCTAGCACTCCCTCTTGCCTCGCTGAGACACAAACCTATTTTAAATCATTGCCTCTTGTCAGAAAAAGTTAGTGTGCAATGCCCAGTGCTTGCCAGCAGCACCGTCCAGCTCCCCTGTTTGTTTCTGGAAGTGACAGAGAGCGTCTTGTTGTTTTATTAGTGCTGGTGAAGAGAGAAAGTAGCATCTGTGACAGACCCCTGGCTCAGGTGTCAATCAGAGGCATAAAGCATGCACCCACTTGCCAGGGGCCCCTCTGAAAGCAGGCTAAATGAGAGAGGTAGGAAAGCAACAAATAGTGTGCTTTATCTCAGCCGCTGCGGTGTCCCGCTGTTGGCACATTTTTTGTGTAGGGCTATAAAAATCTGTTGCCTTTCATTTAGCAGAGAGGCTAGTGGGACAAAGAATTGGTGACAGTAATGGAGCAAGTCTGATGAAGTCTGACAGCTGAAGACAGAGATGGGGAATTCTGCTACAGTGGCTCGCAAAGGGTTTACCTTTGAATTGTATCTCCTGTGAAATATCACCCATTTAACTAAAAAAAAGTTAAGATAAAGTTTATTTGTGCAACAGGTGGAGTATGTTACACTACAACTCGTAGAGCAAATCTGCTTGGCACTGTAAGGGTATCCAGATCTCTCTCTGCATTATTGAGCTGCCGGACAGGACAGGTTTAAGAAATATAAATCAAAATAACTACTCAGTGCCACACTGGGACTAAGCTAAATATGTAGTCTTTAGTAACGAGGATGTTATTTTTATGAGGTATACACAAAGATTTACTTACAGTAAGTACACATTCTAGCTAGTTTGCACTATTTACAATAACAATGTTAAGGTTAAATATGCAATGCCATGTAATTTCATTAATAACGAATGTCACTGAAAGATCACAGATGAATTTTTTTAAAGGAAAAGGACTACATATATTCTAAATAAAAATGAACTGTACACACAATCCTATCTAAGGAGGCAGTCAAACAGACCAAAGCTTGGACAGGCTGACGTAGCATGGGTGGTGGACTAGGGTGATGGCCTTTTGAAAATGGGTCAACAGTGTGATGAAAATGTGATGAACAGTGCAGGAACCAGGCGCAAGACAGTGTGTGCTGGCAATGATCTTTATTAACGACAATCCAAAAGTCGCAAATCCAAAAATCCGTGTCACAAGTCCGTTATCAGGGTCAGAAAACCAGGGCAGCAAAACCAGAAGCGTAGTCAAACAGTCCAAGTCAAAAACCAGAGCACAGCAAACAAATCCAATGGGCTAGGGCAAGAAACGGTGGTCAGGCATAAGTGTCTACGAAAACAGATCAGGCTAGCGTACAGTAGGGATGGCAGATACGAGACAGATGTTTCGACACGGTGTCGAGATCCCGAAGCGCAAGTGTTTCGAAACACTGTTTCAAACCTCGTTTTGAAGCGCCTATGTCACGTGACTATGACGTCACGAAGCTTTTGCGTTTCACGACTGTTTCGAACTCATCCCAACAGGTGACACACCTGCCATTTTTACGTTTCATTGACAAGGTGGTTGGCAACAAATCACACAATGACACATCTGTATCGGCTTTGGCCCACAAACTTTAAAAGAGCTATTAGCCCGCCTTGACCTCGATGGTTTTTGTGAGAGGAGAGATTTTGCGATAAGAGAGAGATTTTGCAATAGGAGATAGTAGACGCCTTTTTACCAAGACATCACTGCCCACTGAACTACTGGAAAGAAAGGGCTGCATTGTTTCCGAATCTATATATTCTGTCCAAAAAATATCTTTGTTTACCTGCCACAAGTGTACCATATGAAAGTTTTTTTCAAAGGCTGGAGACATTTTCGGTAAAAAAAGAAGCAGGCTCAGTCCTACAACAGCAGAACAAATTCTATTTTGAAATAAAAATCTTTATGATTAACAAATGTTCAATGTCACGATTGTTTTTAATCTTCATTACCAATTTGCAATTCAATAAGTCTTTCACCCATATGTATCTTCCTGAATACACATACGCATCTACACTTCAGTCAGGACCCCCCCCCCAGTGTCACTGTGGAGACAGGTTTCGGATTGTTTCGAAGCCTCGAATCAATGAAACAATTGTTTCAACTGTTTCAGTGTTTCACGAAGCCCCGCTCTGCCCACCACTAGCGTACAGGGTTCTCGGCTTAGGCATGAAATGGTCACATTTCGACACCAGGGAAGTGTGAGGCAGGGTTTAAATACACTGGGGAGTGATGAGCAAACAAGACACAGATGCGGGGAATTAGCCAGGTGATTAACCAAAAAAGGGGAAGAACACCAGGGGGAGCCCTAACAGATAACAACACCAGGAGAAGACACACCAGACAGAAACCCAAAAGGACATGGATCATAACAGAAAATGGATAAATATATATTTACTAAGATGCTGAGCACTTCAGCCAATCATGTAGCACTTCAATGCAACCCCTGTGAGGGTCAGGAGCTTCAGTTAATGCACTGCATCAATATAGTCTTAGTGGAAAGTTGGAATGCAGTGCTTAAACACACATATATACACTCACCGGCCACTTTATTAGGTACACCATGCTAGTGCGGGTTGGACCCCCTTTTGCCTTCAGAACTGCCTCAATTCTTCGTGGCATAGATTCAACAAGGTGCTGGAAGCATTCCTCAGAGAGTTTGGTCCATATTGACATGATGGCATCACACAGTTGGCGCAGATTTGTCGGCTGCACATCCATAATGCGAATCTCCCGTTCCACCACATCCCAAAGATGCTCTATTGGATTGAGATCTGGTGACTGTGGAGGCCATTTGAATACAGTGAACTCATTGTCATGTTCAAGAAACCAGTCTGAGATGATTCCAGCTTTATGACATGGCGCATTATCCTGCTGAAAGTAGCCATCAGAAGTTGGGTACATTGTGGTCATAAAGGGATGGACATGGTCAGCAACAATACTCAGGTAGGCTGTAGCATTGCAACAATGCTCAATTGGTACCAAGGGGCCCAAAGAGTGCCAAGAAAATATTCCCCACACCATTACACCACCACCACCAGCCTGAACCGTTGATACAAGGCAGGATGGATCCATGCTTTCATGTTGTTGACGCCAAATTCTGACCCTACCATCCGAATGTCACAGCAGAAATCGAGACTCATCAGACCAACGTTTTTCCTATCTTCTATTGTCCAATTTCAATGAGCTTGTGCAAATTGTAGCCTCAGTTTCCTGTTCTTAGCTGAAAGGAGTGGCACCCGGCGTGGTCTTCTGCTGCTGTAGCCCATCTGCCTCAAAGTTTGACGTACTGTGCATTCAGAGATGCTCTTCTGCCTACCTTGGTTGTAACGGGTGGTTATTTGAGTCACTGTTGCCTTTCTATCAGCTCGAACCAGTCTGGCCATTCTCCTCTGACCCATGGCATCAACAAGGCATTTCCGCCCACAGAACTGCCGCTCACTGGATATTTTTTCTTTTTCGGACCATTCTCTGTAAACCCTAGAGATGGTTGTGCGTGAAAATCCCAGTAGATCAGCAGTTTCTGAAATACTCAGACCAGCCCTTCTGGCACCAACAGCCATGCCACGTTCAAAGTCACTCAAATCACCTTTCTTCCCCATACTGATGCTCGGTTTGAACTGCAGGAGATTGTCTTGACCATGTCTACATGCCTAAATGCACTGAGTTGCCGCCATGTGATTGGCTGATTAGAAATTAAGTGTTAACGAGCAGTTGGACAGGTGTACCTAATAAAGTGGCCGGTGAGTGTAGGTTCATTTGCCCAAGACATGCAGATTGGGGGGAAAGCTCGACATGCAGACCGAATCACATCTGCGCCTCGCTCTACCTCCTCAGCTGCAGCCAGCACGACTTCACGAAATCAAACACCTGAATGAATGGGAAAAAAATGTGAGTTCAGTGACTTTGACAGGCTGATGTAGTATTAAAGTAGTAAAGTATTTCTGAAACTGCTGCACTGCAACATTTTTCCAGTTGCCAATCTTAGTGTTGTGATCATGTTATAGTGTTGCTTTGGGTGGGAGATGAGAGCGCATCTCGAATGCGATCGACCCCATACAGTATCCCTGCCTTATCTAATCTGTGGCATTTCATCATGTAACTGTCATTCATCATTTGGAGACTATTTCTCCCAAACCCTTTGTCTTTCCACCATGTTCTTCTCTGTGTAAGAAACTCTTAAGCCTCTTAAAAGTCCTCATCCCTCCTCCTAACAGTTTTCACCTCAGAAGATCTCATAAAGGCTCAGATGTTTTGTGACTAATACTTCTTTATTAGGATCTAGTCTTAATTATATACAAGAAAATTCTTAGAAAAGTATAAGACAAGGATTCCATCAGTACGTAAAGGGACCTACTATGTTAATATGGCCCCAAAGCAGGTGCAGTCTATTTGATGTCTGCCTTTATGCAGCTCTATTTTTACAGTGGGACTTTGACCCACATCGTAACTTTAACCCTTCGGCCAAGATGTTTTGATAAAACATTAGTTACATTTAATTTGATGTGTGAGTCAGAAGCCTAAACTTGTCTCTTGTCTCAGTTTTTCCACAGTGTGAACAACCTGCTGATATGACACAGGTGTTGGCATGATAGCATGAAGATGATTAGCCAGCTACAAATGTTAAATGCATCGACATCAAGATTCAGGCATGCAGACAATATTTGGTGTTAGGGGAAAAAAACTTCTAATATTACATCATAACATCTAACATCTTAATTACTGAAACACATTAGCAGACTCCTGTCAGACCCTCTTGATTACAATAAGACTGGACAGGAGGAGATTCTTGCATGATCTTAAGTGAAAGTGACATTTTCATTGTCAGCACACCTCAGCAAACCACTCCCAGTATGAGCCATGAAAAGCGGAAAGCCTGATCTTACAAGGTCTCATCTGATTAAGCCTGCAAGTTTTTACAAACCTGAGGCTCCAGGTACCACCTGGCTGAATGACTACCATGGTTAATGAAGGATGCAATGCACAATGCCTTAAGGATCTTAAGTGTGCACATAACAGTGCCACAGCTGCCAAGTCCAGGTGTCTTAATGAGGACGTCTGTCCTGGAGTGTGAACTGAGCTACTGACTTAACTGATGGGACATTCATAAAGCAGGAGGTGCTGAGCTGAAACGTCATCTCAGCAGGGCAGGGCTGGACTGCTGTCCACCACATGTAGTATCATGCAGAGCTGTGTACTGCCACAATAGAGCCATCTACACATCTGTTCCCACACGAAGACATGCACATAATGTCCAATGTATTAATCTTACATCAATAGACTTTAAACTGCGGGACTGTCCAGTCTTGTATTGAGTCTCCCACCTAAGTAAAGTACCTAAATATCATCAGCTGAATGTAATTAAAGTATTGAAAATGTTTCTGTGACTGATATATTATTGTATGTGGCATTTTTGGATTGTAAATACTGAAGCACCAATGCATAAATAATACTTTACTGTAACAGTTTCTTCATATGTACATAGTTTATCCCAGTTGGAATCAACTGAGAGGGGTCTCTCCAATATACAATACAGAGGAAAGAAGAAAGATTCTGCTGTGTTATGGGAGGACGTATAACAGGCAGGACCCAGCACCCGGAGATCTGTGATGCGACAGGCTGGCTAGCACTATCATCATCCTCAACACCCGTGCAGAGAAAGGTGCAGCCGTGGATTACAGCCAAAGGAAAGACCAGCAATAAAGCTCCAAAACAACCAAAAGTGCATCTACAAAACAGGTTTACTCCACTATGACAGGACCCTGGATCTCCATCTGATGACTTGGACAACCCTGCAAACTCACAGAGAAAGGTATGGTCTGAAAAGTCATTAGAAGACAGAAGGCTAAAGAGGAA
Organism: Psettodes erumei; assembly: GCA_016785225.1. Lineage (NCBI taxonomy): Eukaryota > Metazoa > Chordata > Actinopteri > Pleuronectiformes > Psettodidae > Psettodes > Psettodes erumei. Next base: position 987,781 of record JAFBJZ010000939.1, read on the forward strand.
GCCAACGAGTGGGCCTCATACTCTGATTGTTTGCGGCTCTGCCATAAAAGATGTGAGAAGCATGTACAGTGAAAACACAAAAGTTCTGTGTTTTCCCAATGACATAATTTGTGACATGACTGACAGGGTTCTGAGTATTGTGGCAGCCAATGCAACTGTAAAATGCATTGTTCTGCACACTGGGGTTAACGATATCATGAAATGGCAGTCGGAAATTCTCAAACGAGACTTTAATAACTTACTAAATGCAGTGAGCTTTAAAAATGCTGAGGTGTTTATCACTGGGCCTCTACCACCAGTCTGAGGAGGAGTGGAGAGATTCAGCAGGCTGCTGGCACTGAACACAATACCGCATGTCATGTCCATTCAGTACATTTTATTGACAATTTCAATTTTTATCTGGGGACCGCAGACATCTTTTTAAGGGAGACGGACTTTACTAAAACAAATCAGGAGTAAAGCTTTTCACCTCCAACCTATCTTTCTCCCTATGTCACACTGCTCCCTCTGCCAATGACAGGAGACAAGGGGAGTCAAAACAAATGGAAGAAACTTCAAAACATGAAGGAGAGCCAACACGGCCACTGCAAGACATGAGCCTCAACCATGGGAGACATAAGGAAGGAAAAGAAGGCCCAATCTTCCAAGAAAAATGTCATTATCAAGCTTAATACTAATTCCATGTCAGCCACAGTCTGTCCCAGAACATGAAAAATATTATGCTTTTTTAACACTTTAAACTTAGCTCTTTTAAATATCAGGTCTTTGGCAGGCAAATCATTCTTAGTCAATGATTTCATTAAAGAACACAACCTTGATTTTATGTTTTTAACTTGGTTAAGAGTGCAGCAAGATTGCATAAGAAAGGAGGGAGAGTTGCCATTTTGTTTAACAACAGCCTTCAATGTAAGAAGGTATCCTATGGAAAGTTTGACTCATTTTGAACATATTGCTCTACAGTTCAAATCATCCTATCGAGCAGCATTTGCAACCATCTACAGATGCCCAAAATATGATGCAAAGCTTTTTGATGAGTTTGCCAAACTTCTGTCATTCGTAAACGTTGACTTTGACTGTGTTGTTTTAGTGGGTGACTTTAACATTCATGCTGATAATTGCAAAGATGGGAGTGCTAAAGAACGTAATATCCTGGAAAACATTGGACTGAGTCAGCATGCGAAAGATCCAACTCATAACAAAGGTTATTCCAAAGGTCTTAATATTTCTGAGGTTGTGGTGACCGGTATTGCTGTCTTGGATCATTATTGTGTTTTGTTTAAAACAACCACTCCTGCTAATCCTAACACAGATGAAGCAGAGGTGATCAGAAAACATTACATTAATGATGAAATCTGTGTATTATTCATGCAGGGTTTTGAGCTGTCACCAGCCCTGCCCTCAGCTCCTGTTGATGACCTTGTAAATAGTTTCAGTTCCACACTGTTTTCTGTTGTAGACAGATTGACAAACCCAGCAGCATCAGTCCCACCTGAACTGCTGTCCAAAAACTCATGCAATGACTTTGCAGATTTTTTCACAGATAAAATATCAAAGATAAGACAAAGAATCTTTAGCTCCAGCTCAGGCAAAGTGATATTGTCACTTGTCCCTTGTTGTCCACCAGTTCATCTGGTCAGTTTTAACCTTCTAGATTACACAACACTTACAGAAACTGTTAAACAGCTAAAGACCACAACATGCTGCCTAGATCATCTGCCCACAAGCTTCTTTAAAAATGTTCTTGACTGCATAGCTTCAGATGTAATATAGGTAGTAAATACCTCTCTTCAGTCAGGGCAGTTTCCACAGGCGTTGAAAACTGCAGTAATTAAACCTCTTTTTAAAAAAATCAAATCTCGATGTTTCAGCAAGAGCTAACTACGGGCCCATATCAACCGCCCCGTTTCTGGAAAAGATTGATTCATTGAAAAGGATGTTTTAACAAATTCATGCTTTTTTGGTGCAGAACAATCTTTTTAATGAATTTCAGTCTGGATTTCGAGCACACCACAGCACTGAGATGGCACTTATCAAAGTATTAAATAACATACATCTGAATAATGATGCATCCAAAACTTCTGTCTGGATATTACTGGATCTCAGTGCTACATTTGATACAGTTGGTCACAACATACTGCTTGACAGACTGGAAAAGTAGGTGGGGCTTATTGGCACTGTGCTAACCTGGTTCAAATTCTACTTACAAAGTAGGGACTACTTTGTCTCAGTTTGTAATTATGAGTCACAGAGAAAAACAATGACGTGGGATTCCTCAAGGTCGATCCTTGGACCGCTTCTGTTCAACATCTACATGCTGCCCCTGGCTCAGATTATAGAGCATTACAACATTTCTTACTACACCTATGCAGATGACACACAACTCTATATTTCAGTGTCACCACATGACTACAGTCCCTTACTTTCACTGAATAGGTGTATTGATCAAATAAATGAGTGAATGTGCCAGAAATTTCTCCGACTTAATGTAGATAAGACAGAAGTGATTGTTTTTGGCCCCAAAATGAAAGGTTAAAAGTTTGTACTCACCTTGACTCCATGTCATTAAAAACCACAAATCAAGCCAGAAATCTTGATGTAATCATTGACTCAGATCTGAATTTTAAGAACCACTTAAAAGCCATTACTAAGTCTTCCTACTGCGATCTGAAGAATGTCGCTCAGATCAAGGGTTTTTTGTCTAAACAAGACACAGAAAAACTTGTTCATGCATTCATTTTCAGCAGGTTAGATTATTGTAATGGTGTCTTTACATGTCTGAACAAAAAAATCAATCAAGAAGCACCAAACACCAGGAAATTGGACCACATTACACCTGTCCTTAAATAACTACACTGGTTTCCTGTGAGTCAAAGGCGAGATTTCAAAATCTTACTTTAAGTCTATAAAGCACTGAATGGTCTTGGACCAAAATACATCTTAGACATGTTAGTTCCCTATGAAGCATCCAGACACCTGAGATCATCAGGGACAGGTTTACTGTGTGTTCCCAGAATCAGAACCAAAGAAAGTGAAGCAGCATTCAGTTATTCTGCTCTTCACCTGTGGAACACACTTCCTGAATCCCTGAGGTCTGCTGAAACTATCATCTTATTTAAATCTGCCCTGAAAACCTTATTATTTACTGCTGCTTACCTATGATTTTTTATTTTTATTTATTTATTATATATATTTATATAACAATCACGATGATGATCTGTAACTAGGAACATTCAGGACAGTCTGTCAAGACACTGACAGACTGAGACTTTTCTTTGAACTGTGGAATTAGCCAGAGCAAGTAAATGAGGCAGTAATGCAAGAAATGGGATTCTTATGATTTTTATGTCTTGCTTTTATTATGATCTTAATTTCATTTGAATGTGTTGCTTTTAATATGATTTTAATTTTAATGTCTTGCATTTTTCTATGATTTTCTTCATGTATTTTAATGCTTCTCTCTGTAAAGCACTTTGAGTTGCCCTGTGTATGATAAGTTCTATACAAATAAACTTGCCTTGCCTTGCCTTGCCTTACATAGATCCAGCCATCCAGCCATTTTCAATACTGCTTATCTGGGCAGCTGGGTTACGGGGGTGCTGGCACTGCTACATACAGTAGAGCAGATTATTTATGGATTTATTTATTTTTTTACGTTTTACTGATCTGTACTTTTGTTCTTGAGAAATGCCTGATGACTTTACATATTTGGTCTCAAACAACGTTCAACCCTGTGTTGTATTTTAAAAGCTTATTATATTCATGTATCATGCACAAAGTGGATAAAGGTAAAAACCCAGGTGTGGCTGAGCAGACCAGTCTGGCATTACAGGTAAAATCCCTGTGAAATGATATTCTTTTGCTGAAGCAAAGTCAAACCTCCGTCCTGCGTCCTGATCACAGGGAACACCTGGCTGACAGCCACAAAATCCCACACCAATTAAAAAAACATATGATTTATTGAAATTACTGACCAATGTTTATAGTGGAATACAAAGACAGATAGAAACATTTTTGCAACACTGGATGACCACTTACATGATGACACCTTGTATGGTTTGATTGACTTCACTTTTTCTTAATAAATATGTATGAAAGTGCATATATGTGTAGACTATATCTATCTATCTATCTATCCATCTATCTATCTCTACAGTATATCTTTGTGAGAAGACACACTTTCAACAAAAATAGCATCACATCACATTGCAGTGTCCTCGTTATACAGGACTGGTCAGCTCAATTTGAGTCCACCCAAAAGGGCAATGAAAAACTTTAACTCCACAAAACGCACAAAGAGAAATTGCAACAACACTGTGACTGCAAATATAGACTGTGAATCCATCCTGAAGGTAGTTCCTCTGAAGCCATGTCATAATGCCAAGTCATAATGAACATTAACGACTCTGAGGTGATTCTAGGTATTTCTTAATAATTAGTTGAATTTGTTCTCATAATAATTTAACTTATTTCCAAAGCAGAAAAGGCTCCTTGAACGTTCCATAATGCAGAGATCTCCAGTTTGGCATGTTTTTATAAGAAAATGTATCAAAGCATGTAAAGACTTAAGGAAATAAGTGTAATTAAGTCATCCCTGCACGCACAAAGACATTAATTCACATCCTTTAAGAAAGTTAGATTTTAAACTTATTATGGGACTGAGTGACATCCTCCCCTTTTCGCTTTGATCAACTTTGTTCATTAAATTATGTTTACAAGTGCAACTATCCAATATTAGTCTGGGTACAAAAGGAAACCGGAAAACGTGCTGTATTTGTTGTTGTTTCCGCCGTGCGCCTTGCCCCCATCCAATTTGACATAAATCTCGTCCCCGGAGTCCAGATGCAGGACGACGCTGTTGCTGGCGTAGTCGTAATTCTGGTCGGCGTCTTGAGCTATGGCGCTGGCTCGGACCTGCAAATGAAGAGACAGAGCTTTGACCCAGCAGTATTCCCCCAAGAGGAAAGACGCAAGGGTTTAATTCACACAACAGGTGGAGCCATAAAAACCTTTACATCAGGTGCAAAATATATCATATCAATACATATCATGTTTTACATTCACTGATCTAAAGGGATCAAATCAGAACCAACATCCAGAGCACACTCATGTATTTGACATTATTTCCAGATCGTAATTGCGCTCCATGGTTCTGAGTGACACACGAGCCAAGAATCTTAATTCTTGACTGATTTCATGTGCGCGTGCAGACCTCATTCTTTAAGGGCACATAAAGGGAATAATTACCTGCCCGTTTTTGCATAAGTCTGCCCACATGCTGGTCCCGTCTCCTCCACGCATCAGCACATGATAGGTGAAGTAGTAAATCCCAGAGACTTGGCATGTGAACTTCCCAGTTGTCGGGTCGTAGTGGTTCCCCAGGTTCGTCACTACGTCGTCGAACCGTAACACTTCGTAACCTTCGTGAGGGTTTTTCAGACCCACATAAAAAGCAATCTTTGCCCCGACGATGGCAGAGCCCAAGTCTGCACCCGTCTCTGTCCGCGCTGTGCCTGCTACCCCGGGATAAACCGTCTTTCCAGAATCACCTCTGTCCCCCGGTGGCCCTCTCGGACCTGGTGGCCCCGGTTCGCCTGGCGGCCCCCTCTGCCCAGGTTTCCCTGGCCGACCCGGCTCACCTTTAGTCCCTTGAACAAAGGTCGGAGAAGGGATGGCGCTTAGGTCCTGCATGACCTCCAGAGCCGTGGCGCTCGGTTTGGGATTGTACGGGTCACAGATCATCCGACAGGTGCCCATCATCTCGTAGTGCGCATCGGTCTTGGAAGTTTGGACCAGCAAGGGAATCGCGATGATGAAAGCCAAAACCATAACGATGACAACCACAGCGGCGACGATTCTCTTCCTCTGGAGAGTCCGAGAAGCAAGCGCTAAAAAGTCTGTTTTGCTTTGGGACGTAATGGTTGAAGATGGTGAGAGCGCTGAAAGCCACGACAAAAAAAGTGGACCAAAGCGGAGCCACTCAGTCGCAGGGGTAAGAGAAGGGTGAGAGACAGACAGAGAAAGAAAAACGCGCTGTAAGCCTGCAGCCCCGCTCACCCCCCAGCGTTTAGCGCGGTGCCACTGTCACTCGGCTTCACTCAGCTGACAGGGGAAATATTAGTTTTGGCACGGCAGGACGCGGCGGTTCTCCGAGGAGAAGGGCGCTTTCAGCGGTTTTGTTCATCTGCAACAAGAGAGAGGAGAGTCGAGAGCCGCTGACGTAACAAATTAAGGGCAAAGTCTGTTGCAATTTGGATTAAGACCGCAACAATAATCACGTCATCTTTATGTATGAATTAGAAATCCCTTTCACAGCTTTAAGGGAATAGGATCAGGGCGCATTACTGACACTTTGAATTTCTAGCAGACCGTGAGACATTTCCTCTTCTAACTCCCTCCTTTACTCAGCAATCATCTTAATGTAGGATATGTCTTTGAGAAGAAGGGCTGAATAATTAATTCAAGAGGAGCTGTTCAAATGTTCAACTTAAATGAAAAGGTGTGATCAAGTACAGCAAATTCCATTCAGCTTTAACCATTTATAGGTCAGCTGTACTCTGGACAAAGAAAAGCTTTCTTGTTCAAACACATTTTTTGTCTGCCTCACATGTCATGTCAGTTTAACTGGAAAGGCTTTATCTTTGCAATATTCAACCTAATGTGTATATATAGATAGACAGATAGATGCCTTCGGATACATTATTTTTGGAGCTTCACCTATAGCCTATATTATGATTCATTTAGTTTATTTTGAGGAATATTTTTTCTTGTGATTCCATTATGGGATCAGCTGCAAAGGATCAATTCCTTAGAACTTACATTAAGGGGCTGGTTGACTCAAATTATAAAATCTATTCATCTATTTTGTTATACAACCTTTCCTTTGAATATCGCAGGGAGGCTGCTAGTCCCAGCTGACACTGAAAAAGGGCAGGCTTTACCCTGGACAGGTCACCAGTCTACCACAGGGCTAACATATAGAGACAGACAACCATTCACATTCACAGTGACACCTACAGACAATTAAGAGTCACCAATCAACCTAACCATGTGTTTGGTGGAGTACCTGGAGAAAACCCCTGCAGGCACAGGGAGAACATGCAAACTACACACATAATGGACCTGCCAGAACCGGGGTTCAATGAGAACTTTCTTGCTTTGAGGCGACAGTGCTATGCCCTATGTCATCATAAAAACAACAACAAAAGTAATTTCTCCAAAAGTTTTTGTTGTTATTAATTCAGGTTTGAGGAACCTCTCTGTCACCACCCCATTTTTGTAATGTAATTACTGGCTCTAACCAGATGGGCAGTCTCACGTCATATGAGGAGCACCAGCTGATGTGAAAGCTGCAGCTCTTGCATTCTACCAGTGGCCAAATTCATGCTGACTGCTGTCCTTACATCATCTTTGACTTCAAATGAATTTACACTCAGGGAGTCCCTCTCTGGAGAACACCACAGGTCTCTGAAAACCCTTCCCTGCCCTACACCATCACCTTTAGCTTCTAGCCTCTTGGAGCCATCGAAAAGTTGGCTGGTGGCAATTTTCTGTTCACATAATCTACAACAGAGGCACAACTTGCCTTCTGATGTCAGGAGCTGCAAATCCTTATCCCTGCAGATCAGGGATTTAACTTCTCATATCCCCTTGTCTCGGCAGGCTAAGCTAGCAGCTAACAAAGCGCTCATGTCAATTCCCTGGAGCTCCCCCTCCCTGCTGAGGAGTGCCAGACACATACACAAATAGGCACACTGCTGTACACAAGCAGATCCATGAACACAAGTTATGCTGACAAATGCACTTACACATAAACAGGAATCCACAGAACCCCCACAGTATTACCACACTTCCTGATGAGCACAAATGAATTCATTCTGTGTTGGTAATTTGCATCATTGTGTATTTAAAGAAAAAAAACTGAATTAAAACAGATTCACTCTCAGCTTGATTTTTAAAAAAAAGATACTTATTCATTTTGTGGGCACATTTAGACCAAAGTATTTCCAATATGCACCATCACAACCTGAAACTCAAGTACCTTAATTGTGCCACCTTATGGTATCTGTTAGATAACGTTAGTTTGTGTGACACTGCAGATGCTGCTTCTGTATATATGTCATTGAATGAATGGTGCAGTCAGTGTTGCAGTGCAGATATACCAAATTTAGTAATGGCTGTGATAATTCTACCCATTTATATTGGCTGTAAAGTTAGTTCCCGCTGAGACTACACTCTAAAGTTAGTGGATAAAATCCAGTAAAAAATGTATTCTAAAGTTCAGCTCAAGGTAATATGAGGGTGCTTGTAAGTTTCACGACTAAAGCCAGGTACACAGGGAAAGGAACTGATTCAGTGAAGACACATTAACAGCAGAAAAACAAGTCAACAGGCAGCAGGCAGGCATAAGCCACAACCAGTGACTGCTCCTTTCAGCTGTCTCAGCCAGGTCTTTTAATTGCTCTCCTGTGAGCTTGTCCCCTGACTCAAATTTCCCTAAGTAGCCTTGATGTTGAGCTTGCTACATAGCCCCTGCACCCCAGCTCGACTAGGTGCAACTTTATAGTCCAGCCTCGGCCCTCTGCTCCAGCTGCTCAGTTTGTGTATCCCAGCCTCTTGCGCTTGTATGTCTCATCAACCTCATTCTCCCAAGGGACTGTCAGTTCGATGACATATGCATGTCAACGAGATTTGGACCAGAGGACCAAGTCTGGTTGCAGGGTGGTTGTTGCGAAATTGGGTGGGAAAAGTTTGCCTTTGTCCTGGTTCCACTTGTATCACCCAATGTCTGGCTCCATTCATTGGGCCAAAATCAGGAGATGTGTGGTTGGCCTTTGGTTTTTCTCCTGCTTAGATGAAGTATGGAGGTTCTTGGGGCTGGAAGACTGTTAAAGGGTTGGTTTTCTTGCTCTCAAGTTCAGCTGCTAGTTGTTGTAGTACCTGGTCGCCAGGTGTACCTCCCTTGTGTCAGGCTGATCTTGCAGCTGACCAAGAAATGCTTGAGGGTTGCAGGAGCTTTGCACAGGGAGCATGTAGGCTCTCTTCAAGCCAGAGATGTAAATTTACTGTAAATGTAAATGTAAATGTAATCCCTCCTTTGGCCGTTCACCTCCCACCACCCATCGCGATGCACGCATGATTAAAAAAGCTGGGAAAACAAACAAAAGTTCATTAAAAGTTAAACCCAAATAAATTTGATGAAGGATTTGAAAGGATTTAGATTCAGTTAGAGAGCAATCTGAGAGTTTCACAAATTTCATAGTTAATAAATTTAAGCAGAGAATGAATGAGTTAGACAGCAACATTAGAGAATTGGAGAGAAAGGCTTGCCTTGATAACTCAACACAAACAAACTGAGAGCCCCTACTACTTCTTCTACTTTCTATACTTAAGGCTAAAGACTGTCTAATAAGATTGAAGTAATCCATTTATAACCAAGATGAAAAAAATTGGTTATAGATTGCTATAGCCTGACAAATAAAGCTTGATTCTGAAAGAGCCAATATAATTAGGAATGATATGGTAGAACTAACTCCAGACCCTCAGGAAATGAACAAAGCTCCTTTCAAAGTTTCTTTTTACAGGCTCACTGTAAAAGCCTTTATAAGTCAGACTTCCCCCTAGATCCGCTAAAACTAAACAGTTTTCTGGACAGACTGGATTTTCCCATTATTTCTGAAAACACAAAAACTGAGCTTGATAAGGAATTGGATTGAAATGACAAATGATTTCACATGCCATTACTAGTATGAAAGGTGGTAAGGTAGCTGGACTTGATGATCCTGATTGATTTTTGCAAATTATCTAAAGAAAAATTTGTAGCCCCATAGTTCAATGTATATATGGAATCCTTTAAATTGGGTTGCCTTCTCCCTTCTCCCTTCATTACAAAGTACCCACATCTCTTTTATCTTGAAACAAGGTAAATTGCCTACCGAACATGGTTCTTACAGACCTATTTCACGCAGATGTGAAAATCTTTGCTCAAGTTTTTGCTATAAGACTTGAGAAGGTCCCCATCAGCTAATGAACTTATATCCCAGCTGTTTGAGCTAATTCTGGGCACAAGACAGGGATCACCACTTTCACCGTCACTCTTTTTAATTGCCATGGAACCATTGGCAATAGCAATTAGATCAAATAATCTTCAATCTTTGGTATAGGAACAGGTGTTTTGGAACATTGCTTTGCAGTGTATGTAGATGATACAGTTATGTTTCTGCAGAGTGAACAGTGATAACTCTGTTTTTATGTTTTTAAATGAAAGTGACAGGAGGAAACCAACACTAGCCTACCCATTTGTGAACACAGTAGATGGATTTAATTATTTTGGTATGATAAAAGAAAAACTTAGATCAACCAGTTATGAAGTTGTGTTAGTCAGAGTGTATGAGGAGGTAACAAGATGAATGACATATTTTTATATTTTATTTTATTTTTTTCCCCAATCATTAGTCCCCCCACCCTTATTTTTCTAGGATTACAATAATTCTTCCAAATCTTATTTGGAATAATAGGAGGCCAAGACTCATATTTTCTGTTTTGTATTTATATCTGTTTGTGCGATAGGGGAGGGATACAATTGCCTAATTTACAATGGTACTACTGGGCTGCCCAGTTGAAAGCATCAGTGTTTTGGTTTTCCAAAGATGTGCTCTTACCCTGGTTAGAAAGAGATGGGGTTTTTTGTATTTGGTACCCATTAAGTAATTAAGAAAAGATACAGGTAACCAGGTAATCAGAGCAACAACCTCCATTCTCCATGTTAGATACATCTGTGACAAAAATTGTCTGGGCAAAGGACTTATCACCCATTTGTATATCTTACTGCTGGATAATCATAGAGAAAGCTCGGAAAGCAGGAGACTGGAATGGACATAGAACATAAGGACATGTGAAGGATTTCTCAAAGTTCTGGATAACAAACATAACACAGTTCCTCTGTTGTTTCTACATTTACGTGGGTCTGCCATGGTGAAACTACAAAAGTGTGTTACTTGTAGCAGCCACGAGGAATTGTGTGACAGCATTATCTTCCTTTCCTAAAAAGAAGGTCAAAGGAATTGGAGATAAGATAGGAAGCACTGAAGCTCCTTTCCTTAACATTGAGAGAACTGGACCAGCTCTTAACATGGCTGCAGTTTAGATACTTCCGAGTCATTTCACCCTATCAGGAACCTTCTCAAGCAAAGAGGACCATGGGACCACAGCCATATTGTTGGGGCCACTAATGTCCTTCCTTAGGTAAAGAGATCTTATTTCACCCTCTGTGTGTAATGTATGCACTGGAACATGGTCATCAGTGTGTGCCTGTGTGTCAGTGCTCCTCTATATATAGTTGACTGTGCCTCAGGTCAGAGAGCCACACACTGGCATACTGGCTGCTGCTTGTTTATCAAGGGCTCTGTTTATTAGATTCATATACCTTCAAAAGACAAATCTGCTGTATGCCTGCAGGACCAAAGCTGTGATAATACATAGTGACAGTTTACATAATCAGCTTGTCACATCTTATTGCATAATGTTTACATTACTTTCTAAATAATATAAATGTATGGGCCTTATGAAATTATAGTTAATTGTAGTTGAGTAATTTGTAATTTCTACATGAAATAAATGTCGAGGACTAATTTAGGGGTGATGTTTCCTTTTTGCCTTTGTACAAACACTAAGAAACACAAAGCACAACACAATGACTCAAGAATTAGACTAGAAATGAATTAGAAACATTAAACATTGCTCAGTGGATCATGACAAAAATTCCCATGTATGACATTTATGGAAGAATATTCTCAATGGTGAAGTATCCTTCCTGGATACTGATCTGGATTGCTTCCAAAATGTCATGGTTTTTAAGTTAGACTCAGCAGAAATGTTTGTGAAAATCTGTCAATTTGGATTTTTTAGTTTTATCCTGCAAACAGACAAAGAAACCATGGAGACAGACAGAAAAACACAACATTGAGACAGATATAATAAAACAACCTTGTTGGCTGAGGTAATGAGGATATATTGTCAATCTATAGTGGGCAAGTCTCAAATATGTTGATGCTGAACATATCAGTAAAATGCCCAGACATCCTATTTGTTTTCCACCAAAATATCCAGTCTCTCAGAACAATATCCACTCCAGCATTATTAAGCTGTTTTTTGGACTCTTTATGGTGTGTATTGCTAAATTCATTAAACATAAATATGTTGCCTCAGAACAAGATCCATCTTCAATTGCTGTATTTTACTCAATCAATTTAGTGGCATACACCACAGTAAGAACCAGTGGCCGCAGCCCTTTTCAGCTCACTGTGGCTGTTTTCTAATTGTACTAGTCCCTTTATGTGATATTTACAATAGATGAATCCTTTTATTTCATTTACTACTGAATAAGTACAATATTTTAACAAACACAATTTTTGATGTTCGTAATGTTGAAAGATGCCATAAAGTGTCAGGACCAAGAAGTTTTAAGTGTCTTTTAGGTGCAGGGTTCTGTCTTTGTCCTTGTTACTTCATGTTTTATTTTGAAGTCTGGTGTCATCCTTGTCTTCCTGTCAAGTTTCCCACCAATGGGATGGTGTGGCCTAATGTGTTCCACCTGTATCTAGTTGTCTCCCTGTTGTGTGTATGTAAGCTGTGTTCCCCTTCCCTTCTGTGTCAGATCGTCTTGTCATCCTACGTAACGACATTCCAGGGTTTACCTTGAGTATTTCCTCGATAGTGCATGACCAATATTTTGTTTTTGACCTCTGAGTCCGCCTTGTGATTTTGTACCTCTGCTTGATTACCTGCCTGCCTGGTGTTGATTCAGACCGAATAAACGGATTTTGGTTTTGCCTGAACCCCTGATTCTCTATTTGTGTGTCAAGAGTACTGAGCCTGATATAAAGACGTGAATCATCTGAATCTGTTGTTGGGATATCTGGCATTAACTTTGAGAACATATCTAAAATAATGCTTAAAGTTTTTGATTATGAGCCTTGTGGAGCTGTCATTGGGATTCTGGATTGAATGTTGAAATGACCTCTGAAATGACAAAAAAAACTTTGATTGTGAACACTGTCAGGTTGTCAAAGGGATGTGATAGTGAATGTTTTGAAGATGTTTTAAAAGACACCTTTTTAATGTTATTTAGCAATGTTATACAGTATGTTTGTCTGTATTCAACATCCAAGGAACAAAAACAAAGAAACAGAGACCACAACAAAATGACTGATTACAATTAGATAAGTGTCAATGTAGAGGCGGTCAATAAAATTATGTATTAAAACACAGGACTAATGTTCTCAAAATATAGGGGAGGATGGGAAAAGGTAGATGTGCCAACTAAAATGAAACACAAAATAAGACACATAAACACAAACTTGCCCTGGCATGGAACTTCTTTCCAAATCAAAGCTACACAAAATTACCACCTTGATAATGTTCTTTTTTTAAACTTACTGATTTATATTTTCACCTCTTTGTGGTATTCCAATAAGCTTTTGAAGTTATTCTAATGAAAATGTTGGCAAATACTTATTTTCCACTTCCATGAGGTACGTAGGATCCTGATCAGCCAGCTGGAGGTGTGTTTGTATATGAATGTAAATCTAATGTGCACACTCTGCTTGGCTCACTAGCTGCTGCATGTTGCACTATGTTCACCAGCTAGTCTCTGATTGTATCTGCGTCTACTGAGTTGGAGTAAAGCTCTTTTAAACTGAGGGACAATTTAGCATAAAGGCTGCAGTTGGTAATTATAAATCCAAAGACATTAAAAAAAAGATGAATGACAGCAAACAATACATACAATACATTTACACATGCACTACATGCTTCACTTCACAATTATCAAATCAACCAAGCAGTAGAATAAAAACATGCCTCGGGTTTACTATGTCGATTGTGAGCCTTTTCCTTTTGTCTGTGTCCATCGTAAGCCTGATGGTGGTACAAGAGTGTGATGCCAATTCAGTGAAGCGCTCACTCACCAAGGTGCTTAACCAAACATTAACAGGTTCAGTGTATCACAAATTAAAAAGTTTAGTGACACAGTAATCACAAGACACCCTTAGCTGAACATCACCAGCAGTGAAAGTCAAGTGTTAAAGTGTCTCGCTCTAAAACTTTTGCATAAATGTCAGATTGACACATTCGGCCAAGCAGTGCAGTCTGCTTCAGGCCAAGGCTGCTGCTTTTGAGACATCAAACCCAGCCATGTATCAAAAACCAGTTCTTTGGAGTGTGTGTGTGTGTGTGTGTGTGTGTCACAATTGTGCTTTGGTTTCTTTGAGATCTGCTAATGTATAATGTTCACTTTACAAAAGTAGCCTTCTTTGTCGTAAAAAAAAGTCACTGTAGAAGATGAAGATATACATTTTCAGTAAATTGAATTTGTTTACAAAAGAAACAAAGAAAATCATTGGAACCTAATGTCCAACAATACAGCTTTTGGACAGAAATTAATGCTGGGAAATAGTTCTTAATTGATCCAGTATAGCCTAACATACTATTGGAAGGTGTAAATGGAAATGGACTGAGGTCAGTCTGGTTTGCACCTGCCTATCTGCCCAGCTGTGGTTGAGCCCAGAGGCCCAATCTGACACAGACATTCACGCTTTCATACACCCATTTTACTGTGAAGGTCATGAAGTATTCTTATACCACAAATTCTTGCTTGTCATGCTTATCGCGACCCAAAATCAGACCTAGCAGACTGATTGATGAGTTTGCAACTTGTTGCAATCTAGACAAACGTATGCAGATACATGCTTTTGGATTTGGGTGTTTTCCCTGATTTGTTCTAGATAGCTTAGTTCAAATGACAATGACTGTTCAAGAGATTATGTCGCAAGAGTGGACCTGATCATGTGATATTTATCACCTGACTGCTGAGCGGTAAGAATTACTAATCAAAATAGTATGTTGCCATTTTATCTGTACTTCATCACGAACATATTATACTTTACTGAAAATGATAAGAACATTAATAATAAGGAAGATGTGGTGAATGGTTTTAACAGATTCTGGGAACAGAATTAGTAAGAAAAATAAAGAAACCAGAGACAGCAGAATGTGGGGGTGGAGAAGGGTGTGTAGAAAATTTAGGGGACAGAAAAACATTTTTTCTCGAAGCAGTTGATGAAAAAGAAATCATGGAGACTGTAAGAAATTGTAAAAACAATTGCTCTTCAGACTAGAATGATATTGACATGAGAACAGTGAAGAATGTTATTGAAGGAATCACAAAACCACTTACCTACATCTGCAACTTGTCTTTTCAGTTGGGTACATTTACAAACATCAAATACAAAAATCTGATTACAGACAGTCAATATGAATTCAGAAAGGACGGATCAACATCTCTTGCATTAACTGAACTGATAGAAGAAATCACAAATTGTATACAGTTTGTGCAAATACGTGATCGCTAATCAGAATACATGGAAATTACATGTGGAAGATATAAAAAAGAAATGCATGTAGAACCAATAGTAGATAACATACAAACTACAAAGAGTAAATAAAATTTAAAATTTCTGGGTGTAATTCTGCACCACAAAATTAGCTGCAAACATAAGACCTGCAAACAAAACTAAATGCAATGCAAGTTCATTTTCTGGTAGACTTCTATAGAAAAAGACTTCTTTTTGCAACCATTTTTGGCTGAAGAACAGGTGTGCAGGAGAAGACACACAAACCCACACGTCCAATATAAGAGGGAAAAAAGGGGAAAGATGGTGGATGAAGTCCACAGCCAGCTTGAGCCTGCTCTTCTGTAGTGCATGTGAATGCATTTTGGCATATATGAAAAGACATGTGAGGCTTGGAGGGGGAAAAATATGTGAAGAAAATGAATGAAAAAATTAAGTCAAAAGTTAAAAAAGCAGTGTTGTGTGCATGTGTGTGTGCTTTAAGAAAGGAGTGGAGCTGCAGGGAATAGATCAATTGGCACATTAATTCTGAAACATCATGACTACAGTTCAGACTTGACACAGACAGTACAGCAGCATCTTGCCCATGAACACCATGCAGCAAAGACTCAAGGATTTTGAAATTAAGCCACCAGTCTTCTGATTTGTGGACAGCCTGGTCTACCCCTTAGCTACAGCCACCCCATGAAGAGAAAAGATTGTCATTCCATGCTGTATATTCTGTACATAATTATCTATGTCATTTTATGACTCTGGCTGAGGGATGATCTTCAAGCCTAAAACATTCAGAGGCTGGATTTTTGGGAGCCAAAATGTGTCTCATACTCATTTTTGTTTGAATCAACCCCACCTAGTGGCTGCAATGGATGAGACACAAGAGCAGGGCTGGGGTTGCACTATGTTCACCAGCTAGTCTCTGATTGTATCTGCGTCTACTGAGTTGGAGTAAAGCTCTTTTAAACTGAGGGACAATTTAGCATAAAGGCTGCAGTTGGTAATTATAAATCCAAAGACATTAAAAAAAAAGATGAATGACAGCAAACAATACATACAATACATTTACACATGCACTACATGCTTCACTTCACAATTATCAAATCAACCAAGCAGTAGAATAAAAATATGCCTTGGGTTCACTATGTCGATTGTGAGCCTTTTCCTTTTGTCTGTGTCCATCGTAAGCCTGATGGTGGTACAAGAGTAACAGGGGAGGGGTGTTTTTCAGCCAATGGACCAGGGAATCTAAGCACATGGAAAAAAGAGAAAGACATCAAGATTCTCAACAACAATATCAAGCAGTCTGCAGAGAAACTTGGCCTTGGGCACCAGTGGACATTTCAGCACGACAACAATCCAAAACACACAGCAAAAGTGGTGGAGAAATGGTAAGCAGACAAAAACATTAACATTTTGCAGTGGCCCAGCCAGAGTCCTGACTTGAATCCGATTGAGAATCTGGGGCGGGAGCTAAAGATCAGGGTAATGTCAAGGAGACCCTTCAACCTGAAAGAGTTGGAGCTCATCGCTAAAGATGAATGAGCAAAAATACCAGTGGGGACACGCAAAAAGCTGGTTAGCAATTATAGGATGTGTTTGATTGCTGTAATAGCCAATAAAGGCTTTTCTATTGATTGATTGAGAAGGGAATAATTTTGGACATGCCACTTTTTGTTCAAATGTGAATAAAATCTGAGAAGTAATTTTTCCTGCAATGATGCCTCTTGTACATCATCTTATCTTCTGGGAGACACCTGTGTCATTTTCAAACAAGAAAAAAATTGCTGGTTGAATAAAAGTAATTTTAAGTCAAAATTTGCCAGGGGTATGAATAATTTCAGGCTTGACTGTATATAACCACCAATTACTCAGAGGAAGTAAAAAAAAAACAAAAACTATTCTTATAAATATAAACAAAAGAAAATTGCATAACATGAAGAATATAAGAGTAGAGAAAGTTGAGCCATCAAAAATCACAAATAAATAAAATTATGAAATTTCCAAAATGGCCAGAGTAAATAGCATTCACACAAAAGTAAAGTCAAAAGTCAAGTTTCTCATCATGAGTACTTTTAACCATTTTTATACATTTGTATAGAAAATTTATTTTAGGGTATATGGGGGTGGTTTGAAATTATATTATTATATTTATATTTATTTATTTATACATACAGCTTGTATTACTATGTAGCATAGTGTGCATTGTTTTGTTATGATAGTATCATTAACTTGAAATTGAATATGCTTGTTTATCAAGATAACTCACATAGATCCAACAGAGACCTTATTTATGGATTTAGATATAAGCACAATCATGAAGGATTTCTAGAAGTTTCAGAGAGGAAAACTGCAACCCACCAATAAACATACTCATGCCATCCTCACATCATATTTAAATTCTGCCACATGTGAGCTGCTAGCACACAGGCTCAATCAGAAATTGAAGAAAAGTCCCTTTCTACTGATTCAGCCGTTTTTGTGTTCACACATCCAATTCTTCAGGTAAATTGTTAAAGCCCAGGGTTGCAGTGCCTGTGTGAAAGCAGCACAGTAACAAACTGCTGCTCCACCTCTCAGCCACTCTCTGAACAGAGAGGAGCTGAGCCTCTCACCCACAGGACAGTACTGCTCACTCTCTCTGTGGAAAGTGGATAAGGTTTGCAAAAAAAGTCACAAAATTTGTCACTAGGTGCTGTTTTGAAATAAAGGTGAGAGAAACCAAACAGCAGACCTGCAGGATGCCTCACTGCAGTTATAACAAATGAAGCTGCAGCTATACTTTTTCATGAGGGTCATTAAACATTTCATCTAATTAGTCAGGGACAACACCCAGCTGTCAGGTTGTCTCCACATGTTTTAAGAACATGAACTGATTAGATGCATCTGTGAAACAAATCAATCAGGTATTATCTATCAAGTTGAGTGTGTCTGGAGGAGGAAGCATTAGTTTAAAGTTGTCATCACCTGGAAGTGATGATGATGATTATTCTGTGCAGCTGCTGCTTTGTAGGGCCAATGTAAAGGAGCCTGAATTAGCAACTACAGGGTTGTTATGAAAGAGGCTTGATTGGAGGGTCATAATATGATAGTTTGCTTATTAATTAGTTTCTGAATGAAGTGTTATGAACAGTTAGTCTGAATCAGGTGAAAAAATCTCATTAGCTCAGTGATATGTTTATTTTAACAGCATAGTTTTCCTGGGTATACTGAGCAGATTTCAAGTACAGTTGTTGTTCGAATACACACACCTAATAAACTGAACTTAACAAACATACATCCATCCATTTTCTGTACCACTTATCTGCTCAGGGTCACAGGGATGCTGGAGCCAAACTCAGATGAGGGTAGGATACGCCCTGGACAGGTAACCAGTCACTGATCAACCTAACCTGCATGTTTTTGATGCAGGACCTGGAGAAAACCCACACAGGCACAAGGAGAACATGCAAAATCCTCACATAATTTATATGAACCAAGAGTCTTCTTCTTGAGGCAACTGTGTTAACCATTGCACCATCTAAAACTAAATATATGAAATGCATGTAATACATGGAAAAATCAGGGATGCAGTCAGGGATTTGTCTAATGATCTCCTTGATGAGAAAAGATTTTTGCAATGACTTATTCTGGTTGGTCAGGTGATTATAAAATACCTGAATTGTGTTTGACCTTATAATGTGGTCGATTATATTTGATGATTACTCTAATACTTTCTGGGCCATGAACAAAACCTCATTTACACTTGGTCCAGCTCTAAAACAACTCATCTTCCCAAATGACATTGATGTGATGTCAGGATGTTCCAGATGGCTGCAGTCTTTTATAATATCATTATTCAGATGAGGGTTGATGAAAACTAAAAGTTTGAAGGAGGCTGCACTGACACTGTCACGCTGAGTAATGGCTTCAGTTGTTTTGGTAAAATTTGGCATGACTATTACTATTACTTACTATTTTGTTTTATTTGTAATCTAGTGTCAGGACCCTTTATTATTTACTGACTCACATCTACAGTCACAAGTTCATGACGCCTTATGAACCGTGACTTTGTTGAAGCAAGTGTCCTTCCAGAGGAGGCAAAACACTAACCATGTTTCGTTAGTTATCATCTAAGTACCACCTGAAACCATACATTTACTTTCACCTCCCCACTTAAAAAAACACTGACACCACAGGCAAGACAACCTAAAAGTTATTAATCATAACTGATCTTGGAAGTATTAGTAAACAAATTGTAAAAAAGTTGACATAAGTAACACAATAGCCAATAACCCTCTTTAGAACACAATACAAAAAAGATGGAGAGGTGTTTCTTTAATCATTATGTTAACCCCTTAACGCCTGAATTTATTTCCAATTGTCAAATAAAAAATTTTGGTGTGTGTTTTTGCTTTCAAGTAGATGCTAAATTAAGTTGAGAGTGTTAATTTGAGTATAGTACATAAAATAGATATAAATCTATTATTATCTATTATCTATGATGCAAATTAGCGACAACAGGCAATAAAGGTAAAAGAAAATACCTGTTCCCATCTCAGGTATGAAGATTTTTTTATTAATGTAACAAAGCAACACTAATACAGATGCTATTTTGGCTGTTTTGGAGCGGAAGTGGTTTGATGCCAAATTGCGACAGTAGGCATTAAGGGGTTAGGGCTGTTTCTTTATTTACAGGCATTATTAATGTGAACATATATACAGTATCACTGCAGAACTACTTGCTAACATCATGTGTGTCTAAAAACAAAACAACAAACAAAGCCCACATTAATGTCCATCAGTGGGTATAATACAGTAAATTATTATTACTACTATTATTCCTTTTATAGACTTTATGTAACATTTGATGACAATTAAAAACTCTGCTTTGAACAGCAGGAAAGAGTAAAAGAGTGACACCCAAATTACAGCATGTGCTTTTGTACAGGGAAAAGGGGAAGTGGAGAGTCCACATGAATGAGCTCTATGCATTTGTTTTTCACCATGTCAAACCTTCACATTATCACTAAAACACTGGGTACAGGCCTTACTTTCTGCTGTCAACAGTGGTGCCTTCAGGTGCTGAAGGACTTATTGCAGTTGATGTTAAGTCATAACCACAAGCAAATTAAATATAACATATGGACGTTTAGCATCCCACATGAACAAAACCTGCAGTGAGCACACAAATAACTGTTTACGCAGGGTATTTAAGTTAAAGTTAAGTTTTATTTGTCAAAACACACACAAAGCTGAAGTTATTTACTTGGTACACACCAACTCTAACCCTGACTGTCTGCTAATACTACTGCTGCTGCAGTGGTTGCCATGGGATACCTTCATTTTCTGCATTAATAAGCATTCTTCACTCACTTCAGTTTGCTTTCCATGTTGTAACCTGCAACATGTTCACAACATCTGCCTTACATATAGCCCAGAATGCAAAGAAAGAAACACTACAGACTATGGAAGTGGCAGGTAAAGTCTGATTAGTCGGAGGCGGAGGGGGCGACTTAGGAAATATCATTATTATTATAATTACTACTATAGGCTTTGCTATACAGTTAAATTAAGACATAAAATTACCAACTAGTTTTAAGAATAGTGGAAATAATATATTTTTTCTTCCCCCACTTCTGGTGCCCCCTGGATGGCGCCCTTAGCATTTGCCTATACTGCCTATGCCACGGGCTGGCCCTGCACTAAACAACTACTCATACCAAAAGTAAAGAATATTATATCAAAAATATAAAAATATATAAGGATCAAAATAAGAATAATAATCACTCTACTATTTAACCCAATTTTATGTAGAATGTGTGGTAAATTTTAACTAAGCAATATACTGTATGTTCCAGGTAAATAAAGGAATGTTAGTACTCAAATAGTCAGTAACAGTGAGCAGTGGCAGACCAGCACTGCCATCCAGTCAACCTGAGGATCTCAGTCATTTTGGGCCCTGAACATCTTCTGTTTCCGGTTCAATGAAAACGCCTGAGAGGGTCAAAGGTGAAATTTCTTTGTGGAGGAAGTGTGAACAACTCATAGACATCTGAAACATGATGAGGAGCCCCAACAAGAAAGCCTACATGTTGATTTTGCATAACAACTAGACAGTAAACTAAACTAGTAATGAAAGCTGTCAAATACATTAAATGCATTGGGGTAAAAAGTACAATACTGTATATTACTCTTAACTTGAGTGTATTTCAAGTGGCATAGAATGGAAATACTGAAGTAATGTACAAGAATTACAAATTCAGTAACATTCAACCACCACTGCATGGCTGGCTAGGTTTTGTATACGGTTTCAAAAATACGTTAATGTGTTATCGCTACAACAAAAAGTCGGAGCTCATCAGGCGTAGGTGAAGGCACCATGGGGCGGGGTATGTCGGACACGTGACAGACATAGACTCCTGTCCTTGTTGAGCACGAGTGACGGACGGGGAAGAGTGTAGTACATTGTGTGATGTTGTGTAAGGAACGTTGTCTTCAGACGCGGTGAGTCATCTTCAATTTTAACATGTGAACTCCCCAACTGTGCTTTTTAAACACATTTTATTGTGACAGGTGTTCAGTTCTGCTTTGTTTTTCCGTTTCATTACTTAGACATGGTATTTAATCAGCATCAGTTTTCTCCCTTTTACAAGTCAGCTTTGAAAATAAATTAGCAGACTTTGCATTTTCATGTATAAATACTGAGGTGTATCACACCATACTATGGTGTGATATGCGGGGTTGCTGATGAAGGAGCTTCAGCATAAAACATAAAACTAGAACATCTGTGTAGATACATAGAACTTGAAATTGATGCCCCGATCCTCCTCCTCCTCCTCCTCATCATCATTGTGTTTGTGTTCCAAAACTTCACTTCAGTGAGGTCATGTCTGTTGTCTTTTCATAACTATGATAATAAGTAATCTTCATTTAACGAGTAAAATTCATAACATTTATTTGTTGTTTCTGCTCTTCGCAGGTGTGATTTCAGTATAACCTTTAAGTTTACCTCCATTCAAGAAGGCCTCCTCACTCCCAGCTGAACATCATGCAGAGTGACATGTACGTGCCCCTGTTGGCCAGTTCCTCAGGGCCACGGACCTGGAG
Organism: Psettodes erumei; assembly: GCA_016785225.1. NCBI lineage: Eukaryota > Metazoa > Chordata > Actinopteri > Pleuronectiformes > Psettodidae > Psettodes > Psettodes erumei. The sequence continues at coordinate 1,010,271 of JAFBJZ010000939.1, forward strand.
TGCGCGAGGCCCTGTGATTGGCATCATTGGCTCTGGAGATTTCTCTCGGTCCCTTGCAATCCGACTGGTGGCCTGCGGTTTCAGGGTGGTGGTGGGCAGCCGCGACCCAAGCTGTATTGCCCGGGGTCTGTTTCCTGAGGGGGTGGAACTGCAATCGCAGCGGGTGGCGGTGGAGAGGGCAGAGACGTTGGTGTTTGCTGCACTCTACCCAGAGCACTATCACACCCTGCTGGGCCTGAGGGAGCCACTGGCTGGGAAGGTCCTGGTAGATGTTAGCAGTGCCACCGTGTTGAACAGCAAAGAGCAGTCAAATGCAGAGAAGTTGGCAGAGCTTTTCCCAGACAGCAGGGTGGTGAAGGGGTTCAATGTTATCTCTGCGTGGGTGCTGCAGGCTGGAGCCCATGATGGAAGCAGGCAGGTGAGGTGGAGGTGGTGTCAGACTGGTGCATTTTGCTTTGTTTTTTTTATATATATATCAGTATGGATGTTTGGAGAAGTCAGGTCACAGTTATTCTCTAAGACAGTTTGTCTTATCTCTTTCCATGGTGGTATATGTACAGTATATAGTGTAATAGATAGAGGAGGTAAATGACAATGCATCACACCAGTGGTTCTCAAAAACTTAATTCAAACCTACATATTGTACTTGTGTGGACATCACACTGCATCACCTGGAAACACGTTTCACCTTGTAACATAACCTCACACTGATGCACTGGTCTTCTATCATCCACCTGCCTCCAGGTGCTGGTCTGCAGCGACTGCTCCAGCTCAAAGGCCACTGTGCTCCAGCTGGCTCATTGCCTGGGCTTCAGCCCTGTGGATCTGGGGGGTCTGTGTCGCTCCAGAGACATCGAGGAAGTCCCACTCATGCTGTTTCCCTCCTGGGGAGGACCCATCTTGACCACTTTCCTTCTCTTCCTCTTCTTCTATGGATACAACTTCCTGCGACACATACTGCTACCCTACCTTTGTCAAGGAGAGAACAATTTCCACCAGATTCCACTGGTGACGGTGAATGAGACGCTGCCTGCTGTTGCCCTGGTTACACTGGCCCTAGTCTATCTACCAGGTATTGAACACAGCAGAGAACTGGAAGGCCACAAAAACATGTTTGGCACTAAACGATTGCTGCTCTCATTTAAAAAACAACAACACTTAATTACTGCTATAAACTACATAATCATATTTTTCCATTAGCTATGGATGGAACTACTATTGGTAATGTGAGAGGGGTGACCTGTGATAAACTCAGAGAATTATCTCTGCAGGGATGACCTTTACCTCATTGTGTTGGTAGTATACATTTCTGCTCTTATCAGCCCTTGTTTGCAGCAGCCAGGTGCTATCATTAAAATTAAAACAAAATCAGCAGCAAAGTGTAGCAACTGGTGAACATAGTTGACTCAAACAGAGCTAAAAGTGACTTCGAAATGAGCTTCATCAGTTGCCGCAAATGACTGCCTGCTAGATGTGTGAAAATATTATCCATACCAAGTTTATAGAGATGTAATATGTCAAATGTTCAGTGTATTGTTGAGACCCCAAGTGGCCAGAAAATAACAAAAGAAATAGAATAGAGTGGCATAGTTAACAGTGTGTAGGCTTTGTTATGTCTCAGAAATTTAAGGACACAAACGGCACATATTGTCATGTGTTTTTAATTTTTTGTCTTATGTCTTTTGAGGGATTTGAGGCTCCAGGTGTTGTCAGTTGTTGTGTACAGTTACAACTGTTACTTTCCCCTATTCAAAGGTACTGTTTACACCTGTGTTTGAACAGAACTGCTCCCTCTCTCTGACAACTTTGTTCACCTAGCTTTACCAAAGCTGCCTATTCTCTCCACCACAAAGCTGCAATTCATCCTGAGGCCACTTCACTCACTTCTTCATTATCTGGCTTTAGTACACCACACTGTGTAGTGATATTTCTTCAGTGAGTATCTAGAGGAAGATTATTGATGGTTGAGCGTAGAACTTACTAATAATTTCTAATAGCAATACAAACAACATCTGCCTAAGGGTAACAATGTTCATCCACATTACTTGATAAAGCTATATTACCTTTTTATAAATGTTGGCATGCAGCCTACATGTTTCCAGAGTGTCCAGATGCTTCTTGTGAAATTCTCCATACATGTACGTAGTTCATCTATCTGTTTCTTCCAAGAACCATCCGATAGCAATACAGATGTTTCTTTTTAATTCAATTAATCTAATTTTCATTTTAAAATGAAAGTTGTCAGTGAATACACAGTTTTGCTGATGTGTCCATAAAATGGAAAGTAGGACAGTGGACTTTGTCCTTTATAACTTGATGTGATGTATTAATGGCCAATTGTACAAGATAAATCCTCTTCACTGCTCATGAGGGCACCTACCTATTTTTAAAAATATGTTTTCAGGTGAATATCATTACGCACACTTCTAAATTAATCTTTTAACTGTGCATTTTTCCCCCTAATGCAGAAAAAAGCATGTCCATGTCCATCCCGGCTGGATGAAAATGTCTGCGCAGCTGCATTAATGCCTGTGTTTCCTCAGGTCTCGTGTCTGCGGTCATTCAGCTGGGCAGGGGAACTAAATATAAGAGATTTCCTCATTGGTTGGACCGCTGGCTGTGCAGCCGGAAGCAGCTCGGCCTGCTCAGTTTCCTCTGTGCTGGTCTCCATGCTGTGTACAGTATGTGTCTTACACTGCGGACAGCTGCAGGGTACACACTCCTCAACTCAGCTTACCACCAGGTGAGTGTGTGTGTGTGTATACATATATGTATATATATATATGTGTGTGTGTGTGTGTGTGTGTGTGTGTGTATATGCACATAAATAAATACCCCTCTTGCCCCATCTTCGGGCAATACTTGTGTTTTCTCCATCAAGCTCATGTCCTCTACCAGAGGCCTGGGAGCCTGATGGTTCTGTGCAGTATCTAAGTTGTTCCTAGGATTGCGCTCCTCCAGACAGAGCTCACTCATGTTCTTCCTGGAATCTGCAGGAGCCACTCTGCCAGTTTGGGGATCACTGCCCGAGTGCTCTGACTACCACTGGCACCACTGTTGCCTTCACTTTCCACATCTTTTCTAGTTCTTCTTTCAGCCCTCGGTATTTTGTGAGCTTCTCCTGTTCTTTCTTGTTGATGTCTCTGTCACTTGGTGTTGCTATCTATCTATCTTGCATCTAACACCACTGCTTTCTTCTGCTGCTTGACCATCACCACAATGTGCATTGGTTAGCCATCACCAGTTCATCCGTCTGGATCTCTTTGGTCATTCTCCTCCACCCTTGGTGGTGTCTCCCACTTTGACCTGGGCCCTTCCAGCTCATACTTGGTGCAGAAGATTATACTATTTCAGGCACTTGGTTGTGACGTTCCATCTGTGTGTGTGAGTGTGTGTGTGCGTATGTATATTTTGCATTGATGTAATGAAATTTATATCAGTGCCAGTTTGCATCCCCCAGATAAACCCTTTGAGGCAATAACAAATGACTACTGGAGCTGGCCCGTCGGTATTATACAGTGCATCTACCGCTGATACTACAAATCTCAGAATGCTCTGTTAGTGTTTTGGGGCGTCAATCAGTACAGGACCCATAAACACCCTCTCCTCTGTTGACAGTAGTCATAGCGACGTCATGCTACTAATGGCACCATACTACTCATCCCAAAAATGGCAAAAAGAAAGGCAGAAAACAGGAGCTTTCTGTACAGGTGGGAGGCAGAATATCTCTTTATGTATGTAAAAGACAGACCTGTTTGTCTTGTATGTGGAGCCAACGTGGCTATAACCAAAGAGTACAACATTAGACGACACTATCAAACGAAACACCACGACAAGTACAAGGATCTGGACATGGCTCAAAGGTGCCAGAAAGTAGAGGAGATGAAAAGAAGTTTGGTTTCACAACATACCATGTTACCACATACCAAAAGCCACATCACAAGGTGAGGCTGCTGTAAAGGCTAGTTTTATTCTGGCAGCAGAGATCGCAAAATCAGCCCGACCCTTCAATGAGGGAGAGTTTGTGAAAAAGTGCATGATGAAAGTTTGTGACCTCGGCGCTGAGTTTACCCGGTGATTTGCGACTTCGATGTCCAGAAATGTAGGTTTGAACTGCTCAGTAATCCATTTGCAGTTGACGTGGAAAACACACCTACCAACCTCCAAATGGAGCTGACTGAACTCAAGTGTAGTGACACGCTGAAGTCAAAGTATGATTCTGTGGGTGCTGCACAGTTTCCACATTTCATCCCTGACGCAATCCCTCAGCTCCGCGCCCAAACTGCTCAGTTGCTCTCCATGTTCGGCAGCACTTATCTATGTGAGCAACTGTTCTCCTCCATGAAGATGACCAAAACATTTCACAGGAGTCGTCTGACAGATGGACACCTTTGCTCGATCCTGAGGATTTCCTCAGCTCAGAGCCTGAGCCAAGATATTGATGAACTAGCATCCATAAAGAGATGCCAGGTATCTGGCTTGAACACAGAGTAGATCAGTGTGTAGCAAACAGAGCTACAATTAAAGTTGTCTTTATGCACTTTTTCTTGCTAGTGGGCTTAAATGGTTTCACGTTCATTGAAGGATATTATTATTAGTCAATTGGTTTATTACTATTTTATTTTTAAATTTATTATTAGCCTGTGGACAAATATTATTGTTAAAAGTTTAATCAGAAGGCTGCTAATAAAAAAAGAGGCATACATTTTTATTACAATTTTATTTGAGAAATGAATGCCATTGATGTTTTTTTTATTTGAAATTTGATTTTGCGTGTGTACAATATTAAGTTATATAGTATTAACCTTTGATTGTTCCATATATTTTACACTTGTTTGGGTTTTTTCAATAAATATCAATGTTGGCCTGCAAATTTATCCAACTTTTAAATTTTGGCCCACTGTGTATTTGAGTTTGACACCCCTGCTCTAGGTAATTAACTTTAAATTAGTGAAATCATGTGTCTGGAAACATTGTCAACACTTAATGCTTGACGACTGGCACCAGATGTGTTAAAATGTATTTTGCAACAACACAGTGGGATCAGGAAGACAGTTGTCAGAAGAGCTTAGCATGAAACTGCTTCATGAAGCTTGAGAGAGATATCAAAATAGTTCAAAGCATTTAGAGGTATCAGTACCAACTGGGAAGACCATAACCCAGAAATGAAATGTGGACACACATTAAGACTCCAGGAATGTAAAAAAATCCAAAACAAAAAGCAGGGGACCTGAAAAAGTCCTGAGAGGCAAATGGAATAAAAGTCCACTTCTCCAGTCTGCTTGATTGTTTGGGAGAAAATGGACTGCATTTATTTAGCACATTTCTACTCTTATTGACCACTCAAAGTGCTTTTACACACCAATGATAGATTGAGGGGAAGCTGGGGTAGGAAGCCACTATTTACTTCTAAATGTTTTGGCCTGTATGACTGCATCAGACACAGGAGCGCTGTACAAAGTGGAATGAAGAATGAATACAGTCCAGTATCAAAATATTTGAAAGCTAAGCCTTCTGCCATCAGTCAAAAGGTTCAAAAAGAAGAGAAAACAAAGTCAACTCAAAAATAGTTTCAATAGAAGAAGGTGAACGTTTGGTTTCCACATTTGAACATCATTAAAAACCAGTGGACAGGTTTGAAAAAGGCTGTACATGACAGACAGCCAAGCCATCTTGTAGACCTAAACAAATATGTCATGAAAAATTCCTGAGAGGATACAAAAGCTGCTCAGAGGGACCCCAAAGAGGTTGGAGAAGGTCAGAAAGGCAAAGGGTGGACATACAGAGTAGAGTGTTGGAGTCAATTAATAGTATTAATAATAACTTTCATTACTTCACTAGAATTTTCATTTCATAAGCTTTTTGACCATTTTTGTTACTTTTGTTAAAAGAATAATTGTATAACCTGAATGTGCTTTAAATATTGTGTTGATGGAAAATAAAATTATTATACTCATTTTGTCATTTCAAAGAAATGGGATATAAACTATACCCTATGGTATGTTTACATATTTGTTTTTTTTATTCCACTAACTTTTAGGTGAAAGCTGGTGTTGAAAACTCCTGGGTGGAGAAGCTAGTGTGGAGGTCTGACCTTTACCTTTCCTGTGGAGTTTTAGGATTTGGGGTCCTCACTCTGCTGGCTGTTACCTCTCTGCCCTCTGTGGGAAACACCCTCAACTGGAGGGAGTTTACATTTGTCCAGGTCAGCAGTTCAGAATCTTTTATGCTCAGTATATTTATATTTCCTTCGATGTCATTAATTGTATTTAAAAGGTCCATACTTTCGTTAAGAAAGATATTGTAGCTGTCGCTGTGAACTATAAAGTGATCCCTTCCTTGTGTGATTACACCAGGACAGTGAACCTTCTTCAGCAGGAATGCTGAATACTGAAACTTCATTAACATTAATTTTAAACAGAATAGCATCACTTTTTAAGGCACTGGGTACCCCCTGTGAACTTAAAACCACAGGTGACTGAGGGGATAAACAGGAAGTAAAATTCAAAATGAAATAAATATAACTTGTGTTTATACTACTTATACTACATACGGTGGATATGAAAAGTCTACACACCCCTGTTCAAATGCCAGGTTTGTGTGATATAAAAAATAAGACAAAGATAAATAATTTCAAAACTTTTTCCACTTTTAATGTGACATATAACTTGTACAACTCAATTTAAAAATCTTTTAAGGGGAAAAATAAAAAATAAAAAACATACAATAACCTGGTTGCATAAATATGCACACCCTCAAACTAATACCTGTTGCATATAATACCTGGCATCTCCTGTGCATAACTCTCTTTAGATCACCCCACGGATGTTCAGTTGGATTTAGGTCTGTGACGGGGCCATTCCAAAACCTTAATTGTCTTCTGGTGAAGTCATTTTTTCGTTGATTTGGATCTGTGCTTTGGGTCATTGTCATGTTGGAAGATGAAGTTCCTCTTCATCTCCAGCTTTCTAGCAGAAGCCTGAAGGTTTTGTGCCAACACTGACTGGTATTTGGAACTGTTCATAATTCCCTCCACCTTGACTAAGGCCCCAGTTTCAGCTGAAGAAAAACAGCCCCAAAGCATGATGTTGCCACCACCATGCATCACTGTAGGTATGGTGTTCTTTTGATAATGAGCAGTGTTGCGTTTGCGCCAAACATACCTTTTGGAATAATGGCCAAAAAGTTCAACCTTGGTTTCATCGAGCCATAACACATTTTTCCACATGCCATTGGGAGAAGTATGTTTTTGCAAAATTTAGCCAGGCTTGGATGTTTTTCTTTGTGAGATAAGGCTTTCATCTTGCCACCCTACCCCATAGTCCAGACATATGAAGAAGATGGGAGATTGTTATCACATGTACTACACAGCCAGCACTTGTCAGAAATTCCTGCAGTTACGTAAAAGGACTGGGTATTACAATCCCTGCTAGGTGAGCACTAAGTCAGCACTTGTTTTATATTTGCGGCGACATCAGCACAGTCTCTTGGTGGGGTGGCTTCCTAAAGACCATGATGTTCTTAACTCATGTGATACATCATCAGTTGTGTACCCCGGCTTCACTGGGTGTTTCGGCCATTTATCACAATACACCCTCAGCCGAGGCAGGCCCACCACTGGCCGATCAGACCAGGGTGTGTGTCACATGGTGAGAATTTTTGGAGGCCCATACAGCATCCTTCCGCTTCAGCCACAGCCAGTGGCTGCTTCTTTCAGCGGTGGTGGCTAGATCTTTAATGACCTTTTGCTGGGTCTGCCCTCTAATGCCAACCTCCTTGAGGAAGCTTGTGGTAGACTGTGACAATGAGGACATGGCGGCAGGAGTTGGACCATAGGACAAGGTCAGGACGCAGGTTGGTCTGTGCGATCTCAGGTGGGAATGTGAGTCTCTGATGGAGGTTGACACACATTTCCCAGTCCGTGGCTATTGTCAGCAGACATGCAGGAGGGTGCGAGGTCTTGGGTTGCTTTTTTGCTCCTCCACGGACAAAGGATGTGAAATGTGGGAGGGTAGCCTGAGCATTTGGATAGATGGTATTGACTGATGTTCTCCTGTCCTCCAGCGCTGATGCCAAGCCCTTCAGCACCTGATTGTGGCACCAGGCATATCTCCCCTGCATCAAGCTGGTCTTGCAGCCCACAGAGATATGTTTGAGGGTTGCTGTGGCTGCACAGAGGTGACAGGCTGAATTGCTGTCGGCCTCTTGGCAGCCCCCTGACCAGTTTTCCTCTTGTCTTTTCATCAATTTTGGAGGGATGTCCAGTTCTTGGTAATGTCATATTTTCTCCACTTGATGATGACTGTCTTCACTGTGTTCCATTGTATATTTAATGCCTTGGAAATTCTTTTATTCTTTTATATTCTCCTGACTGATACCTCTGAACAATGAGATCCCTCTGATGCTGAAGCTTTCTGCGGACCATGGCTTCTGCTGTAAGATGTGACTACATAAATGTCAGGAAATGTCAGGAAAAGAAATTTTTGTGTGGGAGGGGGTTAATCAGAGGCACTTTAAATGGTGACAGGTATGTTCTGACTCCCATTTAACATGAGTTTGAATGTGATTGGTTAATTCTGAACACATCCACATCCCCAGTTATAAGAGGGTGTGCACACATGTGCAACCACATTATCTCAGTTTTTTATTTTTACTTCCCCTCTCTAAAAGATTTCAGTTTTTTAATTGAGTTGTACAGGTTATAGGTCACATTAATGGTGGAAAAAAGTTTTGAATGGATTTATCATGGTCTCATTTTTATATCACAAAAACCTGGCATTTGAACAGGAGTGTGTAGATTTTTTATATCCACTGTAAGTGAAATGTGTGTGAACTTTACTGTCAGAAGAACAAGGCACTTTTTGAATGAATGAATTGCCTTAAGTGTGTGACATATTTTTAACTGAGTGGCTTTATTTTAATTGTTGGAAATTTTTACTTTAATTTTTACTTCATATTCCTGTTCTTTCCTCTTGATGTCGCTGTCACTTGGTATTGCTACATCTAACACTGCCTTCTTCTGCTGCTTGTCCATCACCACGATGTGCGGTTGGTTAGCCATCACCAGTTCGTGAGTCTGGATCTCTTTTGGTCATTCCTTTTGGAGGTGTCTCCCACTTTGACCTGGGCCCTTACAGCTCATGCTCAGGGCAGATGTTACTGTATATTACGCCAGCCACTTGGTTGTGGTGTTCCACGACAACATACCTGCCTACATCTTCCACCCTGCTGTTCTGTGCTGGACTGTCTAAGGCTGCACCTGGGGTCTTGTGTGTGTGGTCGACCTCGGCCTCTGTTTATCTTGTGCTTAGTGCCTGTTCTTGTGCTGCCATGTTTAAAGCTTTTGTACTGTCTCACAGACCAGCTTTTCCTGGCCACTGTTAGGATTTCCCCATATCTGCCACTTCTTCTGTTTGTACATAGCGTGCAGGGACTTATCCTTCCAAGATGGTTCCTCTTCTCCCTCCTCCTCATCCTCACATTTCTGCTGTCTTGAGATATTCACTTAGTAGGTTATCCTTTGAGGTCATCTTCCTGATGCACTTACTCCTGGATTTTTTTTGGTTTCATCCTGGATAGTGGCCCTAACTCTCACTAGTCCTCGGCCTCCCTCCTTCTGCTTATTGTATGGGACTTGGGGTTAAACCCTCCATGCAGGTTGAGGAGCTTTCTTGTCTTGATATCAGTGCCTTCTTTCTCTTCTTAATTGCACAAGTAGGGTATCTGATCACTGGTAGTTTGTATGTGTAGATGGCTTCTGGTAGTTCAACCCCTTCATTAGTGATCACATTGCTTCTCTTTGATACCATCCAACCACACTTATCTTGGCCAAATGACATTGTGATGTCTGATGATGTGGATCAGTGAGTCATTGTCACGCTTGCTCGTTGTACCAGCTTTTGTCATTTCAAAGAAAGGCAATGCTAACCTTTGCCTCCCCCTCTCTGTTGACTTCAGTTGCCTCCAATTTGTATGAGAAAATGAAAATTGCAAATTACACTAAAACTAAATTCAAGACATTTTTTCACTTTGTTCCATTTGCTTTTCAATGTTTATTGGAAAATCCAAAAATGGGCCCTTTTTCTCATTTCTGATGGAAATCAGATTAATTTATACATGTTCATTGTCTATTTCAGACATTGAGGGAGTTCAATAGAAGTCTATCAGACTATACTGATTTTTTTTTAAAATTACACTACAAGGGTGCCCAGTGCTTTAAGAAATGATGCCATAGGGTCTTGACCAAGTGTCTGTGACAAGTTGGGAGTGAGACCATGTGACCAGGTATGATTAAGGTTTCATAGCCTCTGTAAGACTTTCATTCTGCAATCCTTGAATTTGAAATAAGAAAAATGACGGGATTAAATTGCTTCAAGCTAACCCAGCTATTTACTATGTTTTTAATTGTATTTCTAAGTATGTTTTTGTATACAGTATACCCCTAGTAGATAAATGTGATGGTTAAATGTAATGAACCATTTTGCAAATGACTAAACAATGAATTCATTCCAGTGATCTAAATGCAACTTCTACATTGTGTTTTCCCAAGTTTTTGGAGTTCTCCAACTGTTTAAAAGTACTAGTGTCTTTTTCTTGTGTTTCCAGTCAGGACTTGGTTATACTGCTTTAACTTTCTCCATCATGCACACTCTTTTCTTCGGCTGGGACTTCACCTTCTTCCCTGAGGCCTATCCTTATTACCTGCCTCCGGTTTACCTGCTGGCCCTCATCGTGCCCTGCATAGTCCTGGTCGGTCGTATCTTCCTGGCTCTGCCCTGCCTGATGTTAAGACTGACAAAGATCCGCAGAGGTTGGGAGAGTACAGGACACCGGCCCCCAAATAACTTTGGACTGGGGTCAAATGAAGTGGATCCTCCTCAAAACTCTGGTGACATCAAGTGTTCAAGTAGTAGTACTAGCAAGGGAAAGAAATACAAACCTACAGACATCTAACGTGTCTTTTCTCCTTGTGTCAGAGACACACAGTAGCCTTAAGTGTGTTGTAAAGAATGTTACTTTACTTTTATTTTACTTTACTTAAGAAGTTTATTTTTACAAAATCTGTTTTATAGGTAAAGGACAGTTTGAACAAAGACAATCACTCATGCTCTGCAGAGCAGATGCCATGTGCTGCTGATGCTGAAGTGAGACAGCAGAGTGACAGATCAACAGATCAAGGTTTTGTATAAGGGGGGACTGACCAACACACAGCTGCGTCTTTTAGGAACAGCTGCTCCTGGATATGTAGTTTGCCTGTACATGCCTGACATGAGCCTGGTGGCAAAAGCAGTTTCTCCAATCTAATTTTATCTGTCTGTTATTGTGTCTGGATTCATCGTTTCATTGTTTGGTCTGTCAGGAAACAGTTAAGAATCTGTCAGTGTTTCCTAAAGTCGAAGACATCATCTTCAAATGTTTTGCTCTGTTTGCTTGGTTTAATTGTGAATTAGTTGTTTTAAGTTGATCACTGATTTCTCTGAGAGGACTTCTCTTTTTGAATACAAGTATATATTTATTCATCGTTCAGTTATTAAACTGGTTTAAATCTGACCTCTAATGCTTGTAATTGCCCCTCCAACCCCCCATTTCCTGTATTGTTGCTATCCAATATGCTGCAGATATTGAATGATTTCATTTCCTAATACAGTTCAAGCGTATTTCTCTTGATTCTCAAACTTAACAATGCTGTTATGGTTTCTAAAATGCCTTCCTTACCTTTCATTTAATGCACTTAATGCAATAGCAGCACAATTTAAGTATGAATTTATGAATTTATGAATGAGTGTTCCGCCTAATGTTTTGGTTCTCTGTTCTGTTTGGTTGCTTGGTTGGTTGTGACTGGTTGTTTGTTTTTAAGTCATATCTCCATAAATGCATGAAGATGTAAAATAAGAAAAATTAGGAGACATCTAAACTACACTAAAGTAAATAATGTTAATAACATTATATTATTATAATATTACTTTTAATGAAATGCTAGTAATAACAAAGTAAAATCTATATCCCCTATCCTTCCACAGATGCGATCTATAGGGGTTTTAATGATCTATTTAGAAAAAATGTACATGATAAAAGACATGTTGGGTAAAATTTTAATTTGGGGAAAATGTTCTTACGTTTATGTATAATTAAAGATGATCAACTTGAATACACAGTTCATTCTGAATCTAATTTTTCGCCTTTTCATTTGTTCCTGTGCGTGGAATGATCTTTCTCTCTGTAATGTCGAGAGGTCCTGCCTTGACTTGATGTGGGCCGGTCTGTGAGCGTCTCCACACCCCAACACAGCAGGGGGCGGGGTTTCCCTTTCACGTAGCGCTCGGTCATCGACTCATCGAGCAGTGACTGTAGAATATTATCGATTATTCTGGTCTTGTCAGATATCTGGTGTACAGGCAAGCTAAACACCGTCATACGCCTCACCTATAGGACAAGCCATCTCAGAGGCCAGCACCCGGTTATAAGCCCCAGTTTGCAGCAGGCCAGCCCGTTGCGACCTACTGCGGTGGGACCACGACATGGCCGCTGAAGCCGTGGTCACAGTTCGTCTGGTGAGGTCCTTCGAGCACCGGAACTTCAGACCACTGGTTTTTCACGGAGTCAGGTTAGACCAGACGGTGCAGGACTTCATACAGCTGGTCAGGGACGGTGGGTAAATGCAACGCTCTCTGCCGTGTCAGAACTCACCGTCTGATGTTAATACTACCATGCTAACCACTTCTTCTAGATATTCCAACAAGACCAGGACTTCCCCCTCCTTTCAAGAAATATGCTTATGGTATGTAATTTCCCACATTTTCTCTGAACTTGTGTTTTGCAGTTTATTTTATTTTTATCAGCTTGTTGTACTGTCCTCACAGATGAACCAGCATTCCATTTTCTTGCTAACTATGTGTTCACTCTGTAGTGCTTGAAGGAATAAATGCACTGCATCTGACTCTGTTCCCTTTTTCAGACACAATGAAAATTATCCACCAAGCACATGGAGCAAAGGTATTTATCACACTGCTGGCCCAAGTGTCCTCAAGCAGTCAGGTTTACGAGAGCTAAGACTGACAAACGTCTGGCACGCAAAAGTGTAAGAATTTGAGGGACTTTGCCAAAGGTCAAACTGTGATGTTTCGACGACTGGGTCAGAACATGTCCATAACAGCAGGTCTTGTGTGGTGTTGACAGTATGCAGCAGTCAGTGATTCAAGGAAGGAGTGCTGCTTATGGCTTGGTGCCTGATACCAGAGACACTTCAGATGTCTTGTAGAGTCCATGCTTTGAAGGGACCCTGCACAATATTAGACAGGTGGTATTAATGTTGTAGCTGAATAGTGTGTGTACACACACACACACACACACACACACACACACACACACACACATAGTTGAGTGCAAAAGTTAGCATTGCCTTTCTTTGAAAGTGAAAAATTAGTTAATTGTTTTTCCATCAACACAATGTTCAACACACTTTCAGCTCTATACTGCACTATAAACTCTAATAGTAACTTGAAAATGAAAAATTAGGTCTAAGCTTGTTGTAAGATGTTGTCTACACTTAATGCTTGACCGGCACTAGGTGTTTTAAATGGTAGAAGTTTACCGATACTCTTTTGTTTCAGTCAAATGAACCAACAACAATTTGGATTATAAAAGGGTGACTAACTTAGCCACCACAGGATGGCTTCATGAGGGACAGCTGCCTGCAGAGTGCTTATCTTCCCCTGTAGGGTTATAACATAAACATGAAAGGTGGCATCTGTCAGTGGAACACAGCTGACGTTGCTTTATTTGTTCAATATATGTTTTTTTGAATAGCAGCTGCATAAAATACAACTAGGAATCTGCATGTGCCGCTAAAAGAAGTGTCATTGGCAGGGGTTTATCTCTTGTTTGACCAGAAAGACAATCTGTGTGTTCACTGATCAGACACAACATGAAATCCACCTGCCTAATATTGTGTAGGTTCCTCTTGTGCCACAAAACAGTTCTGGCCCATCAAGGTATGGACTTGCTAAGACCTCTGAGAGAGACCTTCTGTAGTAGAGAAGCCATCTTGATTTGTCCCTCAGATTCTTACTCTTGTCCATTTTTTTCCGCTTCCAACACATCAGCTTCAAAGAACAGATTATTCACTTGCGCCCTAATATATCCCATACATTCACAGCAGTCATTGTAACAAATTTATCAAAGTTATTCACTCAGTGGCTTTAATGTTGTTGCTGAGTGGTGACAGTGTGAGTCAATGCTTTCCACAAATACAAAAAAAAATTCATAAACTCACAAAAATATCTGGCAAGTTGGGCCTCTCCTTTAACTAAGTTCCTATGGTCTCATGTTGACGTCAGACCTTCTAAGTTGTCGGTCAGTCATAAAGACAAGTTAAGATAATACAGGAGTCGACATATCCCCATAGTAAGACACCAAAACAGTAGGTCAGAAACAGGTCTTGAGATTACTTGTCAATTAACCAATTTTCTCATATATTTCTTACTTATCACTCACTGACACACCAAGCAGTATGTTTATAGATTTTATTTTGATGGAGTGTGGGTACCCCTGGTCAAAATTCTGAAACTGTGAAAAGCTGAGTAGAAGATGACCTCATGTCCAAAAGGCTTAAAGTTAAATAACAAAACCAAAGCCCCCCCCCACACACACACACACACACACAGAAAAAGAAAGAAAAAACTCTTCTTTTTCCATTATCTTTTTTTTTTTTTTAAAAGCTCCAGAGCAAATACTTGGTGACAGTGGACAGGAAAATATTTTGTTTAACAGACAGAAACATCTACAGAAGGTAGTTTGAGGAGGAGGATTTTAAATAATATTCTAGATTTTAAAGGAGGCCAATGCAGTGAGGCTAACACAGGATTGATATAATCTCGTCTTCTACTTCCTGTCACTACTCATGCTGCAGCATGCCATGAATTAATTACAGTAGTCCAGTGCACAGGGAACAAAGTCATGCAGCTTTTTTTTTTTTTTTTACAGATGGTGTGATGTTTGCTTCCATACTTTGCTGATGTAACAGTGAAAGATTCCCTGGCTGCAACACAAGCTCAGAGCATGGTCAATCCACTCTTGTTCTTCACAGTTAGAGAGGAAATTTTTCATCCCTTAATTCCAAACACAACTTTGCTGATTTAAAGTTCCTCTTTAATTTCATCAGTCCACAGAACCTCATTACAAAATGCCTCAGGTGTGTTTCAGTCTTCCTGGGCAGACTTCTGCGATGTGTTTTGTATTGAGGACACAGGAATGGATTTCTCCATCTATGAAGTTGTGTAGTTCTGGCTGCATCACTGGCTGCATCACTGACTCTGTTAAATCTTGAAGGGCTTCTGTAGTCAAATGGTGGTTGATTCAACTTGACCTGCAGCCTTCCTGTTAGCTACTATTTCTTCATTTCATCCTGAACTGAGGAAATGGCTACCTAAAACAGATCTTACGCCCTTGCCATGCTCTGTGGGCATCAGTTATTTTAACTTTAACAGTGCAGCTTATTGGATGAGTCCATGATAGTTGGGACAAGGTGTGAGGAGTCAGTGTGTTTCTAAAATTAAATGGGCATCTCCTGACCTTTTGTAACAATGACTGTAAACAAGCCTTAGTTCAAAGCCCAAACTTTTGCATGGTACTCTTTTCCTTCCTTTTCCCTCTGAAATTGTACAAGACAAAAATAAAACATGAATCTTGCTTAAAATATTGAAAATAATGTTTCATCTTTAACATTATCATTTCATCTGTTGTGTGGACAAAAAGATGGAGGATTTCTGGTCTCCATGGAATGATCTGGAAATAATCCGCACCATAACAACTACACTAGTTGTTTCAATCTCAGAAACCAGGAGATTTGCGTTTGAGTTGGGGAAAAATATTTTTTCAGTCAGGCTGTATGTTTCACAAACACATAATTGGGGACCTCTGTGGTCCTTTTGAAATCCAAAGTTGCAAATGGTGGAAACAACTTGTTTTCTTTTTTTGGCAGACGAATGAGCTGGTGATGAGTTTAGATGATGATGAAAAGCTTATTCTGCAAGAAGGCCAAACCCTTAGAGCTGCTGGCATTGGTAAGTTCATCAGTGCTGTCTCTCAAGCAGCCATTGAAAACAGTTCTGTTCTTTCATAACTCTATATGGTAGAAACTCATGTCATTAAGGTTAAAATGGGGAGGGTTTTTTGATATTTATACAACTGTCATTGAGAGAAAGGGGATGGACAAATATTAGAAATGCCTCTCATTATAACAGAGTATAGGCCAACATCACCAGAAGCTGTAGATTTTAAAGTGACCATGAAATAGATTCAACACCTCCTGTAAAACGTTTGAACAGTCGGGAAGGAGGGATCTCTAACAAGACCCAAGGCTTTCAAACTGTGAGGTGAGCCCAGGAGATGTGAGGCCTGTCTGACCCACTTACCCACTCTGACACCCAGACTGTGGAGTCTATTTAGGTAACCCTTGATTCAACCTCCTTCTCAGAGTCATAGCTCAGTCAAATCTGAGTTATTTGACACGGTAAACATCTTAGACTTTGGGAGGAGAGAATTTTCCCTGATCACAAAAAGATGCTCCTTGTTGCTCCAGAATTAGAAAAATCTCACATTGTAAAACAGACATGTCTTTGTATTCTTGCTGTTACTCAGATGCTACTGAGGCTTAAACTGAGTATATATTTAAATTTAACTTACATCAAATCCTAACCTTTACCATGACTTCAAATAAAAATATTCTAGATACATAATTTTATACACATCTCCTCATAATCCAGCAACGATTCAGTAATGATATACTGAGACCACTAATGTGAGTCCAATGAAATTATTTAGAAGTAATAAGTGTGTTAACAACACTAATGTGTTATTAATATTAATAATGTGACATTTTTGTGTGTTGTTTCAGAAAATGAAACTGAAGTGGCCTTCTTCAGGAAAGAAGATTATGGACTCTATAAAGTTAATCCCAAATCTGCTTGGTGACACCAGTGTTCTGTTTTACTTTATAGCAGAGGAGATTCTTGAAGGACAGAGGTCAAAGGTTAAGCATGCCAGGACCAATAGGAGTGTGAGAGTGGTGTTATCATGTTTATTCTGGTGGGTTTTAATTAATTCATGGGCTTGTTTTTAAAATTGAAGTTTACTATGCATCACACTGGTATGCCTTTTTATTTCTATTTTCTTTCTCTTCTGGTAAATGTGACCATGAACATTCTTTTTTATTGTTTTAAAATATGATGAATAAAGTCTTTGTATAGCTGGAGCGTTTTGAATGTATTGACAAAGTCCATATTTACTGCACCGCCCTCTATATGTATTTTTAAAGAAGTAACGATAAACTTGTGTAAATCAGAACCAGTCACATCACGACAATGTAGAGACTGTTTCAAAAGAGACTGATTTCGTCATTGTGGTACAGCACTATAGAATAAGGTGTGTGTGTGTGTGTGTGTGTGTGTGTGTGTGTGTGTGTGTGTGTGTGTGTGTGTGTTTGTGTGTGTGTGTGTGTGCGTGCGTGTGTGCGTGCGTTATAGTAACTAATTCTGCTTTGAAACGCTCTTACTACATTCCGGACCGTTTGTACGCTGCACTCTACACGTTATACTGCGATTCTTTAGTATTATTCAATCATTACGCTTTATTACGCGTTACTTCTTTCTCGAGCGCCATTGGTTACAATTATCACGCCACCCAATAAAAAAACGCGATATTATGTTATAACTGGAGTTAGCCAGTAGCGTATAGGGGAGGGCGTGTCCGAGGTCCACGGTGGTCAGCCTGGGAGAGCTGTAGTAACAGGACGAAGGGGATTTCTCTTCCGCGTCTACAGAGGTGTCTGCTAACTGAAACGAAAGCGTGCCTCATCGGAACCGTACCTAAAGATGGCTGACCTCAAGGTAGGTGTGGATTTAGCAGCGTGGTGTCATTGTGACCCCGGTGTTAAATAGTTTGCTAACCGAAGTGAAAGGGCCTGGGGTCTTGCTCTCTCAACTTCAGTGGGCACATAGCAGCTAAACATGATAGCGTTGTTTCATCCTGACGCTCCTCTGCTATGTCGGACTGAGCTGTTAGTTTGGTTTGTCGTACGACGTGGAATTCACCGTTATCCTTGCTTCGGCGAGGTCACGTGTGTAGTTAAAAACTCGGCTCAGCCATCCAGCTTGTGACACAGCCTATTTGCGGAAATAATCTGTCCACTCCATTAACAATGCCTGCACCCTGATCTTTGCTCCCCCATCAGTCCTATTGCATGTTATATTTTTGTGTCCTTGAGGTTTCCTCATATTCTAATACGCCAGCAACACGTTTTGTGGTGTTTTCAATATATTTATTTACACGGTTATCTGTAGCATGAATTTGAACCTGTAATTGATCATTTTACTGGGAGTTTACAGTATCCAGCACAGTCCTCCCCTCTGGCCCATTTGGCACAGAGTAGCACAGCTAGTTGGGTTTTGTTCTGCGTCGCGTTGTCTGAGAGAATCAATGACTTCATTCTACGTGCAATGCAATGCAACGATTTGAGAGATATCTGAAGCTCCAAATCTCTTTCAGTCAAGAGAGAGTGAACAAATAAAATGTTTTGTTGCCATGTGTACAACATGAGAAGAAATTGAGAGACCTTATTGCAATTAGACGTCATCCTGATGTCATTGTATTTAAAAGAGGGTGAGATGGTGTGTAGTATAGGAAACCCCAAAAGAAAAATACTGTGTTAATACTTACCATACCAGGCATGGATTTCTAATAAAATTTTTTACTTGGGTTCACCACTCTTAAAAAATGCATGGAGAGCCAATGGGAATGGGCATAAACAGAACATACACTCACCGGCCACTTTATTAGGTACACCTGTCCAACTGCTCGTTAACACTTAATTTCTAATCAGCCAATCACATGGCGGCAACTCAGTACATTTAGGCATGTAGACATGGTCAAGACAATCTCCTGCAGTTCAAACCGAGCATCAGTATGGGGAAGAAAGGTGATTTGAGTGACTTTGAACGTGGCATGGTTGTTGGTGCCAGAAGGGCTGGTCTGAGTATTTCAGAAACTGCTGATCTACTGGGATTTTCACGCACAACCATCTCTAGGGTTTACAGAGAATGGTCTGAAAAAGAAAAAATATCCAGTGAGTGGCAGTTCTGTGGGCGGAAATGCCTTGTTGATGCCAGAGGTCAGAGGAGAATGGCCAGACTGGTTCGAGCTGATAGAAAGGCAACAGTGACTCAAATAACCACCCGTTACAACCAAGGTAGGCAGAAGAGCATCTCTGAACGCACAGTACGTCGAACTTTGAGGCAGATGGGCTACAGCAGCAGAAGACCACGCTGGGTGCCACTCCTTTCAGCTAAGAACAGAAAACTGAGGCTACAATTTGCACAAGCTCATCGAAATTGGACAATAGAAGATTGGAAAAACGTTGCTTTGGTTGCATTGGTCTGATGAGTCTCGATTTCTGCTGCGACATTCGGATGGTAGGGTCAGAATTTGGCGTCAACAACATGAAAGCATCGATCCATCCTGCCTTGTATCAACGGTTCAGGCTGGTGGTGGTGGTGTAATGGTGTGGGGAATATTTTCTTGGCACTCTTTGGGCCCCTTGGTACCAATTGAGCATTGTTGCAATGCTACAGCCTACCTGAGTATTGTTGCTGACCATGTCCATCCCTTTATGACCACAATGTACCCAACTTCTGATGGCTACTTTCAGCAGGATAATGCGCCATGTCATAAAGCTGGAATCATCTCAGACTGGTTTCTTGAACAAGACAATGAGTTCACTGTACTCAAATGGCCTCCACAGTCACCAGATCTCAATCCAATAGAGCAGCTTTGGGATGTGGTGGAACGGGAGATTCGCATTATGGATGTGCAGCTGACAAATCTGCGCCAACTGTGTGATGCCATCATGTCAATATGGACCAAACTCTCTGAGGAATGCTTCCAGCACCTTGTTGAATCTATGCCATGAAGAATTGAGGCAGTTCTGAAGGCAAAAGGGGTTCCCACCCGTTACTAGCATGGTGTACCTAATAAAGTGGCCGGTGAGTGTATAATACCATTCTGAGTGCATTCTGAGTGAAGGAAGTGAATCAGCTAGAGAGTTACAGTGGTGGAGCACGTTGAGGTTCCTCTGAGGGATTCGTGACCACGGAACTCTTCTGGTGAAGATGTAGTATCTTCAGATAAGGGGCACCCTCTGTTGTAGCATGCTACAGTGATGGGATAAATCTCAGACAGTGCAGAAGATGAGCACACTGATTGAACTCACACTAAGCTTCAATTGTGTCCAGATTCTCAGAGTGAATTTCAACACACTGATCTTTGGCTTGCCAATCTCTGGGGGTGGAAGTGCCACGAAGCAGCACAATGATAAAGAGACCTTTCTCACAGCTGAATCCTTGGTTGGATGATAACATTTGTTTTACTGGGAGGGGGGCTGGGGACACACACAAACAGGAATCAAGATAGAAGAGAAACATATCTGTAAATAAAAGTAAACACAACAGAAACTCTCCCACTGAACTGAATTCAAACCAGTGCACATGAATAAGGAAATGACAAATAAAACTTTTCATCCTTTTTATTCTTTTGGTTCCTTTTGTGGGTGGGGCACACTGCGGTGGCTCTGCTGCCAGTATCACATCAGGAATGTTAACAAAGCTGTGGTCCTCTCCTCTGTAGGCTAAATTTGATACAGCAGCAGCTGAGGTGAAGCAGCTGAAAGCGAAGCCGACAGATGAGGAGATGCTGCAGGTCTACTCCCTGTTCAAGCAGGCCAACGTGGGTGACGTGGACACAGGTGAGACACAGCCCACTGGCATGTGAACAGTGTGGTGGCCCAGCTGCTCGGGATCTGCTGAGGACACATGAGGAGGTACGGGAGGGCTATGCAAGTTCACCCACACCATTAAGACAAAAGGAGGCAACTAAACACAAGGCAAAGTGAGCGAGAGAGAGAAGCTGTTGCTAACTGCTAAGCTAAAGTAGCTAGCTGATCAGATCAGTCACAGCCACAACTGTGGGTTAGAGGAAAAGTCACTTACTGAAGGAGAGCGCTGACTTCAGCAGGTGTAGGTGTATCATACAGTGGGTAATGAAGAAAATAGCAAAGAGCAAAATGACAAGTTTACCACAGCACGTCAGCAATCTACTGTTAAAAATACCCCCCCCCCTTCCCCGGCCTGTGAAGAACCCACTGTAGGAAGCAATGATTCAGAGGCATGTGAGCAGCCTCTCGGCTCCTGTTCCTACTACAAATGTTGGACAATAGAGGCAGAGAAGAGAGAGGAAGCAGAACGAAAGACCCACACAAGCCTCCACTGCCAAGTATGTCCCTTGCCAATTCAAGTTCCTGGATCCACAAAGTGGATGAGTTGGAACTACTCAACACAATAGCCCTTCACACTGCACTTAGCCATCTGGAGCACTGGGAGAGCCATGTCAGGATGCTCTTCATTGACTACAGCTTAGCGTTTAACACCATTATCACAGATATCCTGCTCAGAAAGCTCTCTGATTTAGGACTCCCCCCACTCACCTGCTCCTAGCTTGGGAACATTCTTACAAACCAACCTCAGATAGCAAAACTAAGCCCCCACTTCTCCTCCACCCTTACACTCAGCACAGGCTCCCCACAGGAGTGTGTGCTCAGCCAAATGCCGTACTCTCTCTACACCTTCGATTGCAGTACAGTTCACCCCAGCAATACCAAAGTGAAGTTTGCAGACAACACTACGGGGGGACTGATCTCAGGAGGGGATGAGTCTACCTACATGAGTTCCTGAAACTAACAGCGTGGTGTTGAAAGACACTGCCCCCTCCCCTCCATGAATGACATCTCCACCTCCCGTGTCCTCATCAAGAACAGTTCACACCCTGGGTTCCACCTGTTTGACCTGTTGCCCTCTGACAGGAGCTACAGGTCCATCAGAACCCAGACAAACTGGTTCAGAGACATACGCATACACACACCCCACTGTGTGGAGAGTGTGCAATATGCATATTTTTTGGCTTTTAAGCATTTGTTTATTTTATTTCTATTTCTTTTATTATATTTGCAATGCAAAGGTCAAATAATACCCCTGAGGAGGCTCTCTAATTCTGTTGGACACTGACAATAAAGGCTTCTATTCTGTTGACATGTTACTTCAGCCTCTTCACTTCCATCTGTCTTTGTCTTTCTTTCCTCTGAAGGTCGCCCTGGGATGTTCGATTTCACTGGGAAAGCTAAATGGGATGCCTGGCAGAAGCAGAAAGGTAAAAGGCAGTCATGTCCAGATTGACAGTCTGAAAGATTTGATAGTTATCCGGCACTGCAGTGCAACCCTGACCTCCAATGCACTTGCGTGCATGTTGTCCCAATCCAGATAGTGAAAGTCCTGAGTCAAAACTATTATTTTTGTAAGGGGAAATGATTGATATGAATCAAAGTTTCACTGGGAGAATGCGACTCTCTGAAAAGGCATTACACAGTCAGCTTGTGATGAAGTTGTTTGAACCACAGATATACATCAACAATCTTGGGGTCCGATTTTGAGTGACTTCATTTAGTTGTTGTCATTTCTGCTGATATGTCAGTGATCCATAAGATGATAGACCCAGTTCCAGGATGAAGTGACTGAGGGGGTGGTTAAAAACAGGGAAGGAGGCAAATCTTTTTCCATAGTAAAACGGCAGCTCACCAGCTTGTGAGTGGCAGAATGCAAACAGCTCCCTGCTTTATTTGTGCATGATGGCTACAGATTGGAAGAGGGAAAATGTGTGGTAGATTGTTAATGTGAGTGCAGTATTCCTTTCAGACAGCACTGTAGTTTGAATACATTCCTTGCTGGATGCCTGCCTTGCGAAACATTTGGTGCTCTCCGTCACACATTTGCAGTTCGAGAAGGCAGTTTCAGTGAAGGCTTTGTCATCAATAGCACAACACCGAATCCTGAGCATCCTCAGCTTCTGCTCAAGAAGCATCTTAGAGTTTGAAATATGCAAGGAAGGAAGCCGCTCCTTGACTGGGACAGGAGCAGCGGGGGCTGGTAGAGCCTGCAGACTGAGTCTGGACTCAGCCCTATCATTGCTGTTGAGGTGGCCACTGGCTTCAGCTGGGGACTGTGGTATTTGTTTGTTCCTCCAGAGCCATATTCTCATATAAATCCTTCTTTTCCTGAGCTGCTGAGCTAACATGCTGTTTCATGCAACGGCGAAGTTAACAACTTACCATTACAAGTAAACTAGTTTGTGTGTTGACAGTGTTTATTACATTTGCACAGCATAGGGATGCACCGATACCAAAACCATTAACAGGTTTCCGCCCAATACGATGCTCATGCATGTACTTGACCTCTGGTAAAGTGAGCGGACTGAAACGCAGCGTGTCTGACCTCATTCATCTCCCTGCTCGCCCTGTGCTCTCTCTCACACTAACACACACACAGAGCTAACTCATGATGGAAAGTGAAAGTACTTGTTTGTTGAAGTGAAGTGAGCAACATCTGATGACAATAACGCATGTTTTAAAAGTGAAGTTACATCTGTAATGGTATTATTCAGTATGAAATAACGTGACATCAGTGCATTCCTAGTACAGTGTGCAGTGAGGTTCAAATCTAATAAATAAGTGATATCACAGCACCACCCCCAACGCTGCCCCAGGCCTCGAGACTATACAAAGCTTGCATATCTTTTTAGTTAATGATGTTAGGGGCTCCAATTGCGAGTGATTTCTTTAAACGGAGAGTGACAAGTGCTGGATTAAAACCAAATATTATATCAAGACAGTACAGCAGAAAAATAAAATAACATTTAATTAACAGTAAATGTTTCTGCCTCAGTGCCCAGATCTTTCCATCAGATAGTCCATATCTTAATAACTGGGACCAGCTAACTAACTGTAGTCAAAGCCCCATGAATTGTATCAATGTAGCAGCTGGCAAACACAACATAACAACAACAGAAAGGTCCACCTTGTAAGAACTTGATTTTAACAGTGTTAACAGTATCATGCATGAAATGAGAATTCAAACTAATGACATATCACATGCATAGCCAATCACTCTTGGTCTCAGTCAGGACTTTTCTCTTCCCTAAGCCTTTGATAACATACATACACCACTCAGCCACCACATGAAATTCACTGACAGGTGAAGTGGCAGCTTTCAGGAGGTGGGACATATCAGGCAACAAGTCAACAGGAAAACAATAACACCGACTGATAGAAAACTGTCAGAACACACAGGTCATCACAGCTTGTTGGACCCATGGATCTGACTTGACTCAAATGACAGCATTTAACAAGATTTGATCCAAAGTCTTGGTGCCTGATACCACAGGACAGTGTTAGAGGCCTCATGGTCCGAGTGCGGACACTGATGGTTCAGAGCTGTTCTGGTGGCACAAAGGACCAGATTTTAATCTTATGGCTGATCAGTGTAGAATCAAGGTTCATCTGTCTCAGTAAGTGAGTTTGGGTTTGTGGACCAGTGCTTTGAAGTTTAGTTCTGGTTTGTCCCAACTTTTTTCATAGGGTGTTATGGTAGTTCAACCTTTAGACACTTACTGAGTTAAGACCTCCTAGAACTATGGACAGCAGTCAGTATCAGATGCTAGCAGGCCTTGTGAGGCTTTAATGAAATTCCATATAGTAGTAATTACATTACATTTTGTAATGCATTGGTGACGTCCACTTAGTTCTGCTGCTGAATATGATGCTACTTCTGTGCGCAGACTGCATTAAAGCAGAGCGGTGTATGCACAGAAGGTCTGAGAGAAACCCTAACCCCACACAGACATGGTTCCTCAGGGACCGACTGGGCAGAGAAGTGTGCAGTCTGCTCTGGTGGTTCATGTTTAACTAGCGGGCTGTGACAGGACACACCCACATCTACATCTCAGGGTATTCACTATTTCAAAGTCCATGCAAAAAAAAAATCTGGATATACTGCTCCTCTGTAAAGAACATATGACTCTTTTAGGACAACGTCATATTTCATCCCCATGTGCCTTATTGTGAAGTGCAATTACTGTGGGCATGTGGTTCTGAACTCTAGATTGGAGTTGAGCCAGATTCTAGTAGGTTATTCATACCATGTGGTGGATGGACAACTCCCCCAGAGGCTCATTCTGTGTCTGAGGACAGCGTTCCACTCAGAGACAATAAACCTTAATCATAAATATGTTCCAATATTAAAATTGTAGTAGTTAAAATGGAAGAAAAAGGGGAAAAAAACTCCTTAAACACCCAATAATCTGCCACCAAACCTCATGTGATTTGAGTCATTTAGGGTCATTGTCTAAGGTGATAGATGCCACCTCTCTGTCTCCATCCAGTGGTCAAAACACATTTTGAAATTAGAAGTCAGCACTCTGTTCCCTGCTGTTTGTTTTCAGACTGCTGCATCATTTGAAGCGTGAGAGTGTTTGTGCTCACATGTAGTCACACTCCTCCTTCTGCATGTTTAAATCATCTGTTCAACTGTGCACAAGTCTCCTGTTTTTACAAATTCATGCCTGTGCTTTCAATATAATGTAATATAGAATTATACTTGAAGTTAAGTGCAGATACGGTTGGGTGAGAAAGTTTGCTTGAAGTGACAAAACAAGTAAAAAGTTTTTTATTGGAAAATCACTGTTTACCTGCTTTTGTTAATTTTGATGATGAAGGAGCAATTGTTCTTGCTGAATGTGCCTTAAAAGTGTTGAGGGAGAAATGTTAGTATTACTCATTTTGTCATTTCAATGTAAAGTTTGCACCCAACTCTATTTGGTCTCACTTCACTTAATGTTTCCTTGATAGCCAGTTCAGATCCCTCAGGACTGCACTCTGCACAGAACATGGAGGAAGTCGTTCAAAGTAGGAAGCAGTGGTGATTAATGAATTCCTTGTCTCTATGCGTTTACTTATATGCATTTTGATTTGTCATTAATAGGTAAGAGCAAAGAGGATGCCATGAATGAGTACATCAGCCTGGTGGAGCAGTTGAAGGAAAAATATGGAGTCTAATGTCAGCAAGCTGGTGAGGCTGAATGCTGGATGGACTGAGCACCGGCTGAGTCCAGCACCACTCGTCCTTTATCCCGATGCTGTGAAACGCCTTGAAATCCAAGGTGGGCTGCGAGTGGTCCCATCAAGATGAGGTTGGCCTGAACAACTACTGATGCATGATCAGAAACTGTCCTCCACCAGAGTGCCGTCATATTTTACCTCCTTTTATGAAGCGTGTATCTGCACAGAGAGATGCCATTTCAAAATAAAATCTTTTTTCACCAAGTAAAAAGTGTGTTTGCACTCCAATTTTGTGCCATGTCCTAGTTTCACACATCATGAGACTGACATTTTCGACTGAATGAGATGGTGGCTTGGGTCAGTTAAATTCCCTTAGTATTTGAAGAATTCCATGAGGGTCTGCTTTCACAAACTATCTCTCAGCTGAGTCCTCCCTAAATGGCACCTCTTGCCTGCATGTATTTACTCATGAATTTACTGAAGTGCTTTTGAAAGGTGATGCTGCCACTTAGCTTAAGTGAAAAAAGTACAAAGTGGCTAAAAAATCTTTGTGGCTACAAAATTGAATCAGAAAAGTGAATCGTGATTTTCACCTGAAGTATATGTCTAATGTGTCAGGGGTTAAATCAAGAAATTCACAGAAATTAAGTATACACAAGATATTTCCCTCTTCATATCCTTTATGTTGCCTTTTTTCCTCCATGATCTTGACACCTGCGGCTATCTAGAAATATCTGTCTGATATAGAAATATTTTATAAAATCTTAAACTTAAACTTAAGTGTGATTAAAACTGAAGATGAACCTTGTTAGTTAAGGTGAACAGAAAACCATACATCTGTGTGTGCACTCATTAATTGTGCACAGACTTGTGTGTCCATCCACTGATCTCAGCTATTCTTTGTAATGTTTTCTATGTAGTCAGTGTCAGATGCCCAGATTAATTGTGGAGTTAAATGTATTTAAAAGCCCCTGTGAGTTAAAAGCTCAGGTGTCAATGCTCTTTCAGCAACTTGACATCAGCTAGTCGCTTGTTTCTTTGTACAGTCAAAGCTTTGTACAGCTCATCGGTCTGCCTGTAGATGAAAGCATTTATTGTTCTACAGTGGGTTTACTGTACAGAAATTTAATGACAGCACAATAACACAACATGTTCTATTTCCTGACAGCAGATGTTTTCTATTTCATACATTTAGCTCATTGTCCACACATACAACTATTAACTATTAACAACTATTAACTGGGCATACTGGGCAGTTGAAAATTTTACATCCCCTTTCAGTGAAATGACAAAATATGTAATAAAACATTCAGGGAGTACAAATGAACCTCCATCAACTAAAATGAAAACAACAAGGTTACTGTGAAAACTTTATTAGTGCAAAAGTTTGCTTAAATAATTCATTTTAATATGTGAAATCAGCTGAGGTCTTAATCTCTAGTGCCTTGAGATAATGTATGTTGTGAATTGGTGCTATACAAATAAAATTATTTTGGATTGGATGTATTACTGTTTTTTTGGACACATCTGACAGAGTGCAGCTAGTTTCTCTTCACCATCTCAGTGTTGAGCTGCTGGCCACTGATGGATCAATAATTCCGCCATCAATATCAGTTTATGTTGTAGCACTACAATGTCCCTTTACTGGAACTAAAGAGCTCAAACCAGGAAAATGTGCAGTGCAGTGCTTCTGAAACTACACACAAATCCATGTAACAACAAAGGGATCAGAATATATTCAGCTTGATTATTAAATTACAAATTTTTACAATATACCCCTAATAAAACTGCACATAATAGGACAAATGAAATACTAAAAAATATTAAAATAAATACTTAACAGGTCATTTACTTCAAGCATAGTGCACCTATACACACTCACATAAAGTCAGCCTTATAGCATATCTGCCTAACTCATTTTTTTAGGTGAGGACATAGGCGATTATTTAGGGTGGTGCAACAGTGTTAGGAGGGTAGTTAGGCCAATATCTCAATTCGCTCAAAAAATGAGTTAGGCAGATATGCTATTAGGCTGACGGTAAGTAGCTTTAATGATCAGTGTATAGTCTTCATTGATTTACACACCACAAATCTGAGTTAATGTTGAATATAACTGCATATGGTAATGGGATTGCCTTGCTGCCATCATGCCTAACAAAAAAAACCAAACAAAAACTTGAGGACAAAACATGCACAAAGACAGTGGGCAGTAATTGCCCCTGACTCCTCCCTATTACGACACAATATTAACCACCACAGTACATATCTAACATGGTCACAAATATGCACGTCTTAATACTTAAACTGTGTAAATAGATAGCATTTGAAGTTAACAGAAAAATAGAGATATGAAACAGGAAATATGCACATTTAGGTGTTGTAGCAGAATCTGTTCATTCCCTTTTATCGCCTGTACATTTACTAATCCCAAACAGTGAACCTGTCAGGCCATAATGTTTCCACCCACTTTGTGTTTTTATTTTGAACACATGAGGATGTTCTCCAGGTGTCACTTATCAAACTTGTGCTCATATAAAGAGTGGTGCAACAATATATCCACACTTTTAGCCCAATCAGTGAGAGTACTATATTACTCCTCCATGTAGTGCTCCCTCATGTTGTCAGATGTAATACTCTTTCATGTAGTCAGATGTAGCAGTCCGTCATGCAGTCAAATATTGTCCCTGAGCGAGTTGTGGAGGTGATTCTCTGTCCAATTGCACCACACTGTTGTGTTGTTCCTTCTCCTCCCTCTCCTCTCTCTCCTCCTTGATGCTGCTGTTACTCTTCCACTGTTTATACAGGAAGCGGATCACCACAGCCAGGATGCAAGCTGTGATGAACACCACGACTGTTGCCACACCTGAGGAGCAGCAGGGACACACATTCACCGGTCCAGTTACAATTATATCATATATTATACTGTGTAGTACTGCAAAATAAATAATATATTATAATAATATAAAAACATTCCCCTACTATCAAACCAGCTATCAAAACTTACGTATTAAAGATGTAGCAGTCGCAGAAAAAATTTCATGGTACAGAAAGGCATGAAAATGTCATGAAAGGTGTAATAGTATAGTATGGTGTAAAATCCTGTGAAAGGTAAGATTGTTTTCAGATTCAGCGCTGTGATGTTCAGTACTTTCCGGGAGTTGAATCCATAAGATACTGTTTCAGGGGTGTATGCTCAACAACATAGTCTTGGAATCTGGCAGAAATGGCCTGGTTCTATTAGTATTCCTTTCTTTGTAAGGGCCAAAAACTGAAACAGTATTGCAACCTGGCTGAAAAAGCTGATTTTGAAATTTGATGGGTCTGGGGTTCTGAGTGTTCAGGATTTAAATCCAATGTAGATCATGTTTTAATTTTTGTTCATGTGACTACTATCTGCTGCATTCATCAGAGAAAAGAAAAAAATGAACATTTAAAACCAGCAAGACTCATGTCACAAAAAACAAAGCTTGTATTGCTAATAGTTTTTCACAGTAAGTGTCAGAAGTTGGTACTCAAAGATATGGCAATAGTAGCAATTATTGAGTATACTCGAAGGCTCAAAAAAGTCCACTGTCTGACAAACTGGACCACAAAAAAAAAAAAGAAGGACCACACGCTGCATGTTCTGAGGGCATAGGTTTAAATCTTATAAAAACTAAAAGTTCAAAGAGTCTCAGTTTGGGGCCACAGCCAGATTGTGCATGCGCAGCAATCCTATTGAATTAATTATTACCCTCATTCAATAAATAAAATAAAAGTCAAATATAAAATGTGTGCTACTATTAAGGATGTTCTGTTGTTTTATTTCTGGAATTACCTTTGCCTTTTTGTTTTTCTTGATGATATATTTGTATTGTTTTACATGTATATCTGTTGTGAAGTACATTGAGTTGCTCTGTGCATGATATGTGCTCTACAAATGAATCTTGTTCTTGTTATAAACTTAGGAGGCAGGTGTCAGCAAGACATCCTTAAGTGTCTTCAGCAAAAACTCTATTAATGTTATAGTTACTGCCAAAAATGTAAGAAGCCTCTCCATCTCAAAGTCCTGGGCTGAACCCCAGTCCCAGTAAAACCTGACCTGTGGATTAGATGCAATCATTCTCTGCATCAGGGTTTTGTTGTGCTCCTGGCATCATCATACCCTTTACACACCTCTTGATACCAAACTGGCGCAGTCAAGAAATTGAACACAGTGCTTCCAAGGAATGTTTGATCATACAAGGCTGAAATAAGCAATACTAAAATGTAGCCCTTAGTGTAAAGAAGCCTGAGGTAAAGG
This sequence comes from Psettodes erumei, assembly GCA_016785225.1. Taxonomy (NCBI): domain Eukaryota; kingdom Metazoa; phylum Chordata; class Actinopteri; order Pleuronectiformes; family Psettodidae; genus Psettodes; species Psettodes erumei. The sequence goes on from JAFBJZ010000939.1 coordinate 1,040,543, forward strand.
AACAGAGAACAAACAGACTGCATGGTGGTGTGCTCCAGAAAAAGAATTAGGATGGAGGCAGATGGACAGAATAGCTGAGAACAGACCTGCTATTACAGCCACATCATTTTTGGTATCACCATTATGCTGCTTGTTATCTTCATTTGTAGTTGCAGCTTGATCTGTTGGAGCATAAATGACAAATGTATTAATTTTGCACATTAAGCGGTGCTCATTTCACTGTGTTAGCTTCGTAAAGTGCTTGGTATAGAACATTGAGAAACAACTTGTGATTATTCCTGATTTGTCTAGCATCTTATAGGATGAGCCAGGCAGTAGAACTGATTTAATTTGATTCATCCAGTTGAACGTTTGTCCAACAAACAATCTTGAGAGTAAATAAAACATTGGGAAACAACATCATACATTGAAACATAGAGATAGGGACGTAAGAAATTTGATTTATCCATGCAACCAATTTTTCTGAAAAGATTTTACTCCAGATCAGTGCTCTTCATTGCGTTTCCTTCCATGGACTCATGCTCTATAGTTTGTGAGTGAGCAGAGAGTTTAACTAGCTCCAATGATTCCTTTAAGCCTTTTGCTGTTACTCTGGACTTATCTCAGTGATCATTGTGTTCAGTCTTTGGAGTCATGTCCGATTACAGAAAATGTGCTGTGACTGTGGACTGATGCATGTCAAAATTTGAGATGACTAACATTTTTCAGATTCACACAAATCAACCATTTTAAAACTTACTGTAAGTCTTAGGGGAACATCTCTGCAAGGTATGGTTCACATCAGCAAATGCTTCTTGTGATTCACAAACAAAATATCAGTATTTTTCGGTCTGACCGACTGTAATCTGCTTTCATTGACTGAACACCAGGTTTGGCAGGATTTGTTAACATCATTGGCTGAGGGATTCATATACTTTTTGAAACTCTGTGACATTTTGAATGATGTTTCTATCATGTTCAAAAACAATGCAGTGATTTATGGTATTAGTTCAAATATATTGCGTTGTGTCCCCACCAGTGAGGTGAAGTTCCACATCCTGAGAGCTAATCTACAATGCTGGGGGTCAGCATGCTCAGATCTCTGCCTTCACCTGCCTGGTTCACCCAGCCACCCGCCCCTCTCCCTGTCTCTACGTGTGGTAAGTCAACATGGTGGTGACACCTTGTAACTTTTTGGGCTGTGCCATGGGTAAGGTCCTGGACCAAATGCATGCCCTGGTGTCTGACACCAGGAGGGGGCCCTGGAATCACAGGGATACACAACCCCCCTCCTCCCACCACCACGTTAATATGATGATTCTTGGGGAAAATTATTATTATATCAGTCTTTTAAAACACATCTAATCACATCACACACAGATGTATTTTGTATTTTGTGAGTGTCCACAATAAGTATCCCCAAAATACATTCTTTCTTAATCCAGTCCAACTGTGTACTTTATCCATGTGGTGCATTTTTTATGAACTGTGAGTGGAAAAATGCTGTATGCCACATTGCCACAACAAAAAGCATATGGCTGTGACTGTTCTCAACAATCTTACAGTTTGGAAGAAGATTAGAGGAAGAGCAAGGACTTTCAGGTTTTTGTTTGCAGTATGTGATACCTCGTAGACTGTGGGATGTGATTGAGTCTGCTAGTGCTCCACAGTTTGATTGGTACAGTGGACCCTGGACAGTCACCAATGAGCTCCCTCGATTCAGCAGCACTGTTTTTAGAGGAGCCATTTGATTAAACTGGACTGAGGAGAGGCAGCCAACGAAACCATTCAATCCTGCTTGGACTACCTCTTCTTGGAAGTTGTCTCCTCCTAGGCAGATGAAAAAACAGAGAGAGAGACGGATGGACACTTTTCAAGGCTGGACTTCTGCACAAAAGAGATCTCTTGTGTTCTGTGGTCCATTAAAAATCCCCCCACTTCTGCAGCGGTGAGACGAGAATTAAAATATCCCTTGGATACTGAGGTCTATTTATTTGAAGTGTGGTGCTCAATGAGCTCCAAGTGAAGGAGAATAAATGGTTGCAGGAAATGAGACTTTCTTTTGAGTCAGCCTTTTCTCAGGGAATGCTAGACACAATGAGAGGACTTACTGATGATTTTGCCCAAGGTCAATGATCTGATTAAGATCAGCTTTGCATCAGATGACACTGTGTACTGTCTTTGGATGTCCTGGTCGATCTGGTGGAATTGAAAGTCATCAAAGAAAAAGACAGTTAGAAGACTAATGACTAATTCACTCAAAACCTATCAGCACACAATTACTGTAGTTTTTAAGTTCTACTCCCACACTAACATGCTGACTCAATACAGACCTGAAAATCTAATGCTGAACTGAAGACTTATTATACATAAAACCAAAACCATGTCTTTAGTTCTTAAACATGTGCTTGCCAAACGTGCCATTATCTGTGTGAGCTGTCTACAATCTCTATGGTCTTTTTCATTGGGTCCTCGGATGCCTGTGGTGGTAATATTTAGAGATGATTCTGTTTCACGTTCACACTGCTCATGTTCATATTTCTGTGATGATGTGAATTGTGTCACTCTTCACTGTTCGATTATTTAAACTAGTAACTATGTGTTACGTGCTGTGCAGAGGGATGCTCTGTTTTCTGTCTCTTGTTGGTCCTCCCCTTCCTCCCGTTCTCCAGGTATTCTGAAGATTGGCTCACACCTGAGCAGGTTGACCAGACTCCTGACTGGGCCCTTCAGAGGCTGGGCAGCCTGTCACGAATCAGGAGACCATATATAGCCCCCACAGGAAAACTCCGCCCGGTCGCTCTCATATCCTGTTGTTGACTGGGGTATGGTGGTATATGGTGGAGGTTCAGGACAAGGTGAGCATGGGGCGCCCTTTACATGTTACACACACGTAGTGTTTGTTCTGTCTAACTCCCTAGGTTTATTGGTTGGTGCCACCCTTGTACTCTTTTACTGGGAACTTTTTTAGATAAGTGAGGTAGTCTTTTGTTTTCTTGATTTCATAGTGAGGGAATGTAGTGAGGCCCTGTTTTGTTTGTATTAATTTCTTTTGTTTGGCACAACCACTGTCCCGACCTCCACCACACCGTTTTGTGTGCTGGTGATTTCTGAATTTTGGACTGTGAAATCCCCTGTAATAAATTCTTTCACTGCAGCAACTGTGTTCTTAATCATTTTGGCTGTCGCGTTATGGTTCCATTTAGCTGGGCCGTAACACTATGTTTTATGCCCATATGTGGTTGTGTCACAGATAAAAAAATTGTGACCCCATTCTAAATCTATGGGTGCATTGTGTTTGATAAATATAATAAGTATTATTTTATCAAAATAAAGCATGCAATGAAGTATAATAAAAACAAAAAATCAACATTCAAGCTGTTACAGCCCTTTTTGCTGTTTATTGGAATTTGGCTTTATTGATGGTTTAGATGCCTACCAAAAAAGACCAGGATGTGGAAGAAAAGAGCTTGGAAACAGTACCTTTAATGTGACCATATCATTTTTGGCCTTTAAAAAGGAGGATCCTTATTTATATTTGTTACAATAACTGTATGTGGAAAGTGGTTATGAAAGATGGTGATCATGATTTAATGAGACAATATGAGATGGGCTCAGACAACAGTCCATACAGCAGTATTACCTATTAGCTCAGTGTTCACCTGTACATAAAGGGCTTTGCCCTCACGATGGATTCTGATTTGGTGGCGTCGTCCATCTGCCAGGCTACTGAGGATAGGACTGAATATTTCTGGGTTCCCTTGTGTCTGCAGGTGATACAAGATCTGCAGACTACCTACACACAAAATCACACAAATAAAAGACACAAAGTTTAGCTACTGCCCATCCTGACACAGTTAGAAGGTATGCAAACTAACAGAAGTCCCTGTCCTTCTTCTCATAAAGAAGAAAAAAATGTGTGTACTTAGCAGATGGGATGTGGTTAAAATTTCTACAAAGATGACAACATTCCAATTTCCAATTCCAATGACTGATGCATAGTATGTCACACTGTAGGAAAATGCAAGTGGATTTAAAAAAAAAATCATAATACTTTCATATCATTGAGAAACGTTGCTGAAGTTGATTAAAATAATGCTAAATTATTACCCTATAGCACAAAAATACATAATAGGTGTATTTATACATCATTGCTGATACTATTAGATTTGTTTACTATATTTGATTGATTTTGTGAAGAAAATTGGTTAAAACCTTCATCGGGCAGTGTAATATTTTCCAGAAGGAATGGCTACAGACATGATATCATGATGTCATGCCTTGACCTTGTGAATGATTTCACAAACTGTATATTTAGATATTTATATGTATGGCAGTGCTATGGTCATGCACACTGGTTACTTGTGTTTAGTGTTATTTGGCTGTAAGAAGTCAGATATGCATGTACCATTGCTAGCCAGGATGACAGCGATATACTGCTGGCTGAAGCTGCTGACAGTAAGCAGCATTGCCGGGCTTTGTGAGGTGATGAAGCTGAGGGACACGTCCTCTCTGGCCCTGCTGCTGCTTTCTCTGAAGACACTGGAGGACTGGGAGCTTCTGTTCTGCATTACTGAGAAGGGCTCCTGGAAGGTAATGGTGACCGAGGACTCTCTGTCGAAGGACACTGAAACCTCTGGACACCAACACAGACAACACTCCTAAATCTGAGGTAGACATAACTCTTTATGGTTCATGCTGCTATTCTGCTGGGTGAATTCTTTCTATTTATATTTGGAAGTATAAACCCTTGGCACACCCTGAAACATGTTGACTCAATTGCACTCACCTTATTCTGTGTTGTCTGTCAAGTCAGATGACCCACCCCCACCCCCCATCATTGTCACATGTGAAGCCAGTCTCTTGTCTCAGATGAACAACATGCAAATGGCCTGTCTATCTGTGGTATCCCCACTTGTCACCCATCTGTGTGTGTAGGTGACTTTTTCTTTGCATGTCGTAATTCTAATTCTGAACCGAGGTTTGTACTAACATTTTGGCTCTCCCACCTCAGCCCTTTCTCTGGCCCCCATGGACTCCATTGAGCAGACACTCAGCTCACACTGGCTGTCAGTAATGTCTACAGAGGTGCTTCAGATGTGTGCTCGCCGACTCTCTGACCATTACCCATTGTGTCTACTTTGTCTATGAGTGATTGGATCAACAGATTAACAGACAAGATGAAGTAAAAAACATATGGCTGAACTGTGTACAGGAAAGCAAACGTATCAATAGACACCATAACACTGAGAGTTTCTGCTGTAACTGTGAGGGTTCCCATGCCCGGCCTCTCTGCAAACCCCGACACCAGATCTGAGAATGTCACAGCAGGCAGAAACAGAAACAAGTGACATTCTCTAATGACATAGCCCTAATAGAAACCATTCATGCAAAATCATATCGGAAAAAAACAAAACAAACAACAATCAATCAATCAACAGAAAAAAACAACAACCTGTGGCTCAAATCAGTCGGCCAACAGTTACTGATTTGCATGCTTCCTTCCATTCAGTGGGGTGCTGGAGACAGTAATATCATCCCAGGCAGAAACAGCTGCTTTACTGATGGTGGTCTTAACTCTTGGTGGAAAAAACAAAGTCCACAGTTCCACCAGGCATAGAGATCTTGAGCATAGAAAGTTTATTATTCCTGTTACAATGGAATAAGACCTATTGTTAAGCTGTTCCTCTGTCCTGCTCACTGTGAACCATATACTGGAATGCCTCTGTCCTGACAATGTCAGCAAACAGTAATAGCATCAGTTTGCCAATGTTGAGAGACAAGGTGCATGTTCCACCTGCTTCTGTGGTCATGGTAGGGATTAAAGGTCACTCAACTTGCATTGATCTTTGAAGCACTGAAATGTGCCAGACTGTCTTTCACCATTTACCCTGCTAGTGGCAACTACCAAGTGGAGGCACATTAAAATATTGGGCATATGTCTGCCTTCACAATGTTTTTTCGGCTTTTGAGTATTTGCAGATGGCTATAGGTATTTACAATGGTCCTGCAATCTTTGAAATGTTAATGCAGGTGGCTGTGAATGACTTGATCTATAATGTTATAATATCAGTACACTTAGAGATAGATGATATGCTGATAAACTCACACCCTCATTCCAGTCCAATTTAGATGTTTCTCAAGTATGCTGGGCTCAAGGTTAAGTGGGGTTTCTTCAGAGGAAGCGGTCAGACTTCCAGGGCACAAGATCTCTACAGATGGCATTGCCACTGAGCTCTCAGAGGTGGCTGCTGGTAAGGAATGGCCTGCTCCATCTACAGTTTAAGAGCTGCAGTGCTCCTTTGGTTTAACAGATGGTATGTTGAAGAGTCCTCAAAAATTGCTTGATGTGGTTGATCAGTGCTGATCAATTCAAGATGTTAAAGGAAAAGCTCCACCAATTTTATGATATGCATATTTCATATGCTCTTTCATTTTGGAAACTGATGCAAGTCATGGTCTTGTAGCTGTCCTGTATCAGCAACAGGGTGACAGGAAGAGAATGATTGAATATGCAAGCAGACAGAATGCAGAAAAAAATAAAAGTAACTATCAGTAGTGACTGGTTTGGCTCAGTGTTCACAGTTATAATATTCTGTGTCCATGACTCACAATAAGCCCTTGTGCCATCTCAAAAGTGCAAAACCTGGGAACCGGGAGCTGCTGAACAAAGTTTTGGCACACTTAGCTGCTTTCGATTTCATTTTGATGCCCAGGACGATGCAATTCTGCAGATGATGCTCTGTCATGGCATCCGTTAATAGGGGAGCCAGAGCCTGACACAGATAACAAATATTTTGGTGAAGATGCATTGCCATTTGTAGCTTGATCTGTCAGGGGACATCCTTTGAGCATGAATTGATCACAGCAGTGGTTAAAAGATTACAATTCCACCTACAGCTGTTCTCTGTTCAAGCAGTATGGGGCAGTGGGGTGATTCTCTTGTCCATGAGCTGACACTGCTGCATTTTGCACTCTATTGTGGCACTACACTTTGCACTGTATTTTTTATTTTTGTACTATGTGCCACATTTTTTCCTTTTTTTAATCATATCTTCTGCTGTCAAAGAGGGAAACAAAGACTCCACCAATTTGTATTTGAAGTTAGATCCAGTTTTGATGTTTTACTGCTGCTCCACTCAACAGCAGAGACAAGGTAACAGGCCACTTCAATAAAAGTCATAACTTCATCACTGACAGCCTGAAAGCATTTCAGAGAATATGTAACCATGTTGATCCTACAGAGAAATATTAAATTCATGCATTGATTCATTCGTTCACTTTCTTCAGCCTTCCATTCATATTCAGACTCAGAGCAGCGCTATGGGCTGTTATACATTATTTGTTTATTATAACTTTATCTTTTATTATTAGGTATTTGTTTTGCATAATCAATGCTAATTGATCAGTCAGTCAGAGGAAAGATTAACTGTCACTCACCTTCATTACAGGTGGGCCCTCTGTAGGCTGATTGCGTGCAGTCACAGGTGTAGCTACTACTCTTCTCAATACACCTCCCCCTGTTGTGGCAGAGGCTACTGGATCCGCTGCAGTAACCTGGACATCCAGGGCTCACCCCTGGCACCATCTTTGTCTTCTCCTCCAGGTCATAAATCACACCGTTGACAGTCAGAGTCCTGATGCAGCCAAGGAAGCCTCTCTGCTGGGATGCTGTTGCCCCTGATATGAAGAAAACTATGAATTAAAAACTATGAATTAAAAACTATGAATTTCTGTTCACTGCATGACACAGCAATCTACCACACACAGGAGGTTGATAGATACTGCAATTGTGTAATGTAAATCAGGATAAAGAACTGAGTTAACGTCTGTATCATAATACAGTTGTTCCACACTGCCTTGTTTATTTTTTTTATTTTATTCAAATCTGTATAATGAAATGAACTTCTGTCACTCTTTGGCTCTCTCTCTCAGCAGGTTGAGCAGCACTGAAGAAACCTGGCTACTGAAAATCTGCCTTTGGGCATGCAGCAGGTCAGTGGTGATATTTCTGCCCTATCATCAATTGTATTTTGAGAGATTTGATTGAATGTCGTTTGACATAACAGGAATCTTAAATCTGTTCTCTGGTCAGAAGTAGTCATACCTACAAACAGCTGGTCACCGAGATGGAAGCGGTGGTGTCTACCAGTCTGAGCCACCAGGAAGCAGAGAGGAAGCTTGTCAACCTGCAGTGATGCCTCCTTCACGTTCCACTCCAGCCTCACGTAGTGCCACTGCCTGTCATTCAGAGGGTGGTGGGACTTCACAGTCAGGACTACTGGAGCTTTTCCACCGTTGAAAGAGAAAGTCACCAATGAAGGGGCTGTCAGGTCACAAACACACACCCACACAGAGCTGGTCAGACTGAATCTCAGGCTTGTTTTTGTATGCTCAACTATACAATGCTTTTCGGGGAGCGAGATGACCCAAGTAGATTTATGCAGCGGCTCGGTTGACAGCTCACTAATATTTCAGGGGATCTCTGCTGCATGAACCTGCAGTGTGCAAAGTTGCTCAAAACATCCTGAAAAAATGTCTGCACACCAAAGAAATAGTCACCTCGTATTTCTTTAAACAGAGGGTAAAATAAATCTGTACAGTATTTGAAGAATTCTTTATTTATATCAATCAATTTAACAATTTTCCCTTTTTACTGTACATAGACAGTTTAGGAAATAATTCTCTGCTGTCAGCATCATGTGTTGTTAGGATTATATTCAATGTGCTGTACAGGCCTAACAGCTTCTTTGTGTAATTAAACTTCATAGAAGGAAAGCAAAAATGCATGTGGTGTGGTTCTGATAATTGAATATGCACTCATGCTCTTTGTTTGTGTTCCAAATTGGTTGTTTATCATTCACTCACAGCTGAGCTCCACTTGAAGGAAGTCTCTGTGGCCTATATTCTCCAGAAAGACCCCTGAAGGTGCACTTGTCTTGAAGTAGAAGGAGATGTCAGAGGCCAGCTTGACTTGCAGGGTGGTGAAGAGGAGGGATGAGGACTTTTGGTAGAAGGATGCTGCATTCCACGTGGACTCTGAAAGATAATTTAAAAAAAAAAATGAAGGCCAGCTTCCTGGAGACTGTCTGAGTGACACAAAAACAGGGCCAAAGGGCTAATAAAACAGTCACATCTTAAGGGTATTGATATTCTAGCATTACAATTTTACTGACCACTGTTGCATCTAACACACATCTGACTTCCCTGAAACAACCTCTTAAATTTAACATTAACACCAAGTATTTTCAGTATAAGTTCTATATGCTCTTTATATGGTGCTAAACATACAAATGAAATTTCAACATTGTTTGTCTCAGTCAATGTCAAGCCTGAGATTCAGAGTCTCCATCTGCTGTGGAACCCTGAGGTGACCACGTACTGTCGCCATAACAACGGAGAGGGCCAACGTGGTACATGGCTTCTGAATGCGTTCTGTCAGTGTCTCCGATCACTATGTGGCTTACGGGCAGGTGATCTTTATAGGAGAGGACTCCCGTGTCATTAGCCCTGTGATAAAACAAAAAAACAAAACAAATAGAAAGAGCTGTCTCATTTTCAGAATGTAAAATGCATTACTCTGTAAATAGATGAAAACAGAGTGGAAAAATCTCAGTGGACTCAAGCTGCAGGATATGAAACTAAATATGATATGATATAATAAATATGAATCTAAACTGTTAGAACAAGTAATGTTAAGTTGGTGTAAATTCCCAAATACACAAAATAGTGTTCTTTCTCTCAGTTCTTTCATTGTCATTGTGAGTTCTTAAGCAACTTAAAATAGGAGTTCTCTTTTTTCAGTCTGCTTGCTCTCCAATGGAATTTCTATCCTGACAGAACAGATCCTTCACCACTCTGATATCAAGAGAATTCAATGTGTTCTGTAATTAGCATCTGAGGAGCAAAGGCTGCTGTTACTGCTGCTCCGCAAAAGTTATGTTCTATATTCACAATTAAAAGTTGTTCTGTCCTGTAAAGCTATACACAATAGAAATTCGATAAACATAAGATTTAATCTTCTCCATCTTCGTTAGCTTGTTCCTTCTTGTTAATTTTACTATTAACCACCACATACAAAGAAATCACAGTGAGAACAACATGAATACTCTCTACTTCACCAAGGTTTCAAGATGCTCATTTCTTTTTTCCTGGGGCTGATGCAGATTACAGATTTCATTTTAATGCAGTTATTATAGTTTTGGCACTTTGTAAATATTCATTTTAGCTGTGAGAGTCTTCCGTAGAGTGCAGCAGTGACCGTTGCTGTTATGTTTTCACTGTGTATACACTCCTGATCAAAATTTTAAGACCAGTTGAAAAATTGCAAGAATTTACATTTTGCACTGTTGGATCTTAAGAAGGTTCTAAATAGTGCTTCAAAATGCAAAAAGAAGAAATGGGAGTGAGACAAGAAAAAAAATTGAGTAAGCAATTTATTGCAAACAACCATTAAATAGGCTGTTCATCAGCTGATCAAAAGTTTAAGACCACAGCCTTTATAAAAGCCCAAATCTTCCCAAAAATGTGGATTCAGTGTCATTTTCTGTCAGGTATCCACACTGTCATGACCTCCTGATGGCAAAGGCAAAAAAGCTTACTCTCTTTGAAAGCAGTCGGATTGACCTCGTCTCCTTCAAAGGCACAAAATTGCCCATTTGCAGTTTGCACGAGAGCACCAAACATGGGACATTGAAACGGTGAAAGTTTTATTCTCTGATGAGAAAAAAAATTAACCTTGACGTTCCTGATGGCTTCCAACGTTACTGGCATGACAAGGAGATCCCACCTGAGATGTTTTCTACACAGCACAGTGGAGGGGGGCCATCATGATCTGGGTTTGTTGTGCAGGTTGTGCAGAGGCGTCATACGGCAGCTGGCTATGTCGAGATGTTGCAGGGAGCATCCCTCATGACTGAAGGCCAACGTCTTTGTGGTAATGACTGGGTTTTTCAACAGGACAACACTGCAGTTCACAATGCCCGCATGGCAAAGGACTTCTTCCAGAGAAATAACATCACTCTTTTGAACCATCCTGTGTGTTCCCCTGATCTAAATCCAATTGAGAACATTTGGAGTTGGATGGCAAGGGAAGTTTACAAAAATGTACAACAGTTCCAGACAGTGGATGCCCTCCATGAAGCCATCTTCACCACTTGGATTAACATTCCCACTAGCCTCCTGGAAACACTAGCATCAAGCATGCCGAAACGAATTTTTGAGGTGATTAACAAGAATGGCGCAGCTACTCATTACTGAGTCCTTTTTTGAAAATTTTATTTCTATTTTAGGGGGTTGTGGGGTTTTTTGAGATGTGGTCTTAAACTTTTGATCAGCTGATGGGCAGCCTATTTCAGTTAAATGGTTGTTTGCAATAAATTGCTTACTCAAATTTTTTTCTTGTCTCACTTTCTCGCAAAAAGAAGAAATTCCTTTTTGCATTTTGAAGCACGACTTTAGAGCCTTCTTTAGCTCCAACAGTGCCAAATGTAAATTCTTGCAATTTTTCAACTGGTCTTAAAATTTTGATCAGGAGTGTATGTTGCCTACCATGAGTCTAGGTCTGCATCACAGTTGCAGAAGTACTTCATGTCAGTGCAGTTCGCCTCCACACCACAGGAGCACCGCTGTACTCCAGACAGGGAACCTCCCCAGTAGCTTCTCCTCTGTCCTCTCTGGTCCAACCACCAGGATAATGGGCGGCCATCTGCAACCAAACAGCACACAGACAGAGATGAAACTGAAACAACTCTTGGGGGGGGGTGTAACAAACTCTGAGCCTAAACCTGAACTCTGAACCCTGTGGTAGGAAACTAAGTTTTCTCTTCCATAACAGCTGATCCAGGTTACTTCAATCAACTCTGAGTATAGTCACTCTGATTTCTTTAGCACCATTGCCATGGTGAATTGCATTAACCAGAGCTCCACTGATGATGATGCATGCGCTTCATTCAAAGTATGAGAATCCAGTGAGTGGTGGTATTGAGATAAATGAACTTATCCAATACAATCCAATTTTACTTCTATATCACAAGTTTACCATATACATTATCTGAAGGCTATCTGCTTCTAAAGTGAGTAAATCCTTTCCTGTTAGAGTCAATCTTTAATCGTATTCATAGTCTTGGAACAAAGCAGGGATGTTGGTCAGTCCAAATGGCATGACCAAGTATTCATAGTGATCGGTGGGGGTATTATAGGCCATCTTCCACTCATCTATTTCTTGGACGCTGGCCAGGTGATTGGCATTGCACAGGTCAAGTTTGGTGAAAACAATAGCCCCCTGGAGAATCTCAAAAGCTGCAGAGGTGAGTGACAGGGGATCGCAGTTCTTCACTGGGATGCCATTCAGGCCTCTGTAACTGATGCACTTGACGGTCTTGTCTTTCTTTTTATCAACAGCCACCAAAGAGACATTAATATAATCATCCATTGCCATGGAATAGACATGGAATACAGACATGGAATACAGACAACCCTTGAGATAGGTTGTACCAGGAAGGTCAATGGTGCAGGGGCAATGAGGAAGCAAAGTTCCTTTTGCTTTTCCATCTCAGTATGACTCCAGTCGTCTGGTTGACGTGAGGGTTGGGGCAACAGACTCAAGGGTGCCCCAACACTAGGGGTGGGTTCAGGATGGAAACTTTTATGATCTCATCGTGGTCACCATGGTGGTCTGGATATGGGTGGAGGTGGGGCTCACCAGTACTCCCCTATCAACTAGTTATACTGGTAATCTAAAATGTCATTGTGTTTTTTTGAGACAATGTTTTGTTTTCTGAAATGAATTTTTACTTTGTTTTGACTTTCAGGGCCACAATAGTTTCCACCATGGAAAGTATAGAGCAGTACAAATTCTGCAACCGAATAAAATTATCCAGATGCAAGGAAATGCTGAGTTAAAAGATGTTTTGTGATGGCAGGTATTTTGTGGCTCCAAATCAGCCCTAAATTCATCTTTGTATTATTTTCACCTTTGTCATTCCAAAAAAGTTAACACAGGAGTGCAAAAACCCTGGTCTCTGCATATTCTTTCAATGTGCTTCCGTCTCCTCAGGAGTGCACAGCAGGTAGCAGGTTACTTTCCCTTTAAATATATCATACAGTATATAGATGCAGTCACCATCACAGAAATGATCTTCAGCCTTCATAAATCGCAATGTGTGTGCTAAAGTAACATATTTACATTTTCTCAATGCCCCATATTGCATATTTATTTTAATTTACTAAAGTGACATGGCAAATTATCTTGAACATTTGAAACATTTACACACACAAACCTTTAGTAAATCAGGCCAATAGAGTACGGTAAAGTTCCAAAAATCCCTAAGTATGGAGAATGTCCAAAAAGTGTGTACTGTGTGTTTACTACTTTAGGCAAAAACAGTGTTGATAGATACATTACACTGTGCATGATTATATTAATTAACAAATTAATCTGTGGATGATGTAATCTATATACAGCAGGGGTGTCAAACTCGTTTTATATCAGGGGGCCACATACAGCCAAATTTAATCTCAAGTGGGCCAGACCAGTAAAATCATGGCACAATGACAAAATTGCAGACTTTTCTGACTCTTTGTTTTTTTTTGCACTTTGCAAAATCATTTCACTCGTCGCTTGTCGCTCATAGTTCATCACTCATCACTCGTCAATCTTATGTCCCCAGGACATGAGTTTGACACCTCTGAGATTCAGTAAAGTCAGATTCCTATGCTGATTTAAGTCACCTGTTGTAAACTCGGTCTTTCTTTTTCTGTTTCAACACTGCTGCCAGGTAACATGATGTCAATATTAAAAAATATGAGAAAGGCAGTCTCCATAGTATACAACAATAACAACAAGAAGAGGGTAAAACAAATTGAATTTGAAATGACAGAGGAAACCTGTGGAAGATGTACAATTAATGAAAATGTGGAAAAATTAAGGGGGAGAAAACAGTGGACTGGATCACACATCTCCCTCTTAAGAAGAAAAAATTTCCAAGCATCTCCCTCCTGAAAACTAACAACATTTCTTTAGCAGAGGTAGGGTCCATCCTGTTCTTACCTGGAAGTTGTAATTCGCTTTTAGTGTGGACTGGAAAATATATGTTCCACTTTGTGTTAACTTGGTCAATACAAAAACAACTGATGACCACGTATGACAAAATATATGACATTGCATTTCACATACAAATTACATTACATAGAAACAAATCAAGTTAAATAACATAACTACTGAATGGGCAAATCACCTAATTACCTTTTTAATGCAAAGCTCGTTTCAGTATCTCCTGTTCAGGTGAGTGATGTTCAGCACTACAGTTCATTAATAACATCTTGCATTCAGTCTAGAATAATGCAGGCCGCATGCCAAAATGTGTAAAAAGGTAATGTAATGTATCATGTATGTGTCAGTAAACCCTGGAATCAAGCCACTGGCCTTTCGATTAGTGATGATTTTAGCTCCTCACAAAGCTGCCCCCACAGAACATAAATAAAAATATATTAAATGAGTAAATGACTTAACAAGGTACACATTAAATGTGTTAATATAGAACACTAGTTTTCATTATATACAATTGGTTTTAATTTTGTGGCCTTTGTGGCTTAGTTAGCATGATTTTTAAAATGAACTTAATCAGCAGTCCAATAATTAATTACAAATGTTCAATGTTGTGGAAACAGGTTTCATTTCTGTTTACATGGTCAGCAAAGCGCTTTTGACCTTTTTCCACAAAAGAAGTCTGTGCCACAGAGAGGGGAGGAATCCAATTCAGGGCTTCATGAATTTTTCATAATTTAAGAGCCAATGCAAAATGTTTGGGACCCCAAAGGCTCCCATTCAAGATGAATGTAGAGAAATGACTGGAGAATGCCTTTCCAGTTATTGCAAAAACATACTGCATTCTGCGAAAAATAATCTTAACAAGCAATTGTACCTTTGGTGTTGAAAAGGCGGGACTTCCTGCATTTGTAAACCACTTCCTGCTGGCACTGTTCTGATGCCGTTATAAGGGCGTGCATTTGTTCAGCTGAGGTGTTGTAGTTTAACTTCATGATGTGAGGTTTCTGCTGAGATGAGCCCTGTACTCTGACTGGAGTTGTGATGTTGTGGGACAGCACCGTCCACACCCTCTCTTCTGAATACACACAACAAAAACACAAAGAAACATAGACATGTTAGCCTGTTAGCATGAACCCACTGTCCATAACTTCTCCTTACATAAACAAAAACATGTTTTAAGGTCAGCACGCATATATTTTTTTATCAGGCACTTAAACCTGTTTTACAATATTTCTACATTTGACTGCCTGTAACTTTAATTCTTCAGTTCTTTTAAACAAACTGAAATTTGTTGGGGGTCGGTATTGATCTGATACCAAGTAAACACGGGCCGGTGGATGCATCATTGAATTGCTAAATCTCAATTAATTTTCATGACCTTAAGTGTTTTTATGATGTTTCCTTTTTTATTATTAAATAGTTAAAACCCAGGGCAGAATTAGGACAAAGTTTATAATTAAATAGAAAATGTTTTATTATCAAATGTTTTAAGAAAATCTTAAATAAAAAGTGCATGCAAATCAGTAAAAAAAAAAACAAACAAACAAGTACTTTTGAGAAACTATAATACAAAAATTAAATTAAATTGGGGGATTTCTCTCCCTCTCTCTCCATTTTTGCAGTTCCATGTTTTCTTTGGGATGGTTTTTGAGATGTTTATGTAAATTGGTAGTGTTTCCACTATACTATAATACTAGTTTTTTGCAAATCTCACATTTAGCTGTCGTTTCATTTTCGTCTTGAAAATACAGCCACTTCCTCTGCCATTCTGCTGTTGTGCCTATGCTGATGAAACTGAGCCAGCAACTTGCTTGTTTGTTTGCTTTGCGCGTCTAAGTCACGTCACGTGACTCATGTGACGGCGCAACATCTAAACACAGGGAGAAATTATACTAATGGAGGGGGATCCAAGTGAGCCTTCTCTGCACTGACACAGGAGCAGCGAGTCTGGCGACCTGGCTTTTTCCTCTTTGCCGAAACCGCAGCATTGCAAACAAGAGCAGAATTTAAAGTAAAGAATCCATATCACCAGGCTAGTATTGATCCGATACAGCTACCAACTTGGTATCGATACTATCAATATTTGGATCCATCTGCCCACCACCAATGGAAGAAGCAATGGAACTTTCTGAAACGATTAAACCGTCTGATAGCATATCAGCAGTGTCATCCACAAAGTCAAAGAGGTCTAAAGCAAGCTCTGGTCATTCTTCAGTTTCTGCCTCTTCAGCACGCTTGCAAGCAGAATTGGAAAGGGCTGCACTTTTGGCAAGGGCAGCAACTCTGAAAAGGAAGGAAGCCTTGGATGCGCAAGAAGTAAAGCCTAAGGCTGAGAAGGAAGAACTTGAGATTTAGACTGCTATAGCTGCTTCAGATGCTAAGCTTGAGGTTTTGAAAAAGGAAGTTGATGCACTACAAAAGGATGGTGAACAGTCTAAGCCAAAGGAGTAGAAGCCAGCTATGGTAAATACAGGGCATGGAGAGTCTGAGACAGGCCATAGTCTGGTCATTGAGCATCAAGGGGTTACAAAGAATAAACATAACCAACCACCGCTCTCCAGTGCTGCACAGTCAAGTCAAGCAGCTATCAGTGATGTCAATGACGACGATTCTTCTTCAAGCAGCAGTTCTGATTAAAGTGTAGCAGGTGCAGGTGCTTTGTCCACCATGAGGCAAAGTCAGAAGGACATTATATAATTATTGATCAAGCAACAAAAACTTTCTACTCTACCACCACAAAACATTCCTATCTTCAAGGGAGATCCTTTGGAATATAGACTCTTTATCAGAGTGTTTGAGCATGGTGTTGAAGGTAAAACAGAGAGCAGCAAGGATTGTTTGTACTTTATGGAGCAATACACCAGTGGACAGCCCAGAGAGTTAATATGGTGTTGTCTACATATGGATCCAGATAGGGGTTATCGCATGGCAAAGAAACTCTTAAAGGAGCATTTCGGAAACAAATACAGGATCTCTGTGGCATACATAGTGGCTCTGTGGCTTTGAGTTGGCCTACAATCAAGGCAGATGATGGCGAAGGTCTCAATGCAGTCGCACTCTTCCTTACCAGCTGTAACAATGTAATGACAGACTTAGATTATAGGGAAGAGCTGGATAATGTTGCCAACATGCGTGCCATTGTCAATAAGTTTCCGTATAAGTTGAGAGAGAGGTGGAGGGGTGCTGCCTTCGATATCCAGGAGCAAACAGCTAGAAGACCCAAGTTTAAGGACCTTGTCACCTTCATTAACATGCAGACTAAGGTGGCACTACATCCTTTGTATGGCGATATAAAGGACAGCAATAAAGGAACAGCCAAATCCCCAGTCAATCTCACAGCAGAGCGGAAGAGTCAATCTTTACTACATCAGCAATGCCAATGAGTAACCAGGTGTCAGCACAGAGACAAAGCCAAACAAGAGGAGTCCTGCTAGCTCTGTCAGCGCTTTCACCAAGCCCCGTCTCCTTTGTCAGAGTTAACAAAGCATGGCGCAATGTAAGAAACTGAGGAAATCACTTCACAAAGAGAAGATAGATTTTCTTCATGGGAAAGGACTATGCTTCAGTTGCTTGAAACAGGGGCACATGAGCAAATCTTGTGAGGAGAAATTACACTGTGAGGTCTGCACATTGCTTCATCCCACTGCGTTGCACATAAAGAGCAAAGACAAGATTACACCTAAGAAGAAGAAGAGTCTTCAGATGACAGGGAGAAGCACTCTGATCAGTGGGTTTGTGGACAAAGCAAACAACACGTGATGGCACTGGGGCCGGGGACACATACAGCATCCTTGCTATTGTTCCAGTACAAGTAAAGGCGAAGAAAGGCAACAAGGTAGTTACGTCATATGCCGTTTTGGACCCAGGCAGTACGGCTACCTTTTGCATGGAAGAGCTTATGAATGAGCTCCACCTTAGTGGTAAGATTGACATTCTCCTAACAACCATGGGTGAACAAAAGACTGTTCACAGCCACATTGAAACAGGATTGGAGGTGTGTAGCCTAGAAGGTTGCAATTCACAGAACTACAGGAAGTTTTCTCTCAAAAGACTATTCCAGCTAATAAAAGCAACATTCCACTGCAAGAAGACGTGGACAGGTGGCCTCATCTGTAGCAAGTGAGAATTCTCCACATCGATGCAGAAATAGGGCTGCTAATTGGGACCAACGTGCCAAAGGCGATGGAACCAGAGAAGGTTGACAACGGACCTTACACAGTAAGGACTATCCTTGGATGGACGGTGAATGGGCCATTAAGGGACAGCAACTGTGAACCAACTGGAGATGGAAAATACATTACGTCCAACAGAATAGCCGAGCAGGATGGTTGGATGTGTATGTTGTTTATCTGGGAAAAAGAAGGCACAAGGATGCATTGTGGGAGGAAAGTTAAATACCACTGGAGGCAGTGTGAACTCTGACCTGTGTTCTTCTGGGAAACCTTGGGTCCTTGATTCATGTGGACTCACCTACCTCTCTCACTCTCCATCTACCACCTACCTAAACATTGTTGCAGACCAAGTACCCTCATTCGTGAAAGCAGAGTCTCTACTGGCGTTGGCCACAATCAGCAAGAAAATATGCTCTGCCACACTGAAAAAAATAATCAGAAATGGTCTAAAGGAACATGAATTTTAAGGTGTTGACTTGGTCTGAACTAAAGATGAATAAGCATCTGGGGGATGTGCTGAAAAAAAACTTACTTACTTAAATGCCAAAGCATTAGTGTCAGATGCTGGACACCTTTGTTTTGGTCACTCAGGTTTGTGGAGTTCATATGGTGATGGGTGAGAGGTTAGTGTTTTCCAGAGCACAGTGGGAACCTCCACAATATTAGGCAGGTGGTATTAATGTTATGATCTATGTATATGCAGTGGTGTGCTGTGTACTTGGGGACACGGACCACATGGGGATGAGAGAGGCCAGCCAGAGATCCCAGCAGAAGATTCCCAGAGCATGTGGTAAGGTTTGCCACATATCACAGAGTACCAGCAGTATAGACTGGGGGTCGTAGCAATCAAAATCACACTTCCAGATAAACTGAATGAGTTCTATGCTCACTTTTAGGCCCTCTGCAACAGCCGACGAAGTAGGATTCTGGCCACAGCCGGCATAATGGACACACCAATCTGTCATCTGTGGAAGTGGGCAAGGAGAACAAACCCACATAAGTTAGATAGCCCAGATACAATCCCTGGGCGTGCACTCAGGCCTTGCTAACTGACCCAACACTCAGGCATCAGCGCACGTCTGCCTAAAGTGCACCACCATTGTGTCCTTCCTGAAAAAAATACTGTGATCTGCCTGAAGGACTGTTGCACTCTCCCCAACTGTGATGAAGTGTTTTGAAAGGATAGTCATGACCAACATCAAAAAGATCATCCCAACCACCTTGGACTCTTACATGTGCATAACAACAGAAAACTGCTATTCATTGATTACAGCTACAGTTATTCATCAAAGTGACACAACATAGAATTTCTGAAACCTTGAAACCTTACCCTTGGACTTGACAATTTCCCTCTGCAACTGCATGCTGAACTTCCTGCCAGACAGACCCTAGTCAGTCAGAGTCAGAAACCTCAAGCGGATATCAGGCATCAGAACTGTGATCAAAGAAACCCCCCAGGATTGCCTGCTAAATCTGCTGCTGCATACCCTCTTCACCTAAGACCAACAAAAAGTGTCATAACATTTGCAGATGACACCATAGTCAATGGACATATCATATAGGGGAGAAAAGGCAACATATGGTAGAGAGGTGGCAGGACAGGTGGCCTCATGTCAGGAAAATAATCTCTCCTCAAATACAAACAAGACCACAGAGATGATATCGATCCTAGGAAGAGGAGCACACCCAATATACATCAGTGAGACAGAGATGGAGAGTGTAAAAACCTTTAAATTCCTGGGCATCTACATCAGGAAGGGTCTTACCTGGTCCCACACTATACTTTTAAGAAGGCTGAGGAAATTTAACCAAAATCATGACATTGTCACCATCAGAGTCACCAGGAGGTCCTACAAAACCAATAAGGACAGTTCATATCCATAACATTAACACAATTAGCTTCTACCCACAGGTCATCAGACTCCAGAACAATACATCAACACTAACCCCCACTCTCCATCACTCCTACTGACTGTTATCCTATTTATAACACCAGACACAGAGCCTTAACCTTTGAAACTCAGGTTTTTAAACTGGACTAACCTCTACTGCATGTTAATTTGAGTCTATTTTTATGTTAAACATTTATTGTGTTGTGTAAAGGGAAGCCCGGAAAGTAAGAATTTGAATTGTTGGGTCTGAAATGCTGTGTGTATATGACAATAAACTTCCAGAACCACGAGAACAGCTACAGAGACATAACTGGAAACCAGCCCGCAAAGTGCTAGTGTTAATCAGCACAGGATCAGCACAGTCACACACAGACATGTCAAAAGCCAGGCAGCTTGTGGGGGTGTTTACAGAAATGATAGAATAAATGGCAGTAATGTGCCAGCTTTGGCAGCAGCTGGAGGTGCTCCACACAGATGGAGAGGCAGGCGTGTGTAGTGGACACCCGGGGGCCACGTGGGGAGCTGTGACATTGCCTTGTACCACTTATCCTACCCTATCTCCACCATCCCTCTTCACAAGATGACTGCAGTAAATGACCTCAAAACCTTCCAGGAGAAGTACGAAGCAACAGCAAGCTGCATAGTGGTCAGTGAGCCAGATTCCCCGTAGCACTCTGCTTACCAGCTTTGTCCCGAGGGACTTTTCAGGATGTCAGGAAGACTATACTGGACCAACTGGGATACTCCTCCAAAGATCAGTACTGCCATTTCCATTCCACACAATTTGGGGCAATTATACCATCCTTTCACCTATGCCCAGCAGCTGAGTGACACTGCTCACTGGTGGCTGCAGCTGAGGTGTCCGCTAGGAAGAAAAGGGTGCTGGAATAAATCATGAAGATTACATGTGCACATCAGGATATTCACACATATCTAGTAGAAATTAGGCATGTTTTTTTAGGGGTTGTATTTTAGGGAAGAATAACATAGCGTTAGCTCCCGCTAGTGGGGCAGTGCAAATATATCCCATATCCCATACGGCTGGCATTGAGATTTCTGCTCTGAATTCCAGTGCTGACTAACGAGCCAACCACATAAGGCAAATTGGAAGGAAGATGCAAGCGGCAATAAAAAATAAAATTCTATATGTCTTGGACCTGAGAGCAAAACTCCACAAATTAATTTTATTATCACATTCTAATGTGCTCTAGGCCCAGGAAACAGGAACATGCCTGTACAACAGTGGTGTCGTTAGGCCTATTTTAGGGGGCTGAAGCCCCCCTAAAATATTCCTAAATAATTTGGTGTTGTTTAGGGGTTTTTTGTTTTTTGTTTTTTAAACAGCGTAAGGTAGAGAGCCCCTTCAGTTTGTCGTTATCCAAATCCATTCCACTTGTTCATATGGAGAACACCCACATTACTGAAAATCCAGTCCACGTTTTCCCTGCGAGCTTGCTTGCAGCTGGTACCTGCACTGTATGTGTGCATATGAAGCAGACAAAGCTGAGAAGGAGAAGCGTCAGGTGAAAAATGGATATTAGGAAGTTCTTCAAGAAAGTAAGTGCTGGTAGTAACAATTAGTTAGCTCCAGCCGCCAGCTAACAGCAGAAAGCGCCATGTAATTAATAAACAAAATACACACGTACCTTTGTTGTTTTGCGTTGAAACGTTACACTCCAGCTCACGCTGCTACCTAGCTAGTTAGTCTAAATGCATTGTGAAGGTCCTGGTTGTTTATAGAGTTAAGTGTGCACTCTTTTTCCCTTACACTATCCTTCTGGAGCATCAGCTGTGTTTCTCACTTCACGCATGTATAAGTACAGAACTCCCCACCCCTATTGACCTGTAAGAGTCAGGGCCGAGGAGCACAGAGAGTGAGAGGGGAGAGACCTCTACTGGAAAGGTGAGTCTAAAGGATTTTACAGGATAGAGTCATTTGTGATGCAGACAGTCGTGGTCCTGTGCTTACTGTATAAAGAAAACACTATACAGCCACCCTCACCTCATGTGTCCCACCCATTTTTTCAGGGCTTGAAATTACAACCATTTTAGTCACAAATGTGCCCAAAATGTAATCTGTGTGATTTCAAAATATTTGGGCATGAACATTTATTGTGTTGTGAGCAAAAGTCATGGCATTAGCCTCTATGTTCATCAGTTATGAATTCAATTCATTGTGTTTCAATGTATCTTGAAGGTTCAGGCAGATGAAGATGCTGAGGGAGAAAAGGCAAGGTCCAGTCAGAGAGGGCAAGGGGATCCAGAGATTGATCCAGAGGCAGAGGAAGATCAGGACATTACAGAGAGAGAAGGAGAGCAAACAGATCAAGAGATGGAAAATTATGAATCAGCTGCAGCAACTCCTCTACAGGGTTTGATTTAGGTGACAAAGACACAGAGCCCAGACAGGTAAAGCTGAAGAGCTACCCACAAGATAGTTTTGGTACACAGAAGCGAGCATTTCATCATAGCTGGTTTGAAAAGCACAACTGGTTAGTACTCAGTCAACCAGAATACAGCTTTCTGCTTCCCATGTAGAGTGTTTGGCAAAAACATCAAGCATGATAGTTTGGTCAGTAGTGGTTGCAAGAACTGGAAGAAAGTTTTAGACATCTTTGGCAAGCATGAGAGCACAAACACATAAGGACAGCGTTGTTGCATGGAAAAGTTACCAGGGAACTAGCAAACATGGAAACATTGCACAGATGATAGCATCTGCAAATGTGACTGAGATAGTCAAAAGAAGAGAGTATATCAGGCGAATTGTTGCAGTCACGTCTGTGTTAGGGAGACAGGGACTCCATTTTTGTGGCCATGATGAAGGTAGAGACAGCACAAACAGAGGGTATTTTCTTGCATGCATGGAGCTTTTGAAGGAATTTGATCCTTTTCTTCAAAAACATAATCCCCCATCAAATGCTCAGTATACCTCTCCAACATCCCAGAATGAGATGATTGACTGTTGTGCCCAGGAAATTACTAGTGTCATTGTGTCTGAAATGACAAAGTCCAAACTTTATGCCATCATGGCAGATGAGGCAAGGAATGAAAAATCAGAACAGTTAGCTGTTTGTGTCAGGTATGTGTCAGAGGGGGCAGTGAAAGAATGTTTCCTCGCACTCAGAGATCGTTTGATGCCCAGTCCATTGCAAATGAGCTGCAGCAACAGATCCAAAACAATGGTATTGCAGAGCTTAAGTGTATAGCACAATCATATGATGGTGTAGCTGTCATGAGTGGGTCCACTGGAGGTATACAAGCATATTTTGAAGGCTACATCCTGAAGCTATCTATGTACATTGTTATGCTCATGGACTTAACCTGGTGTTGTACCATACTTGCAAGGCCATCCCAGAGGCTGTGGAGCTTTTCAGCTTGTGGGAGCACCTCCCTAGCGAATCATCACAAGTTCATGGAGGCTCAGACAAGGCTTGGATTGACATCACTTGAGCTTGTGCAACTTTCAAACACTCTGGGCATGTCAATTGCTATCGATCAGTGCAGTTCTTGAGACACTGTCTGCCATTTTGGAGTGCCTTTCTGCCATTGGATCCCCCATAGCTGTTGGTCTCAGAGCAAAGTTCCATAAGTTCTTAACAGTCTATGCACTACTGATGTTTCAGTCACTTATTTCTGTAACCGAAGGACTCCACAAGCTTCTTCAGAAAGAGACTTTAGACCTGGCAGAAGCTTTGATTTGCAAACAAGCAGTGTGTGACACACTTAAGGGCAAACGCACAGATGCATTTGCCATGGAGCTGTATGAAAGAACCAAAGCCCTGTGCCACCCCCACAGTATCCCTGAACCAGGTGCCAAGACAAGGCATAAGCAGAGGAAAATGGAGGATTTTGTGCTGGAGGTAGCTGCAGATTCATGCACTGAACTGAACAGCTCTGACACATTCAAAAGAGAGTTACTATTCCCTTGTGTGGACAGGATGGTTGATGAGCTTGACCAAAGATTTTGCAGTGTAGATGCAGAGCTACTAAAAGGCATCCAGTCCTAAATGTGAAAACTTCTTAAGTGAACCACACTTGAAGGAACTGGCAAAACACTACAGTATGGACCTGAAAACAGAGGAGGTTCTGGTGGCCAGAAACTTTTTTGCTCGAAAAAAAGAGGCTGGATGTTCACCCAGTGATGCACAATCTCCTTGATTCAGACATGTTTCCCTCTCTGAAGGCAACCGTCCAAGTTGCCCTAACAGTGCCTGTAAGCAGCTGCTCATGTGAAAGGTCCCTTAGTGCACTGCGTTGGCTGCACTCCTTGCTGCGTCAAACAATGGGTCAGAAAAGACTTCACAATCTTGCAGTCATGTCCATTGAGAAAGAGGAGCTTCAGCGTCTGAGTCACAACAGAGTGATACACCAATTTGCAACCTTAAAAAACAGATGCCATTCTTTGATGCTTCCACCCACCAACTGAAGTACTCAATCAGATATATTGTCAAACTTTACCAGGGAGAGAGAATACAGTTACCGTTACCATCATTACCATTTTTTGTGTTAATTCTTTAAAGATACTTTTACTGTGCAAACATATGTGTGTTGTTGTAGTGTATTAAAAGAGCAGGCTGATATAAAGATAATAATGAACAATTTCTTAGTCTTAGTTAGCTGTTTGTGAAATCTTGTGCTTGTGTGCTACGTTTGCTCACATCCTGTGTATCTCCAGGCCCCCCAGACCTTAAGATCTACTGCTGTACAACAGAGGGACTAGGCTGAGACGATTTTCACTGTAAGACAAAGTGCTTGTATTACTCCCCCCTTACAATTACTAATTACTCGTCAAGTGGCAAGGACTGTTTCTGGTCACATGGTAATTAATTGATGTTGAGGTTGTATGTTCTGACAGGGACAAGCAATGCAGTTCTACCACCTTAACCTCTTTAAACCTCATAGAGAGCCTGTGTCTCAAGCAAAAAGAAAAAGATGACCTTGGGCCTCAGGTACTAAATTCCAGGCCCCATTTGGGGTGGTGGAAATATGTGGCGCATGTATGAGCGAGTGCTAATCTGTCTGACAGAGGGGAGCAGTGCTAGGTGAGTTAACTGAGTTGCCTGATTACTTTCCTCTCCTTTATAAGTAGTTGTGTGTGTAGTAGTAGCAGTAAGTGCGTGTAGCACTCATGAAAGAAGCTGAGAGCCCAGAGTGATGGTGCCCATGTTAAATTAACATTTCAGGGTGCCCATAATTAAAGGAAATTATGGAATAAGTAAATGCAAATATGTGCTACATGTTGTTAAAGGAAATAGAATAGATGGAACTCCTTATTTAAGTAATTTGTAAATTGGAGATCTAACATTGAATGTGAGAATAAGCATTACATTTAATTAGTGGTCTTTAGAACGGTTCTGCTGTACCAACCCTCTGAACTGAGAAGCAAAATGATTGCTTTATCTAAATTGAGAGGTAAATTCTCTACATCTGATGGTTCATTCATGTTTTGAGATTCTTGTTCTTAATTTATATGATTTCCCAACATATTTTCAAACATCATATGCTGTCCATGTTCCTAAGTTCGCACTGACCTGGCACTTCAGTCAGAGGTGCTCTTTCTAGGGATAAAATTTGGAAACCATCCATCCCTAAAAAGAACAATCTCAAAATGAATCATGACATGTAAACTATAGTTGAAACAGCTTAAAAAGGGACATCAGTCATTATCACAATAATGTGGTGCTTGTTACTGATGGTCTATGATCACTAAGGTCACTGCATTGTATCATTGTGCTTTGTGCTGAGAATATCGAAAGTGTAACTAAACTAGCATTGCCTATAAATGTGGCATATTGCATTATGACTCCAAAACAATCAAGAATCAAGAAGATGAAAATGACAACAAGATAATGTTCTCACCTTCTAAATGAATATTTTCTTTTAGAATGTAATTTATGTATGACAGTAATTTTGCCCAAAGTTAATCATAGAATTTATGAAATACACGATTTCTATTATTATTATTATTTAATTCTGTTTTTGTGCTGTATCCTCAAAGAAACTCTAATACCATGCAGAGATTATGGTAAGTAGAAACTCCATTTCTCTATCTATATAAAAATGAGGAAAACAATTTGTTTCATTTCTAAACTGAGGAGATAGACTTACCTTGCAGCCAGGCTGTTCAGAAAAGTAGTATATGACCCTTACAAAACACACATGAATGTAGTTCCACACAGCACGAAGCATATTAAGAGACAAAGATTTTTTTCTGGCTATTAAATGGGTTTGTTGAGACTGATGCAGTGTTATCTCTGAGAGACTTAGTGTTGCTGAGAGAGTAAAGCTGGACTCACCTGTCATGTTGCAGTACACCCTTGTGGGCCCCAGGGGGCCACTCCCATCTGGATCAATTAAGTAGAAGCCAGAGGAGCTGCCCGTCAACTTGTAGGCCATACAGCATGACTTATAGATGGCTAGAGGTAAGAGGCATTTACAGAAGACATACAGCACAAAGATAACAAATGTCAGAGGAGAGGATATGAAACGGTTTGACTGCTTAACATAAAGATGTGAATTTCTTTCTGCTCGTTCAATGGATTTGGGATGATGAAATAATTCTTTCATTTGTATTTATTTACTCTCTAATGTATGATTTTCATTATTAAATAAACAATAAATAAATGTATTTATTGATTAAAAAAATTAAAAGTTCTACCTTTAAAACATTAAATTTAGTATCATTTATTGAGTATATAAGTCTAAAACTCAACTAACTGCTTCATCAGAGGACTGTGGATTTTGTTTGATTGGTGCACAGAAATACATAATACATAGCAACTTCTTCCTACCCTATATCTTGGGCACTTCCCATTTCAAAACACTGAGAGGACCATCAAAATAAAAAGGCCAGACAGGAAAAAGTAACTCATGTTGGACCTCAGAAAATCTTTTTTCAGGACATTCAGGAAGGACATTTTAAAAAAGAATATTTCAGCAACAAGGAAAACAAAATGTCACAACTACCACTCTTTTCATTTGCTGTGATAAGCTAATGTGTATAGCTGCTACTAATATTTTGCTACTGCTGCATATGTGCAACAATGCATTCTAATGTGAAAGCAACAGGAGGCCTTCATTGCATCATGCAAGTCCTGTCCATCCAGTTCTGTCTCTCCTCTGTGTGTATGGTGTGTGTATTTCATTCAGCATTTTCACTCGGTTAAACAAGCTGAATTTGGGACCACAGGGAATCTCCATCAGTATTTTTGATGTGCAGGTTAAAATCAAAGCAATGCTAAGACAGATGGAGTTTTTCAAAATCAAGATCAAGATGGATGGGTCAGCTTTCCCCAGTTTGGACAGTTTCCTTTCCAACAATCTGACCCTAGCTCTCAGACAGTTCAACAGTTTAGTGAATATTTCCCAGCGATCGCAGAAGTGAACAACTGGATTAGTAACCCATTCAGCATCGAAGCATCTGCCATGCCTGAGAACTTCACAGTTGGTGAGCAGCAGAGTTTAAGAGAGCTATCTTGTGACAAGAGTCTGAAGGCTGCTTTCAGAAGTCAGACATTGTTGGAGGTTTGGATACATCAATGCAGCAAATACCCAGCACTTTCAGATAAGACCATATTCTTTCTCCTTCTCTGTTCTTCCATACCACTTATCTGGGTGAGAAAGGCCTCTCTTCACTTTCCTTCACCAAGACTAAATAAAGGAGCAGGTTGGATTCTGAGGCAAATTCCAGACTGAAGATGACCTCAGTTGACCCAGACATCACAGGACTGTATTGACTGATCCATGCAATAACCATCAATTTTCATCTTTTGTATTTTGATTGGTAGAATTGAACGGTTATTGAACTGAACTGTTACACCTGCTATTTGTTTGAAATGTAACAACAAATGTGCTAAGTTGCTAGCACTGTCTTTCATCTCCCCTGATGACCCTGATGAGGTATTAGAAACTGTTCACACCCATTCATATTCAAAGAACAACGGCCAATGGGGAAACTCCAGATAGCCAACCAATGGTGTAGCCTAATCAGAAACATTTGTGTTAAGGAAAGGCCCAGCTGTTGTGGTCTACCTAATTAGACAGGTTAATCTAACTTTCTGGATGATGTTTTAGAGTGTAAAATGCTTTGGTATAAAATTTCCCTTGATGGTATTTCCCTCCTTTCCTTCCTTCATGTTAGAATTATTCTTATTCTTACTATATTGTAGGGTTATTTTTTAATGTATTATTTTCTTCATTATGTCACTTAGTTGACATTAGTTTAAAGTAAAGATGCCCATCAGTTTCTTCATTTCCTCGTTCTTGTGGTTCTGTTATAATTGGTGTCATTTGTTTCTTTTACTCAATGATAAATCATGACTCACAGTTGTGACAGGTCACTCCACTGTAGCCGGTTCCCGAACAGTCACAGAAAAAGGAGTTCCAGGACTGCAAACAGCTACCTCCATGTTCACACAGGTTAGGAAGACACCTAAAACAAAGCAGCATGAGCTATGCAGGCTAAAATGCATAAGAACAAACCAAATGAGTTTTAGAACAAGATTATGTGGACCAATGAGACCAGAGTAGATTTACTTAGTCATAATCGTGACAGATACATGTGGCAAGAAAAACATTCATTCCCAGAGTCAAACATGGTGGTACAAGTACTGGAGAACCTTAGATAAAGGGGGCCTGCACTCATATAAATTTCATTATTTCACTCTAACCTCATTTCATATACTCTTTGGCCATTTTTTGGAACATTTGTAGAAGCTGAATGCACATTGAACATTTTGTTGATGGAACAAGATGTTTTACTTATTTTGTCATTTAAGAAAGGGGATGCACTTCTCGCAGCATGACCCGGTCTGACTTACTGCCACCCTCCCTGCTCTGCATCACCTGAATCCCTCACTGAATTCACTCTGCATCCTCATTTTCTGGACTCATTCTGCCTCAGCCCCGCTCTGCAAAAATCCCAACCTGCTCAGCCCTGTTTCTCCAATCAAGACTCTGACCTCCAGCTGCTTGCTCCTGCATCAGCCTGTTATCCACATCTCTCAGCCCCCGTATCCCTCCAGCAATACCCTTATCTGCCACCAACCCTTTCAAAAATAGTTAAATTGTTTAACCTGTTGTTGTATTGTTGTGTCCTGTAACATTAAGATTTTCCTTCTTGGGAGGAAATGAGCACATGTGAAATGAAAAACACACCCAAATCATAATACTGTCATATCTTATGACCCATCCTATCCCCTGCTTAAAGAGTGTGCCAACATACTGCAAAATACTGTTGTTGGAAAGTGTGGGCAGTTTCAAATCTCATCTCACAGACATGCAGGTCTCCTATGAGGGGAGTTCACGAGAGTTCACAAAAGTTTGTGCCCTTTCTACAATTGTTCCAGACAGCATGCAGACTCTCATGGACCCTGTGGGCCTGATCCAGCTCAGCTTGATTCAGGGTAATGAAGGAAAGCAGGTTGTTCACAGAATTCTCTGCCAGGAAAGGTATTACTGAGCTACAATGTAATTGGATTATTCTTAGTATGGCGGTCTCCATTGGAAATGTCAGTTACTTTCAGCCTCCTCAGGAAAAATTGTCTCCATCAACAAATGTATAATGCAGGCACAGATCTGCAGAACTAAAAATGAGTCCGAGTGAACTGGTAAATGTTAAATATATCCTAATCCTCTGGGTTGTAAACCAAGATGGCTTCTTGGTTAATATGGTTATACTGATTGGTTTTGTACTGACCTAAAAGTAACAGCTTGGTCTAGCAACAGACTAAATGTATTACTGAACTGAAGACAGAACATTTTGAGCTTCACTTACTGATGCATATACTAAAGTGCATTGAAACTGTGAGAGGAAATTAAATTACCTACTAAAGGCAACATGTTCACCTTGTGTTGTATATACTGAAGATAACTTGAATTGTGATGCAACTAACTCAGGAAAATGTGAACCTACATAGTTGTTCAGATAGTTAGTGATGACGAACCATTGAACTTGCATGAAATGATTCAAATCAGCTAAGTGATTCATCACCTTCACCTCTAATTAGCCTTGCTGGTATTTGTCATAACAGGAATATTGGACAATTGGAGGTGATGGTGTTAGATGAAAAGCCAGAGGAATGCTAATATCATGTGATTCATCCTCTTAGGACCATGAATGTCTTCAGCAATTTACTTACCTATTAGATATGTCATATATTTGAAAAAATGAAGGCACTCATTATGTCACCTTCAGAGCAGAAATACACATTCACTGAATTTTGGTGCAGCACCGCACCAGCATATGGTCTCACAAGGGGTTCTCATCTCATCTCGGTACCTAATGGCAGTCAGGCTACCTCTGGCGAGCACATGGAGGGCTGTGCGGCCCCCCAAAGAACTGACACCCCACACCATTACTGACTCACTGTCAAACTGGTCATGCTGGAGGATGTTGCAGGCAGCAGAACATTCTCCATGGCATCTCCAAACTCACATCTGTCACATGTGCTCAATGTGAACCTGCTTTCATCTGTGAAGTGGTGTTCTCTGGCAAATGCCAAACGTCCTGCAAGGTGTTGGGCTGTAAGCACAACCCCCACCTGTGGATGTCGGGCCCTCATACCACCCTCATGGAGTCTGTTTCTGACTGTTTGAGCAGACACATGCACATTTGTGGCCTGCTGGAGGTCATTTTGCAGGGCTCTGGCAGTGCTCCTCCTGTTCCTCCTTGCACAAAGGCGGAGGTAGCGGTCCTGCTGCTGGGTTGTTGCCCTCCTACGGCCTCCTCCACGTCTCCTGATGTACTGGCCTGTCTCCTGGTAGTGCCTCCATGCTCTGGACACTACGCTGACAGACACAGCAAACCTTCTTGCCACAGCTCGCATTGATGTGCCATCCTGGATGAGCTGCACTACCTGAGCCACTTGTGTGGGTTGTAGACTCTGTCTCATGCTACCACTAGAGTGAAAGCACCGCCAGCATTCAAAAGTGACCAAAACATCAGCCAGAAAGCATAGGAACTGAGAAGTGGTCTGTGGTCACCACCTGCAGAACCACTCCTTTATTGGGGGTGTCTTGCTAATTGCCTATAATTTCCACCTGTTGTCTATTCCATTTGCACAACAGCATGTGAAATTGATTGTCAATCAGTGTTGCTTCCTAAGTGGACAGTTTGATTTCACAGAAGTGTGATTGACTTGGAGTTACATTGTGTTGTTTAAGTGTTCCCTTTATTTTTTGAGCAATTGACTGCATGACCTAGGGACAAAGGGAAATACTTTACCTCAATGACAATGAAAACAGAATATTTGTGTGCAAGTGTCAGACTTTTGGACCCCACTGTAAATCCAGTATTAAGAAACAATAGCAACACATAGCTATCCTGTCATCACCTGTTTTTGAATTTGAAACTATGACTTCTGCCACCTAAAAGCTGAAAAGTTCAGCATTCATTAAGCCTTAGATACAATAATGACTGCACAGGTGTCTGTGTGTTTGCTGTTTCCTGACCAGCCGAGGCCTCTGATCTCTGCTCTCCTGAGCTGTGGAGGGTCAGGAGGAGCCGGTTGTTGATGATCTGCAGCTCGAGTCTCCAGGGCTCTGGGCTCACTTGTACAGAGAGTAGCAGCCCATCAGTGTTCCATGTTCTGAATTGGAAATAAACAGAGAAACCCGCCATGATGGTGGATGGTGCAGCTGCTGGTAGGGACAGGAAGCTGCTGGAGCTTAGAAAGGTGCAAGCAGCTAGTGGAGGCTGCAAGCACAAGAAGGTCACGTTGCCCTGGAGGATGAGAAAGCCAAAGGTTTACACCTCAAGACATCAAGTGTATCAGTGATAGCAACATGGCAATCATCAATTTAAGAGTTGATTTCTGGCAAAATGGTGACATCACAAAAGATAAACAAACCAACAGCATATTCTGATTATCTAAATCACTTTAATTGAAAGTCAAACTCATAGAGCAGAGAGCAATCTTGTAGCTGCTGTTTACACTGCATTCACATGCATTGAAATGACCAATCAACAGCAACAGATCAAACAAGCTAAGAAGCTTTTCTGTTTGGACTTCTGGTGGTGAAGCAATCAAGTTGGCTTTATTTTGACCTCACAATAGCAAGTTTGAATTAGCCGAGTGTGTGTGTGTTTGTTAAGGGGGGAGGGGATGAAATGTGAACAGGATAAAATACTGAATTCACAAAAAATGGATGACACTTGAACAATTCAGCAGAAACGAAACCTTATGCTCAGTGCTCCACAGTATCGCTAAGGAAATATATGATTTCAGGGCTGAGCATAAACTGTACTTACACCTAAAGAAGAACTCAAAGAAGACATGAAAACTGAACTGAAAGATCAGTTTTGCAGGAACTTTATCAAAAACTTTCTGCTGACTCGATGCAAATTCAAAGGCCATGAAACTTGACAGTATGAAGGAAAAAAATGCAAATTGATTAGACTGAGACAATTAACACTGCACTGAAAGATGCACTGATTAAGTCAATGAAAGAAAATTAAATCATGAAGGAAAATCTGAAATTTGTAAGGGTAGTCTTGAAGAAGTAACATCTGCATTTATGCCATACCTTGCAATTTAGATTTAATGCTGACACCTGCAGATTCATTGTGCTCACAGAATGCTACAAGCAGGTCTACAGGAGGTAAATTGGTAATTGATACCAAAGAAATGTTTTCAAGAAAGCCCTGAGTAAAGAAGATAACTTGAATGGCAATGCCTTTCTTTCAACCACTGCTATGCAATGTAGTAGTCCAGAAGCACAAGGAATGCACAGGAATAAAGAGGGCAGTGACGGAGAAAGGAATCCGCTTCCAAACCCTGCTGGACAAGATACGCATTTACCGGGATTTGAAAACACAAACATACAATAATGCATCAGATGCAGCACAGTAGCGGAGAGATAGAGGCCACCCCATAAAGACACCAGGCTGCCTTCTTCAGTCTATGACATAGCAAGGTGCCAGGGAGATGAATGATGACAGGAACAACAAAACATACTGAGCAAGGGCAAGATTGCAGTTTGCACTCAAGATTGAGTTTGAGTGGACCCTTCAAATTAATTTTTATTTTGTCACGACTTTGTTTGGACTACCAGAACATCCTACTGGATGGTGCTAGACAAGTGTGAAATGGCTTGTTTCAACTCTACTGAGGGGCCCTCTGTCACTGGGGCTTAGGCTTGTGGGGAATCACTCCAACCCCACAGTCTCCTGTTTTTTCTTTATTTAGCACATGTCTAGATGTTCAGGCCTTTGCTGTTTTAAGTTTTCTTGAGGTTTGTGAATGCAATGTAATTTTACCTACAAATTTCATTTGTAGGTAATTTCAATGATATAAATAAAAATATAAAACTTGGATCACTTAATGTAGTTCAAAGGAGAAAGGTCCGGACTAAATTGACCCAAAAAAATTAAACAGGAAACCCACCTGGAAGTGAGGAGTGACAAAGTCAGCCCCGGAGTCAGTCCCATTCTACTCTTACAGTCTCTTGGGATTACAAGTAGACCTGCATTTTCATAATGCAGTGGTTCATTTGGGTAATAAGGAACAATGAGCTCTTCAAGATATGATGGTGTCTGATAACTAACAGCTTTATAGTTGGGGAGGAGAATTTTAAATACTATTCTAGATTTTACAGGAAGCCAGTGCAGGGAGGCAAACACAGGAGTGATATGTCTTCTTTGAATTCCTGTCAGTATTCGTGCCGTAGCATTAAAACTGCTGTCATACTGTTATTGGGACATCCTGATAATAAAGAATTGCTTGTCTAGTCAGAATAGGGGAGTGGCAATTATTATTACAAATACAGTCAAGTTTGACCACATAATATTAAGTTTGAATATCAATATTCATTATACACCATTACCTTATTAAAAGAAAATTCCTAGTTACTACTCATCTCTCCAGGTTGATGAAAAAAACAACAAAATATGTTACTTTAAAGTACAAAGCCTTATGAAAGTAAACGTACCACTTCATTCCATATTAATTATGCCAATTGGAAGCAGGCTTTTTTAGTAATTGATATTTCATTCTCTGTTAGGAGATGAAACTATAGGCACGGGGCACAGGTCCCAAAAACCTCTGACAACACTGGGCCGACTCCCCAAACCCCCAGCTAGCAACTCTTGCAATGTTTTTTTGCTTATATTTTTGTTTCCAGGTCACGGCCTTTTTAAAACTTCTTCAGTTGTGCAACCTTTTGCTAACATTGTGTTCACTGCATCATTAATAGCTTTCCAGGCCTAATTTTTCTTTGCTGCTTTATTGCCACTATTTACACTACACATGGGTACATTGACCTGGTTCAGCCATGTTCCAAACTGTTCCATGTGTATTTCAGCACACACTTATGCTGATGTGAAGTACAAACATCAATACTCAACTTAAATACCTACAATGTAAATGTAGCATTCCCCAATAAGAGGTGGCTGCATCTGTATGATTGGTTGAAACTGACAAAGTGAAGCAATGTGGTAGCTTCACTTTTCTTCAGAACAAAATTTAAGAAACAACTTGAGGGATTTTCATGAATAAAGCCCAGTATTAGAAGACATCTCATTGTAAACAAGGCAAAACAGTTTGTCAGTTTGGATGCAAAAGAAAGGAGCTGATAGTGGACTTCAGCAGGAAGCAGCAGAGGGCCCCCCTCCCACTCCTCATCAGTGATTCTGAGGTGGAAAGAGTGGTCACCTTCAAATACCTCAGAATGACCATCTCACAGGACCTGTGCTAGACCCAACACATCAATACAATGGTGAAGAAGGCCAGACAGCTTCTGTTCTTCCTCACACAACTGAGGGACTACAAGCTGCCCCTCAAGGTGCTCAGGAACTTTTACACCTGCACTATTGAGAGCATCGTATGTGGGAGCATCACAACATGGACAGAGAGCTGCACAAAGCAGGACTTCTTGGCCCTTAAAAGGGTGGTCCATTCAGCAGAGTGGACCATCAGAACCACCCTCCCAAACCTGCAGGACATCTACACAAAATGTTGCAGGACTAGGGCTCTGAAGATCCTCAAGCAGCCCAGCCACTGTCTCTTCTCTCCTCTGCTATCAGGCAAGTGTCTCCGCTGCCTGAGATCCAGAATAGAGAGGATGAAGAGCTTCTTTCCACAGGCCATCTGACTGCTCCAGCTTGAACATTAAAATCACAGCAACATTGCACAGGTTCTCCAGTTTTCTGCTTATATGTTTATCTTTCCCTTTCCTTTTTTCCCTTTTCTGTTTGCACTACTTATTTAAAATAAAAAAGCACATATGCAGCAGGTACAAAACAAATTTTACTGCACATTGTACACATTGTATGATTGTGTATGTAACAAAAAATCTTGAATATTGAAAAGAGGGTTGAATAGAGTAGCTGGTTATTTAAAGAAAATAAATACAATAAAATAAAGAAATTTGGCTTGTATTAAATCTTACCATGGACCTACAGCTAAGATTAAAGTACAATGAAGCATGTCAAACAGGATTCAGGCTGGGGGTTCAAGACAAGGGGTCTGTATAAAAAAATCTTCCTCTCGCCCACCTGGGCAGTGTCTCCTTCAGACTCGGGTCCTCTACCAGAGGCCTGGGAGTCTGAGGGTTCTGCGCAGGATCTTAGCTGTTCCCTGTTCCTAGCATTGTGCTCTTTTGGACGGAGATCTCTGATGTTGTTCCTGGTATCTGCTGGAGCCATCCTTCCAGCTTGGGGGTCACCACCCCTAGTGCCCCGATCACTATTGGTACCACTGCTGCCTTCACACCCCACATTTTCTCTATTTCCTCTTTCAGCCCCTGGTATTTCTCGAGCTTCTCATGTTCTTTCTTTCTGATATTGCTATCACTGGGGATTGCTACATCTATCACTACCACTGTCTTCTGATGTTTATCCACCACCACTATGTAAGGCTGATTGGCCATCACCATCTTGTCAGTCTGGATCTGGAAGTCCCACAGGATCTTGGCCTGTTTGTTCTCTGTCACCTTTGGGGGTGTCTCCCATCTAGGACCTCCAGTCCATACTCTGTACAGATGTTCCTGTAGACTATGCCCGCTATCTGGTTATGCCTGTTGCTTTGAAACATCCTCATCCAGCATCCTCACTGACTAAGAAACAGCTCTGAGCTCAGTGCTCAAACATCCGCAGAAGGGAACAATACCAATCCAATTACCGACCTATAACCTGCCTCAGCACCACATGGAAGCTCCTATCAAGCATCATAGCGGCAAAGATGAGTAGGCACATGGCAGCCTGTTGCAATCGCTCCCGCTCGTTTCTCTAACTTTTCTTATATTCTAAGTTTCTTTTTACCTATTTATTTTATTAGTTTTGTTCCAGCAATTGTTAAGACTTTACCTCTCTAAACATGCCGATGGAGAGAGTTTTAGGCTTCCTACTGGCAGTAGGCATACTTTTTCACTCTGCCGGGCGCAGCAAACACACGGCCGCTTTGTTTACACCAGTGAACAGCTGATCGCGCTGAAGCCAGCTGGCATGGCGACTAGATCGGAAGACATCCCGTGGAGATCTGGAGAAGAACACACCGGGGTTGCAGAGGAAAGAAAAACCAGTGGAGGAGAGAAACGAGAAGGAGACAGCGGAAACTTCTTGAGGATAAGAAGTACAAACCGAGTCTCCCCACCGTCACCATGGGCAACGTGAGATCGCTAGCCAACAAGATGGACGAGCTAACAGCGCTAGCCAGGAGTCAGAGGGAGTACCGGGAGTGTAGTCTAATGTGCTTTACGGAAACATGGCTGCACCAGGACATCCCCGATGACAAAGTATCCATCAGTGGCTTTCAGACTGTACGGGCTGACAGGGACTGCAACGGGAGCAGTAAGCGGAAAGGTGGGGGGCTTGCCGTTTTAGTAAACAACAAATGGTGCAGTCCTAAGCACATCACCATCAAGGAGCGCATTTGCAGCCCGGACATTGAACTTCTTGCTGTTGGCCTACGTCCATATTATTTGCCGTGGGAGTTCTCTTATTATGGTGACAGTATACATTCCTCCTTCCGCCAACCCGACCTCGGCATGTGACGTCATCCACTCCGCCATAGCCCGGTTACAGACTCTACACCCGAGTGCATTCATTGCTATCTCGGGTGACTTCAACCATGTCACTATGGACAGAACACTGCCCAGCTTCACACAGTTTGTGACCTGCTCCACCAGGGAGGAGAGGACCCTGGACCTGCTGTATGGTAACGTGAAGGATGCTTACAACTCCTCTCCCCTCCCCCACTGGGCAGATCAGACCATAATTTAGTGCACCTTAGACCCTCTTATTTGCCTCTGGTGATGAGCCAGCCTGTGACCACAAGGACAGTAAGGAGGTGGTCAGAGGAGGCTTACGAGACACTTCAGGGGTGTTTTGAGGCCACGGACTGGCAGGCACTCTGTGAGCTGAACGGAGAGGACATAGACGGGCTCACAGAGTGTATCACTGATTACATCAACTTCTGTGTCGACTCCATTGTTCCGACAGAGACAATCAACTGTTACCCCAACAATAAGCTGTGGGTAACTAAGGACATTAAAGCCACCCTGAACGAAAAGAAGAGGGCTTTCAGGGCGGGAAACAAAGAGGAGGTGAGAACCGTCCAGAGAAGCCTGAGGAACAAAATCAGAGAGGCTAAGGAGGAGTACAGAAAAAAGCTGGAGCGTAAACTCCAACAGAATAACACCAGGGAGGTCTGGAGGGGGATGAAGACGATCACTGGCCTTAGGCCAGTTAGATATAGTGGAACTGAAGGCAGCGTGGAATGGGCCAATGAACTCAATCTGTTCTTTAACAGATTTGACACAGCGGCCCCTACACCCCCCACTGACACCGCCATCAACCCCCCCACCAACACCTCTCTTGTTTGGCCTATAACAATGGCTACTCCTCCCCCCCGATTGCCTCTCATCTCCTGGCAAAGACCCTTCTATCACCTCCACCTCCACCTCCACCCCCACCGTTTCAATCCCCCTACAGTGATCATTACGGCAGAGGACGTTAGAAGACAGCTGGAGAAACTTCACTCAGGCAAGGCCGCGGGCCCTGACGGTGTCAGCCCCCGGGTGCTCAGAGCCTGCGCTACCCAGCTCTGTGGAGTTCTTCAACATGTCTTCAATAAGAGCCTGAGCCTGCAGAGAGTCCCCGTGGTGTGGAAGACGTCCTGTGTTGTTCCTGTGCCAAAGTTACTGCGCCCAGGCAGCTCTAAGGACTACAGACCAGTGGTGCTGACCTCCCACATTATGAAGACCCTGGAGAGACTCCTCCTGCAGCAGCTCCGACCTATGGTCATACCTCATACGGACCCCCTCCAGTTCACCTACCAGCCCCGAATTGGGAGGTAGAGGATGGCATCCTCTACCTGCTCGACCGTGTCTACACACACCTAGACGAGAAGGAGAGCACTGTGAGAGTCATGTTCTTCGACTTCTCCAGTGCTTTCAACACCATCCGTCTGGCTCTACTAGGTGAGAAGATGACGGCGATGCAGGTCGATCCACCCCTAGTGTCCTGGATTATGGACTACCTGACTGGCCGACCACAGTATGTGCGCCTGGACCGCTGTGTGTCAGACAGAGTGGTCAGTAACACTGGGGCACCGCAGGGGACTGTCCTCTCTCCTTTCCTCTTCACACTGTACACAAGCGACTTCAACTACTGCACAGAGACCTGTCATCTCCAGAAGTTCTCAGATGACTCAGCAATAGTTGGACGCATCTACAAGGGAGATGATTTGGAGTACAGGACTGCGGTTGGCAACTTTGTCACATGGTGTGAGCAGAACCATCTACAGCTCAATGTGATGAAGACAAAAGAACTGGTGGTGGACCCGAGGAGGACCAAAGTGCCAGTAACCCCCGTTTCCATCCAGGGGGGTCAGTGTGGACATTGTAGAGAACTACAAGTACCTGGGGTGCACATTGACAATAAACTGGACTGGGGAAAGAACACTGATGCACTGTACAGGAAGGGCCAGAGCCGCCTCTACTTCCTGAGGCGGCTGAGGTCCTTTAACATCTGCAGGACCATGCTCAGGATGTTCTATGAGTCTGTGGTAGCCAGTGCTATCCTCTACGCTGTGGTTTGCTGGGGCAGCAAGCTGAGGGTGGCGGATGCCAACAGACTCAACAGACTGATTCGCAAGGCCAGCAACGTTGTGGGGGTGAAGCTAGACTCTCTGACAGTGGTGGCTGAAAGGAGAATGCTTCACAAGGTGAAAGCCATCTTGGACAACCCGGCCAACCCGCTCCACGACGTGCTGGACAAACACAGGAGTTCTTTCAGCAACAGACTGATCACACCACGATGCACCACAGAGCGACACAGGAAATCATTCCTGCCTGTGGCCATCAAACTCTACAACTCCTCACTCTGACACTCGGACACATTATTGACACTCTGAGACTGAGACTGAGACTGAGGCTGCCCCCCCATCTGTCTCCTGCACAATTCCAACAGAGCAATAAACAATATGTGCAATATATATATATTTATACATATAACTATTGTGGCAATAACCCACATCTAATGTGATTTTTTTTTACAGTGCAATATATCCTGTTGGGCTTGCAGTTGTATATATCTCCTACATATTGCTAGATTTTATGCTATATTTTATATTTTTTTATATATATATTTATTTATTTTTTTCGATTTATAATTCTTTTTATCTCTGGGAATGTACACTTTTCTGTACACTTGAGCTGGATGTTGTTGCTGCAACAAAAACCAATTTCCCCCTTGGGGATTAATAAAGTATTATCTTATCTATCTTATCTTACAGCCAAGCTGGCTTATATCGTGGAGCTGACAGTACCATGGGAAGATGGGGTTGAAGAAAACAAAACAAAACAAATATTGTGACCTAGCAGCAGAAGCATCCCAGAATAGCTGGAAGACCATCATCTTCCCAGTAGTGGTGGGATGCAGTGGGTATGCTGATACGTGGACCACCAGCCTGTTGAGGAAAATGGGAGTGAGGGGGCGCTCCCTCCAACAGGCCATCAAAGCCATATCAAGTGTTGCTAAAAAAAAAAAGCAGCAATTGGGTCTGGATAAGGCAGAATGACAACGTCTGGGCAAAAAAATACAGATAGACAGTATGCAGCCAGGTGCACACCTGGCTCAGGGAGAAGGACGCCCCTGCCATGCAAAGTCCATTGAGGGACATGGAGGGTATGGCATGGAGGGGGCTGTACCTGGGACCCTAGGTACACTGTTAAGCCCTCTGGAGATGTTGTGGGCTTCAACTAACGAAACATCGATGAAGCAGGGTATCCACCTGATGACCCCAATGATATGCTGGCTACTCAACTCCAATGGCTAACATGAAGATTATCAACTATCCAAGGGGATTAAAACATCTAGTTCTATTTGCTTTACTAACTCAGTAACAAAGTATTATTTTCTACTATGCAAAAACTACTGACCTTGGTGAAGGGGTGGGGCATGGATGAACCCATTCAATTTGAGTAATAAATTAATAGGGTTGGGGTAATATAAATTAATATTTTCACCTACATTGCTTTGTTGGTTTTAATGGTTGGCTATTTCAGATCCAGTGAACATAAATTATTTTAAAACTATAATGCTCAAGGGTTTGTTAGGGCAATTTATGTTGCAAAGGCATTACTGTTAGAATGCTTATCTATTTCCCGCTAATTAACCATAGACAGATACTATCTGACGATGCCCAATTCTGCCTGGTAACAGCTGCAGAAACAGAGCACACCCCTCATTCTATATAAGCACACAAACATGACATCTTTTTTTGTACACTCTTGCAGATGGCTCTGTACTCTGTGTGACCTTTACCTTTTGAGGCCTCAAATAAAATACTCAAAAGACAGCTGCCCGTTCCAGACCAACTTTATTTCATCCTAAGATTGTGAACATCTGAATTTCCACAACTTGGCATCACGAACAGCATAGCTGAAGGTCCGTCGGTGGAACTCAAGGACGTCTGTGGGTGGCCTCCGCAGTCTAAATAGACTCTTCCCTACCTTGACAAAATCCATTCAAGAGACAAGAGGACCAAAACCTAGAGAGTATCCGATCAACTTCACATTTATCCAAGGAACTCAAATTACATCATGGCGATGTACATCATGGCGAGATGTAAATTTTTCCAATCAAAACCTAAATGTGTTAAAGTTTTAATTTAATTTAGTATCATGTCTTTCCGCAGAAGTCTGTAAAACATTCTGGGAATGTAGAGATTCTGGGAATCTAACCGTAGTTGAACTACGGAGTTTTATTTCATCCAAATTTAAAATGAAATGAAATTCACGTCCATGTCTTAAGACCTCTGTGAAAGTGTCTGGGACACCAGTGTTTGGAACACCGCAATTCTCATATTCAATAGGTTTGGAATCTAAATATGGGAAAGAAACAGTAAAGAGGTTGGACCTCCGGAGGCACAGATAAAAGAGGACATGATAAAAAAAATATGGTTGAGATTCAGTCTCATGTCTGAGAGAAAGGACAACTGAATTAAAAGAAACCGAGTTAAAGTAGAAAAAGAAAATTGAAAAAAATGAGTGAAAAAAAAGTGTTAGACTTAAGAGAAATTGAACATCATATTAAATGTCTGAAATGTTGGGAAGAGGAATCAGAATGTCGTGAAAGAAGAAAGTTGCAAATTCAAATGATGAAGATGAAAGTGTTTGAGAAAAAACAGTCTGTAGGTGCGAGGGACCCTCTCCTCGACTGTCTGCCTCCCTTCCCTCAAGCTCTGCCTCCATTGAATCAACCCGCCTATCTGGGTCCGCCACCCAATCAACAACAGCCTCCACCACCGTCGTCAGCCAGCCCAGGCCATCAGAGCTCCCCGGATATAACAGATCTGTCTCAACTGGGAGTGGCAAGCCCGGCTACTTCCACACCCACCTGAGAAGGACAAGGAGGATCACTCTGGGAGTCCATCTCGCGCTCTCCCTACAACCTCTTCAACACAATGACTCGTCATACATGATCCCAAGATCCGGAACATGACATGAATCATCATCAACCATCACTGCCCCAATGGTCCAAGTCATGGGACCTACCGGAGACCCATGATTTGTGTACACAGCATGAACTATGCAGGACATGAATGACAATTTGCCACATCTCCCAGAGATTGACAACGATGGAGAAGCTTTCAGTGCTGCCCTCCTCACTTTCACTGTCTGCCAACAGTTCACGCCCACTATGCCTGAACTAAACTGCCTGCTCATGATGAAGTTGGGTCCAACCAACCACAGCAAGCTCAGGACACACCTCCAAGGCGACCTGCGGCTCATGCAGGTTGAATGGACACACACTGAAAATCAAGCCTATGTCAATGCAGGTACCACCCTTTGTGCTGAAATTATCATTAATTTCCCCCATAAGGTGGATATGACAAAGACTTGCCTACAGACAGCCTGTAGATAAAAAACAGATGAAGATGTTCACGATTTCTATCATTGTTTCCACAGAGTCTTCAATGACAACAATGGACTGACCAACAACCTTGGTCCCACCCAAGGGGCCTGGGAGACTCACCTCAGCAATGCTTTCTGCAACGGACTCCTCCCAACCATTGCCACCACCGTGTCCAAGTCATGTGTCTGCGTGAATGAAGCTTGCCAAGTGGAAGTCTGCAGACATGCCATACATGCACAGACGTGTCTGAACGAAACAAAGGAGAAGGAAGAAAAACACAAAAAGGAAGCAAAACATAAGACTCAGTTCACCATGATGCAAGCTCTGAGCTCACAGGGCCACCAACCACAACATAACACCAAACCAGGGCCCGCTGGATCAGATCCACCCAGAGGAATTCATTCCATTTGTGCTGCAGTCGTGACAGTGAAGGAAATGTTCACTAAACCCGTCCAGGTCATAGACAGAAGAGGCCTAGATGACCCATTTCTTACCACCCTAAAACACAGTTTTCTTCTGTCTGGAGTGTGCCCAATTAATTTGCTTGGTAGATATCTACATCTCAGACTTGGCTTCAATCCCAAAACCCAAGCACCACACAAACCACAACTTCTTCCCACACCTGATACACTGACACATCTCAACTTCCTGCTGCATTAGCCAAAGTTTCACACACACTCTGGACCTCTCACAAATACAATGTAGGCCTAATCAAGGGTGCAGAGTCAATCCAAATCAAGCCAAAGTCCAACTACAGGCCAAATCAACCCCAATATCGCTGAAACCTGTCTTTAACTCTCCTCTTGAAGTAGATGCTATCGTTCCTTGCCCATATTCCCCTGTCAGAACTCCCATTTTCCTGATACATAAAATCCGCGACAAACCACCGGATGAATGGCGTTTTGTACAGGACCTCCACATGGTCAACGTGGTCGTTCATGCAAGAGCACCTACAGTCCCAAACCCCTATATAATTTTAGCTCAAGTTCCCTCTGATGCTGCATGGCTGTCTGGTGTTGATCTGTCCAATGATTTTTTCAGGGTCCCAGTGCACCCTGACAGCCAATTCTGGTTTGCCTTCACGTTCGATGGGAAGCCATACACCTTCTTGCGTACTGCGAGGCTTGGACCATCTACAATCAGGCATTCTGCCGCAGTTTGGCACCTCTTCAGCTGTATGTAGATGATCTGCTCATTGTGTTGCCTACTGAACAGCAATGTCAAGAGGACACTGTTCACTTTCTCTCTCACTTTCTGTCACCTTCTTCAACCATGTGATTTTGGGCCAGGGAAAGACTCTGTCTCCAAAACTAATCCAATCCATTGCGTCACTTCCGAAACCACTTCCGAAACAAATGATGTTGTTCTTGGGCATGTGTTCTTACTGACGTTGTTAGGTTCCAAATTACTCCCAAATCGAGCAACCACTCCACAACATCACTCATGTCCCTGGACTCACAGCTTCTTCCCGTTCCGTTGTTCCCGATCGCCTACTTCTCATCCAAATCAAATCCCATTGCCGCAGGTCTTCCTAAGTGTTTGCACGCCGTTGCCACAGCCGAGAAGGCCCTTATGGCATCATGCGACATCGTAGGCTACACGCCCCTCACACTCCTGGTAACAGACATGGTTTCAGTCATTCTATAGAACAGGAAACCTCACATTTATCCATGGCCAGATACCTTAGGTATCACACGTCTTTTAGACATGCCGAAAGTCAAAGTTAAAAGGTACACCGTTCTTAGCCCTTCCTCTCTCATGCCCCTGCTGGATGAGGGTGAGCAGCATGACTGTCTCGCAGAACTAGACCTCATCTGCACCCCTAGACCATAAGGACGTGCCTCTGCACAACCCCCACATGATGTTGTATGTCGATGGTTCTGCTCAAATCTGATGGGAATCTCATTTTTAACCACGCTTTGGTAGCTGACCTTCTGGACACCATTTTACTCCCATCTGTCATTGTATGCAGCTACAAAAGCGGCTGCTCTTCTCCCACTCATGTCTCCCACTTTGTTTTCCCACATATCCCTGGTTGACTCATTTGCATCACTCTCTGACATGCAGCATTTTGCCACACCTGGAAAAACAACTCTGGAGGTCTGTAGGTGCTCATTTTGATCCATCGCTTGGTGTTTGGCTCAGCCCCAACTACATCCCCTGCATCCCCAAACACTTTTTCCCCAACTTCGCTAAATTGATACATGGGTTACACAATGTGTGAAAAGGGGGAATGCTGGAAGCCATAAATTAAAATTGGTTCACAATGGGCTTCTCAGTAACCATTCAAAGACATTGCGAGACATGCCTAATCTGTATCACACAAAATGTAGGCAGACCACTTAAAATGTCAAACACAGCCACACACCCACCACCGACAAGACCATTTGAACACATCATGATGGATTTCATAGAACTCACACCATCAGAGGGCAAAAAACACTGTCTTGTTATCATAGACATGTGGTCAAAATCAGTCGAAGCTTTCCAAACATTGTCACAAACAAATGCAGTGGCAAAGGCATTACTGAGGGAAATTATT
Organism: Psettodes erumei; assembly: GCA_016785225.1. Lineage (NCBI taxonomy): Eukaryota > Metazoa > Chordata > Actinopteri > Pleuronectiformes > Psettodidae > Psettodes > Psettodes erumei. Next base: position 1,085,535 of record JAFBJZ010000939.1, read on the forward strand.
CCCCAGTGGGGCATTGCAACTAAACTTTCCAGTGGTATCACAGCTGAGTGGGTATTTAGGCATATATGTCAGGAAACATTGTGCCTACCACCCAGCTGGTGGGGGATGTATAGAAAGGGAAATCTGAAACAAATTGGCAGAATGTTGTGCTGAAACAGGTCTCCAATGGACAAAAGCTCTGCCAATTGTGCTGATTTACAAGAGAATGCGATGACAAACTCGAACTAACCTGAGCCCTTTTGAATTTCTCTTTGTGGCCCCTCTGCACATTGGCATAGAGACACCAAAAACTTCTCTCCCTTCCACCGCTCTCTGTGAAGACTCAATGTTGTCGTATTGTGCTAACCTGTCTTCCACCTTAGCAGACATCAGACGCCAAGTGGCTGCAGCCCTCCCAGTTCCAGCCATGTGACCGCTCCACACTATCAGCCCCGGTGACTACGTGTTGGTGAAAGACTTCAGAAGTAAAAATTGGCAGTCCAGATGGTGGCAGGGTACATACAAAGTGTTCCTCATCACCCAGACAGCAGTCAAGATTGCTGAGCGAGCCACTTGGGTCCATGCCAGCCGCTGTAAATGGGTTGCAACGATGCCAACCATCTGGAACACATGTGACGTGCCAAGTCACCACCCAACTTTGTACACCCTGAGGAGTGAACAACGAGCCGCAGACAGTGGTCATGGACAACACCAAGCTCTGCTTCCTGATTGCAGCATGGTCGATTGTCTGTCTGGTGTTTCTCGCAGCACTGATCAGACTACTACCTGGAAATAAATCTTTCTGATTCTGATTCTGACTAGCTCTCACACACGCTGGTTGAAACGTAATGGTGTCAACGACCCCACACACATGCACATGCACACACTACACAGCAAACACCATGCCAAGAAAAGAACTGTGGAAGTCTGGGCATTGGCAAGGGGTTAAAAATGGAACCTCTAAGACAAGCATTCAACGACCATCTTGAGAGGCAACGTTGTGAGGAAACGTTGTGAAAGATGGCAACTCTGTTGAACCTGCCAATGTCAATGGACATTGGTTGAATGGGTTTGTTGTGTGTTCATTATGGCATTTGTTTTCGCATTAATGTACCTGCTACACCCATGGCAAGGAATACAAATACACACACCACTGAGTGAAGTCAAAGTTAACAAAAGGGTCAGATGGGTAACGTCCACACCCGTAGAGCAGCTGACTGGTGGTACAAGCCAGAAGATTAAAATGTTTACATGGTATGGCATACCATACATGGTATGGTATCACTGGCTCATGGCTAATGCACAATGGCAACATCCGAATACCTCCTGTCTTTTGTGTTTTCCACCAGTCCATAATGCAGAGGCAGTATTGCCTGTATACGCGGAGCCTGAAACAAAAGAGACAACAACATGTTTGACAGTACATAAACAAACCGAACGGAGTCGTGGGAACAATATAATACCACCCAATGGCTACAGTGGATACAAAATATCACTAAAGACACTGACCTTTCAAGCAAATGTGCCTAGTTTGCTAAGATGACCATTCTATTCCCAGATAACTCCACTGACTCTGGTATCCGCACCAAAGCCACTCAAGTGACTCACGTCACAAGGAGAGCGCCATTTTGCTTCTGTAGAGGGTTGAATCAAACATGTTTCAACACCAACCATGTCTCTGCAGGTTTTCAGAGAAAGACCATTTATCTCGGAAATTTGACCCCCTTTATCGCAGCTGAAGCCACTTAAGGACTGACCTATGACAGCAACCATTTGTGCATGCAAGTAAACCTCACGTGACCAAATATGTCTCGACTGTCAGTTAGACATTCTAGGACTGGCCTAGGCACACCCGTGGGTTATTATTCTGACATGCAAGCAAATACTGAAGCATTGTCTCTCCTTAGTAATGCAGCTAGAAACTATAGAGAGGTGATAATGAAACATGAAATGGTGTTTGACTACATCTTCAGAAGATGGCATGTGTGTGGCTTTGAATCAGACAGGTAATAAGATGTGTAGTGTCTTAGTGCCTGATCCACATGATAATATTACTGTACAGATAAATATTTTGAGGACCATTACAGATCATTTCAAACCCCAGGATCATGAGGGTGGTCTGCTATGGACTGGCTGCACAACAATTTCGGACCATGGGAAGCTATGCTGTTCCAAATTTTAATCCTGATTTTTGCTGTTATAGCCTTGATGGTCTTTTTTTGTACTGTCCTTCTCACGTGCATGAAAGTCCTAATTTGTAAGTATGTCACTCAAACTGTTATAATGTATACCAAACTCCCTGTTCTTGAACCAAAACCCTAATCTTACAAATTAGGCAACTCCTACAAGATGGTGTCCTCATGCGAACTTCTCCCAATCCAGACCTGACACCGCATTCTCTGGGGTATACCTATGTACCTACCAATCCCCAAATCATTACCTCTCAACGACTCATCGCCCATGAATGATATATCTTCCACATAGGTCCGTTATGCATACACCACTATTGTGACTACTTCCGCGTCACTGCTGACTATGACTTAATCTTCCTTGCTCATCAATTCTGGACCTCTATCTGGCTCTCAGGCCTGTGTTTATTCTCTGACGAACCCCTCTATGATGGTGTCTGGTAAAATCTTGTTAATATGTATAAATTGGCTAGTCCTCCCCTTTGCTTGAAGCGTTATTAGGAAACTGTCCTCCACAAAGCCAGCTATTTTTTCCAGAACAGCCTATGAAGTATTTACTTAAACCGGGAATGGTGTTTTGATGTTGGTCTTTCCTATCTCATTTATTTTCCTTTTCTGATTGATCAATGAAAGATCAAAAGGGGGAGTGTTATAGCAATTTATGTTGCAAAGGAATTACTGTTAGAATGCTTATCTATTTGCTGAGATGCCCTTGTATGCACCCAATACTGCTGTACCGTTCACTGCTCAGGCCCATGGTCTGCACAAGCAGATATATGACCAGATGATTCCTGTTACTGAACTCCCTGTTCCTGTTAATTAACCATAGACAGTTACTATCTGACGATGCCCAATTCTGCCCAGCAACAGCTGCGGAAACAGAGCACACCCCACATCCAAAATAAGCACACAAACATCACATCTTTTTTGTACACTCCTGTAGACTACTCTGTACTCTGTGTGACCTGTACAGTTTACAGCCTCAAATAAAATATTCAAAACACAGTTGCCAATTCCAGACCAACTTTATTTCATCTTCAGATCGTGAACATCTGAATTTCCACAACAGGCTGTAAGTTACATTTTAGATCAGGCTTCACTGAATTGAAGGGGAATGTTGAGCCCTAGCAGAGGTGAGCACTGCTGAATGTCATCTAGTTTTATTTTAGTTATGTCATCATGTTTCCAGATTTCAACTCTTTAATTCACTCTTTAAATGAGTACAGGGTTTTATGATTACTCAGAAATTATGAAAAATATCACAGCCAAGTTGAAATGAATTTTCATGAAATATGTTGGAGAAACACCTGATTCATTAAATTTCATGTATTTTGTAGGTGCATCCTTGTTTAGACTACTGGCTTCTGTGAACAATGAATTAAGATGTTTCAGTACCTTGAGTCCCTGAAACTGTGGTGGAGTAGTGTGAAGTGTGAACTATAAAGTCAAAGTCAAACTCACCACACTGTAAATCAGTGGCTTACGTCTCTTTGCAAGGTCAATGATATTGATTCCATTATAGTAGAGGTTTTCAATGCAGCCATGGAAATTCTTCCTGAGGAAGGTACCAGGCTTGCCGGGCAGGGGAATGCCTCCAAAGCTTAGCTTTGATAAAGAGATGACACAGGAGAACTTTATAAGTAATCAGATCACTATGAAATTATTATTCCACCTTGTTTTATAACAATGAAATGTTGGAAAATACAGACTTTCTAATTTGCCTTGAAGTAATTGTAAAAATTATTTTCAGCTTGGATGATGGGCAACATTTTGGAGCAAGCATTGTATTTACATGCACTCAGCTCTCTTCAGTGAGCTGATTTGTTGACTGCAGACAAAGAAAGTAAAGGGACAGTGTGGGCACACAAATTTGATGCATCTTTATCCTAAACTGATGCTGAATCTGTTGACTGCTTTAGGTTTTATGTTCACAGACTTTTTTAACCAAAGAAGCAGATATTTTCTGCTAGTTGTTCATCTTTGGTGCTAATGATTCAAAAAGGAGAGATGCGATAATGAGCAGTCCTTCAGTCTGAATGACTGACCTCATAGTCCACTTCCAGTGAGTCTCCTTCCCCTTTGGTTTGGAAGCGCTGTGTGTGGGAGTCCACTGTGAGGTTAACGTGCTTGTTGAAGCGCTCAATGACTACAGAGTGCCAGTGCTGGTCATCCAACAGACTGCCAACTGTGACGGCAACACGATTGCTGCTGAACCTCAGTCTTGTATTGTCTGACAGTATTACAGGGAGACAATAAGTAAAAAGTCATCCAAGTCATGATTCAATAAAAAGATTTCTTTGTTCCAGCTTCTCAGACCTGCTGATTGCATAGGTAAGTCACATAACTTAGCTCATATCAGATCAGTCGCATCAAGTTAACTTGACAAAATTTTAAAAAGACGTTTAACCCCACTGTGACATTCACTATTAATTTATGGCTTTTGATCTAAAAGCCCTTGATACCCAAGAATTACCACTCGTTATATATGATTATATTAGTATTATTCAAAAAAGTCTCTTGTCATTAATAAATAGAAGCTGAGAATTTGCTTTGAAAAGTTTGTATGGACATGTTGACAATTTTGTCTGGCACTGTAAGTTTTCACTGTCACAGTATAATGTGATGTTTTTCAATATGTGTCAAACATATTTCTTGAGAGCATTGAGATTGTGATTATGTGTTTTTTTTCTTATTTTAAATCTATTAATTATTGTAACTCACCTAGGTTCAGGTACAGTGCCAGTTTTCCTCGGTGAAGCTCCAAGGTGATGTAATCTCCCCTCTGTCCCTCCCCATGCAGTAAAACGCCCTCAGCCTTGAGACTCTTGAAGCGTAAAGAGATCACATCCTTCACTGTGGACATGGACTTCTGATTGAACCGGTACAGCAAAGCACTTTTGCCGTCAAATTCCGCCACATGTGATTCTAAAAGAAAGATAATTAGAATAAGAATCACTGGAGCAAAAACTGCAAGACATCATGAATAGCATGTTACATCTCAGTAGCAAGACAAAACTGAAAAAAAAATTATTTTTTCAAGTCCAACTTTAGAAATCCCTCAAGCTGGATAACCTACTTCCATTAGATGCTTTTAAAGATATGTATGTTGGGACGGGGCAGTTCTTTCTCAGTGATACCCCCCCCCGCCACACACACACACACACACACACACACACACACCTGAAAAGAACAAGGATATAAGTAACCATGAACTTCTGGTAGTTATACTGGCCTTAGAAGAATGGTATCACCCGGTCAAGGGTGTCATGTCATGTGGACTGATCACCAGAATCTTTCTTACATCCAAACAATACTTAAACTCCAGATGGACCTGGTGACCTGGTACTTAACAGGAACTTACTGTACTTGTTCTTGAAACACAAAACCAGATGTGCTCTCCTGCCAGGTTATTCCAGAAGAAGAGGGTACCAAAACTGACATCATTCTACATCATTCCTCCTGAATTATCACAGCTGCTTCTTGGGAGATTGAGTCCTAGGTCTGACAGGTTAAGTAGTAAACATTTGATTGTCCCTGACTCTGCACTCTCAGGTCCTTCCTGTTCATACCTCCCATTTTGCCTGCCACCCTGGTATCAGCCATACACTGAAGAGATACTTTTGGTGGACTACCATGAATCAAGACTCAAAAGCCTTCATGGCATGCAGCACCTGTCTCCGGAGGCCAGCCATCAACCCTATGGACCCTATGAAATTGATTCAGTAATTAAAGCCTCCTTTGTGATGCTGAAGCTGCCAAAATCTCTGAAAATTCATCCAACCTTTCACATGTCCCAACCCAAGCAAGTCACCCTCGGCCTTTTGTGCTGTCCAGCTGAACCCCCAACCCACCTCGGGTCATTGAAGGTCATCCTGCCTGCACAGTACGACAGCTGTTGGATGTCAACTGTAAGAGCCTTGGCCTTCAGTTTTTGGTTGACTAGGAGGGTTTTAGGCCTAAGGAGCATGGTTGGGTTCCTCTTAGCCTTGTTTTGGATGACTTCCTCATTTGTGACATGAACTGTATTCTTACAAGCCTGATGGATTGCCTTGGTGTGGTCAATGAGAGATGTTACTATTCACTATTTTTCTGTTAAGCGTGGCTCATCAGTAACATTATTTAAACCTCTGCTCGCCTGCTACTCATCACAAGATCATTTTGCCAGCAGCAGTGGTAGAACACCCTCTAGCCTTTTAACTTGCAAGTTGAGATTCTGCTTCGTATCAAGTGGAAATTCCCAGTGTTGACTCCTTTCTTGTCTTTGTGCTTCAGTATGTGACCGCTGATGGCTGCCAGTCAACCAAATCACCAACTCACACCGCAGCACCTGAACAGCCAGCTTTGCCAACAGCACCACTCTCCCATTCACATATTAAAGCTTCAGCATCACCTACAATGCCATCACCACCAGCAATCAACATCTGCAAAAGAAATGTCAAGCCTGCATCCACAGCACTATTCTAAATCCATGTGTATCAGTAAATTCTTTAAACCACAGTCAGTTTCCCATGTTTGTATTTGGGTCAAGAGTCTCTCTTGGCCAAAGAATGTAATATAAATAAACATGGTTTAAATTTGAATTTGAAACTGTTTAGAAAGAGATGGCTGGCAGTAAGTAAACACAACCCTTCAGCTAGTAGATGAATGAGAAAAATTTGCCTTTTGTGAAATACTAGTCCACTGTTCTTTATTTCATGTACATACAAGTGGAAAAAAATAAATATAGTAATTGTGGCATGTTCAAAGTCTGGGCCTCTACTTGTATAACCCTCAGAACTTCATTAGGTCATTGGGGCTGAATGGATGGAATTGTTAGAACCTTAAAGGCAGATCAAGAACAAAACCAGGGCAGCACAGTGGTGCAGGATAGGTTGAATGGTGACTCTAAATTTCCTCAGCATGCCCGCAACCCTGCACATATAAGCAGTACTGAAAATGGATGGATGGAAGAACAGAATCATCAACTGATGTAACTCTTCAAACATCATGGTGACACTCAAAAATGGGCTCCCAAGTGATTGTAGGTCTGAAAATGAAGCTAACTGATGGCAGAAAGCACTGGTTGGGAGGAGAGTCTCATAGCACTTCCAGGCTGAAGTTTCCACTGTCAGAAATGTCATTAAGAAATGGCTGTTAAGGGGAACTTTGGAAGTTCAGAACATCTGGAAGAGCAAGAAAACTCCAAGTCTGCTGGATATTGAGAGTAATATATGAGAAAAGGCTTCTTCTGTACTTCTTACAAAATGTATAAATGTGTACTTTTACTTTCTTTTTCAGATATGTGGTTGAATTAAAACAGTACAAAGAAAAGGAAGTGCATGTGGCAGGGCTGCTGTGTACCTCTGGTGTATTGTTGAGACTAGGACTGAGTTTAAAAAAAAACAACTATTTTCCTGATTCACACTGATTCACATTCATAGATTGATTCACATCTGCCTTTCCCATGATGCATGAAGGTTTAACTGCTCAAGTCTCCAGCAACAAGATCTGACCATGAGATTAGTGAACTGACATGAGGTCAGTCATCATGGTGGGGGTTGTTTCATTAAAGAGATCACCAAGCCCAAAGGCAGATGTCTGGTTGCATTTCAAATTTAAAAACAGTGGCGATAGAAGAGCTGGACAAAAGCCAATTTTGTCAGGATGCTGTCCTGCTCTAACCCCCCTTCTGCTGGGGTTTTCTCTCTGCTCTCTTTCTATCTCTCTCCCTCCAGCAGGTATGGCTATGGTGCAGGTACCACGTATTGCTAATCTAATTACACTCTGCTTCTCATCTCCAATCACCTGCAGTGTATGAGACCAGGCCTGACTTCCACTTATTGCCAGTCTGTTCAGTATCCCTTGTGGCAACCAGTGTTGCCAGGTGTACGATAATTTTGCCCTCTGTATGATGTACGATCAGTAATCCCAAAAAAGGCCAAATATATGATAATTTGACCATTCCGTTACAATGAGTGGTTGTAATCGGTTGTAATCAGCCTGTCGCAACTGTCTGTCGAAGTTTTTTGGTGAACCCTGATGCTTTTCTAAATGTGAGATGAATGACGTGTATGCGTTGCCTCAGAACATACCTCAGAACAACATAGTCCACTGCGCCCACCCCATGAGTGAGAAAAAGGAAAAAAAAGAAAAGAAGAAGAAGCAGAGCCAGTCTGGATTGGTTATGACGGCTGTACGATAATTTCCCTCAAAATACGATAACTTTATGTCTCTGGTATGATAATCCTACATTTCTCACTTGGCAACACTGGTGGCAACTGTTCTTCGGCCATCAGCCTTGGTTTTTCGTCTACACGCTCATTTTGACTTTTGACTCATTCCAGTTCTGTTCTCTGCCTTCCAGATCACTTCCAGATACCTCCCCATTCCTGGTCCTGCTCTGCCTTGCCCGATCTCAAAACCTTTACCTTGACGTCTTTATCTGCCATATTTGAATCCAATCCTATTTTTTCAAAAAAGCCAGTCAGCTTAAAACATTAACCCATTTGAGGAGTTATCACCCAGGGACAATATCTGCAAAAACGTCCAATCCAAACAAACTGCACAGGAGGCATTTACATGAAGTTACCATATTATTATTATAATATTATTGAATTTCCTCCCTGCTCGATATATAACAACAGCTGTCACAGTACAAGAAAGTATGCCCATATACCTATAAAATGATGGCTTCTGAAGTCTCATTATAATACTCAAACCTTGCTATATTTTAATGACATTTAAACAGTTGAGTGAAAAGGCAATCCCAAACCTTTATGCAGCTGTGAAACATTGCATGACAAATATATTTAATTCAGCAGAGAGAGTTGCCCTAACTTGGGCCAGCTGGGCATCTGGAGCAGCAGGTTCATACCTGACAATTATCTCTCACTGTATTGACGCTGCCTGGAGACGCATGTCTGGTGTTTAACAGAGTAGGGAAACCAACAACACAGCAAATAATCTCACTGAAATGTTGTCTGAGGCATTCAAAGCATTAATATCTTTAAAATGCTACAGGTTACAATTCGTTGTACAATTTACTGCATTACTTGTCTGAGAATCTCTGAGAAACAAAACTGGTATTGTAATTGAAATGTCCTTAACTGAATTGATATTGAATGGAAGTGAATCACAAATTGAACCAAAATCGGACCTTGTGAATCGGAACTGAACCAATTTGGGAAATCAGTGGCAATACCCAGCTCTAGTTGATACCATTGTCATGCCTGTGTCAATCAATTAAAGAGCTAGTGAGGCTTGAGGTGTTACATACATTACATGAACAGATGAAAGTGGTAATTCTTCGTGTGAGCGTGGGTATCTAATGGGCAGACTGCGTGCTCTCTCTGCAGGGTGTGTCACTCACTGTAGGAGCAGCCATAGACCTCCACTCGGAGGCCCAGACAGCCACTAGGGTTCCAGTCCAGAGGGACAAAACGCAGGAAGCGTGTTCTCAAAGAGTCAGGCAACTTGTTCTGAACAACATCTTCTGAATTCACGTTCCAAACAAACCTCTGATGGAACAGACAGAGACAAAAAAAGAATTTGTTTAATCAATGCAAACAACTGTACCAAGGTTCCAGAAGAAAAGTTAAAAATAATAAAAAAGCCTTTTCTCATAGCTGAATTGCTGAAATCTAAGTTGAGGAAAACATCTGATTCCTTCCAGTAGCAAAGTGCTAACAGTTTGAGCTGTAAATCCAAAGTAAATGTCTTTTACATGTCATTGACCACACTATTTCATGAAAAGAGATATGAACCACCATGTGGTACAGAAATATGAGAATATCTAGTCCACCATAGTGAGGAACATGTACACAAATAACAGGTCTGACATTGTAGCCCCCTTTGAAATAATGGCCCTCAGCTTTTCAGTTACTGCTCAGATTTTCTTGCAAAGCAGCAAAAGAGGGAAGAGGTACATCTACCTTTAACTCAGATTTTGCAGCTCATACTGGAAAATATCTAGACAATTTGATTAGAGTGATCGTTTTCAGAAGCAGTGGCATTTTACTTTTATTGATCTCTGTTCTTGTTCAAAAATACACAAGGCAAAGACAGAGTAAAATTTAAGATATTTATGAATTGATTTACTAATACAAAGGAAATGCAATGATCAGTGCTAAACATATAAAATGAAGTAAAATCCCTTTCACCTATTAGCTGTGCATAATATCAGAGGATTGAGAATGGAGAAAGTATAACTCTTGGCTATAAGGGGCACACATTTATAACAGCTGTAGGAATTAAACAAGTTTTTGATGAAATATAAAGTATTTTTTTTCATAAATTTCATCCCAAAAGGAGAAAGCCAAGATGGAAGTTGCCACTTTCAATGTACCAGACTGGACTGGAACCCAAAGTGGTTGATGGTTGCAGTCAGTAATATTTGGCAGTAAGCAGTAGCTCTGGGTCCTTCAAGAGATCTGGCAACTAGGCTCCAGGTTCTGCTGGTGTCTTTGGAAGAGAACTGGTGCTGGCCAAAGGAGATGTAACCTTCGAAAATCTTTGGAGAAAATTCTAGAAAATTACTAAAAAATAAGACACTTCTGTTTATTTTATTCATAAGTGGGTTATTTTGCTTGTAAACCTAATAATAAAACAAAATCACTTGTACAATGATTAACACAAGGACTTAAAACAACTGAATATTGTCTGTACTAAAAGTGAACAAGGCAACAAATCTTTGAATTTGGCCCTGGCTGCTTGCAATACTCTCTCTCGCATGAATCACTTTATCTTGAAAAATGAAAAACTTCACGATGAGGACTCTTGGTCTTGGGGGTCGATTTGGTGGTGACTGGCCATACAACCTGTGGGTCATCTCAATGATAGGTGGTGTTGAGGGTGTTCCAGGTTTCCCAATACTTCAGGTAGACACTTCTCTAGCAAAGCAACAATGACGTTCTTTTCAACTTTCTCCAACACATTTACCAGACACAGGTTGGATCCGCGAGAGCGATTTTCAAGCTGATCTAGCTTGTTGGCAAGGAGAGCTATTTGCCAAGCTAGTGCTTCTGTCTTGCCTTTCCAAGTTAACTATGTCCTATGTCCTTTGCTATTCCACTGTTTTGCCTCTTCCATGTGGCCCGAGAAGTCTCTTACCTCTTAATATCTTAAATTGCCATCAGAACCCAATCGATCTTATTGACAAAGTCACTGCTGATCAAATTGAATTTCCAGATAACCTCCATTGTAGCTGTCACTGAAAAAGAGTGCCAATTTATTTGTTGCATTAATATTTTTGTATTATTTTTATATACAATATTTTTGGTTTAAGATATCTCTTATTCTTTCTATATTTCTTATATAATTGGTGTAAAAATGTGAATTGCAATTTTGATGTAATCTAATGCACAGGTAGTCATGTGACTAACGCAATGAGTAGCTGGGAAAAACATGCATTCAGTCTTTTGGACCTGCGGTGCTGATGGCGCAAGATGTGTGTAACAGTTTGTCCGGTAAAGCCTTAGCAGCTCCTGATTTTCCGGTCAGAAGGCGCACACAGTATGAAACTGTACTTTTTGGGCATTCTATGTTTATTTCATGTGTTTAAGTTTCCTTAAGATTTAAGTTTCATGAAGGCCACATGAACACTTACGGACTGTAAGATACTCATTGGTTGGGAGGATATAACAATGTTAAGAATGTAATATTTTTTAATTTCAGTTTTTCACGGTGTTTGATGTTCGGAGACAATAAAAAAACATCACTCTCGTCAAGCATCAGTTGATGCGTGGCTTAATTCTGAGCAGAAGGAAAACCTGCTCCTGATTCTCTCAGGCTACTTTTGTTACTAAGAGATTTCAGGGTTTTTTGCTTACAGTTCTGAAAAACATGGGTTATTCAGTCAAGGCTAATGGGGGAATGGCAGTTAGGTCTAGTTAAATCTACAGCCCAATGTACAAGATGTGCAGAGGTCAGAATACTTTCTTAGCCCCTGTACATGTCATGGAATGAATTAGTTACCAATTAGCCCTGTAATAAACTGGCAACTGCCCTGCCCTTGTGCTGTGTCAGTTGGGATTGGTTCCAAATCCTGAACGGATAAGGAATATAGCAACTTGATGGCTGCTTGGATGCATGGAGGGATAGATGGAGTTACCAACGCAGAAGCGTGTTTTCATGCACTGAATGCACTGAAGTGGGATGCATCAACTAAATATTGCATTTTGAATAAAATTACCATTCAGCTAAATATTACAAAAGCTATACTATGGCCACATGAAATTAATGAAGTTACTCGATGACTAATGTTAACTGGCACAAATGATGTAAACAGATAAAAGCAGTAGTAGAGTAGTAAAAGCAGTAATTTGGCTTAATAGGCAAAACTAGTTGAATGGAACTTGAATGGGGATGGGGTCCCCTGTTTAGCTTCCCTCATCAACTTCAACTAAAGAATTAGACCTTTTCTGACCAAAAAGCTGATCAGATTGACTTCTTGGGATTGTAAGAGGTGATAATGTGGAAAGCTGATTGCTAAATGCTTCCCTCTGTGTGAAAGAGAGGAGGTGCCACCTATTGATGTTGAATGAAATGGCAGATCAGCTTTAAGTTGACGTGGGTGGGGCAGAAATCAATAAGATCAGGCAGAGAACTTGAATCAGATGTGACAGAACTGGTGAAGTTGCATGGAGTGATATTGAGAGTCACATAAATGACAATGACAGCAGAGAGAGAAAGAATACAGAGGTGATGACACAGGTATCATCTGATGATGACTGATCAGTGCAGGTCAAAAATTCCCATTCCAACCCCTTTTCAGGCCACTAGACAGTTAAACTAGCAGCATTTGTATCACATAGCTACCAAATGTAATTAAACTGCTATGTGACTTGCGATCAGTTAGGAAGTGGACCTACACCAAGTGTCACCAGGTGTCATCATAACCAATGTGAGCAACACATCATAGCAGAGAAGCTGAAATGAAACTTCTTACCCAGATGCAGTCCTCTTGTCTGTACTGTTTCCAGGCCTGTCCTGTGTCACTGTAGAGCAGCAAGTATCTGCTGACCCAGTCTGAGCTGTTATATTGCCCTTGTGTGGCTACAGCTGTCACCTCCTTTTGGTCCCCTAGGTCCACCTGGAGCCAGGGCTCCTGGTCTGTCACCATGGGAGACCAGCCTCCTGCTCCTGTGACAGCAGAAAAACACACATGGACACATGGACAACCTTTAAAATCCAGATTAAATAATGGAAGGAGCTTACCAAATGACAAAAGTTGTCAACAATCTTCTAACTATTGAGTAATTATAGTAGGCCAGGGCTATTCAATTAATTTGGGTCTGGGGCCACTTAATAAAACTGAAGCAAAACAAGGGGCCGGAGAATATGACTATCCACAGTAACAAATAAAGTAATTAACACATAAATTGGTAACTGAATACAGCTTTTTCCTTCTAATAAATAAAACAGACTTCCATGAATTCAAACTGCTTTTGACAAACTCACTGTATGTGCAAATTACATCACTCAGTCTAGGTGAGCAATATTAGAATTACATTCATAGGCAACTGAGAAACTGCCTCAATACTCAACAAAAGGAACAATAAAACCAGCAATAAAACTGGCATAATATGCCTCTGATTATACTAAACAAAATAACAGTTTGTTGCATGTAGTTTGCCACCATTTGCCATCTAATGAGAGAAATGGCATGTTTTTGACTGAGCAAGAGCAGTAAAGTCAGGTGTATATGTTGTCAGGGCAATGCGCATGCAGTGTTGCAGATGCTGGTCAGTGAGTGATATGCGATTGTGAGTTTTAATGGCATTCATGTGTGAGAATGATGATTCACATGTGTATGTTGAGCCAAACATTGTCAGAAGAAAAAGTGCAAGACCCCTTGAGTTTGGAAATTTGTCTTGGCTGACTAAAAGGGTCCAGAATTTTTCAAAACCTGCCTGCTGAAATGACTGTCGCAAGTCATCTGATGACTGAATGTCAATGAGTTCTAGCTGCAAAGACCCCTCATCCAAAGATGATACCATCTCCTTTCCTTTCAATGCAAAGTCTGTCTCAACATTAACACAGAAAGGGTCCTTCACAAATCTCATCACTTCACTGGGGATGCTGAAATTACCAAACCTGGTGGCAAAGTTTTTTTCAACGAGTCAATAAAGCTTGACATCAGCTGAGTATTTTGCAGGCCAGATTGCCTCAGTGTGGGGAAGTGGAGCATCTTTCCAGGACAAAGATCAGCAGAGAAGAGTGAGAGCTTTCTTTGAAAAGCACAAAGTTTCTCCACAAGTTCCACGGCCGTTTTACCTCTGCCCTGCAACTCCATGTTGAGTTGGTTCAAATGATGGAAAACGTCACTCAAAAAGCAAACAGTGGCATTAAACTCATCATTTTCCATCAGAGACAGAAACTTGCCAGCTTTTTTCAATTTCGAAGCCTGGAGAAACACCATAATCTCCTCTCGTAGTTCACTAAAACGTTTCAATGCGTTGCCCTTGCTAAGCCATCTAATGTCATTGTGAATGAGCAAATCTTTATATTCAGCAGACGTGCCCTTCAAAAGTGAACGGAAAAGGCGGTGCTGTAAACTGGAGGTGCAAAGGATAAAGTTTATAATTGCCATGACAGAGTCCATGGTCTGTTTTAACTCACCACTGAGTTTGGCACACAGGAGGCTTTGGTGGATGAGGCAATGTAGCGATCTCAACTGAGGAGCCACGGCTGCCATCCTCGCAGCGAGCCCCTGATCCCTGCCCGTCATGGAGGGGGCACCGTCTGTCACCAACATATTGACGTGTGCTAAATCCAAGTTGTTTTCCTCAAAGAATGAAGTAATTTTGGTGAATAGAATTTCACCAGTAGTGTGCCCCTCCAAGGGAATTAGTCCAAGGAAATCCTCGCGAAAACATTCACCATCGAAAAATCGCACATAGAGGCACAACTTTGCAACATCGCTGTTATCTGTCGACTCATCCACGGCCAGAGACATGACTTCGGCCTTCCTCAGTTTGTCCAAAAGCGTCTCGAAAATGTCCGATGCAAGGCACTCGACTCGCCTCATATTTGTCGTGTCAGATAATGTAATTTGCTTGATCAAGTCTACAATGCTTTTTCGAGTTTTCTCATCTCCTACAACCTCTTCAGTGGATGCCAGCATACACTCTTTGAATGTGTCAGAGTCTGTAAACGGCCTTTTCTTTTTGGCCAATATCCATGCCACTCGCAAAGATGCTGCCGTTGCCCTCCCTTGATCCCCACAAGCCCGAAACAGTATGCGACATCTTAACTCATAACACGTCATAACAAGATGTTAGCCCCAATATCTTCTGCGTCCGGGTAACGGAGCCCGGTGGGAAAGTAGTGTCAAAGTTAGCATGCTTTGTCTTAAAATGCCTTCTCAAATTAAACTCTTTAGACACGGCGAGGCACTCGTTGCAGATTAGGCACACAGGTTTTAAATTGACTTCAATAAAGGCATATCTCACTGTCCATTCATTGTTGAACTGCCTATTCTCTGAGTCAACTTTCCTTTTCCTTAAGGTAGATACAGACATTTTGTCTTGTTTGCTGAAAGTGACAAGTTTGAGCGGTCTGTCAAAATATACTTCCGACCAAAACAGGTAGCCTTAGGACTACAGGTAGATTGGAATACTGGTGTTGCCACCATAGTTAAACTTTTAAACCAACTCCAACACTGTCCATGAGAGAAATACCAATAGTAATGCGCTGTATGCGAGACCAATAGCATATTTTAGTGTGGCAAGGATATTGGGCAAAAAGAAAAATGGATAAGTTGACAGATGACATTTATTTTTGCACAGCTGTGTCTTTGTGACATTTTTGATGGAGAATGTTTTCGGGAAGATATGATTGGACTGGAGAGGCAGATTCCATGCACCAAAAATGCTTCAGTCTTTGAGAACCACCTGGATTTGGCGAACTCAGTGTGTTGGTGAGGGACGAAGCAATGCGTGCACGACGCAAGGCACAATAACATCTTTGGCAATGACAAAGAACATTAGTACCCTTTCAGGCGCCACCTACTGGCACATGTCGGTATGACACACAAAAAATGTGATCTGCTGTACCTCCGCTATCACTTTTCCTGCTCTCTGTTTACGGGCGTCTGCCTGATTTGCTCATATGTAATAAATTACACTTAAAGGGCAACTACAAATCATCTCACGGGCCGCATCCGGTCCGGGGGCCGCCATTTGAAGAGCCCTGTAGTAGGCCTTGACCAATAAAGGAGAAGTCTGCCTCCAACTACAAGTGTTACCAGTTGGTGAAAGTTACTGCAGTTATGTTGTGCAGTTTTGATTAGCGTTGCATTTTGTTAGCGAATGACCACTGTATCTGAGATGCATGTTGCAATTAGTGACACCCAGCCAGCATAACCTTCATTCTGAACATAGCATGCTCGGTGCTGATTCTATCTGTAATACTACTCGCACCACGAGGGATCGCACTGGTGAAAAATTGATCCCTTGCATCGCAGCTTCTGGTTGGCATTTTGCACCCTAGGCAAGCCTATTGGGCCACCCCTGCCACCCAACATCTTCTCACCCCACAGCAAAATAGCTGCCAAAGACCATAGCAACAAGCTCCAAAAAACACCCAGTATCCAATTGGAAAAAAATCTTCCTGTCTTGATCCAACATTATCATTAGCTCTGCTAAAATAATACATGTGAAACACTTCAAAGCTAAACAATAAACTTAGAAATTAGTTCAACTCTGAAACAAGGTAAACAACTTTCCCTTTGTGAAAGCTTTGTGGCTCTTAATGCTATATTGTTGGAACAATACAGAAATATAAGACGTTACAAGATAAAACAAAATCAGTGTGGAATCTGCCCAGTGTTTCCCACAGTAGAGCTAGATATTTCAATGAGCAATGAACGGCAAAAGGAAATACTCGCATGACTGCAGCCCAAGTGGGCTGCCATTTACTGTGTACCAAGTACAGTGCAGCAGTACCAAGATGAAAAAAGTGGAAAAGATTAGAACATGGATATTAGCCAGCCACAGTCACCAAGCAATCATTCACTGTGAGTGTGATGTGTCCTCGGTCTTTAAATGAATCTCTGTGCCTCATTGGCTGAGCGCACCAACTTCTTATCTCCACTGGGAAGTGTGCTACAGAGCCTTGTGGAGTACAATACAGATGGTCTAAGACATCTTTTGTACAGATCCACCATCACTCTCTGCACTCAGCTTGCTGGCTTAACACTTCTGGACTGTAGTCCTCCACAACATGGATTTTTTGGCCACGATATTTTAGCTTTCCACTTCGGCATGCTTCACATATGAAAAGATCCTTTATCTGGTAGCCGTATAGCCATAGAATGGCTATGTGCAGCCACTGACCCTGGGCAGGTTTAACTGCAAGTGTGCTGTTGTCCCTGTCAATCTCTGGCATAGATACCACCTTGTGGAGCAGACTGGAAAATAATTCAGTTGCTCCTCCACCTTCAGTGCATTCTGCCAGGCCCAGGACACACAGAATTTGCTCCATGCTCCAGCTTTCACACAGGCCAGAGTGAACATTCTCTAGCTCATTCACGCAAAGGCTCAGGTCATCAGAAGAAAGTTCAAGAGAAGCAAGGCATTGGCTGTGGTCCTCCATAGTGGATTCAATTTGGCCAAAGTAAGAATCCAGCAAACTAAATAGGTTCTGAAATCTTTTGCTCTCAATGTTTATCTAAATGAATGGAGACTGCCTCTGCTGTTAGGCTAGCCACTGAGTTTTTTTTCCCCTGATTTGCTGCCTCTTTGCGGCCATTATGAAAAAATTATAGCAGTGCAAAGCATTAAACAGTTTAGTTTTAATATGTAACACAAGGGATCAAAGAAGTAGGTCAGAGCACTTGACCCTCACATCAACTCCATGGGGGATTTGGGAATTTGAATGAAATTCTTACTTCCTGGTACACATATGCGTATAAATCATTTGCAGACAGTGAAAATGGAGTAAGGTATAAAGCTATTGTGGGGGGTTTTTTCTTACTAGCTTGCCCACTGTAGCTTGGCAGTGACCCCATTAAACTAAATGAACTAAACATTTTCACACAACTTAAGAGGAATGGGAGCTGTAACTGTTACTTGTTAATTTGATTATTGTTCTTTTAGATTTCTTAAAAACACATTGTTCACATTTGTAGTACTTGTTGACAGAGATACTTCTAAATCTAAGAATACAAATAAAGCGTTAGCAGTTGTTTTAGCTTAACCACATCACCACAGAGAAATGCAGATACAGTGATACTCTATTTTAAGCTATCTTAACTTACTAGTTTAGATAGTCACTACCAGTGAATGCACTGTAAGATTGGATATTTTGATGGAATACAAGCAGGTTATCTGTCAACATTTAACTGATATATTCAGTATAAATGAATTTATTTCGGAATAGCCAAATACATTAATTAACAGCATATCCTTTTACTAAACTGTAGTCTGGGTGCAATTATGCTTCTTATAAATTATATTTGCTGATGCTGTTTTATAGGAATGGAATTTTTAAGTGATAAGGTTGAGGATACTGCTATTATTTCAATGTGTCAGACAGATTTATTCAACATTTAAGTATACAGAAGTAGTAGATTGGACACAGTATGGACAGATATCCTTGATGATCAGCATCAAGGCCAAAATAAATTGATTGCAAGACCTTTTTAAACAGAGGAGAAAAGGGGTCTGTGACATGTTGGAGGCCAAGTAGGCAGGAGGAACCACTGTCTTACAGCATATTTAAGGCATGCAGATGAGTGAACATCCTCTATCCGACTTACCATCTCTGCTATTGAACTTGGCATTGTGAGCAGCATAGCTAATGGAGGACTGTGAAGAGCTCTGGAAGGATGATTGTGGTAAAACAGACACCAGTGGACTGTTGCACTTATCTATAAAAGGAAACAACATGAAAAACCATTAAAACATTTTAAACAGAAACTGTATTTTAAGCAAATCAAATTTGAAAATTGCTATACATTAAATATGAGGGAATGTCTAGATGTGAAAACTGACGACAAACTATTGATGTTTTGTTGTTTTTAGTTTGTACCATATTTAAATAATTTACTTAAACATCAAGGCCATATTTTACAGAAACTAATCTATCTGTCCATCCATCCATAGGTCTCTCCTCTCATTTAACAATGAGTATCAAAAACAGTATCAATATGTTTTCTGTGCGTAAACAACATGAAACATAACCATTCTAAGTTAAAATAAATAATTAGCACATTGATGTCGTTGAAAATGTCAAGTATTTAATAATTATCTGAGACTTACACTGATGATTTGAAAAACATTAAAATATTTGAGCAAAAATTTTAACTGTTTTAAGAATAATTAGAAAATACTGTTCCTTTAATACAGCCCGGCTCTACATGCATGCCATGATACTCTCACATTTATCATATTGCATTGCATCCTGGTCTCAAGCTTCACAAACAACTCTAAAACCAATTAGATCATAAAACATGAATGGTAGGCTGGCAGTTCCACGGCAGCTGACTGTGGTGACCCGCTTTCGACTGTATCCCATGCCTCCACTGCTGAGGGGCAGCAAACTATGTGTCCTCACAAACACCATGCTGCAGCCACAGAACAAAATCATTTATACTATGAAAGAGATCTGCAGTGACTTACAGAATGAATGGTGTTCTCAGTGATATATGTAATGCAATAAAAGAACTGGTTAAAAATACATGGCAAAGTCTCACCTTACTATTTTTTAAAAGCCTCTGTATAGTTACTGTGTTTGGCTCAGTGTTGTGTGGGCCTGGGTCAAGTTCTGCATCCCACACCTCCTTTGGCAGTGTTACACCACGTTTGTTTGCCACATTGTGGAGCACACTTTATGCCTGCACAATGTGGCACGCCTTGTGTGGCACATACAGCAGCAAGCCACCAGTGCCATCTAAACAGCACCAACAGCCTTTCAGATGCCCTATGGTCCATTCTACTACCAACCGAGGACAAGGATGGATGTCATTGCTGATCTTGCTCAGTCATGGGGTTAGTGAATGGAGTGAGGAGCCATGTTCTGAGCGGGTATCCATGGCCACCTAATAATAAAAATAAGTGCTCTCTGTAGAGTGCTTTTGAGAGCTACTTACAAGGCACATTACAACTAAATGAGAAGGTACAGTCAATAAAATGCTATAATCTACAATTTAAGGGTTAATAGTAACCACATGCTGAAATAACAATACAAATGCACCATTTGAATAGTATGATTATTGCAATACCTTACCAACAAGCCATCCACAGACCCAGCTTGAAGTCTGTGTCCGTCACTACTGTTTCACAGCATGAATGGATCATGAATTACCCCAGGCCACAGGGCCACATAGTTAGTCAGACACGTCTGCGCATCACAGATCACTTGCACATCGATGGAGTGAAAATGCCTGCTGTTGACGTTTTCAAATTCATTCTCTGACGGTGCTGTTATGGCAACGTGAGTACATTTGATCACTCCAAATACATGTAGAAAATCAGCTTGTTGCTGCAAATTGCGATTTGATGTTCGACTGCTCAGCCACAGTGTAGGGAAATGTATTGTACCTGGGTGACATGAATTATGTCATCCCATATGGCTAGCATGGCACAGCTCAGAGATGGAGATGGTCGGCCAGCTCACTTTGAAAAGCTCCTATTGCAAGGAATCTGAGTGTGGTGGGGACTTGTGCCAGGAGCGGTAATACACGGCCCAGTTTAGTGCAGAATTCCAAGGGGATAATCAATCTGACAATCTGAATCTGCTCATGAGCCAGTCATCATCTCAGGCCAGAAAACATGTGTACAATTTGGCATCTTCAAATGACTGAGCCAGACAGGAGTTTGTGTATGGCCCGCACGTTCTAACAGCAGGTCGAAATTCAGCAGGACTGTCAGCACATTCTCAGATCAAGTTTATGTTTTATACAACCTGTCATTTGCATGACAACCAGCATACACAACTTTTTTGTGTGTATGTACATGAGGCCCTGGGTATCCAGTAGATTTACCACATGAACTTCAGTGAGCAGAAACTTTTGAATTGCAACTCACAAAGCTTGTTATTTGGCGCAATACAAAAGAAACTGGACTGGTTTGGATTAGCATACAGTATGAAGATAATGGCAGATTTACTGTCATTACCGAATTATTATGAAGTCAAGGGAGGCCCATGCAAGAGAGAGAGAGACTCCCAGAAAGGCAGTTTTTTATTCCTTCCCAGCAGCCCAACCCAGAGGAGCAGTTAAAATGACCTTCCCTCGACTTACCAGTACCCAGTATGGAAGAGAAGAAGCAGAGCCTAAAAAGGAGGCAGTAGAATGGGAGGGGTCATCACAATGAGAGAAAGCTTTTAGCAAGATGACTTACTGATGAGTTTCACAAAGTGTTGTGTGTGTGTTGTGCGGGCTCGAGTTAAAAGTTCTGTTTTGCAATTGACCTTGATCGAGAAGAACCTTGATCAAACTGTGATGGCACCCATTTATCAGTCAAAGTAGCCACACCCTAAATTATGAATAAGTTTAAGCCTTCATACATTTCCCAGCAGGTGAGTTAGCTATAATTAGCTATAGAGAGCTCGAACTCGATCACAAGCCAGTGTTCCCAAGTCTGGGTAAATGAGGAGGGCTTTGTCAGGAAGGGCATCCGACATAAAACCTGTGCCAGATTAAATATGTGGATGACAAATTTTAGGACTGCCATACTGGATTGATCGAGGCCCAGGTTACCAACAACTGCCAGTGCTGTTGACCAGCAGGGTACCAGTGGAAATTGGACTACTCATGGTCCAAGACAAGTGAGGAAAGAGGATGAAAGCATGTTTGTAGGCAGCAGGAGAAAAGGAAAGGTACGAGGGTAGATGTTAGAGTAGCAACTTTGAATCTTGGGGCAATCACTTGTAAAAGGAGACAGTTGGGAGATATGACAGAGAGAAGGAAGGTGGACATTTTGTGTATTTAGGAGACTAGATGGAAGGGAAGCAAGGCTGAGAGCATTAGTGGTGGATACAAACCATTCTACCATGGTGTGGATAGGAAGAGGAATGGAGTAGGGTTAATCTTGAAGGAAAAGATTCTGAAAGGTGTTTGGATGTGAAGAGAATTTCAGACAGGATCATGTGTTTGAAGCTCGAAGTTGAGGGTGTGATGTTGAATGTTGTCAGTGCATATGCCCCTCAAGTTGGATGTCAGTTGGAAGGTAAATAGCATTTTGGAGTAGGTTAGATGAAGTGATAGAATGTGTCTCCAGAGGGGAGAAAGTGGTGATTGGTGCAGACTTCAGTGGGCATGTTGGTGAAGGGAATAGAGGGAATGAGGAGGTTTGGGGTAGAATTGGTGTTAAAGAATGTGGAAGGTCATATGGTAGTGGATTTTGCTAAGAGAATGGAAATGGTTGCAGTGAACACCTACAGTATATCAAGAAAATGGAGGAACACAGGGTGACCTATAAAAGTGGAGGGAGGTGCTCACAGGTAGATTTTATCTTGTACAGGAAATGCAACTTAAAAGAGGTTAGAGATTGTAAAGTGGTGCCAGGGGAGAGGGTGTTGTTTTTTGAATAGCGATGATGTGAAGATGATGAAGGAATCTCCGCTTACACCGTCATGCATCATACAAAGGTTTATTACAAGTTCAGCGTCAAAACAAGCACCATGGGCTGCTCGGAGAGGATTAAGGGCCAATGCGAATCTCTCCTGAAATAGCTCTGAGTACCCATATATATAGTCAGGTTGTTTAATTCTAAAAATAAGGTAAAACATATAGAAACCCTCGGTCACAAACAATCCCCTCTGGTTATAATATGTGAAATAGTACAGCAGTGTCCCATCCTTTAGGGCTCCTCAACTTTCAACCTTGAACTTTGACCTTGAGTCCTCCACACAGAGTCAGAGTCTGAGAAAAACATACATGTTTACAATTGTGACAAATAACAATTCCTTCTACATCATAACTTTAACAATACAGCAACTTTATGGAGTGGGAGAGCAAAGAACCTGCCAGGCAGCTATCTTTCCTGAAATGTCCATCAAACAATCTAGACAGGAAAATTCTCTCATGGCCCCTCTGCCTCAAGCGACCACACATAGTATTCCAGCCCAATTAAAAGAAGGAATTTCATAACAATTTAAATAACAATTTGTATAAGGATATGACTTAAACAAATACACATGTAAAGTCAGTAAGTAAAATCAAAACAATGTCCAAATTCAGGCTGGTTGACCCATTGTACCAATGGACCTTTCCCTGCTGAGACCCAGTATCCCTAAAAGGAAACATCTGAGGTCCCAATATATTTCTCCAATACAGAAAACATCATTCTCCAAACAATTTTAAAAAACATATAAAATTTAAGTATTATTCATACAATACAAGAAACTCAAAAACTAAATCAAATTGTTATATATCACAGATTACCATACAATAGAGCAAAATATTATATATTATATTATATTATATTATATCCAATATTATGTAAACATTTATATATAAGAGAAGACGTAAGAATGTATCAGCCTGCAGCTCCTCAGCAGGCCGACTCTCAGTGTAGTGTTGATGGTATGTTAGATCTGAACATTTTTTTCACAATGTCCTTGTTCAGAGTCCTCCAATGCATTCTCATTGTCCATGCTCGAGTGTCTGAATACCTTCAACACATCAAGATCACTGAACAACCATCCACCCCACACCTCACAGTGGTCTTCCCCCAATATCGTTCTAAAAGGAAAGATAAGAAAACACCAACTAGTATCTTTTGCAAACACAACATACAAATTGAAACATCAAATGCAAATCAGCACCCTATATATAGATGTGAAAGTCACAGTTTCTTATTATTCCAAATTCTGAGTTACATTTTCCATTTCCCCCTTAATCATACCACACTATAAATACTACTACTATTACTAAATACTAAGCAATAACAGAAATAAATCACCATCTGAGTCAGTCTTATGTAATAATGGCATCTGAACTTGATTTCCAGGCATGACCACTCCAACCCATCTCAGTATCATAGCCTTCACAAAGGTCAACAACAGCGTACAATAACAAAACATCACACTCAATGATAGAAGAACTGCTATCAAAATCTGAACCAAAACTGCTCCCATCGCTCCTAATCTCTCAACCAGACATTCGCAGACCTTCCACATTTTGTTCCAGCTCTCTTGAGCCTTCATCAGCTTGGCTCTGCTTTAACACAATGTGATAAATGATACCACGTAGGAAACCCTTTAACCTGGACCGCTGTTCCAGTACTACGAACAACTTCAAATTGTCCTTCACAGAATTCGTTATACCACTTCCTTCTAAACACCTTCATGAATACCTTGTCTCCAGGTTGCACTATACTCCTCTTTTGCTCATTGAGTCTCTCCTGCACCTCCTCTTTTCTTTCCCTGTCAGAAACATATGTGGATATTCTTTTATGCAAATTAGCCATACATGAAACGTATGATCCCACTTCATCTTCCCAAAGGGCCAAGCTTGGACCTTTTCCATTTGTGTATGTAACAAGATGTTGGCATCTGTCTTCCCATAGCCAACTCATGAGGTGTCACATGTAAATCACACAGCTCACTTGAGCGGCACACCATTAGTGCCAGCGGAATGCTGCTACCCAATTTAGACCCGTATGCTGGCCGATTTTGACAATACAATTTTTCTGAATACCATTCTTTTTTTTCAGAAATCTCTTGGCTTTGTGAATGAAAGGCTGCTCCAAGCCACTGTTTAATTCCCAATTTTTGCAATCAATTTTATTGTCTTATCCACAAACTCTTTCCCATTGTCTGAGGATATTGTATCTGGAAGTCCACACCTGCTTGATCTCTACACAAAAACTTGGCAACAGACTGAGCATCCTTCTGCTTGGTTGGAAAAACCTCAGGTCATCGTGAAAATCTGTCCACAACGACTAACATATATCTCTTACCTTCAACCAGTTGTATCATGTCAACAAAGTCCACTACGAGCTCACGCATAGGACCCCTTGGAGTCGGAATGTAACCAGGAGGAACCATCACAACCCTTCGAACATTGTTTTGCAGACAGATAGTACACCTGCCTATGACATAATCAATCTGCTCAAGCAAGGATGGTGCCCAGAATCCATACTCTTTTGTCATCTTTCTCCTAACTTCCTCCTTTGCAACATGAGCTAACCCATGTGTTTCCTAAATCATTAGACTTAACAGGTCTGGAGGCACTATTATCAGTCCCTCGTGATTTCTCCAAAGACCAGTAGAATCCCGGGTGGCACCTCGGTCTAGCCACAACTGTTTATCCATTGCGGGAACAGCTTCCTGCATTAAAATCAAATCCCTATGTGAAATTTTATCTTCCAAATTCACTTCATGAGTGACCATCACTGACCAACCGCTTTATTCCCCTGTGTGACTCTTGACACATCCATTCTATGTGCTGTGCATTTCACTATTGTTATTTCTTTAGGCTTCATCATAGTATACAACAGTTTCATTATTTGAGCTTCATGCTGTATTGGAGAACCATCTGTTTTCTTATCCCTAACCCTCAGTTCTTCCACACTGATTCAAACAAGTGACATACATTATGTGCATATGCAGAGTCAGTATATATTGTCACTCGCTTACCTTCCGCCAACAAACATGCTTCAGTTAGCCCCACAAATTCAGCAAGCTGTGCAGATGCAGGCTGTGGTACTACTACCAGCCTTCTCAACCACAAATCCAGTTCCTTGGGCTTTTATTACAGCATAACCAGCACTCAATTTATCTCCCTCATGATAACAGGACCCATCATTCCAATACTCCAGGTCTGCTTCATGCAGTGGGAGGGCTTGCAAATCTGATCTAAGCCTTGAATATTTCTCTGCTTCTAGAACACAATCATGTGGTTCACCATTCTCTGGAGTTGGCAGATTCTCCGCTGGATTCACCGGTGCACACCTCGCTAAGTTGACATCTTCCTGCTCTAAAAGCCTATGATAGTCTTTAAGCCTAGGCATAGTCAATGTGTATTTGCCATAGTTCAAAGGATTTCTGAGAATATGATGAGTAAGAATTATTACTGGATAACCCACTGTGACAGATGATGCCTTATCATACATTAAAGAGCCTCTTACCATTGCTCTGTAGCACAGTGGTAGCCCCAGCTCTGCATTTGAATAAGCAGTGAAATAGTAAGAAATAGGTTGAGGACTTGTCCCCGTACCTATTGGCTGACAAAGAACTGAAAGAAATTTGTGGTTCAATCCCTCGGATTGCCTCTTCTTTCAGTGGATATTGATTCTTCCAAGGAGGTTTGACTCCTGGTCGGAGTTCAACTTTGATTGGTTGGGCTGACTTCACTAGTCCAATATCGGTACTATGCTGAAACCACAAACATTCTGGAACTTGTTCTCCTCTCTCCTAGAGTCTGAGTCCATCTTAGCACTGCAAATTGGTTGTGGGTGTCCCTGTCTTTGAGCAGAGATCATAATCTTAATGAATTGCTGATTGTCACTCCTCCAGATTGCAAGATTCTCTTTTACCAGTACAAAAACAACTTCCTCTGGTTCTGCCATCATTTTTTTCTATATGCTTCTACTCCTATTCCTCAGCCACTAACAGAGTCTTATGTGGCACACTCTTCTCAATGTCATACTCTTTATCCAGGTAATCATCTATGTTTATCTTCATAGCTGGTCCTTGTGGTCTCAAAATTATACAACATGAACTGAGTTGCACTTGTTTTGGTTGATGACTCAACCATTCCTCTGGGTTCAATTAGACAGCATTCTTGAAATTCTTGAGGGTGCAATGGAATGGATACTCTGGAAGCTTTGCATCAGGTATGTTTGCTACAATAAACTTCTCCCACAACTTAGCTGGCTTCAAAAAATCTGCACGAAGATTTCCAATCCAAAATACTGAAGAAGCTTCAGTCTCCATTGTCATCAATAATTGGCAAGTGGCATTATTTGGCACTTCCACCAGACAGCTGTCTGGCATACATTTTATTGTACAATTCAATCTGCACAAAGCATCTCTTCTGATGAGCTATATGATCCCTGTAAACATCCTTGCCCATGCTTCCAAGACCAACCACCTCTGCCAGTTTGCTCCTCAATGAGGGGCAGCCCCTTCCGTATTTTGGCTCGCACAATTGACTGCTCCATTTAATTGAAGTCTGGGTCATTTCTTGTGACATTTCTCCACACTTGATGGGCTCTCAACACAGAGGCCCTCTGGATTTCTTCCTGTCCTAGTGGCTCAATAACAATATTATCATGATGTACATTCATTGAAAATGTATCTCTCAGCAATCTCCACACTCTACCTTTTTGGGACCTGAACCTGGTGGTGAGCAATGGAAGCTCACCACGCATAACCAAGTTTCGACCACATGGCTTTCTTTGTCTTGGAGACAAAGGAAAGCACCGGAACCTTAAAGTCCCACAACCTTCCAGGTGTGAAATCCGATCCAGCAGCCACCACTGGATGACTGTGGCATGTGACCTCTGAGGTCATCAAGTCATATAAAGGCTGTGCTCAGCCTTTATTCGCTCTCTTCTCTTGAAGCTCCTTTCTCTTCCTTCCTCTTCTCTTCTCTTCTCCAAGCCCTGGAACCACTCTCCAGGGACCCCCAGCTGTGCGGCTGCAGCTGGCCGTCTGAGGTAGCCTGCTGACCAAAGCAGATCCTCAGACCTTTCCTCACAGCAGCGACGCGAGAGCCTGCTGAGGAACAATCAAGATCCGGCAAACAAACTCCATTGGCCAACAAACACAAGGTTTGTAGGTTAATCCTCCATACAACAGGAGCCACACAGCGAGTTAGCACCGAGCTGCTAACCAACTACGTCAAAGGAGCGGCCAGTTTCCCTCCAGCGTCTGCCATCAGGACCACACAGCAAAGACTGCCTTCCAACATTGGAATTCTAACTCTCTCAGCTTGGCCCTTCCATCAGGAACCACCAGCCAAAGGAGCAACACACCAGAGAGAGTTTCTCTCACACCAGAACTGGTAACACCAACTGGGCCTAGTCAAGCTAAGATAAGCTAAGCTAAAGATAAATCAAGGACTGTGAGTTGATGTATTTGTGTTTACTGAGTGTTGTGATCAGTTTGGTAGACAGGTTATTGTATTGTTGGCTCTGCCACATTGTTAAGTAGATGAAGTTAGGTTACGCTTGCATGCTAACTAACCATCCTTCCTCTAACCTGGCACCTCATGAAACACACACACACACACACACACACACACACACACACACTCACCCAGCACATGGTCTGAGTGCCTCCACAGATCTTCTTTGTTCAGGGCCTCCAGACCTCAGCAGCCATTTTGACACACCCAGACACACACACACACACACACACACACGCACACACCTGTAGAAAGTACACTGTAGCTAGATTGTATGTTTCCTTTTCTCTTATTCTTGTTAATAAATGATTATTTAACATCTGCCTGTCTGCCATGTCTGTTTAATGTTGCACAAGAGTGAATTCCGCCAACCTCTACACGGTCAAGAACTCCAAATTCCTTCTACCTAAACTAGTTGTTAATCTGGTAATTTTGGTTCTAGTTATTAAATTAATTATAAATCAGAGTTCCAAATTGACAATTTAGTACTAGTTATGAGATTGATTTAATAAATTGGCTATCTTTCCCTTGTAACAGGGGGGTGCCCCGAGGTGATCTAATGTATTAGATCCAATTATTTAATAATTGATAATTATTATTCTAATAATTATTAACTATTTTGGATAGCCAAACCCCAATAATTAGTGCCCTTAGTAGGCAACCTCAACAAAGGGTGCCCCAGCAAATGGTGCCCCCGTGAGGTAAAGAACAATTGGTGACCACGTGTTACGCTGGCCCAACATATATAATAGCAAAATCACAACACTAAGTCAATATATAATACTGACCAAATCATCTATCAAATTGTAATTACACTTTCCTCAAAAATCCTGCAAATAAAGGAAAGTCCAACCCTGTGTCTTCCTATTCACAACAAAACAGTCACCTAATTATCACTCAATATACCCATTCACCTGAAATTATGCAGCTCAGATCAGAATAAACCATGGGCAGACAATAAATTTAACTTTTACAACTCCCAACAGATTTAAACCAAATAATTGTACTCCATTAATTAACTAAATGCCTTAACTGCTCAGTCCATTGCCAAGTTTCTCTTTTAAATGACGACAGCATGTGATATCTTATGTAAACAGGTGGATGTACTCTATTCACCTACTCTATTCACCCAAATTGAAAAATATCCTTATTATAGCCTATTAATGAAAGCAGACATACATATGTTTAAAAT
Source organism: Psettodes erumei (assembly GCA_016785225.1). Taxonomy (NCBI): domain Eukaryota; kingdom Metazoa; phylum Chordata; class Actinopteri; order Pleuronectiformes; family Psettodidae; genus Psettodes; species Psettodes erumei. The sequence continues at coordinate 1,114,954 of JAFBJZ010000939.1, forward strand.
GCTGGCATTTGTAAAAAGAGATTGTGGATAAAACCATACTGGCCTGTGATCAGACCGGATTCAGGTGCTGCACCCGCTGTCGTCAGCAAGCCTCAAGCCTCAATCCGTGTGGCACCCTGGCCAGCTACCTTCTCATCTGTGCCTCCTCCTCAACTCTCACCCACCACAGGAGGATAAGGGAAGGAACACACAATAATTTAGTATCTTATAAATCTAACAGGTCCTTTTAACACTTTTAATATGATTTGCATTATCTGCCACCACTTAGGTCATTTAAAACACAGTTACAATTTCATACGATGCATCATCTAGATATATAAAATATATAATAATATAATAATTACATATATAGTATAGATATACATGCATGTTGGAGCCATTTCCCTTTTCAGGATTTGCCTTATTTGGCTGTGTCATTGTATCACTCCTCCAGGAAATAGACAACATCGTAGTTCTTCTGTTACTGATGGATTTATTCATCTGAACTCCACTTGCGTCAACATGGTCATCAATCCACCGTCGAACTGTTCAAGTACATGACAGTGTGCAAAATAAACACATTCGAGTTGTACCCAAATTGACAACAAAATATGCGCAATAAACATAAGACAGAAATAAACATACCTCGCTGGCTGCACACAACCAAAGAGGGAATGAGTCCGCTTGAACCAAATATCTCCAAAAAAAAGAGTGGGCGATGTAATGTTTCTTTTAAACCTTTAGGCAAAGCTTAATGCCTTTCTTCTGCTGCACATGTATTGGAGGAGAGGTGCAACAACTTAAAGTGTCCCCCGTGCAACAACTTAAAGTGCCCATGGTTCTTATGCGGTGTAACTTACCAAACAAATCAATATTCATAAATTAAATCATGCAAAAATATACATATAAACAAAACACATAAAATAATGACATAAATAATATTTATGGCAGTTAAACTCCCACCAAATCACAATTATTGTGATTTCACTGTACAATGTCCTTTCATGTCACATTTTTCATTTCAAGTTCACACAATGGACTTAATATTTTTGAAATGATAATTATTCTGCTTCAAGCAGTAGAACGTTTTTTTGCACAGGCCTATCAAGATACACTGGCTTAGTGGTACGTTTTCCTTGTCTGTTTAAGGTTGAGTCACTAATTAACAGTTTTACTTTTCTGATTCTTCCATCAGTGCTGGGATACACCTCTGTTACTCTTGCCAATCTCCATTGATTTCATGGAGTATTGTCCTCTTGAAGGATGACAATGTCATTAACCTTTGTATTTCTCCTTTCCTTTTGCCATATTTGTCTTTGTTGAAGATTAAGGAGATACTCCTTCTTCCACCTTGTCCAAAATTCATTTGCCAAGAACTGCACCTGGCGCCATCTTTTGCGGAGATACAGATCCTGGCTCACAAACTGGCCCGGAGGGGGCAAAATTATCTTCGACTTCATCATGAGTATATGATTTGGTGTGAGGGGCTCAAGACTTGTTGGATCATTTAAGTGCTCTATTGTCAGAGGTCTGCTATTTATGATAGCCATCACTTCATACAGAAAGGTTCTCAGTGAGGAACTGTCAAGTCTCTTAGCAGACTGATCAAGAATTGCTGTTAAAACACTTCTGATTGTCCTCATCTGTCTCTCCCATACACCTCCCATGTGACTCGATGATGGGACGTTCATTACAAACTCACATCCATACTCTTTCAGCTGTTCATGATTAAGGTCCTTCATTACATTCATGAACTCTCCCTTTGCACCTACAAAGTTAGTACCTTGATCACATCTCAGCTGTCTTACATTACCACGTATGGCAATGAATGCACGTAGTGCATTGATGAAAGCATCTGTAGTAAGATCATCAAGCATTTCGATATGTATGGCTCTAGAACACATACAGGTGAAAAGAATACCATACTTCTTCAGTTCCTTTCTTGCTTCCTTTACAAAGAATGGTCCAAAGCAATCTATGCCACAATAAGTGAATGGAGGTGTCATTTCCATTCTGTCTTCTGGCAAATTTGACATCTTTGGATCTTGTGTGTTCCTTCTGTACTTTCGGCATGTTGTGCACTTGCAAATGTGCGAGCCAACAGCGCTGTTGCATCCTATGATCATTATTCCATTGGATCGCAACTCATTTACAGTTATTCCTCTTCCTTGGTGATGCACCTTCTCGTGGTAGTGCTTGATAAGTAAAGAGGATACATGACTTGACTTTGGTAGAATGACAGGATGCTTGACATGTGGGTGAAGGCCAGATCTTGTTAAGCGTCCTCCAACCCTGAGTACACCATATTCATCTACAAAAGGACTTAATTTGTGTAGCTTGCTTGATTTGTCTTTAGGTTTCACTTCTTTGCATTGCTTTATATCTTTCATTTCACTGCTGAATGCCTTTGTTTGGACCAACTTGATTATGAAAAGCTCTGCTTCCTGTCTTTCCTCAACACTTGTGGCTTCACTTATCTTAGGTTTGAGACCCTTGATTTGCTTAGCGTAGCACTTGAGATGAGCAATAACCTTGACAGCTGTTTTCTATTTAGAAAACTTTGTTAGGCGGTCAAGTAATGTCCTGTCTTCCTTAACCTTGGTGTTGAAGGTTTGGGTCTTTCGAAGTTCTGGATCACTGTCAATGACTTCTCCCACCTTTACAACTCTTGAGGGTAGCTCACCTTTCCATAGAAACTCTGGGCCAGTAAACCAGTTTGAAGCGATGAGCTGATCTGCAGTTACACCACTTGAAGCATGATCTGCAGGATTATCTTCGGAGTGTACAAACTGCCATTGCTTGGGATCTGTAATGGACTTGATTCGTTGGATTCTGTTTGCCACAAGAACATGAAACTGTCTGGCATCATTGTTTACATTGTTTATATATCCAAGGACGACCCTTGAGTCTGTCCAAAAATATTCTTGAAGACCATCTATTTCAAGCTCATTTCTGTGCATAACACTTGTTTTTGCTGCTACCACTGCTGCAGATAACTCAAGCCGTGGTACTGTGGTTACCTTGGTGGGGGCAACACGTGCTTTCCCCATGACAAGTGAGCAATGTACAGGTGCTGGCCAGTAAATTAGAATATCATCAAAAAGTTGAATTATTTCAGTAATTCCATTCAAAAAGTGAAACTTGTACATTATATTCATGCAATGCACACAGACCGATGTATTTCCAATGTTTATTTCTTTTAATTTTGATATTTATAAGTGACAACTAATGAAAACTCCAAATTTGGTATCTCAAAAAATTAGAATATTGAAAAGGCCAATGAAAAGAAATGGGTTTTTTTGAAATGTTGGCCAACTGAAAAGAATGAACATGAAAAGAATGCGCATGTATAGCACTCAATACTTAGTCGGGGCTCCTTTTGCCTCAATCACTGCATTAATGCGGCGTGGCATGGACTCGATCAGTCTGTGGCACTGCTCAGGTGTTATGAGAGCCCAGGTTGCTCTGATAGTCGTCTTCAGCTCCTCTGCATTGTTGGGTCTAGCGTATTGCATCTTCCGCTTCACAATACCCCATAGATTTTCTATGGGGTTAAGGTCAGGCGAGTTTGCTGGCCAATCAAGGACAGGGATACCATGGTCCTTGAACCAGGTACTGGTGGTTTTGGAACTGTGTGCAGGTGCCAAGTCCTGTTGACAAGTGAAATCTGCATCTCCATAAGGTTGGTCAGCAGCAGGAAGCATGAAGTGCTCTAAAACTTCCTGGTAGACGGCTGCATTGACCTTGGACCTCAGGAAACAGAGTGGGCCAACACCGGCAGATGACATGGCACCCCACACCATCACTGACGGTGGAAACTTTACACTGGACCTCATGCAACATGGATTCTGTGCTTCTCCGCTCTTCCTCCAGACTCTGGGTCCTTGATTTCCAAAGGAAATGCAAAATTTGCTTTCATCAGAAAACATAACTTTGGACCACTCAGCAGCAGTCCAGTCCTTTTTGTCCTTGGCCCAGGCGAGACGCTTCTTACGCTGTTTCTTGTTCAAGAGTGGCTTGACACACGGAATGCGACAGCTGAATCCCATGTCTTTCATGCGTCTCTTCGTGGTGGTTCTTGAAGCGCTGACTCCAGCTGCAGTCCACTCTTTGTGGATCTCCCCCACATTTTTGAATGGGTTTGTCGTCACAATTCTCTGCAGGGTGCGGTTATCCCTAGAGCTTGTACACTTTTTTTCTACCACATTTTTCCGTCCCTTCGCCTGTCTGTTAATGTGCTTGGACACAGAGCTCTGCAAACAGCCAGCTTCTTTAGCAATCACCTTTTGTGTCTTGCCCTCCTTGTACAAGGTGTCAATGGTCGTCTTTTGGACAACTGTTAAGTCAGAAGTCTTCCCCATGATTGTGGAGCCTTCAGAACAAGACTGAGGGACCTTTTAAAGGCCTTTGCAGGTGTTTTGAGTTAATCAGCTGATTAGTGTGGCACCAGGTGTCTTCTATATTGAGCCTTTTCAGAATATTCTAATTTTCTGAGATACCAGATTTGGAGTTTTCATTAGTTGTCACTTATAAATATCAAAATTAAAAGAAATAAACATTGGAAATACATCGGTCTGTGTGCATTGCATGAATATAATGTACAAGTTTCACTTTTTGAATGGAATTACTGAAATAATTCAACTTTTTGATGATATTCTAATTTACTGGCCAGCACCTGTACATCTCCATTGGTGTTGACTGCTCTGAGATATGAGCACTCCCCATAGCCAGTGACGCTGGTGTCTGAGAAGTGGTGAAGCTCATACTGCTTGACATCTGTGAAGTTTGCTGGAATATAGCACCATTTGATCCTCCCACTGGACGAAGTTGAAGAAGATGAAGTTTTTAAGATCTTGCAGCCACCTTTCCCATTGTGTTCTGAGCTTGTCTGGAAGTGGCTCGTCCCAGCCAACCTTGTCTCGACACAAATGTTGCAAGATCTGCTTTCCCAAGAGGACAAAAGATGCTACAAACCCTAGCGGGTTGTAGATGGAGGCCACTGTAGATAGCACTCCTCTTCTGGTCAATTGGTGCTCTTTGACTACAACTCTGAATTGGAAGTCATCTGAGAACACGCACCATTGAACATCCAGAGCTATTTCCATTAGCGGCTCCCTTAAAACTACATCCAGTTCCTTGACACTTTTAGCACACTCTTCCCTTGGTATTGATTCCAATACCTTCTTGTTGTTGGAAATAAACTTGTGCAGTCTCAGCTTGCCTGCACTGCAGAGCTCTCTTGCTTCTTTGACCAACTTCGCCTCAATTTCAGACATTACACTTGCCAGTCCATCGTCAACATAAAAGTTCCTTTGGATGAATTTAACAGTGTTCTGGCTGAACTAATCTTGACCTTCAGTGGCTAGATGTTTAAGACCAAAATTGGCACAGCTGGGTGAGGAAACTGATGGCGGAGATCCTAGCTCACCATTCTCCCACCATAAGAACCTTAGGTAGTCTTGGTCTTCAGGCCTTACATGGAACTGATGGAACATTCACTCCACATCACACATAATAGCGACTGGGCCCTTGCGAAACCTACAGAGAACTCCCAACAAGGTGTTTGTGAGCTCTGGTCCAGTAAGAAGGTGATCATTCAGTGATGTGTCCTGGAATTTTGCTGAACAATCAAAAACAACACGTATCTTCCCAGGCTTTTGAGGGTGGTATACCCCATGGTGGGGAATATACCAGACTAGATGATTGTGGAGCTCCTCTTCTGGGACTCTCTCTGCATCACCTCGAGTGATAATGTCTTCCATGAAGTTCACATAGTCTGAGCAGTATTTCTGGTCTCTCTTGAGCTTCCGTTCCAAGCACATTAGGCGCTGAAGAGTGCATGACTTATTGTTAGGTAGATTTGGTCTGTCCTGTTTGAAAGGTAGAGGCATTTGATAATGATAATCTTGTTTGTGTTTGATTCCATCTCTCAGCTTATCCAAGAAGCGTAGATCTTCTTGAGAGAAAGTTTCTTCTTCTCCAACTCTTTCACTGAAATCTGATTCTAGCGCCTTAATGACATCATCTGGAGCGATCATTTCCTTGATTTGAGTTTTGCAAACATAGTGAACTTCACCCTTAAGCTTGACTGTTGGTTTGGGTTAAGTGTTACTTGTCTTACAATGATGCGATGACTTACTCCAATTGCATCACCGTAGTGTTCGCTTGGGTCACCATAGCTCACTATGCTCCAACCTAGATCTGCTTTTTGTGCAAATGGTTGGTTTTCCTTCCCACATACAACTTCTCTAGGCATTAGAGCTTGTGGGCAATTGTATCCGATCAGTAGACCGATCTCACATTCCTTTGGTGGAGCAATATGTTCTGCAAGATGCTCCAAGTGAGGCCATGCCTTGATTTTCTTCGAGGAGAATAATACTCTTATTTTTAGGTCTCTGAGTCTCTTACAGGGTACAATTGTCCCCTTTGAAGACATTGTAGATAGTTTCAGAGTTACTTGTTCTGTGTTCACATTTAGGACATCTGCCACCTCCTCAAGAATGAATGAAGAGTGACTTTGTGAATCTAGCAGAGCATAGATGAAATCTGGGTGCTATTGCCATCTTGCACAACTCTGTTGGATGTGGTTTCCTTACTAATGTCTTGTAGTTGTGTTGACTGTGTCTTTCTTTCTTTACTATGAATTGTTTCCTTAGATTGTTCTCTTTTTGGTTCTTGTTCTTGTTTAGAGCGATCTTCATGCAGGCATGTGGGATGACGTTTTGAGCATGTGTCATAGACCATTTGGTTACTGCAGCTCTTTGATTGGTGGCCGAGACTCAAACAGCCAAAGCACAGTTTCTCACTCTGAATGAATTTAACTCTATCAGCAACTGGCTTTTCAATGAATTTACGACACTTTTGTATGCCATGTCCTATTTTCTTACAAAACACATGTGACTATGCTTCTTTCAGTAGTGTTGGTTGTGAAGATCTTGGCACCCACCGTTTGGTTTTGGAGGCCATTACATTTTGGTTCTTGATTTTGACCTTGTCAGATTCATCTTGCCGTAATGCATGGTAAGAAGTTATGGGATTGCATGCAATACTAGCTTCCATAGATAGAAAAGTCACAAAGTAACTGAAGTTTGGGAACCATCTGTGTTCCAGTTCGTATTCTGTGGCCTTTCTGTTCCATCTGGTACCTAGCCAGTCAGGTAGCTTGGCAGCAAGTTTTTGGTTCTCAATTCCATCATTAAGAACATTCAAATTTTCATTGTGAGCAATAGCAGATTGACAACTGCGTAGAAAGTCCACAAATTTTCTTAACTCAGCACTCTCTCTTGTGGCTATTTTTGGCCAGGCATGTAATTTGTCTCTGAAGGCTTTAGCAATTACAAAGGGCTCACCAAATCATTCATTTAGCAGGTCCCATGCTGCTGAAAAGGACTCTTCTGAGTTAATCCAAAAATAACTCTCAATGGCCTCTTTAGCAGCTCCTCCCACATATTTCTGAAGGAAGAACATTTTTTCTGCAGTTGGAACATGTTTCTTCTCAATTAGTGTCTGAAAGGATGACTTCCAATGATTAAACTTCATTGGACTCACTGCAGACAACAGTGACCTCATTGCAATAATGTCTTGCCTTTGTCGAGTCTGTAGCAGGTGATAACAGCTAGCAACTGTGGACTCCACCATCAAGATGCTCCACAGCCAGAACCAGTCGCTGCTGGACCAGTGCAACAACCTTGAGAACCGCTCACAGAGATCTCATTTCCGTATATTCAACATTCCTGAAGGCAGTGAAGATGGAAAAGATCCTGTAAATTCATGTCAGATATTTTGATGGAAGCGATGGGCCCCAAAATATTTTCTGCACTACACTACACTGCCTGAACTGGAGAGAGCCCACCCTAACCTGACCTCCAGAGCCGGACAGATATCAGAGAAATCATGAGCTCAAATACCAAGGTGCCACTATAAGGATCTGTCAGGATGTCAGCACAACACTCACTAAAAAGAGAGCCGCGTTTAACAGCATCAAGCAAGCCTTGTATCAGAAGAATGTCAGAGTCCACCTGCTCTACGGCCCGGCCGTGAGTGATGTGCGGAGATGACTTTCACCTTTGACTCGCCTGATGAAGCCCAGATGTTTCTTGATCAGAGGTTCAGTAAAGAATAAGACTATGAGCCATGGTTTGGACTGTACAGCCTAACGATGATTAATCGCTTCAGCTTGACAACGTGTAAATTCACCATTTCAGACCGCGGTTTGACATCGTATGCTGAAAGACATGTGGACATTCAGTGACGTTAATGCTGGACTAATCAATATTATGCTGAATTATATCTAGAATTCTCTATACAAAGCACCTTTGTTGCCATTTAATATTGATGTTATGTACGTTTTCATATATATATGTGTGTGTGTGTGTGTGTGTGTGTGTGTCCACTTGTTTGACAGTTATTGTGCTGCTCAACCATCTCCCTTTTGTTTCCACCTTGGCGGTTTTAACATAGCTTATCACAGAAACCTGGAGCCTTCCTGGGCAAAAATATTGAGAAAATGTGCTACCAGAAGTTATTTGAAATAATGTTTAGCCTGCGGCTTGCCTCAGAGAGAGCAACAAGTATAGGCTTAGTTCTAGTTTTGTTTTTATCTTTGGACAAGGTTAGTGAAAGGGACACCACCATATTTTTGCAACATATACTCACCTTTATTAATTTAAGAGAAGAAATGGACCAAACTGTGTACTGTAATAGGATCATTGCTTTACTTCTCTTTTCTAATTTTATTTAGATAGATAGATAGATAGATAGATAGATAGATAGATAGACAGATAGATAGATAGAACTTTATTGATCCCGCGATGGGGAAATTTGTGCATTTACCTCAGCTCAATTACAATAAAGAAAACAGTTAAAGTGATTAAAATGTATCACATAAATATATCAACAGAAGAAGGAACAATATATACAGTAGAGCATTGTATACAAAACAGCAAAGCACATGCGGTATGCAATTATGGGTGAAGGGTTGTGGAGGTAGTTATGTAAATAAATAAATAAACGTGTGTGTCAGCTGTAAGGTAACAGTGTAGTGACCGAGTGACTCTCAGTGTCAAGATGCGTTATAGAGTCTAACTGCTGTTGGGATGAATGACCTGCGAAAGCGCTCCTTCCTGCAGCAAGGGTGTTTCAGTCTCTGACTGAAGGAGCTGCTCAGCGCACCCACGGTCTCATGCAGAGGGTGATGGGGGTTGTCCATGATTGATGTCAGCTTTGCTAACATCCTCCTCTCACCCACCACAACCACAGACTCTAGGGGACATCCCAGCACAGAGCTCAACCTCTGCAATAGTTTGTCGATCATGTTCCTGTCTCTGTTGGTGCATCTGCCCCCCCAGCAGGCTACTGCGTAGTGTTGGATTATTATGAAACTAAGTGTTCTTATTTGTCATCACATGCCATAGCCTTATGATATGTTAATCATTACTTTGCTGCTGCTTGCTCATCAGAACAGAATGCACCACATCTGATTTTAACACTCGTTTGGGTCCAGCTAGAGCCAGTTGGCTACACATAGCAAGACACTGATAACACTCAGGGTCGCACTCCCTGGCGCCAGGAGGATAACACTCAAGGATATGCACCCTGGTCCCAAGAGGAGTCAAGATGCATAAAAACTTATGATTTCCTTAGTTCGGGGCTTCATCTCTCCAACTCTTAAAGTGGATGGGTCGAAGCATCAGTGCTGACTCTATACTCATCTTCCGTGACTCTAAAATAAATTGTTAACCATACGCCGTGGTTGCGTCTTCTATCTTAACACTGTTTGACTAACTTCCTTCCCCTGGAATAAAGTTCCCGGGCAAGAGGACGCAGCAATGCCCGGTCCCACAGTAGAAAAAGGCGGATGCCACAACAGACTCATAAAAGGTTTTCAGCAGAGTCCTGCAGACTCGAAGGACCTCAGTCTCCTCAACAGGTGGAGTCAACTCTGGCCCCTCTTGTACAGGACATTTGTGTTTGTAGACCAGTTCAGTTTGTTATTGAGATGAACACCCAGGTACTTGTACGAGTCCACTGTCTCAATGTCTCTTCCCTGGATGCTCACCAGTGTAGTAGGGGATGACTTCCTTCTGAAGTCTATCACCATCTCCGTTGTCTCGCTGGCATTGATCTGCAGAGCACTGACCTCACACCAGTGATGGCGCTGCACCAGAAGTGGGGGTGGGGGGGTGGGGGAGGTGTTAAGTGACGCAGAGTTGAATCTGTTGAAAAACAGATTCAGGTCGTTAGCCCACCCCCAGTCAGCAGAAGCTATGGCTCCTCCATTGTCCTCAAAGTGGCCAGAGATTTTATTCATGTTTCTTCAGACATCTTGGACTTTGTTCTGCTGAAGCTGTTCCTGCATCTTCCTCCTGAAGCTCTCCTTGGCCCCCCGGATCTTATGTTTAAGATCCTTTTGCACTCTCCTCAGTTCCTCTTTGTTTCCGGATTTGAAAACCCTCTTCTTCTAATTCAGCAGGGCCTTCAGCTCTGGGGTCACCCACAGTTTACCGTTGGAGAAACACCACACCTTCTTGGTTGGCACAGTGTTCTTCACGCAAAAGTTAATGTAGTCCATTATGCAGTGGGTGAGGGCATCAATGTCCTCAGTTCCTGCCAGTCTGTGCATTCGAAGCATTCTCTCGGGGCCTCACTGCAGTCCTCAGTCCTAATCCTTATCACCTTCTTGGTGGGGGGTTTCCTCTTCACCATGGGGGTGTAGGTGGGGTGAAGGATGACCAGGTTGTGGTCTGAGTGGCCAAGCGGGGGGAGGGGTGATAAGCTGTAGGCCTCCTTTGTGTTGGCAAACAGCAAGTCCAAGGTTTTATTGTCCCTTGTGTGGCAATCAACATACATGGTTGAAATCCCCAGAAATAATGATAAGGGACTGTGGATGTGCTGTCTGCAGTTGAGAGAGTGGTGTGAATGTCCTTATAGTGTCGGCTGAGGGCGGGATGTACACAGTCAACACAATAACATGTGAGAACTCCCGAGCCAGGTGGTGTGGCCGAACGCTAACCGCTAACAGTGCAATGTCTTTGGTACAGCGCTGCTCTTTCATGGTGATGTGTCCTGGGTTACACCATCGCTCATTCACGTACATCGCCAGTCCCACACCTCTCCTCTTACCACTCTCCCTCGCGCTCCGGTCCGCTCTCACCAGTTGAAAGCCATCCAAAGCTAAGACAGAGTCCGGTGTGTGGTCCGTGAGCCAAGTCTCCATGAACAGCAGGAGGCCCCTTTGCTGGTACTCCCACTGCAGTCTGGTCAGTGCCATCAGTTCTTCCATCTTGTTGGATAAAGATCTTATGTTACCCATCAGAATAGATGGAATGCTCGGTTTGTACCGTCTCCTTCTGTCCCCGTACTTCGCTCGAGCCCTGCAACCCCTTCTCTGATGCCATAATTCCTTTGGAATTTTTCGGGTCGCTCCTCCGGGAGTACCCTCCTGCTGCTCCATGCTAACAGCTGATCCCGGCTGTAAACAATGGGGTGGCTCACATGTTCTGCCGATGTGGTGATGAAAAGTCCCAGAAAGAGTAGAAGACATGCCACTACTCTTCCTAAACGTAGCACGTCCATAGTGATTAAGAAAAAACAAGGAATGACACAACACAGAGAGTTGGGAAAAGAATTTAAACCACAGAAAAACGCAAGGAAACAAGAGATAAACTAGGAGCTGTGGGAACAGGCTGCCTACCGTGGCGCCATCTTTCTTAAGTTGAACCTGGTGAGCGGTTTTGATGCAAAGATGACCACTATTCATTAGTTGGAATGTGAAGGGTTTAAATGGGCCTGTTAAAAGAGCCAGGATGAACTGTGATGTAGCATTTCTTCAGGAAACTCATCTGCTGGTAAAAGATCAAGTCAGACTTAAAAAAAAGGATGGGTGGGGAATGTATTCCATTCCATTTTTAATTCTAAAACTTGTGGAACAGCCATATTGGTTCATAAAAAAAATTCAGTTTAATGCATCCACTGTTATCTCAGATCCACACGGATGATTTGTGATAGTCCCAGGGCTCCTCTACGACAAGCCTGTGGTTCTGGTAAATATCTATGCCCCAAATTGAGATGATGGTAAATTTATTGGCAAAATTATGTCATTAATTCCAGATCAGAATTCACGACAATTGATTTTTGCTGGAGACCTAAACTGTGTGATTAATCCAGCACTTGACCTCTCTAATTCTAAACCTACAAATCTTCCCAAAAAAGACAAACTATTATCACTTTTTATGGACCAGATAGGAAGTGTTGACCCCACAGAATAAGTCCTCTTTTTTGTAAAGTACATCACTCGTATAGGAGAATAGACTATTTTTTCATTGACCAGAACCTTCTCCCCTTTGTCAAAAAATGTAATATTCATCTATAATAGAATGAGATCATGCCCCTGTATTTCTGGATCTTGCATTTCCTCTTTGCCAATTATAACACCCCCACTGGAAATTGGACAGAAATCTCCTCATTGATGAGAGCTTTTTAAATAATATCACAAAAATAGATGACTTTATAAATTTCAACCAAAAAGATGACATTTCCCGTTCTCTCCTCTGGGAAACACTAAAGGTTGTAATCAAAACAAAATAAATAAAATGAAAAGAATGAAGCAAGAGGAGCTCATTAAAGCCATATCTATAGTGGATGCTCAGCACTTTGTCTCTCCATCCCCTGAGCTCTACAAAAGAAAGCTGGACCTCCAAACACAATAAAATTTGCTATCAACCGAAAAAACAGAACATCTTCTATCTAAATCACGGGGGTATGTCTATGAGCATGGCGACAAAGCTGGACATTTATTAGCACATCAACTTAAATGCCGCTCAGCCTCTCTACAAATTCCACAAATACGGAAAGATGATCGTGATAACTAACAACTGTGCCACAGGTCACTCCCATTGAGTGTGCCATTAGGATCACCTGGTCAAGTACTGACAGTCATGAGAGTGTTAATGTGGGTCGTTAACCACCTTGTCAGAGTGGTTTCAGCCATCTGACTCCGTGTTGTGTGAATCTGCAGGGAGTAGGTGAGAAGTGAGTGTTCTGGGTATTGTTCCTAAGAGTGCCTTGTAGGTGGGTGACAGGTTGTGTCTTAGCCCTACTCCTCTGTTGAGGGATGGTTTCTCCAGGTTGACAAATATGGCTTCCTTTACCCCTCTCTCAAAACATTGTTTTTCCCAAACAACTTTCCACATCCACAGTGTATAAATTCCAGTACTCCCCACCATCAGTTTTAGAACTGAAGAAGCCTCTTAGATGAGAGGTGAAATGTTTTCTTGAAAAATCTCAAGTCCAATTGCCTTACAGAACTTTTTCAACTTTGATAATGACCTAGATGACTGAAAATCTACATAGATATCATTAACTAACTATTGACCCAGAAGAAATTAAAGAAACATTCACCTCATTTTATTCAAATCTGTATACATCAGAGCAATTGATTACTCTTACATGGAGCATTTCTTCAATAACAGTTCATAGGACTGAAACTGAGCTTCCACTAAATCATATAGACATCATTATTGCAAGAAAGGCAATGCAGAATGACAAGGCACCAGGCGCCTGATGGGTATCCCATAGAGTTCTATAAAAAGTTCTCTAATAGACTGTTAACAATTTACTTAATTTTGATTTGACTCTTTGTCCCATGGGTCAAACCCACAGACACTGACTGAAGTATCAATTCCCCCCTACTGAAGCTAGGTAAAGATAGCACAGAATGTGGCTCATATCATCCCATCTCCTTCCTAAACTGTGGTGCGAAGATTTTGGCCAAAGCCCTTGCCCTATGCCTAGAAACCACAATGCACAAGGTGATATCTACTGACCGAACTGTTTTTTTTATAACTGTTTTTTACATAATTTCCCTTCAGGGATGAATAAAGTAATCTATCTATCTATCTATCTATCTTTATTTTACTTTAGGCCATCATTCATTTACAAATATCCATTGGCTCCTAAATGTTATCCACTGTCCTGTGTCCAGCGCGGAACCTTAAGTGGTTAGGTTTAGGTTATCGCATTGGACGCAGAGAAAGCATTTGATAGGGTAGAATGGGGATATTTATTTGCTTGTTTAAAGAAATTGGGATTTGGAAATTTGTATACGGCCCTAATTTTATTTCATGGATTAAAATTTTGTATACCTCATCCAAAGCCTCTGTAACCATGAATGGTAAACGCTCACAATATTTTGAGCTGTCAAAGGGCACCCGTCAGGGCTGCCCGGTCAGTCCACTGTTATTCACCTTAGCCATAGAGCCCTTGTCTATTACACTTACAAGATTACCATCAATTTCTGGGATTTGGGGGGGGGGGGGGGGCATAAACTATCCCTTTATGCAGATGATTTATTAATGTATGTATCTGAACCTGTTTCATGTGCTCCCCATATTGTCCACACCCTGAGGAGATTTGGTGCTTTTTCTGGGTATTAACTGAACTTCAGTAAAAGTGAAGGTTACACTGTTAATGATCTGGTTCTTCAAATACAGGATGGTGCGCTGCCGTTCAAAATGTCTATTAATGGCTTAAAATATTTGGGCATTAATATTACAAAGGATATGCAAAATCTTTAACAAGAAAACTTTTGTTTGCATTCGAGAAAGTCAAATTAGACCTAGACCTAAAGAAATGGAAACCACTTCATCTATCCTTAGCAGGGAAAGTGAATTGTATCAAAATGAATGTGCTCAAGTCCTCAAGTTTCTTTACCTGTTTCAACGTATTCCACTTTATCTTCCTAAATCTTTTTTTTAATCTATTGATACGGCCTTAATCTTCTATATGTGGGGAAGAAGCCTAGAACAGGGTTAGAACTGTTACAGAGGCCAAAAAGCAAGGTGGCTTAGCTCTTCCAAATTTTTGTCATTATTATTGGGCTTCAAATGTTCAGAAAATCATGTATTGGCTCCATACTCCTGATGCAGACTGGTGCCACTTTGAAGCTGCATCTGGCATCTCCACCTCTCTTCGAGGCCTGGTCACCCCCTGCCTTCCCCTCTCTTTCTTACAATAGACTAACAATCCTACAGTCATTACAACATTCCTGGACAGGTGCTGAAAGAGTGTGCAGACCAGCTCACTTGTGTAATGACAGACATCTTCAACACCTCGCTGTCCCAAGCCAAAGTCCCAGCCTGCTTCAAGTCAGCTACCATCATCCCCACGTCCAAGAAGTCCTCCATCATGTCATTTAATGATTTCCGGCCCGTTGCACTCACACCAATTGTGATGAAATGTTTTGAGAGACTGGTGAAACATCACATCACCTCCATGCCCCCCCACACACACTGTTGGATTATTATGAAACTAAGTGTTCTTATTTGTCATCACACCATGTCATGCCATAGCCTTATGATATGTTAATCACTGCTTCGCTGCTGCTTGCTCATCAGAACAGAATGCACCACATCTGATTTTAACACTCGCTCGGGTCCAGCTAGAGCCGGTTGGCTACACATAGCAAGACACTGATAACACTCAGGGTCGCACTCCTTGGCGCCAGGAGGATAACACTCAAGGATATGCGCCCTGGTCGCAAGAGGAGTCAAGATGCAGGGTTTCGGACCAGAAAGTGCAGGAGACCAGAGGCACACAGTTTGATTTTTTTATTAGTTTCCAGCAGGGAAACAGCACCTGATCCAACTCCCTAAAAAATGAAAAACTCCTGAAGAGTCGCACACGTGGTGTAGCTTGTGCCGTAAAACTCCTTCGGGAGGTTGGCGTGCAGGAGACGCACACAGTCGTGGTCGGTGACGAGCAGCACACGTGGTGGTCTGGGATCGAGGTCAGGAGCAGTAGCGATGGTCAGGAGCGTAGCCGTGGTCAGGGACGTAGCAGTGGTCGGGATCGTGGTCAGGAACGAGCCGTGGTCAGGGACGTAGCAGTGGTCGGGATCGTGGTCAGGTGGTCAGGTGGCGGGGTGGTCAGGGGATCGTGGTCGTGGTCAGGAACGTAGCGGTGGTCGGGATCGTGGTCGAGGTCAAAAAACGCTGGATGTCGCAAAGCAATCATCTGGCAACAGGGTGACTGGAGAGCTGGGCTTATGTAGGGGGTTGGAGTGATTGCCAGATGAGCTCCAGGTGTGCTGATTAGCAGATGAGAGTCAGGTGTGTCTCATCTGCTAATTATGGCTGGCCACGCCTCCTGCCACCACCTGGGAGTAAGGGAAAAAAAGAGAGGGAGAGGCAAACCGGAAAGGGACGCCCATCCTGGGCCGTCACAGTACCCCCCCCTCAACGGACGCCCCCTGGCGGCCTACCGGGCTTGTCCGGGAACTCCCGGTAGAAGTCCGTGAGCAGCTCCGGGTCCAGGATGAGGCTCTTGCTGACCCAAGACCTCTCCTCTGGACCGTACCCCTCCCAGTCCACGAGGTACTGGAAACCTCGGCCGCGCTTACGTACGTGCAGCAGCTGACAGACGGTAAATGCCGGGTGACCGTCGATGAGCTGGGGGGGGGGGGGGCTCAGCTGGAGGGCTCAGGGGGCTTTTTGTAACAGGTTTAAGCAGGGACACATGGAAGGTGGGGTGGATTTTCAGGGCTGGGGGAAGTTTTAATTTTACCACTGCGGGATTTATGATGCGCTCAATGGTGTAGGGGCCGATATACCTGGGGGTCAGTTTGCGCGACTCAGTTTGAAGTGGGAGGTCACGTGACGAGAGCCAAACTTCTTGCCCGACCTTGTACTCCGGAGCCGGAGTTCGGTGACGGTCCGCCAAGCGTCGGTTGCGTTCCGCCGTTTGTGTCAAGGCTGCCGGGCTTCCCGCCAGATTCGGTGGGCACGACGTAGGTGGTCTTGTACGGAGGGCACCGCAACCTCACACTCCTGGCTTGGGAACAGGGGAGGCTGAAAACCCTGGGAGACCATGAAGGGAGACATACCTGTGGCGGAGCTGACCAGGGAGTTATGGGCTTACTCGACCCAGGATAGGTGTGTGGACCAAGAGGTTGGAAGCCGGAAAGCCACGCAGCGTAGAGCCGACCCCAAGTCCTGATTTGCCCGCTCCGTCTGGCCGTTGGTCTGGGGGTGGTATCCGGAGGAGAGACTGGTCGATGCCCCCAAGGTTTGACAGAAAGCCTTCCACACCTGAGAAGTGAACTGGGGGCCCGGTCTGATACAATGTCCTGGGGAATGCCGTGCAGGCGAAACAGATGGTGGATGAGTAGATCCGCTGTTTCCAGAGCGGAAGGGAGTTTTGACAGGGGAACAAAATGAACAGATTTTGAGAATCGGTCGATTATGGTTAAAATAACCGTGTTCCCATTTGATGGCGGTAAGCCAGTAACAAAGTCTACAGCAACATGGGACCAGGGACGGTGAGGTATCGGTAGTGGACGGAGAAAACCAGCCGGGGCCTGGTGAGAAGGCTTGCTGCGACGCAGACGGAGCAGGCCAGAACATACTCACGGGTGTCGGCAGACATGGACAGCCACCAAAACTTCTGACGAAGCATAGCTAAAGTCCTATGGTGGCCGGGGTGGCAAGCCAGCTTAGAATCGTGGGCCCACTGTAGTACTGACGACCTCACCAGGGCAGGGACGAAGAGCCGACCCTCTGGGCAGTCTGTGGGAACTGCCTGCCCCTGGAGGGCCTCCTGGACCGTCTGCTCAATCTCCCACCTGGCCGCTCCAACCACACAAGACGGTGGGACAATGGTCTCCATGAGGGGCCTCCTCCCCTGTGGGTGAAAACTGGCGGGAAAGTGCATCAGGCTTGGTATTACGGGAGCCCGGACGGTAGGTAATGGTATAATTGAACCTACCCAGGAATAGGGCCCACCGTGCCTGACGTGGGTTCAGCCTCCAGGCGGAACGCAGATAGGACAGATTCTTGTGATCTGTCCAAACGATGAACGGGAGTTCTGCACCTCCAACCAGTGCCTCCACTCCTGCAGCGCCAATACCACGGCCAGCAGCTCCCTGTTTCCCACGTCATAGTTCTGCTCGGCTGGGGAAAGGCGCCGAGAGAAGAACGCACAGGGGTGGAGTTTCTGGTCATCTGTGGACCGTTGGGACAAGACTGCCCCCCACTCCGGAGTCCGGCGCGCCGACCTCCACGATGAACTGTAAGTGTGGATCTGGGTGTACCAGCACAGGGGCGCACGAGAAACGCTCTTTGAGGGTCTCGAACGCTTCCTGTGCTGCTGGGGACCATTTGAAAACTGTCTTGGTGGATGTGAGTTGGGTGAGCGGGGCTGCCAACCTGCTATAGTTTTTAATAAAACGTCTGTAGAAATTGGCAAACCCCAGGAACCGTTGAAGGTGTTTGCGTGTGGAGGGACCGCCATTCCAGGACTGCTTGGATTTTGGACAGGTCAGGCTCTAGTTGGCCCCGCTTGATGACGAACCCCAGGAGCAGAAACAGATGGGACGCTGAACTCACACTTCTCGGCCTTTACGAACAACTTGTTTTCCAGCAATCTCTGCAAGACAGCTCTAACGTGTGTCACATGAGCCTCGTGATTCTGGGAGAAGATCAAGATGTCGTCCAAATACACGAAAACAAATCGGTTCAGCATGTCCCGGAGCACGTCATTCACTAGAGCCTGAAACACTGCTGGGGCGTTAGTCAGGCCAAAAGGCATCACCTGGTATTCAAAGTGTCCCAGGTGAGTATTGAATGCCGTCTTCCATTCATCCCCCTCCCTGATTCTTATCAAGTGGTATGCATTGCGCAGATCTAGTTTCGTGAAAATGGCAGCTTCATGCAATGGGGCAAAAGCAGAGTCCAGTAAAGGTAGTGGGTATTTGTTCTTGACTGTTATCTCATTCAGACCAGTGTAATCTATGCAGGGGCGCAGAGAGCCATCCTTCTTTTCCACAAAGAAAGCTCCTGCCCCCAGGGGTGACGATGAGGGCCGAATGAGGCCTGCGGCCAGGGAGTCTCGGAGGTACGTCTCCATGGCTTCCCTCTCTGGCTTGGAGAGTTTAAAAAGTCTCCTGGAAGGGAGAGAGGAGCCTGGGAGAAGGTCAATTGCGCAATCATAAGGTCTATGGGGTGGTAGGGACAGGGCCTGGTCCTTGCTAAAAACCCCCTTTAGGTCATGGTAGTCACTGGGAACGCCAGATAAATCAGTCTCCTCTGGAGAGCTCAGGGGAACCGGAGGGCTAGGAGGGATTGCAGAACGGAGGCAATTAACATGGCAGAAAAGGCTCCAGCTAGTTATGGAGCCAGCGGACCAATCAATGTGTGGATTATGTTTCTTCAACCAGGGTAACCCTACCACAACGCGGGAAGAGGGTGAGGGAATTACATACAGATCTATGTGCTCATGATGGTTACCGGAGATCGTAAGGGAAATGACTTTGGTGCAGTGGGTTACCCTGGCTAAATGCCGGCCGTCTAACGCCAACACCTCTTTTGGGCTCGCGAGGGTTAGCGTGGGAATGTTCGCTTGGTGGACCAGTTCCTCATCAATAAAATTGTCATCGGCCCCTGAATCTACCAGTACCTGGATGGACAGGTCCGTATCTTGCCAGCACAACCTGCCTTCCACCTGGAATCTCTTACCTTCCAGGGAGGACGAGGACTTGGCAGGCTGGCTCTCTGGTGAGGCTTCGCTGGTAGGAGCAGGAGCTTCGCCGGTAGGAGAGCGCCGCCGCTGGGGTAAGTTCGGACACCCGGCCCGGAGGTGTTCCCCCTGGCCGCAGTAAAAACATAGCCCCAGGCGGTTGTGGCGTTGTCGCTCCGCCGACGACAGTCGGGTCCGACCCAGCTGCATGGGCTCTTCCGCACTGGGTCGTAAACGTGTAGTCTCCGCTGGGTGAGCACCGATGTACTCCGTTGCTCTGGCGGGGTGCTGGAAAAGGCTGGCGGTGGAAACGAACCGCCGTGGCTTCTGTTCCTCCGCCTTTTCCCTCCGTCTCTCCCTGAGTCGGTTGTCCAATCGGGTAGCTAACTGGATGAGCTCCTCTAGCGAGCCCGTTTCATCTCGAGCTGCTAGTTCGTCCCGGAGCTCATCCGACAACCCTCTCAGGAAGATCCCTTGTAGGGCTAACTGATCCCAGCCGCACTCTGTAGCTAGGATACGGAAGTCTAGTGCGTACTGGGAAACAGAGTCCGAGCCCTGGCGGAGCGACAAGAGCCGGCTCGCTGCTTCCTTTCCCGGACGGCTGATCAAAAACCCTCCGCATCTCTGCTGCGAACTCTCCGTAGTCCCGACACCGAGAGGGTTCGCGTAGCGTGAGGGCCAAAGTCCATGAAGCGGCTTTGCCAGCACAAAGACTCATGACAAACGCTATCTTAGACTGATCGGTAGCATAGGTGGCCGGCTGTTGGCTAAAAACCAGGGCACACTGGTGCAGGAACTCTGCACATGTACCTAGGTCCCCTGTATACCTGGCTGGGATCGGGATGTACGGCTCTCGGGGTGAGGAAGTAATTAGTCCTGGAGGATCGGCCGGGAGCGAGGGAGCTGGCATGGTGGCGGCTGGCGGAGCAGACGGGACGCTGGAGGTCGAGAGGCTGGTAAGTCGTGACGTGACTCGACCCAGTTGCCCGTCGAGCTGGGTCACGCTGGAGGCCAGTTGCTCTATAGCTTCCAGAGCTTTTGACAGGGCTGATTCCTGCTGGTCGAGGAGCGCGCCTTGTGCGGCCGAGGCATGCTTAAAGCGCTCGGTCTCCGCCTGGTCCATTTTTTTTTTGGCCAGATGATTCTGACACGGCGGTGCTTTCGGACCAGAAAGTGCAGGAGACCGGAGGCACACAGTTTGAGTTTTTATTAGTTTCCAGCAGGGAAACAGCATGAGGAAAAACTCCCTGAAGAGTCGCACACGTGGTGTAGCTTGTGCCGACTCCTTCGGGAGGTTGGCGTAGACGTAGTCGTGGTCGGTGACGTAGCAGTGGTCGGGATCGAGGTCAGGAACGTAGCCGTGGTCAGGGACGTAGCAGTGGTCGGGATCGTGGTCAGGAACGTAGCCGTGGTCAGGGACGTAGCGGTGGTCGGGATCGTGGTCAGGAACGTAGCCGTGGTCAGGGACGTAGCGGTGGTCAGGATCGTGGTCAGGAACGTGGTCGAGGTCAAAAACGCTGGATGTCGCAAAGCAATCATCTGGCAACAGGGTGACTGGAGAGCTGGGCTTATGTAGGGGGTTGGAGTGATTGCCAGATGAGCTCCAGGTGTGCTGATTAGCAGATGAGAGTCAGGTGTGTCTCATCTGCTAATTATGGCCGGCCACGCCTCCTGCCACCACCTGGGAGTAAGGAAAAAAAAGAGAGGAGAGGCAAACCGGAAAGGGACGCCCATCCTGGTCGAGATAAGTATAAAAAACAAAAAACTAAAAAAAGTGTCTGAATGTGTCTGAGTGAATGAAATACTGCGCCCTGGTTAAGAGAGTGTGTGTGTTGCGAGTGCAGGGGCAGAAGGGAGGCCGGGTGTGCCTGAAGTTTACGTGTTACTACTGAACAGCTTTAAACGTGTCTAAAGAGAAAAAAGAAGGTGCAGGAGGAGAAGAGAGCTATTCTCCAGGGGTTTTGGGACATTATGTGTGTGTGGGAAAAAGAAAAATTCAACACACTTTCCCAGAAGGTGAAATTGAAAACAAATTACAACAATTTGACGAATGGGTGAAAGAATTAAAAGATTACGGACTGTTTGGTGCGCTTACGGGGCCCCCACCTACAGTCAACCAGAGAAGGTGCTTTTTAGCCTCTTTGCAAAACAGAATTGAAGAACAAAAAATTTAAGTCCAATCCTCAAATATTTTAGAAAGAGGAAAAAGAGAGAAAAAGTTAACCAAATTAAATGATATCAAGAAATTGACCCATCTATATTTCAGCACTTGTTTCCCCAGCATCTCCAGTCTGTCCATGCAGGCAAAGAAAACTTAAGATGAAACAGGATGTGAGAGTGAGTCCGGGAGCAAGGGTGAGTCACCACCTTCATACACTCTTACACAAGACAACACCACTGCCTGCAAGGCAACTACACCAACGGTGCCCAGTCCATATGCAGCCTTAAATCAAATGCTTGCTGCTATGGCACAATCTGAAAACCAAGATGCCACCACCAAATTAAATACAAAGACACACATTACAAACCCATGTATGCAAATGCCTGTTCTTGGGATAACAGGGGGGACTCTACAATATGACTTAAGACCAACACAAAAAGAACGTGAAGAGGAAGAACAAAAAATGAATGAAAAAAGAAAAGCGAGAGAGCAACAAAGATGAAGGGAAATTGATAGTGATGAGAAACTAAACGTGTTATTAAAGGGAATTAAAACCTTGTTAGAAAATGACAAAAGGAGAAACAACCTATCTGAACATAAACTACAATCAAGATCCAGCTCATCAGAGAGAAGCAGAAGTGCATCGCCAACCTTAGTGACCCGTCCCAGTTATGGAATGTACCCACCAGATATGACTGAATACCACACATACAGCTCTACAACAACAAAAGAGGGGAAGCGGCCTACAACGATAAGACACAATAATACTGAATATCAACTGCCACTAATAGAAGCCAGAGGACCACGTGGAGGACTACACAAGAGAACGTACTCACCCATCACTTATGCGGATAAGACGACATTGAAAAACATATTACCAAACCCAAAGGATGGAGGGCATGTGTGGATACGCCAATTCCTGCTCCAGTTTAGTGGTCAGATATTATGCATGGGGGATGTAAGAAGCTGCCTATCATCACATCTGGAGCCCCATGAAATATGCAGATTAGAAACAAGTGCTGGGACAGACCGACTGGCAGACGCAGAAGAACTACAACCTGTCTGCAGCTATGTGGGCTGCACTGAGGCAACAATATCCAGTGAAGACTAATTCAGATCTGATGAATGACACATCCAGGAAAAGTGAAGAAGGACCTCAACAATATGTCCAAAGAATGTTAAAGGTGTGGGAATCACAAACTGGAACATGCCCACTCACAGAACCCCTACAACAACTTTTTAAACAGGCTATGATAAGAGGACAATCAGGAAAAACAAAGGAAGAAATGCTAAGACTTATGGCAGGAAGTAAGATGGATCTAGACCTGTGGATGGCAACCCTCACACCACTTGGAAAGAGAAGATGAAGAAAAAAAGAATCAAGAGAAGCAAGCCCAAGAGTTACAAAACCAATTAAAACTTTAGATGGCGATGGCGAGGGATCCAACTTCGCCAACCTGCCACCAGGACCACAGGAGGCGGGAGCATGTCATCTTCAGAACTGAGCATCTGCCATGTCTCTGGGATCATCAAAGTAAATCTCAGCTCCGTCTGATCGAGTCACCATACGTTCAACATCAAAGTACTAAACGTGTCATTTCTGGTCGACAATAGATGGCGCTCTCACTTTTATGGAATATGCTTATGTAGATGTCTCGGGGAGGGGAATATTATAATTCATGGGAAGTTTAATGAAGATGGGAGCATGTACGCTGAAGTTATGGCAGTTCCCTGTTTTCTGGCGAAACATCAAAATTCGCCGCAGCGCCACGCCCATGTCGTTCACCAGCCATATAAGCTTTTGATAATTTTTGGTCACCAATGCCTCAAGAGTCAGCACACCAAGTTGGAAGCCGATACGATGAAATCTCTAGGAGGAGTTTGTTCAAACATAACATGTGCGAATGGCAAAAAATACTTCAAATTTTCATATTCAAATCAAAATGGCTGACTTCCTGTGAGGTTTGAGTCATGGTTGCAAGAGACTTTTTTGAAGGTCGTGGCACGTTTCACACACCGACTGAATTTCATCCGCCTCGGTCAAAATAACCTCAATGGGGAGGGGTTTTTCAAAATTTCTTCCTGTTGCCAATAGGTGGCGCTATTAAAGTATGACCATATACTCCCACATATCTCTTCAGGCCGCCACTCTGATTGTACATGTGTAATTTGAGGCACATCGGCCAGGGTATGTGCAAATTAGACCAATTTGATGGTGATGGCGAAGGATCCACATTCGCCGCGCCGCCACTGGGCTGCCATGAGGCGGGAGCACGCCATCTTCTGAATCCAGCATCTACCATGTCTCAAGGCTTACCACAGTAAAATTTAGCTTCATCGGATTTAGAAACTTGATGTTGAACATCAAAGTACAAAACATGTGATTTCCTGTCGCCAATAGGTGGCGCTGTCACTTTTATGGAATATGATTATGGAGATGTCTCAAGGAGTGGATTATTATCATACATGTGAAGTTTGGCTGAGATCGGAGCACGTACGCTGAAGTTATGGCAGTTTCGTGCTTTCTGGCGAAACATCAAAATTCGCCGCGCCACCACGCCCATTTCGTTCACGTACCATTAAAGCTTTTGATAACTTTTGATCACCAAAGCCTCGAGAGTCAGTACACCAAGTTTGAAGTCGATACAACGAAATCCCTAGGAGGAGTTCGTTCAAATACAACACGTGCGAATGGCCAAAAACGGCCAAAATTTGCATATTCAAATCAAAATGGCCGACTTCCTGTTGGGTTTGAGTCATGGCCGCAAGAGACTTTTTCGAAGGTCTTGTCATTCTCTACGCACCCACCAAATTTCATCTGTCTCGGTCGAAATAACCCCAAAGGGGAGGGGTATTTGAAAATTTCCAGGGGGCGCCACCGAGCCATTTTGCTCCACCCATTTTTGAGACCCTTAAAATACGCAATTTTTCGCCGGACCTGACGCGTGTGCAAAATTTGGTGAGTTTTTGAGCATGTTCAGGCCTCGAAAAATGCGCTAGAAAAGTCGTGAAAAGAATAATAATAATAATAATAATAAAAAGAAAAATAATAATAATCCCTTGAAATACAATAGGGCCTTCGCACTGAAGGTGCTCGGGCCCTAATAATAATAATAATAATAATAATAATTCCTTGAAATACAATAGGGCTTCGCACCGTTTCGGTGCTCGGGCCCTAAAAAGAAAACAGACGTGTCCATTGTTTCAGCACCCACTTTAACTACTCCTCCAGAGCCTGAGTTCCAGATGTACCAGAATGTATACCAGAGACCATCACATCAACCTCAATGGGTCACACAACAACAACAGCCGTTCTAAGGAAGACCTTGAAGAAGCTATGGTGGGACTATGAACGAAGGAAACAGAGAAAAAAGAGGCCCATACCAACAACAACAATGGCCCTATAATCTCTACCAAGATCCCTGCTGGGGCTGTGGACAACTACACAAAACTGGAACCCATAGAAAAAGGCCATCCGACATGCACCAGAGCCCTCAGTGCCATTGCAAAAGCAGTAAAAGGAACATCCCATGGTACAAGAGGACAAGACATCACAATCCATACCAATCATGCTGTTACAAATTACATCTCCAGCAATAAATTTACCTTAGCCAACAAAGAACAATGAAAATGCAAGAAATCAACCAAACATCCATTACCCTAACACAGACATGAACATGGCGACAGCAATACCTAGTGAAGTGCCACATGAATGTGCAGCTTTGGTCGCAGATGAAATGAATGCATTTCCAAATATTACCACAGAACCATTAACTGGTGAAGAGACAGAAAATTTATTCACCAATGGACACAGCCATGTAACACCTGGGGGAGGCACCATAGCATCTTACGCTGTTGTGAAACATACACCTAGTACCAGCAAAGAAGACAGATGGACCACCTTAGAAGCGGATATCATACCACCTCCAGCATCAGCACAACTGGTGGAGATAAAAGCAATAACCAGAGCTCGTGAACTAAGCGAAGGGAGAGAAGTAAATATCTATACTGAATCGGCCTATGTAGTAAAGGCAGTGCACGTAGACATCAAATATTGGTTACGAACAGATTTCTAAACAACAACAGGCAAACCAGTTAAACATATACAACAAATATTGGTACTCAAAGGAGCCCTGATTAATCATAAAACCCCCCCAGCTATTATCAAATGTGCAGGGCCACAGACAGGTCAGGGGACAATAGTATTGGGAAATAATTTCACAGATGCATTAGCTAAAAGAGCAGCAGGCTATGGGGCAAAACAAACTAACAGATTACAGATGGTCCGACAGGGGATGGAAAAGATGATGCAAGCGATCAGCTAGGAAAAATAACAATGGAAATCAAAGAATAGGCAAAACCAGGCTGATCCACATGAAAAACAAAGGTAGCTAGATAAAGGAGCTTCAAAATATAAATACACAGGGATATGGAGATCCCATGATGGGAGGCTCGTGACCTCCTCCAAATTACTTATTATGTTGTGTGAAGAAGCTCATAAGAGAAAACATCAGTCAGGTAAAAGCCTGACTGAAATAATTGGCAAGAAATGGTGGCATCCATACCTATTTGAGGTTTGTAAATACTATGTAGATACGTGTGCATGTTGCTCCAAGTTTAATACCAGAGCAACTCTGAAAATGGGAATGGGAGCATTCCCTGGTCCAAACAGACCATGACAGGAAGAAAAAGCCCTGTCCATTCACTGCTCGGCTGATCAGTGGAAAAGAACCTGACTTGGCCAGTCAGGAGAAAAAGATAGCAGACTATGTGCGCCAACTACAGTCTGCTGTGAAGTTTTTGTCTCCTTGTGTACAGGAAATACTGGTAAAAGAACCAACAGGTAAACCGCCAGAGGAGATCAAAGAAGGAGAGTGGATCTACAGAAAGGCATTTCACTGAACCTGCAACGAACCCAGATGGATTGGTCTGTTTAAAGTGGTAAGCTCTACTACCTATGGTTTGAAAGTTTGGCTGGATGACGAACAAGCCAAGGTGAGTAGATACTGGCACAAAACTCACTGCAGGAAAAGTGAACCAGCAATGGTAAGAAACCTTAGAGAAATCAGAAAGCACCTAAGGGACATTGGAGAAGAAATATAAAAAAGAAGACAAAGATAAAAAAAATAAATAAATAAACATGGGACCATGGTGGGGCTCACTGGCCTGTTTGGCACTGATTTCCCCCTTGCTATAACTCCGTTACCTTGGTGGGGGAGGACGGAGCAAATTCAAGACGAGTCAAGTGTAAACGATGGTAAAATGGTAAACAAACTAACTAGAAAAAAAAAAATAGGTTGGGAAATATAGATCCAGAACATTGTGTAAACATTATAAATCTGACTTCAGGCCTTGAGAGTAAACTCACTGTTGCCAGGGCTGATGTATGGTGGTTTTGTGGGGGAAATATCCTCTATGACTACTTACCACCCAATTGGAGTGGTACTTGTGCTCTCGTTCCTCTTATCTCCCCAGTGAAGATCATCCAAGTCGAAGACATCCGATGGGACGGAAGTAAGTTAAAACGGTCTAAAAGATCTAGCATCACATACGATCAGGGATCCCCAGTTTGGATAGATGCAAGTGGTATACCTAGAGGAATACCTGATTAATATAAATTGATTGATCAAGTAGCTGCAGGTTTTGAATCAATCTTTAATTGGATCACACCAAATAAAAATGTGGACCGCATAAATTATGTCCAAAGATTGGCTGATTTCACCAGAGATGGTTTTGAGGCTGTGTATGGTCAACTGTCAGCAACATCCCTGCTAGCTTATCAAAACAGAATGGCCTTAGACATGATCTTAGCTGAAAAAGGTGGCGTGTAGCATGTTTGGTGAGTTATGCTGCACGTTCATCCCTAACAATAGCATAATCAAATGAACTAAAAGACCACTCCGGCATAACTGACCCACTGTCCGGACTATTTGATCGATTGTTTGGCAAAAGGGGTAATCTCCTTGCCAGTTATGTGACATTGTTGCTTGCTATTTTGCTTTTTGCTTTCTGTGGTTGTTGTTGTATCCCCTGTATCTGAGCCCTTATCATCCAGTGCATCGACAAGGCGGTGGGGTCCATCGAAACAAAAGGACCTCCCCCAGAGTATCAAATGACAGCAGTAGCTGAAAGAAGACCTCTGCTGGATGAGGGAGATGGAGAATTGGCTGAACAGGAAGAAGATCCTCCTGAGGACATGCTGATACAGCTGACGATGTCGGAGGAGGACGGCTTGGAAGAAGATGACATCGTTTAGTGGACAGGGTCTACAATAACTGATCACATGTTGTTAGAATAGAATTGCTTTGTTGCTTGCTGGTAAGCGTAATATATTAACTGATTATAGAAACTGTTAGTGATATTTCCACTTTGTTGCATACACAACTGTGAGACCACCGAAGACATGGCAGTGGGCTGGGGACCCTCTCGTGACAGCCGGAAGGGGCACAGTTCCTACATAGGTTAGATACACTACACCACACTATAGTAGTGGCGTGCTTTAGAGCACGCCAACAGGGGGATTTGTTGGATTATTATGAAACTAAGTGTTCTTATTTGTCATCACACCATGTCATGCCATAGCCTTATGATATGTTAATCACTGCTTCGCTGCTGCTTGCTCATCAGAACAGAATGCACCACATCTGATTTTAACACTCGCTCGGGTCCAGCTAGAGCCGGTTGGCTACACATAGCAAGACACTGATAACACTCAGGGTCGCACTCCCTGGCGCCAGGAGGATAACAAACAAGGATATGCGCCCTGGTCGCAAGAGGAGTCAAGATGGATAAAAACTTAGGATTTCCTTAGTTCGGGGCTTCATCTCTCCAACTCTTAAAGTGGACGGGTCGAAGCCTCAGCGCTGACTCTATACTCATCTTCCTTGCTACTAAAATAAATTCTTAACCATACGTAGTAGTTGCGTCTTCTATCTTAGTACTGTTTGACTAACTACCTTCCCCTGGAATAAAGTTCCCGGGCGAGGACGCGGCAGTGCCCGGTCCAACAAAACACCCCTCACACACACACTGACACATGCCCCACGCGCGCTCCACACACACAGCAAATTCGGAAGTGTCAATTCACCTCCTAGGGAGTTAAATTCAATATTTGAAAAGTGTCTGTATGGTCCACACTAGATTGAGTAAAAATGACACTTTTGAAAGTGTTTAACAGTCAACACTGAGACAGCATTGGGACAAAACTCTCAGTAGTTGAAATTTAACACACATTGGTGTTAAATTTACCTAACACTATGTATGTAGTGTCAAAAGTAATACTATCAATGTGTTGTTTTTTTAACACTGAACAAGGTTCAAATTATATTAACACTACAGAGAGTGTTAAATATAACTCAACATAAAAATCCATTATAGTTTATATAATTTAAAAAATACTATTGGGAGTCAATTAATGATCACTCCCAAAACAGCATATTCAATTTGATTTTACAAAGAAAACCACACAAGTTGCAGTTTGAATCAACCTGTATGTCAAACAAGCAAACCACATTTAAAAAAGCACTGGCTTATCAATAACCACAACACAGGTCACACCAATATGACAGTATGGCACAATGTATGTTTTTTCACACATCTCATTAGAAAACTGTTTGTCATAGGGTCTGTAATACATCAACTCCTTAATTGGAAAAACAGAAAATGAATCTGCTTTCTCATTGATACACTATGTATTGAAATGATCATCAAAATAAAGAGTGTCCACTCTACAAGTCAAAATAAAAGCTTGCTCATAATGATGTTGGTAACCTTTCTGAAAATAGGAACTTACATATTTGTTCCAGTACAAACAAACATATTAATCTGATATTCTGTTCCATAGCTCTTCACCCAGTTAGTGGTTGACACTTAACAGTGCATTTACATTAAAAAAACAAACCTCCCTCCAAGCAATCAATAATTACTTTCTTCACTGGACCAAACTCAAATTTCTGAAAATCAAAATTCTCCCAGTGGTAAGCTAGCTGTCTCTGGTGTTGTTTCACCAATGCTTTTGTGAAATTTTTGAAATTTTTCAGTGATCGTTTAAAAAATTTGATTTGGCCTCAAACCTCATACACCACACATTAAAGAGTGGACCTATTTTTCCTAATACAATGTGTATAATGTAGCATGGAATGATGCTGATGTTTTCTGTGAAAACAAAGTGCTGGTGGCCCTTAATCAGTTCTTCAAATAATATGTCATACCGTTAGTTACAATAGGTAAAAACACAGTATTCACAATCTGAATCAAGAGGAGGAGCAGATTCCAATAACAGTTATTTCTTCTCAATACATCACCAAAAATAAGAGAATTTCACACAAGACACCATGAATGAATTGCATTTAGTCTGAGATCCTTGCTAGCCTCATCCATTTTTAACCCACTATTTTTTCTCTCAATATAACCATAGTTGAAACTTTGGATCCTCTGTGACAATGATCCCAAAGACAGAGACTTATGGTTGACAAGGTACTGAAAGACAAATTTCAAGTAAATCATACATTATGTCAACTGCTGTTGTCAGAGGTGTGGAAAAAATACAATGTATTGAGCAAGCATGTCTTTTTGACACCAAATGTTGAAGCCAACATAGGATTTTCTTGTAGAGAAAACAGGAGTAATATCAGATGCATTCACGTCATAAATAATTGAGATATTTTAAAGAGAGGAATGAGCCAAACTAACCAGACAAGTCTGAGTCTCACCTGTTGACTTCTCAGTTGTCACCCAAACAGTAAGGTTCCCTGCTCGCAAAAGGTCCCCAAACACATCTGCATCGATTTCTGTCCCTAGTTCATCTGTCAAGTTCAGCTCATTCTCATGTGGAAGATCAAGCTTTTGAATGACTAATAATAATATTAGATTTAGAGCAATGGGGAGATTACAAAAAGAACATTACCAGAAACATTTAGGTCAACTTCTAAAAGTACTTTTTCATTTCTTCACAGGGCATTACCATTAGCTATAATAAACACAACTCCATAATATAAGACATTTAGATATCACATAAATTCAGCACGATGACACTGTTACTGAAGCTCAGTCTGCCTGCTATCATGACGGCTAACCTTGTCCTCCTACACTTATCCAGAAAGACAAAGATAAATGATCAACTCTTCTCTCTTAGTTTGGCAAAATAATGTCACCTGAATGCATAAACATGACAGTGATGTTATTGTTGATAGATAGCTACAACACTGTGCATTTTATTATGATGGCAGCAGCTTAGGGGTGTGTGTGACTCAGGTTTTAGCTCTGGCTAATGTTAGATTGAGAAAGTAAAATTAAGATTAAATTTTTTTTAATCCCAAAAGTAAAAAAAACCTACTCCTGCCTGTAAAAAGCTCTGGGTTTGGAGCAGAGCTTGATGTGGCTGGTGTGGTGGCCCGGTGTGTGTTTATTTCTCCAGGTTGACTACAGCTGTATTCCTTGAGCAACAACGTGCCACCTGGCTCACAGGGCTAGTGCACCTTTTAGCAGCTGTTCCTTGGCAAACAGGAGCTCAAGCCTCCAGCCCAGCCCCAGCTCTCTACTCCATCGCTTGACATTTTGCTGTTTAAAGCCAACAGTGTCACTCACCAAAACTAGACCATAGCTAATTAATATGCACACTCCGATGGCCTTCAGATTTTTCTGACAGAGAATATTCTGTTAACGCAACGCCTCATGCAAGTGTTACATCACTTTCACGAGCTTTAACCTCTCACAAAAAATGTGCAGTTGTACATACCGTTATCCAAACATGTAGGCCTATACTTACATTAAACAAATTTGTGTATATTCATCAACACTCTTGTGCAAAAGGAACATTAATGCACCCATCAAAAATAACATACAACAATAAATCTAACCTTAACATGGGACTTATCTTGTCACGATGTCAGCTACAGACAGGACTCCATGAGCCTTATTATTGGCAAATATAAAATACTGCTGCATAGAAACAATTATTAAATAGGCATGCTGCCTTTCATTCACTTACAGTTGAAGGAAGCAGAAAATCGCCATCTGCTGTCCCCGCTCTTTAGGCAAACACATCACAGATACACTGGAATTCTGGGAGCAACTGGGAGCAACTCTAAATCTGAGCAACTCTGTTAAGTGTTGATTTTAAAATCAACACTTAACAGAGTTGCTCAGATTTAAATCCCTGGATTAACACCAACTACACTGGAAATGTGATAATTTTGATTTTGCTGTGCACATTGTAGGTTGTACCTTATTAGATTATACTGTTGATAACGTTGTATGAGTTGCTACTATGGCTGCTATAGTGATGAACATCATTGGTATTATTGTTGCTGTCATGGTTGTTGTCATTATTGTATTTGTTGTCTTTCTCTTCCTTCTCTCATTGTCTTTTCTGTCCTTTCTGTCCTCCTGTCCAGTCCAGTTCCATTAGTCATTCCAAAATTCAAACAAGGAGGATAATAACTATAATACATAATAAAGTCATATAATCATGCAACAGGTGGAGTATGGTACTCTACACCTCTTGTAGAGCAAATCTACCTGGCACTGTAAGGGTATCCAGATCTCTCTCTGCATACCTAAGCTGCTAGACAGGACAGGTTAAACAAAAAAGGAGAAGTGCCTGCTCACTGAGCAAATTCAAAGCATGAAAGTTTATGTAAATAAAACAACCTATAGGTAGGATGCTGAGCGGAGCTGCTGCAGCTACAGATTCTGATGCTGTGTGCTCCACCAGCTGGGAGCAAACCTATGACACAACAATGTTCCACAAGTGAAATGTCAGACAGCACTAACGTAATGAAGCTCCTGATGTCTCCAGCCAAGAGATAGTTTGAAAACTAACAAACAAAATACATAATCCTATGAGTTTGATTGAAAGATGATCCGACAAGCTTTAATGTAAATAAATCTGTGTTGTAACCAGAATAAATATGTAATCGCTGCACATTTATTTGGGGTTATTTTTTAAATGAACAAAATCACAATTAAGACCAAATTTTTATTGTTGCATTTATGTTTCAACAACATTGGTTATTTGCAGTCTGTACTGTTTCACATGTCTCAGACTATTTGTCAACAAAAAATGCTTATGCAGCTGCGAATGATCTCAAGAATGTTAGCATGCAGCGATTCAGTCAATGGTGCGGTTGTGTGATAAAAACAGTTTCATGCTGCTTGGCTGTGCTGTAGTGCTCTGTTGATAAGGACTGATGACCTGTTTGTCTCTGAGGGAAATACCTCCATGTCAGAGGATTCCTAAAAACATTATTTTCTGTTCTGTATCTACTGCACATTCATCCTGGAGCTCAAAATTAAAGACTAAATCTGATAATCTTCCATATTTTTTCTTTTGTTCCTATTACCAAATCCCATATGCAGATCTAAAACAAGAATGAATGTGTCCTTGCGTGCGCGAGTGTGTGTACATGCCTGGTAAATTCACAGTTCAGTTTTTCCTGCTGTTTGAGTATAGTTCGCTGAAACAAAATTCTACACTGAACAGTTGTTTCAGGAAATTACAGAACCTTAATTTAAAATGAAAATATATTATATATTTTTGAAGTGTTTTAAAGATTCATATCTTTAATAGGAGTACACTATTGAAAACACATTACTGGTTTTAGTCTTTCTTTTGATTTGTTGACAGAGAAAATATGAATAAGAAAGAAAAGAATATCAAAAATCAAAAAGATGTTAATGTTTTTAACATCTCTTTGATGAAATTCAGCAGCACATACATCACATAAATATATATGATTAAATGTGATTTTGGAGACTAGTTAACCCTTCTTATCTTATAAAACTGCTCTTGACCTTGAGCTTGTAGCTTGTAGTGACTAGCAGAATGATATCAAAGGGAAGATTAAGAAGCTGAACTTTAGAGGTGTGAGCGATTACCCATTAGCTATTACCCTTTAAAGCCACAAAAAAGATAGACTCAGGGTTACATACAAATACAAGAGTTTCTTACAATGCCTTTATCAAAATTATTGTGTTCTATAATTTCTACACATGGCAACTTGTATGAAATTATATAGCGAATATATGAGTATAGTTAAGTTTCGGACATGATTGTTCTCATGGCAAATAAACTGTGGATAAAATATGGGAAAGCAGATTAATATGCATGTTAACTGCAAGTTTTTGACACAAACTCTAGTCACCTGGATAGAAATCTTACTAATAGAAAGGTATCATTCCAGCTTTATGTAAGTACAGCATAAAGGGAAATGAATTGTTTGGTTGTGGAACACATTTTCTTTTAAGTCTACAAAGACAACAGAAACAGCACTCAGTTAATTTACAGACAGACCCCCTCTTTGTAAATTAACTGACTGCTGAGTGCTGCTGACATTAAACCACAAAATCGGTTTCTCCTTTATATGTACAGCTGGTGATGATGATGATGATGATGATGATAATTATTATTATTACTATTATTATTATTGTTGTTGTTGTTGTTATTATTAGTAGTAGTATTTCTTAAAAGAAAACAAAGCAGAAAAAACATGCAGTTCAATTTTAGTTCAGCCTCTTGTTGGTATACCAATCAACATGATTAAAGAAAGTGCCAGCCATGTGGTACTGAAAGGGCAAAGTAATGCAAAGTATCAAAGGTTCTCGAGAGACAAATTGACTCGATTGGCTTGAGGAGCTTCTTGTCCTCCAGGAGCATCTCACTATTTCATCTCAGCACAACATGTTAATTCTGATCACTTGATACATTTGAGAGGCACAGGGGTTTCATACATGAGTAATGCAGCTGTCAGTTTAGTTCCCTAATATAAACACCTCCTACACCTCAACAGGGGCTTAGTGTTGTGGTCACCCCCAGAAAGCAAAGACAGACCCAAAGAGCAAATGCTGTCACTGCCATGGCTCAGTATATACATGTACTGTATATTCACATACTTTTTTACATGTTAACTAACATGTTAACATGGGTGATCACTAGTCATCTTGATACATTTTCCTCCCTGGGCTGACCATAGCGGTGTGCACTCACAACTGAGACTATTCAGCACTAGCCTGTGTAGTAGACTTAAATGCACCACCTTAGCACATACTCACATATTTCTCCTACAAGCTTCTAATGGCAGTGGAGATAGAGTTGATAGTGGAGAGTGTGAGGGAGGTGAAATAAATGCTTTTCACCAACACACAGCAAACAATAGCCTTACAGCAATGATCAAAAATTTTGTTCATAGTAATTTAAAGAACAAGGTGATTTCACAGCTGTAGTCTCAGTCTGTCAGTACAGAGAGAAGAAAACTAGCAGTTACTAGCAGTTAGTCTAACTCCAGTTTAGCATATATGTGTGTTGCCTATCTAATTAAAAATATAGACATCATCAGTACATGATATGACCTGATCATGTATGAAACATTTTGTAGTGTTGTGGTCCTATAAGTAGAGGAAATCTGACCAAAAGCATAAAAACCTACAATGTACTGTTAATGCAGCAGGTAAAGCCCAGCTTTATTTTCCAAACATTGTTTTGCACAGTAATATACAGGTACCTGCTGGAGTTTTGAGCGGGATATGTTTGTTCTTGTGTAGACATGAGTACACACATGTGATTGATGCCAATAGTTTCACATGCTTTCACTGATGTATGGGTGGCAGTAAAGTGCCAACAAAGAGTGAAGAATACTGCTAGCAAATCAACACTGATAAACAATGCAGGTTTCAGAAGTTAAAAAGAAGGTAGGTTAACAAAAACAAGTCTTTTTAAAGTCCTCTAGGCTGCAAAGTGTTATGGTCCAGGTTTGGTGTGGCTTTCCGGCTTTTCTCTCTCTCCTCTCCCTTGCTCCCAGGTGGTGACAGGAGGTGTGGCTGGGCTCTGACAGGCAGACGAGACACACCTGGAGCATATCACTGAGCCCTCAACCCACCACTGCAACTGTCAACCCGTCGACATCCTCAACAGTCAAACTCAGTGTGGTCGAGGACGTAGCCATGGTGGAGAAGAACAAGGAATGCAGGATGTTATGAACAATCATCTGGCACTGAGTGCAGTGAGAGCAGGGTTTTTAAAGCGGCGGGTTAATTGCTCAGTGATATGCTCCAGGTGTGTCTCATCTGCCTGTCAGAACTAGCAGAGGTTTTTTTTGTTGTTTTCAGGGGTTTTTTTGGTTGTTGTTTTTTTTGCAAATTTGAGCTTTCCATCTGAACAAAAGAATAAATTATTTTTTGGATTAACTTTCTGTGATTTCCTCCAGAGAAATGTAAAGTAAAAAGAATCTCTAAAAACAGGGACAAGATGGAACAAACATATAAAATGCATTTTTTTAACTTCAGTATGTTGGTGTGAATGCCTCATGAGACAGACTTTCTGACTTCTATTATCGCAATCCTAATCCTAATTAGCAACTCTTTTCACAAAATTGATTTTAAATTATTAAATACACTTTAAACATTTTTCTCATCTCACTAACCCAATGGGATTTAAATTGAGCCCTTTATGTCTTTATTTGAACAGATTCAGTTATGAAGTTTAAGTAAAAACAGACACCACCACATATCAGGACCCTTCATGTCACGATGCACACTTTGCAAGATAAAATACAATATCACTTTACAAAATTTGGAACCTGGAAACGGAAAAGCTATATTTTATTAAATTATATGTTAAGCACATTCCAACCTAGTTTAACTACTATTCATTTTTACTTTTATTATTTGATTTATTGATCTTATTAAATGTGTTATCTATAACTTATTTGTGTAATTATCTGGTGGTTGTTATCTTCTCTCTATATACACAATTTAACGGAGAGTTTGTGCTACTTGGAATTTTTACAAATTCCATTTGTTCTGTATGGATATTGCAACTCATTACGCTGGAAATATTTTTAAGTACCTCTATCAGTCAGGCATTCTTATTGTTTACCCCGACTGGCAGACACTCGCCGTCAAGTTCCAGTGGAAACTTCACCTGGCTGTATTTATGTGGTCACTACAGTTATTACCGTTATGCTCTCCCTTTCTGTGTCAAATGCTCCAGCGACCTTTGGGTAAATGCACAATTCGCGGAATGCGTAAAAACTGTCATGCAAGCCACTCGAGGCTGCACAGTCAGAGGCGCATTGAGAAAAAAAAACTTGTTTCACTCCCCTCCCTGTGGACAGCGCTTACAGTGATTACTATAGCAAGCCACCCCGACGCACTGACGCCCTCCACCGCAGTGTACTCACGTTGAGACCCGACGGAAGCAGCGCTGAATACGCCCAGGGTGTGAAGCCAAATGACCTGCAGCAGATCCATCTTCTGAGGACTGGACGGTATCCAAATGATTAATGTCGAAGGCGAGAAAAGCCAGGGCGGAGAAGGTCCTCCTTCAGCATGGGGAGCGGTGACATGAAAGAGTGACTTCCTCACTGAGAGCACCAGCTCACTCTCCCGCCGCTTGGCTACCCATTTAACTAGAATCTCTCTCTCCCCTCTTCCCAAAGTTTCAGTGGTTATTGTCTGAGACAATGCCGATGTGTTTACGATTTTTTTTTTTAAATCAAAAACTGATGAACCCCTGTTTATCCCTTCGCTCGCTTTTTGTAGTTCAGTTCAGACCTGCATGAGTGGATAATGATCTTTGTTGCCACAGTGCATGGAAACGTAAGTGTAATGAAATCATAAACCATATTTCAACTCAACATTAAAGAGTGAAATAGAGTAAATTGGAAAACGGAAAAATGAATGCTTACAAGAATAAGCAAATGTAAATCTTCATACAGAAAACCGTGTTTCTGTCTATGTGTGTATTTGAGGTTGTAGATCATTTCAGCACCACAGTGATGGGAAGCTCCTTAGGTCTCACACACAGCCACACATGTTGTCTGTTCAAAAATAGGTCTACACGGTCTTCACTCAGAAATACCATTAAGGGCGTACGGTATCTATTGCAGTAAATGGAACATAGTCTTCACAGTGAAGCAGTCAGCTTCATTAGGTGAGTCAAAGGAACATTCTCACACCACAAAACAGTAAATATAAAACAACCTTAACTTTTATTTACAACAAATTTTGAACATTTTATTTCCTTACTCTCACCTACATACCAGTGAGGGAAGGTAAGCTTGGTGTACATCAACCAGAACCTGTCGTCAAGCCAAGCCTCAGCCCCTGCAATTGTGGTGGTGCTGCTCAGCATTCACCCAGCCCTCTGGATTTTGGATAGGTCTCCACCAGAAACCAGAGTGGGTGGCTGGTAGTTGATGCTGACATCATCTGTTCTTCTTTACTTTTAAAGAATTTTTGAGAACTGCTTCACATCTGGCTGCATGGAGTTGACCAATCTCTGGCACCTGTAAACAGGTATTCCAGCACAGGATGATTTGTCAGCCTTCCACACTTCATCTGCATTTCTTGGTTTTGCCTTAGAAACATCATTTTTGATGTCACCCCCACAAGTTTTCTATTGGATTAAGGTCCGTCGATTGGGCTGGCCACTCCATAACCTTAATTTTGTTGGTCTGGAACCAAGATGCTGCTTGCTTACTGGTGTGTTTGGGGTCATTGTCTTGTTGAAACACCCATTTCAAGGGCACTTCCTCTTCAGCCTAAGGCAGCATGACCTCTTCAAGTATTTTGATATAAGCAAATTGATCCATGATCCCTGGTATGCGATAAATAGTAAGAGAAACAGCCCCATATCATGATGCTTGCACCACCATGCTTCACAGTCTTCAGAGTATACTGTGGCTTGAATTCAGTGTTAGGGGGTCGTCTGACAAACTGTCTGCAGCCCTTAGACCCAAAAAGAACAATCTTACTTTCATCAGTCCACAAAATGTTTCTCCATTTCTCTTTAGGCCAGTCGATATGTTCTTTGGCAAATTGTATCCTCTTCAGCACGTCTTCTTTTTAACAGTGGAACTTTGTGGGGGCTTCTTGCTGTTAGATTAGCCTCACACAGGTGTCTTCTAATTGTCACAGTACTCACAGGTAACTTCAGAATGTCTCTGATCTCCCTGAAGCTGATCATTGGCTGAGTCTTTGCCATTGTGGCTATTGTTCAATCCATTCGAATGGTAGTCTTGCATTGTCTTCCACATCTCTCTGGTTTGGCTTTCCATTTTAAAGCATTGGAGATCACTTTAGCTGAACAGCCTATCATTTTATGCACTTCTTTATATGTTTTCCCCTCTCCAATCAATGTTTTAATTAAAGCACACTGTTTTCCTGAACAATGTCTGGCACGACCCATCTTTCCCAGGTTTTCAGAGAGAATTGCATGTACAACATGTGCTGGCTTCATCCTTAAATAAAGGCCACAAGAATGACACCTGTTTCTTCACATAATGAATGACCTCACTGATTGAACTCC
Source organism: Psettodes erumei (assembly GCA_016785225.1). Classification (NCBI taxonomy): domain Eukaryota; kingdom Metazoa; phylum Chordata; class Actinopteri; order Pleuronectiformes; family Psettodidae; genus Psettodes; species Psettodes erumei. The sequence continues at coordinate 1,153,908 of JAFBJZ010000939.1, forward strand.
ACACTGCTATTATTTTGAACATGCCCCTTTCACTTGTTTATTCAATTACACAGACTCAGGAGCATTCATATCATGAATGTTGGGTCTGTTGGTTTCTCTGGCTCTACTACACCTACTGGTAAATTATTTGCCATGTAATAATGTGATTTATACCAAAACAGTGATTGATCTGGTTAGTCATGTTGGACTGCTATTATTTTGAACACACCTGTATCTATCTTTAGGCACCACATCACCACAAAAGGCAGCAGGCCATGTATTTACCATGGAAAGGGCCACATTTCACCCTCTGATTGGCTGGCTTGAAGCATGAGTTTATGCACTGAAATACTGAAATTGTACTCACTGTCTTTTTCTAGTGGCAGGATAGAGCGCAAATTTGTTAAAATACAAGCAAACCAATCTCTCCCTCAACCTCCAGAGCTGGTAATGCAAGATTTATTACCTTATCAAAGACACTAATCGCTCAGTTGAACTTTTCCAGATGGTTACTAGCAGGCACCAACATGAACCTGAGGAGAGAAAACATGAGACTCCTAAGACCCGGTCAGTGACCTTTTCAGTCGCAACGATGACCTTTCCATGTCCAGCCATGCCCATCGAATAATGTAGACTCCAACTTGTTGCGCTGCTCATCGGTGTGAAAGGGGAATGTACTAAAGGTAGCTCTGAGGTCCACTTGTTTTCTTCTGCAGTGCAAAAATCATGACTCTCTGGGTATACGATTAAAATACAGTGCATCATCAACATGCATATGGAACTGCAGCTGAACCTGCTGCAGCTCAACTGTGCAGGAATGCTTCATCTACGAACAGCAGGTGGAGACAGCAGACAGATGGAGAACACCAAAAAGAATTAGCTTAAAATCTTTAACTAATGTAACTTAACTATTTACTGGAATGAAAGAAGTTACATATTGTATGTGTGTGTGTCTACCCATACCCACAGACACCCATTACAATGAAAATTCATTGAGCATTAAAAGGAGCAATTAAAAGTGCCCTACCCTCACCTGCTGGTGCTGTTTGTCACACGTTTCTCCTAAGCTGGCTGTTTGAACCATAACAAAATAACATCATTTACACAAAATGAGTACATGAAGGCTGAATTCTGAATATATCACTTACATAAACCACAAACAACAAAATGACTCAGCGAGCATCACGCCCCCATATGGCATCCTGTGGTCTGCCTCTCTCTTGGCTGTCTAAAAATAAGGAAAACACAGGCAAATGCATTGTGAATTCTTTAAGCACAAATCATTTTTCCATTAATAGCTATTCATAGGAATTATGTCCAGAATCTTGTGTGCTTAAAAACAGAATTACTTAAGATCTATTCATAAAATTCAGGAAAACTCGCATCACCTTATTACCTTATCATGAGTCTCTCCTGCTCTTCTTCAGACAGATCCAAATGTCCAGCTTCTTATTCATTATACATTTCGGGGGTTAAAAATGTGAAAAGCAACAAAAGCAGTCCTGAAAATAAGTACACAGAAGATCCAATATATGCCCATCCTTGGCAGGATTAGCAGGATGTTCTACTGATGATACACAAATAAACAAATCCATTTAGGTCACTTCTTGATTGAAAATAAATTTGATGCACCTCCAAGATGTTACAGGCCAATAATGAAAACTTCAAGTATTACTCTGCACAGTTATTTATGAACAGTGGTTCTTTAAAACAGCTTCATGATCAAGTAATCCCCATGCAGAAAGAATTTATTTACATCTATAGCTACCCCATTAAAATATAGCACACAGTACACACAGTGTACATGAAGTCATTTATCAACCACATATATAAATAGCCTAAACTTTGCTCGAGCCTGACCTTGATTGAGTGTTCGATGGCCTCTGTCACTATGAACCTGGCGGTCTCTCTGATCAGTGAGAGCATTTGACCACATGCTCCCGTAATCCTCTGTAGTCCTCCTGTGGTGACAGCATAATGGGTCTGACGTGGCTATACCGTGGCACTGAGTTTGTCCCAGTCAGCAAAGTGAAGGCCCTGAATCCCTCTCCAAACACTGCTCCAGTGGCGGATCTGTTCCCTAATCAGGTCTGCACTGTCCCACTCCACCTGCACACAAGCTTTGGCCAACATTTCAACCCAAAGCACGTAATTTTTGTGTCTAAGATCCATTTCATTTTCAGTGATCAGCAGTGATCAGCAGTAAGTATAATGGCTCTGCCACAGCTTACAGTGGCCTGTAACTAACAAAGTCATGCTTTTCTGATTAATGCATTTTATCAACATGAGATATGACATTTTTGTCCAGAAATACAAACACATTGTGTGGAAAAATATGTTTTAACCACATAAAACAATGCCTATACCTTAAAAATCCAAGATCAGTTTAAGTATATGCTATGTTTAGCATGTTTTCACTAATTTATCTTTCCATCCAACAGCAATTTCCTTCAGCACTAAATTTGCCACACATCAACTGTTTAAAGCCAAACAGCTGATACAGGGCACAGTGCAGTTGCACTTCTGTATAGGAATACAGAAGTTTAGCAGTATAGGACATTTTTTGGATGTTGATAAAACAAAACAAGACATCAGATGACTGCAGGAACATACAGACAGTCGGCACTGAAAGCATGTATGTTGTCTTTTTTGTCTTTTGTACTTTTATTTGAGCATTACTTCTACGAAGAGGTTGGTGTCTGGGGTCGTGGGGCTCTGGAGTCAGCTTGCTCCTGGGGGTGGCTTGTGTCAGGCTCTGGACTCCCAAGGAAAAAAGAGTGTGTGTTAAATTGGGCTTCATTTTACATTTTAATGTGGGTAGCTCTCCAGGAGCTGAGCTCACTCTGAGAGGGCAGATCCCCACCAAGGTTGAACATTTCTGGTCAATTAAAATGTTACCCTAAATGTCTCTCATCATTTACATTTCTCAACTGATCATTTAAAAATATTTGATGTATAAGATTTTCAGAAGCATATACGATTACTTTATTATTATCATAATAATAACTTAATATTTATGTATTTCCTTGAGAGCATAGAGATAGCATTTTCCAATTTTTCTCAATTCAAAATCCTGGTGAAGAATCCATAAAAGAAATTCATGGATCCAGATACCAATCCAGATCACTCCCAAAATGTATTGGTTTCTAAGTTCGACCAAGAGCCACTGCTGGTAAAAAAAAATGCATGCATATCCATCCATTACATTTTGCGTAATCCAGACAGACAAACCAACAGCAATGAGAACATAACTTCCTCGGCGGCGGTTACAATGGAATCAGGAAAACAGCCAACAGAAGACCTCAGACTGAAGCTAGCAAAGCTTCACAAAGCTGATGTAAAATCAGTGTTTAGAGATACCAGTACCAACTGTGAACACCATAATCCACACATGTTAGAAACATGGAAACACTAAGATTCTACCAGGAAGTGGAAGACAAAACAAAATAACCAAAAGAGCTGCAAGGAAACCTGCCAGAGAGCTACATAAAGACAAGCAGCAAAACAAAACAGACCTGAAAAAGTCCTAAGAGGCAACTGGAGTAAAAGTCAAAATTCAAAAGCAAAAGTGTGAAAGATCTGATCATATTTCAAAACAAACACTCAAGCTCTCAAGCTTGGAGTCCTCACTCAAAATATAAATGTACAAACTAAGAACCACTGGTTTTACTGTCACAATTGTGCCAATCAACTGTAAAAGACAGGTGCCAATGGGACACTTTCTAGTCTGAAGACCATAACTTTTAACATCACTCAGGGTAGTGTTTGGGCACCATTAGTGTTAGTGCTATAGTGTAAATGAATGATTTAAAATCTTCTGATGGAGGTGGCAACAATGGTAACGGCAAACATTGTTGATACAGTTACTGAGATGGATGAGCAGAACTTGCTAACTTGCTAATTTCATCACTGTCTGGTAAGACAGTGGACTGTCTTTATATGGTGCACAGTTGTTGTGGTTCTGTCCAACCACTGCTGTCTGCTGGGGAATTTTATGATTATCAAGTCCCATCCATATTATCAGCTGAGAGTTCACTGTTGGTATTGCAGCTGTCTACCAGCCCCTAGTGCTACATGAGAGAGAGAGAGAGAGCGATACTATGAGACCTGCACAGTTGCATCAAATGAGCAGCCAACAAATTTTCTGTCAATGCTAGTGACTTCAACCATGCAAATTAAAAGATTGCATTACTTTAATTACCCCAACATGTCAGGTTTTGATTCAAGAAGAGAAAATAAGGCGACCACATATCTCTCAAGCATACTGACCAGCCCTGAAACTTTGTATGGACAGAGTAGGCTGTCCTCTCAGCATTACAGGGATGTTTCGAAAGCAGTGATTGGAACATGCTGATGATGAGGACCAAATTGATCTGAAAGGAAACACATAGGCTGTGACAGTTTACATCTAAATAACAAACTTAAATCATCATCTCAAAAGAACACAGAATCCACTGCTGATAGCAGAGGTTTGGCAGTTGCTGAGGAACCAAGATGCTGCATAAGAGATAACAGTAATTGTCAATCAGTCTTTCCTTGGTGCTCATGTGTGACTGAACGTATTTCACTATGAATGATTAAACAACTGTAGTTCATCCCGCTTTAACTTGCCTTGCTATTCACTGCACAGTAGATGGTGGGTTCACTTGCAAGCCATCATTTGTGACAGAGCAGCATAATACCTACACTTTAAAATCAAATATTCATGACATGACTAAAAATTGTTAATCCTACTTCAACATCATGGAAACGGAGAAGTACTTTTATTTGTGTGACAGGTTTAGGGCATCTGTCTGCTGCTGTTGCCCTAACCTTTCCTCACCTTGCCATTTCTGTCCTGTCATTGTCACAAGGGGGATGGAGGGTGGTATTGCTTGGTTCATGACCTTCGGTTGTACGCTTCTTTTCATGATCACTATATACTGAGTCTCAGACACAGTCTTTCACTCTTGGTTAGTGTGTATGTGCTGTGTGCATTTTTGTCCATTTTTGTCCAGAAGTTTGTCTGGCCAAACGAAGCAGACCACCCAACACTGAGCTACCTTCAACTAATGTGAAATCAATTTAACTCCCTACCTTCAACTTCAGTTCACTGCTCCACATGTTGACAGGGATCACCAGCACTACCCCCAGGACCTGCTGTGTTTGACAAAACATACCCAAAAAACAATAAAGACTTCAGCTGTAAACGGAGCTGTCTGTGGGCCACTGACCTGTGAGAGTCGGCCTGTAGACCACAGTCATCCTGCCCTCATGCTTTACCCCATGCTGCCATATGCACTCCATGCATCATTTTATTTCATCAATTACTCCAAAGTCTTGTCACCAGAAAAAAATCTAATTTAACTATTAAGGTGGCAGCATCATAGCTGTCACAACTATCTCTTACTGTCATTGTGTACTCTAATTATTCCAGTCTGTTCCTTTATTATATGTTTTCAAATTCTTCGTTGATTTCGTCATTTATCACGCCTTGCTCTTCTACCTCTTGACTTAAGAAAACAACATGACATATAACAGCAAATACTGTATGATCCATTATATCAAGTTTTACTGAGACATGGTTATTATATAATTTATGTTCTCATTAAAAGTGCACGTTTTCACATTTGTTGACAGATGATCCAGTGCTATTGTAATCAGACTAAAACTTCAGGCGATGGTTAGGGAAACGTGTCTCATTCCTCTGTCCTCATTCCTCTTCTCGATTCACCCTGTCTTTTATGGGAGGGACCAACATGTGAGGATGAAATGCAAGGGACAGGGAGACCTTTAAGACAAATGAGAACCAGCCATACACAAGACAGTTTCCAAAGCATCCTGGATAAAATGGACAGAACAAAAACACATCTGTTTATTTGTAATATAGTTTGCTAAATGTGGAGCTCAAATTTGGGACAGTAGTGAAGAACATGAGAGCAATAACTGAGAAAAACATCATGAAGAGATTTTGTGGATGAATAAAGGCTGAATCGATTATTAAAAACAGCAGATGCAAACATGAAAGAGTTGCAGGGACCATAAACTTGAGCCCTTTCACATCATTGGCCATTAAAGCTAAACACAGGCACAGCATATCAAAGCTGTTCAGCACTTAGAACCAGAAGATGTCTGCAGTGTCATTACTGACTTTTTTTCTGTTAGTTTGTTGGGTGTTGCATTTTTCAGAATCTAAAAGCCTGGATAAATCTTATGGATATTTTTGACATTTCATGTTTGCACACTGCCCACTGATGTTGAATATGACTCATGAAATGTAAACTTTTCAGTCTTGCTGCTGCCCATTTCAACATTTATTTTATTCTCTAAATGGCATTTCAATAAATGATTCATATATTGCATTTATTCTTGGTATTTTCTATTATTCAACTGGTGGGGGAAGAAATGGGACAAATAGGAGAGCCGGCGTTTTCCCCTTCTGTTTTGTTTTTTAATAACATTCTTTTAAATGGACGAGAAGCATTTGCGAGTGAATGCAGTTTGGGTGTTCTGAAGTGCTCTAAACAGGACTAAGACTTGTGTTTCTCTGGCTGGATGCTTTATGGACCTTACTGCATACATGATTTTATTCAGACAACCTCTCAGGAGGTTACTGTGCAGTTTTAATATCAGAGGAAGACTGTGAGTCTTGTCAGGGCTGAACTTTCATACGGCATGAGGCACATTATTACTCATTTCACTGGCAGTGCAAAGGTCAAATTTAGTGATTGTTTCACTTCATTATTGATTCCCCTTTTTTCAAACATGGCTTGACAAATCCAAGATTGCTTTCTGTCATTTTAAATAACAGAATGCTCTTACTGGGAAATAAAGGCAAAACGTGTAACGCATTGAAATCATGATGACTGTGCACTGATCATGTAGTCACTGACACAAGGCTCATGTTGTGTAACCATTCATATTTATTACTGGTGTTACTTAGCTCTACATTGTTGTAGAGCATTGTAGTTTCTTATTATGAGAGAATGTGCTTAGACTGTGAGTGAAGTTGCGTTCAAGAGTAAGTGGATTACCTTGCTAGATTTTAACAGTTTTTGGTGCACAAAGTAATCATCCATAATAATGTCCCAGTTAAATGCCATCCAACAGTCAACTGAGTTTATATCTTTCTTTTTTAGGGTTGGTTCTTTTTTGTGTATTTATCATTCATATTATATTCATAAAATAATAGGTGTAGTATAACTGGTAGTATATGTATATTCTAAATAATATTTCATTTAATAAATTCATAATAACACAAAGTTTTTTTTAAATAGCTATACTCTCTAAAGTCAAATCATCCCTTTAATTAAATGTGTCCTTTGCAGCTGAAAATGACACTGACATGTGGGTCCACCCTAAAACGTCTTGGTTGTCTTCCAGTTAACTATTAACAAGCTACATTTTCATAAGTTTCAGTTTAAAGACTTGTTCAGATACAGTCTAATCCAATCTCTTGAATAGTTTAGACTTGACACGTCAGCCAGTTTTGCAGTCTCTCTCGTTTGCCTCCATCTTCTTTCTGTCATTTCAGTTACCTCCTTGCCCACCTGCTGCTTATTGTCACATCACTTCTTTAGTATTTATACCACTGTTGTTTCATTTTTCATTTGCCAGAGTCTTTGCTCTCTGGTGGTTATAGCGGTCTCATCTGCTTTATCCCAGTTTTCCTATCTACCCCTGACCTCTGTCCAAACCTGTTTTTTCGCTGCCTGCTCCTTCACTGCTATGTATGCCTTGTCTGAGTCCCTGCCTATTGACAAACTGAGAGTGCCTGCCTATTGCCTGGACTGAGAAATTCTGTCTAATCTTCTGTGACGAGAAACATTACACTTTTGTCCATCCTCAGAAGTTGATATAAGCTAAACCAGTTTACCGATGTCACTTTCAAATCAGTTTTAACACTGACCCAGTGAGTAGTATGTAGTGTCTCGAAAATTCAGAGAAAAGATGTTAAAAACCCCTCAATATGTTTATGATTAATTGCTTGAAGGATTTAGCAGCAGCAACTCTGCAAACAATGGCCAGGGATGAAGACAAGCAGGCTTGTTTCAGAACCACTGAAAGAGACAATTGAAAACACCACTTACTACAGGTAACCTTTATTTGCATACAACTATTCAAACCAATGTTACAAAGTGCTTCATAAAACACAAAAAATAAAGTCCCATAAGCATTAATATAACAAGGATTGATGCAATACATAGTACACAACAGAAATTAAGGTGATGGCAGATTAGGAAAAAATGAATTTTTGGTAGAGATTTAAAAGACGTCACAGAGAGAAGTTAGAATGTCAACAGGAAGTTTGGAAGTTTTAGCAGAAATGTTAGTCTATATCTTGGACTGTTGTAATTTTATGTTAGAGCCAGGTCGTAGATCTTTCAAAGTACAACCTTGAATTCAGTTCTGAAGCTAAGAGTAAAGTAAATCTTGTCTTGATTATTGCTTTTTAAAGTGTGGCACCGCATTATATACAACTTAAAGGTATGAGCAGGCTTGACATTTAGGCAGGTAAAGAGAAAAAAGCTTTGGTTTCACAAGCAATATGAAGTTGATAAAAACAGGACTGACCATTAGTAAAATGATAATCAAATTTAAATGAGGATCACGTATCCCTTAAGCCCCTAAATTCCTGGTACTAGACTTAATAAAAGGAGCGAGATGATCCAACTCATCCTCAAGTTCTGATGAAGGTGTGAGTACAGGTCGATACAACCTGCGGGGCATTGCTGCCTGCCGCATCTCCGACGATGCCGGAGAGCCTGCTGCAGGGTCGTCAGCCGGGAGCCACCCCTCACTGATGTTTCGCCCCTTTAATCCCGGAACATCTCGGGGTGGTGGGGCAGTGACAGGGACGTCTCCCTGCCACTCCCTGCAGCTGGCTTGCGAATTCTTCCCCATGCTGTCCTTTTTTTTATTGTAATTGTGGGTATGTGAGATGAACTCTGTGGGACTATGCATGGCAGGGGCGTCCATTTCCCTGGGCCAGCTGTAACCCTGACCGCATACCAAACTGGCTTGGGGGTCCTAAGGACCTTGCTTCCCCCAACCTCCGTCTCTTCTCCGGAGCCAGAGCCAGAAGCTGCCTTGCTCAGCTTCCTCTGCCAGATCCTTAAGAGCTTTCCTCAGCCTGGATCCAGTGATTCCCAGGGACACCAAGAGCCGCTGGGTGGAGGTGCCAGCGTAGCCTCGGCACCCGATTTCTGCCGGAAGAACGGTGGCCTTCCACCCTGCTTGCTGGCATGCAGCTGCCAGGTCGGAGTACTTTTCCTTCTTCCTCTCGAAGGCAGCAACCATTCCCTCCTCCCATGGGACTGTCAGCTCTCCCATGATGACTGTCCGTGTGGGGATGGACCACAGGACAATATCTGGCCGGAGGGTGGTAGATGTTATGACCTGGGGGAACTTAAGCTGCCTGTCAAGGTCAGTTCCCATGTTCCACTCGCCTCCGGGGGACAGCAGGGACCGCTGCTTTGTGCTGCTGCTCTGGCTTGCACCTCCTTGTTGGACAAACCGGATCCATTGCTGAGGGCTTAGAGGGCTGGTATTGTTGGCTTCTACCCTGCGCGCTTCGAGGATTTCGGCTAGCTTGCGTAGCACTTTGTCGTGGCGCCATCTGTACCGGCCCTGCGCCAGTGCCACCTTGCACCCAGAGAGGATATGCTGCAGGCTTGGGTTGCTGGAGCTGCAGAGTTGGCATGTCTCTTCTGTACCGTACCACAGGTGCAGGTTCCGGGGACTGGGAAGAGTGTCGTACGTGGCCCTTATGGCGAAGCTCAGCTTTGCTTGAGGCATTCTCCACATGTCGGCCCACGTGATGGTTCTGCCAACGACCGCCTCCCACGTCGTCCATCTCCCTTGTTGTTGCTGGCTGATGGCTTTGATTTTGTAGCTCTCTTCTTCGATCTTGACCACCTCGGAGATTACCAGATCTTTCCTCTCCTTCTTCGAAGCCTTGGACCACATCTTAGGCGCAATTCCCCATCCGAAGCCGGACCTGCCTTGCTGCTGTAGCCCGACGACTTCGAGGTGTTTCAGGCGGGTAATGGCCTCGTCGACGGCCTTGGCAGCGCCCATTTACGCCCCAGCGGATTTGGGCCTTGGCATTTTGGACGGACGGGTCCGGTGAGTCTCTAAGCTCAAGACGCAGTCTCACCTTCTCCTGTTTGTAGCCCAAGCTGATCGACTTCAGGGGGGAGCTTCAGCGCAGTTCTCCCAAATAGCGCTGTGGTGGAAAGGCATCGGGAAGACCCATGCTGCAGTAATCCTCGGGCATACTTGAAGGGATCTCGGAAGAAGTTAGCCCTTGCTTTCTCTTTGCGGCTTCTGCATCTCCTAATCCGCTCAGCTCGCCTCAGGTGGGCTAGCCTGCTCCTGATTTGGCTCCAGAGGTTCTGGAGACCGTCCTTCTCCTCACCCTCCGCTCTCCTCCATGCCTTCCGCAAAAGGCGTCGCTCCTTTACCAGCTTTAGGATTTCACTCTCCCGTCTTCCCACTCGCCTTGGGGTGGGATAACCCAGGTTTTCCTGATTAAGATCACAGTGTTTGCAGCATATGACCAATAACAAATATGGACTTTTCTACTGTCAAGACCAGCGAAATCAAGATAAATGCATTATCCAAAATAAAAACTTTCCTGATGCATCAAGCTCTTTCTCTCTCTCTCTTCCAGCATTGAAGCACAAGACTACAAGAAGCTCCTTGCTGTGAGGCCACAGTGGTAACCACTGCTTTATTATTATAGAAATACTACTACTACTACTACTACTAATAATAATAATAATAAAACAATCAGTGTACAGTATTTAATTACACTAGTATGTGCGATTATTCCTAATCCGTCTGTCATTTTCTTTCTCCTCTCTTCTCTCGACGCCCTTTCCCCTTCTTCCTCCCATCTCTTCTCTAACCCAGCCATTCGAACCACCCAGGCTTTTTCAGTAATTGATCTTGGAGCCAAAGAATGAGAACCATCCACCTCCTCAGCCATACAATTGTCATCACAAATGTTATCTGATCTTGAAGATTGAAAACCATTTGATCCACACTGCTTGAGCTGCTCACATTAAGACATGAAAGAGAGCTTTTGAAGCAGAGGGGAGCAAGTGTTCGCCAAGGGCACCATACAGACTAGAACTGCCACTGGCAGTTGGTCACGTGACACACGTGTGTGTGTGTGTGTGTGTGGGGGGTCTTTTTATTTTGGTACTACAGTAAATAAATGTACAGCAATCCTTTATAACTGAGACTTGTGAAATATTCATAGATCTGCATTATCTAGATGCTCCAATATTTTATTTATCCACACAAGTAAAATCCAGCTAAAAGCAAATAAAAGGAAATCCAAATCAAACATGCACCATTTTCAAGTTTGGAAAACATATGAATTAATTAATAAATGAAAAGATGAGACTCAGACATTTTCATGCTGTCATCTGCCATCTGCAGTGAGAAGCAGTCATTCACATTGAGACAGACAATACAGAAAGAAGCTGGAACAGATAAAAGAAATACTGGAACTGTGGAAGGATGTTTTTTGAAGGAGGAAAAAGGAAAAAGAGAAATCCATTTTTTTTTTTTTAAATTAACTTTCTCTGTATTGACCCAATGTAAGACAAAACCTTGGAAATTAGGCTTCAAAAGAACAATTACTTTAGAACAAAACACGTACATGTTCACAACAGCAGATTTCCCCTTATTTCATCATAGATTTGTTTATGTCATATCAGATTGATGTTGGATGAGTCCCATTTTTATGACCTGGAGCATTGTCTTCACAGTAAAACTGCCAATCATAAACTGAACCAAGTGAGATATATCATGTTAATTTTGATCATCTGATAGGTGAATTCTCTGGCCATTGGACAGTGCCCAGCTAGCTCTTTCCCACTGTGCACACATAATAGCTATACAAATCTGTAGAACAGTGATGTAAGATATTGAATGGACTGAACATAGAAATGCTGTAACAAGTGGGGTGATTATTTCTCCTCTCCAATGTTGTAGCCATATTCTTTGAATCTTGTTTTTAACTTTTCCCTGTTTCTCTCACATGAAACATTCCACAGGCCTGACATGCAGTGCAGGCCTATGGAATCCTACTACTCCCCCATGTGGGTTGAAAAGGAACTTCATGGGTAAACGGCAAATGGATTGCATTTAAATAGTGCTTTTCTATGGGTTTAAAGGGTTAGGGGTTTGGACAGACAGGCTGCACCTGCATCTGGTAATGAAAATTGTGGGGTTAAAGGTCAGTTATTCACACCCAGGGGGAGAACAGGGGAGCAATGACTGTCTGCCTCCCTCATTTACTCTCCAGGGGGAACTGCCAATGGTACAAATCTGTCATTATACATGAGTTATTACCATGAGTAGGTTACTGTGGGCTGTATGTATATATATATATATATATATATATATATATACATACATACATACATACACACACACACACACACACACTACCAGTCAAAGGTTTGCACACCTTGTCATTCAATGTTTTTTCTTTATTTTTTTTTTTATTATCTTCTACATTGTAGATACATACTGAAGACATCAAAACTATGAAGCAAGATATATGGAATTAAGGAACAAACAAAAACACAAAAATTGTGAAAGAACGTTAGCTGGGCCAGTTTGTTGTCACATGATAACCCATACTCTTTCTTGCAATATGAATGACAGATACGAATGAAACAGAAGTATTCTGTTAACTTGTTAATATCAGATATTTTCTGAGGAAAAAAAATACTTACATGTATCAGATTTTACTGTGTAAAATAATCTTCCTGAGCGGGGACACTTCTGATATAGTCTGTGTGGTTCACAGTAAATATGATTTCTGACAGCCACAGTTGATAAGAATCAAATATTCCCAAGAAATCCCATTAGAAATGCTTGAAGGCCACGATATACATGAATACAAAAAACTGTATTTCGTTAAAACGAGTAATAATTAAACTGAAATTTGAAATGGCTTGATCAAAATCTGAATCTGAATCACCATTATTGTCATTGTATACATACAATGAAATTCAGGGATGTCAAAAACATGTTTGAGGAATATCTAAAATATGAAATAATATTTCATTTCAAAGGAATTGCCAAGACACCATCAGGACACCATCATGTCAAAGGCCATCCATCTGTCCCATCAAAGCTGCACTAAATGTAATGTCAAATTGTGGGGTTTCACTGGCAAATACATATTTACAGTACAGTAGTGTGCACGTTAGATGACTTGAAATAGTCTCATTGACAGCTATTGCCCAACCCTTCCATAACAGTTCATCAGACAAAGAGGTAGGGGTGGGAATTGGCAGAGACCCCATGATACGATACGACAATACAATATTATTGTCATTTTAAACATTTCGCAATATGCTTCTTATTGCCATTATATATATATATATATATATATATATATATATATATATATATATATATATATGCACACACTGAAATTTATTACCTTTTCAAATCAAAATGAGGTCCCCAAAAGATAACTTTGTCACCATCTGTTTTATCTGATAAAATTAAGTTCTCAGCCCATTCATCTCAAGTCAGTTATTTTTATTGCTGCAAAATGGGATTGTCAAACAGACAAACTGACCAACACTGTCATAAATGTTGTATGCACCTGGCAAACGGAACTGTTTGTATTACAGTTTAGTCTAGCTTAACCAAATGCAGCGTGTATGGACTACTGCACTATTACAGATATTCTGACCAGTGTACATTGCACAAACAAAAAGCAGCCGCTTCAGCAACTTTATACAATGAAATATCAATACTGGGCATCTGTATATTGATACAATATTGCTACGCAAAGTACAACTTTGCGATACTATGCCATATGGATTTTTTCCCCAACCCTACAAAAAAGGGAGAGACTTGAATCTACAAGCTTAGTTACTGAAACACTTGCAGTTTAGTCAAACATTTTATTGTGATAAGAGCTGCATTGTTGTGGGATCTGAATCTATAAATATTAATCAATACCAGCTGATATTTCTACACACAATGCATTATGCAAAGGCAAAACACTGTGGAGGTTTATGGAGGTCTTGAAGTGTAAAGTTAAAGCGTAAAATTGTGGTGAAGTGAATACCATTACCAAACAGTTCAGTTTTAATTGCAGCACAGAGGCCCTGAACTTACGTTCATCTTTCCTGCAACTTCTTCATGATAATGTTGCTTGGTGGTGCATCAGTGAATATTGACCCCACAAACACATGGGTCCCCCACAGAGTGTGTCGGATCACTCTGCAGCAGCCCAGGTCCTCGATCTGGAAGCCCAGGTGACGGTATCTGTCATCTGTCTCAAACAATGTGTTGTTGGTGTACGAGCCAAAGAACTGGGGAGGAACATAAATATGTATCATATAGTTATCCAATTGGTGAAGTTTACCACTGTCACAAATCTAAGCCTTTCATATTTGTGCTACACTCAGCTCTTAGTGTTGTTTTACACAGGATCAGCAGCATCACCTTCCTTAGGTGTTGCACACTACCACTTGTTATTCAACTCCACTCATTTTTTCCAAGTGTGAGTGATCAGACTCCTGCTGACAATCTTTGTGACAGAAAAGGAGTACACTTGATTTTCTTCAGCATCAATGAAGCTGTTCAATTCAGTGTTGAACAGTGTTGTGTTGTCATTCAGTTCATTCATCTCCCTTGTGCACGCACAAACACACACAAACACACACACAGCTGAATCGCAATCAAAAGTGAAAATTACCCATCAGTAGCACTCAATGTACACATTAAAACATAGTTATACATTGTGTTTAAGGGACCCTGTGTATTGCATTTCAAATAAATGATATTATAAGCTCTAAATTGAAAAATTAAAGCAACACAACTTCTGTTAACAACTTATTGTCATCTCATCTTTCTAGCAAATAACACAAAAGTATTGACAGTGGTATCCATAAAGACCCAAATCTAGGTAGTCTCAAAAATGGTATCTAAATTAATAAAGATTAATGATCCCCATCCCAAGTTACGAACAGCCCAGGTTTCCTCAACGGCTGCCCCAATGTGTTCACATGAGTCCTACATCACTCAGCTCAGAGCCTTTTCTGACAGACTTGGATCAAAGTAACAGCCAGACGTCTCGCTTCATCAGGATAAAAAAACTGCCTGATATGGACTATCTTGAGTTGGATTCATCTGTCCTTTCTCTCTGTCTCTCCCTGTCCTCATTCTGCAGACCTGACTTCGGATCCAGATTTGACAACTTCTCAACTATGATGATGATTATTATTATTTCAATAATAATAATAACAACAACAACAACAATATCAACTCAACACACCCCTTCTTTCTCCCATTTCTCTTTCAACCCATCCGGTCGGGCAGATGTACTAATTTGTAGCCTCTGGGCAGAACCATGCTGATGTTGTTCTGAGCTCTGTGCGAACCTGGGGCAGAGGTGACCAGCTTTTAAGGCTTAAAGCAAGCCGGTCATTATTCTTTGTGAAACTGTCTAACATGCATCAGACTGATCTGGCTCTCCACCACAGAGCAGTCAAAAATCTTTTTCCAAACTGGCTCCTGGAGAAAGCATGCATCTTGTTACATCTTTTCCATAACTCTAGAGGCATTTATAGCACCTCTGCATTTAACCTGAAACTGGACAGGGGGAGACCTTTAGACCCCTTCATCAGCATAGTGCTGGGCGGTATACCGGTTCATACCAAATACCAGTGTTTTTTTTCCATAATGTTAATTTTTCAATATGATCTGAATTTTTTTTTATATACCCCAATACCAGCGTATGTAGCGTACAAAACGATGGGAACGCAGAGCGGCGGAAAGTCGCGCCACAGGACATTGTTTGAGAGGGGGCTGTTTTGCAGTTGCACCAAACAAGCAGCATGCGAGAGCACAGCCTGTGCTGAGCGGTGAACAAAACAAACAACCCCGGTGAAAACTATTAGAACTATTAAAACTATTAGAAAATTAGGTTAACTCCCAGTCGTGCATAAAAGAAATACTGTCAAATACCGTGAAACGGCTATAATTTTGAAAGATACCATGATATAAATTTTTGGTCATACCGCCCAGCACTATGTCAGCATGCACTTTATTGGACACTACAACTAAGTCAGTGAGGTAATGTTTATGCAGGGTGATCACATAAAGTCCAGAAAGCAGCACCCGGTCTCTGTGACATTCACTTGTTATGTCCAGCAAGTTGTAAACATGGCTGTTTCACTCTTTGAATGCTGATTCACAGTGATATCTTACCGCCAAGCCTGAGGATGGGTCGATGAAGTCAGCCCAGAATCCTTCTCTCTGCAAAGCATGGCAGATCTCCTGAGCTCCATGAACAAACTGCAAAGTAGAGGAACAGCTGTTATCAGTGGATCACCTGCATTGCTTTATTTGATGCACTTCTCTTGTGATAATGGGAACAACTGCATGATCTACATTCATCACACCAGCAGGACAAGAACTGTGTTTAGTATGTTTGTAATGAGCAGGATGCAAATCTCCACCTCAGTCATTATTAAACCTATTGCTTATGATGAGACTGAACAATACAAGTCACCCTTGCTGCAGATGATCACTTGCATGTTGCCTGGGGCTGCCAGCCACTTCACTGTGTTTAAATGACAGTCACAGAAAATCTTCCCTCCAGCTTGACCTGCAGAGAATCCCACCCATGTAAGGGTCTGCTGAGCAGTTACATGTCAGTTGTGGGGGTAAAATGCATTTCCCTTGCAGGCTACATAAAGCTGGGGCAGCACTGGTGCCTTCCTGGGACTTTACACCACTCAACCACTCTCATTAATATTTGAAGCCTGTTTTGTCCATCATTCTGCCATCATACCTTTTGCTATGAAATATTAAACTATGCTTCAATCCCACCCCTCTTGTTGGCATAAACAGTACGATACAGAGCTATTTATAGCATCACATATAACATATTATTGCTTCCCTCATCCATGGCTGCATGCACACACATACACACACAGAAATACAACATATACAGTCAGGTCCATAAATACTGGGACATTGACCCAATTCTTATCTTTTTGGCTCTATTCACTACCACAATGGATTTGAAATAAAATGAACAAGATGTGCTTTAACTGTAGACTTTCAGCTTTAATTTGAGGGTATTTACATCCAAATCAGGTGAACGGTGTAGGAATTGCTACAGTTTTGCATATGTGCCTCCCACTTCTTAAGTGACCAAAAGTAATGGGACAATTGGCTGCTCAGCTGTTCCGTGGCCAGGTGTGTGTTATTCCCTCATTATCCCATTTTCCCAGGAGCAGATAAAAGGTCTAGAGTTCATTTCAAGTGTGCTATTTGCATTTGGAATCTGGTGCTGTCAACTCTCAATATGAGATCCAAAGAGCAATATTATCTGCTCATATTCAGCCAAATGCTTCAGAACTCATTGGACGGCACTTCACAGTGCAGATGGACAATGATCCGAAGCATACTGTGAAAGCAACCAAAGAGTTTTTAAGGCAAAGAAGCAGAACGCCAAGTCAATCACC
Source organism: Psettodes erumei (assembly GCA_016785225.1). Classification (NCBI taxonomy): domain Eukaryota; kingdom Metazoa; phylum Chordata; class Actinopteri; order Pleuronectiformes; family Psettodidae; genus Psettodes; species Psettodes erumei. The sequence goes on from JAFBJZ010000939.1 coordinate 1,171,391, forward strand.
TGACCTGAATCCTATTGAGCATGGATTTCACTTGCTGAAGACAAAACTGAAGGGAAAATGCCCCAAGAACAAGCACGAACTGAAGACATTTGCAGTAGAGGCCTGGCAGAGCATCACCAGGGATGAAACCCAGCGTCTGGTGATGTCTATGCGTTCCAGACTTCAGGCTGTAATTGACTGCACAGGATTGGCAACAAAGTATGAAAAAAGTGAAAGTTTGATTTATGATTGTTAATTTGTCCCATTACTTTTGGTCCCTTTAAAAAGTGGGAGGCACGTATACAAACTGTTGTTTGTTCCTGCACCGTTCACCTGATTTGGATGTAAATACCCTCAAATTAAAGCTGAAAGTCTGCAGTTAAAGCACATCTTGTTCATTTTATTTCAAATCCATTGTGGTGGTGAATAGAGCCAAAAAGATTAGAATTGTGTCGATGTCCCAATATTTATGGACCTGACTGTAGAACATCCCAATGTCATCAGCTCACCTTGCTAAGCATCTGCTCTCTCTCCTGTTCCACCTCAGCACTCCATGACGTCATGTCGTTCTGGGTCTTTTGGGTCACTGTAACCACCATCATACCTGACAATGGAGCCTCTGGAAACATGGACTGGAAATCTGTTTGTCAAATGATTAGGAGACACACACATCAGACAGAAACATTGCTTCTCTTCAGCTACAGAAGAGCTACCCCCCTGAAACAAACTTAATGCAGGATCATATGCAGAAGTAGATTTTGCCTGGCCCTAAGTCCAAATAAAGAGGCAGAATCTGGATGTTATGGATGATGCTGTTTGGAGTGCTGTATCAGTGCTGTACCTTTCTGTAGCAGCTCAGGACAAAACTGGATGGCACACTCCACACTGGAGTTGGCAAAGTACTGTTTAGCCCTGCCGAGACTCTGAGATGAGGCTGGGTCATCTTTGTCCTGGCACACAGATCCACACAAACAGAACTGTAAGACTGTTATTATGTGAGGAGTGGAGCCAGTGATTCAGGAGCAGAGACTGCTGACCATTTAATTTCCTCTCATGTTGCTTGATCATTTTAGACCTAATGGAGTGGGTTAAATCTGCATATATTCATTTATGTTGGCTGTTGGAGACAGTTTGGACGAAATCTGGTTGTCAGACTGTCTGGGTATTGTTTTTTCATGGTAAGTCGAACAAGTATTTGGTCCATTTTTGACATTGTGACTGATATTATGTGAATAGCTTGAAATGATGCAGCAGTCCCCTCAACATATATCAACCTTTCAAAGGAGAAGTTTTGTATTCAGCTATTGCAGCCCAGCTGTATTTGTCTATGAAGCCATTAGTCATGGAGTTGCACAGGGTTCTGTGCTTGGACCAATACTTTTCACCCTATATATGCTTCTTCTAAGTAATATTATCAAGGAACACAGTACAAACTTCCACTGCTACACAGATTTCACCCAGCTGTAATTATCTATGAAGCCAGATGAATCAGGCATGTCTTAAGGCCTTGGTCACTTTGGATCTCCAGATCTCCTCCAGTTCTTCTGTAAGGAACATTGAAGTCATTTTTGATCAGGACCTGTCCTTTTTTACCACACATTAAAGAAGTCTCTGGGATATCCTTCTTCCACCTGCACAGTATTTTGAAAATTAGAAACATCCTCTCAAAAGGATACTGAAAAACTAGTCCATGTATTGTTACCTCCAGACTGGACTACTGTAATTCATTATTATCAGGATGTCCCAATAACTCTGTAAAAGTCTTCAGTTGGTTTAAAATGCTGTAGTATTAGTACTGACAGAAACTAGAAGAGATATCAATCTTGTGTTAGCCTCCCTGCATTGGTTTCTATCTAGAAAAGTATTTAAAATCTGGTGAGTGACTGCTGTTAATGTTGTAGCGTGGAGGATCAGTGTGTTTTTGACCCAAGTCAAGCCATGAAGCTATGGAAAATAATTGGAACTACAAAATAAGTTTTAAATCACATTACTGGTGCATCAGAATGAACTCTTTCACAAGAGACCAAAGACCATTTTATCACCAGGCATTAGCCAACAGAAGGAGGTTATGCTAAATGTGTTTCCCTAGTTTGTAATTTAACTTGTGGTTCGCATAACTGCTAACACAATGTGATGTACTGTTGCTGGTGTTGGCAGTGATTGGCCTTTCCTCTGTAATCTCATTATACTTACAAAGAAGTCTCCAATAAACTGGTCCAGTAAGAGCTCATGTCTCTCACTACTGGACAGGGCTGACGACACATCAGGGACCATCTTGTGTGCCGGGCTCCCCCTCTGCTCTGCTAGTCCTTCCAGGTGGTAGTCAAAACCCACATTGCCAGGCAGCTGGAAGCGCTGTTCCTGGGGCCCAAAAGGCCCTATGCTGTCATCAGGCCATTCCATCTGCAGTCCTTAACCACATGAGGAAAAGTAAGTGATGCATGAAAAATTAGGATTCATATAAAATCCATTTTTTTAAAAAAACAGGCTTGATTTACAACAAAACCAATAGATCACAGGAAGAGACCACACAGGTATTTAACATTTTATTACACTTTTCCAGTCTCAGCCTTCCTGCTCAAAACTAAAGACTTACCAGAGTTCTCATTTTATATTTTATGATCAGTTCCAACTAAGTATAAAACAAAAGCATGTATGACCTACCACTGTAAGGCGGAGTGATCGCGACATGGGGCTCATCAGAGCCTGATGATCCTGCAGTAGAGAAGGTTCTGGCTCCAGCAGCCACACGATGCAACAGCACATGAAGTCCTGGGAGGTAAGTGACCAGCCTGGTTCTGTGGCACAGCACCTGAACACAAAAACATCAGTGATTCTCCCTTCCACACACACACACGGACAAGTGCCAATTAAAGAAGGGTGAAAAACTAAAGGAAAACCTTGAAATGGAACGAATAGGAAATGAAACAGGATGACGAAAGCCACATCCACAGGCCACGATGGTCACTGAATGATTTGACGCGTCACCAGTCACCAGATATTGAGCTATCTGAAACCTTCTGGGAGATTGACATGTTAGACAGCACCCTCCAACAGCATCATCAGAGCACCAAATGTAGTGGGAAATGTAATGATTATATGTTGATGCAGCGGTTGATGTGATAAGGCTGCATTCTTGGTGTGACCCCAGAAGAACAGGGAGTCTCGAAAGAACATGTTGACCTGGGTCACCATTTCTCTGTACCAAAACACGCACAGTGTGGACATGTGAAAGGTGAAGACGATGCACGTGAGGATGGTTATGAAACTCATATCATGGGGCGTAATGCAAGATAAGACAATACCGTATAAGGGAAATGAAGAGTTGATTGGAGAAAGTGATGCTTTCCGTGTGTAAGAACTCAAATACTGTACAGGATTTGGGTGGGGCGGACTCCCTCACATGAATCCTGAGGAGCCCACTCTGCGCAGAGCTTGTTGATGAGTCTGATGTCTGATCTTGGATGACAGGAGTGGAACCTGACCAAGAGGTTTCATCAGTTCCTGCTGGTCTGACTCGGGAGAGCTAGTCTAACGAACTGGTGTGGCGAGCCAGGGTTTTTAACCTCTGTGGGGGATTGTCACAAGGCCAATGATGTCATAGGGTCATGAGTGTGCAACGACAGTCGTTAGAGTGATACTCGACACAACGAAAGTCATAGGAGTGACTGTCATTGGGGATGGTAGTTTTGACTGCGTTAGTGCTCGATTGTGTTGTGACGAGAGTCGTTGGATTCATGTGATGCCATTTGTGAACAGACTTTTTTGAATCTCCTGGGAAGTGTAGAAAGGACAGCATTGTAGGTAGGAGATAGGTGGTGTCGAAACCCTCCTCCTCTGTTGAGAGATGGTTTTTCCAGTTTAACATAGATGGCTTCCTTTACTTCTCTTTCAAACCATCTATCTTCTCTGTCCAAAATATGAACATTGGTGTCCTCAAATGAGTGGGCTTTCTCCTTGAGGTGCAAGTAGACAGCGGAGTCTAGGCCTGAGGAGTTGGCCCTTCTGTGCTGGGCCATATGCCTGTTCAGTGGTCATTTGGTTTCTCCGATGTAGAGGCCCTTGCATTCCTCACTGCATTGGACTGCATAAACCAGACTGCTTTTATGGTCGTGTGGTGTTCTGTCTTTGGGATGTACCAGTCTTTGCCTGAGTGTGTTGCTGGGTTGGAAATACACAGGGATGCGGTGTTTGAACAGAGAAGACAGATGGTCAGGCTTGCACTGCATCAGCAGGTCAGACAAGGAGGTTTCAAAGGCAGGTTAAGCACCACAGAGCTAGTGATCCCAGCCCTGCTGTTGGATCAAGAGACCAACAGCAGCCTTCCCAGCAAACCCCACAACAACAGGACATCCCACAGCAGACCCACACCTCAAGCACAGAGTCTGCAAGAGGACCCCAAGCACAGTCAGAGCCCCACAGTCAAGTGGCCAAAGGCCAGTGACAAGTAAGCGTGGAGCACCTTTGATGTGAACACATGTACCATCCTCCAGAATATGCTACGAGGCAGTATCACATCAAAGCTGAACATCCTTGGCCATCTCACCTACGAAGAAGGTAGAAACTGCTTCGGAGTGATTCCCCAAAAGAACAGCTGTCCCCACAGACCGGAAGGAGGAGGAAATCCTCCAGCTGGTGAAAGAATGGCGGCTTCTGAGAAAATCTTGGAGGAGAGCCGAGCCCCATGAAAAAGAAGGCCTGAAAGAGCTGTGGAACACCATCAAACAAAGGCTCACACAGCTCAGGAGAGCTGAAAGGATAAACAGACGCTGAAGCCTGAGGGAGAAGGCAGGACCCATTCAAATATGCCCATGGCTTGCTGGAGGAGAGGAAGAACAGGACACTTGAAACTACTGAGCAGGAGCTGGAACATTACATCCAAGACCAGCTAAGTGACAACCTCAGAGGGGAACCACTTGGATCACAAGGCTATGTACCCCGCCCACCTGAGCCCACGACGAAGTTTGACACTGCTCCCCCGAAGTGGATGGAGGTCAGACAAGTCATCCACCATGCCAGAGTAGCATCGGCACCTGGTCCTAATGGAGTACCCTACAAGGTCTTCAAGAATTGCCCTGGGCTCCTGAGGCTGCTGTGGAGCCTTATGGTGACTCCCTGGAAGACCCAGTTCATCCCATTATTATGGTGTAAAGCAGTCACCACCTTCTTCCCAAAGGAAAAGGAGTCCCAAAACCTCAGCCAGTTCAAAGGCATCGCTCTGCTAAACGTGGAGGGAAAATCTTGGCCAGACGTCTGACCAACTTCCTCCTGGCCAAGAGCTATATTGACACCAGTTGCCAGAAGGCTGGTGTCCCAGGGTTTCCTGGCTGTGTGGAACACTCTGCGATGATCTGGGAACAAATCCAGAGAGCCAGGCGCAGCAAGTTGGACCTACACATCGTCTGACTAGAGCTCACAAATCCCCACCAGTTCATTACACCAGTTCCCCACCAGCTCATTACATCTGCCCTGGAGTTTTCCCATGTACCACCAAGCATCCAGAAGTTGACAGAAAATTACTTCGACAACTTGCATGTTTGAAAGGTCTGGTGCTATCAGTTGACACTATACCAACGCCTAATGTGGCCACTGAAGTTGAGTGACATCACCATGAACTTATTCCTCAAACTTGAAGTAAAGGCCAATACCTTCATCTGGAAATGGCTCAGCCTACCCTGCTGTCTCTCCAATGCAGCACTCTTTGCCAGGAACATGCTACAGCTCCCACTCTAGTCAATCAGCCTGGGCTACCAGAAGGAGAAGTTGAGGCTCTTTTTTGAGTTCAAAGACTCACCTGACCCGTCCATCCGAAATGCAAATATACAAGTTCAGACTGGACGAAAGTGGAATGTAGCTCAGGCGATTGACATGGCCACAGAGAGGCTAAAACACCAGGAGATCATGGGCTTCACACAGCCTGGTGGAGCTGGTTTAGGATGGGGAGCACCACCGCCGTGGTGGTCCAATGCCACCAAGGAGAGAAAAGACCTCATCATCTCCAAGGTGACCAAAATGAATGAGGAACTCTATAAAGTCAAAGCTGTGAGCCAACAGCAACAAGGCAAATGGTCCACCTGGGAAGCTGTGACCAGCAGGACCAATACCTGTGCAGACATGTGGAGCTCACCCCAAGCAAAGCTGAGCTTCCTCATCAGGACCACTTATGACACACTCCCGAGCCCCTGCAATCTCTACACCTGGTACAGCTCAGAAGAACCCTGTTGCCTCTGCAGCTCCCCAAACCCAGGCCTGAAGCACATCCTCTCCAGCTGGAAGTCAGGTGCAGGGGCTTCACTGGCACATCCTCACAACAGCTACTAAAAACCTTTGGTTTCACAGGCTATAGGAAGAAGCAAGCAATGCAAGACCTTGCACTCGAGGCAGAACAAGGAAGCTTCTGGCTCTGGAGGAAAGACAAGGCGTGGGGGAGGGAGGTATCCTAAGGCAGGCTGCAGGGAGCATTAGGGAGACGTCCCTCTCGCTGCTCCACCACTCAGAGATGTTCTGGGATTAAAGGAGCGAAACATCTATGAAGGGTGGCTCCCGGCTGACGACCCTGCAGCCAGCCAACTGGCAACGTCGGAGGTGCGTCAGGTAGAAGGCTTGCATCTATTGTTTGTTTGTTTTTTTCCAACATGTCCCCTTTTGCATGTGTGTGTATGTGTAAATTATTAATTTCATCAGGAATCCCACCTACTGTGGAGGAGCTACACACTTTTTTGAGGGACACCTTTCCAATTTCTGAGTTCAGTCTTCAGTATTTGGAAGATCACTTTACCTTCATAAAAGTGATCCAATTAAACACAAAGATACTATAACGGTTGTCATGCCGCCCCAATTTTTCTCAAATTGCTTCCAGTTGTTGAAGGTTTGAACAGTTCTTTGCTCAAAAGTCAACAGGGCTGAGACAAGAGGCTGCTGAGCCTCTTCCACTGAAATGGCAGAACCATGGGGTTGAAGTTGCAGGCTATCCTACACAAGGTATCCTTCAATGAGTATTTATTAAACTTTTTTTTTTAGGTTTTTGCAATTTAAATTACTGGAATATCAGTTGCTTATTACCTAAACATACAGGAGGTAAGGATATCAGCCTGTGATTGTGTACCAATGGGATGAATTTATAATTAATTAAATTAATAATAGTTTAATATTTCCATACCTTTTTAAATACAGTTGTTGTAATGCAATTGATGGCCACTTCATTACACCCATACTTATTCTTTTTTTAAATTTTTCTTCTTTTTACATTATTGGTCAATTCACTTCTTCCCTTTCTTTTTATTGAGGTGATTGTAAAAAGTAGAGTTGTACTCATTTGAACTTGCCATGTCATATGGAATTTTTCACATTGTTAATTGGGCACAATGACACTAGACCTACAATAGTTAGTTAAATTTTAATAAACATTTGGAAACTCATGGAAGCAACTAGTTTGCCTCTTTCCAAAGGTAACAAAAATGTCTACTTGTATATCTGAATCACACTGATAAACATGTCCTGTGTTTGTCTGTTAAAAAACAAATGGAGGCTGTAAAACAAAATTTGGCTAAAACCAGTGACTTCCTGGAGTCACAGCTGATTCCCTAGAAACCTCAGTATAGGCAGTATAGTGTTTCATTGTAGTGGTCCATGAGACAGAACATCAGGAATCCATGATAAGGGGTTTCTTTAACAATAATAAAAGCTGCCTACTGTTAAAAATTGCACCTTGTGTAATGTTTTGTCATTACAGGCCCCCTATAAATCCCAGCATCAACATAACCACAGATGTTGTCGTCATTCATTGTTGGTGTATCTTGGGGAATCTACAGAACAACTCTTAAAAGAATATGATGTAAGTTGAAATAGATGATCTCTTGGGAAGGTCAAAATCACACGATATCTTCCTTACTTTATTTGTTTCAGTAAAGTTGGGCAGGCTTGTGTGCAATAACTATGACAGGAGGATATTCAATTAGGACACTCTCCTTTGGCTGTACAATCTGAAAAACCCAATGTTCGTGCTATTTCAGGATGGTGATGAAGATAGCGTGCCAGGGGACCTTGCAGGACCTCCTTGAACAAAGGCTAAGGATCTACAGTATCAAGATGAATCAGAGGGTCCCAGTGATATTGGAATCATGGTAGAAGGCACAAAGGTTCTGATTGCTTTGAGGAACTTGAGGGTGTGCCTCAATGGTTGGGTTGGCATATGCACTGAACCATGCGTACCCCAATGAACTCAGGTACACTTTTGAAACTTTCTAGAAAATCTTCCTTGAGCTATATTTCTCAAAGCTGTCCCCAAAAGTGAACAGCCTCAAGAAGAATGTGGCTTAAGAAAGCCAAGCAAAATGAAAGGAATTGTCAAAACTGTCAAATGGTTACTATAAGCTTCCCACAAGTCTTCAGTTTCAGTGCTGCAGTTAATATTTGTTCAGGTGATTTTTTTTATCCACCCATCCAAAGCACTTAAGTAATTATCAAAATGGTAATGTTTGAGTTATGTTTAATTACTTAATCATCCTCATTTGAGGAAACCCGCATATGATATTTTGCACTATTTGTTATGCATGTTTTCTTGAATTTATAAATGTTAATCTTATTTTTCTCCACATATGTGATCTTTTAGCAAGAAGGTGCAATATTGTGTAAAATTGTGCAGATTAATCAGAAAACTTATGGCAACAAAGTGACAATAGTATTGAATGCATCTTAAGTATAATTATATCAATATAACATTTAAATGATTAAGTTAGGTACAGTGAATTAAGAGTAGCAGTGTGAATGTGCTGAAGTAAGTAACAATTCAAAGAAACAAGTGGACATTATGTAATTAATTTAGTGAATCCAAAACATTTCTGCCCATTTGTTTAGCAATCTTACACCAATTATAAGTCAATTTTACTTGCAAAATTGAGTTGGATTTATATCCATGTAGATTCTCAGTCATCCAGGTCATTATCAAGGTTGAAAGAGTTCTGTAAGGCAACTGAACTTCAGATTTTTCAAGAAAACATTTCGCCTCTCATCTCAAAGTGGTTTGGGAAAAACAACAGTGTCAAAGGTCACTCCCATTGAGTGGGAAGTATTGACAGTCATGAGAGTGTTAATGTGGGACCACTTTCCACACCCACAGTGTATAAATTTCAGTACTCTCCACCATCAGTTTTAGAGATGAGAGGTAAAACATATTCTTGAAAAATCTCAAGTCCAGTTGCTTTACAGAACTCTTTCAACTTTGAGTTGGGTTTAGTTCATATTTTTTGAGCTGTATAACTCATCATTTTGTTATGGTATATCTAACTCCAACACATTTTAACTGATATTTTTACTATGATGTATGTAAATGTTTTGTTTACATTTAGTTAATTTCTTCAATACTTTTTGCTCAAAATTGTAGGACTGTAGGTTCACAAATGGCCTCATGTGACTCCAATGACTGTCATCACAACACAATAGAGCACTAACTAAGTCAAAACTTCTTTTACCATCCCCAACAACTGTTGTGATAACTATCACTCTACCGGCTGTCATTGTTCACTAACAATCCTATGGCATCATTGGCCTTGTGTTAAATACCCTGGATCTCTACACCAGGACTTATAACCAAATCCAGTTGATTTCAATTTAAATTTCCTTGAGATAACCATGACCTGGGCAAATGAGAATATTAGTTGGTCAGAATTTGCAGAAAAACAACTGTGTCTATAAGGAGAGGAACAGCATTCTCACAGTCAAACACTGGAACTCTGCACAAAGTGGAAGGAAGAATGCATGCAGCCCAGCATAAAAAGATCTGAAAGCTAAGCCTCCTATCATCAGTCCAAAGGTTCAAAATGAAGACAAATGGTTTCGATAGAATAAGGTGAATGTTTGATGTCCAGACACCAACAAATATTTTCAATATATTGAACAAAATATGTCATGAAGAATCCTGTGTGTCATGTCATGAGGTCCCAGCTCAGAGGGATCAGAAAGAGGTTGGAGGAGGTCAGGAAGGCAAAGGGTGGACATACAGAGTGTTAGAGAACATTTTATAAAGGGGGATGAAAACTTTTATTCAGTCAGAATTTTCGTTATTTCACTTCACCTTTCCTTTCATACACTCTTTGACCATACTTTTGATGATGACGGAATATTCGTAGAAGCTGAATGTGTGTTAAATATTGTGTTGATGGAAATTTTTTCTTTTGTTTTACTCAAATTGGGTGCAGTGGACTTTTTTTATAAATCACTTCTACAAATTACTCATAAAAAGTCTGTTAAATGTTTGGAGAGAGGGAGCGGGTGAGTTGGTGCAGAGTTCAGAGAAGAAATGTAGCCTACATTGCTAACACTACTGCTACTACTGAAAGACAAGAAGTGTTGCATTTTCAGAATTTTGAGAAGTTGCTGCATCTCCCATTTCAAATTAACACACCTCTGCAGAGTCGTGTAAAGTCAATTTCATGGCAGGTTATGAAATTCCAAACCTGTGTTGTCATAATTTGGAGACTCTATTGCAATTCAAAACAACAGCTCTATCACAAATTCTACCTATTCGTGGGGTGGTCAGAATAATATGAACACCTTTGAATATAATGCAACTCCACTGCTGACTAGGAGTCAATGATAATGCATGGAAGTGAATAAACAACAGATTTTGCACATCACAGAACAGTCACACCAGTCCACTTAAGGCAGAGCTGTTGGACTGCAGGACTGCATTAGAGAGTACAGCTGCACCTTATAAAATTGACTCTGACTGGACATAGATGGGAGTGTTCACAGCCAACTTTTCCTCACCCAAACATTCAATTATGTAAAACCATCTGTGCTTCTTACGGAGCTGCACACACACTTGACTTACACTGGCCATCCTGTTGTGTCTCGGTATGTCTGCACGGTCCGGTTATGTTTCTGTAACAGTGAAGAATGGAGCAATCAGAAGCTGTTTTCATGCACATCTACCCCACCTTTTTGAGACTGCCAACCCAAATCTGTTTTGGCTGTTCTGGATACAATCTGTCTAGATTGTATCCAGGTTGATTTAAGAAAATCTCAACATCCAAAAAAAAGACATGAATTGCAGATCGAAAACCACATATGGAGGTAGCATGAAATACAATTGCATTTGAATCTCTACCGATGCATCTCAGTGCGGATGTTCTGGCCAGCAACCCTTGGATGAGTTCTGTTCTGCTCACTTTCAAAAGACAACAAGAAAACTCACAAGGAAATTTTGATATGTGCATGCTGCTGGCAACCGGACCTGAACAACACAGGGAAAAAGACTGAAGCATGTCTGCAACGAGCCTTAGATGACGTGCCCCGACTCAAATGCAGTGGCTCATATTGCTGAGTGCATGCATGCATTGTCCATGCATCTTGGTGGAAGGGTGTGCGAGCATCTCTGTGCATATGTGTGTGTGTATGTGTATACAGTTGCAAGAAAAACTATGTGAACCCTTTGGGATTACTTGGATTTCTGCATAAATTGGTCATAAAATATGTTCTGATCTTCATCTAAGTCACATCACTAGACAAACACAGTCTGCTTAAACTAATACTGCACAAGTATTCATGTTTTTATTGAACACAACATGTAAACATTCACAGTGCAGGGTGGAAAAAGTATGTGAACCTTTGGATTTAATAACTGGTTGACCCTCCTTTGGAAGCAATAACCTCAACAAAACGTTTCCTGTAGTTGCAGATCAGACCTGCCCAATGGTCAGGAGGAATTTTGGACCATTCCTCTGTACAAAACTGTTTCAGTTCAGCAATAATCTTGGCATGTCTGGTGTGAATCGCTCTCTTGAGGTCATGCCACAGCATCTCAATTGGGTTGAGGTAAGGACTCTGACTGGGCCACTCCAGAAGGCGTCTTTTCTTCTGTTGAAGCCATTCTGTTGTTGTTGTACTTCTATGCTTTGGGTCGTTGTCCTGTTGCATCACCCATCCTCTGTTGAGCTTCAGTTTGTGGACGGATGGTCTTAAGTTTTCCTGCAAAATGTCTTGATAAACTTGGGATTCATTGGAATTCATTTTTCCGTCAATGACAGCAATCCGTCCAGGCCCTGAGGCAGCAAAGCAGCGCCAAACCATGATGCTCCACCATATTTCACAGTTGGGATGAGGTTTTGATGTTGGTGTGCTGTGCCTTTTTTTCTCCACACATAGTGTTGTGTGTTCCTTCGAAAACAACTCAATTTTGGTTTCATCTGTCCACAGAATATTGCTCTTTTGCAAACTTTTGCAAACTTCAAATGTGCAGCAATGTTTTTGGACAGCAATGGCTTCCTCCGTGCTGTCCTCCCATGAAATACATTCTTGTTTAATGTTTTACTTATTGTAGATTTGTCAACAATAATGTTAGCATGTGCCAGAGATTTCTGTCACATGTCTTTAGCTGACACTCTAGGATTCTTCTTCACCTCATTGAGCATTCTGCGCTGTGCTCTCAGTCATCTTTACAGGACGACCACACCTAGGGAGAGTAGCAACAGTGCTTAACTTTCTCCATTTGTAGACAGTCTGTCTTACCATGGACACATAGACATCAAGGCTTTTAGAGATACTTTTGTAACCCTTTCCAGCTTCATGCAAGTCAACAATTCTTGATCATAGATCTTCTGAGAGCTCTTTTGTGCAAGGCATGGTTGACATCAGGCAATGCCTCTTGAGAACAGCAAACTCAAAACAGGTGTGTTTTTTATAGGGCAGGGCAGCTTTAACCAACACATCCAATCTCATCACATTGATTGGACTCCAGGTTGGCTGACTCCTGGCTCCAATTAGCTCTTGGAGAAGTCATTAGCCTAGGGGTTCACATACTTTTTCCACCCTGCACTGTGAATGTTTACATGTTGTGTTCAATAAAAACATGAAAACTTATAATTTTTGTACGATATTAGTTTAAGCAGACTGTGTTTGTCTATTGATGTGACTTAGATGAAGATCAGAACATATTTTATGACCAATTTATGCAGAAATCCAAGCAATCCCAAAGGGTTCACATACTTTTTCTTGCAACTGTATATCTGATCGTATCGTAATGGGTTGTGTGCGTCTGTGAGTGTGGGTGTGTCTCTGTGTCAGTATGTGTTGTTGAATGGGTGTTGGTCTGTCTGTGTGTGTATGGTTTACATTGCAGTTAGTGTAAGGGTTAGGCTCAGGTGCAGTTATGGGGCAAGTTAGACTAAGGGGTCAAGAGAAAACGTTTGATTGGAATTCACTTTGCACGCAGAGACGAGCTGCCACACACAGCATTTAATCGATGAGAGGCCTGCAATCCCAATGATAAGAGACTGAGTGTGATGCCCCGACCAAAATTGTCTCACGTCACAACCATAGCTCGTATCACCGATATTTTTTAAGGAGAGGCATTAGAAGAATGGGCCGAACACACACGTGATTTGTGTGGATACTGCGAAAAATTACCGCAGAAGAGCAGTTTAAAATCTCTCCACATTTGTGATTTTGGGCAGGAGAGCGGTTCCAAGTTCAACATTGGAGTCAATGGAACAGCTGAGGAGACCACCTGCCACTTAAGACCTTGCTGATAAAAACTGTGATATTGGTCGAAATACCGAGCAGACCGAAAAAAGTTTCAGTTCTCGTGACCCGTTTAAACTTTCAAACGCGTCTCTACGCCAAAGAACGATGACACTGTGAGGGTCCGAAGAGGGCGCATTTTCGTAAAAATTTGCGATCGCTCTCCATTCATTTCAATGGGAAAATCTCTCGCCGTTTTTCGTAATTTTCGTCGCAATAGTAACTCTAAACGCGACGAAAGTCATAGCACACCATTCCTGATCGAACCGCACGATTTCCTCACACTTTTCTCAAAGCTGCAGGACGAGTTAGCGGACGAAATTTGATATAAGAAGAAAAAGAATAAACGCGCACGAAAGTTATGTATGCATTGCTTGCAACGCACCAGCTTTGTAGACGCCTTGCTGGCGCGTTGAAAGCATGCACATAAATATGATATGGTTGCAGTCTGGACAAAGCCTTTGAGCCTCAAACTGGGAACAGGCAATATGACAGACTGCAAGGCAGACGAAGACAGACAACGCATGGAGGTTATACTTGCTAATAGCAAGGTCCCTTGTGTGTCATTTACCATTTACCATACCTAGCGTGGAGTTAGCACTCCACGCTAGGTATGGTAAATGACGTCAATCGGGGTCTAACAAGCCCCTCACCCCCACACACACATACACGCGTCATTCTCATATCTCTGTGAATGTGGTGGTCACATATTACGGTGTAACATCGTACAACTCTGAACAAGTACTGTAACGTTATCTATGACAGTATGCTAACAGAGGAGCAGGGGCCTACCTGATGTGAAGAGGTTCACGCCGACTGACTGTCAGACAGACGTTCGTGAACCTCTCCGTACAGACCCAACTCCTTCTCGGCTAACATCGGCACAACAACAGCTCATTCACAGCCAACATTAGCACAACAGCATCCCATTCACATCTTACATTAGCGTAACAGTCACTCAGCTGTTTCGCGAGACTCACCTTGAGTTCGCGCATGCGCTGTTATGATGGAATGATGGAATTGTGTCACTTCTTCATTTGTTGTTCAATGGCTTTGTGGTACATTTCCGCCACCCTCGGGACTGGAGTGTGGATCGGAATGGTTTTACACCTATACAAAATTCTTCTCATGACACCCGTAATTAACAAATACAGAATATGTCCCTAAACCCTACAGCCTAACATCCAGTTTTCCAATCCGATTTTTTTTTAATTTCCGGAAGTTTGTTCGTTCTTTCCTGGATAACTGAAGGGTGGAAGTCGGTTTGAATTTACAAGAAATGATAATGTCAAAAATAAAAAAAGAGGTATATTTTCAAATTTTACACATGATTTACCCAGTTGACCAGGCTCTGTCAAAATCTGGAGATAGGCCAGGCTAAAAAAGAACATTGTGTGTTTTGCAGTGAAAGTGAAACTATCTGCCACTAATTTTAGTTTTGGGTATTCAAGTGTTAAATTATTTTGGTTAGACTGACTGGTTAAATTGTTCCTTGAGAGAGTAACGTTTTTTTGTTGTTTTTGTTTTATGACAAGAATGGAATGGATGAAAAAACATTTAAAATTTATTTATTAATTTTATACAGAAAATACTACATCCACAAATGCAAATTGAGCCAAAAAAAAAACAAAACCCCACTGTATACAACATTTACAAATAGAAACAGAACTTTATATAAAATCCCTGATTGGGTTAAAAAATAAAACAGCTAGGCAGTGAAGCCATAGATATGTGCAAATCTCTTGAAATTTTTCTTATATACAGTATATATGTATATAGTTTGTTATTGATATTTTTGTTGTTATTGTTTGTTGTGTCTATGTTAATGTTTGTTTGTTTCATTGATTGTTTGATTCTTGTTTAAGGTTGTAAGTTGTTGTAATGTTGTGATATGTTTTTAAAAAGCCTAGAAAAATAGCAGTAAAATATACACAGCATCACTGCTCTGTTCGTTACTTATCTATCCAGGAACGTCCTTAAAATGGCAATATTACTTATATTCGGTTAAAATATTCAAAATTAATTAAGAATATCAACAGAATGTAAAGAAATAACAGTTTTGGTGTAAAGTTCTCGATATCTATACTGTGCTGCAGAGATACCAAATGAACCAGCTTGTAGTCTTCTACAATGCAATTCTCTGCACAGGCACTAGATGGAGACACTTTACAATTTCTCCACCACTCCAAATGCGGCAACTTAGCCTCCAAAAATCCTGTGCATGTTGAATCGTGTCATAAATCACCAGAACACTCGAACCTTCATGGAAGTTTCCTCTCCTACAGAACACCAAAGTACAGCCGGCTCAAATATTTAAGTGTCAATCCACGCATTCAGTCCATTGTCTTTTGTGAAGTACAAAAATTAAACCAAGAGATGTGATCATGTAGGCAGTTTCTCAAAGAGGAGGGCACTTACTTGCTGCTATCAAGTTGTATTATATTGAAAGTAAGATCCAATATTGCTAAAGAATCAACCTTACTACTGAGCTAAAGTCAGGATAGTCACTTTTGACTGTTCTCGTTTTTTCATCTGTTTCAAACAAGTCCTCCAGTGTCATGTACTGTAAGTGCAGTTCTGAAATACCCATTTAAGTGCAGGGAAATTACTGTTAGACTCATCATTAAATACAACACTATTTATTTGATATGTAGATATGGACATATCCACACATCCAGAATGTGTCAATTGTTTTACAGCCCACAACGTCAGTGGTTCATAGCCCATCACAAGTTTTCTAGAAAGACAAGGAACAACATTTTTTCTTTGAAAAGTATACAGTATATAGTTTTTTTAAAAATACATTGGCTCCATTCATCTTGGATTTAAAATAAAAAGAAGTAAAATCATATTAAAAGGACAGGATTTTAATTAACATTTGAGTGACCTTGGTAACTCCTTGTGTTATGTGGTGGTTACAGTTACAGTTTGAACTCAGTAATGGTTGGCTATGCTGTCCGCCCACAGTGACAAAACAGGAACCCACAGAACTCTATTGGGCCAACAAAATTTTTTGACAGTCCACCACACCCACACTTAATGTCTGGTGAAAAATACCCAGGCACATACAGTACATTCTTTTACTGACGGTCAATACAGTGTTCTTGTGGTACCGTAATTTGGGAAACTCATCAAAAGGTGCAAGAGTGAAGCATCAAGGAAACTGGCTTGTCTTATGCACTGTTGTTTTGTGTTTTATGTGTGTGATGTTCTGCAGTATGTTGTTGGTTGACCCAGATTTCCTGTTCTTTATGTTTGCAAATCTCTTTAGAGGCTCTGCGTTCCATTAGGGTGTTTTTCTTAAAGTCAGTCAGTAGATACAAACTCTTAAATGTCACGTTATGGTAACATAAACCAAGGGGGTTGGGGGTGGAGGTGGGGGTGCGGTCTAAGTAACAAAAAACCACAACAAGCAGCAGTAGAGTGAAAGGACAGTGTGGTGGAGAGCTTGGTTGTCCCCTCAGGGCCCCTCTAACTGCTCTTTTCTCAGCACTCTAAAGTGGCCTTTGGAAGCCATATCTGCCTTGTCAGTGGCTTTTAGACCTGCTGGCAAGAAGTCAGTCCACAGAGAGTGCTCCCTCTGGCTATCAAGTACATTTGAGCTAGAGACTGTCACTTTCAGTCATACCAAACCAATCAAAAATAGCATTCCAGCCCCAACTGACAAGATAAATTGTGGAACAAACTCAAACTGGAGTACGGTGGATTATTTAAACAAAAGAAAAGATTCAGGACCACACTCAGCAACATGAAAGTTTTGTGACAACAAACTGTATCAACTATTTTGTCATTTTACACTCTTGTCACTGTAAAGTGTGAACAGTGTCAAGACAACTTTACTACACAGACCATATGGTTGTACAGTTTCTAGAATCATCTATCTACATCATAGCAAATGTTGTTTAATGACTCTATTCAAATGTGACAGAAGCGTGAAGGAAGGTAATAATGAAAAGGGAGTGGCACTTTATTTTTTGCAGGAGCCAGTCCCGGCTGACATTGGGTGAGGGTGGGTAAACCCTGGACAAGTTGCCAGTCTATCACAGGACTGACACATAGAGACAAACAAGCATTCACAATCATACCTATGGGCGATTTAAAGTCACCAATCAACCTAACCTGCATGTGTTTGGTGGAGTACCTGGAGAAAACCCACGCAGGCACAAGGAGAACTTGCGGACTCCATACAGAAAGGCCGGAATCAAATGTTCTTGCTATGAGGCAACAGTGCTAACCACTGCACCACTCTCCTACCCTTCTTAATACCCAGTGGACCAAAAAATTACATAATAAACACAGTGAGGCATTGGTCCTAGTTGAATGGAATTCACCCAGTTGTGGGAATAACCCCAAAATCTGTGTGTCTGCGTGTGTGTGTGTGTGTGTGTGTGGAGGGGGGGGGGGGTCTTCAAGGGCAACCCACTGGCCTACTTCCTTCTCCCATCTCACCTCATTTTCTTCACTGTATAAGAATCCTCCCACTGATATAGTATGCTTCGTCTGGCTAGCAATGCAAATGCAAATGCTCCTAATTGTATCCCAGGGAGGAAGCAGAATTGTGCAGAACTGAACAGCCATGCCTCCTTTGTTGCTACTTTGAACTACAACCGGTTATACGGATAATGAAATGTTGCAACCATAAAATAATAAATGTAACTAGTTGGTATGCCATGGTATTCTGTTATTAGCCCAAATCATGGTGTCTCTTGTTGTGCTTGTGACAAAAGGGTCCCATCTGTACCTGTGGATGTAGAGTAAGTGTGGTGTAACAACATGGAGTGAGTCAGAGGCATGGTACCCTCACAAGCCAGTTTTCCTCCATTTCCATCTGTATGATAGACTGTGTGTGAGGATCCTATGTGGCAGCAACCGCCCCAGGGCGTCGGGTCAGGACACTTTTTATGTTCAGGTGTGCTTTAAGGAGAGGCAGAGTCCATACTAAAGTTCAACTGTTTATCTGAGTTTTGAGGATGTACAGTATCTTGTGCAGAGTGATTTACAGTGCGTGGTTTCTGGAACACAATCACAACAATAGAGATTGATTAGCAATACAGCAACATAAACTTCACTGAAAGTAACATAATCATTGTTTTGCACCCTCTAATGGTGTTCCTTTGCTTGTTTTCCTCTTTTATTTAATGTTTTCTTTCCTGGGTTTTCGTTCCTAGTTGTCTTGTTACATAGACCATGAGTTAAACATCCCCTTAGACCAAGAAGATGTCATTTGTTGTATATCCCTGCATAGAGTAGCAACAGGACTCTTCATGCCAGCAACAAAGGGAAATTTGAATACTTTTAGTTCCATGACCTACAGGCAGGGAAAGATCAGAAAACGTTTATTTGAATAGCTGGAATGTAATGACAACAGACATGTTTGGTTCTGTTTTATTGTCAGTTGTGCACATGCTGTTGCCCAGCTGAGCACCTATGGGAGACAATGCTCTCAACCTTCATCATGTTGGAAAAATGCTGTTCATTCCTCCAGTAGAGCCCTGCCACTATTCTGAAACTCTTCTGGAGCATCATGTGAACAACCTAAAACTGTACCTACTGCTGACAGCCAGTTAATGTAAGGTTGTTGGTGAGCCACAGTGTTTAAGGCTATTATTTTTAACTCCGGTCATTGGCCCAGAGAAAGACACAGACTGCCTTTGTGAATTTGTCTGGATCGGCTCAAAGCTAATTTGTATGATGTCAGTAATGGTCTGCCAGTAAGTCACGTGGTTAAAAAGCTAGAACTCAGATTCATGTATCCATTTTCCTTTTGGTGAGTCGGAGAATTGTCGTCATAGGCGAACTCCTGATGGAATTCCCACGGTGGAGCCCCGCCCTCCGCTGTTGAAAAGAGGAGTCGCTGCTGAGGAGCAGGCGTCCGAAGTGGACAGAGAGTCCCACTGCCCACGCAGTGAACTTAGTTCTGTTGGTAGACAGTTTAAGACTACTTTCCCTGAGGCAGAGACGCGACTTTTTTTCCACAGCGAAGCTGCTAGACAGGATCTGCCCCAGAAATTATCAGCAGTTCGGTCTTTTCAGAAAAGCTGGATCTCAGGCAGGATGGACTCGGACGCCAACGGCCAGTGTAAAATAGTGGTTGTTGGAGACAGCCAGTGTGGGAAGAGCGCTCTGTTGAACGTCTTCGCCAAAGACTGCTTCCCTCAGGTAAGATGAGACCTTTTCATGTCCCGTGTCCACCTGGACGCACGCTGTGTCCTCTGACTGTAGTGTGTCCTCCGCAGTGCTACGTGCCCACCGTGTTTGAAAACTACACGGCCAGCTTCGACTTGGAAATGCAGAGAGTGGAGCTCCGACTGTGGGACACCTCAGGTGAGGACATTCCAACACTGAGTGGCTGGACCCTCTCCACCCTTAACCTCATTACTTAAAAGCTGGAAGTGGCCTTGTGACGCTAAATAATCACATTTACCTAGTCTTGACGGAAAGTGGACCACGTCTCTTATTCTGATTCTGAAGTTTGATTTAGTGACAGAATATAGTAAAGTTTGACGTTCTAACGTCATAACTATTGGGTGGGTGGGTGGGGGACCAAGCCATTTTTCTGTAATATAATATAATTCTCAGACAGGATCCTGCCGTTAAACTACCTTCATGTTATTAATCCTTTACTTTTTGGTTTACAGCTTAACTGAAAGACTCCCTATATTTACTATCAAAGTAAAATCATGATGTAGATGTAAGTAGGCCTATCTTTAATTAAATATTTTTACATTCTTACTAACAAAAGTAGTTCATTGTGTGTACATTACATTATATTAGGTTACATTAGTAACTTTAAATATAAATATCTCTCCATTCACACTTAAAAAAGCTTTTATCTTTTGCACAGTATTGTAAGTGGCATTGTGATGAGGGAAAAATGGATTTCTGTAATAAGCCCCTACTGTATATATGTACGTATATATATATATATATATATATATATATATATATATATATATATATATAGAGAGAGAGAGAGAGAGAGAGAGAGAGAGAGAGAGAGAGAGAGAGAGAGAGAGATTTATAGAAAGTCTCAATCATTATTCTTACATGGTTTCCTTGCAAATGAAAGATTTGTGTAGCAGTCACCACCTGTAGCATCACTGTCCTTTAACTACCTCTGCCAAGGAGGTTATGTTTTTGGTTTGCTTTGTTTGATTATTTGCAGGATTATGTGAAAAGTAATGGAGGGATTTTCACCAAATATTTACCAGAGGAGGCTCTTGGTCTAACTTAGAAAGCATTACATTTTGGGAGTGATCCAGATCACTCCCGAAATGTAATGCTTTATAAGGATTCTTCACCATGGTGAGAGAGAGCAAAATTTTAGGCATATCTGCATTAATGGCTATTGATTTGAAATGCGCACACTGATAGCTGAAGGGTAAGGATGCTTCCCACAGGAGTAGCAGGTCAGTGGTTTGATTCCCGACTGGCTGCCGATACTCCAGTAAAAATTTAATTTTTGGGGAAATGTTCAGCCTTGGTCAGAGGATATTTAATGTTCAGTACTGTCAGGTTGTTAAAGACAGCCCCAAAGGAAGTACAAGTCCCAAAAAAATATTTGACCACAATGGTGGGGTCAGACCTATAAATGCAAATTAGCTGCCTGAGTGATCGTTACACCACATGTCAGCTGAATGTATTGTGATTGAATCATGAGGTTGCACCATTGCTTGGCCAGGTGAGTGTTGGATTTTCCCCACACTCTTTCAAAGTGGGTTAGCATCTCCAGTGCTGTTCCATAGGCGAGAGGCTCACCTCTCTGTGCAAGCTCTCTGCCAGCAGAGAGTTGGAACAGCAGTTTGTTACCCAGCCACTGCTGTGTGACAGACAAAATAAGAAAGATATTCTATAGCTGTTAACTTCATCATTTTATAAAATAAATACAGCCAATATTACAGCACAACCATTGTCTTTAACTTATGTGTGTGGTGAGATGCTAGGAAATGCTAGGGAGACAGGGAGCATAAATCCAATGCAGAGCAACAAAACGACAGGAAAGCAAAAACAGACACACTGTCAAAGACCGGGAAACACAGAGACTTAAATCCAAAAGGGGTGGGGAGACAATTCAACACAGGTGAAGCACATTAGGTCAGGAGTGGGCATTGAGGGAAGGTGGGAAAGGACCAAAGACAGGAAGTAATAGCAACAAAAGACACACTAGGAAATGACAATCAAAATCAATTGGGAAGCAACAAACAAAACAGAATCCAAAAGAGTAATCACAGTGTATCTGGGAGCGGGTTGTAACAACTGACCATCCACGGTCCAGCCATGTGCTAGGTTCTGATGTAGCGATATTGTCTCTGGGCCACAGCTCAGTTGTTAATCAGACACAGGCCCACCCACTCAGAACCTCCGAAGTTCAAGGAGTATGAAGATTTATATGACATGTTCATTTTAGCGATTAGATAATCTAACAGTGCATTTGAAAGTAATGTTGACATGGTATCTCTTATAGAGCTGTAATGCAAAAGTCCTTGGTGCCTGGTTGTTCGATGGTCTGGATAGTATAGTGGCCACTAGTGCTCAACCTGGGGGGGGGTTGGACAGCAGCTGTGTCTTTGGTGTCTGTAGCTGCCTGTGAGAGTACGATTGAGGCTAAAGACTGATGCTGAGATCACCCGCTGCTGATCCCAGTGAAGGCGGTGAGACCTGTAGTATCCTAAGGGGAAGCAATGGTTTATAGGTTAGAGGTCCACTGTAACCTGCTTTACTTCAGCTTTATGGTGGATCTCTAATGATCTCTGTCCACAGTACAGTGACGAGAGCCAAGTGAGTACAGTATGTATTCAGCAATGACTGCAACCAGTGGTTGTGCTGTTTCCAGGTGGGAGGTTTACTGCAGATGTGAAAAAAGTTGTATAAAACAACTTGTGGCTCTAAACAGAGCTGAAGGGGGTATAGTTTTTGGCCCACATCCTGTGCCAAGTTCTTTAATATTAGATATCTGCTCAGGCCACAAATAGCAGGACACATAATCTGACATACAGTATACGACATCAACATCAACCGTTTTTCAGGAACTTAGCCCAACCTCCTCCAGACTATGGACTGACTGTTGACCCCTAAAAAGTTTTACAAAACACATGATAGGACTGAGTGGATGTTAGGATTCCTAACAGTTTAATAAATATTCTTCATGGAGCAGCTCTTGATTTTAAAAGGCAGCACTGGATTGGTGTGAGTGTATAATGGGGGAGTGGGATAGTGCACGCCTTTTGTATATGGGCTACAGTGAAATTTGACTCCGAGTTTCTATCCAGCACTTCGCCTACATTCCAGACAGACGGCGTCACAGTCTTTCTGCAGAACTCACTCATGTTGGATAAATTACAGTCTACACCCCTACTTCAAAACAGGCAGCCCACCCAACCCTCCATCAGGGAATTTAGCTGAGACACTTTGTGATTCCCCCTCCTCTATTTTAAAGGCTGGAGGTTGACAGAAGAGCTGAAACCACAACCTCTTGCTGCCCAGCCCTCCTCAGAATCTGGCTGAGATACTGCTCTGAGAAGTCAGTTACCATGCATTTATCAAAAGCTTCAGGAGAAATGGGAGGTGTTCTGCCTTGAGTCACACTGACAATAGCTGTGCAGCAAAAAACACAGACTTTCTATGTATTGTCAGTGAGAGGACTCTGCTGGGGCAGCAGGGTACTCACCACAGAGGGATCCAGCCAAAGAATGCAGGGAAGTGTGGTTCTGTGTTAGCTATAGTACAACGAAATCAACTAGCACTACACTTATATACAATACATGTGAATCAGTTGAGCAAATCACATGTTATGAGGCTGGTTTCCATAATGACAGTGGTATGACAGAAACAAAAATGCTGTGTAAAGCTCTGCAATTTGACTTAAAACAATTTTTCAGTGAATATTTATATATTTATATCTTATTTATATATTTAGATTCATATCCTAATATTTTAAGGCAATAATAGCTTGGCAGTAGATGTAAATGTAGATAAAATGATTTTAGTGGCACCTGTCTTCAGCCTTGAGTAGTGTGTGTGTGTGTAGGTACTTCTCTCAGACCGCATACACCCGAACAGCCTTCAGTAATGTGAAGCCTTACAGGCCAACCCAAGGATGAGACAGACCGTAAAACACTTTCTGCTGCTGCAGGCTGATAAAAGGCCGCTCAGCTCCTTTCCTGAGAGGAAAAAATATTCAGACAGTGGGATTGGGTGTGGTGGAACATGCCCTCCCACACCAATGGAAATCACACCCTTGTCATCCTTATCACAGTGTAAAATAAATTTTGTCCCCATTTTGTTCCTGTAGTTGTCTGTCTTTGGATAGCACATCTGCTTGCTCATAAAGGTTCCTATGGAAAAGCTCTCGTACCACATCTCCTGAAGGTTGGCAGAGACATTTTCAAGGCACTGTCGTAAAGGCTATGAAAATAAGGGCCCCGCTCTGTTTGTTTAACATAAGAATCCTGCTCTACGAGACGTGAAAATCCTTTAGCACTATTTACAGCTGTTCATGGAAAAATGTGGAGGGTTGAAGAATGGAATGAGGAGATGTGGTTGCAGGGGAACTGATGTGTGAAGTGGAGGATTCTTATTTTTATTTGCGTTTGTGTGAACTGGATGAAAAATATAAAGTGATGAGTGGGTTTGTCAGGGCTGGACCATCTGAATTCCACCTGTGAATCCAAACAGCGTTGCTGTAGCGTAATTGCTAGCAGCTAATTCAAGATCATTTTTATGGCACACATTAAACAGATTATCCAAAAATGTAAATACCACAAAAACAGAGAATGCTCCTGCTAACTGACTAACTCCATGGCAGAGTACAGCAAGTGTAATAGTGCATGATAGGATATGTAGTAGCAAAACTCCAAACATATTGGTCCAAAGTGGAAATTAAAAAAAGATAAACACAGGACAGCTGCTATTTATAAATCCAGTGTTTTATCCCTAACTGATTGTGTCACTTTGTGACAAACATCATTTTAGAAACCAATGACAGCTTCACTGAATGATGCCTTAATTACTACAAATGTGTCTATGAAGTACAAAAACTGACCTGAAGATGTTTTTGAATTGATGGATTGAAGGGTCTCCATACTATGACAATGTGCGTCCACTGTCGTACCCTGATGCTGATGCTGTCCTCATCTGTTTTGACATCAGCAGACCAGAGACATTAGACAGTGTGCTTAAGAAGGTGAGTGTTGCAGGGATCCATCCTGGGTATGTTCTTTATCTGTATCTATATTTTATTCAAATATTTGTTCTCAATATGTTTTAGAGTAGGCTGCTAAATGACAAAAGCAACCAGCAGAATAGTTGTGTGGGCACAGCACATTCGCCATCCTGAACTATATGTATTATTACAGCTTCTGTTATTTCAGTCTGTTATGATTATGAGTAGATTCAGCTCTATTAGTTACCCAATGGATTTTCTAACATACCACTGACTTGCATATTCTGGGTCAGAGGGTGGTTTTGCACCTACTGGTAACTGGTAAAATTATGTTTAATCTTCTGCTGTTCCCTCCATCCAGTGGAGAGGAGAGATTGAGGAGTTCTGTCCTAACACCAAGATGCTGCTGGTGGGCTGTAAGTCAGACCTCCGAACAGATCTCTTCACCAGGTCCCACAGCAGACACCCTCCAGTATTGTATGATCAGGTGGGTAATACCTTTCCAGTGTTAGGATAATGTCATTCATGTTTCTGAATCTGATTCTGCAACCCTTTTTTCAAAAAATGATCTGAGGTCACTTTCACTACCAAATTTGGGTATTATGTCTGTTCAGCAGCCTCCACCAATACCTGATTCAACTCACCACCAGTCGGTAATCAGTTGACAGCTCTGCTCCTCTCTCCATCCGAGCAACCAAGACGTACAGCCACAGATCTGATGACATGACCACAATCTCTATCATGGATCTTTGGCTCAAGGTGGCCTGATACCAAGTACACTTGCGAACCACCTTATGCTGAAACATGGTGTCCATTATTGCCAATCCATGTTGAGCACAGAAGTCCAATAACAAAGCACCACTCAAGTTCACATTGGGTAGGCCATTCTGTGCATGTGCATTTGGGTTGCACATGCACAAGTCCCC
The DNA here is from genome assembly GCA_016785225.1 of Psettodes erumei. Classification (NCBI taxonomy): domain Eukaryota; kingdom Metazoa; phylum Chordata; class Actinopteri; order Pleuronectiformes; family Psettodidae; genus Psettodes; species Psettodes erumei. The sequence goes on from JAFBJZ010000939.1 coordinate 1,196,975, forward strand.
CAGTAGAACTTTGGAATCCCCAGGTGGAACCCTTTCCAAAGCACCACCCAGAAGCTCCAAGAATGCCCGGTACTCTGAACTGTTGTTCAGTGCATAAGCATATACAATACTCAGAGCTTTTCCCTTAGCACAGTCTCATGGATGGAACACTAATTTATTGCAAAAAACTTCAATAGGGGTCACTTCGCAAAACCAGGGGTCTGCATACCCAGGACCCCAGGACTTTTCCCCTTGCACAGCCTTGGGGGGTGCTGGGCCCACATGGCAGCTGTGTTGTGTCAGTTTTTTGGGCTGTGTCCAGCAATGCCCCATGGCCAAGGTCCCAGCCACCAGACGCTTGCCATCTCGATCCACTCCATGACTCAATAAGGGGGCTCCAGTTTCCCTAATCTGGAGGATGTTTCATGATGGTTGTTTGACACGTGCTGTCCGGAATGAGCATAAAGATTTTTTAAAAAAAACAAGAAAATTCTTCAATTTCAACATTTGCTGTGTTCTTTTTCTGCTATTGGGTTTAAATGATCATCACATTCTGTTTTTATTTACAATTTGTACTTAATGGAACCTGGTTAACGCCAAATTGTTGTGCTGATTTTTTCCTGAAAAATAAACCTTCAAGATCATCAAGGTCATCAACGTTAAATGGTTTGTGAAAGGAAAATAATAATCAATGGATTATTGGTGACTTCCTGACAGAAACAAAGAGTAAGGTGTAGCAAGGTGATGAGAATGTTAGGAATATAATGAATGATATGAATATAATGCGCAAACCAGTAAAACCATTGCTGACAATGAGCTAATTGATAAACCCAGGAATGAATTAACAACAAAGACTCAACATTGCAAACATCAGTTGAGTTTACAGCAGAGCTGTCTGATTGGACTGCATCTGACAGTACAGCTGTACCATTGCAATACAGACATAAACAGATTCAGCTGTTTATGTAAAGTGGCTGCACTTACTTCATCAAGTCAAATGCTTCTGTAGTCTGAAAATGTTTTTTTTTCTCTTGAGAAATAAACTAACATGTAAGTTGATTATCTGATTGTTGTTGATTAATTGTGTCCATGGACAAATCCAAGGGTATCTGCAGGGGCAGAATGGCCATAGGAATGTTTGGGAACACTCCTGAAAAGCTGGTTCAGCATGAAATGAATTGACTAGCTAGCTGGTGATGGTTAATGGGTTTTACATTAAATTTCTGATTGTCAGTTACTGTGTGGTCTGCAGCCATGGCATGGACTGGGCAGCCTGGCCCTCACTGTCTATCAGACTGGGACAATTAAATACTTTCAGTATTAATGAGTAGCCCTTCCTGGTGATCATTATGGCACACTTCTAATCCTGTTCACGTTTTTTTCTTTACCAGGGCTTCAACACAGCCAAGCAGCTGAGTGCCCCCTACTTGGAGTGTTCCTCGCTTCAGTCTGAGAATAGTGTCAGAGACATCTTCCATGTGGCAACGCTGGCCTGCGTCAATGAGAACAACAAGAACATGAAGAGGAGGAAGTCCTCCAGAGCCACAAAGAGGATGTCTCACAGTGAGAGAGACATGCCCACTGTGGTAACAACACACTATCAGCAGACCAAAGATAAGACCTGTGCTGTTATGTAAACCAAGATGCACAGTGCTTAGGACAGTGCTGTCTTGTCTCCATGTGCTGGATGTCATCTGAACATGAAGCAGGTGTGATGATGAGGTGATCTGGATGAAAGTGTGCCAAGTAGACTTTACAGAGACGCTGAACTGGCAAAATACCATGACTCCAAATGTGCCACAATTACAGGGAACTGTTGAAAACCCAACACATAATGTCTGTTACCAAAGTGTTGTTCCACCAGAACACCTCGGTGCTCCTTGTCATAGTGAAGGAGGAACATAATTCTCCCAAAAGATATTCCTTCTTCAAGAGAGCTGTCTAATCCCTAATCAATGTCACTGTCTAACATGCTGCTCCAGAATCTGCAGTAAGTGTTCATCTGGGTTGAGATGTGGTCACTGCGCAACCACAACACATAATTCATATAGTTTTTGTACCCAACAAATTATTCAATGATCCATTGAGTTCTGTGGATGAGTACAGCTTCTCTTTTACATCTTTCCTCTTGTCATCTTGACCCATAATCCAGGTCAGCAGGGTGTCAAAGAGTAATAGACATAACTGCAGTACACCTGTATGGAGGCATCTGCATTCTCTGTGCTCCTCCAACTATTAATATTAATATGGCAATCCAGCCCATGTTGTGATAAGACTCCAGTGTGCACATTATGTATGCAGACCACCTCCAGATGTAGTTTTCCTGAACTGAGTCCAGATAATCGCACATTGCATAACACCAGTGACAGATGAACCTTTGAACTGGGACAGCTATTGAAAGCTAAATGTGTTTTCAATCCAATGTTCCATTTCTCTGGTTGTCTGTGACTCTGTATTATGGCATTTTGTTGTGATAACCTGCTTAGCCTTGTTGAAGAAATAGTAACAAGGATCATTAGTGGATGGGGATCATCACATGAGTAAACAGCATCATACTCAGCAGTCGTATATTTTACTGTCAGCCTTGGCCATATGCATCTTGTTGCATTGTCCAGCTGAAATCAGGGGAAATAAGCAGGAAATGTGGTTAAAATATGATGCATGGACTTGTTCTGCCCTAATTAGCTTCATTATATGAAGCTGGGCATGGTACCTTCTCTCTGCATTTTGTGTATGTTTTACAGTATGTTTGGGAGCCAAATGTTCCAGCTGACATATCCCATGAGGTAGAATGATCAGCGGACACTTTCTTTGATGTGTGTGGATATTAAAGGCCTGTGTGCAGTACTCTTAGTGACATTTTGTCCTATTCCAGATCTTTGTTCAAGCTTATGGAAATCTGCCTCCTTTCTGATTCTGCCCTGAGCCAAATATCCTGACAATTAACACTCATCAGTAAACAATGCAGCTGACCCTTCACTTCCCTAACACTATTGTAACACTGTAATGAGCCCACAAGCTTTCCTGCAGAGCCACAATAACAAGATAGTTTGGCTCACAATTGCTAAATATACTACAGCTTTTTAATTTATACTTGGTATGATGTAGAAGTTACTGTGTGCATGGTCTTTCATACAGTATATACTAAATACTCAATATGTACTGAATCTTGTTTATTATGTGCATTGCTTGAAACGCCTTGCTGGCACATAGCATGTTGCACGTTGTGTATTTATTATTATTATGTGCATGCTTGCAACTTGCCAGCAAGGAGTCTACAAAGTAGACACCTAGCTGGTACATTGAAAGCAATGCACATATTGCCATCCACCACGTTTATTATTATTGTTAGATCCCAGAATTTTGTCTCCTAACTTGTCCCCCAGCTTTGATAAAAATACAACAAACGTTATATCAAATTGTGCGGTTCGGTAATGGTGTGGCTGAAACTTTAAAAGGGTTCGGGGTTCAGGAGAAAATTTTTGGGACCACTCGGTATTTTGACGAATATCACGTTTTTTCCGAAACCACAATTTAAGTTTTGTGCTTTTTTCAGACTGTTTCACACTTTATAATGGGTGTGTATTGTGTCTGCTAGAGTGGATGATGTCACTGATGACATCACCCACTCTAACTTTCAGTTGATCTTCTCTTTGCACCATGTTTTGCATTTCAGTCCTTCTTGTCACGGTGGGGTTTCGGACCAGAAAGTGCAGGAGACCAGAGGCACAAAGTTTGACTTTTTATTAGTTTCCAGCAGGGAAACAGCACAAGGAAAAACTCCCTGAAGAGTAGCACCCGTGGTGTAGCGTGTGCCGACTCCTTCGGGAGGTTGGCGTAGACGTAGTCGTGATCGGGGACGTAGCAGTGGTCGGGATCGTGGTCAGGAACGTAGCCATGGTCAGGGACGTAGCAATGGTCGGGATCGTGGTCAGGAACGTAGCCGTGGTCAGGGACGTAGCAATGGTCGGGATCGTGGTCAGAGACGTAGCCGTGGTCAGGGACGTAGCAGTGGTCGGGATCGTGGTCAGGAACGTAGCCGTGGTCAGGGACGTAGCAATGGTCGGGATCGTGGTCAGGAACGTAGCCGTGGTCAGGGACGTAGCCGAAGTCTGGATCGTGATCAGGAACGTAGCTGTGGTCAGGGACGTAGCCGTGGTCAGGGACGTGGTCAGGGACGTGGTCAGGGACGTGGTCAGGAACGTGGTCAGGAACGTGGTCAGGAACATGGTCAGGGTCTAGGAGAACAAGGAACGCAGGATGTTGCAGGGCAATCATCTGGCAACCGGGTGACTGGAGAGCTGGGCTTATGTAGGGGGTTGGAGTGATTGTCAGATGAGCTCCAGGTGTGCTGATTAGCAGATGAGAGTCAGGTGTGTCTCATCTGCTAATCATGGCCGGCCACGCCTCCTGCCACCACCTGGGAGCAAGGGAAAAAGAGAGGGAGAGGCAAACCGGAAAGGGACGCCCATCCTGGGCCGTCACAGTACCCCCCCCTCAATGGACGCCCCCTGGCGGCCTACCGGGTTCTCCGGGAACTCCCGGTAGAAACCAACGAGCAGCCCCGGGTCCAGGATCAGGCTCTTGCTGATCAAAGATCTATTCCCCGGACCGTACCCCTCCCAGTCCACAAGGCACTGGAAACCACGGCCCCGCCTACGCACGTCCAACAGGCGACGTACGGCAAATGCTGGGCGGCCGTCAATGAGGTGGGGGGGGGGGCTCGGCTGGAGGTCTCAGGGGGCCGATATATCTGGGTGGTAAACTTGCACGATGATAGCCAAGCCTCTTGCTCGACCTGGCACTCCGGCGCAGGGACTTGGGCATGGGCCGGTTCTGCGGCTTGGACAGGCCTTGTGGGCAGAGGGGCTTAGTTGCAGCACGTCGGCTAGAATGTATCTCGGATAATCTAGAAGATCTTGGCTCAACAGGCTTCTCATTGGAGGGAAAAGCAACACCATCCAGGGAAAGTGCAAAGTCCCACATGCCAGCTTTGCTTTGGGTCACCCCGAACCCCGGCTGCTGGGGCTTGGGAGGGGAGGCTGGGTGCTGGCGCTTGGACGGGTAGGCTGACCGCTGGGGCTCAGACAGCCGCTGGCGCTTGGACGGGTAGGCCGGCCGCTGGCGTTCAGAAAGCCGCTGGCGCTTGGACGGGTAGGCCGGCCGCTGGCGCTCAGACAGCCGCCGGTGCTTGGACAGGTAGGCTGGCTGCTGGGCCTTGGACGGTGTCACCTGGGACTTGAGGCCTGGGCTTGGCGGCGTCGTCATCTGGGACTTGAGGCCTGGGCTTGACGGTGTCGTAGCCGGGCATCTGTGGACGGGGCTTGGCGTCGTAACCTGGGACTTGAGGCCTGGGCTGGACGTCGTCGTAGCCGGGGACCTGGGGACGGGGCTTGGCATTGTAGCCTGGGACTTGAGGCCTGGGCTTGGCGTCGTCATCTGGGACTTGAGGCCTGGGCTTGGCGTCGTCATCTGGGACTTGAGGCCCGGGCTTGGCGTCGTCATCTGGGACTTGAGGCCTGGGCTTGACGGTGTCGTAGCCGGGCATCTGTGGACGGGGCTTGGCGTCGTAACCTGGGACTTGAGGCCTGGACTTGGCGTCGGAACCTGGGACTTGAGGCCTGGATTTGGCGTCGTAGCCGGAGATCTGGGGTTTGGGTTTGACATCGTAGCCTGGCACCTGTGGCCGGGATTTGGCGTTGTAGTCAGGGACCTGGGATCTTGGTCGAACAGGAAGCTTAGGATACTTGGGGTCGTACCTAGGCACCTGCGGTCGGGGCTTGGCGTCATAACCTGGGACTTGAAGACGGGGCTTGACGTCGTGATGCACGGTTCTCCGGGTGAGGAAGCAGACGGTCCCGGAGGAGCCGCCGGTGGCAAGGGAACAGACGAGGCGGCGGCCGGCGGAGCAGACAGGACTCCAGAGGCCGAGAGGCCGGCGAGTTGTGCGGAGACGAGACCCATTTGTGCGTTGATCTGGGTCACGCTGGAGGCCAGTTGCTTTATAGCTTCCAGTGCTTTTGACAGGGATGACTCCCGCCCGCCGAGGACCATGCCCCGTGCGGCCAAGGTGTGCTGGAGGCGCTCGATCTCTGCCTGGTCCATTTTTGGGCCAGATGATTCTGTCACGGTGGGGTTTCGGACAAGAAAGTGCAGGAGACCAGAGGCACACAGTTTGACTTTTTATTAGTTTCCAGCAGGGAAACAGCACGAGGAAAAACTCCCTGAAGAGTCGCACCCGTGGTGTAGCGTGTGCCGACTCCTTCGGGAGGTTGGCGTAGACGTAGTCGTGATCGGGGACGTAGCAGTGGTCGGGATCGTGGTCAGGAACGTAGCCGTGGTCAGGGACGTAGCAATGGTCGGGATCGTGGTCAGGAACGTAGCCGTGGTCAGGGACGTAGCAATGGTCGGGATCGTGGTCAGAGATGTAGCCGTGGTCAGGGACGTAGCAGTGGTCGGGATCGTGGTCAGGAACGTAGCCGTGGTCAGGGAAGTAGCAATGGTCGGGATCGTGGTCAGGAACGTAGCCGTGGTCAGGGACGTAGCCGAAGTCTGGATCGTGATCAGGAACGTAGCCGTGGTCAGGGACGTAGCCGAAGTCTGGATCGTGATCAGGAACGTAGCTGTGGTCAGGGACGTGGTCAGGGACGTGGTCAGGAACGTGGTCAGGAACGTGGTCAGGGTCTAGGAGAACAAGGAACGCAGGATGTTGCAGGGCAATCATCTGGCAACCGGGTGACTGGAGAGCTGGGCTTATGTAGGGGGTTGGAGTGATTATCAGATGAGCTCCAGGTGTGCTGATTAGCAGATGAGAGTCAGGTGTGTCTCATCTGCTAATCATGGCCGGCCACGCCTCCTGCCACCACCTGGGAGCAAGGGAAAAAGAGAGGGAGAGGCAAACCGGAAAGGGACGCCCATCCTGGGCCGTCACACTTCTAGCGCTCACATGTTTGATTTCTTACACACCATTTTTACATAAAATTGTAGACAATTTTGTGCCAGTTCAGACGGTGTGACTATTGAAGCCCTACGATTTACGACTTTTTGTCAGCAAGGCCTCAAGTGGCAGGTGGTCCCCTCAACTGCTCCATTGACTCCAATGTTAAACTCGGAACTTCTCTCTTGCCCAAAATCGCAAATGTGGAGACTCTCTCATGGTCATTTTTCACAGTATCTACACAAGTAGTATCTGTGTTTGGCCAAGTCATTTGAGGCCGCTCCTGAGAAATAATTTTCGATATGAGCCATAGTTGTCACATGAGAGGATTTTAGAGAATTCTAGTTTTCCAAAACACAATGGCATCAAGCACTTTACATCTGCCCCCTACCATCCATCCATAAATGGATTGGCAGAAATATTTGTGCAAACATTCAAGAAAGCCATTAAAGCAATGGACAGTGAAAGTCAACCACTCCAACACAAGATAGATAACTTTCTCCTGGCCTATTGTAATGCAGTGCATGCAACCACAAATCAGACTCCAGGGATGATGTTTCTGAACAGGAACCTCAGATTCCGCATGGAATGGAATCACACCTACTCAGACCTGATGTACGGCATGATGTGGAGATTAGACAGTTCAAATGTCAACGCAAGGTCACATAGAAAAAACTTGGAAATGTCATATGAACCAAATCATGGCTGTTCAGGCGAAAACCATGACACCACCGTGCCTGGACTCAACAAACTTGGAAGTCAACAGTCCTGATGTGACCACACCAGCCTCATCTACTGAAAAGACTTTTATCAGTGCTGATGACACACCTGCTGTACTGGTAGAGACTCATTCCCCAGAGACTTGAGATATAAATGGGTAATTGTTAGAATCTGTAGTAACAGGTGCTATACATTAACAGTGGTATATGTTATATGTTGAGGGTTAACATTTCTTAGCATAGTGTCCTGGTGAAGTTGTGTTACACTATTGCAATAAAAAGGGAGTGTACCATATAGCTTACAATATAACAAGGGACTACTTTATGTTGTAATAACACTTTGTTACAGGTGCTATTTGACACACATTGATCTGTAACGGTTGTTAAATTCATTCAACCAGTAAAAAAAGACCATGAAACGTAGTTCCCTTTCTCCAGTCTTTATTAATAATAGTTGTGTAAGTAGGCCACATACAACAATAACATTCATCACTACAGCAACATATACAATGTTAACAGTATAATCAGATAAGGTGCCACCGAGAATGTGTGTAGTGTGCGTGGTGTTGTGTGTAAGTGTGCACGAAAGCTTATCACTGGATGTTGTTGGGTACTAACCTGGGGATTACAGCCACCCCGCACTGAACCCCAGGCAATGGTAAGGCAGGGAGCCGGGGCAGCAGAATGTCTACAGCCCCAAAGGCAGGAGGGAAGCCCAAGGCCCGGTACCCCTGAGTCAGCCCTGTGATGAAAGGAACTAGGGGCCAGCATGGGAACCCCCCCAGCCCAGGGGCCGGGCACCCAGTGAGACAGCAGCAAGAAGCCTACAGCCCGAAGAAGTCCACCCCCAGGAGCAGGCTGGTTGTAGAGCCCCATAACCTCAGATATCCAGAGCCTGCCCCATTCCCCCAGCATGGGGCCCAGCCCCCAGTAGGGAGGTGGAACAGTGCCCCAACCCGGCCCTCTAAGCTCCCCGCCACCAATGAGCCAATGGCACCCATCTGAAGGTAAGCTCCGCATTAGGCCTACTCCTCTCGATCCTCAGTTGTGCAAGAACACAGTTGTAAACAGAGTTACAAGTATAAAAGTGACGAGGTGGTACATAGATATAACTGTCAACTACTCAGGAGTCTGATGGCAGAGAGGAAGAAAGTTTTTGAATGTTGTTGTGCTGCATTTCACACTGTACCTCTGGCCTGAGGGTAGAAGTGTGAACAGTCCCTATTGTGGATGGGTGGGGTCTTTGAGTATGGAGGCAGCTCTCCTGTGGACTCTGTGGTGCTAGGTGCTCTGCAGAGAGGGCAGTGGTGTCCTGGTAATCTTCTCAGCAGCCTTAACCACTCTCTGCAGATGAGAGCAGTCTGCATCAGTAGTGTTGCCGTACCACGCTGTGATGCAGCTGGTTATGGTGAGCTCAACCACGCAGCTGTAGAAGTTGCTGAGGATCCCAAGTGACATGCCAAACTTCCTCAGCCTCCTCAGGAAATAGACACTGCTGGGCCTTCTTAACCAGTTGTGAGGTGTTCAGTGTCCTGGTGAGGTCCTCACTTATGTGGACACCCAGGTATTTGAAAGTGCTCTGTAATGGTCAGTACAGGAACCAATCACAGAACAGTGTGGTTGGCAGCAATAACCTTTATTCTGCAAAACACATCCAAAATCCGTGATCCAAATCAGCCGTATTGCGTAAGCAAGGTCAAAGCACCAAGGCAGCAAAAACCAGAATTGCAGTCAGTCGGGCAAGGTCAAAACCAGGGAAATCAAACAAATCCAAATAGAGTTAAGGTAAGAAACGGTGGTCAGGAAAAGGGGAACGAGACAGATGTTTCGACACGGTGTCGAAATGTCACGTGACTATGACGTCACAAAGCTTTTGTGTTTCACGACTGTTTCGAACCCATCCCAACAGGTGACACGCCTGCTGTTTTTACGTTTGATTGACAAGGTTGGCAACAAATCACACAATGACACATCTGTATCGGCTTTGGCCCACAAACTTTAAAAGAGCTATTAGCCCGCCTTGACCTCGAGGGTTTTTGTGAGAGGAGAGATTTTGCGATAGTAGATATTTTCATAGTTACAGCGACATTTTCAGTTTGGTTAGTTGAATTTAGCAGTTAGATTAGATATAGGTATAGATTGATAGGCTACAGACAGTGATAGTTAGGATAGATAGAGCAATAGGCTACATTAATAAAATTAGACAGCATCAGTTAGCTCGAGGTAGGTTATAAATAGGCTTTATTATAGGTAGTTGTAGGGTAAGATGGAAAGTCCACATAAGAGATCACGATCTGTGGTTTGGGAGCATTACCCTTTGGAAACCCAAAATAAAGTGAGGTGTATGTATTGTGAAAGGCAGCTTGCCTATTGCAACAACACCTCATCCATGATACCCCATTTGAGGAGCACTCATGCCACCATTTTGGAGAATGCTGAAGACTGCAGCTCGAGCTCCCACTGTTACTGCTTCTGCTATTGCTTCTGCTGGGCCTTCTAAGCAAGGTATGAGTCACGACTGTTTTAAAGATCATTCAAATAAAAGCACAAACTGTCAAAGACGCACTTTTTTGTTCATTGCGGACTCACATGTTCATTGTATGTGAGCAAAGCAGCTTGCTATACTATTTTACACTATATCTTGACTGCAATATTTAAGTGCAATATCTTGACAAATCTTGATCGAGTCTTGACTTGCAAAGTGTATATATAGTTATATAGTTTTATACTATGTTGTAAATATTCCATGTACATGTCTGCACTGAAGAGTGAGTTGCTTTCAGTCTCATTGGCGAGAGCCAGTGAGTGCAGCACTCTCTAATTTACATAGTGATGTGGTTCCTCCGACAAGTGTTGACTAGGACACCATCAATGAGGCATTGACACTGCTTCAGCCTTTCAAGTAGGCAACAACAGAAATGTCAGAGGAACAGAGAGTGTCTGCTTCAAAACTGATACCTCTGTACCGGATACTGCAGTCCAAGATGACAACCAAAGTAAAAGGTCTTACACAGGAGGCTGTTGTGCAATTAGTTAAGCTGCAATTACCAGGCTATTTATGTAAGAGAGATAACTAAGTTTTTGACATTAATACATTTGTTATGGTTTGCTTGTATTTTGTACAGGTTCACATCTGCTAGAGGGCCTTCAAAACAGATGTGGGACCTATGAATCCTTCCGAGCCCTGGCAATGGCAACGCTGTTGGATCCAAGATTCAAGCTTTTGGAAATCCTGCCAAAGCCCAGGAGGCAGAAAAACAGGTGACCTTGGAGTGTGCTTCCCTGATGCATGCATCCGCCACATCAACTCCCGGTGAGCACTTTTAATCCTCATTTTGGTTTTTGGAGTAATTTCATCTAAATATTAATGTAATGTATACTTATATATGCTGTTGATGTAGGCTGTAACTAAATAAAACAAACTTTAATTTGTATTCATAGAGCCATCAACATCGTCAGGACTTCTATCATCATCACCATCACCAGTGCCAGGAGCAGCAGAAGAGAATTGTGGGACTTGTTTGACAGCAGAGTCAATGAAACACATGCAGTGAAGAGTGCAACAGCTGATGCAACAGTTGAAGTAAAAAATATTTAACAGACGCCTTTTTACCAAGACATCTCTGCCCACTGAACTGCTGGAAAGAAAGGGCTGCATTGTTTCCGAATCTATATATTCTGTCCAAAAAATATCTTTGTTTACCTGCCACAAGTGTACCATGTGAAAGAATTTTTTCAAAGGCTGGAGACATTGTCAGTAAAAAAAGAAGCAGGCTCAGTCCTACAACAGCAGAACAAATTCTATTTTTAAATAAAAATCTTTGATTAACAAATGTTCAATGTCACAATTGTTTTTTAATCTTCATTACCAATTTGTAATTCAATAAGTCTTTCACCCATATGTATCTTCCCGAATACACATACGCATTTACACTTCAGCCAGGAACTGAACCCCCACTAAGTGTCACTGTGGAGAGGTTTCCGATTGTTTGAAGCCTCGAATCAATATGAAACAATTGTTTCAACTGTTTCAGTGTTTCAGCAATCTGGTACATTAAAATACAACAGAAATACAATGACATAAAACACTGAGGTAGAAAAAATAGAATAAAAATGGACTAGAAGTAAAAATAAAAATACGGAATGGGACAAGGGCACTTGAGAAAACACAGGATAAATAGGTAAATAGGTAAATAAAGTGCAGCAGCAAGATGATGTTAATAATACAGATGGTAAGAGGGTTATGTTACTTTTAGTAATAAAGTAATAATATATCTGATATACAGTAATAGTAACAGTAACAATAGTATCAATAATATAATAATAATATAATATATACAAGAATAATGTATAATATATAATAAATAATAATATATATACTAATATATAGTAATAGTAACAGTAGTATCAACAGTATATGGCAAAGCAGTGAAGGATTCAGTGCAAATATTATATGATCATTACTGACCACATAGTGGGCCCTATCTCTTTTATTGGTCTTTATTAAAACAAGAGTAATGGGTCTATCAACAGTGACTATTTTTATCTTCAAGATGAAATTGGAGTGACAAAGCTTACAACAAATTTGTTTAAAATAACAATAAAATGGGAATGCTGGCATCTACAATGCCAGGAAGGCATCTCTGAGCTGGTGCATTGAAAGCAATGCACATTTTACCATCCACCGCATTTATTATTATTCTTATATCCCATGATTCATCATGGGACTCGAAACTTTTTTGGGTCCGCTCAGTATTTCGACTGATATCACTGTTTTTCTGAAACCGTGATTTAAGTTTTGTGCTTTTTCAGACTATTTCGCACTTCGTAATGGGTGTGTACTGCATCCGCCAAAGTAGGTGATGTCATCATTTGCCCCCTTGTCCTGGTTTTAACTTAAATGCATTGTTGTTGTTAGTCGCTGTAACGTTCTAGTGTTGACAATCCTTGGCTTCAAATGACGGACCATCGCGTGCCTGCAAGTAATGTATTATTTGGTTTTATTTTTTCATTAAATCTTTTCCCTATGTTTCCTTTCTCATGCATGACTACATACTGTCGTTGTATTTGTGTTTTTTCCATCATACAAAATAACCCTTGCACTAAATACTTGTTAAAAGTGCATCAGCTTCTGCCTTTCTCCCCTTTTTTTTCTTTCCCAGTTTCCAAATAGGTCATGGGACTGGTTACCGTCATGGCGTATGACCATGGTCTGTTTCACCCTTTACTGGGAAAAGCTACAAGTTGGTTGTTCCGGCTGAGTCATCAGACAAGAAGGTATGGTTGTTAATAATGGTTGTTATATAATTTATGATCACACCTGTGTATTCTAGGAAGAATTGTGTGCATTTTTCCTAAAACACTCTCTGTTGCTATTAGTTTGTTCTGATTGTTGGTGACTCCCATCTGTGTCCATCGTTGATGTAGTGGTGAGGATGCCAGAGGGATGTCTGTCCTTCGGGCTTCATGTCCACAGCAAGGGCTGCAGCCTCTGAGTGGAGGACTGAGGTAAAGCACGCTGTTGTGCCTTGGACATCTGACGCTGTCTGTGTTTTAGCTCCCAGCAACAACTTGACAGTCAGCCGGACCATCACTGAGGCCAACAGAGACTTTGGCATGTTCCTCAGGTGAGCTTGCCTTGTACTTATTATATCTTTTGAGCTGTTAAGCAATAATCTGCATAGTTTAATATTCGTGACACCATAACCCTACATATTGTAAAAACAAACTATTCATTTTTACAGATGTTTGTCTTGGACATTGTTCCATAACTAAACATCGAGGCTTCTCTTCAGGAACACTTTCGCCAAAAGTTTCGAGTGGTAGCATGTATACATGTATAATGTTCTTTATGTTGTTAGACAAGTTCATAGAATAAATATCATGATTTCTGTAATTTACAGTACTCTTTTGGAATTCCTCAAGCTGTGGTTGAAAAGCCATATGTGGCATATGGACACTACAGTGACTCATGATACGCGATGGATGTTGTTGTTGTTTTCAGGGTTCAGATACCTGCCTGTTGCTGACCACTTCCCTCTGCGTCACCTTCACCTGTGGTGCAGAGATGGGGTAAGGATCTTCAGGCTAATGTACAAGTACAATGCCAATTTTGTTGTGGTGGATGTAGCCACTTCTTTATATGGTGCACATATGTGTTGAGAATTGAAGTTTGATTATTTGTTTGCACAGGTGCACCTCAGTGACCAAGAAGGGATGGAGGTCCTTGCTAAGCATCTGTGGTTGGCTGCTTACAACCACATGCAGCCCACACACTAGCAGCCACAAAGGTCTCTGTTCCATCCTCATCACCCCGTGTGACGATTCTCCCCAATTGTGGTCGTGAAGGGGGAGGCCAGGGTCCAGCTTTCACCAAATCCCTTTGAGTGGGCAGTTGATGATCAAGGCAGGAAGGTAAATGGTTGCACACTAACTATAACTGTGTGACATATTAATAATAATAATAATAATAATAATAATTGTGAAATTGTACAAATGATATTAGAGGCTTGTCAGTGATTATTTCCAAGCTTAATAATCACAATTTTGTTTTTCGCCGTTTCTTTCTCAGGGGCAGCGAAAGTCAGTTTTGGCAGAGCCGTGTCCCATCTTATTAAATCCTATCGTGTTCAGCAGTGCAATTCTGGAAGCGATGAATAAGGTTGTTCCATCGCATCTTGGTTGCCCTACCTTTCCAGCTATTCCACAGGTAATGTGCTTCATTTATTGTGTATCCCTTTATTTACAATTGTCACTATTATTTTTTTTTATAAAGCATTGTCAATATAGTCATACAGTGTCCGAATATATTATTATCTGAAACGTGGCTACATAGAAATTGATGTTTTTCTTACATCAGAAGTCTAATGTTGAACGTCATCAGAAGGTTGTTGCCCTAGAGAGGAGACTGGCAAAGTGTCAGGTTTGTCGTTTATTAATGCACTATTTGATGGCTTTGGAATTGCTTATTGTACATTTTTGATATTTGTTTGAGCATACTTTGTTGTTAAAACATTTAAATTTGTTCAGGGGCATCACTTTTTTTCTTGTGCTTTTAGGTGGATGCAACACCAAGGACTGGGGTGTGTGCACAGCTGACAACTGCCAGTGCACCACCAGTGGCTGTGGGTCCAACTTTTTCTGATGCACTGCTGGAGCCATCCGTGGAGGTAAGATATATATGCCCTCCTCCATAAGAGGAGTCATTTCATTATTTTAAGTATGAGGGAGTTCAGCGTATGGCAACAAGTGAACTTAGCTTAGCTAAGCATGTAGTTTTAGTTTGTGTTGGACAGCACTGCTCACTGTCAATGACTGACTGCAAAAGATGGTTTTCAGGGCATTTCAGTGAAAACATATTTTTCTATTTAACAACTTAAAGTACTTTTCTACTATATACTACTATATACAACTAAAAAGACATCTGACTAAAAAATGACAGATGCTGGCTTCTACTTTAACCAGTGCATAGATGGATATGGAAAGCTACTGCTTATAATGCCAATGACAAATATTTTACTAATGATCTTTAAAATAAATTTCAAAATATTTTTAATCCATATAATCTTACAAATACTCTCAGGGCATAATCCTTTGTCATAATCCCCCCAAAAAAGATTCCCTTCCTTGTTACAGCTGTCTGCATGTAATGACAATGAACATGTGATATTCATATTGCTGCATGTACTGGTTCCATTTAGTATCAACTGAGTGCATTGTGTCACTTCATGCCTTTAGTTTCATTGGTTTTATGTGTTCTTAACCCCAGCATCTCCATTAGCCACACAGTCCTGGGTGGTTGCAGACACACTCACCTGCTCACCTGCTTCAGCTACTGAGGTACATTTCTTTTTTACCACAATTTAAGTGTACAAACAATTTAAAGTACCCTAAACACAATGTCTGTACACCAGACAGTGTGTATTAAGACAGGGCCTGATACCTCAAGCTTCTATCTATCATGCGTTATCAGTTGCCTCAGACACCTTCAGCAAGACAGCCCTGGATAACGGATGTACTGTAAGCCCCTTTCATTCTCCACCTGCAAAGGAATATTTCCCACCTCTTGCTTAGTGAGTGCACTGTGTCACTTTAACCCACATCTTTCCTAATCTTGATTTTATATGTTACCAGATTGCCAAAACCTGGACATCACCAGAGAGACGGTCACAGACTATGCACCCTCCTCCTCCCTGTCTTCATCTAAAAATGTAAGTTTCTTCTGACACATATGAAATATTTACTTAATAAATAAAATATTAATATAAATATTAACTTATTAATATACTTAACATCATTATGACAAAACACGGTGTCTTAAGCTTCGTGTAAGTGTTCAATCATCGTATGTGTCAACAAAGGTAAGTTTTTTTCCTGCACAATTGACACAAGTGGTGCATTTACTATACAGACAGCACCAAGGAGTCGCACAACATGAATAAATGAAAATCACAAAAGCATTTAGCATTTACTGTATGGAAGATGAACAATTAAAAAAAAACAAACAAAAGAGGCATTTAAGAGTAAAAATCTACAAGTACATGAATAAGTGTCATTTATGATAAGGACTGATATTGGATAAATAATTAAATTCACTGAATGTAGGACAGATATTGCTATATACTATTTTAGAAAAATATGACATAGGAAAAATGAAGTCATTTTTAAATCGTTTTAAATCATTACTTACAGTTGTGCTCATAAGTTTACATACCCAGCAGAATTTGTTATTTTTTTGACATTTTTCATAGAATATCAATGATAACACAAAAACGTATCTTTCACTCATGGTGAGTGGTTGGGTGAAGCTATTTATTATCCAACAACTTTGTTTACTCTTTTTAAATTATAATAACAACAGAAACTACCCAAATGACCCTGATCAAAGGTTTACATACCCCAGTTCTTCATACTGTGTGTTGCCCCCTTTAACATCAATGACAGCTTGAAGCCTTTTGTAGTGGTTGTGGACGAGGCTCTTTATTTTTTCAGATGGTAATGCTACCCATTCTTCTTGGCAAAAAGCCTCCAGTTCCTGTAAATTCTTGGACTGTCCTGCATGAAATGCACATTTGAGATCTTTCAGAGTGGCTCAATGATATTGAGGTCAAGAGACTGAGATGGCCACTCTAGAACCTTCACTTTATTCTGCTCTACCCTATGACAGGTCAACTTGGCCTTGTGTTTTGGATCATCAAGTTTCCTGTGCCTTTGTAGCTCACACATCCCCAAAACATCAGCAATCCACTTCTGTGTTCCACAGTAGGAATGGTGTACCCTTCATGATAGGCCTTGTTGACTCCTCTCTAAATGTAACGTTTATGGTTGTGGCCAGAAAGTTCAATTTTGGTCTCATCACTCCAAATGACTTTGTTCCAGAAGTTTTGAAGCTTGTCTTTGTGCTGTTTGGCAAATTGTAAGAAGGGTGCTTTGTGGTATTTGTGTAGTAATTGCTTTCTTCTGGCCACTCGACCATGCAGCCATTTTTCTTCTAGTGCCTCTTTATTGTGCATCTTGAAACAGCCAAACCATTTTTTCAGAGTCCTGTATTTCAGCTGAAGTTATTTGTTGGCTTTTCCTTGCATCCTGAACAATTTTCCTGGCAGTTGTGGCTGAAAGTTTGTTTTCAACAGAATCCCTCTTTTTCGACTCCTTAATTAGAGTTTTAACAGTGCTGACTGGCATTCTCTTTAGCTATCTTTTTATATCCCTTTCCTGTTTTATATAGTTCAATTACCTAATCCCACACAATTCTTTTGCTTTCCCCATGACTCAGAATCCAGAAACGTCAGTGCAGCACTGGATGGAAGATGCAAGGCTCTGTCAGGAGCCCAGAAACTCACTGACCTTTTATCTACACACACTGATTACATAGGCCTATATGTTTTGTTTAAATCTGGATTTGTCTTGTATGTATGAGTTACAGTTTTCATTAGATTTCATTTCACTGATTCTGTATGCTGTGTTACATGTTACGCTTGGAAGTTTGTTCTTGAGGCAGTCTGTTTGTTCACCATTTGAGTGTTAATATATGGTTGCCTCTTCGACTTTTGCTACATTGTATTTATTTCTTACATGGACACATGTTTACTTACACTATATTACCAAAAGTATTTGCTCACCCATTCAAATGATTAGAATCAGGTGTCCGAATCACTTGGCCTGGCCACAGGTGTATAAAATCAAGCACTCAGGCATGCAGACTGTGAAACAAGACATTTGTGAAAGAATGGGCCGCTCTCAGGAGCTCAGTGAATTCCAGCGTGGAACTGTCATAGGATGCCACCTGTGCAACAAATCCAGTCGTGAAATTTCCTCGCTCCTAAATATTCCACAGTCAACTGTCAGCTCTATTATAACAAAATGGAAGCTTTTGGGAACAACAGCAACTCAGCCACGAAGTGGTAGGCCACGTAAAGTGACGGAGAGGGGTCAGCGGATGCTGAAGCGCATAGTGCAAAGAGGTCGCCGACTTTCTTCACAGTCAATTGCTACAGAGCTACAAACTTCATGTGACCTTCAGATTAGCCCAAGTACAGTACGCAGAGAGCTTCATGGAATGGGTTTCCATGGCCGAGCAGCTGCAGCCAAGCCACACATCACCAAGTGCAATGCAAAGCGTCGGATGCAATGGTGTAATGCACGCCGCCACTGGCCTCTAGAGCAGTGGAGACGCGTTCTCTGGAGTGATGAATCACGCTTTTCCATCTGGCAATCTGATGGATGAGTTTGGGTTTGGAGGTTGCCAGGAGAATGGTACATTTCAGACTGCATTGTGCCGACTGTGAAATTTGGTGGAGGAGGAATTATGGTGTGGGGTTGTTTTTCAGGAGCTGGGCTTGGCCCCTTAGTTCCAATGAAAGGAACTTTGAATGCTTCAGGATACCAAAACATTTTGGACAATTCCATGCTCCCAACCTTGTGGGAACAGTTTGGAGCGGGCCCCTTCCTCTTCCAAGATGACTGTGCACCAGTGCACAAAGCAAGGTCCATAAAGACATGGATGACAGAGTCTGGTGTGGATGAACTTGACTGGCCTGCACAGAGTCCTGACCTGAACCCGATAGAACACCTTTGGGATGAATTAGAGCGGAGACTGAGAGCCAGGTCTTCTCGACCAACATCAGTGTGTGACCTCACCAATGCGCTTTTGGAAGAATGGTCAAAAATTCCTATAAACACTCTCCTCAACCTTGTGGACAGTCCTCCCAGAAGAGTTGAAGCTGTAATAGCTGCAAAAGGTGGACCGACATCATATTGAACTCTATGGGTTAGGAATGGGATGGCACTTCAGTTCACAGTATGAGTCAAGGCAGGTGAGCGAATACTTTTGGTAATATAGTGTATGTTGTTGGTGCGTGTGTCCTTCAGCTATGAAGGTGAAATTTGAAGGTGTACATACACGTTCAAGAAATGTCACCTACTGGTTTGAGTCCACCATGCGAGGTGTGCGATGACTTTACTTAGCGTTTTGTGTTACCATGGTGACGAAAATGGCGAAAAATTTTCCACTGAAATGAATAGGGAACAATTGGAAAATCTGATGAAACCGCACCCTCTTGGAGCCTCACAGTGTGACTTTGAGATGCGGTTGAAAGTTTAAACGGATCACGAGACTTGAAACTTTTTAGGGTCCGCTTGGTATTTCGACCAATATCACGATTTTTGTTTTGTGTTTTCGAGCCGTTTTGCACTTTATAATAGGTGTGTATTGTGTCCGCTAGAGTGGGTGACGTCACTGATGATGTCACTCTCAAGTTTTGCGTTTCAGCCCCTCTAGCACCCACGTTTGACTTCTTACAAAACATTGTTACATAAAAATTGTAGAGAAATGTATGCCGGTTCAGACAGTGCGACTTCTGAAGCCCTATGATTTACAGGTTTTTGTTGGCAAGGCTCTCATTGCTCTCATTAAACTTGGAACCTCTCTCCTGCCCAAAATCACAAATGTGATTGCTCTCTTGCTGTCATTTTTTGCAGTATCTACACAAATCACACGTTGGTGTGTTTGGCCAAGTCTTCTGAGGCAGCTCGTGAAAAAATATCGGCGATACAAGCTACGGTATCATTGGGTTTGCCAACCTCTCGTCAGTTAAGGGCTGTGTGTATCACCATGGTTGTTCCTGTCTGCTGGAACAGTTGATTCAGATCAGACAATTAGATGCCTTCTCTTGACCCCCTCCCCCCCATACACGTTTGTCACTTGAGAGGACATTACATTGCCTTGCATTCATTTCCTATAGACTTAGTCTAACCCTTACCATAACTGTGACTTGCCTGACCCTAAACCTTACCCTAACCATAATCTAAACCACACACACACACACACACACACAACCAACATACTGAATTTTTTTAGTTTGACTTGACACTGTACCACTGTATATTCAGTACGTACAGGGACTGAGTCATTAGAAAATGCACAACTCCTGTGATCGATTAAGACTTTTTACAAAGCACAATACACAAAATATGTCTGTGTGGGTTCTCAGTTATCCAGGTCACTGTAGTAGTAGTAAGTGCTGAAGTGAAGGCAACTGGACAAAGAAACAAAGCTTACTGCTACAATGTGATGGACCAGGCACTGCCGTGTCCTCCCGCCCGGGAACTTTATTCCAGGGGAAGGAAGTTAGTCAAACAGTACCAAGATAGAAGATGCAACTACGGCGTATGGTTAACAATTTATTTTAGAGGCACGGAAGATAAGTATACAGGTGCTGGCCAGTAAATTAGATTATCATCAAAAAGTTGAATTATTTCAGTAATTCCATTCAAAAAGTGAAACTTGTACATTATATTCATGCAATGCACACAGACCGATGTATTTCCAATGTTTATTTCTTTTAATTTTGATATTTATAAGTGACAACTAATGAAAACTCCAAATTTGGTATCTCAAAAAATTAGAATATTGAAAAGGCCAATGAAAAGAAATGGGTTTTTTTTGAAATGTTGGCCAACTGAAAAGAATGAACATGAAAAGAATGCGCATGTATAGCACTCAATACTTAGTCGGGGCTCCTTTTGCCTCAATCACTGCATTAATGCGGCGTGGCATGGACTCGATCAGTCTGTGGCACTGCTCAGGTGTTATGAGAGCCCAGGTTGCTCTGATAGTCGTCTTCAGCTCCTCTGCATTGTTGGGTCTAGCGTATTGCATCTTCCGCTTCACAATACCCCATAGATTTTCTATGGGGTTAAGGTCAGGCAAGTTTGCTGGCCAATCAAGGACAGGGATACCATGGTCCTTGGACCAGGTACTGGTGGTTTTGGCACTGTGTGCAGGTGCCAAGTCCTGTTGAAAAGTGAAATCTGCATCTCCATAAAGTTGGTCAGCAGCAGGAAGCATGAAGTGCTCTAAAACTTCCTGGTAGACGGCTGCATTGACCTTGGACCTCAGGAAACAGAGTGGGCCAACACCAGCAGATGACATGGCACCCCACACCATCACTGACGGTGGAAACTTTACACTGGACCTCATGCAACATGGATTCTGTGCTTCTCCGCTCTTCCTCCAGACTCTGGGTCCTTGATTTCCAAAGGAAATGCAAAATTTGCTTTCATCAGAAAACATAACTTTGGACCACTCAGCAGCAGTCCAGTCCTTTTTGTCCTTGGCCCAGGCGAGACGCTTCTTACGCTGTTTCTTGTTCAAGAGTGGCTTGACACACGGAATGCGACAGCTGAATCCCATGTCTTTCATGCGTCTCTTCGTGGTGGTTCTTGAAGCGCTGACTCCAGCTGCAGTCCACTCTTTGTGGATCTCCCCCCACATTTTTGAATGGGTTTGTCGTCACAATTCTCTGCAGGGTGCGGTTATCCCTAGAGCTTGTACACTTTTTTCTACCACATTTTTCCGTCCCTTCGCCTGTCTGTTAATGTGCTTGGACACAGAGCTCTGCAAACAGCCAGCTTCTTTAGCAATCACCTTTTGTGTCTTGCCCTCCTTGTACAAGGTGTCAATGGTCGTCTTTTGGACAACTGTTAAGTCAGAAGTCTTCCCCATGATTGTGGAGCCTTCAGAACAAGACTGAGGGACCTTTTAAAGGCCTTTGCAGGTGTTTTGAGTTAATCAGCTGATTAGTGTGGCACCAGGTGTCTTCTATATTGAGCCTTTTCAGAATATTCTAATTT
Source organism: Psettodes erumei (assembly GCA_016785225.1). NCBI lineage: Eukaryota > Metazoa > Chordata > Actinopteri > Pleuronectiformes > Psettodidae > Psettodes > Psettodes erumei. Next base: position 1,218,743 of record JAFBJZ010000939.1, read on the forward strand.
TCTGAGATACTGAATTTGGTGTTTTCATTAGCTGTCAGTTGTAATAATAAAAATGAAAATTAATAAACACTTGAAATATATCACTATGTGTGGAAGGAAAGTATACTGTATACAAGTTTCACGTTTTGAATGGAATTACTGAAATAATTCAACTTTTTGATGATATTCTAATTTACTGGCCAGCACCTGTAGGTGTATAGAGGCCCATTTCCAGCAACTACCACTCCAGTGTTCTAATGGTACAATGTGTTTGCTCATTGCCTCAGAAGGCTAATGGATGATTAGAAAACCTTTGTGCAATCTTGTCAGCACAGCTGGAAACAGTTTAGCTGGTTATAGAAGCTATAAAACTGACCTTCCTTTGAGCAGGTTGAGTATCTGGAGCATCACATTTGTGGGGTCGATTAAACGCTCAAAATGGCCAGAAAAAGAGAACATTCATGTGAAACTTGACCGGCTATTCCATTTGAGAAATTGCCAAGAAACTGAAGATTTCCTACAAAGGTGTGTACTACTTCCTTCAGAGAACAGCACAAACAGGCTCTAACCAGAGTAGAATGAGAAGTGGGAGGCCCTGCTGCACAACTGAGCAAGAAGATAAGTACATTAGAGTCTCTAGTTTGAGAAATAGACACGTCACAGGTCCTCAACTGGCAGATTCATTAAATAGTACCCGCAAAACACCAGTGTCAACATCTACAGTGAAGAGGCGACTCCGGGATGGTGGCCTTCAGGGCAGAGTGGCAAAGAAAAAAACATATCTGAGACTGGCCAATAAAAGAAAAAAAATATGGGCAAAAGAACACAGACATTGGACAAAGAAAGATTGGAAAAAAGTGTTATGGACGGACGAATCAAAGTTTGAGGTGTTTGGATCACACAGAAGAACATTTGTGAGACGCAGAACAACTGAAAAGATACTGGAAGAGTGTCTGACACATCTGTCAAGCATGGTGGGGGTAACGTGATGGTCTGGGGTTGCTTTGGTGCTGCTAAGGTGGGAGATTTGTTCAGGGTAAAAGGGATTTTGAATAAGGAAGGCTCACTCCATTTTGCAACACCATGCCAGACACTGTGGACAGTACTTGATTGGAGCCAATTTCATCCTACAACAGGACAATGACCCAAAGCACACCTCCAAATTGTGCAAGAACTATTTAGAGAAGAAGCAGGTAGCTGGTATTCTATCTGTAATGGAGTGGCCAGTGCAGTCACCAGATCTAAACCCCATTGAGCTGTTGTGAGAGCAGCTTGACTGTATGGTACACAAGAAGTGCCCATCCAGCCAATCCAATTTGTGGGAGGGGCTTCTAGAAGGTGGGTGAAATTTCTCCAGATTACCTCAACAAATTAACAACTAGAATGCCAAAGGTCTGCCATGCTGTAATTGCTGCAAACGGAGGATTCTTTGATGAAAGCAAAGTTTGAAGGAAAAAATGATTTGAAATACAAATCATTTTTTCTAACCATGTCAATGTCTTGACTATATTTTCTATTCATTTTACAACCAATGGTGGTAAATAAAGTGTGACTTTTCATGGAAAACACAAAATTGTCTGGGTGACCCCAAACTTTTGAACGGTAGTGTAGTTCCATAATAATCCAACAAATGAAGAAAAGAAGAACAGAGTGGACACTACAGATGTGGGACAGTCACTGTTAAGTGCTGAAGGCCACTGTTTTGCAACTTTGCTACTTAATGGAATGAATTCTCTACTGAAGAGGCAGCAATGAAATCATTTAATCTTCTCATCTGACTCTCAGCAGGACCGTAAGTACATTTTAATATATTGTACTTTTAATAAATTCTTCCCTTTCATTTGGGCATGACAATATTTATACGAGCTTAATCAAAAACATATAGCATGTTGTCAGGGATTTGGCTCCTGCTGGTGAAAGTCAGCTGTCTCTCTCCACCTCCTCACAGAAAAAGGCCAGCAGAGCCTTCCCCCTGGAGATGTACTTGATGCTCTGAATCTCACCACCGCAGTTATTGGGCTTCTGGAAGTGGATCTCCAGATGGTCCTCCAGGTCCTCCTCATCCCTCACATCCTTTATGTCATCCAGGAGGACAGTTCGCTTTGGAGAGTCACAGAAGGTCTGAAAGGAATCACAAACAGCAGTTGCATCGTGGCTGTAGGCAGTTTGTTCAAAAGGTTCTTTTTTAGTGTCACAGTAACTGTTATCACTGATGCCAACTCAAACTGACCACAGCTGCTGATCAATTGTTGATCAATATGTGTTTGTTACTGACAAGACATGCTATCACATATGACTCCTGTAGACTTATTGTAAAAAGTCAGACTTAATAGTAACAGATAGTAACCAGTGTTAGCCTTGTATCTCACCTGAAACTTACGCAGTTGATGTATGTAAACGGGTCCAACCTGCACGTTTTCTTCAGAGTCAAGATCCACACAGTACCTTCCCCTCAGTACCAGGCTCTCAGCAACTACACACACACACACACACACACACACAATCATTTATACATATTAACACCTTGATGCCTGGCTGAGTGGAACTACTTTTAAATCAGAACAGTCACTTCTGATTTTAAAGTAGTTTCACTCTCATTATTCAGCATATGTGGCCTGCTGTCTTACTAACCAAACACTAAATTAAATATTGGCTGACCTTTCTTATGTTGCAATGGTTGCCATACAGTGATTCTGAGGCATGGCGACTGGAGTCATGGCATCGTAATAGACCACTTTCCTGCCCTGCATGATATTACTTTCATGGAGTAATTACAGTTGACTGTCAAGCTACTGTCAGTGATGAGTGTTACACAACACTAATTCAAGAGTTGTGCAATTCAAGATTTGTAGCATATTGACAGTGGTCTTTTAAAGGTGAATCTTAAACATGAAGTAATTTTAAGATGCATTCAAATACCACATTAACTGCCTGAGAATAGATGCGTCAGGTGAGGATCAATTTAGCTGGCTAGCAGATCATTAGCCAGGATTATTCTTCACATTTGATGAACAGGGGCAATAAACAATATACAGTAGTGTGTTTTACTGAAATAATTGGCTTCTGAATTCTATTAAAGTTCTGGTTCTGTTGCAAGTTTTCGATGAGCAGAACTTCAAAAATGTAGGGCAATATTAAGAGGTTCCACTGTAAGGCAACAATGATGACACTGAAGATTAACTACAAAGAACAATGAAAACATCATTTTAAAAAAAAAATTCTCCAAAGCAAAGACTCAGCTCCAGAAGCTCAGCATAGTCCTCCTGTGGATGCTTTTTGCAGGCTACTGTTTTAGTAGATGTACCTCCAGGGTGAAGAAAGGTGACATGTGCGGTTCTGCCGATGTTATCATACTCCACTCCCTCCACCTCTCCTCCTCCTCTGCTGGGCCTGGAGAAACTCATCTCCAGTCGGTCCTTCATTTTCTCCTCTGGTATGGAACTGGGGACATTGGAAACCTTGATCTCCTTTCTGGAAACATCAAGGTGGACCTACATTGATATCAACACAGTGATTACAAAGAATACTCATCAGTGTAAACTGATCATATGCACAGTATATAAGCGATTTACAACATTGTTCAGTCAGTAGTGATGCTCTGAGGTGAGGTGTGGTCCACTCTAAGTTCTGTCAGTTGCGTACTGAGTGAATCTGCTAATATTCAACACACTAGGCTAGTAAATCACTGGTTAAGAAAAGTTTAGAGTGGCTTCAGAAAGCATTCAAATTCTTTCACTTATGTGCAATTAGTAATGGACATGGGATTAAATCCTGTTTTATCTTAATCTATCTCAACAGAATGCCCTTTAATAAGAGCTGATGATGTACAATGTAGTGCACAGACATGTTCTGAATATAAATTAGAAAAAAATCATGCTCCTGCAAACTGAATGCTACATGTAAGGAAGTCATAGGTCAATATTCAGATGTTCTCAGCTCAAAAAAGACACAAATTGTGTTAATGTTCTTCTGATTATTGGATTATTGTTGTAAACAGATATCAAAATGGACTAAAAAAGTATGTATGGTCTGTGTTTGTGTGCTCTTTGTGAGTCTTAAACTAGAAAAGAAGTAAGATGATCTCTCTCAGAATGTACCTCAAACTTCACAGCAGGATCCATTGTTATTCTTTTTGGTTTCACTTCCACACTCATGTTCTCACAGGACACAGAGCACTTGGCAATCTTCAGGATCTGAGAGGCCACTGGAGGACATGACATAGTTATAAGTTATTGTTCAAGTCTTTAATACCACTACTGTATGTTATTGGTACTGGTGAGGGAAGAAATGACAATATTTTGGGCATGTTGGTCTGTTCCTGTTATTTCAGCCTTTCCATATTTGTCCAAAGCAGCAGCGTCCCCAGCTGGCCGAATAACAAACCAACTCAAATCCACTAAACAATGAAGGTGCTTCTGTCACTGACTGAATGTGAAGGTGGATGCAGCACTAAGAGTGGTTTTCAAGTCGGAACTAAACATCAAGTGTCTTGTGCTATTACTTAAATCCTCCCTACAGTGTCTTAGTAGAAAGTGATAGTGAAAAGCTTGTCATGTTGAGTTGAATCATGCATGTTTTTAATCAGTTGGAAGAAGGAGAGCTGTCAGGTGACGTGGTTTGACTTACTTACAGTATATATTGGAGTATATGAATGGAGAAAAACTTCAGTGAGCCACCAGGCAGCCAGTATATTCATATAATTCATACTGTATTACACTTGTTATATTCAAGTTATACACATGTGGAAGGTTCAACCGCTCCTTTATCTATTTTCTGGCTAAGAGTACATTAGGAAGAAATATTGAATATTAACATTAAAATGTGACACAAAGTTCTTTTATAGACTCTGCAGTCAAACTGTGCACACACAGTATTTTACCTGTTAACACATATTTTTCTATGTACATTTTGCTGAATGACTATGATGTGCACACACTGTTAGCACTTATCCACACCAATAGAACTCATCTCAGTGTTACAATACAGCAGATGACGTCATGTGTACCTTTCTCCTCCTCAAAGGTGATAATTGCCTGGCCATCCTGCACGAGCACAGTGGACCTCTGGATGATGGTGAACACGCCCCTGATTGACTGACTGTCATCACCATTCTCCTCTTTGTCCTGAGCACTGAAGCTCACCATCGTGTCTGGAATCTGAGCATACATCTGCACAGGTAGAGGAATACAGCACAGTAATGTTGTCGTTTTACAATATGTCAAAGTACTGTTGGATTATTAACGGCACTGTTCACTAATATGGATATAATGACAGTCATCTTCCCTTTGGGAAAAAAGTCCTGTGCACTTTCACCTTGAATTTCTGCTTCAGTTTGGTGGACTCAGCCCTCTTCAGTTCCAGCTCAGTATGACATCTCCTAAGTTTGTCCAGCAATTCCTTTTTGCTTGTAACAAGCTTCAGGATTTCACCCTGAGAGAAAGAATCAAGTGAGAAAGGGGAGAAAGCAGCAGCCTGTACTGTACATGCTACATACTTGATAGTAACTCTACCTGCACTGCACTCATGCTGTGAATGAATTCCTTCTGACACTCATCTCGCTTTTTGTCCCAAGCCAACATGGCCTGCCTAGCCTTCTCCCTGGTTTGATCTTCTTCCAGTTTTTCCAATATGAGCCTGGTTTTTACATCTTCAGCTTTATCCGCTTTAGTCTTCGAGAAAAAACAGAACAAGTTCACAGAGAAAACAGCTAGTCCTGTTGGTGGTTTACAGGAAGACATGGAGACAATAATTCCAATTCCTGACAATGATGGTGGATTACCACATCCATAGGGACAACATTTCAATAAACTGAACACAACAAACTACATTCTATTTACATGCTACATAAATCCCAATAGCAAGTATTTCAACCTAGAAAAACAAAACCAAAACTACCTGCTTGGATCCAAGCCACAGGAGGGACCAGAGAAACCCAAACAATGACACTTTACTTTGATGGTGTCTCCACTCATAGTAAATAAAGGCTCTTTTTAAACAGTCCCGCAAGCAATGTGACAACTCTGTGCAGCAGAACAATAACCTAAATATACAGACAAAGCAGCGGTGGAACGTGACCTGACCTCATTCCATGTAAGCATGAGCTTGCTGCTGCTGAACACAGCTGCTGTGAGAATGGGTGTGTTAAAGGAGAAGGGGCCCAGATTATTGTGATACATAACAGAAACTACCTAACTTCTCCAGCCACAGAAGTAAACTGTAATTTCCACACTGATGCATCATCAGTATTTACAGTAATTTAATATCTGATAATACATCACATGTTCTCTTTAATACATCTCTTTCACATACGTAGCATTTAGAAAGCAGGATGGAGTATTTTCATATTGCTAATACTTTTACGTTAATAACGGAGTAGTCAGAGCACTCTGTGGTGCTTTTCATGAGCTGGGCATACAGAGGTCAGCCGTTCAGTCTGCTGAACCAACTGCTCTTACCTTCCACGTCTCCAGCTCTTTCTTGGCCTGCTCGAACTGGTTGTCCTCCTTCAGACCACCTTCCATCTGACAGGAGCATGGAGTCCTGTTACCACTCTGACTGGAGCACTTAGTGACGAGTTTTTCACACGTTTGGGCAGCCCTTACCTTGTACATGTCGGATGAAAATGAAACTCCGTATAGAAAGTTTCAAATAAAATACGACGCGGTCTGTCGTGTTTTGTTTTCCTGTTCAGATCAGCGGGAAGCCCGAGCTCCTCATTGACCGTCTTCGAAATCAAAAGTGAAACTTTGAGCTGGATTTCATGTTCAGGCTGACTCTGGAGGCAACGAGGAGGCAGGAATGTGAATAGACGCAGAAATTAAAAAGTCTTGATATCTATATACATATGGTGTATTGATATCCATTAAACAACACTATCAGTATCAGCACGTCATTTTATTTAGAAAAGTGATTGGGCCAGCCCGTGGCATAGGCAGTATAGGCAAATGTTAAGGGCGCCGTCCATCCAGGGGGCGCCAGAAGTGGGGGAAGAAAAAATATATATAATTTCCACTATTCTTAAAACTAGTTGGTAATTTTATGTCTTAATTTAACTGTATAGCAAAGCCTATAGTAGTAATAATAATAGGGTGATTCTCCAACTACAGTCAAATTCGGTGATGATATTTTTCAGAAAATCCAACTCATATTTTTTGAAATATTTTGATTTGTTCTACTTCATCACAATGTGTAGAAACATTAACTGATAGTGGTTGTAATGAAATTAAATGTTATATATTTTTTCCATTTAGTCTAGCATTCAGAGGAAAGCATTATTTCCATCACACCACAAAAAAGGTGTTTTTCAAACAAAATTACTACCATAACCCATGTTTTCAAAACATTTAATGAAATTTCACACGTAGATGTACCCAAATGTATAACTGTACTTATTGTAAGCATTTAAAAGATAATATTTTCTCATCATCAAGATGACAAATACCTATTTACTATCTTACTGAAGTCTTTCAGTCAAGCTTACATAGCAGAATCATGAGTTTTCCAATCCCAGATATGAATTGTAACCATAACTGCATAATTTTCAAAACTCCTAAATATTATTTGTGTAGCTGTGTTGTTATTATTATTACTTTTGTGTAAAAATATGTGTTGTGATGGAAACAGCATTGTGTGGTGGAAAAGACAGCACATGTTGGAAATGACATGTGACACAGAGCATTGCTGAACATCGGTCACTTTTATTGTCCTTGACATCAAGTGACATCATTTTTGAAATTTAATGTTGTTTAAAATGTAAAAAAAATAATGCACATTAATCAGATGGTAGACCATTGCTCCTTCTCTTTTTGTGCTGAAACCTACACACAAGTTGCAAAACTAGCTGTTGGAAGCAAAACAAACATGCATTAATCTCTCTGTAATTACTGATTTAATGTTTTAAACAAACTGCCAAACTTGCATATGGATTCATTCCTTTATCCATGATAATCAAGAGCAGAGCATATTTCTGCCCAAACTGTGGGGTCCAACATCTTGTGCCTCTTTGTAACTGGTTGAGGCTCTGGGACCAGTCTCAGAATATTTTCATCTTTTTATTTACCAGATTATGTCCTCTCTCATTGGCCAGTTGTAATTGTATTCTGAAACAGAAGAGTTCTTCTTAAATCCACTGTTCTTTGCTTCATCTGTTGTTTGGTTTTGAGCTGAGGGGAAGTGGCCATTTCCATTTTCTTCTTAAGCCGCTCACACCTTTTCTTGTATTTTTCCACCTTCCATAAAGCATCTTCAAGCTTCATAGCTGTTGGATTAAGATCTCTGTAGACCTTTGCCTTGTCTTTGCAACCTTTTTCCTCCCTCTTTTCTGTGTACAGTTTTTGGGTTCAGGCAGTTGAGGTGTATCAGGTGGTTCAATGGGGCTGGAGTTGCCCAGTGAGACATAATGCAGGTCAACACCAATGTCCTCTGGTGACAGTGGTGGTGTAGTTCCAGCCATAAAACTCCTAACTTCAGCCAGTGTTTTCATTTTTTTGCGTCTGTTTTGTTGAGCGGTTCACCATTGTCTTCTAACTTTTCTTTTCTCCCTGTCTGTCAATTCAGTGACAGATTTGACAGCACCTTGTTCTGTTTTTCAGGTATCTTTCTCTGTCTTTTCTGAGAAACTAAACTGGTATTTAAGCGGATCTGATTTGATCCTTTCTCTATATGCTTTTGATCTCTCTGGTGTGGTCTTGTGTGCCATCTAAAAAACAGATGGTGTCACATTTAAGTATCTATTCTTTTTTGTAGTAAATAATAAAGTAATAAAATAATAAAGTCTTTTGCATAATTGAATACACAGTATTTTAAGTGATATAAGCCAAATAAATGCATTTATAACACTAACATTCTCATTTCCATCACAACACATCTTTTCCATCACAATAAATAAAGTGATGGAAATGACTGTTGTGGAAATGACAATTTTTAGCATTTCTTTTAAAATCTCATGACATATTACATTGTTACATCTCTGTTTTAGAGTTAGCATAAAATATACTCAAAATACACAATATAAAATGGTATTTTTCTCATTATTTGTACATTCAAAGGAAATATGAGCTGTTTGGAAATGACGACCAATAAACCTAATCTTGGTTTTGCAAAAATTTACCTTGATTTTTTTCTTGTTTCCCTTCCTTCCACGGAGCTAACACTGCTATCGTGCCATGAGCTCTCCTGTCACATGACAACTGATGTGGTTGCACATCAGTCGCCTCCCACAAGGACAACATCGTCCTGAAGTTCGCGGATGACACTGCAATGATTGGTCGCACCACGGGGGTGACAAAGTGGTCTACAGGAGGGAGGTGGCTGGTCTAGTGGCATGGTGTGAGGACAACAACCTCACCCTCAACGCAAACAAGACAAAGGAGATTATAGTGGACAGGAGGAAGGAGAGCATACCTCATCAACCCCCGTCTATCCGGGAGATTGAAGTGGAGAGGGTAAGCAGTTTCAAATACCTGGGTGTCCACATCAGTGAGGACCTCACCTAGATAGTGAACACCTCACAGCTGGTTAAGAATGCCCAACAAAGGCTGTATTTCCTGAGGACGTGAGGAAGTTTGGCATGTCCTCAGCAACTTCTATAGCTGCGTGGTTGAGAGCACCATAACTAGCTGCATCACAGCGTGGTATGGCAGCACTACTGATACGGACTGCACTCACCTGCAGAGAGTGGTTAAGATTACAAGGACACCACTGCCCTCTCTGCAGAGCATCTACCACCACAGAGTCCACAGGAGAGCTGTGGAGAGACCCCACCCATCCACAAAAGGGATTGTTCACACTTCCTCAGGCCAGAGGTACAGAAGTTTGAAATGCAGAATAATAAGATGCTAAAACTCTCTCTTCCCTTCTGCCATCAGACCCCTGAAGAGTTGACAGGAGTCACAGCCATGTACCACCTTATCAGTTTAAACTTGTACTTCTCTTTACAACTGTTCTCTTGCACAACTGTGTTACACTTTATAAATACCAGATAGTTTTTGCCTTTGCATTATCTTATTGTGCTGTACTATTGGGTTTTTATTTATTGCATTACTCTATTTTTAAATTTTATTTTGTACTTATACGTTGGCACCAGGGTGGACAGCAAAGAAAGTATTTAATTGCACAGGGAAACTTGCTTTTTTGTTGCATATGACAATAATCACCTTGAATCTTGAATCTTGAGTCAAAAGTATTGATGTAATTGTGAATGCACCCTTGTGTTCTGTTTTATAGTTAAAGTATATTGTTACATTTCCACATTTAGTGTGTATGTAACATACTGCTGTACAATCAGTAGATAAACACTGTCATCTAGGATACATATATACAGTCACAAAGCCACCTACGGATCACTTTCAAAAATAAGTCACTTTTTAATTCATGGATTGATGACAATGGGTGATCGGAAAGGATATCTATTGTATATCATAAGCTTTTTCCTCCATACAAGCAGGTTTTCCATTAAACCCGGGGTGAATATGATTGTTTGCTGCAGTCTCTGAAATGTTATATTGTAGAGGAAATATGTGAACCATAGTGGTGTGCGATACTGCATATTTTGGTATCGATCCGATACCAAGTAAATACGGGCCAGTATCGCCGATACCGATACCGATACTTATCAATAAATAAGGTGGATGCGTCATTGAATTGCTAAATCTCAATTAATTTTCATGACCGTAAGTGATTTTTGTGATGTTTCCTTTTTATTATTAAGTAGTTAAAACTCTGGACAGAACTAGGACAAAGTTTATCATTAAATAAAAAATGCTTTATTATCAAATGATTTTGCGCGTCTAAATCACGTCACGTGACTCATGTGACGGTGCAACATCTAAACACAAGAGGGGGAGGGGGAGCAAAGTATGCCTGCTCTGCGCTGACACAAGAGCGGCGAGTCCAACGACCTGGCGGACCCTCTTTGCCGAAACCGCGGCATTGCTAACAAGTGCGGAACTTTAAGTAAAGACTCGATCTCACCAGGCTAGTATCGATCCGATACCGATACAGACGTGGTATCAATACTATCGATATTTGGATCGATCCGCCCACCACTAGTGAACCGTTTGACCTGCCTTCAGTCTACTCCTGCTTTCTGTCTTCACCATCACTTTGTTGTTATACAGTCAAATATGCCATACATTTGTTCTCTTTTCATTATCCATGCCTTTATTCTCTGCCTGCCTCTTCATCTCTGTTTTCCCGTATATGTTCTATGTGTTATGCATTTATTGTGTTTTACGTTAAAATCAACAACGTGCAATGAAATTGGCACGTTAAACCTCGACAATTGTTTTTTTTCCTGAGATTTGGTTTCGCATGTGAATGACGTCATTACGACAGATGACGGCAGGTCACATGAGTCTTTTCCAGCAGCAGGGCAGACGATAGCTCGGTGTTCAGGCTGTGACCAGCTGACGAAGCTTAGTGACGGATGTTACGTGTAGTTTAGCAGCTTCACAGCGTCACCCAAACGGAGGCCAAAACACAGCTCAGAAACATGCGTTGGTTTGAAGGGTCGATTCCTGACGCCATTAGCTCAGCTAAACAGCGGAGTTTCGTTTTTGTCGTCGTCATTATAGGTAACGTTATGTGTGTGTTTGTTTGTCCATTAGCCAGCTTGCTAACGTTAGCATGCTAGCCGGATAGTTGTGCCACTACATTAGCTGGTTAGCATAGCCAGTCAGCTGTTTAAGGAATAACAAGCTTGATTCCGTCGTTTCGGCGAAGGCAAAAATTCAGAGACGTTGTTACCTAAATATGGTCATGGTGGAGCTTTTGGTTACCGACCCATGTAACGTTGAGAAGAAAAGACCGTTACTGGTGTCTCTAACCAAGTAAACTTAACGCTTCAGAGACTGCCGGCTAACCCGAGAGTAGTTAAATGATCTTACACACAGTTAGCCTTGTTTTGACTGGAAAGACTCCCCCGACATGATGAATACAGTTAGTTCACACTTGAACACACTTGCAGTGATGGGTTAGTCAGGTAACCTGAACCAGTTTGAGTTGGGTCATTGCATCATATGCTGCAGTATTAGCAGTGACGTTGCTAGGTAGCTGTTCCACCATTATGTGACAAGATGTTTTCATGAACGGACAGTGAGCTGTCATCGGTATCCCTGTGTGTATGTCCCCAGGGGAAGATGAACAGTCAGAACAGCTGATGTCCAGCTGGGAGGACGACACAGTCGCAGAAGCTGCACTCAACTGTTGTGTGGCCATCAAAGTCGATGCCAAGAGGTACCTATGAGTGCATTTACATACATAGTGTAAACTGCTATAGTTTAGCTGCAGGTGAAGTCACTGTCAGTCAGTCACTGTACATATCACATATAGTGATTGTCCGTTGCAAGCACTATTCCAAGACTTACACAGAAACCAGAGGTGATTGATTAAAAAATTCAGTGCAATGATCGTGTGAAAAAGGCCACATTTAAATTATGTTGAGTTTAAAATGTGTAATTTTTGTGTTGGTTTGCTTCATTAACTCTATTACAGTATTTCACCACCAGACACCGTGCCTCAGCTTGTTAGTTGAGACACTGTGAAGCATCACAGTTATTAAAATCAAATATTAAACTTGTAAAAGAGCAGCGGCCCTTGAATGACCAGCATTTATTTTAGCGAGGTGGTTGTTTTTTTGTAACTCCATTCATCAAAAGACATGATAAGTCTTTATTTACCAGTTTCCTGGATGAACCCTCTTGTACCAAAAGTATTGCAGTGGACATTGGTTTTAAGGGTATTCAGTATACAGATGGGAGCCTGCAGGGTCTATTTTAAATTTTAAAAATGTTAAATGTTTGCCCTCAAAATTCATTTGATTGTCAGAAATTTGAAATTTAAAGTAATATTTTACCCATTTTAATTAGCCTTTTTTCTTCACATTATGACAGAAACTTTATTTTCTATGTTGTGGAAAGTTGATTTTTGGCTTAATATGATAAAAAAAACAGCAAAATTTGGGCCATTTATACTGAAATATGTTAATATGTAACTTTTACTACACTCCCTTATGTCTCTGTGTTTGACTTGTAAGAAACTGGTTTAACTTTAGTAACATTTATGAGTTTAAAAGAGTATGTATATGTCTGAAACTTCAATTTGACTGAGCCCACAAAATCAGTAGCCTTACTTGTGAAGGAAAAAGCTTTAAAAATTAGAATTGTTACTACTTTTGACTGACACATTGTGCAATTTCAGTCTTACTGAAATTCCAATCATATTTTTCTTTCTTTTTTCCACAGTGAGACATGTGTACAGTTCTCCCACTTCTGTATCTTTCTTGTTGCTCTAAATGTTGGCCTTTTCTTCTACAGGAAGTTAGTTCAGAATACATTGATAACAGATTCATCTCTGAGGAACGCTATTTCTTGCGCTTCCCATGACATTGCTTCACTGGGCCAGTAGATACAAACCCAGCTTTAAGTGGGGAACAGAGCAGTGCTTTTGCATGTTTTTAGACAATGAACCAGGCAGCAGTCAGCAATAACAGAAATGCAGCAGGGTGCACTAAAGAAATGCATAAAAAAGGAAGCAGAGTGCAGTACTGTGTAGTAAAGTAAGACGGCAGAATGCAGTGGTGAAACACAGAATACTGCTGAACAGAAAGCAGCATACAGCAGGAAAGAAATGTTATCCAACAGAGGACAGTAAAACAACAGAATGACTGTTTGGCATCGCTGCTTATTTAAAAAGTAATACAAAACGTTAGTTTCTGGGTGCTGGTTCCTTAACACCTCCCCCTGTGTGAAGATCCAGTGGTGTGCATACCCTCTAGCTTCTTTATTGGAGAGAATGGGATTCCTCTGGAGGTCATCGCTGGCAGTGTGTCTGCTGAAGAACTGGTGAAAAGAATCAACAAAGTGAAGCAGGTACAGGCACAAATCCTGGCTTGTATGCAGTTTCCCTTACAAGGAGCCAACTACTGATTTGTATCTAGCTATGCGCTGCTCTCCATGTCAAAGAAACACTGGGCTTGACCCTGAAATATTGCCAAATGGGTGCTTCAGATTTCCACTTCGACACCAAATCACCCACCACTTGTCAGTCAACTCCTCCAGTCAAGTAATGAGACTTGAGTAGCAGACAATTTCATTTTAGTATTGATAAAGGTAGAGGTCTGTAAAATTGAACCCGATGGGTTGTATGTTTATAAAGGAAATGAAAAAAGATCATGGGGCTGTTGGGCGAATTATGTAATCCGTATGTGGCAGGACTACATTACACCATGCTGATGTTAACATTTAGCTCCAAACCAAAGATGGGTGTCATATAAAGTATTGCCTGTCTGCCTGCATATTTTATGTTTATCTGGAGGATTTAACATTTTATCTGCTGCTTACACCACCCATATGTACAGACTTGCTTGACTTAAGCACCACTCTGGCAGTTTCTGTGTCCACTGGGGCGATATCGGTAGCAGGGAATTAACAGCAGAAACATTTGTAGTGTAAATGCACCAGCATATTTGGATGATAACATGCTTTTAATTCTATTGAATTTGACAACATTTTATGCTTCTAATTTTCTCTGTGGTCACCCATTTAAAATGTCAGCACATTCAATATCACAACATAGCTGCTATCATTAACCTGAATTTGTCTTTATTACAGTGTTATGATTGTAAAATAGTGACACTATTTGTAGCTCAGCAGCTTCAGTGACAGATCCTGGTCTAAATTAATTCATGTGAATTTCTGAGTTTGTACTTGTTGAGTTGTCAACCCAGAAACAACTTCAGAAACATACACAGTGAAGCTGAGGACAGAGTGAGGAGACCACCCTCTCTCCCTTTTGTCCTTCTCTGTCACACTACAGAAACTAATTTAGTTGTGCATTTATGAAGACGACAACTGAACTACTGATAGTGGTGGTGTTCTTTCTGGTAAGGCTCTTCTTCCCTGGTTCCTGACAGATGCATGCTCAGGAGATTGGAGGTGTGACAGTGTCACCAGAGTCGAGTGCTCCTGTGGAGACATGCCCACATAACAGCAGATCCACAGAACCTGCTCCAGTCTCAGCTGCCGCCTCAGCTCTGGCGGTGCCTGTAAGGTCAGCAGCAGAAGCCACAGAGCCTGCAGTACCAGAAACGGCAAAAGGTGAGTGAGTCTGGATCGCTCATTCATCGTAAACCCTTCCACTCCCGTTGACAAAGAACTGCTTTCAATGAAACTGACCGTCACTGGTGGAGGGAAATAAAGTGTGATATAGATTAAATATGCAGATAGAAAGGTGTTTTGGGGTTGGGGTGGTGCTGACACCCATACTACTGAGTTTTTAAAAAAAATTTCACCAACAATGAGGCCCAATCAATTCACCACCATCAGGAATGTCAAGTTTCTAACTGTTAAGGTAGAGAACCTTTCAACATGAAATCCTAAAAGTTTATTGAGCAGACCAAAGTAAACCTAAAATACATTCAGATCTGTGTAGGAACAATTGAAAAAAAGGCTGTAATTACAAGTACTTGAAATCTGATGAACTTTCTAAATCTAAACTTTGAAGTCTATTATTAGGTAGCTGGAGACAGTGTGGAATGTAAGAGAAAGGAGTTGTGCAGGTCAACCTCACACAAATTCCAGTTCCTGTTTTACATATGCATTCTCTGTGCCAAAAGAAGTGATTGTGACTATTGACTAACACTACACTATCAGAGCATCATGCTTGCTGCTGTTTCTGAAGCTGTAGAGACACATTTTTGCAACTGAAGAAGAGAAATAGTTGCATCATCCAGTGTCTAAAATTGTAGAAGGAGCAAGCTACTTGTCTGTTGTTGACAGTGTTGCTGCTTGGCCTTGAAGAAGCATGTCTTTTATGCACTTTGCTGTCAATGTAGTGGGTACCTTTTGAGCTTTCACTGAGTAAAGTGTCAGCAGGCAGTCTTGAATTGTTCACTGAGGTTTCACAGGTTGAGGCATAACTACAGTAGATGTACTAGTTGATTGCATACAGATAATTGAGAATGGACTGTATCCAGGTAGCCCAATGCTTTCCTTTTGTGTTCCTCTTGTATGTAGCTCTGTCAAGCCCAGTGGATGATGGCAGCCTCTCAGCCACAGTGGCTCTCGCAGAGAATGCATCTTCCGATCATGCTCCTCCATTTTCTCAGAGTGAAGAAAACCTGGATGCTAAGGTGCAAAGGTAGAAGCACACATGCATGTCTTGGACAGATAATGTGTTCTGCGTTGAGATAGATCAGATGGCATCTTAAGGTAAAACAAAAGTTAACCTGCAATCTGAGTTCAAATTGGCAGCTTCACAAACAAAACTTGTTACAAAGTGAATGTTGCACATATGTCACATGGAGAACTATGTAACATTAGCTTCACAAAGGATTTTTAACTACGTCACAAAGGAGATTTACCTACTTACTGAAAAGGCCGGATGATAAACCATATCATTGAATTACAGATAAATCTAATATTGATCTTAATTTGCTCATATTTAAGATAACGTTAAGAACACTGATATACTAAAAATCCATCTTATCAGTGTGAAGTTGTATCATGACATTGTTTTGTTAGGTTAACTAAGAAACTGGAGGAGAGACGAGAGCAAAGGAAGAGAGGAGAAGAAGAGGTAAGGTGATGAGCCTTTGTTGGCCAATAACTTCTGGTCCATATTGAAAGCAGCCAGGCCTGTAATCACTGCAGCCACAAGTGGGGCACTTCACCCCCAGTATATAAAAAAAATCCAAATATTTGTAACCAAGTTTTAATTTTAGTTAAAATTTTTTTCCAGGTTCAGTTTTTTCCATTTATTTTTTTTGTAAATGAATTCTGTGTTTAAGGTCTTAACCACATGTTCTCTAACTTGTAAGTTAACAGTGTGCGGGGACCACAAATGGCCACTTCATAGCTGTGTGTGTGTGATCTCTGTTTAGGTGAGACCTGACCCCCGGCCTTGGCCTAAAAAAAACTAAAATTAAAACTATAAAACGCAGAATTTTATGGAATTTGCTGAAATGCATCTCTACATTTCTCTACTGTAGAGATGGATTTCAGAAAATTCCATGAAATTCTGCGTTTTATAGTTGATTCTGTTTTCATTGTCAAATTGCGTGATTCCGTCTGTGATTTCTGCATTACGGAAATCGTTGATCCCTACAATCAGACAGATAATTGGATCCATCCAGTAGCTGGAGCAACGTTGTTCCCCTGTGTTAAACCAAGTTCAGAATACAGTGGATGTTACCTGACTTTCAAATGGATTTCCCACCTATTAACATAGTGGGGTATCATTTGCCGCTCACTGTCACCAGATTAAAATTAAATTAAAGGCCACAGACGGCACGATTGCTGGTGCTCAGTGTAGTTAGGGTTCACAACATGACAGACACAGGTCGTTCTCTGAAGATGGGTGTTTATTGCTTAGACATATCCTGCTTCTCATCCCTGCACATCTTGCTCACGCTGTCAGAACTGTATTAGCATGAATAAACACAACAAGAATGCATCAGCGGTGTTTTAACTTATAAGAAATAAAATACGAACAGTGCCGACATACAAAGAAAAGTTCAACAAATACCTTGTTGGCCGCTTGCTGTGAAGAGGTTAAAGTCCTTAGAAAGTCCATTAATTGTCCATTGATCGTCTGCTTCCAGCTTCAGACGTCAACATAACCCGAATAAAGGAGACGTGGCGCCTTGTGACACATGCACACCTTGTGTTTCATGACTCCCTCCAATTACGCCGTAGTAGAACCACAATTGCAAAACGTTAGTTCCTAGCATGAACAACATCTATAATGAACTAACAACGTTTTTATCTGTCACGTGAGAATTTTATCACATCACTTTACATTCACATCAAATTAATTATTTATTCATTAACTTATTTAAATTGTGATATAATTTATGAACTCGGATTTATGCAACACTTACACTCAGCAAATGTTTAACTGGCTGAAGTGATTGCGGAGACTGCGATGAATTCCCAGTCATCCACATTTCAAAAGCAGCTCTTCTTCAGACATGTTGCAGGTGTGTTTAGCTGACTGACATATACACTGATGAGCCACAACCACCTGCCTGATATTGTGTAGGTCCCACTTGTGCCAACTAAACAGCCCTGAGCCATCAAGACATGGACTCCACAGGGCACCTCTGGTGGTGTCAGGCACCAAGGTGTAAGCATCAGATCCTTTATCTCCTGTAAATTGTGGTCCAGCAGTGACTTCTGGCAAAATGCGTTATGGGCAAGGTAGTTGGCTTTTGTTTTCGCACTTTTGGAGTTTGGCATGAAAAAGTGGCTCAGGTGCCAAGGGGAGCGGTATTGAGGCTGAGTACAGCATTTACTTGGTCTGAAAAAACTGTGATATTTAGTTGAAGTTAAAACTTGTTCTTACATTATTTTACTGAAAATACATTATGTCTGGAAAGGAATATACTGTAGACATATCCCAACATTGTTCATTCAGTTCAAGAGTTTTTGTTCCGTGGTTTTTGTTTTTTGAAAAATGTTGATGAACCTATGCTGAATGAACATGATAAACATGCAGGACAACTGCAGTGATTTGCAGTGAAAGCCAGCTCTGAATGCTTCAGAGGCTGACAATTAAAGGTTTTAGTGACAACAGATGTTACAGAAACCCCTCAGGTTTTAGATTGTTTTCAGAAAATACTGAAGTTTTAGGTAGCTTTTTTTCAAAGGGAAGTTTAGGTCTTAATGGGTTGCTTAACCTCTGAGTTTTCAGCAGTATGAATTGTGACA
The DNA here is from genome assembly GCA_016785225.1 of Psettodes erumei. Classification (NCBI taxonomy): domain Eukaryota; kingdom Metazoa; phylum Chordata; class Actinopteri; order Pleuronectiformes; family Psettodidae; genus Psettodes; species Psettodes erumei. The sequence continues at coordinate 1,237,429 of JAFBJZ010000939.1, forward strand.
TGATTTTGAATACTGTGCGTCATTCATGTGGCTCTCTTCAGCCTGTGTGTTGCGTATGATTCAGAATGAGATCAGAAAGGAAGTGGAGCGGCGGAAGGTTTGGAGGGACATGCAGGATTTCAAAAGGAAACAGGAAGAGGAGAAGACCAAGCGACTCCTGGAGGAACGGAACAGGGAGAAGGCGGAGGAGAAAGCTGCCAGGGAGCGGGTCAAACTGCAGATCGCCATGGTAACCTCACATTTTTCTCACTTGTCTAATGGCAGCCCAATAGCAGTACAATGCAACAACAAAATAGAAGTATTTAGAATTATTGAGTAATAAGTAATAAGTCTTTGCATTGTGCATAGTGTTGTCAGCAAAAGCAAACAGCAAGTAACATGGTAGAATCAGAGCTGGGGAGACATGTAGTGCATTATGCTGAATTTACCTTGTGAGCTATAACGGTACTCCTGCCGTGTTAATTACTTTGCCTCTGCCTTTGTCTTTGTCCCCTCTGTCCTGCAGGACCGAGCTGACAGAGCAGCCCGCTATGCAAAAACCCAGGAGGAGGAGAGGGCTGTCAAGGAGGCCCTGCTGCAGGCCAGACAGGCAGAACAGGAGGCCAGAAAGGAGGCGCTGGTCAGGGAGAGGAGGTAAAGAATGCATACTACATACACACACTGGATACTCCAGCTGCCAGCACTGTAGGAGAAAATGTACTGTCCCAAGTTTACATATAGCCAAATCTCCCCAAAACAATTATCATCTTGCAGTGCACATATCAACATCAACGCTATAAAAAACAGCTGATGTATTTTTAGTTTGAACTTTTAAGCACATTCCATGAAGGAAATCACAAGTGTAAATAGACTCTATTTTCTGAAGACAATTTAAATGTACTTGCTGCTATTATTTTGCCATGGAAACATTTGAAACTGATGAAATAGTGAGACAGTTAAAGGTGCAGTCAAAATACAAATGCTGAAACAGGCTCAAATAGAATCTTAAACGGAAGTGCTTAAAGAAATTGAGTTTTAGCTTAAAGGAATAGCTCTGGTTATTTGAAGCGGGGTTGTATGAGATACTGATGTATACTCGGATTATCAGATAAAGTAGAGTTTGGTCTGTGCACCCTCACTGTACAGAAGCAGAGAGCAGTAGTGACACAGACACTGAGCTATGAACCGCTGTGAACAGGGTGAGGAAGAACTTATTTTCACCACTTAAAACAACCACTTTAAAGATCTCACATCAGTTCAAGTGTATGCTCTATTTAGAATATTTTTACTGCTTCTCTTACCATCAAACAGCCATTTCCCTCAGCACTACATTCTCACAACTGTAGGATGCACACTGTAATACACATTTAAGCTTGTGTCCTACTCTTTACCTTTCTGTACTTTACAAGTTCTTAAAAGCAGTTTATCACTCATGTTTGAATCCCATTATTTTGCAATGGCAAAAGTAGTGAAATAAAGAACAGCAAGTACAAATGTTCAGTAACAGAAATTAGTAAAAGACTGTTTATAGTGAAGTTTAAGTTATAGTGAAATGATGATAATTTTTTTCTGTGCAAGGTTTGCACCCCCTTAGATAAACCCACTAGGTAACTAACTTTAATATGAAGAATCATTTAAAATACATTTAAGGCTTGATGAGTGGTACCAGGTGTGTTAAATTGGGCTTGTATTATACATTTGCATTTGAGTAGATCTCTAGCAGCAGTCTCGAGCAGTTTTGTTGTGAGACAGAAACAGTGAGATCAGAAAAACCTCAAAGTGTATGTGCTTTACTTTTTTGTCTTTTTCAAAGAAAGGAGATTCAATGTTGTGCACTCAGCTGTATCTCTTCAGACTCTGAACTCTCTGACCATTCATTTCAGGGGACAGAAAATGCCAAAAGATGTTGAATAGTAATAAAGATATGGTTATGAAAGACATGGAGATTTGAAAAAGAGGCAGAGTATTCCTAAAGAAGCTGAAGGTTTGGAAGTTGAATAAAGTTTTTATGTTAAAGTAATGCTAAGTAGTTGAACAAAAATTATCCATAAACGTAAAACTAATAGCAGATTCATTCATTAATTAATAACATATAATATGGCCACTAATTAGTAACAACAATTTTGGTGTTCTACATTTAGTGTAATTAGTAGTCACTGCTCCTTTTTGGCTTGCTAGACTAGCTTACTTGGATGCTTAAGTGGAGCACAGCTGTGTTTCATGTTGTCACTGACAGCCAGCTCTGCACAAGTGATGTCTGTTGTGATGGTCTGAATGCTCATCAGGAATAGTCAATAAAGGTTTAATCCAAATAACAATTACAAATACAGGGCTGATGCTAATCTTGAGTGACATGCAGCCACATTAGGGAGAGCTGTGCAACAAAGACGAATAACTATATGTGTACTCCATCCATAGAGCCCACAGCTGCTTCTCTGAAACATGTTGAATTTTAACTCTGTGTGCATGTGTGTGTATGTGCCTGATCAGTACTATAGCAAGGATACAGTTCCGCCTCCCAGACGGCTCCTCTTTCACCAACCAGTTCCCCTCACAGAGCAGACTGCAGGAGGCTTGGTACTTTGCAGCTCAGGTCTGACTCACCAATCCGTTTGCATTCTGTCTTTGCTCTTCTTGTTGGTTGTGTTTGAACTTAAAATAATAACTTAAGGAGAATATATTACTCTGTTCTGCACAAAATCTTGAGGGATGGATGGAAGGATGTTAGATTTTAAATAAACCTGAGGATAATTAATCTAAATCATATTTTCTGAGGAACTTGGATTTCTAAGGAAAGAAGATATCTCTTGCCAGTTTTGAGTAGCATTTGCTCATAGCAGTGATTCCCGGGCACTAAACCTGCATCTGCCACATTCAGCCATGTAGTTTTGTTGGCTGCATGTTGGCACACTGTACCATTCTACCATGAGTGCCTGATACTTTGCTGCCTTCACATGTCCCCACAGACCTGGACTGGAAGTTTACATTTAGAATGAAAAGTAACTGGAAAAACTTCAGGCATATCACTGTAAAACAGTGCACAAATGTTGAACTGAAGTATTTGGAGGCCCACTGAACAGACAGACACACAAAATCCCATAAATAGTTTTTAGAAATCTGTAGGTATCTTTTCTCGATGCAATTTTGAGAGGACACTACCAGGTTCTCCTCTGAACAGTTTGCAAGTTTTTAGGAATCCCATTGATTGAAAACATTTCATATTGATTGTTGCTGAAGAAAAGTAGGTAAGTTAATTCATCTTTAACTGATCTATCAATCCTTCCACTCCATTAATAGTCTGTCTGTGAGGATTGTAAGAAAAGCTAAGTAAACTCTCATTGGTAAAGAGTTTAACCCCCCCAAAAAAAAAAAAAAAAAAAAAACCCAAACGAATAAAACAGCTATGGGTTGTTGACCTAGTGGACCTAACACTAACACTTAAAGTTTTTGTGCTGGTACTGTCTCAGGAAGTTGGAAATCGCTATGGTAACTTCTCCCTGGCAACTATGTTCCCTCGGCGAGAATTCACCACTGAAGACCTGAACAAAACTCTGCTGGAGCTGGAACTGGCTCCAAGTGCTTCCATCGTGCTTCTGCCTGTGAGTACTCCGGATTCCACCTTCCATGTGTCGCACCTGAATAACACAGATAGACGACTGTGCTATGCTGCTCACAACATAGTAGCGTGGGGAAGCAGGAGTAAAAAGATATGCCAATGTCGTTAAAGGTTAAAGTAATCTTAAATCTGCCTCTGCCATTAAAGTTATTTGGATGCTCTCCCTCTCAGCATTCAGGAAAGCCAGCTAACACAGTGGTCCAGTCCTCTGGGGGGGGTATCTGGGCTATTCTGGGCACACTCCTCTATCCTCTGCTGGCTGTATGGAGATTCCTCAGCTCCTTCTTGTTTCCTGCCCCGCCCCCTGCTGGTCCACCATCCCGAGGCCCCACCCAGCAGTCCAGCTCTTACACCAACTCATCATCAGCTTCAGACAAGGCAAAGCGGTGAGGGAGGGGAAGCCAATGCAGAGAAACTCTATACGATCTCTTCTTCTAGTTCCTGTCAGTATTTGTGCTGAAGCATTTGCTATCAACTGCCTATCATCTGAGTAGCAATGGAAATTTATATGGTACTTCCTAATAATATTACCTAGAGCAATCATATATAGGGTGAAAATATGTCTTAGCAACAACTCCTGTGGAAATTGTATATGCATGGAGGAGACAATAGATGAACAATCTATCTATATTTATCTATAAATATTAATATTTGAATGATTTAAAAAAAAAAAACCTAGAATAGTTCATTTAATCCCAATGACATGTTCCAGTCGCTGTAAAAAAAACAAAAAACAAAAAATCTTGTAGTCAATGATGTCAAATGTAGGATTAAGATCTCGCGGGATGAGTATAGAGGCATATCCACGAGGAGATCATTGGGAACTTTCAGCTGTGTTGTTTGTGTGCTATGATTTTCTATAAATCCTGATTGGGTGTTTTTATACTCTGTGTATGTTGTAAGTGACTGCATATGCTGCTATTTTCCTCCCATTTCCACTCAGAGAATCTCTGTCTAAGCATACACTGGAGAAGCGCCCACAGACTTCAAGAAAGATGGTAAAATCTGCAGGCTGAGAACTCAGGAGGACAGTGAGGATGACAACAACACTTGGAATGGGAACTCCACGCAGCAGATGTAGTAACAGCATCACCCCCCCCACCCCCACCCCCGCTTCTCTCCTTCTATGAATTAGTTCAGTCTGACCATTTGAAGGTTTCTGCTGCAATTAAAGCTGATCCTTTAATTTTCTCTTTGTCTAACTGTGTTCCAGGCCTACGCCCTGCATTTTGCCTGCATGGCGAGATGAATAATAATCAGCAGAACCTCCTCTGCCTCCTAACCTGGGCTCAGATTACAGCAGGGTGGCAGACTGTGAAAGGCTACACCAGCATCCTCTTTGGTTTTTTGGTTATACACAGTGATTGTTAGGTAGAGTATATCTTAATTAAAGTTATTAAATAATGTTCATTATCAGACAGCAAATTCTGTGATAAGAGGAAATGGAAAGTTAAGAGCTGATATGAAGATGTTGTAACCTGAGCCCAGCTTCACATCATCTTATGGAATGACTGCATTTTACAAATGTTTGATAAGTGGATGGCCAGTGATTCATCTTATCTAACAATAGAATGAAGACATTTTGTTTTTGATGTATAAAATATTTCAAACAGCTTGCAGCTGCTGGCAATGACCAAGGTGGTAGCCTGCACACACACCTGGGCAGTATGTGTTGCTACTAGGTAACAGTGGGTGGCTACTGTAGTTCTCCTCATCCAACAATCAACATTAAAGCATTCTGTTTTTCAGAAAGCCTTTGGATTTTGTGTGGGTTGTTTGTTAATCTGGTCTCCATTCTTGACACATGGGTGTACTTCTCTAGGCTCACCTGTGTAGTCAGACCTTTGATAATTGTTCACTTATTTTGACATAAAGGGCACATGATGGTGCCATGTTGCCTCATCCTGTGAAAATCTCAAAGTAAACCCCTGAATAATATATACACCATTTGAAAAACCGTGGAAGTAAACTTGTTGGCATCCTTGTGACTGAGTATAATTCATTTGGTCAAATCAAAATGTCACTCACTAGCAGGCCTAGCCCTAACCAATTTGGCACCCCAGGCAAGATTTTAGGTGGCGCCCCCCCTTGCATCGCAGTAAATTCCACTGCTAGTGTACATATACTCACAAGAAACTGAAAAGCTTTGTGTTAGACATTCTTTTATTTAAATAAAAAAAAATTGCACATTCAAACTACTAAACTAGAATTAAAGAAACCAATACAAAAATGAACTGAATGTACAAACAAATAGCTCACATAAGGTATTAGATTTAAATACTCCCAAAATAAAAAAGTGTAAACAAGTGACATAAATTAACTTATAAATACAATATAAATAAGACAGTGTACGAAATAAGATAATAAAGAAAGCAGTGTGCACATAAAATTACAAGGATTTAAATAAAAATATACAAAAAAAATCTTACAAAGACGTCTAGTGGTGTTTTTTGGTACTGCCTTAGCTTAAACTATTTAAAAACAACACCAACACCTCCTTAATCTCACCTAACCTGCTACAGCTTCACTCTCTTGGTCTATCTTGCAGCAAAGTCATCTACAACATTATCATATGACAAATGATTTGAGAACACATGGTTTATGCTTATAATGTCAAGTCCACTGAGACGTTCTTGCATCATAGTAGATCTCGGATAAGTTTTAATGTTTGAGCTTAGAGAAGCTTCTTTCAGCAGCAGCCATTGTAACAGGAAGAGTGGCAGAGATTCTCAAAGCAAACCACATGTTGGGGTAAATTTCTACCAGTTTCTTCTCATGCAGGAAGGTAAAAAGTTCCATATTTGTCATATTGTTTGATGGCAATGGTAGGAAATTCTGCATTTCCTTTGCAAGTTCTGTGCCATCAATGTATGGCTGGCTGTCATGGGTCAGAGCAGTATTTAGAGTTTGACACTTCTGTAGCAGGTCCTCCTCTAAATTGGGGAAAATGAGGAGCACACTAAAGATGTTATTCACCTCTCCAAGATTCTGAAATCTCCCATCAAGTGAAGAGATGGCAGTATCGGCGACCACATTAAAAAATGTGGTTTCCATTTTTTGTAGTGGATCTTGTATGGGCTCATCTGGAGACTCCAAAGTGCCTTTTTGTGGTTCTGAAACGTTTTTGTTTGAGTTCAGCCTCCACGTTCATCTCTTCACACATCTTCTTTGCAGTTGTCTGTGCATCAGAAAATCCAGTGTTTCTGTAACTGGTGAGAGAATCTTTGGTTTTCTTCAGCAAGTCGACAGTCACATCAAGCTGCATGGAGGATGACTGCATCAGTTTACTGACATACTGGATCTTGCTGAGAATGTCATACCATATAGCTGTACAAATGCGAAAGCGATAGGTTCCAATCTCCTCAGCCAGAGACTGGGCTTCAACTCTCATTGCAGGGTCTGCAGTTGTTTTCCTCACCTCCAAAAGAGCCTTCCTGACTTGCCCAGCCTGATACGTTACTGCTTCAATGCTTTTTATCCTGCTTTCCCATCTGGTCTCAGCCCATGAGTTCAGAGTGATTTTCACACATTTCAGGAGGATATCTCACCTATGGGTGGAGGCTGAGAAGAGCTTGAATAACTTTGTTAAATGCCCAAAGTAGCCAAGGGCATCTGGTGAGCTTCTTGCAGCATCAGCTACTACCAGATTTAAAGTGTGGGCACCACATGGGACAAATAAAGCTCTTGAGTTTAGCTGAAGCAACTTTGCCTGAACACCTTTATTTTTTCTCTTCATGTTGGCACCGTTATCATAGGTGTGCTGAAGGACAGCTTTGGAGGGAGTAAATGGGAGATTGACTTTCAAGAGATGCGCCCCCTGCTGTCGGAAAGAAGTCGTGGCAGAGTAGGCTGATGGATCGGGGGAAGCGTACAACCAGGGAAAGAGAGACTTTTGCTGGACTACTATTATTAGGGCCCGAGCACCTTCAGTGCGAAGGCCCTATTGTAATTCGAAAGATTATTATTATTATTATTATTATTAGGGCCCGAGCACCTTCAGTGCGAAGGCCCTATTGTAATTCGAAAGATTATTATTATTATTATTATTATTATTATTATTATTTTCACGACAATTAAATCGCATTTTTCAAGGCCTGAACATGCTCAAAAACTCACCAAATTTTGCACACACGTCAGGTCCGGTGAAAAATTACGTATTTTAAGGGTCTCCAGAATGGGCGGGGCAAAATGGCTCGGTGGCGCCCCCTAGAAATTTTCAAATACCCCTCCCCATTGGGGTTATTTTGACCTAGGTAGATGAAATTTGGTGGGTGCATGGATGGTGCCAAGTCCTTCGAAAAAGTCTCTTGCAGCCATGACCCAAACCGTACAGGAAGTCGGCCATTTTGATATGAATATGCAAATTTTGGCCATTTTTGGCCATTTCCGCGTGTTATATTTGAACGAACTCCTCCTAGAGATTTCATCGTATCAGCTTCAAACTTGGTGTGCTGACCTTCGAGGCCTTAGTGATCAAAAGTTGTTAAAGGTTTTTATGGCTCGCGAAAAATGTGGGCGTGGCGGCGCGGCGAGTTTTGATGTTTTGCCAGAAAGCACGAAACTGCCATGACTTCAGCGTATGTGGTCTGATCTCCATCAAACTTCACATGTATGATAATACTCCCTTCCTGGAGGTATCCGCATATTCATATTCATTGAAAGTCACAGCGCCACCTATTGGCGACAGGAAATCACATGTTTTGTACTTTGATGTTCAACATCAAGAATCTAAATTCGGTGAAGCTAAATTTTACTGTGGTAAGCCTTGAGATAAGGTAGATGCTGGATTCAGAAGATGGCGTGCTCCCTTCTCATGGCGGCTCCGTGGTGGCGCGGCGAATTTGGATCCTTCGCCATCACCATCAAAGTGCTCTAATTTGCACATACCTTGTCCGATGTGCCTCAAATTACATACGTATAATCAGCGCATTGGCCTGAAGAGATCTATGGGACTATATGGTCCTATTGTCATAGCGCCACCTATTGGTGACAGGAAGAAAATTTCAAAAACCCCTCCCCATTGAGGTTATTTTGACCTGGGCGGATGAAATTCGGTAGGTATCTGGAACATCCGACAACCTTCGAAAAAGTCTCTTGTGGCAATGACTCAAACCTTACAGGAAGTCAGCCATTTTGATTTGAATGTAAAAATTTGGCGTATTTTTCACCGTTTGCACGTGTTATATTTGAACAAACTCCTCCTAGAGATTTCATTGTATCAGCTTCAAACTTGGTGTGCTGACTCTCCAGGCCTTGGTAATCAAAAGTTGTTAAAGGTTTTTATGGCTCGCAAAAAATGTGGGCATGGCAGCGCGGCGAGTTTTGATGTTTCGCCAGAAAGCACGAAACTGCCATAACTTCAGTGTACGTGCTCCGATCTCAGCCAATCTTCACATGGATGATAATAATCCCCTCCCTGAGACATCTGCATGTTCATATTCCATAAAAGTGACAGCGCCACCTATTGGCAACAGGAAATCACATGTTTTGTACTTGGACGTTCAACATCAAGTATCTTAATCCGATGAAGCTGAATTTTACTGTGGTAAGCCTGGAGACATGGTAGATGCTCAGTTCTGAAGATGACATTCTCCCGCCTCCTGGGGTTCTGGTGGCGGGTCAGCGAAGTTGGATCCCTCACCATCGCCATCTAAAGCATTGTAAGTCTCAAATGCCTCATCCGATCTGCTTCAAATTACACACGTACAATTGGGGCGGCGTCCTGAAGAGACCTGAGGGACTATGTTGTCGCATCGTTGTAGCGCCACCTATTGGCGACAGGAGGAAATGTTCAAAAACGCCTCCCCATCGGGGTTTTCGGGGAAATTCAGGGAATTCAGCGTCAGCCGGGTCCCCCGAGTTGGCGCAGGGGTGCGAGGGCCCGTTATCACTGCTTGCAGTTTTAATTATTATTATTATTAGGGCCCGAGCACCTTCAGTGCGAAGGCCCTATTGTATTTCAAGGGATTATTATTATTTTTCTTTTTATTATTATTATTAGGGCCCGAGCACCTTCAGTGCGAAGGCCTTATTGTATTTCAAGGGATTATTATTATTTTTCTTTTTTTTTATTATTATTATTATTATTAGGGCCCGAGCACCTTCAGTGCGAAGGCCCTATTGTATTTCAAGGGATTATTATTATTTTTCTTATTATTATTATTATTATTATTATTATTATTATTATTATTATTATTATTATTCTTTTCACGACTTTTCTAGCGCATTTTTCAAGGCCTGAACATGCTCAAAAACTCACCAAATTTTGCACACGCGTCAGGTCCGGCGAAAAATTGCGTATTTTAAGGGTCTCAAAAATGGGCGGAGCAAAATGGCTCGGTGGCGCCCCCTGGAAATTTTCAAATACCCCTCCCCATTGGGGTTATTTCGACCGAGACAGATGAAATTTGGTGGGTGCGTAGAGAATGACAAGACCTTCGAAAAAGTCTCTTGCGGCCATGACTCAAACCCAACAGGAAGTCGGCCATTTTGATTTGAATATGCAAATTTTGGCCGTTTTTGTCCATTGGCACGTGTTGTATTTGAACGAACTCCTCCTAGGGATTTCGTTGTATCGACTTCAAACTTGGTGTACTGGCTCTCGAGGCTTTGGTGATCAAAAGTTATCAAAAGCTTTAATGGTACATGAACGAACTGGGCGTGGTGGCGCGGCGAATTTTGATGTTTCGCCAGAAAGCACGAAACTGCCATAACTTCAGTGTACGTGCTCCGATCTCAGCCAAACTTCACATGTATGATAATAATACACTCCTTGAGACATCTGCATAATCATATTCCATAAAAGTGACAGCGCCACCTATTGGCGACAGGAAATCACATGTTTTGTACTTTGATGTTCAACATCAAGTATCTAAATCCGATGAAGCTAAATTTTACTGTGGTAAGCCTTGAGACATGGTAGATGCTGGATTCAGAAGATGGCGTGCTCCCGCCTCATGGCAGCCCAGTGGCGGCGCGGCGAATGTGGATCCTTCGCCATCACCATCAAAGTGGTCTAATTTGCACATACCTTGTCCGATCTGCCTCAAATTACACACGTATAATAAGAGCACTGGCCTGAAGAGATCTATGGGACTATATGGTCCTATTGTCATAGCGCCACCTATTGGCGACAGGAAAAATATTTCAAAAACCCCTCCCCATTGAGGTTATTTTGACCTGGGTGGATGAAATTCGGTAGGTGTGTGGAAAGTCCCACGACCTTCGAAAAAGTCTCTTGTGGACATGACTCAAACCTTACAGGAAGTCAGCCATTTTGATTTGAATGTAAAAAATTTGGTGTATTTTTCACAGTTTGCACGTGTTATATTTGAATGAACTCCTCCTAGAGATTTCATTGTATCAGCTTCAAACTTGGTGTGCTGACTCTCCAGGCCTTGGTGATCAAAAGTTGTTAAAGGTTTTTATGGCTCGCGAAAAAGGTGGGCGTGGCGGTGCGGCGAGTTTTGATGTTTCGCCAGAAAGCACGAAACTGCCATAACTTCAGTGTACGTGCTCCGATCTCAGCCAATCTTCACATGGATGATAATAATCCCCTCCCTGAGACATCTGCATGTTCATATTCCATAAAAGTGACAGCGCCACCTATTGGCAACAGGAAATCACGTTTTGTACTTTGACGTTCAACATCAAGTATCTTAATCCGATGAAGCTGAATTTTACTGTGGTAAGCCTGGAGACATGGTAGATGCTCAGTTCTGAAGATGACATTCTCCCGCCTCCTGGGGTTCCGGTGGCGGGTCAGCGAAGTTGGATCCCTCGCCATCGCCATTTAAAGCGTTGTAAGTCTCAAATGCCTCATCCGATCTGCTTCAAATTACACACGTACAATTGGGGCGGCGTCCTGAAGAGACCTGAGGGACTATGTTGTCGCATTGTTGTAGCGCCACCTATTGGCGTCAGGAGGAAATGTTCAAAAACGCCTCCCCATCGGGGTTTTCGGGGAAATTCGGGGTATTCAGCATCAGCCGGGTCCCCCGAGTTGGCGCAGGGGTGCGAGGGCCCGTTATCACTGCTTGCAGTTTTAATTATTGTTGTTATTCCAGTCAGGAGCTATACCGTGTGCGTTCTTATACCAGTGAGTGTAATGTTTATGGTTGTTGAATCATTTCATACTGTTCATGATAGTCTATCCCTATGTTGATAATCCGGCTAACTAATTAGCGCGTTTAAGATAGCGATTGCGCAGTTCTCACATGCGTATTTTCCTATGATGTATATATGATAATGTTTACTATTGGTTGTTAAATCAAGAGGATGGTTAGTTATTATTTCATTAGTTATTTACCACTATTGGTAGCATAGTATACAGGTAAATTACGTGCTGATACGTTCTGATAACTGTTTTTGTTATTTTCTGTTACAGAACCACACACGCACACATCTACACACACACACACACACACACACACACATGACAAATGCTCTCATGTTGACTGCTCTGCAACAAGAAAGCCCAAGAAATGCTCCTTAACTTCAGGTATGTCTTCTTGTGACACTATCCTGACTATGACAGAGACCTGTTCCTTATGACTCAGATCAAGGGTGCAATCTAAAATAATGGAGAAATATTTTGATATTTTGATCTCTTTCACATTTATATTATTTTAGAACTGATGGAGTCTATCAGTTCATTTTGGATTGTTTTCCCATGATAATGTGCATGACTGCCAGCTCCACTTTCCACCCTACTGACATGCTGCTTCATCACTGGATCAAATTTGGCCATAAACTCCACCGCTTTCAGAAAATTTCCATTGTCTGGTTTATTTATTGTGTCTGTGGAACCCCTAAGAGCCATGTCTCTTTCAGCTAAAGACTGAATTATTGCCACCAATCGATGTAGAACATCACAACACCTTTTTCTCTCAGCCTCAGCAAGTGCCATCTCTTGTTTATCTATTGTGAGCCCTTTCGCAACACGGACCTCCAAGTCCTTCCATGCTGCCATGTGAGCATTATGCTCATGGCTATCCTCATGGACCTTGAGCAAGTGATTTTCCCAGTCCTTTAGTCCTTCTCTATTCAGTTTGTACTCTCGTTTAGAAAAAAGTTTGCACCAGAGGCAGTGCAAGCTATCATCTTTTTTAGAGTACATAAGCCAGCTTCTTATGACTTTTTCTCCATTGAGAGTCTGTTAAAATAGTCATGTTGACACCTTTGTCTGTCCTTTTGTTTAGGGAATGTGAAGCTGTTTCCTATTTGAAATGGACCTCTGTGAACCAACTCTATTCGTACCTTATCAGTTAGAGGAGATGGCCAGTCAGCCGGGTCTACTGGAGCAGCAGAAGGTCCTCTTGATGCTGCTGCATCACTGCTGGGTTGTGTTGCAGAAGTGGAGGGGACAGGAGGAGTGCTTGATGTTGTTGCATCACTGCTGGGTTGCGCTGCTGAGGTGGAGGCAACAGCAGGATTTGCAAGGGTGGGACTGAGGAATTTCAGCAGCGCATCTGAAGAGAGAAGAGGAGTAGGTAACACTAGTTTAATAATAAACACATGATTTCAAAAATAAAATAAAATGAAATAATATAAATGAAAAACCTAAGGAATACATGCATGATGTAGACTATACTTTACCATATAATATGGAATGCACTTATTCTGATATGCAAATTATATTAGTAATTCATATATTAGTAATGATATCACTTTTATTGTCATTACAGTGAAATGCTAATTAGCAGAATGAAAAGAATCAGTAAACTGCAGTATAATATATAAGTTATGCTCTAACATTAATGAACACGAATGAACACTGATATAAAGTTTAACACTATAAACACACTTTAGACAATATGAACTAACCCAACAAACAGCTAGGCTTACAACTCTAATATATAAAGGAGAGGGAAGTTAATAGCATTTTGATTAACTTTTACAAGCTAGGAAAACGTCAGCTAACCAGATGTCAGAATGTAAACAAATTAAACATTATAACGCCTGCTGAATAAATCTAATATTTACACATTTACCTGAGGAAGGTAAGGTGAAAGTATTTACATTACTATTTTCCATAACAGCTTAGGCCCTTCCATAACATAAACTGATGTTAAAACTAACAGTTAGCACTGGCTATTTATTGATTAGCTAACTATGTTATGCTAATAGATAATAGATAGATAGATAGATAGATAGATAGATAGATAGATAGAACTTTATTGATCCCATGATGCGGAAATTTATGCGTTTACCTCAGCTCAATTACAAGAAAGAAAACAGTTAAAGCGATTAAAATGTATCACATAAATATATCAACAGAAGAAGGAACAATATATACAGTAGAGCATTGTATACAGAATGACACGACCCAGAGATTTGGGAAAAGAACTTAAACCACAGAAAAATGCAAGGAAACAAGAGATAGACTAGGAGCTGTGGCAACAGGCTGCCTACCGTGGCGCTATCTTATCAATTATCGTTCTGCAACAGAAAAATAATATCATCTTTACTGTAACATTACCTCTGTCTTTGTCGCGTTTTTCTTCCTCTTCTTTTCTTTTTTTTCTCCCCTGGGCCCCAGACAGTTTGGGATGTTTTGACATGTTTTGAGCTTGTTTACGCATCAAAAAATGACCATCCCCCGGAAGTAGCAGGTAAAGTCTGATTAGTCGGAGGCAGAGATGACGGCTTAGGAAATTTCATTATTATTATTACTACTATAGGCTTTGCTATACAGTTAAATTAAGACATAAAATGACCAACTAGTTTTAAGAATAGTGGAAATTATATATTTTTTTCTTCCCCCACTTCTGGCGCCCCCTGGATAGACGGCGCCCTTAGCATTTGCCTATTCTGCCTATGCCACGGTCGGCCCTGCTCACTAGCATACTACTTAAAGTTTTCAGCATGTTTTTATTTGTAGTATCTAGAACTGCATCAATATGTCTGTATAATGTGAGTTATCATGTAACAGAATTTTATCGTCCTCTCTACCTCTTTTATCTAAAATCTCTATTAAGTGAAAGAAGGTGTCTCTAATAAGTAGAAATTACTGGAAAACTGAAAAGTTGTAGTCATGGTTGTGATCCTCCATTGCTAAGGTGCAGTCTGGAAGTTCAAGTAAAGGACTTGTACATCAGTTCATGTAGTTTATGTAGAACTAAAACGGAATGTCAAATAAACAACAAGCCAATACTTATCAACAGGCTACTTATTCATTTACATTTTTACACTTGTTTCAGCTGATCACAGCTCTGTAAGGTACCTGTAATCTACATGAATTAGTAGAACATATACATAACTCATGACGGTAATTTAGTTTGGACCTGAGCTTCACACACAATATAAAACAAGGCATGAAGATTGACATGAACAACCAGTCTTCACTGTCTGACACAGAAAAGCTGGGCCATTACAAAAGAAGCATGAGAGGCTCTGGACTCAGTGTTGTGATGGACTCAGGCTGGTTCTTGTCCCTCACCGAATGCATGGGCAGATGGTAGGGAAGATTGCTTCTAATGCTGAAAGCTATGCCCTACATTTAATTCATATGTCTCACCTATTATTGCTGTCATCATTTGTTTTAGCGTTTTGTTTCTTCACACACAACCATTATGATGAATGAAATACTTTCCACCTCTTCTCTGCCATTTTAAAGGCGTGTGGAATAAAATTTAGGTTTGTCAATCAAAGTTTGATTTCTATAATTTCTGCAGATTTGATCATACCTGGATGTTTACAAGTGTTGTTACTCTGGCTTTGCTGCTGGCAGTTGGGTCAATAAACCATTAAAGTACAGACAAAACATGCTTTTGTAGATTGATTAGTATATGTACCCTGATTGACTGGCCCATAGTGCTTTGTGGTTTCTGGTCAAAACGGATCGTGGTCGATTAGCTGTGGTCTATAAAATAGTTTCCCATATCCCTACATTGTAGCCAGGTAACTTTGGTCGACATGGGTCTGTTCCATTTACATTGTTGTTACCAATCACTGTCCCATTACCAACAAGGTAGGGATATGAGATGCCACATCAGAACCGATGAACTGGGTGAATCACTGTTTTTTTTTAGACCAGTTAACTGGTAGTTTATATAATCATAGAAAAACATGGCAAAATGAAAAGGTGGAGCTGAGAAGTTGATAGAAAAAAGAAGAAAATTGGATGAGGCAGGTGCAGCAAGTGTCATAAAAAATGTTTTGAGATTTTTTCTTTGGTGCCTCTTCTAACTCAATCTACTCAAACCAGTATACCTCCTGGATTCTGAGCCAGCACAGCCCTCAGAGCCCAGGCCAAGCCCCACTGACATGGTAAGGCTGATGATGAGACAGTCGTATATTTGGCTTGCTTGCTTTTTTGCTGTATCAATTGCAAATGAGGTAGTGAACAGTTAGACATGAATTCAATTATGGGATGATGACTTAGTGTGTTTTGTTTGAGACTCACCACAAGACAGATCTTTTCCAGATTCAATGAAACAAAAACTACTAAAATGATAAATGTTGGCACTCTAATTCTCAAATAATTAATAATAAATAAATGGTCAATGAATAAAGAACCACACCCCAGACAAATGCTGGCCAGATTGGGCTGACCAGGGACAAGTTCCCGGGCCATTTTTTTGCCCCTGACTGAGCATGTCAGAACACGTCAAGACACTGTACTTCCACTGCATTGTGAGTATCCACACAACCAAAAGATGACACAGGAACAACTTAGAATTGTGTGAACATAGAGTCAATGTTGCTGTGGTGAATAGAGATAATGGAGTTAGAAAGGTATGGCAACATCTTCCCTGACTGAGTGAGGGGTTCTGTGCAGACTTAGACAGTATGCTCAGTCTGTTTGAGGATTCCAATATAAAAATGAATGCTGAAGCCACAGCCACACAGGCCATCAGTGACATGGGTACACCGAAAGAGATTCTGATTTATCTGCATGGTTCTCCTTGTGAGCACAGTACTCTACTCAAAGTATAAGGTCCATGTGCACACTGACCTATGGGCAATTTAACTGTACGTTAACTGTAATAAAAGCAGTTCTGTTCTTAAAACTGGCCTTTTAAGAAAGGGATACAATTAAGTTGAGTATACTCTGATGTGAAGGCTTCATTATAGAGGCTCCCAGGGGTCATAAGGCAGAAAAAATAGGCAAGAATTTGTGGCAATGGATATACAACTGCATACAGACTGGTAACAAGCAGAGCTAAAGTGAAATTTGCCAGGCACTGTAATGGTTTCCAATTTCTTCTAACATCCTTTTCATATAAAGAATCTACCTTACTGTGTGTGAGACAGGTGGAAAGAGAGAGAAAGAGAGAGAGAGAAATTGGAACCACATTCATCTCTGCACTCTTTAGAGACCTGCTGTCATAGTGGACTTGGAAACAAGAAGGGATACCCACAGAAAGCAAATAGTTGATATGTGGCAGAGTGCTGCAGTAAGTGAGTTAAGGCGATTAATTTTAGATCAACATGCAAGTATTGTCAAGAAGAGTTGAGATTTCACCAACTGCAAAGTACATTTATAACCAATCAATAATCGGCTAATCAATTTAATGCACTAAGTAATGATGTGATTTAAATGGTTTTGTATGATTAATGATGTGATTTTATAATGATAATGAATTTAATGTGGTGATTGATTTTATAGTAATGTAATGGATGTGATCTTATAATGGGGTAAGTGATTAAGACTATAATGTAACAATGATAGTTAAATCTGACACAGAGAGTCCTGTTACATTGCATGAAGTGTATGTGTGCTGGAAAGTACCAAACAGGCCTTGGTTAAAATGAGGAAGTACCAAAGTATTGCCTTAACCAAAGGGATGTACCAAAAATGGTCAGGCTGTGAAATGTCAGAAACTGAATGTGATTAACCAGTTGTGGGAGACAAGTTGCGGTTAGAGACAGAGGATTTCACCAACCAATGACTTGTGAACTAAATATTGGACGGAAAGCCTCTCTGTTGACTCCCACTGCTCACCGAAGAGCCCGGACACTCTGCAACTTGGTCGAGCCTCGGACAGGGCTGCCGATTGACAAAGACGGTGTCCGGTTGTCCGAGCAGTCATCCACTCTCTCTCTCTCCCAAACGTATATTCACTCAAGGTAACAGCCTCCCTTGATTTAGTTGAGATCATATAAGAATGATTTAATTTTTACTTTAAATAGTTTTTGATTTATATGTGACAATATTATGCTGTTTGCTTTGCTCCTGCTAAAAGTGAATAAATAAACATGCATAAATAATTGATTTAAAGAGAAGTGATCCTTGTCATTTTGAGTACTTTTTGCTAACATAAAAAGAAGATTGTGTGTATGTCATCCAGAGAAAGTATTCTCACAGGTTGCTCTAGTCTCCAAGATTTTAAAACAGATCCTTAGGACCTAAAAAGGTCTTTAAACTATACCTAGCGATTCACCAAGAGCCCGAAACATGAGAGGAGAGCTGCCGTTTACAGACGTGACTGAGGCTGCACGACACTCAGTCTGTTGAGGGCTGTTCAGAGTGTGGCTCATACTTAGTGGAAGCAGGATAGGCGTCTGGATGTAGACAGTGAGAGGCTAGGCGAGTCTCCTCACCTAACGAGTCAGTAATTATTCTTCCTCTCTCTCAATATCCTTGAAGGTTAACAAGTAGAATCCCTTATTGTAGTTAGTATAAACATAGGGGCTGGTCAGACTTACTTTGTAATTTAACTGAGGAAGCGGAGAAGATTCTTTTAATAGATTAAATGATGGATTACGATTAATATCCACCTGTATTTGGGAAGTTAAGTCCTGCGGTTTTGACAGTATGCAAGACACAGGTTCTGTAATACATTCCAGTTGAGCAATGGACGTGTTCACCTAAAAATAATTTTAGACAAAATATAACAAAAAGAAACAAAAAAGGTAAATAGCTAAGAATGTCAGCCACCAGGGTGTAAACTAAGAACCAATGGCACAAGAAGGCGAACCAAAAAGGGGTTAAAGACAGGGCTGGGGTTTACCATGGCAGCAGGGATCAAACCAAAGCAAGGGAATTCACAACAAAAGAAAGCCACCCGTGACACAGCAAACCACTGAACAAAATCGGGAGTTTGAAGAAAACCCACCACTGGGTGAGTGGACTGCTGCCTGGGCCCCCAGCACCTGTCGAGTAAAAGAAAAGATAATTAACACACAGCAAACAAAGACAATACAAAAGCCCTGGTGGTGACAATAAAATCTAACAAAATTACATGTGCACCAAATTAATATTCACAGAATAATGAAATAAAAAATAACCAAATTGTTTTAATTCTTAACACAAATCAAGGTAGAAAAAAACTAAATAAGGAAAGAGACTGATTAAGTAGACAAAACAAAATACACACAAACAATAAGAAAATTGCCTATTAAAACAGAATTAAAGACTGAGCGGCCAGAGCAGTAAGCAGGAGCCGAAGTGACCATGCAGCTCAACCAGCAGGACAGCTAATCAGCAAAGCATCAGCTGTAAAGCAGCAGCGGTGAAACAGTAGCTGAAACAACAATAACTGAAATGATAACTGAAGCAGCAGCCGTATTTTTTTATTTATTCATTTGATTAGGACAATGCACATTGATCAACTTATCAGCAGAGGCATCAAAGTAAATATGCCGAATTAGCACAGTAGCTAAATTTCATTCATTGTCCTAAGGCAGACATCACAAAAAACAACATTTGGACAGTTCACCAATATAAGAAAAACAGAACATTTAACAAAACATGTGGAGTAATTGCACAAATAGTCCCAGTTTACGTGAAACGTCCATACACAAAGCAGAAAAGACCAAGAGGTTACTCATGAGAACAGGCCTGGCCTGCCTTCAACCATTGTTTGAGTCTTTTTAAAGGTTTTGTAATTGTCACAGTTTCTAACATGAGCAGGCAGTGTGTTCCAAGCCTGTGTCCCTCTGATGGACACCACCATTTGCCCAGATTTAGTCCTGCGCCATTGTACACTGCAGCCTCCCTGATGATAGGAGGGAAAAGTTGGTCTGCAGCTTTACCTTGTTGCCAAAGGAGCAATCAACATGTCAGTCTGCTGAGAGCCACATGCAAAGTTGTTTAAGATAGGCAGACAATGCCGACTCACCAAGGGAAACGAGAAGCGACCATGCCAGGCTCCGAGCGGGTCAAGCATGCCCCCCACACCAACAGCCAGCTGCACACGCACACACAAACAACAGCGTCACCAGTGCGCACACAGCACCAACTGCACACTGAATGGAGAGGGTATACCAGCAGAGCGCATTACCTTTTGAATGACAGTGAAGCACATTGGCGGTCAGACAATCACACGAAAATGAACACGCCGCTCCGCCATGCCAGGCTGCAGCCACCACACACAGGGACCAACCAAGGAAGTATAGAGCGGAAGAAGCGTGGTCAGGCACCTACCTTTGTAGGTGCACATGGTGCTGCCCAGCAACAGCACACTAGAAACTGGCACAGTGCTGGTGGCATGGAGAGCCACTACATCATATGGCCATAGATAAATAAATTGTGAAATCTTATGTATTGAGCTTGAGAAAAGAATCTGCCTGCATATAAAGACATTATCCTCAGAAACAAAGTGTTAAGTTGTTTACAATCTTTTTATTATACCTGACAATATTATCAAAGCATCCGAACATGAACCTCCTGAAAGCGGTTTCGAAAAGAAAATTGTAATACAATTACAATGTCAGATTAAAATGTGTAAGGGAAATCCAAAGTGATGGAAATGTTAATGGTTCGTTTACAGTTCTAAAATCAGAGAAACATATCCTTACATGCTGTACAGTGCAACTTCAATCATGTAAATGAGTATAAATCAGGAAGAAAGAAAATGAGTGCAATCCATCAGTAAGCAAGTCTCATTGTTGCAAGTACCCAGCCAAAAGGTTGATGCAGCAAGGCTGTGTTTGCTGAGCAGCTACCTTCACTCCCCAGTGAAAGTGGGGTTAGTCACAGTGGTTGTGGCATTCTTGAACAGTGGGTTGTTTTCCTAGTTACAGAGAAAACCCAATGATGAGTTTGTGTTCACTTATAAAGGTCAACATTTCACATCAGCCGGAAAATGGCAGACTCAAATACTCACTGTCAGATCCTCAGGTGCTTGTATTCAAGACTTGGCCCTCTCAAATAATAATGGCTCAAATGAAGGCACCTGTACTATAAAATGGTGACTAGAGAATAATGGATATTTTGAAAGGACTAATTCCACCAGTACAATTTATACCAGTACATGTTTATTTAATTAATTCATGATATGCAGTGATTTTTTTTGGCCAGGCTAAACTTATTATTGTCTACTGGTCAGTAAACTCTAGACCAGGAAATGAAAGCATAGTTCAAAAGAGACAGGGGAAACAGAAAGATTGGCCAGGATGTGGATGAAGTAGGTATTTGCATCCCATGCCGGACTGAATTGCAAAGATGCTTGTTTGGGATCAGCAGGATGGAATTTGTAATATTGTTGTTCATGAAGCAAGTCCCAGCAGCAGCTGAGTGTGACATAAAGGACATTGTGAAGGACTGGGCACAGTGCAAGGCTCAAGCCATTTAAATATCGTCAGCTTAGAGAGTGATAGGACCCACCTTGTGTCAACTTGATAGGCTGACCTCTGGGAGATAATACCACATGACCCCCATTCCCTTTTTGACAAAATGAAATTGAAATCACTTTGTACATCAACAGAAAGGGCAAAAAATTGTTAAACGTAGTTCACTGAACTTGTGTAATGACAAATATGGGGATCAACCTATCTTGTGTGTGTGTGTCAAAGAGATTGAGAGAGAGCGAGAGAGAGGTGGAGGGGAGAGGAGAAAGTTCTTCAGCTAGCACTTCATGTCCATGCACCACCCTGACAAAGCTGCAGGTTTCTCATGATGCTACACAAACAGAATGTCTTATAGTAGGCCCACAGCACACTAAATCGCCGCTGCAGTACAGAGCATCCATCTGATGACCTTTGATTCACTACACAACACTTAACAACAAACAACAAATGAGCTAAAGCATACCATAAAGCTTAAAGGTCTTACTATGCAGATTATCTAGTTTTGAGCTTTGTTAGCAGTGATAATAAATACAATATTAAAGTAAAATAAAGTAAATAAGGACCCTTCTCACCTTTGCCCACTTGGATTTACTCCTTTCACTTTCAAATTTCCTGAACTCTTTCAGGTCCTTCATGTAGATGAGTAACTTGATGAGCATCAGCATCACAATGCCAATGAGTGCCACGGATGCTATGGCACCTCCAATGATAGTTATGACGCTGGGTGGCTCTGGACAGTCTGTAGGAAGAGTCATAAATCACAGAAGGTAAAGGTAAAAAATATAAGTTTTCATAAGCTTTAGCAAACCCTTATTAGACAACTGAAACCTCCATCATATTGACCTAATATAGTAAATATTACATCCCTGACCTTATCAACCACCCAAAGGGATTTACACTACATATCACATTCACCAATTCAGACAGTGCCTCTCTGTCACACACACACTCACACAGTTTGGCGTTCAATATCTTGCATCAGACAATACAGCAACATGATGACTGGAGAATCTGGAAGTCAAACCACTTCAAATTATTGGATGACTTGCTCCACCTCCTGAACCACAGATGTCCACAGTAGGGAGTGAGAGTATGATAAGTCTTGTATTCTGATGAAAATGCTGTTGGTGGACCACATCTGAGTATATAGTGTGTGTGTGTGTGTGTGTGTGAGAGAGAGAGAGAGAGAGAGAGAGAGAGAGAGAGAGAGAGTGTGTCTTTGGAGAAAAAGTGAGGTCTGTATAGTGTATTTTTCACAGCATCAAGCTTCTGAATTTTTTTGTCCAGAAGTACTGGAGCCGCTGGTTCAAGACATCTACCTTCACTTTGCTCAGGATCATTAATAATAGTCAGTGTCATCAACGTTTTTCTTTTTCAAGTGTTTGCAAATGGGTGTCAGGTCACTTTATGTTCAAGCTTCAAGCTTTGCTCTCACAGCAAAGATAACAATCCTTGGATGTTCTTAATATCAGTCTGGATGGACACAGTGCTTTACTTTGATATGTTGAATAGTGTAATGGGTGAGGGTAAACACAAAAGCAGTACACTGGACAAGTACAGCTTTAAACCAGTTTTTACTGATGATCAGTGAGCAGCAAATAACAAATCAGGCAATACAGTTCAGGCACAGGATAAGGCAAACAACCTTCAAGGCTAGACAAACAGGAACCAGGCAGGGTAGGCACAGAGTTTGTTTTCGGGGACAGAAGGCAAGGTAGTTTCTGAGAAACAAAATGAGTTACCTCATTGAAACGGTCAACGATGGTTAGGATGACTGTCTAGGCATCTGAAGGAGGAAGCTTGGTGATGAAATCTAAGAAGATGAGGGACCATGGACAATGATTTGTTAGGAGTGGTTGTAGGAGCCTGACAGGGGCACGGTGGTGGCTTGTGTTGATTGCAGATGGAACAAGCATTGACATTACTCCTTACACCCTTCTCCAGAGTGGCCCACTAGAAGCATTGATGGATGACCTCCTTTGTTCTCTTGATTCTGTGGTGACAGAACAGCTTGGAGGTGTGGGCCCATTGGCCGACCTCGGCCTGGAGGACAGCGGCCATGAAGAGGTGATCCGGGGGGGCAGGCTTTGGGACCAGTATGGTTTTACCCACCGGCTCTCACTTCATCCTCAATTTCACATGTCAGCAAGGCAGTGACACAGAGATAGGTGGGTTTTGGTTCCATATCCTCCAATCTCTTGGAATTGATTGCAGAAAGCATCGGGCTTGATGTTATGAGAGCCCGGGTGGTATGAGATTGAGAAATTATACTGTTGAAGAAGACAGAACACTGGACTTGGCTTGAAGGCTCTTCCCAGAGCATCCACTCAAGGTACTTCTTGTAATCAGTCCACACTTGAAATGAGATCTGGTTTACCTCAAGCCAGTGTTTCCACCCCTCCAATGCAGGTTTGACTGTGAGCAGTTCCCTGCAGGCGATGTCGGCGAGAAAAGGGTGCATCTTCTGATCAGAGAAGTGCCTGTGGCAGTTGGTGAAAACCAGAAATCTCTGAAGCTTTTTCCAGCTGTCAGGAATGGGCCATGATGACACTGCTGACACCTTTTCAGGGTCCATTTGATACACTCTTTGATGAAAGTGCGGCCAAGGAAAGAGACGGAGGTAGTATGAAACTTACACTTCTCAGCTTTTACAAACAGTGAGTTACTGCAGTTGAAGTACTGAAATCGTCTCAGGGAGAGGTGGAATATATCATCTGGATAGATGAATACAAACTTGTTCAATATGTTCCAGAGCACATCATTCACTAGGGCTTAGAACACTGCTGGTGCGTTGGTAAGTTCAAACAGCATGAGGAGGTATTCATAATGGCCTGTCAGGGTGCTGAAGGCAGTTTTCCATTCACCTCCCTCCCGGATGCAGATCAGATGGTAGGCATTTCGTAGGTTAAGCTTGGTGAAAATTGAATTTTTCCTTCTTTTCCACCATGAAGAGAGCCCCTGCAAGTGATGATCAAGGGGGGAGAATCCCAGCAGCCGAAGCATCATTTATATCGTCCTCTATCGCCTTTCTTTACGGGCCAGATAGGGAATACAGATGACCCTTGGGAGGGGTTGTACCAGGAAGAAGAATAGCAAATAGCACAATTGTAGTGATGAGAAGGCAACGAAGTAGCCTTGGCCTTATTAAAGACTTCTTTTAAACCATGGTACTCAGGAGACTTTTTGGACAGGTTGGGGGAAGAACAGGTGACTGGGGGGCAGAGTAGAGCTGTTGCCTGTTTTAAACAAACTTGGTGACAAGCAGAGCTCCATCCCAGAATGATTCCTGTCATCCAGTCTATGTGGGGGTTGTGACGATGGGGATACCCCAAGATATTGGAGGGGATCAGAAAATAAAATTATATGGTCTCATGGTGGTTGTCAGATAGTACCATTTGCACTGGTGTGGTTTGGTGTGTGACAGTCCCAACCAGATGGCCATCAAGGATGCTGCCTGGAACAGTATTCAGCAGGGATAAACTCTCCAATACTAACTGGCGGGCAAGCTCCTTGTTGATAATGCTGGTATCAGCACTGGAGTCAATGAAGGTGGCAAGAGTGTGCGAGCCACCAGGCATGACAAACTTGGAGTGGAACAGTGGATGCTGGATATCAATGGAAGTAGGGCTCACCAGTGGACACATGAATACTGCTGAGCCCTACCTCAAGGCTCATCCACTGTCTTTTACAGGGCAGTGGGAAAGACCCCATTACATGCAGAGGAGACTAGTTCAGTCACCCTGTCCAGGGAAGTGGAGAGATCATACGACACCAGTTCATCCTTTATGTAGTTGGGCAACCTGTGCTTAAAGGCATCTCAGAGGGCGGATAAGTCCCAGTCAGTTTGATGAGTTTTTGTGTGAAAGTCAGCAGAGTAGTCAACCAAAGTCTGGTTCCCTAAGTGCATCTTCAGCAAGCCCCAAGCTGTGTCAACTCCGTTAGATCCCATGCTGAACACTTTGCAGAGCTCAGGACCAAAATGACTAGCAGGCGGAAGTCTGCCTCTCCCACTTGGCTGCTCCCCACTGCTGAGCTCTCGTCGTAAGATCATTGACCACAAAAGTCATTAACTAGTGTTCACTGACAATCACTGAGTAGCAAATCACATACCAGGCAAAAAAGTTCAGGCACAGGATCAGGCAAACAATTTTTGGGGCTAAGCTTCCCACAGGAAAACAGGAACAAGGCAGGGCAGACAGAGACAGAGTTTGTGGTTGGGACAGAAGGCAAGGTAGTTTACTGGTGCAGAGATGAGGGAGGCAGGTCAAGGTAGGCAGGTCAATAACGAGGAATCAGTAGAAGAGTGCTATGGGGTATATGTAATGCTGTGGCTGTGAATGAAGTGCAGGGGAGTGGTGGGTAGTGGAGGCAGAAGTAGGTGAATGGAACACTACTGGTAGGAGGTAGGTGACCTGTGGAGTGGGTTGTGACAAATACCTTGCAAGATTGTTTGTAGTTTTTATTTGCATTGGGAATATAAGGAGGAGGAGAAAAATCTAACTATATACACTATATACGTAAAATACAGTGTTGTCTAAAGGTCTTTCATGGGAAAGTGGTCTCAAACTTTCTATTCAGTGAGTCATTTATAAATATTGTTATCTGTATTTCATTCAGTGAGTCACTTATAAATATTGTTATTGTATTTCATCAGCATCTTACCTCTCTGTTTCAGAATTTCAGCCCTGTAGTTGTCCTCTCCTACCAGCTGGTCCAGCTTAAATTTGATCCAGCAGCTTTTGGAGTCCTTCTGCTGACACTGCTTGCTTGATATGGTAAACTGATCTACCATCTTATGATAAATGCTCGTGCTGCAAGCCATACTGCAGTTTTTTTCAAAGGGACCCGAGTCAAAGCCAAGGCATTCAATACAGTTCCTGGAAACAAGATGAAAAGCAACAGTCAGAACTGCAATTTGGTAAACCAAATCTTAAATGACAATTATTATATATTATTATAAGTCCTTACAATTTCGACTGGCATGGGTCAGGGCAGCCGAGGCAAAGCTGGCAACGAGGACGCTGGTACCCCTCTTTACATTCGCAGCGGTTGCACCTACAGGTCCCTCTGTCATAGCACACGGTGTTGTTGGGCGTGCGACAGCCTTCTTGAGACTTTCTGCACTGACAGGCTGAGCCCTCATAGCCGACATAGCAGTCACATTTGCCACAGTTGCACTTACCATTTCCTGCAAGTTGTGTGGACCAGAGAGGACAGTCAGAGCATGGATGTACCTGTACATTTGTGCATGCATGTTGTGTTGGGCGCTGAGTGTAAAGTAGCATATGCTGAAATTAACAGCAATATTTTGGCACTTTTAGCTCCACATAAAGTCACTTTCCACCAGGTTTGTGAACTTAGCACAATATTAATAGATAATAAATAGAGATTATAGATAGAGATATATAGATAGAGATATTCTTAGAGAAATATTTAAATAAATAATATATACATAATTTCCCTTCAGGGATGAATAAAGTAATCAATCAATCTATCTATCTATCTATCTATCTATCTATCTATCTATCTATCTATCTATCTATTTGATGAATATGAATGAACTGTTACAATCAGTGCCCTATAAATCTCCATTTCTGCAACCTCACAAAGGCAGGAAGCTGGGAAGAGGAACCAAAGAAGAAAGACTTATGGTTAAACCGGGGAGATCACTTTTGTCCTAAAAATGGTAACTAAAAAAAAAGACGCTGACTACAGAGACCCCATATGGAGACTGCAAGAACTGTGTTGTGAGTGGTCAGTTTGTGAGCAGCTTTTCTTCTCTCCTTTAAGTTTCTAAAGCTGGTGGAAATGTGGAGAGTGAGGACTCCCGTCACACAGGAACTGTCTCATACTACGCTATAGATCACACATGATGTGATCAAGATCATCACTCAAGCTGAGAGCAAAAGTCCAATAACAGATTCAGAGAGCTGAATTTAAAAGAGCAATATTTTCTTCTAATATCTGGCATAATTAAATATAGATCACAGCATAAATAAAGCACAATGCTGACTGGCCACAGTAAATATAGCTCTGTAATGTTGTGGTGAAATTAGCAGCCTGAGGCCACATGCACTTCCACTGTAACTGCAGCTAAGTTGTATAGCACATATCAGAATAAAGAATAGCAAAAATACAAAAACTGCTCTCAACTCTGACCAATTACTGCACTATTTTTCCACCATACTTCAGCTTCTGTTTAGTAAAACACTTAGCTCTAATGTACAAAATACTGTCTCTTTTCTTCAGAAGAGGCTTGAGCAGCTTCACCTGTTGCACCACCCATAATAAGAAACAGTAATGTTCTGGCAGTGATGTTATGAAATGTAACCTGACCTTGAAGGAATCCCATTTATAGTCTAAATTAATCTACAGTCTACTGAGAATTGCACAAGAAGCAGCAACCAAACAGAGACAAATTACAAAAACACGCAGACAGGGTAAGCCAGTGGAAATAATACGTCACATTTACATTGTTTTATATAACACAAGAGGCAGATTGAAATTAATTAAGAACTTTGTGAATCATGCCACTCTAATGGAGTCCCAGAATAAAAATATAGAGCAGGAAATGTGCTTAATAGTTCCTTATCATTCTGCATTTTCTGTTATTTACAATCCACAAATCCACAAAGTTCAGAGCGCCCCCCCAACCCATGTCTTATTTGTTTGGGGGAGAAATACTTTGATCACTGGTCTGGATACTGCTCTGGATCACTCCAAGAATTTAATGGTTTGAAAGTTAGACCAAGAGTCACCTTGAGTGTGAAAATATGTTTTTAAGTCATTCTGCAAACAAACATCATCTTTGGTGGAGGTAAAAAGTCTTTGCAATACAGACAAACAGAAAATGAGGGGAACCCTACCTCCACATAGTTTATTCTGGAACTTCTCACAGTGTTCATCATCACACTGGCAGAATTCTCCATGGTAACTGTTTCCACTCTCTGTGGTGTGGCACTGGCACCTGCCACACACACAGTCTCCTCGGCCCTCACACTCAGTGCCGTTCTGCCTCTGACAAGATGCCCGGGAGCGCTCATCTTTATCGCCAAGGGAACACTCACAGAACTGACCAACGAAACCTTCATGGCAGCTGGAGAAGGAGATGATGGAAAGGGCAGTTACACCTAAAATCTGTAACACAGTAAAACTAGCCTTTTTTTCTCTACATGCAGATTTTTTTCTTTGAACCCTTTAGTTACCTGCCAGTTTTTAAAAATACATTTGTGGTTTTTTTATCCTTGCATGCATTTTGACTTTCAACGCTTTTGCTCTTGGTTTTTTGGTTTGTCTTGCACATTCTCTGAATTTCATTTGCACTGATGTGCCTTTGGCCATAACTGATTACAGGTTGGTTGCGCCTGTGGACGGGCCATTGGGGAAGCTGGTTAGAAGGATCCATTAACAAAACAATTACTGTAACTACCAGTTAGCAGTTAACAGTGGCAAGGAGGAAGAGGAAGATGGCAGAGGTAGTAGCATGAGACCAAGTCAAGAAAGGAAAGTTCACACACAGTTCAGTTGAGTACGAGAATGTTATTCTGGATTGCAACAGTTTCCTAATATATATTTTGAATATTTAGCTAACTTTCCTCACATTTAACTCAGAAATTCTTGAAAAACAATATGTTTTATATATTTTATATTTTATATATTTTTAACAGACTATGTTATATTTAAAAAATAAATGTTGAATCTTAATCTAATTGTCTTTAATGTTTTAAAGTGTAATGCTAAATATTTAGTGAATACAAATAGCCCACACCCCTTACCCTCAACAAGCACACAGCTCCATCTACACCACAGATCTTGAATCAAAAAAGATAGGTGAAGCCCTTCAAACAGTGCACACAGTCCCTGAGCATGGACCAGTGGAAAAAGATTCTGGAGAGCCATGATAAAACTGGCGGTGGCAGTCATCTTTAATCCACCTCCAGTTCTATCATGTGTCCTTCTTCACAAAATATTCTTGTTGCTACAATACTGCCGGACAGCTAAGCAAGCAGCTCATTTTTAAAATGTATGTCCTGGTACCTCATTACAGTTAAATTATATTTTTCTTTCGACTGTTATGATCAGCTTTTCCCCATTTGTTGAGGTGTTCTTATATTGTGCACTAAGCTCTCTCTCTCTGCTTTTATACCACTCTGCAACATGTCACTAAATTTGTGTCTTCCTGTTTCTCGTGGCCTGTGCGCTCCCTGTCTCCCACTATCCTTATCTTTCTCTTCTCTTCTCCTTACCTCTCCCCCCTTCTATCTCCCATCTCACTTTCAACCCATCCAGATGCAGACCCCCCCCCCCCCCACACACACACACACAAATCTACACACACATTGAGTCTGGTTCTGCTAGTTTCTTTCCATTAAAAAGGAAGCTCTTCCTCTAAACTGTCATCAACTGTTATTGTGGGAACTGGTGTGGTTCTCTCTCTCGATGATTATGAGGTCTTGACTCTGTGACGTGCCTGAAATAATATATATGCTGAGAAGGGGTGCCATACAAATAAAGCTGGATTGGATCAAATATAATTAAGCTGGAGTACTAACTAGCTGAGACATGTTTCCGGAAGATAATTGGTCGTTGATGCATGCACTGAATAAATCCAACAAACACTGTAGTGTTTCATGAAAGTGAACACATCTTGTGCATGCCAACTCACTGACATGTTCATTGTGCAGGTAGTAAAACTTACCTGCATATGCCACAGGTGATGCCTCCCTTCTCATTGCAGCGTGTGTGGTTTCTGTTGTTGGGGTCCTCACACTGACACTTACAGTTGGTGGATAAGGTCACTATTAATGTGTCCTTTGTGCCCAGCGGTCTGATAATGAAAGACTTGCTCTCCATACATGAGTATGCTGTTACTTGGACATCAAAAGATATCTGGAGAGGGCAGTTAGAGTTGAGGAGTCATACTGATATCACATTTCTTACATTATAAACCTTATAACCTTATATAGCTTGACATTTTCATCCAAAGATCAAGCTGAAATATTCAGATTCCTCATCCCACCTGTATTAATATTCAGTGCAATGGGTCTCTCCTTTCCAACTCCTCCTGAAGCTGAGGTTTGACACTCAGCTTGATTCTTGTTTCAATTTTCCTGGCATTATCTTTCCACAGGGACCTGCTTGGGCTGTGACCTCCATTATACACTGACTGACCTGGGCTGAATAAGGGCCCCTGATAACTGGTGGCCTCTGAAGTACTGGTACTCAATCAGAACAATGGATTGGTCCTTTTAAACCCATTCAGTAGTGATGCTGTTTACTTTACCTTAATCATGAGGCAGATTGATGCTGCATTATCATTAAAATTATTGTATTGGATTATTATTGAAAAGAGGCCACTAAGCCTGGAGATTTAAGTCTTGATTTACTACTTCCCAAATCTCACTTATGGTTATCACCTTGGGATAGTGATCTGGTGGGAGCGTGGTGGAGAATCATTGCTCCAGTAGAGGGTATTTAATCAAGATAACTCTAGGCAATTTTTCTCTCCTTTTGGAGACACTTTTGGACACCTTTTGGAGCATCTCCAACCAAAAGAAACTCTGGGGAAAGACTCTAAACAAAGCAAAAGCATCCCTGGGTCAGATGGCGAACTGATCTGGGGATGCTTTTGCATCTCCACAGATGGGCTGGAGAAGGGGTCTTGGCAGAAAAAGAGGCTACTTTGCTAAATCTGCCACCACCAGGACCTCGACCAGCATAAGCAGGTGGGTAACAGATGGATGACTTTTTACAGAGAATCACAACATAGACATGGAAAGCATCCAATACAATTGATGTAACAAGAACTGTGTGCAATTAATACATCAACATAATTATGAAAATTGAAATGAAAAGTAGATAAAATACTGACCTCCTTTCCAACAGGCACTTTGTCACAAACCCCTTCAGTGTCCCCTGTTGGTCCTGAATTATTGCATATAGGAGTGTAGACAACTCTTACATTGTCAGGGAGATTGTCATGGGTCAAAGTTACTTTGGAGGACAACCGCTGTCATGGATTACACATTTGAGAAATTTGTGAGATATAAAGACTTGTCTACCCAAAAGGAGAAAAGAAGCACAATTTTTCAGTGACCAATTGAAAACTTACATTGTAGGCATTCACAATCAGCTGAACAACATTGCTGGAATCTACTGACAGAACGCCCACCTCTGATTTTGGAATCATTTTAGAGAGTTGCTGGGATAAAACATAAGGTGAAATGAAAAATCAGTAAGTATAGAGTAAGAATATCATGTGTTCTGTGGGTAAAGAAAAAGAAATTAAGGTCTAATTTATTTACCTCGTACACAGTCACCACATCTTCTGTTACTGCAAATATCGGCTGAATATTTTTTTTTTCCAGCTGAGTAGCTAGTTGTCCAACAGACGGGTAGTCCTGCATAGAGCAATCAGTGAAATTTTGTAGACCTCATGAGTGTCTTACAACTACTAAATGACAATGTTCAAACCATTAAACAAAACCAATTAAATGGATTTGTATTTGCATCATGGATAGTTACTTTCATACCTTTGCCTATAAGTTATAATAACTCAGCCTTTTGTGATTCCATACATACCATCTCACTGCTCTTGGTATAAAGGTTGTTTTCCATGTGGCACTGTTCATCATTGGGTTCCAGTATGCCAGCCAATTTTCCATCACCGGCCATGTGAAATCCAGCATCAGTAGTCAATACAATCAGCCGAGTACTGCTGTTCCTCCATCCTATTTTGTCCTAAACAACAATGTGTGTTAAGGACCATTAAAGCAAGAGAAACCTTTATTTTATAGGTTAAAAAAAATAAAAATACCTTTATGTCCCACTTACTTACAAAAAACATCAAGTGGTCATGTAGCACTTAACTGAACTTTAAACTTGTGTTTAATTATTTTTTTTATATATTAGAATTTTTTCACAAGGACATTGTAGAATGTTGTAACACGGAGGACACTACATAACATTTCATAATCAGCAGATAATTAAGGTTAAAATGATATATTCACACATGACCCAGACCACCATCAAACCAAACAAGACTCTCTTTTTCAGGTGGTGTCACCCCACCTGCTAGTACAGTACTGTGCAACAGTCTTAGGCGACCATTAGATTTCTGTTGTTACCTATGCTATGATGGCCATATATAATTATTTGTCAATCTCTGTATTAGAATACAATTATAAAATAGAGAAAATATGCATTCAGTATTAAAAAAACAGCCTCTCCACAGCTTCTCCAAGTTAAAGTGGCAAATATTTTGTGTGAGCTACTATCACACAAGAACAATAGCAGGACCCTGGCTTGATGGAGAATGATCATTTTGTAAGGGTAACAGCCAAGAAACCACTTTTTCAGAAAGGGAATAGGGTGAAAAGACTGAGATATGCTAAAGCTCACAAAGATTAGAATGAAGATCAGTGGAAAAGCGATGGACTTTTGCACTGTACTGTAAATTTTATAACATGAACTGACATCACTCTATAAACCAAAAAGGTGTGACACCACAGGAAAATTATTGGCAATCATTAGCTGGTCGAGTTGTCTATCATTGGGATTCCTACAGGTATGTCTGTGTGATATAGAAGTTATTCTACTTGAATGGGCCAGTAAAGGAGGTTTTCTCCAGCCATTCTTTAAAAATCTGTGTTACTCTTTGTCATCTGTTTGGTGAAGTCCTTACCCCACATAAAGCAGCCTGCATCATGGCGTCAAGACTCCCTTCAGGTGAGTCCAAGTTGCCAGAAATGAACTGCTCTTTCACTTTTCTTCTGAAATCATCCTCCCTCGGTGTCATACTAAGCACATGCCTGTAGCCGAAGGCAGCCTGACACTGCTCATCATCCTCATCACATGGCTTCTGCAATTTCTCCTTGTTGGTATTTGTGTAAGGAAGGACTGTTTTATCAACAAAGGCTCCAAATCCTGGAGTTATAGAAACAGCTATTAATTCCTTATTTCTTGTTTCTTAAGAAATAACATTTTAGGTCACTGAGATATAAATATAGATACATAAATAAATGAGGAAAATTATTTTTAAAAATTCAAGATTGCAATCTTATTACCTATTTGAGCATGTTTAGTGATAGTTTTCAGACTTTTAAAAAGGCTTTCCCCCAGTCCTTTGACATTTTCCAAGTCATCTTTCATGGAGTTGGACAGGTCCATCAGGTAGTAGAGGTCGACTGGATAACCTTCAACTCTTTTAAAAGAAACACGGAATGTGCTTGGAAGATCTTTAAACGCAAAAGAAAAGCAGAGTGATTAATCAAATGAATGAATTCCCCCCCCCCAACCAATGCATGCCTTTATTTATCACTAAGCACTAACCAGGTCGCAGTGTCAGACTAATCTTCTGTGGACTCAGCTGGACAGGCTCCTGTTGGTCGAATGAACTGGACAGTGGCTTGTTTTCATCAATGATTACACTGTTCTTGGGGGAGATTATTTCTTCTTTTTTGCAGCCTTTTGCTAACAACTGGGCTTCAGTGTCACAGCGTGCTGACTCCTGTTCACCAGCTTTGGTGAAATTCTGTACGAAGGGAAGGCAAAAGCACAGGAAGAGAGATATCAACATCTTTTATTCTAAAGGTCACTCATCTATATTTTTGGTACCATTACTCCCTTGTATCAGGTCTGAGAAAGTTACACTATCCCATAAATCAGAGGCCAGTTTTCAAGTAATGCCAGTTTCAAATAATACCTGCATTTCAGTGACTCACGGGAAATACAGCATCAGTACATCAACAGGATCAGGTCATACTGACCCACTCTGCTGCAAACACTTCACACAAATGTCAAACTGTTTCTATTCAGCAATTATTTCAAGTTGGTGCCATGTTTGCCTGTTTTTTCTGTCCATCATTAAGTATCTGTCAGAACTAGTTTGCTGTTGGTAAAATTGGTCTGAACCCAAATGAGCTGGTTTGAGGCCAGACAATGACTGCTGAACCCTCATCTTTAAAGCATTAAGGTTTGGTTCCTCCTTCTTTTGCTCTGACCACCCAGTCCCCACCCAGGTAAGGCCTTTGTCATCTTTGTTGGCAACAAAGTAACTTGTGTTACTTTGTTGCTAATGTAGCTGAAGGACTTAGCAGTGATTCAATCCCCTTGACCAAACAGCAAATCATTTTACTCGTACTTTTACTAATTTTTGCATGTCAGAGAAAGTGTTGTCAGCTGAGTGGCAAGTATGAGATGTGCTTTTTTCATGTATTGTTATGAAGGCAGCAAGTCAAAAGGGAGGAAGTTGAGTTTTCATTACCCAGGGAACAGACTTATGATATGATATACAGGTGTGTTGCAGGAAGGTTGTTTGGTTGACTAAGCCTTGATGCTCAATAAAATAAATTTTTATAATAAATTACATACATTTAGAAATAAGCAATAATTGCGTCAATATGTTTTTTTAAATTTTATAAAATAAAATAAAACAACAACAATAGTAATAATAATACAATTTAAAAACTTGAGACCAGAAGTACATTTGAGGTCAACCAATATGTCAGTACACTGTATGTCAGTACACAATGCCCACAAGTATGTAACTGTGTCAGCTATGACTGCTGATGAACTATCACTACCCCAAAGACAATGTGGAAAATACTGAACAAAGTGAAGAAGTAGCCAGAGGGACATTTCAGGCAGGTCCTTTCAATAGCCATCAGACTGATTTATGGACTTTCTCATTGTTGCGGTTAAAGTTCACAGGGCTTTTCAGTGATCATGTTATGAATAATGACTGCACAGTTTTGAATATCTACTGTCTTCAGATCAGAACCCTATAACCCTGAACAGTGCGTGGCACTATCTGTACTGTCAGTCACTGAAGTCATGTTCTGCAGCACCATGTGCTAACGTTAGCTACATTAGCTAACAAAGAAAGTAATGGGACTCATCACATTATTATGTGTGTGATATGGTCAGTGCAGTGGTGCCGCTGTTGTGATTGGGCTCTAATGTGTTTCCAATCTAACCTATCTCCCCAGTCTCCCCAGTCAGAGGGGAGACGTGGAGCAGGTGTGTGGCGTGCTGGGTTTGAAGGAGAGATGGAGTTCACAGACGCTGTGAAGGAAAAGCCCTGCCCAGACCCTGTCCCCTTCATTTTGTTTTTCCAAATGAGTCAAATACTCCTTTGGCTTGGACAAGTTGGAAATTAAGCAGACAAACCAACCCTTGCTGTGCTGCAGAGTACCTGGTACCAAAAATAAACAGATTATCTTGAAAAATATAACCTAAACCTTCAAGCTTTGAGTGGAACCAGTGTGGAACAGTGGAGCCAATGATCAAATAGTCACATCAGTCTGGCAAAGAGAACAACGAATTCCAGCTTGGCTGTCTATATGTGCCACATGGCTGTTTGTGGCTATGGCCTAATGAACCACCCTCCACTGGAGATCTTCAGTGCTTTTCTCTAAGGGAGGTTTGTACTTCCAGCCACCTCTGGTAGATGACCCTGGTGCCAACAGACCAGGACCCCTTGACCCTGGGACATTTTTTCTAATTTCTAATGACTGTTCAGGACCTTGAAGGTGTAATGGTCAGTACAGGAATCAATTGCAAGACAGTGTGGCTGGCAGCAATAACCTTTATTCAGCAACAAGAACATGGATCATAACAGAAAGCCACAGCATATAGGCTCTTCCTCGATGTTTTGGGTTTGTTTTGACTTGTTTTAACTTTTGATAAAAACAGTGCCATCATAGTGCCATCATAGACCGACAAGCTAATTTTGTTTTTGATGTTTTCCAGTAAGATTAGTCCAGTAAGACTCTGCCTCAGCTGATTTAAAAGAGGCTCCATAACCAGGGCATATAGTATCCCTTAAAGAGACATCCCTGTCCAATGCAACTCTGACAAGCAAGAGAAAGACTGACAGAAAGCCTCTTCGCAGGTCAGTTGTACATTAAAGTGCCAAGAGGGACAGCATTGATGAG
Organism: Psettodes erumei; assembly: GCA_016785225.1. Taxonomy (NCBI): domain Eukaryota; kingdom Metazoa; phylum Chordata; class Actinopteri; order Pleuronectiformes; family Psettodidae; genus Psettodes; species Psettodes erumei. The sequence goes on from JAFBJZ010000939.1 coordinate 1,273,477, forward strand.
AAATATGTACCATAACCATCAAAAACCAACAGAGCATATAGCTCCCCTCATGTTGCTCTCAGTGACTTTCACCATGTATATTGTCTAACTGCTGGACTCAGTTTCCTCCAAACCTCAGTGGTCATTTTCTGCAGCCATACTGGACAGAGGGATTGCTGATGGGGGATGAGGCTGTCCTGAGTTCCTGTCAGCTGTAGAACAAGCTGCACAGGTCCAATCCCCTGCTACCACCATGACTACACTACTGTTGTATTGTTTCAGTTGATTATTTAGCTTATGGAAGAGACCTTTGCAATCAGCTCCAGTATTATAAGCATACAAACAATAAACATAATAATGTTCCATAAATAATGGTTTAATTGCAACGTGCACTACTTGGAATCTACTTTGCTCTAGCTTACCAATTAAAACACTTGTTAAAACAATGTGTTGTAAAAACAATATGGCTACTAATGCACTAATCTTAGTATCATTACAAAAAGTCATCCCCCCACTGTGCTTCAGTATCACTCTCTTGTCCCTGTCCCCTCCTCCATTGATAATTAAAGTTCCTAGTCTCAGATCCTCCATGTAAAGCAGACAGAGAAAGATGAAAGAGAAGTCAATGAGTTCCACCCAAGGATAAAAGATGCTCCAGCCATTTGTATATATACTGTATATACATATTAATGTTTATATTAATGCTTTGAACCTTCTTTTCTTTCCTGATTTTGGTCAATAGTTTTTTTTGAAGCAAAGGCTTTTCTGTTCATGAAGTTTTTCATATCTGGCCTGTTGTCTTAACTTCACCTCAGATTCTTATTTCTACAGATTGCTTGCCATATGTTTCATCCAGGAAATCTTCTGTAAAGAGCATGACTCTTTATCATCGACTGTCGCAGTACTGTGACAGGGGTGTCATCTCTTGATAGACAACACTCATGTTGCTTTTTTGACCTTCAGCTCTTCTGCTATCACTCAGTCTTCCTTATGTCTGTTCACTTTCTTCATTTTTTCCTGCAGCACATCCCTCAGCGTCACTCTTATGTTGTTCAGCCTTTTGGGATGTGGGCTCACCGGTGCCCACTGCTTACTTGCAGCCTGCTTGTCACCTGCACCTCTCCCTGCATCTTTTTGTGGGAATGACGAGTGTTTGTAGCCCACATTGCCACACTAAAAGGACTTCATACGACATGAGCTTGCATAAACAGTATAAAAAAGTGCTCCTACTTAACTTTGAATAAGACGCCTAAGACCCCATCTGAATTGTTGAGGTACATGAACACCACGTTATATGATGTCTGAACGTGCTGCAGTTGGGCATCATTAGAGTAAAGGCTAACAGTTCTTCTTTCCAAAGCAGGCCATTTCTTTCTCCAGCAGCTTGCTGGGGATGAAGGGAGGCACTAGTGGTGCACACTCACTACCTCCACACACTCACACACTCACTCAAACTCGCAGCATACAGTGCATAGGCAATGGTGGAGGAGACAGAGAGGCAGAGGAGGACTTGGAGAGGCTTTTAAATTTTAACTGTTGAAAGGCCTACGCAGTAGGCTACCAGTGGCATCAGAAGAGATTGGTCGATGGCAGTGGATAAAAATAAGAGTCTTTCCTTTCTTTTGTTTTCATTCTCTTTGGTCGATTTTGGTTTTTCTGCCAAACTTTTGGTTTGGGGTGTTTGCTGTGTTTGCTGCTGTTTAAAGCGATAAAATTATTTTGGCCCCGGATACTTAGCTTACTTGCATGAACTCCTGATGCAAAACTCACACACTTGAGAAAGATGATTGTGCTGATTCGTATTTATCCTGTAGTTGGACAGCCAAAAGGCAGAGAGGGACTGGGGACCACTTGCATTTGAGGATTAAAGGACTGCTTTGGCCACAGTGGACACTCGACTCACTTGACAGTATTTTATTTGCTTAATCTCCTCTTAATTCATTTGTTTCTTTTATTAATAAAGTAATGGGTAGTTAAATATAAATCTCTGACTGTATGTTGTTTTGGGTCAGCACAACTCCCCAGTAGAGATTCCTTGATTTTTCACAACCCACACCTGTGGCAAAACATTGTATCCAGCTGTCACTATAAAGTTGAGCTGTAGTTGCATGTTCATACAACAGGGAGAGTATATAGATGTCACATTCAGAGTTTCTCACCAGCTGTTGGCACCACACACAGTATGGCCCAGACCTGATGCAGTCGTCACAGGAGTGGATCATCGACTTGGAGCAAACTTCCTCTTGTTGACACAGTCCTGAAAAGTAAAATCCAAAATCATTTTATTGTGTCTACCTTGCATGGAACCAAAATGTGCAGAGTGTACTTTTAATGACTATACTCATATTGTTGAGCCTTTCACTGCTTGATATTGTGCTATCATTTGCTGGAGAAAGGGTTGATAGTTACATTAAAGAACTTTACTTGTTTGAGTGTTAATTATAAAACACTGAGACTGGTTTTGTCTTCATCAGATCAGGACCAATAAATATAAAGAAACATGACAATCATATCACTCCTGAAAAATACAACTAAAAAAAAAGTAAAACAGTGTTGTTTTCTTTTATTTTTCCTGCTCTGATGATGACACTGTGAATTTAAAGCTGTTCATGCTGTTTAAATCATTAGGCCTGAAAGCTTACCAATTCTTCCCATCAGCAGAAGCAGAAGAAACAACAACTGTTGATCCATTTCCTAACGAAAAAAACAGACATTTTTTTCTCTTAGTGCAACACTCAAAAAATTCAGTTCCATACAGAACAACATTGTCATGACTGTCACTATGAAAGAAGGATCCCTGAAAATACAAATATGTCATCCTTAATTAACTCCTGAAAACAAATAGTTTAAAATTGTTTGGTATTTGTCACAACCTACCCCCACAGGCTGTGAATACACTGCTTTGGACTATTGTTTCTTTGTGCACTTTCATTTGACTCTTGTTTCCATTTTTAATTCACTAGTAATTTCTGAGTGTGTCTTGTGCTGCTTTCACTTCTTGTATTTGATTGTCTGCCCCATCCTAACGTGTTCTAACTGTACCTCCTTATCCCTGCCTCCCTTGTGTATATACGTAACTCTTTATAATTCTTTGTAAGTCTTGATCTTTCCCTTTCCTTTTGTCAGTTTGTCTGTTTTCCCCTGCTGTTGTTGCATTGCGCCTTGTGTTGTCTGGGTCAGTTCTGCTCCCCGTGTTCTTCTGTTATTTCAGTTCCTTTTTTTTTCAAGAGTGAATTTCCTTTGTTTCCAGAGTTAAGTAAGATTTTGTTTTGTTTCACCATCTGCCCTGTCATTTAATTAGAACTCTGTCACTGTTTTTGTGCCTGTGTCCATCTGCGTTTTGGGTCTAACTCCTTGAATCTTGTATTTCAAAATTCATTCCCTACAATGACCTCAACCTATCATTTATAGTACAAATTCTGGGCTGGTTTTGTTACTTGGTAAATTAGGGGCAATTTAATGAATTCTGCATGGATTAAGATTTTTATGGATTGAAAAATACACTAAATGTGATGAGCCTTGAATTTCCACTTCAACCCACCTTTTCTCAGAAATTACAATTAATGATGTTGTCACAACCAAGGAGTACTTCATGCATGGCTGTTCAATGTTTAACCTTTAGATGCATAAATTGGGTCAAAAATGACCCCAAGGGTTGTTATTCTTCAAAATCTTTGAAATGAAAAGTATTTATATTTTCATATTCCAGGTATTCCTCATAAAACATATTTGTGTCATGAGGCCATTGCATTTTTTGGTACCTGATTGACTGATTGTTTTATGATAAAATGTGAATAAAAAGTGATAAATGAACATGTCAAAAATGAAATCAATCTTTTGTTGATCAAAAATATAATAAAAATCATCATCTTTAACCAAAATTAAAGAAATTTCTTAAGTTTATTGCAAAAATGCACTGACTCTAATTGGAGTCATTTTTGACCCCACTCATCGAAGAGTGTAGGTATTGGAACATCCAAGGCTTAAATTAGATGTTCAATAAGTGGCAGTTGCCAGCAGAGGGTGCTGTCCTGGCAAACAGCTTGGTTCAAGCCTGTGACATTCTTTTTATGTACCCAACTCTTCATTCCTTATTATTTATTTTTATATGTTTGACAATAAAAAGCCAATCTAGATCAGCTGACTGGCTATTTAGGTTTTACTTCTGTTTTTAAATACAATGAAATTACTTTTTTTTTGTTTTTACAAAAAAGTTCTTGGTGTTAATAGATGGATCATAGATATGTTTATGAAATATGCCGTAGCCCTTAAAGAATGTTGCAATTAACATTGGTTTGGAAATTACAAACAACTAGATGGACAACAGATACATACATAGATACAACTACCATTTTTAATACTAAAATACATGCAGCATCTGGGGAGCTAAGGTGGCTTAGTACTTGTGTCATAATATTCTGCAAAGTCATTGGCAGAAAGTATGTAAACCTACATTTTAGAATTCATAGTTGTACATATAAAGACATCTGTCTGGATAGTGTTCATTTACCTAGATGTTTATTACTGAGGTCATAGTTAGTGATGGTGTTGTATTGCATGGCATTATACTGAGATGTGTTCCCTTCTTGTTTATAACCTGAAAGGAAGAAGTCCCAGAAACACCAATCAGTATGATGCAGTCCAACTGCAAACTACAACCCTGTTTCTCCAAAAATGGTCTGTTGGCATAGATTGTAAATAAAAGCAGAATGTAATGATTTGCTAATCATTTAAACCCAATAATAAATTAAAAATTGTACAAAGACAATATAGGAAATGTTTCAACTGAAAAAAATATTGTTTAATTTTTTTAATGCTTTATTACCACTCCCAAGGAGATAAAATTTTCATTGTTGTCTTTCAGACAGTCAGCCAGCAGGATTATGCAAAAACTGGGTAAATATATATTTATAGATATAGATATAGATATAGATATAGATACACATATAGATATACATATATTGTGCACTGTTGATACCATAAAAGGATGAAGGGAAAAGTTTCTGCCATCTGAATCAGGCTGAAGAGGAGCTCATAAGGAAATTTTATGTATCTATAGTGTATATATTTATGTATACATACAAAATATCACACATACTAACATACATACAGTACACAAACCATTATCAGATGAGACTAGAGACGAGATGTTGAGGGAGCAGTTGACACAGTTATTGTATTAAAACCATTAGAACACATAGCATTGGTCCCTGAAATTATCTGAGTCGACACAGGTGTGACACAGTCAGTTCATACTTTAAACTGAGCTCAGTTACTGTGTCAGTGCTGTGTCCATTTATGCATCACAAGAAATTATATAGAGGGTGGCAACACCTGTAATTGAGGAATGATAAAAAATGTATTTCATACAAGCAACTGCATTATGCACAATTTAAACTAAACTTGTGTCAAGCCAGAACAGTATTGTGCACCTACCAGCCATATTTATGCACCACTCGCATACCCCTCCCAGTTCCTCACTTAAAACAAAAGGAAATGACAGGCTTTATTCTGACAGTCGTATTGACACTTTTAGTACAGCAACACTGTGATGAATCCTGTCGCCATGCTTTTGTCTTTGCCTATCTCACACAGCTTAGTCAGAATAAAAGGATCCAACAAGAGCCTAATCAAATATAACATTAAAATAATCGCTTACATCTGCTTGCTCTGGATTTGGGCGCAACCATATCAGACATTGGACTGACACCCAGGAAGATATAATAGTATAGAATTTCTTTTCATGCGTTGTTAGCCAACCTGGCTCAGACAGGGCCTGATCAACCTGATTGGTGCAGTTTTAATGAGTCATCAAAATACTGTCTGAAGCGGGACCTTACCTAAGGATGAGCCAGGAGCCTCTACATACAGTTAAATGTTAGAAAACCGTCACCCATGAGCCAGTAAATTCTGAGCCAATAAATTAAATCTTTAAAAGGAGAAATCAATAATTTCTCCTACTATGGACTCAACTGGGAAAAGAACATTCCAGAAGAAATAACACCTTTCAAGACTTTTATAAAAAAATATATATTCATCCAGATTTGATTTGATTGATCCACCAAGCTCCACCAGGAGTGGATTGTTGACTTGGAGGCCCCCTTGCATCAGTCTAAAGACATTACAAAAAACCAAAGCGCTTGGTGATTTAGTATCATCAAACTAATATCATTGCTTCATTGCCAAAAGACGACAGTATGTGTTGAAATGGATCAAGCCTAACCCACTTGACCTCTCATGGATAGACATAGAACAAACATACTGTAAAGAGATATAAATCTTGAAGATACAAGAGAAAGATGCAAATTTCTAATCTACCATTCATCAATTCCACCATAAAGCACCACAAGTGTATGGGAAGCATGCCCTGACAGTGTGGTGGGCATTTCTTAAAATAACAAAATCTCCACTTGTCTGATGCAAACTCACACCTATTTGAAACAATCCTGACATCTTATCAAAAATATATACACTTTTCATCATGGAATAGTAAAGGGGCTAGTTTTGGGGGACATCCAAGGTTGTAACTTTAAGTAATTTAATGTTTTAGTGATTTACTGATGGAATACAGCATTCACTAATTTCCAAGATGGCGCCATGGTGTATAGGTGCACTCTTGTTTTCCTTATTTTGAGTTTTAATTCATTTTTTTTGCCACTGTTTTGGTGGCCACTACTCCAGGGAAGATCTCATGACCATTAGAGGTACTACCCCGGGGGACTTATTTCCCACTTTTCTCGCCCCGACTGCAATTTTAATGCCCATCCTGGTCAAGAAGGCTCGCATCAATGTGAGAAGCCGCAAAAGAGGAAAGCGCTGATGCGCGCTGGTGCGTCTCTGCCGACGCGGACTGTGCTCTCCCTGGGATATTCCTCTCTAACGTGCGCTCACTCTGCAACAAGATGGACAAGCTGAGCTTGCTACTTAATAAAAACAGAGACCACGTCCTGCGTTTTGTGCTTCATGGAAACGTGGCTGTGTGAACCTGTACCGGACTCGGCACTACAGCTGAGCTGCTTTTAACTTTATAGAGCGGACAGGAATACGGGGCGCTTGCAGGCAAAACGAAAGGAGGTGGAATTTGCTTTTATATTCACAATGGTTGGTGCAACGATTTGACAGTACTGCTTCAGCACTGTTCCCCGGACCTGGAGGCCTTCATCATCAGCTGCAAGCCCTTCTACTCGCCCCGTGAGTTCTCCTCATTTGCGGCCCCCCTGTTCTCCCCCCTGTCTCTATCTACGACTCCCCTGTCACCCCTGTTGAGTCCTTCCACTTCCTGGGCACCACCATCTTCCAGGAGATCAAGTGGGAGCAGAACATCAGCTCCCTCACCAAGAAGGCTCAGCAGAGGATGTATTTCCTGCGGCAGCTGTAGAAGTTCAACCTCCCAGTGAAGATGCTGGTGAACGTCTACACTGCCACCATTGAATCAATTCTGGCATCTGCAATAACAGTGTGGTTCGCTGCAGCTACGGCCAGGGACAAGGCCAAACTACAGTGGGTCATCCACTCTGCAGAGAGGGTGATCAGCTGCAGCCTCCCATCTCTCCAGGAGCTGTTCATCTCCAGGACACAGAGACATGCAGCCAGGATTGCTGCTGACCCCTCTCACCCTGGACACAAACTGTTTCAGACTCTCCACTCTGGCAAGAGGCTCCGGTCCATCCAGACCAGGACCTTGTGCCACAAAAACAGCTTCTTCCCCACATCAGTCAGCCTCATGAACATTGCCCCCCCCCCTTTTCGAGGGGTGCACTGTCAGACACTTCTCACCCTACGCTTCCCCACACATATTCTTATTTCTTATTCTTACTCATAATCTCATTTACTATACTATTATTATAGTATATTACATTCATTTTCACCCACATGTATATAATCCCTACCTACTTTTAAATTGTGTTTTAACTTATTTGCTTTTATTTTATTTTTATTCTATTCTACCTCTATAGTTATTGTTGTTGTTGTTGTTGTTGTTGTTGTTGTTGTTATTTCCATGTTGCTATTTTGCTTATTTTGCACCTGTCACCAAAGCAAATTCCTTGTGTTGTAACCTGATCGTTACTGTACTTGGCAATAAATCCTTCTGATTCTAATTCTGATTGTTAATTAATTAACAGCAGTAGTTACTTATTAGTTAATTCTTGAGCGGATGGGGGGGCTCCTGCCGTGCTACTGACCGGGGTTCAGTGTGAGATGACTGCAACCCCCATGTTACTACCCAACAACATCCAGTGACAAGCTTTCGTGCACACACACACTTACACATTGGCACACTTACACACACAGACAACACACGCACAGAAAGATGCCCCCCACAGACACACACTACGCACATATTCTGGGTTGCATCTTATCTCATCATACTGCTGATAACGTTTTATGTGTTCATAGTACGGCTGCTATAGTGATCAATGTTATTGTTATTATTGTTGCTGTAATGGTTGTTGTAGAATTACAACTATAACAACTGCACATACATAGGATACAGAGGACACAGGATGCTAACAGCTGACACCAGGGTTCATGTCCTGTGCTGCTTTGGTTTAAGCAACTACAGCACTTTGGTTTTGGTAATGGAAGATCGTGGCTTGGTTAAAATCAGGAAATGGAAGCACTTCCATCTTTCTCTAACCTTAACTAAGACTGTGAGTGTCTAAACAGAGTCAGAAAATGTGGTTAGTTTATAAAACGTGACGTGTACAGTATGATTCATAGATTGAATTGCAGAGAGCATATAAAGTAGGCACATAAAAGCTAGTTTTACCACAACCTGCTAGAACGGTAAAACAATGCTTGCAAATGAGTGTGTTGGTGGTAAAAATCAGAATGTAAAGAATCTGTGGACAATTTATATACAGTAAATAATCATGCTTTATTAGGAGCAGTGTTTCAGCATTGAAATTTCCCCACTGTGGAACTAATAAAGGTATATCTTATCTTATTGTAAGGATGATTTATAGATATATTTTATATTTTTATTTTTCATATTTTTTTTATATATCGTCAGCCTAATAGCATATCTGCCTAACTCATTTTTTAAAGTGAGGACATAGGTGATTAGTGTGGTTAGTTAGTGCGGTGCAACAGTGTTAGGAGGGTAGTTAGGCCAATATCTCAATTCGGCCAAAAAATGAGTTAGGCAGATATGCTATTAGGCTGACAATATTCTTTATAGGTGCTAACTGTAAAGGAGCAAAGGCTAAAATATTTTTTAACCATAAATTACGTTCGCATTCACATGCATTGTATTTAAACACAACTGTGACAATTTAGATATGCATGCACTGATCTGCCAACAGATGTATATGTATATTGAAGACATGAGTTGCTCTTGTCAATAAACGAGCAACATCTTTATCTGAAACGGTGTAAAATGTTTAAAAGTGAAATATAATGTAATCAAGCAGTTCTGGATTCAGAAACCAAATCGAAAATACACTCCTCTGTAAGTTATCAGCAATGAAATGAAACAATGAAATAAAATATAGCACCTCACAAAATGTATGATGATACAAATGCAAATTACAATACAAATTTTGTCCTTTTGCATACTTTGACTGAATCACCAGACAATAAAAACAGAAGGTTACAAGAATAATAAAAGCGTTTTTCTCACCAGAACAAACTCTTTCTACGAGGAAACTTACCAGAAACAGGAAGCTGCAGCTCTGCACTTTGACTAACAGCTGTGCTGAACACTATGTGGATGGAAAGACCCCACCCTCATGACAGGAGGTGTGAAGCAACCAAAGAGTGTGTTCAAGATAAAAACAAGGGTTGTGTCAATGCAATGTGAGGCATGTACTTGACTCAAAAGGCTCTAAGTGTGTCTCACTGCTCAGATGAGGTTCCAATTTTTCTGACTTTATTATATATTATATATTTATTTTAGCAGTAACAGAGCTCTGAATGCTTTTCATTTGTTTCTTTATACAATAATGCACACTCAGCTTTTATACATTCATATGTCAGAGGAATCACATATTAATCCATAATGATCAATGATGACTGCATAAAACCATGATGCCACCAGACAGCTACATGTTCTTGTGACTAAATTTAGTTCAAACCTTTCAAATCTACAGTGAAGTATGTATAGAAAGGCAAACCAAGTCCATGATACTGGATTCTGATGGCTACAAGGTGCAGAAGTGATAAGAATTTGATAATAACCCCTAATCCTGCTTGAGTGTTTCCATTTACAAACAATTTCAAATATTTGTGCACTAGGGAAAACAATTGCCCCCACATGTGGTAAAGGTTTATATATGGACATGTTCACCATCTAGAAAGAAAGCAACTGCTAGAAACCTGTGAAATTACTGTTTAGGAGTGAATTTGTGTGAGACATACAGCCTTCTTTTTTAAACTAAGGGCCACCTTTGATCGCCAACATCACTTTCAGTGCTAACTTCACACACAGTGCAGTGACAAAGTCTACAGTGGTGATAATGTTAGAAAGACTACACATAAAGTTATCAGGCATATCAGACATTGGAATATCTAGGAAGATATAATAGTATTGAATTTCTTTTCATGTGTTGTTTATTATTACAGGACAGAGAGTTAAAGTTCACTTCAGCAGTTACTACTATGATGAGATGGATGACTAAGAACCTACACAGACATATTTCCCTGCACTTTGGGAGGAACACCTTTCAAATGGTGCAGGAGTATGAACAAACATCAAGAAAGCTTGCGGACCATAGGAACCATCTCCGATTCAACCTAAGATGCAGACAGTCCAGACTGGTCCTCAGAAGTTTATGCCTTCATGATTGAAAGGATTGAAAGGATTCATAATTCACTTCGGAAGCACTTCGAGACAAGATTAAACAAACCCAGCAGAAACTTACAGCACTTCTACCACCTCCAATCTTCGAGGAAGTTTCCACATTTGTAACCAAAGCACAGCTAGCTCAACACATCCAAGGCAAGGAGCAACAAACTTGGAATTTCATATATTACAAGCAAAAGCATGAAAGTTTATGAAAACACATGGGCCACCTAAACCAAAACAAGAAGACTTTACACAAGTACTCTGATCTCTACATAGGGGAGACCAATCAGCCACTTCACAAGTGCATGGTGCAAAATACAAGCTCTTCAGGACAAGAGTCATCTGTGTACCTGCATCTAAAGGAGGAAGTTCACTCTTGAGGATGCCAATGCTCACATTTTAGACAGAGAGGACAGATGGTTTGAAAAAAAGATGTTACAGAGGCCATCTATGTCCAACTCGAATGACCACTGTCGAACAGAGCAGGAGGTTTAAGACACCAACTGTCAGCCACTTACAATGCTGTCTTGAAGTCCCTTCCCAGGCAACTTAACCCCCATTCACACCTGTGCCCATGTGAGCCTATCGACACACATGTGGCTGGGTTTGAAAACACCTCACCCAAAGGGCCGTTTGGCAATGACACACATATGAATCACTCCTTGTGAGGCTCATCATGTGAGTTTCATCACAACAACTCACATGAAAGGGTGTGTCATCTCCAAAGACACCTCTATGTGTCCACCCCCAAGATTAATACTTGGGACTCCCCCTAAGTAACATTACAGAGCCTACAAGCAGCATTTTTCTGCATGAAGTTGATTAAATGAGTAATGTCTTAAAATAAGAACATGTGGCATTGGATGCTACCTTTGCCACTTGAAGATAGTTATCAAAAAGCAGCAGAAAAGATTCAAACCCATCCACCCATGTGCTATACTGCTTATCCTTTGAGGGTCAAGTCAATCCCATGTGACACTGGGTGAGGGTGGGGTATACCCTGGACTGGCTGCCAGTCTAAAACAGAGCTGACACTATTCACACTCACAGTCACACCTACAGCAATTTCGAGTCACCAATCAACCTGACCTTTATGTGTTTGAATGGTTGGAGGAGCCTGGGGTGCTTTGAGGAAACCCATGCAGAAGGAACATGCCAACTCCACACAGAAAGGCCCTGGCCAAATATGTAGTTTTAAAAATAAGAAAATAAAGTTAAAATATTAAATGGCCCTGGGTTAGAAATCTACATGAAGAACATTTGTGCACTCTTGTTGATTTCGTAAAATATGTTTTGTAGGAAATATAATTGCTTTGTTAACTAATTTCAATCCAATCCACAAGTTTTACAATCTTGTACTGCCCAGGAGTGTAGAATTACAACTATAACAACTGTACATTAAAGGATACAGAGAACACAGGATGCTAACAGCTGACACTAGAGTTCATGTCCTGTGCTGGTTTGGTTTAAGCAATGACAGCACTTTATTTTTGGTAACGGAAGATCATGGCTTGGTTATAAACTGGAAATGAAAGCATTTCCATCTTTCTCTAACCTTAACAAAGAACTGTGAGTGTTTAAACAGAGCCATCAAATGTGGTCAAATTATAAAACATGACATGTACAGTATGATTCATAGATTAAATTGCAGAGAGCATATATATATAAATAGGCTCATTAAAATGAGTTTTACCATGACATACTAGAAAAGTAAAACACTGCTTGCAAATGAGTGGGTTGGTAGTAAAAAAAAAAAAAAAAACCACTCTGAAAGGAGACCTTCTGCTACCTAATGAATCTGTGTACATTTATATACAGTAAATAATCCTGCTGTATAGGAGCACTGTTTCAGCATTGCAAGGGTTATTTTTTTATAGCTGCTAAATGCAGCGGGGCAAAGGCATTTTTAACCATAAATTACATTCACATTCTCATACATTCTCATACAAGTGCGTATCCATCATTTTGGTTATGCATGTACTTGATGTGCCAACAAATTTATATGTATACTGAAGACATGAGCTGCTCTTGTCAACAAATAGCAGCATCTTTATCTGAAAAATGTTGAAAAGTGAATAATGTAATCAAACAGTTCTGGATTCAGAAACCAAATCGAAAATACACTCCTCTGTATCTTCTCAGCAGTTAATTCAGTCAGCTTCCTCCCAGAAAAAAACAAGAAGCTGCTCTTCCTCATTTGGCTTTGTTTAAACTGCCAGTGTCACAAACCATTTTCTTCTTTCTATAGTAGTGTGACTTTGACCCCCAAATGTATGATGATACAAATACAAATTACAATACAAATTTTGTCCTTTTGCATACTATGACTGAATCACCAGATTTTTGTAAGACAATAAAAACAGAAGGTTACAAGAATAATTAAAATGTTTTTCTTACCAGAACAAACTCTTTCTACGAGGAAACTTACCAGAAACAGGAAGCTGCAGCTCTGCACTTTGACTGACAGCTGTGCTGAGCACTATGTGGATGGAAAGACCCCACCCTCATGACAGGAGGTGTGAAGTAACCAAAGAGTGTGTTCAAGATAAAAACAAGGGTTGTGTCAATGCAATGTGAGGCATGTACTTGGCTCACATTTAAGTCCCTAAAAGGGTCTAAGTGTGTCTCACTGCTCAGATGAGGTTCCGCTTTTTCAGATTTTACTCTTAAAGACTTAATTGAATATTTATTTTAGCAGGTCAAACCCAATAAAATCACACAACAATCAAACATACAGGACATACTAACAACTGGCAATAAATGTCACACAGCTTGAATATTTTCCTGCTGGAGACATACACTATATTACCAAAAGTACTCGCTCACCTGCCTTGACTCATACTATGAACTGAAGTGCCATCCCATTCCTAACCCATAGAGTTCAATATGATGTCGGTCCACCTTTTGCAGCTATTACAGCTTCAACTCTTCTGGGAAGACTGTCCACAAGGTTGAGGAGAGTGTTTATAGGAATTTTTGACCATTCTTCCAAAAGCGCATTGGTGAGGTCACACACCGATGTTGGTCGAGAAGGCCTGGCTCTCACCAGGCTCTGTCATCCATGTCTTTATGGACCTTGCTTTGTGCACTGGTGCACAGTCATGTTGGAAGAAGAAGGGGCCCGCTCCAAACTGTTCCCACAAGGTTGGGATCATGGAATTGTCCAAAATGTTTTGGTATCCTGAAGCATTCAAAATTCCTTTCACTGGAACTAAGGATGTACCGTTCTCCTGGCAACCTCCAAACCCAAACTCGTCCATCAGATTGCCAGATGGAAAAGCGTGATTCATCACTCCAGAGAACGCGTCTCCACTGCTCTAGAGGCCAGTGGCGGCGTGCTTTACACCATTGCATCCGACGCTTTGCATTGCACTTGGTGATGTGTGGCTTGGCTGCAGCTGCTCGGCCATGGAAACCCATTCCATGAAGCTCTCTGCATACTGTACTTGGGCTAATCTGAAGGTCACATGAAGTTTGTAGCTCTGTAGCAATTGACTGTGAAGAAAGTCGGCGACCTCTTTGCACTATGCGCTTCAGCATCCGCTGACCCCTCTCCGTCACTTTACGTGGCCTACCACTTCGTGGCTGAGTTGCTGTTGTTCCCAAAAGCTTCCATTTTGTTATAATAGAGCTGACAGTTGACTGTGGAATATTTAGGAGCGAGGAAATTTCACGACTGGATTTGTTGCACAGGTGGCATCCTATGACAGTTCCACGCTGGAATTCACTGAGCTCCTGAGAGCGGCCCATTCTTTCACAAATGTCTTGTTTCACAGTCTGCATGCCTGAGTGCTTGATTTTATACACCTGTGGCCAGGCCAAGTGATTAGGACACCTGATTCTGATCATTTGAATGGGTGAGCGAATACTTTTGGTAATATAGTGTATGTACTGTAACTGAATTTTCAAAGCTCAAAATTTCACTTGCTTTCAAATCATATATCATGGTCATCTTCAGCAATTGGAGCTGAGTCATCATTTGACCTGAGTGTGGAACATCAGTTGTGTAATCATTTTCACAAGTTTGATGAAAGATTTCTTTGCCCAAAACTAGTACCAGAGCTCTGAATGCTTTTCATTTGTTCCTTTATGCAATGATGTACACTCAGCTTTTATACAGTCATGTTGTGTTGTTGGAAGCCCAAGAACAAACCGGAGAAGTCTTCAGTTCACACTCAAAGTATTTATTATGGTCCCAATCGTTGGAAATGGTTCACATTTATTTTCTTGTACTGGGTGATGTGGGACCGGGCACTGCCGCGTCCTTTCGTCCAGGAACTTAGTCAAACAGTACTAAGATAGAAGATGCAACCACGGCGTATGGTTAACAATTTATTTTAGAGTCACGGAAGATGAGTATAGAGTCGCGCTGAGGCTTCCACTTTAAGAGTTGGAGAGACGAAGCCCTGAGCTAAGGAAATCACAAGTTTTTATGCATCTTGACTCCTCTTGGGACCAGGGCGCATATCCTTGAGTGTTATCCTCCTGGCGCCAGGGAGTGTGACCCTGAGTGTTATCAGTGTCTTGCTATGTGTAGCCAACCGGCTCTAGCTGGACCCGAGCGAGTGTTAAAATCAGATGTGGTGCATTCTGTTCTGATGAGCAAGCAGTGATTAACATATCATAAGGCTATGGCATGACATGGTGTGATGACAAATAAGAACACTTAGTTTCATAATAATCCAACAGTGACGTACCCAGGACCGAATGTAATGGGCCAGGCCCAAGGGACCTGGGGAGGATAACCGCTGTCCTCGTCTTGTTCTCAGAATGTGTTAACCAACATGGGTGAGTGCTGTTTTGGCATGTAGCTAATGCAACAGACCTTACTGAGAGAATAGAGAAGTTTCATCTGCCTCCTGGTATGCAAAACATTTTTACCCGGTCATATTATCTTCTTGTTCCAAACACTACAAGTACATACATTGTGTGAAAAGTACAAAACTAGAACAAAGGTTAAGAGCAAAACTACAGAATAAGGATTCATAATATCTTAATACAAAGCCGATTATAATGGTCATATGTCAGAGAAATCACATATTTATCCATAATTATCCACAATGCATAAAACCATGATGGCACCAGGCAGCTGCAGTCTCTTGTGACTAAATTTTGTTTAAATCACTCTAAACTACAGTGAAGGATGTATAGAAAGGCAAACCATGTCCACGATACTGGATTCTGATTGGTCACAAGATGCAGACGTTTTTCAGGAAATCTGATCAAATATTGTAACATTGAGCTGAGTTGGAATCATAATTTCTATATATTTTCTAACTTTGTCTGTACAAATATAAAGAACAACTAAGGGTCTGTTTCCAGAGCTGCCCCATAACAGCAAAGCACAATAGTCATATTATTTATGAATAGTGATTTATTTGAAAAATAACAGTATAAAAGTTTTATTCACAAAATTGAATTTGGTCTAAGTCCCAGTGTGGAGCTATGCTCATTTCAGTCCAAAAGACAGTTATTTTCTTCTGAAAAGCAAAGGTGAACATTTAACTTGCTGTACAGCAGATGTAGCATGGATCACAACTGCAGCATGTTCTCCTCATCTTTACTGGGAAATATCTGATCATGTCAAATCACTCTCAATTTTGGATGCAAACAAATCCTGCACACTGTCCTAGAGGATTAAATGCTGCTTGACATTTGTCTTTCCATTAATGATGAGTCTTCGATTCAAATGAGATCATTTGTTTTATTATTTACATCTGTGGATCTTATGTTAAATAACGCAATAAGTAGGGCCTCAACCCAAGTTAAGTTAAGTTTTGTTTCTGCGCAGACTTTAGCCAATCCTTCTTTGATAGTTTGATTTGCCCTTTCTGCCAACCCTTGTGAGGCTGGGTGATAAACGGCACCGAATTTGTTCCCAAACAGTGACCTCCGCTATGTGCTTCTTGGCATAGTGAATTTAGTAGCCCAGCTGGAGCTACTATATTGCCCTCATGATTTCTCCAGAGCCCTTTATCATCTTTTGTGGCTCCTTTTTCTTTCCGCACCAGATGGTGACAGGACAGCTGCTTCTTGCAGCTCTTTAATGTTTTGTACACATTGGTGTTGTTTATTACTTTGATTTTGATTTGATTATTACTATTAAATTGCCTTTTTCTGTCATTTGTCTATTTACATTGTATCCTGCTATTGCTTTTGTTGCCATATCTGCTGCATTATTTTCTCTTGTTATTCTGCCATTTAGTTTTTGATGTCCTCTGCACTTGACTTTGGCTACTTGTTGTGGCTCTCATAATGCATAGTAAAGGTTGAGTAGTTGGTTCAAATGTTGTAACAGGGGTGCCAGCTGAGGTCACAACACCTTTTCTTCTCCAATGACACATGTCCACATGTACAGCTTGCACTGCATAGGCTGAGTCTGTATAAATGGTTGCAGTCTTTCCTTTTGCTAAATTGCATGCTTATGAGTTTCAGTTGTTTTGGTGAGAGTTTGTTATCTTTTGGCCCAGTACATTGTGCCTCTGGTGGAGCCAAGGTCTCAATTGGCATTTGATGTGTTGGTTATGCAGAGGACAGTGTCTGAGTGGAGAATTTAACTCAACCTTAACTTAACCTTCCTAGTGTCTCAGGCAGCACCGACCCTAAAGAGCTGGGTTCCTCCGGGGATCATTCAATCCTTTCACTTATCGTGATTTCCATACATCGAGAATGCTTCTCCTTCAGCCATTGCACAATGACTGGAGCCTTTAGCCAGGAGGTTATGTCTTCAGATGGTTACCAACAATCATTGCGTGATTCAACCGTTAACCATAACACTCTCCTGTTGGCGGGTCACCAGTGGTGGCCAGCCACTACTCACTCCCTCCTGGCTGCCAGCTCATCTCCTCCCTCCTGCTCCATATCCAGCAAGAGGCTCTCTCTGTTGCCTAACCCAATCTTCTTACTGCAGTCTTTCTTTCGTGTCCTCTCAGTCTCATGGCTGTCAACAGCTTCCATGCTGATTGAGCTGGGAAGCCCCTGGACCCCACCTCAACTGGATACAGTCATGTCTGCCTACCTTTATCTCTGCAGTCCTGCGCCAGATCTTTGTACCGCTCTGATTTCCTCTCAAATGCCTCCTCACACTCCTCATCCCAGGGCACAGTAAGCTCCACCAGGATGATTCTCCTTCCTTCAGTGGAGAACAGGACTGTGTCGGTAGTTAAAGTGGTGTAGATGACATCTGGGAACTGGAGCCTTCTCTTCAGATCAAGTCTTAGCTCCCATGCCTCAGCTGACTTGTTGGGTCCTGGCTGCTTTGCTCCCTCCCTGATAAATGTTATTCCAGGTGGTTTGATCTTGTGGTGATGTGACCTGGACCTCTCTTGCTCCAGTATGTCAGTGAGCACAGTCAGCACCTTGTCATGGCAGCACCTATATCTGCCCTGGGTCAGAGAGGTTTGCATCCTGCCAAGATGTGTGCCATGATTCCCTTTTGGCCGCACAACCTGCACAATGGGTCATCTCTCCCTCTCTACTTGTGCAGGTTTACAGGTCTTAGGAGGGTGTCATAGATGGCCCTCAGCAGGAAAGAGAATGGCTGAAGCCTCCAAAGGTCAGCCCAAGTCACCTTCCTCTTTTGGGAGATCCCACCTTGTCCAGGCTCTCTGGGCTCCTAGGTCCTGTACCTCTGCCTCGATCATGGCTCTTCTCTCCTGTGGGTTGGGTCTTCCCCACCTTTGGAAGTGAGTCATTCCCAGTCCCTGCCTTCCTGCACATGGTGCTCCAATGATGTCCTTGAGCTTGAGGTTCCCCTCTGCTAGGACCAGAGATGCTGAGGCCTCCCACTTTTATCCTGACCTGGTTTGTATTCCTGCTTTTACGACAACGTTGGAATATGAGTCCCAGAAGGTCATGGCCAACCTGCATTTTGTTACTTGGTAATCCTCAACCAGGGATGTGAGGGGTAGTTGTAATTGCCCTGATCTAATGTACAGCCCAACTGATGTAAAGCTTGGAGGGATTCTGAGCCACCTTCTGAGGTGCATGTTTATCTTACATTCCACTCCGTCCACTGATGTAAGTAGGACTTCATACACTGTCATCAGCCAGATCAGTCTGGGGAGCAGGCCCTGTTGGTACAACCATGCTTTGAACTTTCCTGGGAGACCATATTTATCGATGTTCTTCAACCAGCTCTCTACCTGTTTCTCTGTGCTGCGGACATTGTTGTGATCCCTTAGTGATTCTTCGTACCACCTTCCCAGATACTTGGTTGTTTTTCATGAATGGGATGACCTCGCCTTGTATGAGCAGGTTATACTTGGTGGAGATTTTGCCCTTCCTGATAACCATGCTCCTCAATTTTCTTGGCTTGAATGTCATTCCCGCCCATGTTGCCATCTCCTCAATCTTCGTTAGGACCCATCTTGCCTGTACATGACATAATGTTGTGACTGTTAGGTCGTCCATGTAACCACTGATCACAGGTTTACAGACCCCTGAATTCATCATGGGGCCTCTGGTTTCCTTTTCCCCTGCTTTGATGATGAGGTTCATGCCCATGACAAACAGGATGGGAGAGATAGTGCTTCCAGTTAGGATTACTGACTCCAGCTGCTGCCACTGTGTAATGCAATGCTTTGTCTTGAAGGGGAGCTTGATTCCTTCCAGGTAGCTGCTGATCATCCCCTGGATGTGATAGTACATCAGAGCTGTCCTGATTAGGTCATGGGGAATTGACCCATAAGCATTAGCAAAGTCCAGCCAGACAACTGTCAGGTCGCCTTTCTTTGACCTGGCTTAGTGTATCATCTGGCTCAACACGTGTTCCAGACATTCTGTGAAACCTGGGATCCCTCCATTTTGGATAGAGGTGTTGATGTATCCTTTTTCGAAAATGTATAAAGTCATCCTCTTTGCCAGCACTGAGAAGAAGATTTTGCATTCAACACTGAGTAAGGAGATGGTCCTGAATTGATTTATGCTTGCTGAGGCTTCCTCTTTAGTTGACAAAGCATCCTTCCAACTTCTGCCAGCTTGTTGGAATGGTGCCTTTCTTCCATATTCTCTGGAGCAGCTTACATAATCGCCGGAGTAGCCTTTGACACTTTTTATACACCCTGTAGGGGATGCCGCCGGGACCTGGAGCTGAAGCTTGCCTTTTTAACCACTCAACTGTTGGGACCTGAACCTGGTGGTGAGCAATGGAGGCTCACCACGCATAACCAAGTTTCGACCACATGGCTTTCTTTGTCTTGGAGACAAAGGAAAGCACCGGAACCTTAAAGTCCCACAACCTTCCAGGTGTGAAATCCGATCCAGCAGCCACCACTGGATGACTGTGGCATGTGACCTCTGAGGTCATCAAGTCATACAAAGGCTGTGCTCAGCCTTTAGTCGCTCTCTTCTCTCTCTTCTCTTCTCTTGCAACTACTCCTCTTCAACAACTCTTCCAACTCTACCCTGGAACCACTCTCCAGGGACCCCCAGCTGTGCAGCTGCAGCTGGCCGTCTGAGGTAGCCTGCTGACCAAAGCAGATCCTGAGACCTTTCCTCACAGCAGTGACGCGAGAGCCTGCTGAGGAACGATCAAGATCCGGCAAACAAACTCCATTAGCCAATAAACACAAGGTTTGTAGGAGCCACACCGCAAGTTAGCACCTAGCTGCTAACCAACTACGTCAAAGGAGCGGCCAGTTTCCCTCCAGCGTCTGCCATCAGGACCACACAGCAAAGACTGCCTTCCAACATCGGAATTCCAACTCTCTCAGCTTGGCCCTTCCATCAGGAACCACCAGCCAAAGGAGGAACACACCAGAGAGAGTTTCTCTCACACCAGAACTGGTAACACCAACTGGTTTTTTTCCAACTTTTTTTATTGGGTTTTGCAGATAAGTACAATTGTTTTAAAACATGTATAAAGAGTAAAGCCATTTTTCTTATAGAAAAAACAAACAGAAACCAAAAATGATCATTGAAGCATAGCTGCGTACCCGAACAATTCACAAAACCAGAACACCCATAAAAATAACTAAACTAAATAAAAATATAAAAATAAATTGAAAATTGTTAGAAAATAAATAAATAAATAAATAAAAAAATGTAAATAAATAATATATATATAAACATATATAGGGATAAAACAGACAAAAAAAAAAAAAAAAAAGGACAGGCACATCAGTCAGGTAATAATAAGCTAGAATTGAGATAGCAACAGACATCTTAAGTTAGATTAGCAGCATGTTACCCTCGACAGAAGTAACAAATCTGCCTCTATGTCAGTCAGGGGAAAGTGGAAGTTCCATCATCTTAACAAGTTGTAAGAATGGGCCCCATAATTTCTCAAATTTTCTGGAGCAGCCCAATAAAGAGAGTCTGATTTTCTCTAATTTAAGAAAATGAAGGGTGTCTCTAATCCAGCGGGCATGACAGGGCGGTGTTGTTGACTTCCAATTAATTACAATTAGTCTTCTGGCTAACAAGGTAGCAAAAGCCAGCACATCCTTTTTGGACTTACTGAGGGAAGGGGGAGCAACCCCGAATAGTGCACTCAATGCATTTGGCTTTATTTCCTCCCCAACTATCTCTGACAGTGTATTGAAGATCTCAGTCCAATAATTATATAGAGATGGACAATGCCAGAGTGTATGAATTAGGTTGGCGTGAGACTGCTTACACCTATCACAAGTTGGAGACATACCTTCATAGATTTTAGCCAGTCGAGCTTTTTGTATAATAGGTACGGTGTACAACTTTGCACTGAATAAGGCTGTGTCTTGCACAAATAGAAGATTTATGTACCCGTCTCAAAATCTCCGACCAAACTTCTTCTGATATTGCAGCTCCCAAGTCTCTTCCCAGTGAGACTTAATTAAGCCTAGGGGCTCTGAACGTAGATTGTTAATTTGATTATAAATATATGAAATAGAGCCTTTAAGAGAAGGGAGTGGTGTCAGGAAACTGTCCAAAGCTGAATCAGAGGGCAAGTTAGGAAAGTTAGGAAACGTGTCATGAACAAAGCTGCGAACTTGTAAATATCTAAAGAAATGTTGCTTAGGGAGTGAGAAATTATCTGAAAGTTGCTGAAAAGTAGCAAAGACATTATTAATATACAGGTCTTTAAAGTTATGAATACCCAAATTTGACCACCGAGAGAAAAACGCCGCGTCTATGAGGGAAGGAGGAAAGGCATGGTTGGCTGCTAGGGGTGCATAAATGGAGAATGTCTGTAGACCAAAGTAGCGCTTAAACTGGACCCAGATCCTGAGTGAGGTCTTAACAATCACATTTTTTTGGTGTAAGGGAGAGTGGGCGAGTGAATAGGGGAGTGCACTAAGGCTTTCAAGGAGACAGGACACACGCCGACCCTGCCTCCATGACCAGCCATGTTGGGGGAGGATCAAAAGCCTCATATTGGAGCCAGTATTTAAGAATCCTAATATTGGTGGCCCAATAATAAAACTTCAAATTCGGCAGAGCTAGTCCTCCCAGCGGTTTTGGTCTTTGCAAATACTGTTTGCGCAACCTAGGAACTTTCTTATTCCAAATGAAATCTGAAATCAAGCTATCTAGCTTACGGAAAAAAAGAAAAGAGAAAGAAAGAGGGGAATGCACTGGAACAAGTAGGAGAGTCTTGGGAGTATATTCATTTTAACAGAGTTGACACGTGCAACCAAAGAAAGACCGAGCAGGGACCATCGTTCAAAGTCTTTCTGGATTCGAATCAAAAGGGGGGCAAAGTTAGCCTTGTAGAGGTCTTCAAATTTGTGTGTAACATGAACTCCAAGATAAACAAAACTATAACTGGCAATTTTAAAGGGGAAATTTTTCAGGGGATATATCTTAGCAGCAGGGTTAATGGGAAATATCTCACTTTTACTTAGATTTAATTTGTACCCAGATAATTGACCAAATGACTGAAGAGAGGCAAGAGCAGCGGGAACTGAGACCGACAGGTTGGAGACATATAAAAGAAGGTCATCCGCGTAAAGGGAAACTTTGAGCTGAGTATCATTTCTAAATATGCCTGTAATGAGGGGGTTAGACCGAAGGGCTATCGAGAGAGGTTCGATGGCGATAGCAAATAAAAGGGGGCTTAAAGGGCAGCCTTGCCTAGTAGAGCGATATAGGCGAAAATATTCTGATTGAATATTGTTTGTCCTGACTGAAGCTTGCGGAGCTGAGTAAAGCAACTTAACCCATGAAATAAAGTTATTTTTAAAACCAAACTTCTCCAAGGCATAGAAGAGGTAATCCCATTCAACTCTATCAAATGCCTTTTCGGCATCTAATGATATTACGGCTTCGTGAGTGTTGGAGGGGGAGACATTGTAGAGTACATTGAACAAACGTCTAAGGTTGGAGAAAGAGTGCCTATTTCGAATAAACCCTGTTTGGTCCAGGGAAATTATAGAGGGGAGGGAGGATTCCAGGCGTAATGCTAATAGTTTAGATAGCAATTTAAAATCAACATTTAATAGACTTATTGGACGGTAAGAGGTACAGGCTAACGGATCTTTACCCTTTTTAAGAAGAAGGGAAATGGAGGCTTGATTGAGAGTTTGAGGAAGGCGGCCCGATTCAAATGACTCATTGAACATATCCAATAACAGAGGGGCGAGTTTGTGCCAAAACTTTTTTAAAAATTCGGAGGGAAAGCCATCCGGCCCAGGGCTTTTTCCATTTTGCAGGGATAATGCAGCCGTATTAAGTTCAGCAGTAGTTATTGGCCTCTCTAACTCTTCCACAGCTGACTGAGCAAGTGAGGGAATGTCCAGGTTTTCAAAGAAATGATCAAAGTCAGGAGTGGTATCTTGTTCGGAAGAATAAAGAGACATGTAAAATTTTAAACACACACCATTTCTGTGGGTTCAGAAGTAGTATGTGAGTTAGTGCGAATTTGCGGGATAAGGCGAGATGATGATTCCTGGCGTAATTGGTGAGCTAACAGTTTGCTGGCCTTGTCTCCATGTTCATAGAACTGGGACCTTGTTTGTAGAAGAAGTTCAGTAGTACGTTGTGTCGCCAGAACACAAAGAAGTTCAGCTCTTTAGTACGTTGTGTCGCCAGAGAACATCAAACTAAGTTTCTTCTCGTATCCTGTGTAGGAGATTATCCCCCTGATATATGCCTTTAATGCCTCCCATAGTACTGAGGCAGACACATCGGGCGTTTTATTTAAGCTCACGAAGAAATCAATTTGTCGAGAAACAAAGTTAACAAAATCATCATTTAAAAGTAGGCGTGGGTTAAGACGCCATGGCGCACGTGTAGAGTTTAAATTCTTAAAGCACATATTCATAGAAAGAGGGGCGTGATCCGAAATAACAATAGCGTCAAATTTACAAATAGATACCGATGAAAGCAATCTATTATCAACCAAAAAATAATCAATGCGCGTGAAAGTGTGGTGGACCTGAGAAAAGAAAGAATATTCCCTCTTAGACGGGTTCAAAAAACGCCACACGTCGGTGACCGCAAATTCCTCCATAAAGGACTGAATTACCTTAGCTGACTTAGACGGAGCACAAGCTCTGGGGGAGGAACGGTCCAGCTGAGGGTCAAGCCAGCAGTTGAAATCTCCCCCTAGTATTAAGTGGTGTGATGATAAATCAGGGAGAGTTAGAAAGACACGTTTAAAGAAAGCATCATCATCAAAATTGGGAGCGTAAATATTAGCCAAGGCCACCCAGGTGTTATGAATCTGACCAGTAACTATGACGAACCTACCATTAGGGTCAGAGATAGTACTTGAGTGCACAAAGGGAACAGATTTATGTAACACAATAGCTGCACCACGAGATTTGCTTTGAAATGAGGAATGATATATCTGACCTATCCATCCCTTCTTCAATTTAGAGTGGTCTGAGATTTTGAGGTGGGTCTCTTGCAAAAAGACGATTTGGGCACCAAGGTGGTTAAGATGGTGCAGTATCTTACTTCGTTTTATCGGGTTATTGAGCCCTTTACAGTTGAAGCTTATAAATCTAATGACACACCCACTGGACAACGTTACATTGGATGGTGTCATATCCAGGTAACAGAGGCATTGTGTAAAAAAAGATGATCTGAGGCAAAACTGGAAATAAAAACGTGGCTGATGTGAAAAAAAAAAAAAAAAAAAAAAAAGGGAAAAACGAAACATGCACATAAAAACCCACACATATAACTTCCCTCCCACCCATACACCCACCCATCTAAACTCTAGCAGAAGCATCCCCCCAAACGGGATGCGCGCAATGTACCCCTTAAGCAAACCAACTGTAACACCTCTTACAGCTCTAAAAGGAGCCCAAGTTAAACTACTAATGAACTACAACTACTTAGGCGTTGGAATTGTGACATGGCGTTAAATCAATGAAATTACACTGTATTAAATGTACTTATGACTGAGCCGGGTGGCTAAGGCTGACTAATAAATCAATACATATCTTATTGAGTAATATTAAAAAGGAAGGCGTTATTGTCTGAAGTATTGTGCACTCAACTTATCACCAAGAGCCATATTAGGGAAAATCAAAAATAAAGAAGATAAACAGGCAAAGTTAGTGACACATCAGGACCACAGTTCACTAAACATTTAAAAAATAAGGTATCCAGGGTGAGTGGTAATTGTAGTCCTCAAGGCTAAATGGCAAGTAAACAGGACTGCTAAACAGAGTCGGGGTGACTCCTTTTTAATGTTTTTCTCAATGAAATCCAAAGCTAGGGCCGGGTCCTCAAACCTGTGGGTCTGCCCGCCGGGCAGGGTGATGCGGAGTGTTGCCGGGTAGAGAAGGCCAAACTTGACGTTCGGACAGGAATGAAGCACCTTCTTTACTGAAGCAAAGGCGGCCCGCTTCTTAGCCACCGCCGGGGTGAAATTGGGGTAAATCGAGATCCTCCTGCCCATGTAGGAAAGCGGGGAAGCTTCTCCGGCTCGGCGGCGTGAATGTGGTTCCGGACTTGAAATAGATTTACCCGAATGACGAGTGGACGAGGGGGCTCACCGTCCTTGGGCTTGGCGCGCAGAGTACGATGGGCCCGGTCCAGCATAGGCTTGTCGTCAAGACCGAGTGTGTCTTGTAAAAGTTGGGCAGTGAACTCGGTGGGACGAGGGCCCTCTGTGCCCTCAGGCAGGCCCACCAGGCGAATATTATTCCACCTTGAACGACTTTCCAGGTCCTCGCATTTCTTTGATAGGGAATCGACGGTAGCATTTAGCTTGCTAACATCAGCTCGGAGGTCGGTTAACTCCGCATCATGAGCATTAGCGGAGCGCTTGAGGTCCGCGATTGATTCACCATAGGAAGCGAGTCTGTTTTCAAAGGGCCCCAGAGCCGCCACGATCTCTCTTTTAACTGCTGTTGAGATGGTAGTTTCAAACTTATTGAGGATGTCTGAGCGCATGTCATCTATCATCTCCTTCATGTTCCGCAGCAGGGTGGCATCGCATTGACATTAGTATCTGGGCGATCCGGGGATTCAGACTCAGGTGATCGTCGGGGTTTGCTGCGGCCTGCTTTGCTAGCGTCACCTTTCCCTCGGTTTGCCATCATTGAGTGCCCGCAAACAAAACTTTTTACACTTGGCGAGAAGTTGTCACGTTAGGGCTTCACGCCGGCGGAAGAGTTTTTAAAAAGTGTAATATAAAATATGAAAAAGTCACAATCGCTGGATTTACAAGATGGCGTGCTCCTGCATCATGGCGGCCCGTGGCGGCGCGGCGAATTTGGATCCTTCGCCATCACCATCAAAGTGGTCTAATTTGCACATACCCTGGCCGATGTGCCTCAAATTACACACGTACAATCAGAGTGGCGGCCTGAAGAGATATGTGGGCGTATATGGTCATACTTTAATAGCGCCACCTATTGGCGACAGGAAGAAATTTTCAAAAACCCCTCCCCATTGAGGATATTTTGACCGAGGCGGATGAAATTCAGTCGGTGTGTGAAACGTGCCACGACCTTCAAAAAAGTCTCTTGCAGCCATGACTCAAACCTCACAGGAAGTCAGCCATTTTGATTTGAATATGAAAATTTGACGTATTTTTCGCCATTCGCACGTGTTGTATTTGAACGAACTCCTCCTAGGGATTTCGTTGTATCGACTTCAAACTTGGTGTACTGACTCTCAAGGCTTTGGTGATCAAAAGTTATCAAAAGCTTTAATGGTACGTGAACGAAATGGGCGTGGTGGCGTGGCGAATTTTGATGTTTCGCCAGAAAGCACGAAACTGCTATAACTTCAGTGTACGTGCTCCGATCTCAGCCAAACTTCACATGTATGATAATAATCCACTCCTTCAGACATCTGCATAATCATAATCCATAAAAGTGACAGCGCCACCTATTGGCGACAGGAAATCACATGTTTTGTACTTTGATGTTCAACATCAAGTATCTAAATCCGATGAAGCTAAATTTTACTGTGGTAAGCCTTGAGACATGGTAGATGCTGGATTCAGAAGATGGCATGCTCCCGCCTCATGGCGGCCCAGTGGCGGCGCGGCGAAGTTGGATCCTTCGCCATCACCATCAAAGTGCTCTAATTTGCACATACCTTGTCCATTGTGCCTCAAATTACACACGTACAATCAGAGTGGCGGCCTGAAGAGATCTATGGGACACTATGTTCATATTGTCATAGCGCCACCTATTGGAAACATGGAGAAATTTTCAAAAACCCCTCCCCGTTGAGGTTATTTTGACCTAGGTGAATGAAATTCACTATGTGTGTGGAACGTGCCACGACCTTCGAAAAAGTCTCTTGCGGCCATTACGCAAACCTCACAGGAAGTCAGCCATTTTGATTTGAATATGAAAATTTGATGTATTTTTCACCATTCGCACGTGTTATATTTGAACGAACTCCTCCTAGAGATTTCATCGTATCGGCTTCCAACGTGGTGTGCTGACTCTCAAGGCCTTGGTGATCAAAAGTTATCAAAAGCTTTTATGGCTCAGGAACGACGTGGGCGTGGCGGTGCGGCGAATTTTGATGTTTTGCCAGAAAACAGGAAACGGCCATAAGTTCAGTGTATGTGCTCCGATCTCCATCAAACTTCACATGTATGATAATAATCCACTCACAAAGACATCTACATAATCATATTCCATAAAAGTGAGAGCGCCATCTATTGTCGACCGGAAATGACACGTTTAGTACTTTGATGTTGAATGTATGGTGGCTCGATCAGACGAAGCTGAGATTTACTTTGATGATCCGAGAGACATGGCAGATGCTCAGTTCTGAAGATGACATGCTCCTGCCTCCTGTGGTCCCAGTGGCAGGTCGGCGAAGTTGCATCCCTCACCATCGCCATCTAAAGCGTTGTAAGTCTCAAATGCCTCATCCGTTCTGCCTCAAATTACACACGTATGATTGGGGCGGCGTCCTGAAGAGATCTGAGGGACAATATTGTCGTATTGTTGTAGCGCCACCTATTGGCGACAGGAGGAAATGTCCAAAACGCCTCCCCGTTGGGCTTTTCGCTGAAATTCAGGGAATTCGGCGTCAGCCGGGTCCCCCGAGTTGGCGTAGGTGTGCGAGGGCCCGTTATCACTGCTTGCAGTTTTAATTCTTATTATTATTCTTTTCACGACTTTTCTAGCACATTTTTCGAGGCCTGAACATGCTCAAAAACTCACCAAATTTTGCACACGCGTCATGTCCGGCGAAAAATTGCGTATTTTAATGGTCTCAAAAATGGGCGGAGCAAAATGGCTCGGTGGCGCCCCCTGGAAATTTTCAAATACCCCTCCCCATTGGGGTTATTTCGACGGAGACAGATGAAATTTGGTGGGTGCGTAGAGAATGACAAGACCTTCGAAAAAGTCTCTTGCGGCCATGACTCAAACCCAACAGGAAGTCGGCCATTTTGATTTGAATATGCAAATTTTGGCCATTCGCACGTGTTGTATTTGAACGAACTCCTCCTAGGGATTTCGTTGTATCGACTTCAAACTTGGTGTACTGACTCTCGAGGCTTTGGTGATCAAAAGTTAGCAAAAGCTTTAATGGTACGTGAACGAAATGGGCGTGGTGGGCGCGGCGAATTTTGATGTTTAAGCCAGAAAGCACAAAACTGCCATAACTTCAGTGTACGTGCTACGATCTCAGCCAAACTTCACATGTATGATAATAATCCACTCCTTGAGACATCTGCATAATCATATTCCATAAAAGTGACAGCGCCACCTATTGGCGACAGGAAATCACATGTTTTGTACTTTGATGTTCAACATCAAGTATCTAAATCCGATGAAGCTAAATTTTACTGTGGTAAGCCTTGAGACATGGTAGATGCTGGATTCAGAAGATGGCGTGCTCCCGCCTCATGGCAGCCCAGTGGCAGCGCGGCGAATGTGGATCCTTCGCCATCACCATCAAAGTGGTCTAATTTGCACATACCCTGGCCGATGTGCCTCAAATTACACAGGTACAATCAGAGTGGCGGCCTGAAGAGATATGTGGGAGTATATGGTCATGCTTTAATAGCGCCACCTATTGGCGACAGGAAGAAATTTTCAAAAACCCCTCCCCTTTGAGGTTATTTTGACCGAGGCGGATGAAATTCAGTCGGTGTGTGAAACGTGCCACGACCTTCAAAAAAGTCTCCTGCAGTCATGACTCAAACCTCACAGGAAGTCAGCCATTTTGATTTGAATATGAAAATTCGACGTATTTTTCGTCATTCGCACATGTTATATTTGAACGAACTCCTCCTTGGGATTTCGTCGTATCGACTTCATACTTGGTGTGCTGACTCTCGAGGCCTTGGTGATCAAAAGTTATCAAAAGCTTTTATGGCCCGCGCACGAAATGGATGTGGCGGCACGGCGAATTTTGATGTTTTGTCAGAAAGCATGAAACTGCCATAACTTCAGTGTACTTGTTCCGATCTCAGCCAAACTTCACATGTATGATAATAATCCACTCCTTGAGACATCTGCATAATCATATTCCATAAAAGTGGCAGTGCCACCTATTGGCAACAGGAAATCACGTTTTTTACTTTGACGTGCAACATCAAGTATCTTAATCCAATGAAGCTGAATTTTACTGTGGTAAGCCTGGAGACATGGTAGATGCTCAGTTCTGAAGATGAAATTCTCCCGCCTCCTGGGGTTCCGATGGCGGGTCAGCGAAGTTGGATCCCTCGCCATCGCCATCTAAAGCGTTGTAAGTCTCAATTGCCTCATACGATCTGCTTCAAATTACACACGTACGATTGGGGCGGCGTCTTGAAGAGACCTGAGGGACTATGTTGTCGCATTGTTGTAGCGCCACCTATTGGCGACAGGAGGAAATGTTCAAAAACGCCTCCCCATCGGGGTTTTCAGGGAAATTCGGGGAATTCAGCGTCAGCCGGGTCCCCCGAGTTGGCACAGGGGTGCGAGGGCCCGTTATCACTGCTTGCAGTTTTAATTATTATTATTATTATTATTATTATTATTCTTTTCACGACTTTTCTCGCACATTTTTCGAGGCCTGAACATGCTCAAAAACTCACCAAATTTTGCACACGCGTCAGGTCCGGCGAAAAATTGCGTATTTTAAGGGTCTCAAAAATGGGCGGAGCAAAATGGCTCGGTGGCGCCCCCTGGAAATTTTCAAATACCCCTCCCCATTGGGGTTATTTCGACCGAGACAGATGAAATTTAGTGGGTGCGTAGAGAATGACAAGACCTTCGAAAAAGTCTCTTGCAGCCATGACTCAAACCTCACAGGAAGTCAGCCATTTTGATTTGAATATGAAAATTTGACGTATTTTTCGCCATTCGCACATGTTATATTTGAACGAACTCCTCCTAGGGATTTTGTCGTATCGACTTCAATCTTGGTGTGCTGACTCTCGATGCCTTGGTGATCAAAAGTTATCAAACGCTTTTATGGCCCGTGCACGAAATGGGTGCGGCGGCACGGCGAATTTTGATGTTTTGTCAGAAAGCATGAAACTGCCATAACTTCAGTGTACTTGTTCCAATCTCAGCCAAACTTCACATGTATGATAATAATCCACTCCTTGAGACATCTGCATAATCATATTCCATAAAAGTGACAGCGCCACCTATTGGCGAAAGGAAATCACATGTTGTGTACTTTGATGTTCAACATCAAGTATCTAAATCCGATGAAGCTAAATTTTACTGTGGTAAGCCTTGAGACATGGTAGATGCTGGATTCAGAAGATGGCGTGCTCCCGCCTCATGGCGGCCCAGTGGCGGCGCGGCGAATGTGGATCCTTCGCCATCACCATCAAAGTGCTCTAATTTGCACATACCCTGGCCGATGTGCCTGAAATTACACACGTACAATCAGAGTGGCGGCCTGAAGAGATCTATGGGACTATATGGTCATATTGGTATAGCGCCACCTATTGGCGACAAAGACATTTTCAAAACCCCTCCCCATTGAGGATATTTTGACCTTGGAAGATGAATGTGGTTTGTACATGCATCTTCCCAATTCCTTTGAAAAAGACTTTTGCAGCCATGACTTAAACCCTACAGGAAGTAAGCAATTTAAATTTGATCATGGCTGATCTACATGATGATATTGTGTAACAGTGC